>JAOPSE010000014.1:31492901-32776962 GCA_029449295.1 Zea luxurians
AGGGTACGCAAATTATCTTCCTCATCACTAGCATTATCATCACTAGAGGACTCATATTTAGTGGAGGATTTGGATTTAACCTTCTTCCTTTTGCCGTCCTTGGCCATGAGGCACTTGTGGCCGACGTTGGGGAAGAGAAGACCCTTGGTGACGGCGATGTTGGCGGCGTCCTCGTCGGAGGAGGAGTCGGTGGAGCTCTCGTCGGAGTCCCACTCGCGGCACACGTGGGCTTCGCCGCCCTTCTTCTTGTAATGTCTCTTCTTCTCCTTTCTTCTCCCCTTCTTGTCGTCGCCCCTGTCACTATCACTAGATAATGGACATTTAGCAATGAAATGACTGGGCATACCACATTTGTAGCACACTTTCTTGGAGCGGGGCTTGTAATCCTTCCCCCTCCTTTGCTTGAGGATTTGGCGGAAACTCTTGATGATGAGCGCCATTTCCTCGTTGTCGAGCTTGGAGGCGTCGATGGGTTGTCTACTTGAAGTAGACTCCTCCTTCTTCTCCTCTGTCGCCTTGAATGCGACCGGTTGTGCCTCGGTTGTGGAGGAAGTGCCTTGCTCGATGATTTTCTTTGAGCCTTTAATCATTAGCTCAAAGCTCACAAATTTTCCTATAACTTCCTCGGGAGACATTAGCTTATATCTAGGATCACCTCGAATTAATTGAACTTGTGTAGGGTTAAGAAATACGAGGGATCTAAGAATAACCTTGACCATCTCATGGTCATCCCATTTTTCGCTCCTGAGGTTGCGCACTTGGTTCACCAAGGTCTTCAAGCGGTTGTACATAGCTTGTGGATCCTCTCCTTGGTGAAGCATGAAGCGACCGAGCTCCCCCTCGATCGTCTCCCTCTTGGTGATCTTTGTCACCTCGTCTCCCTCGTGCGCGGTCTTGAGTACATCCCAAATTTCCTTCGCACTTTTTAACCCTTGCACATAATTATACTCCTCTCGACTTAGAGAGGCGAGAAGTATAGTGGTGGCTTGGGAGTTAAAGTGGTGAATTTGGGCCACCTCGTCCGAGTCGTAGTCTTCATCCCCTACGGATGGTACCTATACACCAAACTCAACAACATTCCATATGCTTGTGTGGAGTGAGGTTAGATGGTGCCTCATTTTGTCACTCCACATATTATAATCTTCACCGTCAAAAACCAGTGGTTTGCCTAATGGAACGGAGAGCAGAGGAGTACGCTTTGAAATGTGGGGATAGCGTAGGGGGATCTTACTATACTTCTTGCGCTCTTGGCGCTTAGAAGTTACGGACGGCGCGTCGGAGTCGGAGGTCGACGTTGATGAAGTGTCGGTCTCGTAGTAGACCACTTTCCTCATTCTCTTGTGCTTGTCTCCTCTCCGATGCGACTTGTGGGAAGAGGATTTCTTCTCCTTCCCCTTCCCTTTGTTGGAGGAGCTCTTCTTCTTCTCCTTCCTCTTGGTACGGGACTCTTCCGATGAAGTGCTCCTGTGGCTCGTAGTGGGCTTGTCGCCGGTCTCCATCTCCCTCTTGGTGTGATCTCCCGACATCACTTCGAGCGGTTAGGCTCTAATGAAGCACCGGGCTCTGATACCAATTGAAAGTCGCCTAGAGGGGGGTGAATAGGGCGAAACTGAAATTTACAAAATTAATCACAACTACAAGCCGGGTTAGCGTTAGAAATAATAATGAGTCCGAGAGAGAGGGTGTAAAACAAATCGCAAGCGAATGAAGAATGTGACATGCGGATTTGTTTTACCGAGGTTCGGTTCTCGCAAACCTACTCCCCGTTGAGGAGGCCACAAAGGCCGGGTCTCTTTCAACCCTTACCCTCTCTCAAACGGTCCCTCGGACCGAGTGAGCTTCTCTTCTCAAATCAAACCGGGAACAAAACTTCCCCGCAAGGACCAGCACACAATTGGTGTCTCTTGCCTCGATTACAAATGAGTTTTGATCACAAGAACAAGTGAGAAAGAAAAGAAGCAATCCAAGCGCAAGAGCTCAAAAGAACACGGCAAATCTCTCTCGATAATCACTAAAGCCTTGTGTGGAATTGGAGAGGATTTGATCACTTGAGTGTGTCTAGAATTGAATGCCTAGCTCTTGTAAGTGGTTGAGAGGTGGAAAACTTGGATGACTTGAATGTGGGGTGGTTGGGGGTATTTATAGCCCCAACCACCAAACTAGCCGTTTGGGTGGGGGCTGTCTGTCGAATGGTGCACCGGACAGTCCGGTGCACACCGGACATGTCCGGTGCGACAGCCACGTCACCTGGCCGTTAGGGTTCCGACCGTTGGAGCTCTGACTCTGGGCCTGTCTTGATGTCAGGTGGCACACCGGACATGAACTGTAGAGTGTCCGGTGCGCCAGCATGGGCGTGCCTGACCTCTGCGCGCTGGCGCGCATTTAATGCGCTGCAGGTAGCCGTTGGCGCCTGAAGTAGCCGTTGCTTCGCAGTTACACCGGACATGTCCGGTGAATTATAGCGGAGCAGCCGTTGCGAATTCCCGAGGCTGGCGAGTTCGGAGCCGCGCCTCCTTGGAGCACCGGACAGTCCGGTGAATTATAGCGCGCCAGCCCTGAGAATTCCCGAAGGTGAAGAGTTTGAAGTCGATCTCCCCTAGTGCACCAGACACTGTCCGGTGGTGCACCGGACAGTCCGGTGCGCCAGACCAGGGTGCCTTCGGTTGTCCCTTTGCTCCTTTGTTTGGACCCTTTTTCTTGATCTTTTTGTTGGCTTATGGTGAACCTTTGGTACCTGTAGTACTTATAAACTTGGGCAAACTGGTTAGTCCAATTTTTTGTGTTGGGCAATTCAACCACCAAAATTAGTTTAGGAAATAGGTGTAAGCTTAATTCCCTTTCAATCTCCCCCTTTTTGGTGATTGATGCCAACACAAACCAAAGCAAGTATAGAAGTGTAAAATTGAACTAGTTTGCAAAGTGTAAGTGCAAATGTTACTTAGAATTGAGCCAATAAATATTACTTACTAGATATGCATGGATTGTTTCTTTATTTTTAACATTTTGGACCACGCTTGCACCACAAGTTTTGTTTTTGCAAATTCTTTTGTAAATTCTTTTCAAAGTCCTTTTGCAAATAGTCAAAGGTAAATGAATAAGATTTTGCGAAGCATTTTCAAGTTTGAAATTTTCTCCCCTTGTTTCAAATGCTTTTCCTTTGACTAAACAAAACTCCCCCTCAAATAAATTCTCCTCTTAGTGTTTAAGAGGGTTTTAAGATATCAATTTTGAAAATACTAATTTCTCCCCCTTTAGAACACAAAGAGATACCAATTTGAAATTTACCAATTGAAAATCATTAATTTTAAAATTAGGGTGGTGGTGCGGTCCTTTTGCTTTGGGCTCATACTTTCTCCCCCTTTGGCATGAATCGCCAAAAACGGATACTTTGAGTGAGATATAAGCCCTTCCCTAACTATTTTCTCCCCTTTGGCAAATAAAACATATGAGTGAAGATTATACCAAAGACGAAGAGATGCTTGGAGCGTCGGCGAAGGATGAGTGATAGAGTGGAGTGGAAGCCTTTGTCTTTGCCGAAGACTCCAAGTCCCTTTCAATATACCTATGACTTGGTTTGAAATACACTTGAAAACACATTAGTCATAGCATATATAAAAGAGATATGATCAAAGGTATACTTATGAGCTATGTGTGCAAGTTTAGCAAAAGAAATTCCTAGAATCAAGAATATTGAGCTCATGCCTAAGTTTGGTAAAAGTTTGTTCATCTAGTGGCTTGGTAAAGATATCGGCTAATTGATCTTTAGTATTAATGTAAGCAATCTCGATATCCCCCTTTTGTTGGTGATCCCTAAGAAAATGATACCGAATGGCTATGTGTTTAGTGCGGCTATGCTCAACGGGATTATCCGCCATGCGGATTGCACTCTCATTATCACATAGAAGAGGAACTTTGGTTAATTTGTAACCATAGTCCCGCAGGGTTTGCCTCATCCAAAGCAATTGCGCGCAACAATGGCCTGCGGCAATATACTCGGCTTCGGCGGTAGAAAGAGCGACCGAATTTTGCTTCTTTGAAGCCCAAGACACCAAGGATCTTCCCAAAAACTGGCAAGTCCCCGATGTGCTCTTTCTATTAATCTTACACCCCGCCCAATCGGCATCCGAATAACCAATCAAATCAAATGTGGATCCCCGAGGGTACCAAAGCCCAAACTTAGGAGTATAAGCCAAATATCTCAAGATTCGTTTTACGGCCGTAAGGTGTGATTCCTTAGGGTCGGCTTGGAATCTTGCACACATGCATACGGAAAGCATAATGTCCGGTCGAGATGCACATAAATAGAGTAATGAACCAATCATCGACCGGTATACCTTTTGATCCACGGACTTACCTCCCGTGTCGAGGTCGTGATGCCCATTGGTTCCCATGGGAGTCTTGATGGGCTTGGCATCCTTCATTCCAAACTTGGTTAGAATGTCTTGAGTATACTTCGTTTGGCTAATGAAGGTGCCCTCTTGGAGTTGCTTGACTTGGAATCCTAGAAAATACTTTAACTCTCCCATCATAGACATCTCGAATTTTTGTGTCATGATCCTACTAAATTCTTCACATGTAGATTCGTTAGTAGACCCAAATATAATATCATCAACATAAATTTGGCATACAAACAAATCATTGTCAAGAGTTTTAGTGAATAAAGTAGGATCGGCCTTGCCGACTTTGAAGCCATTAGCTATAAGGAAATCTCTTAGGCATTCATACCATGCTCTTGGGGCTTGCTTGAGCCCATAAAGCGCCTTAGAGAGCCTATAGACATGGTTAGGGTACTCACTGTCTTCAAAGCCGGGAGGTTGCTCAACATAGACCTCTTCCTTGATTGGTCCGTTGAGGAAGGCACTCTTCACGTCCATTTGATAAAGCTTGAAGCCATGGTAAGTAGCATAGGCTAATAATATGCGAATTGACTCAAGCCTAGCTACGGGTGCATAGGTTTCACCAAAATCCAAACCTTCGACTTGGGAGTATCCCTTGGCCACAAGTCGGGCTTTGTTCCTTGTCACCACACCATGCTCATCTTGCTTGTTGCGGAAGACCCATTTGGTTCCTACAACATTTTGGTTAGGGCGTGGAACTAAATGCCATACCTCATTCCTAGTGAAGTTGTTGAGCTCCTCTTGCATCGCCATCACCCAATCCGAATCTTGAAGTGCTTCCTCTACCCTGTGTGGCTCAATAGAGGAAACAAAAGAGTAATGCTCACAAAAATGCGCAACCCGAGATCGAGTGGTTACCCCTTATGAATGTCGCCGAGGATGGTGTCGACGGGGTGATCTCGTTGGATTGCTTGGTGGACTCTTGGGTGTGGCGGCCTTGGTTCTTCATCCTCCTTGTCTTGATCATTTGTATCTCCCCCTTGATCATTGTTGTCATCTTGAGGTGGCTCATCTCTTTGATCTTCTTCTTCATCAACTTGAGCCTCGTCCTCATTTTGAGTTGGTGGAGATGCTTGTGTGGAGGAGGATGGTAGATCTTGTGCATGTGGAGGCTCTTCGGATTCCTTAGGACACACATCCCCAATGGACATGTTCCTTAGCGCGATGCACGGAGCCTGTTCTTCACCTATCTCATCAAGATCAACTTGCTCTACTTGAGAGCCGTTAGTCTCATCAAACACAACGTCACAAGAAACTTCAACTAGTCCTGAGGACTTGTTAAAGACTCTATATGCCCTTGTGTTCGAATCATATCCTAGTAAAAAGCCTTCTACAGTTTTAGGAGCAAATTTAGATTTTCTACCTCTCTTAACAAGAATAAAGCATTTGCTACCAAAAACTCTAAAATATGAAATATTGGGCTTTTTACCGGTTAGGAGTTCATAGGATGTCTTCTTGAGGATTCAGTGTAGATATAACCGGTTGATGGCGTAGCAGGCGGTGTTGACCGCCTCGGCCCAAAACCGATCCGGCGTCTTGTACTCATCAAGCATGGTTCTTGCCATGTCCAATAGAGTTCGATTCTTCCTCTCCACTACACCATTTTGTTGTGGGGTGTAGGGAGAAGAGAACTCATGCTTGATGCCCTCCTCCTCAAGGAAGCCTTCAATTTGAGAGTTCTTGAACTCCGTCCCGTTGTCGCTTCTAATTTTCTTGATTCTTAAGCCGAACTCATTTTGAGCCCGTCTCAAGAATCCCTTTAGGGTCTCTTGGGTTTGTGATTTTTCCTGCAAAAAGAATACCCAAGTGAAGCGAGAATAATCATCCACAATAACTAGACAGTACTTACTCCCGCCGATGCTTATGTAAGCGATCGGGCCGAATAAATCCATGTGAAGGAGCTCTAGTGGCCTGTCACTTGTCATGATGTTCTTGTGTGGATGATGAGTGCCAACTTGCTTCCCGGCTTGGCATGCGCTACAAATCCTGTCTTTCTCAAAATGAACATTTGTTAATCCTAAAATGTGTTCTCCCTTTAGAAGCTTATGAAGATTCTTCATTCCAACATGAGCTAGTCGGCGATGCCAGAGCCAACCCATGTTAGTCTTAGCAATTAAGCAAGTGTCGAGTTCAGCTCTATCAAAATCTACCAAGTATAGCTGACCCTCTAACACTCCCTTAAATGCTATTGAATCATCACTTCTTCTAAAGACAGTGACACCTACATCAGTAAATAGACAGTTGTAGCCCATTTGACATAATTGAGATACGGAAAGCAAATTGTAATCTAAAGAATCTACAAGAAAAACATTGGAAATGGAATGGTCATGAGATATAGCTATTTTACCCAAACCTTTGACCAAACCTTGGTTTCCATCCCCGAATGTGATAGCTCGTTGGGGATCTTGGTTTTTCTCGTAGGAGGAGAACATCTTCTTCTCCCCTGTCATGTGGTTTGTGCACCCGCTATCGATGATCCAACTTGTGCCCCCGGATGCATAAACCTACAAAACAAGTATAGTTCTTGACTTTAGGTACCCAAACGGTTTTGGGTCCTTTGGCATTAGAAACAAGAACTTTGGGTACCCAAACACAAGTCTTAGAACCCTTGTGTTTGCCCCCAACAAACTTGGCAACTACCTTGCCGGATTTGTTAGTCAAAACATAAGATGCATCAAAAGTTTTAAATGAAATGCCATGATCATTTGATGCACTAGGAGTTTTCTTTCTAGGCAACTTGGCACGGGTTGGTTGCCTAGAGCTAGATGTCTCACCCTTATACATAAAAGCATGGTTAGGGCCAGAGTGAGACTTTCTAGAGTGAATTCTCCTAATCTTGCTCTCGGGATAATCGGCAGGGTACAAAATGTAACCCTCGTTATCCTGAGGCATGGGAGCCTTGCCCTTAACAAAGTTAGACAAATTTTTAGGAGGGGCACTAAATTTGACATTGTCTTCCCTTTGAAAGCCAATGCCATCCTTGATGCTAGGGCGTCTCCCATTATAGAGCATACTTCTAGCAAATTTAAATTTTTCATTCTCTAGGTTATGCTCGGCAATTTTAGCATCTAATTTTGCTATATGATCATTTTGTTGTTTAATTAAGACCATGTGATCATGAATAGCATTGATATCAACATCTCTACATCTATCACAAATAGACACATGCTCAATGGTAGATGTAGAGGGTTTGCAAGAATTAAGTTCAACAATCTTAGCACGTAATATATCATTTTTATCTCTAAGATCGGAA
This sequence comes from Zea luxurians, assembly GCA_029449295.1. Lineage (NCBI taxonomy): Eukaryota > Viridiplantae > Streptophyta > Magnoliopsida > Poales > Poaceae > Zea > Zea luxurians. The sequence continues at coordinate 31,500,552 of JAOPSE010000014.1, forward strand.
ATTGTAACATTGCAAACATCAAAATCTTTAGACTTAGTAATCAATTTCTTATTCTCATTTCTAAGGCTAGCAAGAGAAATATTCAACTCATCAATCCTAGCAAGTAAATCAACATTATCATCTCTAGGATTGGAAATTGAAACATTACAAACATGTGAATCAACCTTAGCCAACAAATTAGCATTCTCATTTCTAAGGTTGTCAATGGTGTCATGGCATGTGCTTAGCTCACTAGATAATTTCTCACATTTTTCTACCTCTAGAGCATAAGCATTTTTAACCTTAACATGCTTTTTGTTCTCCTTAATAAGGAAGTCCTCTTGAGAGTCCAAGAGATCATCCTTCTCATGAATAGCACTAATCAATTCATTTAATTTTTCCTTTTGTTGCATGTTTAGGTCAGCAAAAAGGGTACGCAAATTATCTTCCTCATCACTAGCATTATCATCACTAGAGGACTCATATTTAGTGGAGGATTTGGATTTAACCTTCTTCCTTTTGCCGTCCTTGGCCATGAGGCACTTGTGGCCGACGTTGGGGAAGAGAAGACCCTTGATGACGGCGATGTTGGCGGCGTCCTCGTCGGAGGAGGAGTCGGTGGAGCTCTCGTCGGAGTCCCACTCGCGGCACACGTGGGCATCGCCGCCCTTCTTCTTGTAATGTCTCTTCTTCTCCTTTCTTCTCCCCTTCTTGTCGTCGCCCCTGTCACTATCACTAGATAATGGACATTTAGCAATGAAATGACCGGGCTTACCACATATGTAGCACACCTTCTTGGAGCGGGGCTTGTAATCCTTCCCCCTCCTTTGCTTGAGGATTTGGCGGAAACTCTTGATGATGAGCGCCATTTCCTCGTTGTCGAGCTTGGAGGCATCGATGGGTTGTCTACTTGAAGTAGACTCCTCCTTCTTCTCCTCCGTCGCCTTGAATGCGACCGGTTGTGCCTCGGTTGTGGAGGAAGTGCCTTGCTCGATGATTTTCTTTGAGCCTTTAATCATTAGCTCAAAGCTCACAAATTTTCCTATAACTTCCTCGGGAGACATTAGCTTATATCTAGGATCACCTCGAATTAATTGAACTTGTGTAGGGTTAAGAAATACGAGGCATCTAAGAATAACCTTGACCATCTCATGGTCATCCCATTTTTCGCTCCCGAGGTTGCGCACTTGGTTCACCAAGGTCTTCAAGCGGTTGTACATAGCTTGTGGATCCTCTCCTTGGTGAAGCATGAAGCGACCGAGCTCCCCCTCGATCGTCTCCCTCTTGGTGATCTTTGTCACCTCGTCTCCCTCGTGCGCGGTCTTGAGTACATCCCAAATTTCCTTCGCAATTTTTAACCCTTGCACCTTATTATACTCCTCTCGACTTAGAGAGGCGAGGAGTATAGTGGTGGCTTCGGAGTTAAAGTGGTGAATTTGGGCCACCTCGTCCGAGTCGTAGTCTTCATCCCCTACGGATGGTACCTGTACACCAAACTCAACAACATTCCATATGCTTGTGTGGAGTGAGGTTAGATGGTGCCTCATTTTGTCACTCCACATATTATAATCTTCACCGTCAAAAACCGGTGGTTTGCCTAATGGAACGGAGAGCAGAGGAGTACGCTTTGAAATGTGGGGATAGCGTAGGGGGATCTTACTATACTTCTTGCGCTCTTGGCGCTTAGAAGTTACGGATGGCGCGTCGGAGTCGGAGGTCAACGTTGATGAAGTGTCGGTCTCGTAGTAGACCACTTTCCTCATTCTCTTATGCTTGTCTCCTCTCTGATGCGACTTGTGGGAAGAGGATTTCTTCTCCTTCCCCTTCCCTTTGTTGGAGGAGCTCTTCTTCTTCTCCTTCCTCTTGGTACGGGACTCTTCCGATGAAGTGCTCCTGTGGCTCGTAGTGGGCTTGTCGCCGGTCTCCATCTCCCTCTTGGTGTGATCTCCCGACATCACTTCGAGCGGTTAGGCTCTAATGAAGCACCGGGCTCTGATACCAATTGAAAGTCGCCTAGAGGGGGGTGAATAGGGCGAAACTGAAATTTACAAAATTAATCACAACTACAAGCCGGGTTAGCGTTAGAAATAATAATGAGTCCGAGAGAGAGGGCGCAAAACAAATCGCAAGCGAATGAAGAATGTGACACGCGGATTTGTTTTACCGAGGTTCGGTTCTCGCAAACCTACTCCCCGTTGAGGAGGCCACAAAGGCCGGGTCTCTTTCAACCCTTACCCTCTCTCAAACGGTCCCTCGGACCGAGTGAGCTTCTCTTCTCAAATCAAACCGGGAACAAAACTTCCCCGCAAGGACCACCACACAATTGGTGTCTCTTGCCTCGATTACAAATGAGTTTTGATCACAAGAACAAGTGAGAAAGAAAAGAAGCAATCCATGCGCAAGAGCTCAAAAGAACACGGCAAATCTCTCTCGCTAATCACTAAAGCCTTGTGTGGAATTGGAGAGGATTTGATCACTTGAGTGTGTCTAGAATTGAATGCCTAGCTCTTGTAAGTGGTTGAGAGGTGGAAAACTTGGATGACTTGAATGTGGGGTGGTTGGGGGTATTTATAGCCCCAACCACCAAACTAGCCGTTTGGGTGGGGGCTGTCTGTCGAATGGTGCACCGGACAGTCCGGTGCACACCGGACATGTCTGGTGCGACAGCCACGTCACCCGGCCGTTAGGGTTCCGACCGTTGGAGCTCTGACTCTGGGCCTGTCTTGATGTCAGGTGGCACACCGGACATGAACTGTAGAGTGTCCGGTGCGCCAGCATGGGCATGCCTGACCTCTGCGCGCGCTGGCGCGCATTTAATGCGCTGCAGGTAGCCGTTGGCGCCTGAAGTAGTCGTTGCTTCGCAGTTACACCGGACAGTCCGGTGTACACCGGACATGTCCGGTGAATTATAGTGGAGCAGCCGTTGCGAATTCCCGAGGCTGGCGAGTTCGGAGCCGCACCTCCTTGGAGCACCGGACACTGTCCGGTGTACACTGGACAGTCCGGTGAATTATAGCGCGCTGGCCCTGAGAATTCCCGAAGGTGAAGAGTTTGAAGTCGATCTCCCCTGGTGCACCAGACACTGTCCGGTGGTGCACCAGACAGTCCGGTGCGCCAGACCAGGGTGCCTTCGGTTGTCCCTTTGCTCCTTTGTTTGGACCCTTTTTCTTGATATTTTTATTGGCTTATGGTGAACCTTTGGTACCTGTAGTACTTATAAACTTGGGCAAACTGGTTAGTCCAATTATTTATGTTGGGCAATTCAACCACCAAAATTAGTTTAGGAAATAGGTGTAAGCCTAATTCCCTTTCAGCTGGTCCAACGATTACGGCGAAGGCATCGAGCGAAGGGTGGTGTCTTCGCCTTCGCCCCAACATTTGCCCTCCGAGGGACCAGTTCGACTAAGTCATCTGGTGCCGAAGACGTCGCTAGATGGCGGAGACGCTGCCCTCGCTCGAAGTGGTTCCGCGGGGGTTTTTGACATGACCGTTGATTGACACCGTACTGTTGGACTGCGGGTTTCTCGAAGCGCCGTGCCCTGTGTATAAAAGGGGGCGGGGGGCGGCACGTTTTGAACTTTATCTTTCCGCGCTCCGTGAAAACCCTAGCCGCTTTTTCCACCTTCTTGCTGCTCGTCTGCCTTCCTTGCTCTTGTTCGCCGGAGATCTGGCCCGAGTGAAGCAGACCGCCCACCGCCGCCGACGGTACGTAGCGATGCCGACCTCTTCTTCTTCTGCTGCCGCTACGCCGCCGGCCGATGCGTCGTCTGAGGAGACGTTGAGCACTGTGGCGGCGGAGGAGTTGCGCGCCGGCGATACGGTGGATTTCGGTGTGTCGCGGATGTCCTCGGTCCACGTGCAAGATATGCAGCGGCTTGGTTACTTTGGCGGCGGAGTCGCTCGTGTCCCGGGGACGGAGGAGGTCCCCGAGCCGGAAGGCGAGTTGGTTGTGTTCGAGGCGTTCTTTGCTGCTGGTCTTCGCCTGCCTGCGCACAGATTTGTGGGAGAAGTCCTGTGCAGATTTAACGTCCAGATTCATCAGCTGACTCCGAATGCCGTGGTGGCTCTGTCGAAGTATGTTTGGGCGACGACTTCGTACGGTGGACAGCCATCGGTCGAAGTCTTCGCGAAGTACTATTGCCTGCATTGGCAGAAAAGGATGATCGGAAATGAGGTTGCCCAGTTTGGGTCCTGCACATTTACGCCGAAGACCGGCAAGACCACGATGGAGGTAGTTGAGTTGGTTCCTTGCGCCCGCAACAAGTGGGGCAACTGGCATGAGTTTTGGTTCTACGTTGCGGAGGGCACAGTCGAAGACCATCCGGGGCTCCTCGTGGCCGAGATGTGCTCGCATTATTACTCAGCATACCCGCCGTTTGAAGTGGCGGAGGGGGATGCGGACGAAGGGGCCCTTCGGTGCGTCGCCGGCCTGAGCAGCGGGCGCGATTTGGTTGAGGAGTTTGTGGCGTACGGGGTGTGGCCTTTGGCGCATGGCTGGGCGTTGGGCGAAGTATGCCCTCACCAGATGCCTTCCCATGGTGGGAAGCTGGTGCGAAGTCCCGCCTTTGCGCTGGATTTGCATAGCCGTGATCCAGCCACCTTTGTGCGTGAGGCGGAGGATGGGGCGGTGCGGATCGTCGGTCGGTACGTGCCGAGGACAGAGGGCCAGCGTAGCTGGGATATTCGCGGGTCTAATGACCGCTTGAACAGGGTTTTCGAGTTGAACCGTCTGCCGTATGGCGGTTATCCCGGCCAAGACGATGTGGATCGTCGCGGGAAGAAGCCGGTGGTAGAGACTGGAGACGACCCCACGCCGGTGGCCGCCCCATCCTCTAAGAAGAGGAAACTAGGTATTGCTGTGGGAGGACTGGGTGTGTCTGATGGTTTTGCTAGGGAATTGATGAGGACATGTGCGGCCCCGGGGGGAAGGATGTCTTCGCCCGAGCTCCGGGAGTCTTCGGCGCGGATGCTGAGGGTTACCGGGGGTTGGTGGCCTAAGAATGTTCCTGTTCCCCGCGCGGCCGGCGAAGACTTTTTTACATCTCGCATGGTTCATGACTGGAAAGTGTTTCCTTACGGGCGGAATATTGCTGCTGTTGTGTCGGCAGTGATGGACAAGGATCGTCAGGGAGCTGCACAGAAGCGCCAGGCGGTCGTCAGGCTTCATGAGGCCAGGCCGAAGAGGCCGCGGGGGACTGCGAAAGCTGCTGCCCCAGGCGGAAGCCAGCCGCCGCTGGCGGCGAAGTCGGCCGTCCCTGCATCCAGCAGGGCGCCGGAGGCTGCGAAGGCGGCTGCCGCCGGTGGTTCCAAGTCTGTGAAGGCCGCCCCTGTGCCCAGCAGGGTGCCAGAGGCTGCGAAGGCGGCCCGAGAGTTGCCGCCGCCAGGCAAGCGCGTTGCCGACTTCGCCACCGACATTAGTGTGGAAGATTATCTTGTTGGTAAGTGGCTGGCTCGATTTTTTTTTCTTTTTTTTTAATATGTTGATATGTCGCAGGGTCGGACGAAGGCCAACTAGTTGTTGTTCCGCCTGCCGTGGCGGCTGCCGGGGTGCCCAGGGCGAAGGGCAGTGCTCTTAGTGCCGGTGGTGAGATTCCGGCACTCGCTGCCGTCAGGGACGAGGCGGGTGCTGTGTCCCGTCGGCTGAAGGAGCTGAAGGAGGCACTAAGTCAGGTACGTTGAGCTAGACTTCGGTTTTTTACCGGCTTTGCTGGGGCTGTGGTCTTATGTGTGTCTTGTAGGCGGCTGACTTCGCTGACCGCACGGCGTCGGGGGCCCTGACGGCAGTTGTGTCTGCCGAAGTTGAGAGACTTCGGACGCAACATGCTGACGCCGTCCGGGAAAAGTCGGCCGCCGACAGCAAATGCCGCAAGCTGGCGGATAAGGTGGCCACGCTGGAGGGTGAGAGGACTGACCTCCGGCGCCAACTGGCGGAGGAAAGGAAGGAGGCTAATGAGGCCCTTGCCAAGGCGCAGTCTGCGCAGGCGGAAGCCAATTTGGCGCGGGCGGAGGGCAGCCTTGCCAGGCAGCGAGCCGAGGAGTTGGAGGGGCGGCTCAACGCTCTGCAGGCCCGTGTGGAGAGGGCTGAGGCTTCGACGCGCACGGAGGCTGAGCGGACACGCAAACAGCTTGTGGATTCATACCATGAGCTGGGCGCGCAGACCGCTGACTTCGAAGTGCCGGACCGAGAGCCCAGACTTCGCTGCTTCGAGTGGATACAGGAGGAGTTGATGGCGCTCCCCACCATTGTGGAGGGGTTTATGTCCTATGCCTCCCTGGTCACCTGCGAGGGGGGCGATGAACGCGCTATCTCGCGAAGGGTGCCGGCACTATGAGGTCTTCGACCAAGCTGATGAGTATTTCGAGCGCGATATATACAAGGTTGAGGACCCTGTGGTGAAGGAATCCGCGGGAGCCCTCTATGACCGGATGTGGGGCCCCCACGGTCGGGAGGTGGTCAGGGAGCGGGCTGAGACGGCGAGGGGTCAGGTAATGTTTGGCTTTTGCTTGGTGTTTGTTGAATGTGGGTTAAATGTGGGGTTTGCTGAGTCTGTGTGCTGTGTCTCAGGCGGCGCGTGGCGAGAGGGTGGATGACTTCGGGGCTTTGAACAGCGCGCAGCCTGACTCGGAGGCGAACCCGATGGTGGCTGCGCCCGAGACCGCCCCGGAGCTGCCCCCGAAAACCGTCGAAGGCGTTCCCGATGCTCCCGCAACCACTGCGGCCGGCGGAGGCCCGTCGCCAACTGCCGCGCCGAGGGCTGAGGATCCTGTGGAGATGGCGGCGGAGCCGGCAGTGGAGGATCCCGCGACGGCTGGGTCTTCGCAGGTGGCTTAGTGGGTGTGGGTAGTTAGGGAATTTTGGATATGTTGCTGAACCTTGGTTGCTGCGCAGGTTCAAGATTTTGGGCCTGCGCACGCAACCGCTACTACTAATTTTTTGGCGGCTTCGACCGTGGATGATGGGAATAAATCGGATGAGTCTACATCTAAGTTTTCTGATTTTGGTGACTCTGGGGGCTCGGTTGAGTGGACCGAAGAATCGTCGGATGAGGACTTGGACTATTTTGCGGCCTTGGATGTGGCAGCGGTGGAGGCTTCGCCGCATGCTGCGGATATTGAAGTAGTGCCTGGTTCGAGTGCTAGGCGTAGGCGGCGAAGGGCGGTCGCGAAGCGTAGAGTGAGTGAGGTGGACGGTGGTCGGCTTCGTGTGAGTAGGGCTGGCAGGCAGGAACTGCTGTCCTTGCCGGCCGCCGCTGTGAGTGCAGGTGAGGGGGAGCTGTGAAGTCTTTTTGCAGGTGAGGAGCTGAGGATAATGCTTTTTAACTATAGGGAGATGGGGATTATTCCGAAGGTTGAGCCGATGTAAAGTGTGATGCCCTCGCTTGTACATATGTAATAGCTTGTATGATGAAGTTATGTGCCTTCGGCTATGCTCACGAAGGCACTACGTACTTGGGCTGGTGTGTTTGTTATGTTGCGTTGGTGCTCATGTAGTCGTTCTTTGTGCGGACGGTTTGGTGTAGTCGTTTTCGCACTTGTTAGGCTTCGTCCGGCTGCACCCTTAGGCGACTGTTGCACGGATAGTCTTCGCGGAAGACTTCGATTTTTCGCGCTTGTGCTAGTCCGGCTGCACCCTTAGGCGACTTCTGCACGGATAGTCTTCGCGGAAGACTTCGATTTTTCGCACTTGTTGTGCTAGTCCGGCTGCACCCTTAGGCGACTTCTGCACGGATAGTCTTCGCGGAAGACTTCGATTTTTCGCACTTGTTGTGCTAGTCCGGCTGCACCCTTAGGCGACTTCTGCGCGGATAGTCTTCGCAGAAGACTTCGATTTTTCGCACTTGTTGTGCTAGTCCGGCTGCACCCTTAGGCGACTTCTGCACGGATTTGTCGCACGCGAGGGTGGCTGATGCTGGGCCACGCGGTGACTATGTATTGGTCGAATGTCGAAGACCGTCGGCGCGGTCTTTTTTCGACGTAGATTTTGCGGGGGATTTTGCACTTGTATATTACATGGCTCCGCCTCGCTAAAAACCTCACCCCCCGGGAGGAAAAGAGTGCGGGCCAGAATAAAAATTGTCTTTGCGAATTACAAGGGCTAGCTGGCCCTGATGAGTCAAACAAAAAATTTGCGGAGATTATCGATGTTCCAGGTCTTCGTCGTTTGGTGTTGCGAGCCTGTATGCGCTGGGGGAGGCCTTCGTCTTAACAATGAAAGGGCCCTCCCACTTGGGCTCCAGCTTGCCCCTGGACTCTGTTCGAGCTGTACGGACGAGTACGAGGTCCCCTTCGCTGAATTCCCTTGGGATGACTGTCTGATCTCGCCATGCCTTTGTCTGGGCTTGGTATTTGTCCAGGGCTTGCAGGGCGAAGACACGGTCTCCGTCGATGAGGTCCTTCGAAGTCGGCTCGTCTACGTCTGGGACGGCCGACGCGGCTGTCCGAGGCGACCCATGCTTTATTTCTTGCGGAGTCATGGCCTCCGATCCGTATAATAGGCGGAAGGGGGTGAACCCAGTCGCCCTGCACTCAGTTGTATTTAGTGCCCAGACCACTTCGGGTAGCAGGTCGGGCCACTTGCCTTTTTTGTCGTCGAGGAGCATTTTCTTGACGGCTGTGAAAATTTTGCCGTTGGCGCGCTCCACGACTCCGTTGGACTGGGGGTGGTACACGGAGGCGAAGGCAAGCTTGGTGCCGATGGAGAAGCAGAAGTCTTTGAAATCTTGGTTGTCGAACTGCTTGCCGTTATCGACCGTGAGTTCGGACGGTACTCCGAAGCGGCAAACAATATTTTGCCAGAAGAATTTCTGGGCTGTCTTCGATGTGATAGTGGATACTGCCCTCGCTTCAATCCATTTGATGAAGTATTCAACGGTGACGAAGGTGAACTTGAGGTTCCCCTGAGCCGTGGGCAGGGGCACGACAATGTCTAGGCCCCAGCGCTGAAGGGGCCACGTGTGGGCGATCAGCTTCGTGAACTGCGAGGGGCGCCCTGAGCGTGGGGAAAATTTCTGACAGGCTTTGCAGGATCTGACAACCCGGTTTGCGACGCAAATAATGGCGGGCCAGTAGAAACCTTGGCGAATCACCTTTGCCGCTAGGGCCCTAGGCCCGCGTGGGAGCCGCAGGTCCCCTTGTGGACTTCGCGCAGGATTTGGACGCCTTCGGTCTCGGTGACGCACTTAAGCATCGGTTGACTGACCCCCTTCTTGTAAAGTTGGCCCTCGATCAGTGCGAAGTCCCGGCTTCGGTGGTGGAGGCGCTTGGCCTCGTTGCTCTCGATTGGGTGATAGTACCCCTGCAGGTACAGGGTCATTGGCGCCCGCCAGTCTTCGGTCATGATGAGGTTGATCGTGCGGTGCCCCTCGCTGTCGTTGGTTATTTGGAGCCCTTCAGGTCTACGGACGGCTGGCGTGCCGATGACGTGGTAGAACACGTCGGAGGGTAGGGCTTCACCCCTGGCGGCTGCCTTGGCCAATGCGTCGGCTTCTTCATTCTTGGCCCGGTCCACATGCTGCAATGTGAATCCCTTGAATTGCCTCTCAAGACTTCGGATGGCCGCGAGGTATTGCATAAGTGCGGGGTCCTTTGCTGCATAGTCTTTCTCGACTTGGCCAGCGACTACCTTGGAGTCTGTTCTGACAATGCAGGTGGTGACACCAAGGGCTCTTAGTTTGCTGAGGTCGAGGATGACAGCTTCATATTCTGCTATGTTATTTGTGCATCTGTCAGATTCCAGAGCGAAGCTTAAGCGTGCAGCGTATCTGTGCTTGACCCCGGCGGGTGAGGTGATGACGGCAGCAGCGCCTGCTCCCGCATGGCACCAAGCGCCATCGCAGTGGATTGTCCAAACTTTTTCTGCAGACGGGTCCGACTGTGTTATTGGCCCGGTCCAGTCGACGACGAAGTCTGCTAGAACTTGTGACTTGATCGCCGTCCTGGGCTCAAAAGTGATGTGGTAGCCGGAGAGTTCGGCCGCCCATTTGGCGATCCGTACCGATGCCTCCGGGTTTCTGAATAATTCGCCGAGTCCCCTATCTGAGGTGACGCGGACCTTGAATGCTTCAAAGTAGTGGCGCAGTTTGCGCGAAGACATGACAACAGCATATGCAATCTTTTCGAGTTCCGTCATGTTACACTTTGACGGTGTGAGCACTTCGGAGACGTAATAAACTGGGCACTGTCTGATCACGCCCTCTACTGTCTGCTCCTGAACTAGTGTCGCGCTGACCGCGTGCGGCGAGGCCGCCATGTAAAGCAACAGGGGTAGCGAAGAGTCGGGGCTTGTGAGGACCGCCAACTCCAACAGGTACTGTTTTAGTGAGGTGAAGGCCGCCGCCTGCTCTGGTCCCCAAGTGAAGTCTTTTGCGCCGCAGAGTGTTTTGAGGAAGGGCAGACTTCGCTCAGCGGATTTGGAGATGAATCTGTTTAGGGCGGCCAATCTGCCCGTCAGACGCTGGACCTCTCTTGCCGACTGCGGGGGCGTCATGTTGATGATGGCCTGAATTTTGGTTGGGTTGGCCTCGATGCCGCGATGTGATACCAGGTAGCCCAATATTTTTCCTTGACGAACGCCGAAAACGCACTTTTCCGGGTTCAGGCGAAGTCGTGCGTCTCGCATGTTCGCGAATGTCTCGGCGAGGTCAGCGAGATGGTCCTACTTGCTCCTGCTGGCAACGACGATGTCGTCCACATATGTGAATATATTTCTGCCAACTTGCCTCTCGAGCACAGTTTTGGTAAGCCGGGAGAAGGTGGACCCGGCGTTCTTGAGTCCCTCCGGCATTCTGATGAAGCAATATGTGCCGAAGGGTGTTATAAAACTGGTACTAGCCTTGTCTTCCTCCTTCATGTATATTTGGTGGTAACCGGAGAAGCAGTCGAGGAGTGACATGACTTCGCATCCGGCCGCGCTATCGACTATTTTGTCGATCCGCGGCAAAGGGAAATTGTCCTTTGGGCAGGCCTTGTTGAGACCGGTGAAGTCGATGCACATTCACCACTTGCCGCTCTTTTTCTGCACCATCACAACGTTGGATAGCCACATGGGGTAAGCCACTGGCTCGATAAATTTGGCTTCCAGGAGGCGGTGTACCTCTGCCTTGGCGGCCTCTGTCTTCTCGTCGGACATTTTGCGAAGCCGCTGTTTTTTCGGTCTCACCGAAGGGTCGATTCCCAAGCTGTGCTCAATTATGGATCGGCTGACCCCGACCAGGTCGAGGGCTGACCAAGCGAAGACGTCTTTGTTCTTGGACAAGCAGCAGAGGAGTTTCTCCTCTTCCTGTGAAGTGAGGTCTTCGCTGATGGTGACTGTCTGCTTGGGCGTGGCCTAGTCGAGGGGAACAGTCTTGGTCCCATCGTTGCTCTGCAGCTGTGCCTTGTGCTCTTTGTCGGTTGGGCTGACGGACGCAGGGACTTCGCGCTGGGCCGTGAGGCAGTGCACATTTCTTTGTCCGGGGACGAAGTCCCGCTCTATGTTGCGCGTAGTCTGCTGATTGCCGTAGACCGCAATGGCGCCTAACGGACCTGGTATCTTCATGCACAGGTACAGTCCGTGAATGGCTGCCTCAAACTTGTTGATAGAGCCCCGGCCCATGATGGCATTGTATGGATACACCATATCGACGATATCAAAGGTTATTTGCTCACTTCGGGCATTGGGTGCTACACCGAAGGAGAGAGGCAGTTCTATTTTGCCGACAGGAAAAGTGCCCTTGCCGCCGAAACCATACAATGGGTTGTCCGAAGGCTTGAGCAGGCTGTAGCTTATGCCCATGCGGTCGAAGGCATGGAGGAAAATGATGTCTGCCTGACTGCCATTGTCGACTAGGACTTTGTGCAGGTCCCAGCCTGCCACGCTGCAGTTGATAACCATGGCGTCAATGTGGGGGGCGCTGCGCAGGTCGACGTCTCGTGCGTCGAAGGTTAGCGGTACATGGGACCACTTTGTCTGCACGACTGGGCCGGTGACGGCGATGTGGTTGATGATGTGGTAGTGGTCCCGCTTCTGCCGCTTTGTGTCGAAGTCGGTGCTGGACCCCCCAGTGATCATATGAATGACTCCGCGATACGGCTGATCGACGAAGTCTTCTTGTTTTGGGGCGTGGGGTGGGGGATGTTCTGATGTTGCTGGTGTGGAGGTGGGGGTGGGGGAGGTACGATTTGTACTTCCTGGTAATGTTGGTATGCGTGGTGCGGTGGATGCGGGGCGGGGGCGTGGATGTATGGTGGAGGGGGTTGCTGATAAGTGTGCGCGACAACTCTGGGGTTGTCGGCTGGCTGCGCCCGTGCCATTCTGTCTTTGGTGGCCTTCGTTTCTGGGCAGTCTTTGGTTTGGTGGGCGCAGTCTTCGCCATGAAAAAGACAGTAAAATCGGCGCGGTGGCTGCGCACGCCCCCGACCCCTACCGCGATTTCCGTTTCCGCGGCCCTGGGGGGGATACTCCTGGCGGCGAGGGGCGTCAGCTGCGGGGTGCTGGTTGGCGATGTTGTGCACTTGCTGCTGATTGCGGCTGTCTCGACCGGAGTCTGGCTGCGGGGTCCTCGTCCACGTGCGGCTGGACTGTGGAGCATCTTTGGGTTTCCTCTGAGACTCGACCTTGCACTGGTGGAGCTCTTCGGATTTGGCGTATTTTTCAAATAGCTGATATAATTCCTGGAGATTCTTGGGTGGGTCCCTAATGCAGTGGCTGTATAGGACGCCGGCGCGAAGGCCACTGATGGCGTAGTGGATGGCGATCTGGTCATCAACTGAGAACAGCTGTGACTTGAGTGTTAGAAACTTGCGGTAATACTCCCGCAGAGTCTCTTTTTCCAGCTGCTTGCAGAGTGAGAGTTCGGCCAAGGCGTCGGTGTCTGGGCGGTACCCTTGGAAGTTGAGCAGGAATTTGTCCCGGAGGCTTCTCCAGGAGTCAATGGACAGCGGGGGCAACCTGGTGAACCAGGTGAGAGCTGGGCCTTCAAGGGCGATGATGAAAGACTTGGCCATTGTGGCGTCGTCCCCCCCCCCGGAAGATGCAACGGCGACCTGATAACTCATGATGTACTGTGCTGGGTCCGTGCTACCGTTGTACTTGGGATAAGTCCCTGCCCGGAAGTTGGCAGGCCAGGGTGTCACTTGCAGATGTGGCGCCAGGGGACTTCACTCGTCGAGGTAGTTGAGCCCTTGAAATGGCACGGCGTGTGGGAAGGCGAAGTGCAGGTCTTCCATTTGCGCGCGCTGTTGCAGGGGTGGCCCGTGCTGCAAGCCGAGGTGGCCTTCGCGTATGTCTTCCGATTGTGCGCGCTGTTGCACGGGTGGCCCGTGCTGCAGGCCGAGGTGGCCTTCGCGCTGCATCAGCGCGATCTCCCGCTCGAGGTCCTAGGCCTTCTGTTCTTCGTCGCGTATCATTTGCCGCACCTTGGCTAGTGCGGACACGCGCTGGCGCTTGGCCTCCAATATCTCTTTTTGCCTCTGGAGATTGCGGTTCTTGAGGCATAGGGCGCGCAGCTATAGCTGTTCTTCCGCTGAAACGCCGAGGACTTCACCGTCCTCGGTGAGGTCCGCGCCCTCCGGTGGGGCGAAGCCTAGGGGAGGTTGCGGTTGTCCTTCAAGGCCGCAGGTGCGGAGAGCGTCGTCTTCACAGGTGCGGAGAACGTCGTCTTCAGCAGCCTCTTGGACTTCAGCAGCCTCTTGGTGGGTGGAGTGGGTGAGTGCGAGGGCCTTGCCCTTTTTTGCGGCCAGCAGTGCTGCCTTCGCAGCCTCGTCAGCCTTCGAGCTAGTTTTCTTGGGTGCCATCACGGGTGGTTTTCTCGTAGCACGAACGGTGGGCGCCAAATGTTGGCACTTGCTCACATGCGCAAGATGATCCAACGGGGAGATGTGGTGATGCTAACAGGGTTTCTGCACGTGATGGCAATAGCTCTGTTCATCTAGCCTCTCAAGGGCACTGTGCGGGGGTATTTATAGGTATCTGAGTGCCCAGCGTCCTGTGTTAAGGACGCATGTGCCCTCAGACTCCTAGATTATCCCCGGAATATTCCCATAAGGCAGGGTTACAGACCGTAATTACAGGGATGCCTTTACAAATTAGGCCCGTAATGCGCAGCGGCCACGCAGGGCCTGTTACAATGGGCCGTGTGGTCGTGGGCCTGCATGCTGGACGAGGTCGCAAGATGGGACGACCTCGTCACAGGTCTTCGTCCGGCGACGTATGCGACGAAGGGTGAGCCTGCCCGTTGTCTTGTCTTCGCTGGTCCAACGATTACGGCGAAGGCATCGAGCGAAGGGTGGCGTCTTCGCCTTCGCCCCAACAGGGCCCTTCGCCAAGTTCAGGTACCTTGGCCAGTTCAATGTATCGCGGTGGGTGGGTCAAAACCTTCAACTTTTTGCTCTTCGGCACGACTGTGGTGGCCGAAGCGACAGCCTTCCTCTTCTTCTCTTGCCCTCGCAGCGGGTAGCGGTAATCAGGGTATACGAAGCCAATAGCATCGAATACCCTATTTAATCTTTTCTTACCCCGACCTCCAAAGGCTGCGGACAGAGCATTATCTTCGGCTTTGGAGTATGCTCCAAGTAGATCATCACTGGTAGCTTCTATACACTTCAGCTAGTCGTCGTTTGGCTCATCAAACTTCTCCCTAAATCTGAAGGTATACTTTAGTCGGACTAGACCACCCTCACTAGAATCGACGGTGGTCTCCTTTGGCATATCCCAACTCTCCACAAGTGGCCATACCCTGAAGGATATATGCTCTTGAATCAAATCCCTTGTGCCAATGAAGGCACACACGGTACTAAAAGCCCTCTGACATGCTTCGACATTGCCATCAATTTCTACCTTCGGCCTTCGGAAGCCGAAGTAAGACCAGATGGGGCGCTGGATGATTTCTTTGATGTCTTCCCTTGCTTTTAAATCATTTTTAACATAAAACCACTCCTCCATCCAGGCTTCGGGCCATCTCTTCCGGAATGTTGGCACCGGGTGGCTTGCGTTGGGGCGAGCAACAAATCCATAACAACCGAAGTTGTTGTGGTACTGTTCTTTGCCAGTAGCCTTCGTCTCATATAAAAGTTCGTGCATACTACAGAAGCACTTTGCGCTTGGCTCTAGCCCTTGACTTCTTACAGCCCAGACAAAAATCCCCATCCTAATAATAGCTTCAGGGGTGATCTGATGAAGGAAGGTCTGATATATCTTCAGCACTTCAACCATAAACTTGCTCAAAGGGAACTGAAGACCAGCCTTAAAAAAGCTTCTGTAGATAACAACTTCATTTTCCTCAGGGGCAGGGGCAGTGTTGTCTCCGCCAGCTCTCATGATAGACATATCACGAAAGTACCTCCCTCTCATGTTGTCAAGATGACTCTGTTTAATAGTTGATTTTTCGAAGACAGTATAGCTTGGTCGCCAGGGCCGGTCTTCAGAATCTTCGTCTCCACTCTCCACATCATAACTATCACTATCATCAGTATCTTCAGACAAACCTTCTAGAATCTCTTTAGTAATCTTCTCTGTGTTTGTTTTTGACATAGACTCAACAAACCCGGCGATAAAAGGATCCGCAGTTTTCTTTTCTTCAAACAACTTCGTTTCCTCAGTTACCTTCGTTTCCGCAGTCATTTTCTTTTCCTCAGTCATCTTCTCCCCAGACATGGTGAAAACATGTCCTTAAACCGAAGCTCGAAAAGCTTGAAAATCAGGCGAGAGCTAAAAAGTTTGAGAAAATAATGCAAATAGTGGAAACGGCATATAAAATGCTACCGTTGTGGCTTATATTTATATGCCCATTGCGTTGCAACTTGGTGGGTCTCATTTGTCATTGGCTATTGCTATTCTAGCAAAGGGAAGGTGTTTTTTCGGACCTTCGGCTTAAGGCCTTTGTTCATGTCGTAGTCTGAATTCGTTGTTATAACAAATTAATACTGCAAGGGGCTACTGTTGGGGGCCTTCGTCTTCCGAAGGTCCTCAAAAACATGATTTAACAATGTTTCCCAAGTGCAATGTATGTATAGGTACCTTCGGACTCGGAATAAAACTGTACACAATATGAAAAGCTTGGTCGAGATGAAGGTTGATGCTGCTCCGAAGCTACACGCAAAGGAGCTTCGGCTTAGCGGCAAGAAAAGGAACCAACTTAAAGGGGAAAAGGCTATCTAGTCCTTGTTGGATTGTCCTTAAGTCAATAGTAAACATAAAGGACATGAATGTAATTTTATACAGGTTGCGCCCTGTGCCTATAAATAGATGAACAGTATCCTCGAACTGTTCACACTGACTTGTATTCGCTCGTGCGTCACGCTTGGACTTTTACCTTCTGTCAAGCTGAAGGTATAAATGCAATTCAATATTGTTTCTGTTTATCCATAATAATATGAAGAGATAGTAAATAATATCATATGATTATTCATGTTGTCTCTTATGTTTCATATGCTTCTTCATTCATTAACATATGCTGCGGTGATGAAGGTAAGTCCTTCATGACCTTCGTCTGAGGATCATTATATCCTAAGGGAGATAATGCTTCGAAAGACGAAGGGTATTAACATTTAACATTTTATGTTGCCTTGTTCTTAACTCATAGCATTTGAGAACAAGTCCCCAACAATTCTATTCTTCCTCTCCACTACATCATTTTGTTGAGGTGTGTAGGGAGATGAGAACTCATGCTTGATGCCCTCATCCTCAAGAAATCCTTCAATTTGAGAGTTCTTGAACTCCGTTCCGTTGTCGCTTCTTATCTTTTTTATCCTTAAGCCAAACTCATTTTGAGCCCGTCTCAAGAATCCCTTTAAGGTCTCTTGGGTTTGAGATTTTTCTTGCAAAAAGAATACCCAAGTGAAGCGAGAATAATCATCCATAATAACTAGACAGTACTTACTCCCGTCGATGCTTATGTAAGCGATCAGGCCGAATAAATCCATGTGGAGTAGCTCTAGTGGCCTGTCCGTTGTCATTATGTTCTTGTGTGGATGATGGGTGCGCAAATTGCTTTCTTGCTTGACATGCGCTACAAACCCTGTCTTTCTCAAAATGAACAATTGTTAGTCCCAAAATGTTTTCTCCCTTTAGAAGTTTGTGAAGATTCTTCATCCCAACATGGGCAAGTCGGCGATGCCAGAGCCAACCCATATTAGTCTTAGCAATTAAGCAAGTAGTTCAGCTCTATTAAAATCAACTAAGTATAGTTGACCCTCTAACACTCCCTTAAATGCTACTGAATCATCACTCCTTCTAAAGACAGTAACACCTACATCACTAAAAAGACAGTTGTAACCCATTTTGCATAATTGAGAAACTGAAAGCAAGTTATAATCTAAAGAGTCTACAAGAAAAACATTGGAAATAGAATGGTCAGGTGATATTGCAATTTTACCAAGTCCTTTGACCAAACCTTGATTTCCATCCCTGAATGTAATAGTTCTTTGGGGATCTTCGTTTTTCTCATAGGAGGAGAACATTCTTTTCTCCCCAGTCATATGGTTTGTGCATCCGCTATCAATTATCCAGCTTGAGCCCCCGGATGCAAAAACCTGCAAAACAATTTAGGCCTTGTTCTTAGGCACCCAAACGGTCTTGGGTCCTTTCACATTAGAAACAAACACCTTGGGTACCCAAACACAAGTCTTTGAACCCTTGTGTTTGCCCCCAGGATATTTGGCAACTACTTTGCCTGATTTGTTAGTTAGAATATAAGATGCATCAAAAGTCTTAAATGAAATAATAGGCTCATTTGATGCAGTAGGAGATTTCTTTTTAGGCATTTTAACATGAGTAGAATGCCTAGAGCTAGATGCCTCATTCTTATATATAAAAGCATGGTGAGAAACAGAATGAGATTTCCTAGCATGAATTCTCCTAATTTTGTGTTCGGGATAATTAGCAGGATATAAAATATAACCATCATTATCCTGAACCATGGGTGCCTTGCCCTTAACAAAATTATATAGTTTCTTAGGGGTATTAAGCTTGACATTGCTTCCCTGTTGGAAACCAATGCCATCCTTAATACCAGGGCGTCTCCCATTATAGAGCATGCTTCTAGCAAATTTAAACTTCTCATTTTCAATTTCATGCTCATTAATTTTAGCAGTTAGTTGAGCTATGTGATCATTTTGTTGTTTAATTAAAGCAAGGTGATCATGAATAGCATCAACATCAATATCTCTACATCTAGTGCAAATAGAAACATGGTCAACAATAGATGTAGATGGTTTGCAAGCATTTAAATCATCAATCTTAGCATGTAAAATAGCATTCTCGTTTCTAAGACTGGAAATAGAATCATTGCAAACACTCAAATATTTAGCCTTAGAAATTAATTTATCATTCTCAATTTTAAGGCTAGAAATTGATTCATTCAATTTATCAATCTTAGCAATTAAACTATCATTTTCATTTCTAAGACTGACAATTGAATCATTACAAGCATTTAATTTTTCAACCTTAGCAATTAAACTAGCATTCTCAGTTCTAAGGTTGGAAATAATGTCATGGCATATGCTAAGCTCATTAGTCAATTTTTCATACTTTTCTATCTCCCGAGCATAAGCATTTTTTACTTTAACATGCTTCTTATTTTCCTTAATAAGGAATTCCTTTTGGCTATCCAAAAGTTCATCCTTCTCATGAATGGCTCCTATCAATTCATTTAATTTTTCCTTTTGTTGTATGTTAAGGTTGACAAAAAGAGTGAGCAAATCATTCTCATCTTCACTAGAGCTACCCTCATCACTAGATGTTGTATATTTGGTGGAGGCTCTAGATTTTACCTCCTTCTTTTTGCCGTCCTTTGCCATGAAGCACTTGTGGCCGACATTGGGGAAGAGGAGACCCTTGTTGATGGCGATGTTGGTGGCATCCTCGTCGGAGGAGGAGTCGGTGGAGCTCCCATCGGAGTCCCATTCCTGACAAACATGGGCATCGCCGCCCTTCTTCTTGTAGTATCTTCTCTTTTCCTTCTTCTTCCCTTTCTTGTCGTCGCCCCTGTCACTATCACTAGACATAGGACATTTAGCGATAAAATGACTGGGCTTACCACACTTGTAGCACACCCTCTTAGAGCGGGGTTTGTAGTCCTCCCCCCTCTTTTGCTTGAGGATTTGGCGGAAGCTCTTGATGATGAGCGCATTTCCTCGTTGTCGAGCTTGGAGGCGTCGATTGGAATTCTACTTGGTGTAGATTCCTTCTTCTCTTCTTTCGTCGCATTGAATGCGACGGGTCGCACCTCGGGTGTGGAGGTGGCGCCTTGCTCCAAGTTGATGATATGTTTGGAGCCTTTGACCATTAGTTCAAAGCTCACAAACTTCCCTATAACCTCCTCAGGAGACATTAGCTTATATCTAGGATCATCACATATTAATTGAACTTGAGTAGGATTATGAAATACGAGTGATCTAAGAATAACCTTGACCATTTCATGGTCATCCCATTTTGTGCTCCCGGGTTGCGCACTTGATTCACCAAGGTCTTGAGCCGGTTGTACATAGCTTGTGGCTCCTCTCCTTGGTTGAGGACGAATCGACCAAGCTCCCCCTCGATCGTCTCCCGCTTGGTGATCTTGGTCACCTCGTCCCCTTCATGCGCCGTCTTGAGGACGTCCCAAATTTCTTTGGCCGTCTTTAACCCTTGCACCTTATTATACTCCTCTCGACACAAAGAGGCGAGGAGTATAGTTGTGGCTTGGGAGTTAAAGTACCGAATTTGGTCGGCCTCGTCCGAGTCGTAATCCTTGTCCCCCACCTTCGATACCTGTGCTCCATACTCAACAATATCCCATATGCTTTTGTGGAGTGAGGTTAGATGATGCCTCATTTTATCACTCCACATAGAATAATCCTCACCATCAAAATATGGTGGTTTGCCTAAGGGAACGGAAAGTAATGGAGTGCGCTTAGAAATGCGAGGATAGCGGAGGGGCATCTTACTATACTTCTTGCGCTCATGGCGCTTAGAAGTAGTGGACAACGAGCCAGAGCCGGAGGTGGAGGTCGACGAAGAGTCGGTCTCGTAGTAGACCACTTTCTTCATCTTCTTTTTCTTGTCGCCTCTCCGATGGGTCTTGTTGGAGGAAGAGGATTTCTCCTTTTGCTTGTGGCCGGACTCCCTTGAGAGGGTTCTCCCTGAGCTTGCGGGCTTGTCGCCGGTCATGATCTCCCTCTTGGCGTGATCTCCCGACATCATTTCGAGTGGTTAGCCTCTAATGAAGTACCAGGCTCTGATACCAATTGAAAGTCGCCTAGAGGGGGGTGAATAGGCATAATCTAAAATTTACAACTTAAAACACAAACTACAAGCCGAGGTTAGCGTTAGAATTAAATCCGAGTCCGGGAGAGAGGGGGAAAACAAATTAAGAGCAAATCAAGCGGATGACACGGTAATTTGTTTTACCGAGGTTCGGTTTCAAAGAACCTAGTCCCCGTTGAGGTGGTCACAAAGATCGGGTCTCTTTCAACCCTTTCCCTCTCTCAAACGGTCACCTAGACCGAGTGAGCTTTCTTCCTTGATTTCTCGGGTCACTTAGACCCCGCAAGGACCACCACACAATTGGTGTCTCTTGCTTCGCTTACAAGGCTTTGAGAATAAGAATGAGAGAAAGAAGAAAGCCAACCAAGCAACAAGAGCAACAAAGAAACACAAGAATGATCCTCTCATAAGTCCTAAAGCACTAGAATTGAATCAGGAACTTTGATTGTATCGGTGGCTTTGATTTGTGTCTTGGAGTATTGTACTTTGCTCTTGTATTGAATGAGGAGTGATGAATGCTTAGATGGTTGGAGTGTTGGTGGTTGAGGGGTATTTATAGCCCTCACCCACCAAAACAACCGTTGGGGCAGGCTGCTGTCGATGGGTGTACCGGACAGTCCGGTACACCACCGGACACTGTCCGGTGTGCCAGCTACGTCACCCAACCGTTAGGGTTCTGACACAGTCAATCGTTGGAGCGCTGACTTCTGGTGGCACCGGACAGTCCGGTACTGCACCGGACAGACACTATTCACTGTCCGGTGCGCTTCTGACCTCTGCTCTGACTTCTACCGTGAACTGTAGTGCTGTCAGGGGCACTGTGTAGTCGACCGTTGCACCAAAGAGCCGTTGCTCCGCTGTCACACCGGACAGTCCGGTGAATTATAGCGGAGCGCGTCCTCAGAAACCCGAGAGTGGAGAGTTTGAGTTTGTACGGCCCTGGTGCACCGGACACTGTCCGGTGCGCCAGACCAGGGCACTCTCAAGTTTCTTGCTCCTTTGAATTTGAACTCTATCTTTTACCTTCTATTGGTTTATGTTGAACCTTTATGCACCTATAGAACATATAATCTAGAGCAAACTAGTTAGTCCAATTATTTGTGTTGGGCAATCAACCACCAAAATTATTTATAGGAAAAGGTTAACCCTATTTCCCTTTTATGTTTGTTTGTATTGCTACGACTAGCAGTGAGGTCACGAGAATCTGAAGATCATCCTGGTGCCTGGAATCTAAAGTCCCAGGCAAGTTGAATTTTATTACCCAATAATGTTCTTTATAATCATTTATTCATGCATAGGCTTAATTTTGATGGGACCTAATAAGTCACCCTAGTCTGATTTTTTTGTTACCTTGTTTACCCCTGAACTATTTGGTTAGTTTTTGCTATTGCTCTATATGGTTTTGGGTTTAATATTATATTATGTTTATATTCCAATTATACTGTTATTTTATTTATTATTCATGTCAAGATCATTATTTTTAATTGGAACATGGAGCTTAACTTGAGAAACACGTGCCACCACAAGGGTGGAATGGGACGCCCTTGGCTGACTAACTAGAAAAGCTAGTGGAGGACTAACTTACCCGATAGTGGCAAGGGCAGTAGGGGAGTAGGCGTGTAGCGAGGTTCTCGGGTTGATTTTGCTGCGATGGCGGTCAGACGGGGGATTCCTGCATTGCTCTTTATAGAAACTGTAGCGGGTTTTCTGAAGCTAGTGGAACTTTATAAAGGCCTCATAGTAGATCCCTAGCCATTTACCTCGGTAGTGTCTAAGGGTCTAGCTAACCCTGTTGACATGGGATACACGACTTGTGGGTACATGGTACAACCTCTACAAAGTGTAAAACTGATATACTAGCCGTGCTCGTGGTCATGAGTAGCTCAGAACTCTCGCATGATTAATTTATGGAACTAAATTCAATTTGTCATATGCATTGTATCGCAGGTGTTGTTATCAATTTTGATCTATTATTACTCTGGTTTGGTATCTACTTATACTTAGTAATTGCTAATAAAATTTTGACCAACTTTAAAAACAATGCTCAGCTTCAATCATCCTCTTTGGTAAGTCTTACACTTCACTTGAGCTACCACCTTTGGTGAGTTCGTGCACATTATTCCCATAACTTGTTAAGCGATAAACATATGTGAGCTCACCCTTGCTGTCTCACACCCCCTAGAGTCAAGAACAGGTACCGCAGAATGAGGCGCATGAAGGATGCTGCGATGTGTTCGTAAGAGGTATAAGCCGTCGTCTCCCAATCAACTTTGGGTTGCTGGATCGTTGTCTTCATATGATGTAATTATTTATTTATTTTGTACAGAACTCATTTTATATAGTACAGATGCGACATTAGTTTCTGTACCATGATTCATTATATATGTGAGATTTTGTCCCAACATACGTGGTGATTATGTTCGTGTCTAGGTATGGTGCCTCCGAAACCCGAGTGTGACAAAAGTTTATAGCGGCCAAAAGCTGAAAAAAGGCGAAACAAATAGGATAAGTCTGTTGATGTGAGACCCACGAACCGCTAAACTAAAACGAGTCGGCCACCAGGCTTGGCAGCCATTTATCACCAAATGGAATGAGCCCAAATAGAAAAGCAAACCACAAAAGTTGTGCTCGGCCCAAATGGGACCCATAAGGCTCGCGCATCGATCGATGCATCTAGCGGCCCTTCTTTCCGTGGCCCAATTACCGAAGCCCATCCCACCCAAAATCACCAGAGCGCCTCTCCTCTCCCTCTCCAGCAGCCGCTCCCGACTTTTACCTTCCTACCTGGTGCTGTAGCATCCGCCGCCTCCCGCAGAACCCGAAGATGGCGTCGTCGGCGTCGACCCTCGAAATCGAGGCCCGCGAGTACGTACAAACCCCTTTCATGCATTTAAAGGCCTCCTTTGTACTAGCGAAACCACGAGAGAAGCAACACGGCGAATCCCTAAACCCTACTAGGGTGCTTCAGCTTGGTTCTTGAATCCGTCTGTCCGCGGCCGATAACTACCTTTCAGTGTCGCAATAAATTGATAGATTTTTGGGAATTCCACATCTTATTGAATCTATCCGATAACCGCCTGACTTGCAGTAGCATTAGTGTCTTAAGGTCGACAAAGGATTTGAGCGCGATGTTTTTTTTTGTGCACAGCGTGGTTAAGATAGTGCTGCAGTTCTGCAAGGAGAATTCGCTGCAGCAGACGTTCCAGACGCTGCAAAACGAGTGCCAGGTCTCCCTCAACACTGTTGACAGCATCGACACCTTCATTGCCGACATCAATGCCGGGCGTTGGGATGCTGTGCTTCCCCAGGTCGCACAGCTCAAGCTGCCACGCAAGAAGCTCGAGGACCTCTATGAGCAGATTGTGTTGGAGATGGCTGAGCTCCGTGAGCTTGACACGGCCCGTGCCATCCTCCGCCAGACGCAGGTCATGGGTGTTATGAAGCAGGAGCAGCCTGAGCGGTACCTCCGCCTTGAGCACCTCCTTGTCCGCACATACTTTGACCCCAATGAGGTTGGCAAGTTTATCTTGCTATGTTATTCTTGTTATGTTGTTTGTATTACTCCCTGAGCTATATTAATGTTGAAGTACTGGAATATCATTCTGCCAACAGGCCTACCAAGAATCCACCAAGGAGAAGCGGCGAGCACTGATTGCTCAAGGTGAGCTTGCTGAATGTCTTATTTGTTGACGCTGTGTTTTTTATTTGTTCAGAGTTTGGAGCCGATGTTCATAATGTACCATAATTATTTCAGCACTTATAAGCAAATTTCGAGAGTTGGAAGTTAGGGATTCCTTATTAATATCTAGATGACTTAAATAATTGGTCCTATTTTTATTCAGTATTATCTACCCTGGGAATTTTGTTCTTTGCAATCCTAATTTTTAACTACTAGTTGTTCCTCTGCTATGCCAATTTCAGCTGTTGCTTCAGAAGTCTCAGTAGTACCGCCATCTCGTCTTATGGCACTGATTGGTCAGGCTTTGAAGTGGCAACAGCACCAAGGTATTCTCTTTGCTGCACACTATTAAAAGGATGCTACCATGTATATGTTAATTGTTATGAAATAGTCATGAGCTTTTCAATCTTTTCCTATTGCGTAGGATTGTTGCCTCCTGGCACACAGTTTGATTTATTTAGAGGAACTGCTGCAATGAAGCAGGATGAAGAAGAAACATACCCTACTTCCTTATCTCATCAAATAAAGGTGATTTAGCTTCTGATAGTATTTACTTTTCCTCTTATATTTCCTCTTTTTACTTGATAGCAAGAAGTAATTATTATGAACTTTAGAAAAATGAAAAGCTAAATTGCTGAGTTAGTGTATTTAGTATCTAGCAGCTCCAAAGAGTGAAGGCGCAATCTTAGTAACGCAAAAAAGAAGATACTGGAAAGGATTAGACTAATCGGGTGCCATTAATATGTGATGATATCTACACATTTGAACTTGGGTATAATAGAAGTAAGAACACTGAACATCTGTTACATTTGCTTGTGATTTGTTATCATCAAGATTATTGGAAACCCTAACCCTAGGATGGGTTGGGTATAGTGTATTAATAGAACACATGATCGGGCCAGGCCCATTACATGGGACAGGTAGCTAACACCCCTGCAGTCACAACTCTATCTAGTACAGATGTTGAGACTGGATCGAAAGTCTAGAAATACACTCAATAGTAACCCCTTGGTGAAGATGTCGGCGAACTGCAGGGTGGTGGGGACGCTGAGAACCCAAACGTCGCCAGCAGCCACACGCTCACGGACGAAGTGCAGGTCGATCTCCACATGCTTGGTGCGCTGGTGCTGCACGGGATTGGTGGAGAGGTAGTCGGCGCTGACGGTTGTCGCAGTAGACGAGGGTGGCACGCTGAAGGGGGCTGTGGAGCTCGTGGAGAAGCTGGCGCATCCAGGAGGCCTCGACCACGCCATTGGCCACAGCGCGGTACTCGGCCTCTGCACTGGTGTGGGAGACAACGGGCTGCCGCTTGGCGGCCCAGGAGACGAGGTTGGCGCCTAGGAACACAACATAGCCCGAAGTGGACCGGCGGGTGTCGGGGCAGCCGGCCCAGTCGGTTTCGGTGTAGACCACAAGCTCCGATGTCGGGGAAGGTCGAAGGAGGAGGCCGTAGTCGAGGGAGCCGTGGAGGTAGCGCAGGATGCGCTTGAGAGCGGTGATATGGGGCTCCCGTGGGGTGTGCATATGGAGGCAGACCTGCTGGACGACGTAGGCGATGTCGGGCCTGGAGAAGATGAGGTACTAGAGCGTGCCGGTCAGGCTCCGGTAAGATGTCGCATCGGTGACCGAGGGGCCGTCGTCCTCAGAGAGCTTCGTCTGAGTGTCAATAGGTGTGGAGCAGGGCTTGCAGTCTGACATGCTAGCCCGCTCCAGGATGTCGACGACGTACTGGCGCTGGTGAAGGAAGAGACCCTGGGGCCGGCGCTCGGCAGTGATGCCGAGGAAGTGGTGGAGGGGCCCTAGGTCCTTCATCGCAAACTCCAGCTGGAGGGCGGTGATCGTGCGTTGGAGAAGGTCGACGGTGGATGCCGTGAGTACAATGTCGTTGACGTAGAGTAGGAGGTAGACGGTGTCCTTGCCTCGTCGGTAGATGAAGAGTGAGGTGTCCGACTTGGCCTCGATGAAGCCTATGGAGGCTAAGTAGGAGGCGAAGCGGCTGTACCAGGCCCGTGACGCCTGCTTGAGGCCGTAGAGGGAGCGGTTCAGCCGACAGACCAGATCCGGCTGAGCGGCGTCGACGAAGCCGGTGGGTTGGCTGCAGTAGATAGTCTCTGCCAGAGTGCCATGGAGGAAGGCATTCTTGACGTCGAGCTGATGGATCGCCCAGTCCCGGGAGAAGGTGAGGGCGAGGACGGCGCGAACGGTGGCGAACTTGACGACGGGGCTGAAGGTCCCATCGTAGTCCACGCCGGGGCGCTGGGTGAAGCCCCGAAGGACCCAACGGGCCTTGTAGCGGTCGAGGGAGCCAGCCGATGTCAGTTTGTGACGGAAGAGCCACTTGCCGGTGACCACGTTGGTGCCGGGATGATGCGGAACCAAGTCCCAGGTGTGGATGGCCAGCAGGGCCGCGTACTCCTCCATAGCCCGACGCCAGTGCGGGTCAGCGAGGGCGGCACGAACGGAGGGTACCGGGGAGGCGTCCGGTGGAGTGGAGGTCGTATCAGCTGCAAGAATAAGTTGGTTGACCGGCCGAAGGACACCGGCAGCGCGCCGAGTAACCATGGGGTGGACGTGTCTGGGGTCGTGGTGAATGGCGACCGGATGGTACACTGGCGGCTCTGAGCGGGATGCCGGGATGTCGGGTGGGCACAGTCGTCGCACGCTGGCGATAGACGACGGCGGGTTCGACAAAGTGGGCCGTGTTCGTGGACGGGCACGGTCCGCAGGTGCCGAGGGGGTGGAGCTCCCGCGGCGGTGGTAAACGAGGGCGGGGTCGGCGAAGCGCGTGGCGCTCGTCGTTGAGGCCGCGCGTGGCGCAGGAGAAGCCGACGGGGCCGCACGTGGCGCGGGTAGAAGGGCGAGCGGAGGCGTCGGAGCCACGCGTGGCGCAGGTGAGGTCGATGTGACCGCGCGAGGTGCGGGTAACAGCGCATGGCGAGGCGCCTGGGGATGAGGGGTAAGCGGATCGGACTCAAGGAGGGAGTCGAGATGGGGTGGGTGGGGAGGAGCCTGCAAGGGGGAACACATCTTCGTCGAAGACGATGTGGCGAGAGACAATGATGCGTGGGAGGCGAGGTCAAAGCAGCGATACCCCTTGTGGTCTTGGGAGTAGCCGAGGAAGAGGCAGCGGGTGGAGCGGGGGGATAGCTTATGCGGAGCAGTAGTGGAGGTGTTAGGATAGCAAGCACAGTCGAAGACACAGAGGTGGTCGTAGGAGGGGCTGTGCCGTACAAGGCGAAGTGGGTAGTGGGAAGGCTCATCGCCATCGAAGGAAGCCGGTTGAGGTGGGTGGCAGTGTGCAGGGCCTCTGCCGTAGCTGGCAGGGAGAGACGCCTGAAAGGGAAGACAGTGGATCATATTAGTGGTGGTGTGAATCATGCGCTCGGCCCGACTGTTCTAAGCAGAGGTGTAGGGGCATGAGAGGCGTAACTGGACGCCATTGGTGAGAAAGAAGGATCGGGAGGTGTGGTTGTCGAACTCACATTTGTTGTCACATTGCAGGGCACGGACCGGGCGGCGGAATTGGGTGGAGACCCATGCGAAGAAGTGTGTGAGAGTGGTGAAAGTGTCAGACTTCAATCGCAGGGGAAAAGTCCAAAGAAAATAGGAATAATCGTCCAAAATCACCAAATCATATTTGTATCCAGAGAGACTGATTACAGGGGAGGTCCAAAGATCACAATGAACCAGGTCAAAAGCCTGCTCAGCCCGAGAAGATGAAGTGGGAAACGGGAGACGCGTATGTCGGCCTAACTGACAAGCATAACAGAGGCCCTCAAAATGTTTCCGACTACGAGAAGAGTCTAGACTACTGGAAAGCTTGGTCATGACGTCAGGTCCTGGTGGCCGAGACGACGATGCCAGGTGGTGGTGGTGGTGGCGGAGACCAGGACGGGAGGTCGGGACGTGCCGGTGGACGAAGGGCGGAGCGTGTAGAGGGGCCCGGTGCTGTCACATCGGGCGAGTGGGGTCTTGGTGGCCAGATCCTTCACAGAAAAACCAGAAGGGTCAAACTCAATGGAACAGGAATTGTCGGTAGTGAACCGACGAACAGAAAGGAGATTGTGAGTGATGTGAGGGGCGACAAGAACGTCGTTGAGATAGAACGGTCCGGGGAGAACCGAGGCACCTACCGAGGTGATCGACAGAGTGGAACCATTTCCAACGACGATCGAAGTGGGGTGGGAGGAACGAGGTGGGTGAGAACGAGATAACATGCCTGCAGTCGGGGTGGTGTGGTTGGATGCATCGAAGTCGACAACCTAGTCAGGGGAGGGTGGAGCCAACGCCATGGTGCTGTAGACGGCGACAAGGGAGGCTGTGTCCCAACCTCCAGCCAGGGGCAACCAGGGAGTCACCGGAGGCACGAGCTGAGGTGGAGTTGGGGTCGTCGAGGGCACGCCGTATGGGAGCATGCCGAAGGCAGGTGTCGAGGGAGCTCCGTAGGTGGGTGCAGTCAGGAGAGCTGGCGCCTGCGGAAGAGGACGGGAGGCACTGGGGGCCTAACTCGGCCACATGGAGATGGTGCCGGTCCGGGGGTTGTAGACCGACGACCAGCCTTGGCCTTGGCCGCCCCTCGGCCGGTGGAACCTCCACGTGTAGAGCTGCTACCCCCACGTCCGCCCTTGCGAGGGCGACGACCGCCGTCGGTGGTAGAGGCCGGACGAGGGGCTGCAGGGGCGGTGGTAAGAGGACAGGTGGGGGCCCCGGTCGATGAGGTGCGAGGCCCATGGCCCCCGGATGGCGTTGGACCACTAGGAGGGGCGCTGTAGAGTGCCGGGGCCGGAGCGGGTGCGTCAAGCGTCATGGTGAGCAACTCGAGGAGAAGCTCATTCCGCACGGCATGGAAGGTGGGAAACGACATGGTCCGCTTGATGAGAGCCTTCAGGTGGCCGTACTGAGGGATGAGGCCACGAAGAAGGTTCAGCACCAGGGTGCGGTCGGCGACATGCTCGTCGAGATCACGGAGAGAGTCCACCATGCCCTTCATCTGGCGGCAGTAGTCATCCATGGAGAGTTCCCCCTGAGAGAACAGGTGGAACTGAGCGTCGAGGTGGAGCGCACAAGCCTCTCGATTCCCGAGGAACTGGTCCTCAAGAGCGAGCCACGCCTGACGGGCGGTGTCTGACTGATCACGGATGATGGCCTGCAGCTCGATGGTGATGGTGCCGTGGAGCCATGAGATGACCACGCTATCCATCTGAACCCATGATGGAGACGACGGGGCAGCGGGTTCGTCGAGGACGTGGTCAGCGAGGGCGAAGCGCCGAAGGGTGAGGACCACCTGAGCACGCCAGCGAGGGTAGTGGGAGGACGCCGGGTCCAACACGTCGGACACGAGTGACCGTATGTTGTGAACCCCAGCGGCCTAGGCATGGAGTGCGGCGATGGTGTCAGCGTCGAGTCTGGAGGCATGGGGGAACGCGGGGACCTCCCCCCGGGGGGGTGGCACAACGGGAGGGGACGACGTGTCGCGGCCGTGGAGA
Organism: Zea luxurians; assembly: GCA_029449295.1. Classification (NCBI taxonomy): domain Eukaryota; kingdom Viridiplantae; phylum Streptophyta; class Magnoliopsida; order Poales; family Poaceae; genus Zea; species Zea luxurians. Next base: position 31,529,917 of record JAOPSE010000014.1, read on the forward strand.
TGACGCTGGGTAGTGGCCAGCTGAGTGGTCATAGCGCGTTCCTACTCCCAGGCGAGGGACGCGGCGCGCTGATGCTCTTGGGAAGCGGCCACGGCGGCCTGGATGGTGGCGATGGCGGCGGCCGGCGTGAGGTTGGCAGGGGCGCCGTGGGAGCCCAAGTGACGTTGGGGATTGGGCGACTAGTTGGGAAGCTAGGGGCGGCAGCCGGGAGACTTGGTTCGGCGACGGGGATGCGGAGTCAACGGTGAGTGCGAGGGCACCTGTGCCCGTCGAGTAGCCTGGGAGACCGAGCCCGGCTGCACGCATGTTGGCAGCGCGACAACGGCTGTGGCAGAAGCAGTTGCTGCAGCAGCGGCGGTGAGGGAGCTGCCGGAGGGGCCGTGGGCGGCCATGGCTGCGTGGGAGAGGTGGCCGCCAAGGGGGTCGTGGGCGTGCTCGTCCGCGTCGAGGGCAGGGTTGACGACCGGGGCAGGGGGTGCGCCAGGAAGGTCCGCCGTGGGTCGGCGCGACGGCTGTGGCGGCGTTGCGCGGCCAGGGAAGTCCGCCATGGGTGGGTCGCGTCGGGGAGGGTGCGGGTGGGGGCACGGCAGCACTGTCGCGTCTGCGGGCGGGTGTAGCCGGGTAGGGAGGCGCGCGCAGCCAGGGGCGGCGCGGGGGCAGCTGGGCAGGGGAGGCCGGCGAGGGGAGGGCGGCTGGGAGAGGCTGGCAGCCGCGGCTGGGGGAGGGAGGTCGGACGCGCGGCCAAGGGAGGGTGGCCGGACGCGTCTGGGCAGGGGAGGCCGGCGAGGTGAGGGGGGAGCTGGTGGCTGGCGGCTGGGAAGGGAGAGGGAGGAAACATGAAATTGCCTCTATACCATATTGGAAACCCTAACCCTAGGATGGGTTGGGTATATTGTATTAATAGAACACATGACTAGGCCAAGCCCATTACAGGGGACAGGTAGCTAACAAAGATGAATAATCCTCTATTAAGATTTAGTTTGAGATTGTTCACCTTCAGTTGCATGCTGAAGACAGAATATTTTGAACATGCTGTCAAGTGAGTATTCTTATCTAGCTTTTGATACTAAGTTTTATAACATTGCACTGTTCTTGGTTCTTGCAGTTTGGGAAGAAAACTCATCCTGAATGTGCTCGATTTTCACCTGATGGTCAGTACCTTGTTTCGTGCTCAGTTGATGGAATAATTGAAGTAAGTTGCTTTCTATTCTACATTTGCACGCCAACTCCATTGATATAGCTTGGCTTAAGTTCTCTAAATTTTCAGGTCTGGGATTATCTTAGTGGAAAGCTTAAAAAGGATCTTCAATATCAAGCCGATGTATGTGCCTTTAAGTTTTGTAGCTTTATTATAGGACTTAAATGTGCACATTCTATTTAATCAGACATGTCTAAGATGCTAATTTTTTATGTACTGCCTGCTGGATGAACACTTCAGGAAAGCTTTATGATGCACGAGGAACCTGTGCTGTGTGTTGATTTTAGTAGGGATTCTGAAATGCTGGCATCTGGATCACAGGATGGAAAGATTAAGGTGCCCTTGCTATCAAATCCTGTATTTTCTTTCACCTAAAGGAGAAATATTGTTCCTTACCAATATATCTTACATATTAAATGTTTTTTTTTCATATTGTAATAAATCATGTCTGCCTTGAAATTTATACTTGTTGTTCATGTGATTTTGATTTCAGATTGTTCACAAAATTTACTATATATCAAAAATGTTTTCTCTTAAGTTTTGGTTGACGAAGGTGTTGTGTATATTGTCGTTATATTGATGATAGAGTGCAGTACTATAATATCATCTAATACATTTCTATAGAGTTGGTTAGGTGGCTTGAGTAGCATTTTCAGGTCCTGGAGCTGGGTTAAAAAAATTCCCTCGTCTGTTGTACGCCAAAGCTTAGGTTAAAGCCTCGCTCCGGTCGTGGTTGTTCTCACACGAGGGGCAGGGATCTGGGGGTTTTGTTTGCCTGCATAAGGAGGTCTTCTTAACGCAATGCTCAGGGGCTGTCTTACCCCCGTAGGTCGAGTTTTTACAATTTACATAGACTACACTTTTTAACAAAATTCGATTATTAGTAAATGTGCTGATTATATGAGTGTGACTATAATCATCTGGTATAACAACATTAGTTGGTCAATATTTGACCAACATAATTTGGTAAACTTTATGCATTATTGGTCAGCATCTGAACATAATCATTTGATGTAATCTTTACAATTAACTCCCATGTTAATATTCTCCCATTAATTCCCAGGTTTGGCGTATACGAACTGGTCAGTGCTTGCGACGCCTTGAGCGTGCACATTCGAAAGGTGTTACAAGTGTTACATTTTCACGTGATGGAACCCAAATATTGAGTACATCCTTTGACACTACCGCGAGGTTTCATATAACCATAATCTACCAGCCTAATTTTACTGTTGAATTGTCATTGTCATGTTTTGCTTCTTTCATTCTCTTGGGAACAAAGAGTTGATGGTATTTGCTAGTTTGAGCAAGTTTCATGTTTTCCCATTCTGTTTGATGGCTTTTGTATCTTGGTGCAGTATCCTAGTCAATGCTGCAATTGTTGTTATATTAGCCTTTTACTCCTTTCTAAGGTAATCCAATCAATCTACAGTATAGGTTGGGAATTTTTTAAAAGAATTGAGCAACGTACTTAAGTAGTGTGCCCATTTGTTATAAGATAGACTTAAATTTGAAAAATTAAAATCCTACTCATTAAGACTGTTGATGGTTTGTTGAAAAAACTGTTGATGGTTAATTGAAACTAATTTTTCCTTGCCTGAACTGGGGAAATGGAAGCAAGCAAAAATTTTCAATTTAAAATTTGCAACTGGATTTTAAAGTATGCAACTTATGTTTGCTGCCTTCATCTCCATTTGTGTTAATAAGTTTGTGTTGCCATTATCAAGCTTAAAAAAATCTAGGTTTGAACGTTTGCATAGATAAATTCATAAAGGTTGCCCTAAGTAGGTTTGTACTTTTTTTTTGAATATGTAGGAGAACTGTGTATCATTGTCATTGCATTAAGAAAGAAGAGAAAAGGCCAAAATGGCCATACAAACACAACACCCTCAGGTAAACTGAGAAACCACACACTTTGGAACAACCACTACCCCGACCACCCTCTTAGGGGCTGTTACCGTACAGGTCTAACAGCAACCAGCCCTCTTAAACCTTTTGCCCCTGCCATCATCCATAATTCAGCCTCTTCCTGTGCCATGGTCAGCATTTGCTCCACTCTGGGCGACGTGCCATTGAACACCACCTCATTCCTCATCTTCCATATACTCCAGGCCCCAAGAGCTACAAGTGAGTTAAATCCTTCCCTTATTTCTTTGCCCAATGGAACCCAAACCTGCTGCCACAAATCAAAGAAGTCAACCATATTCGCCTGAGGTGCTAAAGCTGGCAGCCCATACCTGCTCAAAGAAGTCACACAAGGGGCATTTAGCTGGATGTGGGAGGCCGCGCCTAGCGAGCCTATCAGCCGTCCAGCAACGTATATGTGCCACTAACCAGAGGAAAATTTTGCATTTTCTAGGTGCTCAAGACCTCCAGATTAGTTTGTTGGGTGCAAACTGAATTGAACCTTTGAAAAAAGCCTCATAGGCTGATTTGAATGAGAACTGTCCTGAAGAGCTGAAGTATAACATCCTGAATAAGTCCCAGAGGGCAAAAAACTCAGTGAGCACCACCACAGAAAGTTGCCCTTGAATATCTTGTACCCACCGGTTGTCAACAAGAGCCTCTACAGTCAGTTTTCACTTGCCGCTTTGTCACGGATGCAAAGACCAAAGACATGAGGTGCCAGCACCTTGATGGAATTGTCATTGAGCCACCTACCTGTCCAAAATTTGGTGTTAACCCCATTGCCCACCTCTGTCTCCACTGCATAATCAAACAAGGCCTAAGTACAACCCTTAATCGAGATCCCAAAATCTCCCAGGCCTCGTACTAAGAGTGATCAAACAACCAGGTGATTTTTCACAAATTTGAACTATGAGATTTTATCTGCACTGAATTGTGTCTATTTCTCCAACGCCCTGCAGGCTGCTTTTTTCGATCTCTTCTTATTTCTTTTGGATTAGGTTCAGAATTTCAGTTTCCATGCATTCATTCATGTTCCAGGCAGTTTTATATCCTGAAAAGAATTAAAGGCTTATTTTTCCTTCCTCCTTTTTGCAGGGTACATGGCCTCAAGTCTGGAAAGATGCTGAAAGAATTTCGAGGTCATTCTTCATATGTAAATTATGCCATCTTCACTACTGACGGTAGCCGTGTCATTACAGCTTCCAGTGATTGTACTGTTAAGGTGCTGATCTTCTTGTCTCATATTTACAGTTCAACTGTTCAAGTTGCAATTGTTCAACAATTCACAGACATTTTTTTATTATTTATTGTAGGTCTGGGATGCTAAAACAACAGATTGCTTGCATACTTTCAAGCCACCACCTCCTTTGAGGGTACTGACTTCTCACACTCTACAAGTTTGACTTGATATTGTATAACCTTTAGTAAATCCATGTTTACCAATACGTATCCTTTTATTTCCAGGGAGGAGATGCATCTGTTAATTCTGTCCATTTATTTCCAAAAAATACTGATCACATTGTTGTCTGCAATAAGACTTCATCAATATTCATCATGACTTTACAAGGACAGGTTATTTGAATTCACATCCTATTTTTTATTTGGCCTATTTTTTTCTGTCTGCAAAATGGTGGGATATCTATTGCAATCTACTTTGCCTTTATATAGTTTGGAAACTTAATTTACCATCTGGCCTTAGTTATGGGTTAGCCATTTTTTTATTACCCTTGTTGGATGATCTTTTGAATTATTGTTAGCTTCACTTTTAATGTTAAATAAAGCATTATGTAGCACATCTTCTCATAGCAATAGCATCTTCTGTTCATTAGATGGTTCACCACTTACCTTGCTAAAAGAAAAAAGGTGAAATTTAAATTAACAAAATTTTGTAAATTTTGTTTTAATTTGTTTAACAAAGGCTGTAGAAGATAAGCAAGGCGAGGATATCTCAGCCATTTAACTGTTATTTCTAGTGCTTGGTTATGATTGCCTTGAAAAATTGTTTCAGGTTGTGAAGAGTTTCTCATCAGGTAAGCGAGAAGGGGGAGATTTTGTTGCAGCTTCAGTTTCACCAAAAGGAGAATGGATATATTGTGTTGGTGAAGACATGTGAGGATATACTACATATATTTCTTGCATTGTCTAATGCTTCGATTTTGTGTTTGTTATCTTGGTATGTATGGCATCTAAATTGGAGTTGTTTTGCAGGAACATGTATTGCTTTAGCTACCAATCTGGTAAACTGGAGCATCTGATGAAGGTTTGCCCAAGATCCTGGAATTTGTTAATCCTTGTGTTCCTCGCCACTGTGATTTATCAACTATCCAGTTAACCAATATAACTAAATACATGACATGATATACCCTGGATTTTGCAGGTGCATGAGAAGGATGTCATAGGCATTACGCACCATCCTCACAGGAACTTAGTAGCCACCATTGCTGAGGATTGTATGATGAAGATATGGAAGCCTTGACTTTTTTTTTTCTTTTTTAAAAAACCTTGAACCGATGATTAAATAGGATGTATTTTGTTTTGTAATTTAGATAACTGGTAGGCGCTACAGGTATGGACTCGTTGGTGCTTATGTTGCCCCATGTCTTACTACCATTGTATCCTGTACTAGATTTAGTGACCTTTCAATGGTGTAAACACAGCTTACTACGACTCCTCGCTACAAGTTCATTATGGTTAATTTGGTTATAGCACGCTGGATGCTGATTGTGTCCGCAGGCATATAGCAGTCGAAAATTAGCAGTTACTATAATAATTTCAGATGTTTTGAAGGAATAATGAAGACTACCTTTGTTTTGGACCTTCATCTCTACAACATAGGCGAAGGCGAAGCTAAGAGCTTCAGTTCATGGTCCGTACGTACCGACTAAGGTCTCATTTGGAACCAGGCCAGTACGTACCGACTAAGGTCTCGTTCGGAACCAAGCCAGTTTTTAAGTGGTAAGGTCTCATTTAGAACCAAGCCAGTTTTTAAGAAACCACTTTTTATCTTTCAGCTAGGAGAGGTTAGTTTCCCAGTTTTTAAGAAACTGAGAATCCATTTTCTATAAACTGAAGTATAAACCGGTATATTCGGAACCACCTCAATTTACATAAACCAGTTTTTTCTTTTTAAATTGAGTGCATCCAAATAGGCCTTAAGATGAAGGAAAAACTTAGAGGCTTGATCAACACGTCTATGAAGAAAAAGATGATAATGTCATAGTTTATATGTATAGAAACTAAGAACATGATTGCAATTTTATACGAAGTTGTATACCAAGCTGCCACTATAAATAAGTGCATAGTGTCATGCATGATGGGGACATTCGAGAACAAAATCGCTCCACCTCTTAAGGCACGTTACTTTGTCACTTTCAAATTGACAACCATGGCTTACGAAAGGTATATTTGTAAACATTTGTAATAAGAGAGAAGTAATGAATGAGAAGTATAAATAATAAGATATCTCGGATATCGTTGTATATTCCGCTCCCTTTTTAAATCTATTAAGATCTTTCACTCTACCCTCTATGTGGAATATATTTGAAGGACGAATGTCCGATATTCATAATTGTGTTGCACTGTTATGGTTCCTTACCGGAATCTTAGCAGGTGGTCAACATTGGCGTCCACCTTTAGTGAACCCACAACAAGAAGAAACTCAGTAATGCCTCCGAAGAAAAGCACGACTGTTGATTATGTTCTTGTTCCCATAGGTCAAAAGCAAATGGAAGAGACACATCTCTTCAAAGGACATGATCTACGAAAGGAGAAGAGGAAGGCTGTGGATCCTCCACTATAATATGACATCGACTAGGAGATCCAAGACCTTGAAGCCATTCAGCAACAAGACAAGAGGAGAAAAGAAAAAATGCCTCGAGTTTCTCAACTACAATGATAAATTGACGAAGCATCAGAAGAATTATGTCACATGATGCAGCAAGAAGAGCGGATGGAAGACCCATATCATCAGAGAAACCTTCACCTCGAAGGACACAACCATGATGCTTATTTGTATGATGATACTCCCCCCTTAGCAACAGAATTGTAGGCAACTTCATGGCCACCTCAGCTTCTAATGTATGATGACTTGACAGACCCGAAGCAGTTTTTAATGAGCTACAAAGCTATTATATCCCCGTATGGGGGTAACTCTGCAGTCATGGCAAAATCATTTGTCATGGCAGTAAAGAATGTCACACGAACACGATATTCTTCTCTTCGTCCAAGATCCATGTCTTCATGGCCGAAGCTCAAGAACATTCTCCTCACTAGCTTTCAAGGCTTCCAAATAAAGCCCATAATTGCTCAGGTACCATTTTAGTGTCCAAGAACAAGATGAATATCTACAAGCGTATGTCCAAAAATTTCTTTGGCTTCAGGCTCAGGCACCAAGTGTGTCGGATAACATTATCATCGAAGCAATGATCAAGGGGCTTCGTCTGGGTCCAGCAGCTCAGTACTTTGCCATGAAACCTCCCAACTCTCTAGAGAAGCTGCTATAAAAATTAGATGAGTACATCAGAGCCGACAATGATTTTTGTTAGCGCAGTCAAGAGGCACAAAAATATGTAGAGGCCGCTAGGGGCTTCGGAGAGAGATTTCATCCTAGACATGTCCGAAGCATCTAGAATCCAGACCAAAACAAAGACAAATCTAGCCAATGTCAAGGATAGCAAAATCAGCTTCAAGACTCATCCGAGACATCAGGGACACAACAACAGCATTCACAAAACAACTTTCGACCACTAGCTCCAAGAGGAGGAAGAGGGGGGTCCAAAGCTTTGGAGGAAGATTTAATCACAATTCACAACCAAGGAACTTGTATTATGTTTTCTGTGGAGAGAACAAGGGTCACACCACGAAGACTTGCCAAATAACCATACAAAAGCAGAAAGAACTTGTTGCTTTTGACAGACAAGTCAACAGAAGGAGGTATTCCACACATCATCATACTATTAAAAGGGAAATGTTCTAGATACCCATTTCTACCTGTTTTGGTGATTAAGTGTCCAACACACCACCACAGACTAACTAATTTGATATGAGTATGAGCACAGGTCCAATTGTAGGCAATAAGTCCAAATGAGCCGAACTGGAGGCTAAAAAAAACTTTGGGTAAATCAATAAGAACATGAGGTTTGAGTGTTTGAATAAGTTGCATATGCCTTACACTATGTTTCTAGCACTCTTGTTTGATGTCTAACTCAATTTTGTGAGATAAGTGCTTTTAGGACTTAGTTGAGCCATATTGCAAATCTTGGTGTAGCAATGGCAAAGAGGTGAGTTTCCCACACTTAGTCAATTGGATTAGGTACTAATATTGTTTATAAAAATTGTAGGGAAACCCCCAAAGACAGCAAAAAAGGGATGGAGGAGATAGGCTCAAAAGTGCCAAAGTTGGCCTGGTCTGGACCTCACCGGACTGGGCTGGACCAGTGGCGCACTGGACGGGGTCCGTGGGTCCTAAATGTATTGCTCGGTCTTGGAATTTTTATTATAAAAATTACCAGATCTCTACTGTTCACGGTCCGGTGTCCTGTCAGGTCGTCTCCAACGACTAATCTCCCTCGGGCGCTAGCACGCCAACGTCTAGCTGACGTGGCCCACGGTCCAGAGGCGCACCAGATCGGTGAGGTGCCATGCAGTGAAGGAAAGGGCCCATTCAGATCCCAGACTAGGGGCACGTGAACCTGGTCTGTGGTGCACCGGACCGGTCTGGTGCGCTCGCAGACAACCCAGATCTGTTATTTTTACAAGGAAGGAGACAACGACTCCTAGGACTTTTTGGCCTATATAAGCAGCCCCTAGGTGCCTCCATTAAGTACAGAAGCATACCAAGAGACTCTCAACACTTTGACACTCTGCTACAACTCAACCGTGCGATTCTAGTGGGATCCGAGCACTGTCTTAGTGTTGTTCTTCATACTTTGTGTATTGTGTGTTTGTGTTTCTCTCTTTTGTGTTGAGTTGTTGGTTTTGATCTCTTGTGCTTGTATCCTCTCCCTCCCTTACTCTAATTTGTGACTCTGATCTTTTGTAAGGCTACTGTAAGTGCAATCAACCCTAACTGAGGGTTTTGATGATTTAATGACAAAACAAATAAGTGTGCTAACAAGTTTGTTCCTAGTATATGCTCAGAATGTACATGAAATAAAGGAGTCACAACCACTATTGAGAAATCAAATAGGAAGTTTCAAGGACAAAGAAAACACATAAGCGGTACCCTTGAAGAGACTCCATGCGACAGACGTATAAAATTTTATGTATATCTTGAGTCGTAGGATCTAATTCTTCCTTAGTAGTTTTTTCGCACAGGTAATGGTGTTTGCTATAGCTCAAGCCTCCAAATTCAAAAGCTATTTTTTGAAAACCAAATCTCTTGAAATCTTTATGTCTGACCGTTGTTAGGTTTAAGAAATTGAGAGTGTTCTTGTTGAAAAGCAGTTGAACTTCTTTAGCTCCAGTTGAGCTTTTTCGGCTGAGTTAAACTTCAGCTGAGTTGAGCTTCTTCAGCTGTAGTTGAGCTTTTTCAGCTGAGTTAAACTTCAGTTGAGTTGAACTTCTTCAACTGCGGTTGAGCTTTTTCAGCTACAGTTGAGCTTTCTCAACTACAGTTGAACTTCAACTTCAACTATGAACCTCTTTGACCATACACCAGTTGAACTTGCCTCCAGGCCAGTTGAACCAGGGTTTTCTCTCCTGAACTCTCTGGTCAAGACCAGTTGAACTGGTCCTCAGGGGCGATTCAATTGGTCCCTGACCCCTCTGACCTCTGTCCAGTAGCCTGCCAGTCAAACAGGCCGACAGAGCTGTTAGGGGCGGTTCAACCGCCCCCCTAGGGCGGTTCAACCGCCCCCTAGGGTGGTTCAACCGGTCTAGGTCAACTTGACCAGACTATGCAATAGTCTGCCAAGGGCGGGTCAACCGGTTTGGGGTCGGGAATTCTGGTCAAACGACTAGTTTTGAACCATGACTATAAATAGGACCCCACACCCCTCTCTTTAATGCTCCTGGGCACACCCACATTCATTGCTCACCTAACTTGAGACAAAGGCACACTTCTCTCCCTCTCTCACCCAAAACATGCTCTAGATTCAACTCGGTTGAAGGAGCCCTTTGGTGTGAGGTTTGTGCTTGTGCTTATGGATTTGGTTTTCCTCTCCCATCTCATTCTAATCTCTTGAGATTGTTGCAAACACCTCTTGTGCGTGTTTGGTGTTCTTGAAACCCTAGGTTTCCAGACGGTTTGAGGTTACTTGGGAGTCTCCAAATTTGTGGATGACCCCAAGAAGTTTGTAATCCCCGCTCTTGTGAGAAACGTTTGAGATAAGAAATCCCTGACCTTGGTGGTTGGGTTGTGGAGGATTAGGGTCGAAAAAGACCCGGCCCTTTGTGGGCTCCTCAACAGGGAGTAGGACACCTTTGTGGTGTGGTCGAACCTCAAGATAAATCTTGTGTCTTGTGTTCTTGCTCGTTCTGTGATTGAGATCTTATTTGGCAAGATAGACATATAGGTTTACTCACCGTGTGGATCTTATGGTGAAATAACTCTCGTGTCTTCACCATCCACACTTTGCCTATTAGTTGCATTTTTCCTCTACAAGAGATTCACACAATATTTTTCTCATAGTTCATAGTCTAGATTTACTTTAACAGTTGGACTGGTTTAGAGTGTTCAACTTGCTATGTAGCAGTTGAACTGGCCTGCACCAGTTGAACGGTAGATTTAACAATATTTCGAAGTTTGTGGTGAAAAATTCCAGGTTAGCCTATTCACCCCCCTCTTGGCTACTTTCAGCTACAAGAGACTCCAAATTGTGAAGATTCCATACAAACGGGGATATAAGTGATAAGGATGACTAGGGCACTCAAGTTCGATCTTTGGATCACTTGAGAGGGGTTGGGTGCAACTCTTGTCCGTTGGGTGTAATATCCAATTTTGGTTTATAAGAGAGAGAAATAAAATTATGTGTAATGCCTTCCCCTTTAAAAGAATTATTAGGAGACAAGATTAAAATAAATAATACCTCAATAAAAAGTGCATCATGCCGAAGTTCTTGTAATGTTGCATTTGTACTTTAAAATTTTGAGACAAGTTTAAACTCAAAATAAAAATTTGAAAATGGAATTAGGAAAGGGAAGAAAAGAAAAGGAATAAAGGAGTGCTAAGCAAATATAAATAGAATATATATGTATAAATTAAAAATACTAGTTCATACTGATGAAGTGTAAAATTTGTGCACTTAATTTTATGATAAAGCCGCAACTCAAATTTGAAGTTCAAATATTGGAATTTGAATAAAAAGAAAGGGAATTTGAAATGGAATGAAAACAGAAAATCAGAAAAGAGAGAAACATCCTCAAACATGCGCCTAGGCCCAAACCAGCTGCCTCGGCCCATTCACCTTTTACCCCCGCGCGACCCACTTACCTAGTAAGCACCGCGACGCCGACTGTCTAGGCCCACTGCCCAGCCTCCCTCAGGTGCGTGGACACTTCTCCCTCCCGTTGCCGTCTGGGGCCCGCATGTCGGGGTGGTCATCTTCAATAGCTCGGCTGAACTCCGCGCGGGTGATGGCAAATCGGCCGGCGCGAAATCCGGGTGGTCGGGACGACTTTCCTTGAGCCTATATGAGATTTGGGGCCACAGTTTCTCCCTCTCTCCTCTCGTCGGTGAACCCTAGCTTCTAGACACCGAATGTCGCCATGGGCGCCTCGCCGCGGACAAAGGGGAGATTGTTAGGCGCCGCCGTCGGGGAATTTTCCCTATCGCCATCGTTGAATCCTTGGAAGATAGAACGAGGGATTTGCCAACGTGCGTGGAAGGTTCTGCCAACCCAGGCTCAGCGTGGGAGCTGATGGTGGATCGGGGATTCCTCGCCGGACTGGGTGGGTCACTGCTGCTCCGCTGCCGGGGCAGTTCTTGTCCTCGGACCTCTCAATTCTTAGTAATAATCTCCATCGCCATTTGTACCGCATCAATTTCCGCTCGACCGCATAGAATTTAGGACATTGATATGGCCTGGGGTGGCCTCCTGCCATGGCGCCGCCGCTGGATCCTGTTCACCGCCGTGTGCGATCACCGGAGGAGGGGGGATAGGCGCTCTGCCGTAGATCTAACCGCGAACGGCCTAGATTTAACTGCGCGTACCCCTTCGCCGCGTTTGATCTTAGCCGTAGATCCGGAATTGTGGGGATCAAGTTAAACTTAGGTTTTTTGATTGCGGTCATTGATCTGTGGATAGGCGGTCGTGATCACATACCATTTCGCGATGTTACTGATTTAATCTGGCATGTCCAACCTAGATTGGACGACCTGGATTCACCGATACCCCTTTGTTCGGCGTATTTGCTAAAGAGACCCTGGCCAAAGTGAAAATCAACCCGCCGTCCAGGGGGGTGTAGACCGAGTCTGGGAAATCTTCTGGGATAGCCCCTACACTTCTTGGTAATTGATGCGCAATCCAAGAAATATAGAAAACCGAGAAATAATTATAGAAATTGGTTTTTAATACAAAAATAATTCTAGAAACTTGGATAATTCATATTAAATTCAATTTAGCTCCAATTTGATCTATTCCAGTGGCATTAATTTTGTTTTAATATTGTCTATCAACTAGTAACACTGTTTAGCCATGAAACTTGAATTAAAATTGTTCATTGAATTAATCTATTCTAAGTGCTTAATAACTTCAGAAATTCATAACTTAATATCAGTAACTCCGAATTTAGTGATTCTTGTTCCTACGATCTCGTTACACCGCGTAGATTATTATCATGCATTCTGTTCTGTTGTTTGGTGTGATGTTAATTTTTGCTATACCATGTGTGTTTGTATTGTTGCGAGTAGACGAGCATGCCACTAAGGATCCAGGGGTTCAGCAGGTGGAGACTGCTGAGCAGGAGCTCGTTGAAGGCAAGTTGTACCCTTGACCACTTTTTACCCAATAATGTTCTTTATTATCACTTATCAATGCATAGGTTTAATTTTGATGGGACCCAATAGGTCACCCTAGACTAGTTATTCTTTTACCTTATTTATCCCTGAATCATTTGGGTAGTTTTTGCTATTACTTTATATGGTTTTGGGTATGGAGATACATTATTCATGATTACACTTTTATTATCAGTTTATTATTACTGTTCATGTTAAGATCATTATGTTAATTGGAACATGGAGTGACCACCCGGGATAACAGTGCTACCACAAGGGTGGTATGGGACGCTCTTGGCTGACTAGTTAGGAAAGCTAGTGGATGACTACCTTACCCGGAAGGAGAAAGGGCAGTAGGGGAGTGGTCAGTGTAGGGAGGTCCTTGGGTTGATTTTGCTGCGATGGCGGTCAGGCGTGGGATCCTTGCATTGGAGCTTACTAGAAACTGTAGCGGGTTTTCTGAAGCTAGTGGAACTTTATAAAGGCCTCGTAGTGTTACCTTGCCTCGCTTCCTTGGTAGAGGTGTATGGGATTCATGGCCCCTTGGCAGATGGGTAACATGACTTGTGGGTAAAGATGCACAACCTCTGTAGAGTGTAAAACTGGTATACTAGCCGTGCTCACGGTCATGAGCAGCTCGGACCCTCACATGATTAACTTATGGAATTAAATTCAATTTGTCATTTGCATCGCATTGGGATTATTTATTGTTACTTTTATTTACTATTACTATGGTTTGGTATTTACTTACACTTAGTAACTGCTAATAAAATTTTGACCAACTTATAAAAGCAATGCTCAGCTTTAACCTTTATTTTGTTGATCAACCTTACACTTCACATGAATTCCCACCTTTGGTGAGTTCATGCACATTATTCCCCACAACTTGTTGAGCTATGAGCGTATGTGAGCTCACCCTTGCTGTCTCACACCCCCATAGGAGAAGAACAGATGGTTCAAGAGGAGCCGAACAACGAGGAGTTCGACTTGATCTAGGTGGCGTCTCATAGGCAGCTTTGTGGCGCTAGGGAAATAATATTTAGTTCGTTTTATATTTATCATTTATTTTGTAAGACTTCTGCTATGTAATTAGTACATTTATGATATTTATGACATTTATTTCTATGCACTCTGTTGTTATATGTGTTGTTCTTCCTTGGCGCACATATGAGATATACCCAGCTTTATCCCTTAAATCCGGGTGTGACAGAAGTGGTATCAGAGCAAATGTCGACTGTAGGACGAAACCTAGTTACAAATGGACAAAACCCTTACCTACTTACCTTACTCTAATTCTTTCTATACTTTTCTTGATCCTGTCTCACCTTCTACTATTCTACTCTGATTATTCTTACCTTTTCTATTCTAAGACAAGGAGGATTTCACACTTTGGAATCCTACATCCATGACCCCCTAAATTAAAGAGATATGAGACCCAAGACAATTTTTTAAAAATATTTTCTCTATTTAAAATGTTGGTTGATTGTTCTGATGATAAATGTCTAATTTGCTTCTTTGATTGAATGAAATAGTATAGTTGGGCATCTTAGCATGTTTCACTATAAGGTAATGTAGAACTACTTAGCTAATAAATCCCCCAAAGTAACATGCCTTGTAATTACTCGCCTTGCCTATAATTCTTTCTTTGTTACTATGCGTTTCTAACTTAGATGGTCAATACATGGAAGGGAGGAGGAATTGATCTACCCCCGAATCGACACAATCGGAGGGTACTTAGACAACAACAACAAGCCGAGATGAATCCTCTGAATCCTCCAAATCCTCCACCAGCCAGTGCTGATCCAGCAGTTACAGCCCAGATGCGGATAATGCAACAAATGATTGATACTATGGCGGATATGCACGCGCAGATGCGGCAGGAACGCCAAGAGATGCACCAAGAGAGAGAGGAGATGCGTCAGGAGAGGAGGGGGCAACAATAGCATGTCCCATTGCCACCACTGCCACGACCACTTCCACCTCGGGACAAGCACCAGGAATTTATGAGTCACAAGCCGCCTACCTTCGCTAGCTCTCCAGATCCTCTACATGCCGATGACTGGTTGAAGTCAGTGGTGAAAATGCTAAACATTGCTCAATGCTTTGACTGGGAGAAGGTTCTCTATGCTTCTAGTTGTCTGACTGGTCTTTCTGCTGACTGGTGGGTTTCTGTTGTTGATGCCCATGATGCTGCTGACACTATTACTTGGGCGGAATTCACCACACTGTTCAGAAACTACCACATTTCTGCTAGACTGATGAATATTAAAAAGAAAGAATTTATGTCATTAAAGCAAGGCAACATGTATGTCAGCGAGTATCGTGACAAGTTCATTCAGCTATCAAGATATGCTCCAAATGAGGTGGCTAATGATGAAAGAAAGCAAGAGCACTTCACAGAAGGACTCAATGGGCCACTACAAGATGCACTGGTTGCTCATACATTTCCATCATTTCAGAGGCTCCTTGATAAAGCTCTAGCTATTATTGAACACAAGCGTGTTCAACTAGGATATTTGAAGAGGAAGGCCCAGGGGCAGGGTAGCAGCAGCGTTCGCCCTCTCTACGTGCCGCCCTAGGCTACACTAGCTCATCCAGGAGGAGGACCGCGCCCAGCTCAGTACGCTCCACAGGGGACTCCACAGATGCCCCACACTCGTCAGGCTGCCCCCACTAGCACCCCGACGAGGCCCACAAGACAGAAGACCGACCCTACATGCTTCAAGTGCAGTCAGATTGGGCACTATGCTAATGCTTGTCCAGTGGGGAATTCCAGTGCACTCGCTCAGAACAAGCAACAGACTCCTGGCAAGGGATTTCTATTGCCAGGGTTAATCAAGTCAGCGCTGATGCTACTACTGAAGGAGATGACATCGCACTTGGTATGTTTTATATTAATGCAATTCCTGCAACAATATTATTTGATTCTGGTGCTACACATTTCTTCATGTCTGCTCGATATGCCAACACAAATGAGTTACCACTGAAAAATATGAAAACACCAATGTTAGTAAGTACACCTAAAGGGTCCGTTGAGGCAAATTATATGACACATAGATTGACATTGACAATTATGGGAAGTGAATTCTGGGCTACCCATATAATATTGGAGGAAAGCAGTATAGATCTGATCCTTGGTATGTCATGGTTAAGAAAGGCAAAGGCCGTTATACAATGTGGTAGGGGTACTGTAGAACTCACCAGCTCTAAAGGAGAAAGATTTGAAGTTGAAATTACAGTAACTACCTCTACCAGACGTGCGGTATTCTTATTAGATGGGAAGTTTGTTGGTGACAACATCCGTGTGGTTAGGGATTTTCTAGATGTCTTTCCGGAGGAGTTACCAGGGATGCCACCAGATAGGGAAGTTGAGTTTGTCATTGATCTCTTACCTGGGACTGCTCCTATTTCTAAATGCCCATACAGGATGTCCATAGAAGAGTTAAAAGAACTTAAGAAGCAACTAACTGAGTTACAGGAGGCTGGGTACATTCGTCCGAGTTCCTCACCTTGGGGAGCACCGGTACTGTTTGTACAGAAGAAGGATGGTTCGCAACGGATGTGTGTGGACTATAGATCACTTAATGATGTCACCATTAAGAACAAGTACCCATTACCTCGTATTGGTGACTTATTTGATCAGATGAGAGGTGCTAGGGTGTTTTCTAAGATTGACCTCAGGTCGGGTTACCATCAAACGAAGATTAGGCCATCTGATATTCCCAAGACGGCTTTCTCAACCCGATACGGTTTATATGAATTCACAGTGTCACACCCAGATTTAAGGGACAAAGCCGGGTGCATCTCATATATGTGCCAAAGAAGACAACACATATAATAACAGAGTGTATAGAGATAAATGTCACAATATGATTAGAGTACTTATTACATAGCGAAAGTCTTTACAAAATAAAATATAGATCGAACTAAAGTCCATCCTTGGCGCCATAAAGTCAACTGGAGACGCCACCTAGATCGAATCAAACTCCTCATTGTGTGGTTCCTCTTGAACCACCTGTTCATCTCCTATGGGGGTGTGAGACAGCAAGGGTGAGCTCACACATGTTCATCGCTCAACAAGTTGTGGGGAATAATGTGCATGAACTCTCCAAAGGCGGGAGTTCATGTGATGTGTAAGGCTGATCAACAATAGGGGTTAAAGCGGAGCATTGCTTTTAATAAGTTGGTCAAATTTTATTAGCAGTTACTAAATGTAAGTAAATACCAAACCATAATAAGAATAATAGAACAAAATTAATAAATAAGCCCATGCAATGCATATGAAAAGTTGAATTTGGTCCCATAATTTAATCATGCGTGAGTCCTGAGCTGCTCTTGACCGTGAGCTCGGCTAGTATACCAGTTTTACATTCTGCAGAGGTTATACCCTGTACCCACAAGTCATGTTACCCATCTGCCATAGGGTCATGAATCCCATACACCTCTACCGAGGAAGCGAGGCAGGGTAACACTACGAGGCCTTTACAAAGTTCCACAAGCTTCCAAAAACCCACTACAGTTTATGGGAAGAGCACTTGCAAGAATCCCTCGTCTGACCGCCATCGTAGCAAAATCAACCCAAGAACCTCCCTGTATGCAACTCCCCTACTGCCCTTGCCCCTTTCGGGTAAGGTAGTCTTCCACTAGCTTTCCTAATTAGTCAGCCAAGGGCGTCCCATTCCACCTTTGTCGTGGCACGTGTTTCTCAAGTTAAGCTCCATGTTCTAATTAAAAATAATGATCTTGACATGAACATAAATAACACAACAGAATAATTGGAACATGGATATAATGAAATATTAACCCAAAACCATATAAAGCAATAGCAAAACTACCCAAGTGATTCAGGGGTAAACAAGGTAAAAGATCATCAGACTAGGGTGACCTATTGGGTCCCATCAAAAATAAAATTATGCATTGGATAGTGATAATAAAGAACATTATTGGGTAAATGAAAGTGATCAAGGGCACAACTTGCCTGGGACTTGAGATTCCAGGTACCAGGATGATCCTAGGTGACACGTGACCTCACTGCTAGTCGTAGCAATACAAACATGGTATAGATAAAATTAACATCACACCAAACATAAGAACAAACTGTATAATAATAATCTACGCAATGCTACGAGATCATAGGTTCGAGAACTACTAAGATCAGAGTTGTGGTTAAGGAGGTATGATTTATGGAAGATCTACGTGATTCAAATATTAAACTATATTATAAATTGGTTGTGTTGGGGCCATGCTTCGGTGCGCCGAAGGTCTTACACGAAGAAGCAGCTTCGGCTGAAGTTGTCCTCAGGAGATGGCCGAAGGTCCCTTTTCATGGAGCTTCGGCATTACAAACCGACATAGTGATAGAATGACCTTTTTATCCATAGAGGTCTGAGTCAATGTTGTAAACTTTTGTAAGGGGCATAATTGTAATTCGTCACAGGCTGCGTCCTGTGTCTATAAATAGATGAACAGTACCCCTGTACTGTTCACGCGAACCTGTCATTTGCCTTCGCATCACACTTGTATTTTCGCCTTCTTCAGGACCGAAGGTACATTTATAATTTGAAGTCATTTATATTCGTTCATGATAATAAAAATGGAAATAATTCTATGAAAACATTTAAATGTTTATTTTATGCCTCATGATTTATATGAATACTTCGTCCCTCGTTATTATGCTCACGAAGGTACGTCCTTCGTAACCTTCGTCCGAAATTCTTTATATCCTGAAGGGATATAATGTTGTGGAGGACGAAGGACTTTAACACTTAACATTTTCTGTGTTGCCTTGTTCTTAACTCTTAGCATTTGAGAACAAGCCCCCAACATTGGCGCCCACCTCCGGTGAACTCACTTCCACTTTTCTGAGCTGATGGCTTCGTTCAACAATCAAGCTGGAGCTACTTCGGCTTCGAAGCTGGTGCTCCCGATAACAGGCGGTTCTTGCTCAGAGCCGGCTAACAAGAAGCAGAAGAAGGAGGCTCAGAGAACGGTGCAGCATGTTGGAGTGCAGGGACCCTTCATCAAGTCAAAATGGTCCCACATTCCAATTACTTTCTCTCAGGAAGACCTTCAGCTTAAGGATTATCCTCACAATGATGCCATGGTTATCTCTTGCGTGATCAAAGGATTTCTGGTCCACAATGTCTTAGTTGATACAGGCAGTGCAGCTGATATTATATTTGCTAAAGCCTTCAGACAAATGCAAGAGCCCGAAGACAAGATTCATGATGCTACGCACCCTCTTTGTGGCTTCGGAGGGCGGCAGATTGTAGCACTTGGGAAGATTACCATGCCGGTAACCTTCGGATTTGTTAACAACACAAGGACTGAGCAAATTGTGTTTGATATTGTTGACATGGAGTATCCTTACAATGCTATCATTGGCCGTGGTACTCTTAATGCCTTCGAAGCAATTCTTCACCCAGCTTATCTCTGCATGAAGATACCTTCGGACCAAGGGCCTATTGCTATTCATGGAAGCCAGGAAGCTGCTAGAAGGGCCGAAGGAAGCTGGACTGACTCCAAAGCAATCCATAACATAGATGGAGCTGAAGCTTGTGAACAGTACAAATTCAGGAGGGAGAAGGCAGCTTCAGCGGATCAGCCGAAGCCCATGTTATTGTGTGAGGACATAGCAGAGCAGAAGGTGCTGTTGGGATCGCAATTATCTGAAGACCAGGAGAAAACCTTGATAAGGTTTTTATTCAACAATAAAGATGTTTTTGCATGGTCAGCTAATGATCTCTGTGGAGTAAATCGCGATGTTATTGAACATTCGCTTAATGTTGACCCATCCTTCAGACCCCGAAAGCAGAGGCTTCGGAAGATGTCGGATGACAAGGCCGAAGGGGCTCGCAATGAAGTAAAAAGACTCCTCAGTGCAGGAGTTATCAGAGAAGTAAAGTATCCAGAGTGGCTAGCTAACACTGTTATGGTGAAGAAGGCCAATGGCAAGTGGAGAATGTGTATCGATTTCACAGATCTCAACAAGGCTTGTCCGAAGGACGAATTCCCGCTGCCAAGGATAGACTCTTTAGTCGATGCAGCAGCTTCTTCAGAACTCATGAGTCTCCTGGACTGCTACTCAGGCTATCATCAAATCTGGATGAAGAAGGAAGATGAGCCGAAGACTAGCTTCATAACTCCAAGTGGCACATATTGCTATCTTCGGATGCCTGAGGGGCTCAAAAATGCTGGAGGAAGTTTCAGCAGAATGACTGCGAAGGTCCTCCAGTCTCAGATTGGCAGAAATGTGTTGACTTATGTCGATGACATTATTGTAAAAAGCACGAAGCAGGAAAATCATATTGCTGATTTGTAGGAGACCTTCGCCAGTTTCAGGCAAGCTGGTTTGAAGCTGAATCCAGAAAAATGTGTCTTCGGGGTAAAGAAGGGGAAATTTCTTGGATGCTTGGTTTCAACAAAGGGAATCGAAGCTAATCCAAATAAAATCGAAGCTATACTTCGAATGGAGCCACCAACCACAAGAAAGGGGGCCCAAAGATTGACAGGAAGGCTGGCATCTCTCAACAGATTCATATCCAGATCAGCAGAAAGAAATTTACCCTTCTTCGAGGTGCTGAAGTCAGCTGAAGTCTTTCAATGGGGCCCAAGTCAACAAAAAGCCTTCGAAGAGCTGAAGCAATACTTGATAGATCTAACAACATTAACTCCACCAACGCCAGGGGCTCCTTTGTTGTTATATGTAGCAGCTTCGCACTCGGCAGTAAGTGCAGCACTTGTCCAGGAGAAGCTTGATGGACAAGTCAAGAAGCAGGTTCCAGTATATTTTGTATCTGAAGTCCTTAGTGTATCAAAGAAAAATTATACAGAGCTGGAGAAGGTATTGTATGCCGTTTTAATGGCATCCAGGAAGCTTCGGCATTATTTTCAGGCATACAATATCATTGTTCCTTCTTCGCTGCCGTTGAAGGATATCATGAGAAATAAAGAAGCTACTGGACGGATTGGAAAATGGGCTGCAGAGCTCAATGAATTTTACATTGATTATGTGCATAGATCCTCGATCCAGTCTCAAGCATTGGCAGATTTCATTGCCGACTGGACGCCAGGGGCTCAGGATGAAGAAGCAAATAAAGATGCCGAAGTGTGGACAGTCTTTTGTGATGGCTCTTGGGGAACCTTCGGAGCAGGTGCAGCCGCTGTGTTGGTCTCACCATCCAAGGTCAAAACTTGTTATGCAGCAAGACTTGATTTCAGCTGTACAAACAATATTACTGAGTACGAAGCCCTGCTTCTGGGCCTTCGGAAATTAAAGGCAATGGGAATCAGAAGGGCGATTCTTAAAATTGATTCCCAGGTTGTTTCGGGTCATGTTGACAAAAGTTGCAAGGCTAAAGATCCGAAGCTTGAAAAATATCTAGACACGGTCCGAAGGATCGAAGCCTCCTTCGAAGGGTTTTCTGTCAAGAATATCCCTCGAGGACAAAATGAGCATGCTGATTTGTTAGCCAAGTCTGCAGCACAGGGGCTGCCGTTACCTTCGGATGTGTTCTTCGAAACAATAAAGGCACCTTCAGTGGAGCTTCTTGAAAGAGCAGTCCTCAACATATCTCCTGTTTACAGCGAAGATTGGAGAACTGAAATCATCTCTTACCTTCAGGGTAACTTCCTATCAGATGACGAAGCTTATAATAAAAGGATAGAGGCAAGAGCTCGTCCGTATGTCATGATAGAAGGGGAGTTATACAAGCATGGAGTTTGCGCTCCGCTGCTCAAGTGCTTATCTAGAACCGAAGGTATAGAGTTGATGAAAGAAATACATGCAGGCCTGTGTGGGTCCCATATTGGATCTAGGCCGTTGCTTGGAAAAGTCTTCCGCCAAGGGTTTTATTGGCCGAAGGCAGCTTCGGATGCAGCGGAGTTAGTTCAAAAGTGCGAAGGTTGTCAGAAATGTGCAAGAGATCAAAAGCAACCTTCGTCTTTGACACAGCTGATACAACCCATCTGGCCATTGCAAAGGTGGGGCCTTGACTTGTTGGGTCCATTACCACCGGCCCAAGGGAATCTAAAATATGTTATAGTAGCTGTGGAGTATTTTTCTAAATGGATTGAGGCGAAGCCATTAGCCACAATAACTTCGGCTACTGTCCAAAAGTTTTTCTGGCAGAATATTGTCTGTCGCTTCGGGGTACCGAAGGCAATCACTGTAGATAATGGAACGCAGTTCGACTCCGAAGCTTTCAGAAATTTCTGTGATCAAATTGGAACGAAGATCCATTTTGCATCAGTCAGGCATCCGGAGTCAAATGGGCTCGTTGAAAGGGCCAACGACATTATAATGACAGGAATAATGAAGTTAATCTTCAATCAACCCAGGGGAAAGTGGCCAGATCAGTTAATCAAAGTGGTGTGGAGCCACAATACAACAACATCAAGGTCTACAGGCTTTACCCCATTCAAATTATTATTCGGTGACGAAGCAATAACTCCGGAAGAAGCTAAAGCTGGCTCAATAAGAGTAGTAGCTTCGGCAGAATCAGGTCCCGAAGATGCTTGCCTTGTGGAAAAAGATGCTTTAGAGGGGATCAGGCTTCAGGCCGTGGAGAATATCAATAAATATCAAGCTGAAACAGTCAAGTGGCGAGATAGAAAGGTCCGGTTAAAAAATATTGAGCCGGGTCACTTGGTGCTTCGGAGAGTAGCCAACCCAGACACAGTGGGCAAGCTACAGTTGAAATGGGAAGGACCTTTCTTAGTAGTATCTTCGTCAAGGCCTGGTTCGTACAGATTGAAGGACATGGATGGCAACGAAATTCCAAGATCTTGGAATGCGGATGAGCTTCGGCGATATTATGTATAACTTGATGTAACTTTTTATGTTTTTCTTTTCTTTTTTCATGGCACCCTTTTCCTTTCTAAAGGGGGAGAAAGGTTTTTAATGGGGCCATCATGTGTAATTTCCTTTTTAGTTTTATAAGAGCAAAATCCCCCAAAAAATGTAAATGTAAAAACTGAGAACGCACCATCGAGTGCCGAAACTGAAAAGGTGAAGAAGCTCCAAAGACGTCCCTAAGGGGATGCAGAGCTCACAGCGAAAAGTCAACGCTGATACTGCCTAAGTAAAAGGCGAAGAAGCTCCAAAGACGTTCCTAAGGGAATGCAGAGCTTATACCGTCTAAGTAAAAGGCGAAGAAGCTCCAAAGACGTTCCTAAGGGAATGCAGAGCTTATACCGTCTAAGTAAAAGGCGAAGAAGCTCCAAAGTCGTTCCTAAGGGAATGCAGAGCTGATGTGTGGTTGTTTCTAAGGAAATAATGGCTGAGAGTGTGGCTTCGGACATATGCTTTGGACATTCATTCGCACATTACATTACATCATAGCATTTGCATTCATAAGCATTCATTCATAGCATTTGTGTTCCTAAGTGGTTGCTTCGGCAAAAAGAAGAAGTGGTCTTTTATGCTTCGTTGTGTACAAAAAAGAAAAGCCTCGGCAAAAAGAACTGGTCTTTTATGCTTCGTTGTGTACGAAAAGAAGGGAAGGTGTTTTTTTTCGCCTTCGGCTCAAAATATTAATTTCGTCCACATCAAAGCACCTCAATAGAAGGGTAAGAATATATTGCAAGGTATGTACAAAGTTCCTTGAGAACAGTTTAATTGTATTTACAAAAAGTCGTTACAAATTCTCCTGAGTTTTTTCTAGTCTACTCCTACTAATCTTCGTCAGGTTTCCGCTTCGGCGGCGTATTCTTTAATATCATCTTCAGCTTCGTCATCCTACATGAATCAAGGTATCGTGAGTAAAAATCAAGTGTGAAGGAGAAGGTAAGTACAAAGTATGATTTCTTACTGGTTCAAGATGACTTCGAGCTTCGTCTCCAGCTTTCTCTCGCCCGCCTTTTGTCCATATCATTTTTATAAATCTATTTGAGATGCTTCGGGCAAGGTCAGCAATATCATCTAAAATGGATGGAGAGAGAGTGAAGTTCGGCCTGTTGACGACTTTTCCATGCTCACAGCCGGTTTTCAGGAACGCTGCAGCGGTGCCTCGAGAAGCTACCCAGGCACAGAAGTCACCGTGCCCGGCTATAACTTCGTCAAGTTCTTCAATTTCAGCTTCAATATGATCGAAGGCTTTTGGTAAATTTTCAGCTGAAGGGTTAAACTTCCCGCTGCTGGCTCCAACTGAGTAAAAGATCTTTTTTAATTGTTCAATACAGTTATTGCTAAATTTCAAGCACTTGTCTTGAAGGCTTGTTAATGATTTCTTCAAGTCTGAGTTGGTCTGGACTTCGGCTTCAAGTTTCGAATTAAGCTCTAGCTTCTCCTGTTCAAATTGTTTTGATTGGCAGATAAGCTTCGAATTCAATTCTGATACTTTAGCTTCAGTCTCTGCCAGCAAGCCTTCAGTTGACTGGAGTTCAAAGTCTTTCTTTTCAATAATGGCTGACTGCTCTTTTATCTTGCTCTCTAGATTTTCAATTATAGCTTCGTGTTTCTTATCCTCTAGATCTTGTTGCATCTTCAGAGCTTTGCTCAGTAGCATGCTCTGCACAGAAACAACTTTCGTTAGTAACATTTTCATTATTAAAAGCAATAAAAGCCAGTGAAAAGGTTGTTTACCTTGAAATTGGAATAAAATAAGCTGCCGACGATATGTTGTCGTCGGTAGCGGCTGATATCTGTTTCTAGCTTCGGAAAACCGATACTCTTTGATAGAGTACCGATGACCTTAGCCCCAGCCTGATCACGAATGCAGCCCAATTTTTCATCATCAATGCCTCCAAATAGAAGAGCTCCTGGCTTGTATCCGCAAGATTTGGCATATTCCTTAAGCTCTTCTATTTCGGCCTTCGACAGTTTTTGTCCAATTAAATTTTGAAATGTGTAGGCTTCGTCGTCCGAAGTGTCTTCGGCTATTTCTTTCCCCTTCCCAGGCACTGTGGCCATGGTTTCTTCAGCAGCGGTGGCAGCTTCTTCTGCAGCCATGTCTTGCAAAATTTTGTTGATGTCCTCAATGGTAGTTTCTAAGTTCACATCTTCGGCTGTAGCGGCTTCGGTAGCCGCGACCTCCGAAGGTGCGACTTCAACATTTGTTGTGCCCTTAACAGCTGGTGTTTTCTGAATTGACGCCCTCGGCGGCGTCTTGTCGATAACTTCGGTCACTGCAATAATTCTTTGCCGCTTTGGTTTGGTTATCTTCGTTTGTTCCGGCTCTTCCACCTTTCGAAAAAGCTTCGTCAGTTGAGGCCCTAATGGACTTAGCTTCGTGGGCACGGGTTCAGTCATTACCTTTAAAATTTCCTCCACGTCGCTGGTAGAAGGTGGTGCGGGGGACCCCTCTTCATCGGATAGTTTTCGCTTTGGAGTTGATATTTTTCTCTTCTTGGGAATTTTCTTCTCTTTTACTGGTTTTTCTTCATCCTTGTTCAAAGTTTCGGCCACTCTTTTTCTTTTTTGGCCCTCAGCACCCTTGTTCAGCCGTTCATAGTCAGGGTACTCGAAGCCCAGGGCATCAAGCACTCGGTTCAGTCTTCGCTTCGGACGGGTGCCGAAGGCTGCTGTCATCAGTTGATCTTCTTTTTTGGAATAATTCCCAAGAATTTCATTACACATCACCTCAACTGTGTCCAGCCACTCTTGGCATGGCTTCTTAAAGTATTTCTTGAATTTGAAGTGATAAGGAAGCCGGACAAGTTCCCCCTTCTTCTTCTCCCCCTCTAGCTTTGGCATTTCCCATTCTTTCAGAGTAGGGAAGACTCTGAACGCCAAGAATTCTTGAACCAGATCCCTGGTACCGATATGCTCTGAAATAATTTCAAACTCACCCAGTGCAGCCCAGGTAGGACCCTCCAATTTCATGTGGCATCGCGGCCTTGTTTCTCCGAAGATTAAATCAAGAGGGCTTTGTACCAATTTTTCTTCGTCTTCGTCAACTTTCACATAAAACCACTCAGATTTCCAGCCTGCTGGCCATTTGCTTCGGTAGCTGATAACAGGACACTTTGTTGTCTTCCGGTAGGCAAAATTGTAGCAACCGAAGTTATCATGTAGCCCATCTTTTCTGGCCTTTGTTTGGTAATGTAACTCATGAACTCGACAGAAACTGTCGGCAAATGGCTCCACTGCTTGGCTTCGGAGGGCCCAGATATAAACATTAAGCCTAACGATAGCGTTAGGAGTCAATTGATGAAAGTAAATACCAAACTTTTTTAGTACATCTGCAATAATTCCATGAAGAGGGAATCTCAGCCCAGCCTTTAAAAAGCTCTTGAAAATGACAATCTCGTCCTTCTCTGGCTTCGGGGTAGTTTCTTCTCCCCCGAAGCGAAGTAGCTTCTTCTGATTTTCACTGAAATAACCTGCCTTCACCATCTTGGCGAGATCAGCCTTTGAAACAGTCGACTTTCCGAAGTCTAGGTGGCTGGGCTTGCTGGGCATGGCAATGCGGTAGTCATCTTCGGAGTCAGTTTCTTCAATGTTCTCTTCTCCTTCGGCAGCTGTCGGGCCTGCTTCAGCAGCGGGCATTTCTTCCGCAATCACCAGTCCGAAACGCTGCATTGCTTCGGAGATGGGCACAGTATTCGAACCTTCGGCTTCGTCTCCTTCACGTTCAACTCTGGCAGTAGATCGCACTCTGGCCATTTGATTCTGAGTTCGGGAAAGTTAGATACTTTTTTCTTTTTCCTTTTCTCCCGAAGCTTTTCTTTCTGACGAAGCAGACTTCGAGATGGACCTTCGTTTGATTCTGAGAATCAAGCTTCGGCTATAGTTAAAAATTTTGGCAGCAAAACAGTGCAAATAGCAATGAATGCTGTGGTAACTTCACACCTACTCGTCTGTTTATATAGTGCTGCAGGTAAGAAGGCAAAGCGGCAGGATTTTTACACCAGGCGGGCAGTCACTTGTACTCGCTGCGCAGTGGACCGCAAAGATCAAACAGTAACTCTGCAAGGTGGGACCGACACGAACTCGGGAATTGAATCATTTCTCGGCAACGAGCTCAGGGAAGGTGTTTTTTGGACCTTCGGCTTCCCGAAGCCTAAAAGGCATTTTTCACGGATCAAGCTCGTTACGAAAAACGATCTAGCACCGCGAAAGGGGCTACTGTTGGGGCCATGCTTCGGTGCGCCGAAGGTCTTACACGAAGAAGCAGCTTCGGCTGAAGTTGTCCTCAGGAGATGGCCGAAGGTCCCTTTTCATGGAGCTTCGGCATTACAAACCGACATAGTGATAGAATGACCTTTTTATCCATAGAGGTCTGAGTCAATGTTGTAAACTTTTGTAAGGGGCATAATTGTAATTCGTCACAGGCTGCGTCCTGTGTCTATAAATAGATGAACAGTACCCCTGTACTGTTCACGCGAACCTGTCATTTGCCTTCGCATCACACTTGTATTTTCGCCTTCTTCAGGACCGAAGGTACATTTATAATTTGAAGTCATTTATATTCGTTCATGATAATAAAAATGGAAATAATTCTATGAAAACATTTAAATGTTTATTTTATGCCTCATGATTTATATGAATACTTCGTCCCTCGTTATTATGCTCACGAAGGTACGTCCTTCGTAACCTTCGTCCGAAATTCTTTATATCCTGAAGGGATATAATGTTGTGGAGGACGAAGGACTTTAACACTTAACATTTTCTGTGTTGCCTTGTTCTTAACTCTTAGCATTTGAGAACAAGCCCCCAACAGGTTGGTATAGATCATATGAGAGATTATTCTATAAATAATAATCTCAACTTTAATCTAAGTCATTATTTGATTAAAGACCATCTAGTCAAATTATAACCATAAGATCAGAACACTATATTTAATATTAAAGAAGTTAATCCAATAGACATAGATTAATCTAATTAGTTACCAAATTATAAAAGTAGGGGATATCATATAACAAATGTTGCTACTACGTAGTAAATATTTATACGAAGCTAACACAACTGGAACGAGTCAAATCGGAATTAAAACGGAGGAGTTACGAATTTCTAAAGGTTTTATGTGCTTGGTATAAGATTAGTTAGGAAATAAATTTTAATGTGACTTTCATGTCAAAACAGTGGCACTAATTGATAAACAATAATATTACAAAATTATAAGAACTAGAATGGATCAATTTAGACTCAATATAAATTTTCTATGAATTAAATAAATTCTGGAATTATTTTAACACTAGAAATCATTTTCTAATTGAATTTCTGAATTTTTCTATGATTCTGGACTGCTCGCATAAAAACAAAGGAACTCGGGGGCTTGCGCGTAAAAAATGTCCAAGACTCAGTTACACCCGGGGAAGGACCGTGAGTTATTTTCCATTGAAACCAGGGGCTCTTTATGAAGTTTGCCACGCGAAGAGGTATCGTGAAGTGTCGGCCCTTGGATTTCCACCGGATGGCCAGGATTACACTCATCCGCTACACGCACCACTACACAACCAAAGCCGTTGGATTAGTGATGAACGGCAGATACACACGTGTTAGCCCTAGCCGTGCGATGGGTGATCAACGGCCAGCTCCATAACGCTACGAAGGGGGACTTGCAGCGTCTAATTTGGATCGTCCACTCAATATTCAACGGACCAGACACAATCCCCTTCCTCTCGGCCGAATCCAAGCGCGGCGGCGATCGATTTCGTGGCCGTGCTCCTCACCGGAGACACACCAATTCGAACTTCTAGGGCCAACACCGAGTGCTACCGGGAGCAGAAGAGGGCGAGCACTGACGTGAACCTGAAGAGGTGGCATGCTAGAGCATAGTGCGGCGGACCCCCATCCATGGAGCAATGCGGTCCCCCGATGATTCCATATCACCGGCGAGCAATTGCCAACGCCCCAATACTCTAATCTATCCCAATCGCGGTATACACGCTGGTGAAGACGAGGCAAGCACGGGGTGGAAGCCTAACTAGATCTAGGAGCCACGGAGATGCCCGGGCACGGTGTGGAGGAGGTCCCTACGCCCGCCCCACTCCGGCGAGCAGCACACAGCACCACGGCGTACCTAGATGATGCCGACCACCACGACCAGCCCCACGATAGACCGGAGGTTCCCAAAGCTGCGCTCCTAGGGTCAAACAACGCCGAGCCGTCGCACACCCCGCGGCGGCACCCGTGTTCTTCCCCATAGAAATCGGGCACAGGTGATTCCAAGAACCCGAGCTAACCCTAGGCGCGGTTCTAGCGATGGGTTATGCGACTTCGGTATTTGTAGCCCGTGACCAGAACTCCGCTAAAATCGCGCCGACGGGTGCGACCGAAATCATCTCGGTTTTGCGCTCTGTGTCTCAACAGATGCGTTGGAGACGAACTTGACAGGAGAGGGCCCACCCGCAGTGGTTGCAGGGAGATGAGTTGGTGGCCCCACTCGCTAGTGAGTAAGCGTCACGCGCCCAGGAGTGGCTGTGTGATGGGCTCGCACGACATAGAGAACCGGTGGCCATGTGAGACTGCCAGCCGGGCCCATGACGCCAGCAAGGGTGGATGACGTCCCCGGCCCATGTGTAAGTGAAAGCCGTGGGTGCACGTGGAGGAAGGATGGGCAGTGGGCCGAAATGGTAGTCGCGGCCCAGTTAAGCTTCCTTCATCTTTTTCTTTTCTTTTCACTTTTAAATCTCCATTTTGAATTCAAACTTGTTTGTGAACTTCATACCTGAGTTAAATGCCTACATTCAAATATTAGTAGGAACATAATATATTTATTTTCTCTATTTTGTATAATCTTTTCCTTATCTTATTTTCCAAATGTAAAACTTCAATTCCCATATAAATTCAAATCTTTGTGGTAAATTTGTATTCAGACCAAATGTTTAATTTGATCATACCAAATTGTGATGAAGTTATTTATTTATAAATTTATTTTGTGTTGTATAATGTTTCTCTCCTTCCTTCTCTATTTTCAATTCCAAATTCTAATTTAGGTTTAATCCCAATTTCCTAAATTGTACTTTTAAATCCAATTTCTCCACCCATTATTATATTTTGATTCATGTTATTATTATTTTTGTTAAATGCACAAACAAATCAAAACTCCAATATGATGCAATAGAGGTATATTTATTTTAATTAATTTATTTGCTTGGTAGATGTTTGAATTATGAAACACTCATATTATTTTCTTTCTTTTTAGAAAATAATATTTTGAATGTGGGATAAGAATTAAAAGTTACTTCAAAATTAAATATTCATGTAAATAAAAGCTTATGGTGCACCATTTAATGTAATGCATAATCATTTAGTTGAATAACAAACTTTTCTATTACTTCTTTTCTAAAATAATTCTTGGCTTTCAAAATTCCGTCCTCAAATTTCAACACTCAAGTATAATTTGAGATATCTGAATTTGCTATTTTATTTCTTCGTATATTTATTTTATTAATATTTTTCTTATACAAATTTTGAGCCTTACACACAGTCATGTCGTTTGGCTTAACCAATGCACCAGCCTACTTCATGAACTTGATGAACAAGGTGTTCATGGAATATCTCGATAAATTCGTCGTGGTATTCATTGATGACATTCTTATTTATTCCAAGAATGATAGTGATCATGAAGAACATTCACGGATGGTGCTACAAAAGTTATGGGATAATCAGCTTTACGCCAAATTTACCAAGTGTGAGTTCTGACTTGATGAAGTACATTTCCTCGGGCATATCATCTCCAAAGGAGGAATTTCTGTGGATCCGTTTAAAGTAACAGCGATAGTTGATTGGAAGATACCAAGTACAGTCTAAGAGGTCCGGAGTTTCCTGGGACTCACAGGCTGTTACCGGCGATTCATTGAAGGGTTCTACAAGATTGCTAAGCCTATGACCTCATTGTTAGAGAAGGGCAAGGAGTTTAAGTAGACTGGGGAATGCCAAGAAAGCTTCAATCAATTGAGGTCTAAATTGATGGCTGCTCCAGTGCTGATTATGCCAGATCTACAGAAGAATTTTGATATATATTGTGATGCAAGTCGCCAAGGCCTAGGATGTGTGCTTATGCAAGAAGGACACGTCATCGCCTACTCGTCTTGCCAGTTGCGGAAACATGAGTTGAATTACCCCACTCATGACTTAGAACTGGCAGCCGTTGTGCATGCTCTCAAGATTTGGAGACACTATATTATGGGAACCAAGTGTTGAGTCTACACCGATCACAAGAGCTTAAAATATATATTCACTCAGAAGGATCTCAACCTTAGGCAACGCCGATGGTTGGAGCTCATCAAGGGTTATGACTTGGAAATTCACTATCATCTGAGTAAGGCGAATCTAGTTGCGGATGCCTTGAGTGGGAAGGAGCATGTCTATGCAGCTATTGTTACCCAGTTACCCGATGAGTTAACAGAAGATTTTGAGAGGATCAATCTAGAATAGTTGCTCATACTGAAGGAATTACCATAGAAGTGGAACCCACCTTAGAGCAAGAAATACGAAAGGGTCAGATCGGTGATGCCAAAATTCAGGAGATCAAGGATCTGATAACGGAAGGTAGAGGCCCAGATTTCACAGAAGATGAGCAGGGCACGATATGGTTCAAGAATCGAATTTGTGTTCCTAAGATCGATAGTCTTCATGAAACCATATTGAAGGAGGCACATGACTCAGTTTACTCTATCCACCTTGGTAGTACCAAGATGTACCAGGACTTGAAGCAGAAGTATTGGTGGTATGGACTAAAGAAGGATGTTGCTTCACATGTAGCACTATGTGATGTTTGCCAGAGGGTGAAAGCGAAACATCAAAGACGTGCTGGTTTGCTACACCCACTTAAGATACCTGAGTGGAAATGGGAAGAGATTGGCATGGACTTCATTGTGGGTCTACCCCGCACATCTGCTGGGTATGACTCTATATGGGTGATTGTGGACAGGCTAACTAAATAGCCCACTTTATTCTAGTGAAGACCATGTATTCAGGAGCCAAACTAGCAGAGTTGTACATGGCACAGATTGTATGCTTACATGGTGTGCCTAAGAAGATTGTGTCAGACCGGGGATCACAGTTTACTTCTCGGTATTAGCAGAAGTTGCAAGAGTGCTTGGATACAAGATTGAATTTTAGTTCGGCCTACCATCCTCAAAATGATGGGCAGACCGAGAGGACCAACCAAGTACTTGAGGATATGTTAAGAGCTTGTGATCTTAAACATGGTGGTAGTTGGGATAAGAGTTTGCCCTATGCGGAGTTCTCTTACAACAACAGTTACCAGGCCAGTTTGAAGATGTCCCCGTTTGAGGCTTTGTATGGCTGAAAGTGCAGGACTCCATTGTATTGGGATCAAACTGGTGAAAGGCAGTTCTTTGGACCAGAGATTATACAAGAGGTAGAAGAACAAGTCCGTCAAATAAGTGTAACACCCGGATTTTAGGGATCCAAAACCCGGGGTTAAAACACCAGGTATGCTGGGACCAAGTCTCATACATATGATGTATAGTGGCACAGGATCGAATGTCACAACTTTATATATAACAGGTGTTCTATACAAATAAATAGTTACATTATAAGGAGACAACGGTCCAGCAACCCAAAGTTGACTGGGAGACGACGACCTAGACCTCTCACGAACTCATCGCAGCATCCTCCATGAGCATCATCCTGCAGTACCTGGTCTTGACCTGTGGTGTATGTGAGACAGCAAGAGTGAGCTCACATACGTTCATCGCTCAACAAGTTGTGGGGAATAATGTGCATGAACTCGCCAAAGGTGGGAGCTCACGTGAAGTGTAAGGCTTACCAAAGAAGATGGTTAGAGCTGAGCATTGCTTTTAAAGTTGGTCAAAATTTTATTAGCAGTTACTAAGTATAAGTAAATACCAAACCCAATTAAGTAATAGAACAAAAGTAACAACTTCACCCGCGATGCAATGCATATGACAAATTGAATTTAGTTCCATAGATTAATCATGTGAGGGTCCGAGCTGCTCATGACCGTGAGCACGGCTAGTATACCAGTTTTACACTCTGCAGAGGTTGCGCATCTTTACCCACAAGTCGTGTATCCCATGTCGCCAGGGTTTGCAAAGCCCTTAGACACTTCCGAGGTGAATGGCTAGGGATCCACTACGAGGCCTTTACAAAGTTCCACTAGCTTCCGAAAACCCGCTACAGTTTATAGGAAGATCCAGTACAGGAATCCCTTGCAGGACCGCCATCGCAGCAAAATCCTCCCGAGGGCCTCCCCGCACTGACCTCTCCCCTACTGCCCTTGCCCCTTTCGGGTAAGGTAGTCTTCCACTAGCTTTCCTAATTAATCAGCCAAGGGCATCCCATACTACCCTTGTGGTAGCACTGTTTTCCCGGGTGGTCGCTCCATGTTCCAATTAACATAATGATCTCAACATGAACAATAAATAACAACTGATAACAAAAGTGTAACCATGAATATTGTATCTCCATACCCAAAACCACATAAAGCACTAGCAAGTACTACCCAGAATTTTAGTGGTGAACAAGGTATAAAGATAATCAAACTAGGTAACCTATTGGGTCCCATCAAAATTAACCTATGCAGATCATTATGATTAATTAGAACATGAGTAGGTGAAAGGAAGTGATCAAGGGCACAACTTGCCTGGGCCTTGAGATTCCAGGTACCAGGATGATCTTCAGATCCTCGTGACCTCACTGCTAATCGTAGCAATACAAACAAACATTGTATAGGCAAATTTAACATTACACCAAACATAAGAAAAAAAAATACACAGTAATAATCCACACATTAAAATAAAACCACAGGAACTGGAATCACTAAATTTGGAGTTGTAGATTTTAAGTTATGATTTTCCTAAGGTTTAAGGTGATTATAATATGATTAAATGATAAATAAATTTTCTGACAGAGTTCATGTCAAAACAGTGATTCTAAATGGTAGAGAATATTATTACAAAATTTTAGGAATTGGAATAACTCAATTTGGAGCTAAAATGAATTAGTTATGAATTATCTAAGTTCTAGCAATTATTTTCATATTAAAAATCTATTTTCTATTTTATTTATTCAATTTAAACGATCTCTGGACTGGGCCTCAATTCCAGAGAAACCCAGGGGGCTCGGTGTAAGTCGTCCCAGACACAGGGAACAGTGCCCGAGGGACGGCGGGTTGATTCCTCGGTTTTCCAGGGTTTCTTTAACAAAATCGCCACAGCGAAAGGGTATCGGGCCGTTCTGGCCGTTGGATCACACACGGACGGCTCGGATTAGACTTAGTATAACCCGAACCGGTATGCGCCCAGAGCCGTGGGATCCACGATCGACGGCACGGATTTAATGAACCGAGATCACGCCGCAGCCCTCCGATTGAATTCTACGGTCCAGATCGGCCCAGCGAGGGGTATCTCCTTAACCTAATCACAGCCGTCCATTTGCAATCCCACGGTTCACGGGTCGTCTTCCCCCTTCGGTGTCCGAACGGCGGCGCACTCCCCACCGTGGCGGAGGGTTGGCCGGAGTTCAGCCATCCGGCGAACCAGCGCTCCAAAGCCCGATTGAACGACTGCTACGCGTAGAGGAGATCAAGGCGAGCCGGACGGAGTACACTTTACCGTGGATTGGTGCTTGGTTGTAGCTGGCCACGGCGAATGGCGGCCACGCGGCAAGGCGGAACGACGGCGAGGAATTGGTGCGGCCACAGTGGTCGATCCACCCCACCACGGCCACGGACGCCATCCACGTATCGAGGCGAAGCAAGGGGAGGGAGTGGTACCGGCAGGCACGGCGCGAAGCCCCCCGGCCACGGCGGACGGTGTCCCACGGCGGAGGAGAGCTTCGGCGAGGCACGGGCGGACAGGGAGAGGGAAAATCTTCGACTGGATGCTTCTCGGCCAGGGGCCCGCTACTTATGCGTCAAGGAGCAGGGCCACAACGGCCGGTCAGAGATTCCGACGGCGAAGAACGCGCGGATTCCGCGGACTCCGTTGCCGCGGCGAGCCCGATTCAAGGATGAAGACGCCCTGACGCCACGGTCCCACCGGCAGAGGCACAGCATGAAGATCCCACGCCCACGTTAGACTGGCACACGGGCCCCATGTGTCGGCGAGCGGTGAAGGGAGCGCGCACGAGGGAGAGGCTGACGGGATGGCCCCGCCTGTCGGCGCCGGCAAGCTGGAGGAATGGGCCGCGCGAGCTAGGAGTGGAAGTGGGCCGAATTCGAGAATCAAGCCCAGTTAGTTGTTTTCTCTTTTTCTTTTTATTTTGCATTTTCTTTTCTCCATTTTCAAATCCAATTTGAATTCAAACTTAAATTCAAATCACTATGGCTCATCATTTCAACTTATTTTTGTGAAGTTAGGGATATTAATTCTGATTATACTTGTTTATATATATATTATTTATATTTTTGTTTTATATCCCTTCTCTTTCTCTTATTTTCCATTTTCTATTCCAAATTCAAATTTATACTTCTATTTTAGTTTTCAGATTTTTCAAATGTATCAATTGAAATCCAAAGGTGAATATAATCCATATTATTTTAATATTACTAATTTAAGTTTTATTCTCCTTGTTATCTATTTCATGGGATGTATAAATGGTTTCTTTTGAAAGATAAATCCCTTTTCCCATCATTCTTATTATTTTCCTAGTTTCCCAAGCATTATGATACTTTGTTTATATTTTTTTTTCCTCTACTAATTTCGGGTCTTACAAATCCTACCCCCCTTAAAAATAATCTCGTCCTCGAGATTTGTAAGAAAAGGGATGTATACTCATATTGTTCTCGGAACATATGCACAAACAAAGAAATCTCAGCATGAGGTATAATTCAAAACATAGGGTCAATAGACCTTATTATTCCTTCTAAAATAATATTATATCATCTACTAACTAAAGTAACACTCAGAGCTTACAAATAATCGTAATCCATATATATGTTTATGTAGCTTGGTGGAACTGGTGGTTAGGAAAGCATGGGTGTATATGTGTATGTCCACATAATTATGTAGGATAGAAGATGACTTTAAAACATAGATGGGTTTAGGTAAGAAAGTGTAGGGTAAGGAAAGACTCCATCCAAGATTTGTGGATCTTGACTTATCTTGGTGACCTCACTTGATCCTTGAAGACTTGAGTTGGTGCTCATCCTCCTTTGATGAAGTTGATCATCTTCCTCGGTCTTGTCTCAGTAATTAGGAGTTAGTGTATATTATTGGGCTGGGGAATATGGTTAATATAGGTATGGATGAGAGAGACTACATGATGTAGGCCAAAAGTTTGTTTGATGTTAGGTGGGAATAGAAAGGTTATACCATTCATCATGGCTCTATGGGTTGGGTTAGCTCATAGTTGAATTGATCCAATGTGCTAAGATAAGTTAATACATGGCTAGTGGGGTCTAGTCTCTTCTACTAGTGTCATTAATCTGTTTAAGTGAACCACATTAAGTTAGATAACATTAGACCACACTGGATCAGGTCACATTAGGTAAGATAAGATCTAGATTAAATTGGATTATGACTAGATTAGACTAGTTTAGGTTAGATAGGTCCAACAGGGTAGAATATGTTAGGATGTTTTGAGATTAGTTAGATATGTTATGATAAGATAGAGTCTCTTGCTAGTTTATAATTGAGAGGTTATGCAGCTATCAGATTGTTAGGTAGTTGCATATGGCCAAGTCGATCTGTCCTTCCTAATTTAGTGCAGGGTGAACTAAGTTAAGACATGTTCTATAGGAGTAGAGTCTAATCTATTTCATCAGTATGATCTAGCACGTTTGATAGGTCACTTTAGATTAGATCATATTAGGTTAGGTGGGATCTAGATTAGATTGGTATGACTAGTTTAACTAGATAAGATCTAATTAATTTTTAGATCAGATTAACCGTATTAGTTTAGATCCCATTAGCTCATGAATGTAGATGGGACCTAAATTAGAGTAGTAGATTTTCGGATTAGATCATGGTTGTTACACTAGGGTGGATAGGTATGCCTATTAGGATAAGATGGATCCATAAAGATAAGATAAAATCTTTTAAGGTCAGTTAGATCTATTAGGATAAGATAGAATCTTTTCGTGATAAGATGGATCTTGTTAAGATAAGAATGAATCTTTTAAGATAAGGGAGAATATGTTAAGATAAGAGAGAGTCTTGTAAGGTAAGTTGGATCCTTATGAAATTGGTACACTTTAATGGGGAATAATCTAAGTTGTTTAATTATCTTATGAATTTCTATTTATTTATATTTATACCTATACGTACATGCAGATGTAATTGTGGACATTACTCCACAACCAATCACAATCAATCAAAGATCCAAATCAGTCAGATATCATAAGAACAAACATTCAAGCACATAGATACCTGAAAAAAATAGTTTTGTTTTTGTTCCTAGGATTAGGTCTCCTATTCCTAAAGGTCACTTTTAGGCACCAGATTTCAATGTGTGAAATCCATATTTATCTTTTAGAAGGAAAAGGTAAGAATAATCAGAGTAAGCGGAGTTAGATGAGAAAAGATTAAGAAAACTTTAGAAAGAATCAGAGTAGCAAAGGTAAGTATTGGTTGTCCAGTTCTATCTAGGTTTCGTCCTACAGTCAACATTGCTCTGATACCACTTCTGTAACACCCGGATTTTAGGGATCCAAAACCCGGGGTTAAAACACCAGGTATGCTGGGACCAAGTCTCATACATATGATGTATAGTGGCACAGGATCGAATGTCACAACTTTATATATAACAGGTGTTCTATACAAATAAATAGTTACATTATAAGGAGACAACGGTCCAGCAACCCAAAGTTGACTGGGAGACGACGACCTAGACCTCTCACGAACTCATCGCAGCATCCTCCATGAGCATCATCCTGCAGTACCTGGTCTTGACCTGTGGTGTATGTGAGACAGCAAGAGTGAGCTCACATACGTTCATCGCTCAACAAGTTGTGGGGAATAATGTGCATGAACTCGCCAAAGGTGGGAGCTCACGTGAAGTGTAAGGCTTACCAAAGAAGATGGTTAGAGCTGAGCATTGCTTTTAAAGTTGGTCAAAATTTTATTAGCAGTTACTAAGTATAAGTAAATACCAAACCCAATTAAGTAATAGAACAAAAGTAACAACTTCACCCGCGATGCAATGCATATGACAAATTGAATTTAGTTCCATAGATTAATCATGTGAGGGTCCGAGCTGCTCATGACCGTGAGCACGGCTAGTATACCAGTTTTACACTCTGCAGAGGTTGCGCATCTTTACCCACAAGTCGTGTATCCCATGTCGCCAGGGTTTGCAAAGCCCTTAGACACTTCCGAGGTGAATGGCTAGGGATCCACTACGAGGCCTTTACAAAGTTCCACTAGCTTCCGAAAACCCGCTACAGTTTATAGGAAGATCCAGTACAGGAATCCCTTGCAGGACCGCCATCGCAGCAAAATCCTCCCGAGGGCCTCCCCGCACTGACCTCTCCCCTACTGCCCTTGCCCCTTTCGGGTAAGGTAGTCTTCCACTAGCTTTCCTAATTAATCAGCCAAGGGCATCCCATACTACCCTTGTGGTAGCACTGTTTTCCCGGGTGGTCGCTCCATGTTCTAATTAACATAATGATCTCAACATGAACAATAAATAACAACTGATAACAAAAGTGTAACCATGAATATTGTATCTCCATACCCAAAACCACATAAAGCACTAGCAAGTACTACCCAGAATTTTAGTGGTGAACAAGGTATAAAGATAATCAAACTAGGTAACCTATTGGGTCCCATCAAAATTAACCTATGCAGATCATTATGATTAATTAGAACATGAGTAGGTGAAAGGAAGTGATCAAGGGCACAACTTGCCTGGGCCTTGAGATTCCAGGTACCAGGATGATCTTCAGATCCTCGTGACCTCACTGCTAATCGTAGCAATACAAACAAACATTGTATAGGCAAATTTAACATTACACCAAACATAAGAAAAAAAAATACACAGTAATAATCCACACATTAAAATAAAACCACAGGAACTGGAATCACTAAATTTGGAGTTGTAGATTTTAAGTTATGATTTTCCTAAGGTTTAAGGTGATTATAATATGATTAAATGATAAATAAATTTTCTGACAGAGTTCATGTCAAAACAGTGATTCTAAATGGTAGAGAATATTATTACAAAATTTTAGGAATTGGAATAACTCAATTTGGAGCTAAAATGAATTAGTTATGAATTATCTAAGTTCTAGCAATTATTTTCATATTAAAAATCTATTTTCTATTTTATTTATTCAATTTAAACGATCTCTGGACTGGGCCTCAATTCCAGAGAAACCCAGGGGGCTCGGTGTAAGTCGTCCCAGACACAGGGAACAGTGCCCGAGGGACGGCGGGTTGATTCCTCGGTTTTCCAGGGTTTCTTTAACAAAATCGCCACAGCGAAAGGGTATCGGGCCGTTCTGGCCGTTGGATCACACACGGACGGCTCGGATTAGACTTAGTATAACCCGAACCGGTATGCGCCCAGAGCCGTGGGATCCACGATCGACGGCACGGATTTAATGAACCGAGATCACGCCGCAGCCCTCCGATTGAATTCTACGGTCCAGATCGGCCCAGCGAGGGGTATCTCCTTAACCTAATCACAGCCGTCCGTTTGCAATCCCACGGTTCACGGGTCGTCTTCCCCCTTCGGTGTCCGAACGGCGGCGCACTCCCCACCGTGGCGGAGGGTTGGCCGGAGTTCAGCCATCCGGCGAACCAGCGCTCCAAAGCCCGATTGAACGACTGCTACGCGTAGAGGAGATCAAGGCGAGCCGGACGGAGTACACTTTACCGTGGATTGGTGCTTGGTTGTAGCTGGCCACGGCGAATGGCGGCCACGCGGCAAGGCGGAACGACGGCGAGGAATTGGTGCGGCCACAGTGGTCGATCCACCCCACCACGGCCACGGACGCCATCCACGTATCGAGGCGAAGCAAGGGGAGGGAGTGGTACCGGCAGGCACGGCGCGAAGCCCCCCGGCCACGGCGGACGGTGTCCCACGGCGGAGGAGAGCTTCGGCGAGGCACGGGCGGACGGGGAGAGGGAAAATCTTCGACTGGATGCTTCTCGGCCAGGGGCCCGCTACTTATGCGTCAAGGAGCAGGGCCACAACGGCCGGTCAGAGATTCCGACGGCGAAGAACGCGCGGATTCCGCGGACTCCGTTGCCGCGGCGAGCCCGATTCAAGGATGAAGACGCCCTGACGCCACGGTCCCACCGGCAGAGGCACAGCATGAAGATCCCACGCCCACGTTAGACTGGCACACGGGCCCCATGTGTCGGCGAGCGGTGAAGGGAGCGCGCACGAGGGAGAGGCTGACGGGATGGCCCCGCCTGTCGGCGCCGGCAAGCTGGAGGAATGGGCCGCGCGAGCTAGGAGTGGAAGTGGGCCGAATTCGAGAATCAAGCCCAGTTAGTTGTTTTCTCTTTTTCTTTTTATTTTGCATTTTCTTTTCTCCATTTTCAAATCCAATTTGAATTCAAACTTAAATTCAAATCACTATGGCTCATCATTTCAACTTATTTTTGTGAAGTTAGGGATATTAATTCTGATTATACTTGTTTATATATATATATTATTTATATTTTTGTTTTATATCCCTTCTCTTTCTCTTATTTTCCATTTTCTATTCCAAATTCAAATTTATACTTCTATTTTAGTTTTCAGATTTTTCAAATGTATCAATTGAAATCCAAAGGTGAATATAATCCATATTATTTTAATATTACTAATTTAAGTTTTATTCTCCTTGTTATCTATTTCATGGGATGTATAAATGGTTTCTTTTGAAAGATAAATCCCTTTTCCCATCATTCTTATTATTTTCCTAGTTTCCCAAGCATTATGATACTTTGTTTATATTTTTTTTCCTCTACTAATTTCGGGTCTTACAATAAGGGAGAATTTGAGAACTGCACAGTCAAGGCAGAAAAGCTATGCAGATACCCAGAGAAGACTGCTTGAATTTAAGGAGGGTGATCACGTGTATTTGAAGGTGTCACCGATCCAGGGTATGAGAAGATTCAAAGTTAAAGGGAAGTTGTCCCCTCGCTTTATTGGACCCTTCTTGATCCTAAAGCGAGTGGGAGAAGTTGCCTATCAACTGGAACTACCCAATCATCTTGTGGATGTACATGATGTTTTCCATGTATCACAATTGAAGAAGTGTCTCAGGTACCTGAAGAACAACTACCAATGGAGGATCTTAGTGTTCAAGATGATCTGACTTATACAGAGTACCCTATCAAGATTCTTGATACTTTGACTCGTGTCACAAGGAGTAGAGTGATAAAAATGTGCAAAGTGCAATGGAGTCACCATGGATAAGATGAAGCTACATGGGAAAGAGAAGAAGAGCTACGCGTAGATTTTCCCCACCTCTTTCCTAGTCATTCCCAAATCTCGAGGACGAGATTCTTTGTAAGGGGGTAGGATTTGTAATACCCAATTTTGGTTTATAAGAGAGAGAAATAAAATTATGTGTAATGCCTTCCCCTTCAACCGGTCTAGGTCAACTTGACCAGACTATGCAGCAGTCTGCTAGTCAGACTGGCAGACAGACTGCTAGGTCTGCCAGGGGCGGGTCAACCGGTTTGGGGTCGGGAATTCTGGTCAAACGGCTAGTTTTGAGCTGTGACTATAAATAGGACCCCACACCCCTCTCTTTAATGCTCCGGGTCACACCCACATTCATTGCTCACCTAACTTGAGACAAAGGCACACTTCTCTCCCTCTCTCACCCAAAACATGCTCTAGATTCAACTCGGTTGAAGGAGCCCTTTGGTGTGAGTTTTGTGCTTGTGCTTATGGATTTGGTTTTCCCCTCCCATCTCATTCTAATCTCTTGAGCTTGTTGCAAACACCTCTTGTGCGTATTTGGTATTCTTGAAACCCTAGGTTTCAAGACGGTTTGAGGTTACTTGGGAGTCTCCAAATTTGTGGATGACCCCAAGAAGTTTGTAATCCCCGCTCTTGTGAGAAACGTTTGAGATAAGAAATCCCTGACCTTGGTGGTCGGGTTGTGGAGGATTAGGGTCAAAAAAGACCCGACCCTTTGTGGGCTCCTCAACAGGGAGTAGGACACCTTTGTGGTGTGGCCGAACCTCGGGATAAATCTTGTGTCATGTGTTCTTGCTCGTTCTGTGATTGAGATCTTATTTGACAAGATAGACATATAGGTGATCTTATGGTGAAATAACTCTCGTATCTTCACCATCCACACTTTGCCTATTAGGTGCATTTTTCCTCTATAAGAGATTCACACTATATTTTTCTCATAGTTCATAGTCTAGATTTACTTTAATAGTTGGACTGGTTTAGAGTAGTTCAACTTGCTATGTAGCAGTTGAACTGTAGATTTAACAATATTTCGAAGTTTGTGGTGAAAAATTTCAGGTTAGCCTATTCACCCCCCTCTAGGCTACTTTCAGCTACAAGAGACTCCAAATTGTGAATATTCCATACTAACGGGGATATAAGTGATAAGGAAGACTGGGACACTCAAGTTCGATCTTTGGATCACTTGAGAGGGGTTGGGTGCAACCCTTGTCCTTTGGGTGTAATACCCAATTTTGGTTTATAAGAGAGAGAAATAAAATTATGTGTAATGCCTTCCCCTTTAAAAGAATTATTAGGAGACAAGATTAAAATAAATAATACCTCAATAAAAAGTGCATCATGCC
Source organism: Zea luxurians (assembly GCA_029449295.1). Lineage (NCBI taxonomy): Eukaryota > Viridiplantae > Streptophyta > Magnoliopsida > Poales > Poaceae > Zea > Zea luxurians. The sequence goes on from JAOPSE010000014.1 coordinate 31,572,543, forward strand.
GGAGTTCTTGTAATGTTGCATTTGTACATTAAAATTTTGAGACAAGTTTAAACTTAAAATAAAAATTTGAAAATGGAATTAGGAAAGGGAAGAAAAGAAAAGGAATAAAGGAGTGCTAAGCAAATATAAATAGAATATATATCTATAAATTAAAAATACTAGTTCATACTAATGAAGTGTAAAATTTGTGCACTTAATTTTTATGATGAAGCCACAACTCAAATTTGAAGTTCAAATATTGGAATTTGAATAAAAAGAAAGGGAATTTGAAATGGAATGAAAACAGAAATCAGAAAAGGGAGAAACATCCTCAAACATGCGCCAGGGCCCAAACCAGCTGCCTCGGCCCATTCACCTTTTACCCCCGCACGGCCCACTTACCCAGTAAGCGCCGCGGCGCCGACCGTCTGGGCCCACTGCCCAGCCTCCCTCAGGCGCGTGGACACTTCTCCCTCCCGCTGCCGTCTGGGGCCCGCATGTCGAGGCGGTCATCTTCAACAGCTCGGCCGAACTCCGCGTGGGTAATGGCGAATCGACCGACGTGAAATCTGGGTGGCTGGGATGACTTTCCCTGAGCCTATAAGAGATTTGGGGCCATGGTTCCTCCCTCTCTCCTCTCGTCCGTGAACGCTAGCTTTTAGGCACCGAATATCACCGTGGTCGCCTCGCCGTGGACAAAGGGGAGATTGGTAGGCGCCGTCGTCGGGGAATTTTCCCCTATCGCCATCGTTGAATCCTTAGAAGATAGACCAAGGGATTCGCCAACGCGCGTGGAAGGTTCCGTCAACCCGGGCTCGGCGTGGGAGCCACTGGTGGATCGGGGATTCCTCGCTGGACAGGGCGGTTCACCGCTGCTCCGCTGCCGGGGCGGTTCTTGTCCTCGGACCTCTCAATTCTGAGTAAGAATCTCCATCGCCATATGTACCACATCAATTTCCGCTTGGCCGCATAGAATTTGGGACATTGATATGGCCTAGGGTGGCCTCCGGCCATGGCGCCACCGCTGGATCCTGTTCACCGCCGTGTGCGGTCACCGGAGGAGGGGGGATAGGCGCTCTGCCGTAGATCTGATCGTGAACGGTCTAGATTTAACCGTGCGTACCCCTTCATCGCGTTTGATCTGAGTTGTAGATCTAGAATCGTGGGGATCGAGTTAAATTTAGGTTACTTTTGATCGTGGTCGTTGATCTGTGGATAGGCGGTCGTGATCACATACCGTTTCACGATGTTACTGATTTAATCTAGCACGTCCATCCTAGATCGGACACCTAGATTCACCGATACCCCTTCGTTCAGCGTATTTGCTAAAGAGACCCTGGCCAAAGTGAAAATCAACCCGCCGTCCAAGGGGGGTGTAGACTGAGTTTGGGAAATCTTCTGGGATAGCCCCTGCACTTCTTGGTAATTGACGTGCAATCCAGGAAATATAGAAAACCAAGAAATAATTATAGAAATTGGTTTTTAATACAAAAATAATTCCAGAAAATTGCATAATTCTTATTAAATTCATTTTAGCTCCAATTTGATCCATTCCAGTGGCATTAATTTTGTTTTAATGTTGTCTATCAGCTAGTAACACTTTTTAGCCATGAAACTTGAATTAAAGTTATTCATTGAATTAATCTATTCTAAGTGCTTAATAACTTCAGAAATTCATAACTTAATATCCGTAACTCCGAATTTAGTGATTCTTGTTCCTACGATCTCATTACACCGTGTAGATTATTATCATGCATTCTGTTCTATTGCTTGGTGTTATGTTAATTTTTGCTATACCATGTGTGTTTGTATTGTTGCGTGTAGATGAGCAAGCCACTGAGGATCCAGGGGTTCAGCAGGTGGAGACTGCTGAGCAAGAGCTCGTTGAAGGCAAGTTGTGCCCTTGACCACTTTTTACCCAATAATGTTCTTTATTATCACTTATCAATGCATAGGTTTAATTTTTATGGGACCCAATAGGTCACCCTAGACTGGTTATCCTTTTACCTTGTTTGTCCCTGAATCATTTGGGTAGTTTTTGCTATTGCTTTATGTGGTTTTGGGTATGGAGGTACATTATTCATGATTAAACTTTTATTATCAGTTTATTATTACTGTTCATGTTAAGATCATTATGTTAATTGGAACATGGAGCGACCACCCGGGATAACAGTGCTACCACAAGGGTGGTATGGGACGCCCTTGGCTGACTAATTAGGAAAGCTAGTGGATAACTACCTTACCCGAAAGGGGAGTGGTCAGTGTAGGGAGGTCCTTGGGTTGATTTTGCTGCGATGGCGGTCAGGCGAGGGATCCCTGCATTGGAGCTTCCTAGAAACTGTAGCGGGTTTTTTGAAGCTAGTGGAACTTTGTAAAGACCTCATAGTGTTACCTGCCTCGCTTTCTTGGTAGAGGTGTATGGGATTCATGACCCCTTGGCAGATGGGTAACATGAGTTGTGGGTAAAGATGCGCAACCTCTGTAGAGTGTAAAACTGGTATACTAGCCGTGCTCACGATCATGAGCAGCTCGGACCCTCACATGATTAACTTAAGGAATTAAAATCAATTTGTCATTTGCATCGCATTGGGATTATTTATTATTACTTTTATTTACTATTACTATGGTTTGGTAATTACTTACACTTAGTAACTGCTAATAAAATTTTGACCAACTTATAAAAGCAATGCTCAGCTTCAACCTTTATTTTGTTGATCAGCCTTACACTTCACATGAACTCCCACCTTTGGTGAGTTCATGCACATTATTCCCCAAAACTTGTTGAGCTATGAATGTATGTGAGCTCACACTTGCTGTCTCACACCCCACACAGGAGAAGAACAGGTGGTTCAAGAGGAGCCACACAACGAGGAGTTTGACTTGATCTAGGTGGCGTCTCCCTGTTAGCTTTGCGGCTGCAGGGAAATAATATTTAGTTTGTTTTATATCTATCATTTATTTTGTAAGGCTTCCGCTATGTAATAAGTACATTTATGGTATTTATGACATTTATCCCTATGCACTCTGTTATTATATGTGTTGTTCTTCCTTGGCGCACATATGAGATGCACCCGACTTTATCCCTTAAATCTGGGTGTGACATTGGGACACCATAACGTGGAGTAGGCAAGCATTTTAGGCTTTGACCGAACCAAGGAAAAAAATCATCGCGTCTTGTTTGCTTATTTTCTTATGATTTTCTCCCTCATCCTAAGTCTCTCAAATTCACTTGTAATATTGCTTTTAATCTATTCTATATCTTGAAAAAGCAATCAAGTGAAGAGGACTTGCTTTCTTCTTCTCTCTACTCAAACTTGGTTTAGTTTGAACGAACTCTCACTTTTAGACCAAGTTTGTGTTTTTAGTGTTGATTTTTGCAGGATCACCTATTCACCCCCTCTAGGTGCTCTCAATTGGTATCAGAGCCAGTCTCTTCCATTGGGTCTAACTACCTGAAGAGATGGCAGGCAATGACACTAAAGAGAAGGGCAAGGTGACCGACGAAAAGGAGAATATCCACATCGATTGTGACTTCAAGGATGATACGCCCATCAACTCGGGATCGAAAAAGAAGAAGGGCAAGAGGAGGAAGTGCTTCAAGAATATCATCTACTGTGACAACAACTCCTCGTACAAGGACGATGACTCCTCCAAGAAAAAGACGACTAAAATGACTACTCTAAAACATCTTTTAATTATTCTCGTATTCCTTACAATTCCAATGCTCATTTTCTTTCTATTCCTCTTGGCAAGCCTTCTCACTTTGATGGTGAGGACTATTCTTGGTGGATCCATAAAATGTGTAGTCATCTTTTTCACTCTACCCTAGCATTTGGGATGCCATAGAAAATGGAATGTAATTCCTAGATAGCGATGATGAAAATTATAATGCAATAGTTGCCCAAGAAACAATTCATAAGAATTCCCAAGCTACTACTGTCTTTTTAGCTTCTTTATGTAGGGAGGAGTATAAAAAGTAAGTGGTTTGTACAATGCCAAAGAAATTTGGGATACATTAAAGATCACTCACGAAGGCAATGACATGACCATGATCACAAAGATAGAGCTTATTGAAGGAGAACTAGGAGGTTCGCCATGAAGAGAGGAGAAGAGCCACAAGAAACATACAGCTGACTCAAATCCTTGGTGAACCAAGTGCGGAACTATGGGAGCACGAGATGGACCGACCATGATGTTGTCCGACTCATGCTAAGTTTGTTTACTGTTTTAGATCCTAACCTTGTAAACTTGATCTGTGAGAACACCAGGTATCGAAAAATGATGCCCGAGGAGGTCCTTGGTAAGTTAGTGAGTCAACAAATGATGGCCAAGGAGGCAAGGTAAATCGACGCTACCACAAATGGGAGCCCCCACTACAACAAACCGCAACACATCACTCTCAAAGCAACAAACGACAAGGAGGACCTCCCAAGCAAGGTGGCGCAAGTTGAGGCAGCCGACCTCGATGAAGAAGAGATGGCGCTTGTGATCAAGCGCTTGAAGACCACACTCAAGGGGCGCAAGGACTTCTCCAATAAGGGAAAATTAAGGGGGAAGCGTGCCTGCTTCAAGTGTGGTAAGTCTGGTCATATTATAATGAACTATCCTGAGAATGATGACCAAACACAAGACGAGGGGCACATTAGGAAGGAATGAGACTCGGATTAATCCTAAAAATTAAGGGGGAAGTTGAGTGCCAAGGGGAAAGAGAAGAAGGGCGAGGCACACATTAGGAAGGAATGGAACTCAGATTGCTCTTCATCCGACTCCGACAACATGGGACTCACCGCCTTCGACAAATCAACTCTCTTCCCCAACAAGCATGACACATGTCTCATGGCTAATGAGAAGAAGGTATATACACAAGACACACCTAAATATACTTCTTCTAGCAATGAGGAATCTAATGATAATGACATAGATTATAGTGATTTGTTCGAAGGACAAGATAGAACTAAAATTGCTAAAATCAATGAGTTGATTGATGCCTTGAATGAAAAGAACAAATTAACTAAAAAGCAAGAGGATTTACTTTGTTGAGGAGCATGATAAGGTTGTAGAAGTAAGAAAATCCCTTGTTTTAGAATTAAAGAAGAATGAATTGCTTTTAACTGAGTTATCTTCTTGTCATCCATCTATTTCTAGCCTTAAGACTACAAATGATGATTTGAATGCTAGAATAGAAAATTTGAACGAATGTCATGTTGCTAGTCATCCATTGATCATCTTATTATTTGCAATAGATGCAAGGATGTAGATGTTGATTCATGTGTTGCAAATATTTCTGTTATTGCTGACTTGAATGCTAGAATTGAAAAATTAAATGTTCAAGTTAAAAATGCTAATGATGAACTAAAGAAGATAAAATTTGCTAGGAATGCCTACACTATTGGTATACATCCCTTCATTAAGGATGGTCTTGTCTTCTGTAAAAGAGCCAAAGACAAAAAGAGCCATGAGGCCCCAACTTCATTAAGGAGAAGGGGAAGGCACCTATGACTAGTAACGTTCATTCTTTCAAGAACCATGCTTATATTTATGGTAAGAATGTTCACCATGCTACTAGAAATGTTCATAATGCTAGTGTAGATCATGCTATGTGTCATAATGTTGTTTATGCTTCTCATGCCATGATTACCTCTTCTAGATCATCCTATGCTCATGGTAGAAGTAGACACAATGTTTCTCATGTGCCTAAGGCTAGGAATGCTTCATATGGTTATTCAATTTCATATTCCACTTATGATGCTTCCTATGTTCTTTATTTCAAGTCTGGTAAAGTAGTTGCTACAAATGTGGGACCTAAATGCAAGAATGGTAAGACTTGCTTTTGGGTACCAAAATCATATGTGACTAACCTGATAGGACCCAACTCTAGTTGGGTACCTAAACCCCAAGCCTAATTCATTTTGCAGGTTTATGCATCTGGGGGTTCAAGTTGGAACATTGATAGCGGATGCACAAACCATATGATGGGGGATAAGCGGATGTTCTCTTCTTATGTCAAGAACAAAGATTCCCGTGACACGATTATCTTTGGTAACGAGAATCAAGGCAAGGTAAAGGGGCTGGGTAAGATCTCCATAACTATTGAGCATTATATTTCAAATGTCTTTTCTATAGAATCTCTTGGCTATAATATGCTTTCCATTAGTCATCTTTGTAACATGGGATACAATTTCTTATTTACTAACCAGATGTTACTGTCTTTAGAAGATGTGATGATTCAATAGCTTTTAAATGTGTACTAGATTGCAAGCTTTATTTAGTAGATTTTACTAAGGATAAGGTCAATCTAGATGCAAGTTTAATTGCTAAGACCAACATGGGCTAGCTATGGCATCGCTATCTAGCACATGTTGGAATGAAAATCTTCATAAACTTCTAAAGGGAGAACATGTGTTAGGACTAACTGATGTCTGTTTTGAGAAAGATAGACCTTATGCAGTGTGTCAAGCAGGGAAGTAGTTTGGATCAAGTCATCTAGGAAAGAACACCATGACGACATCAAAACCATTGGAGCTTCTTCATATGGATCTCTTCGGACCCGTTGCTTATCATAGCATAAGGGGAAGTAAGTATGGTCTAGCTATAGTTGATTACTATTCTTGCTTCACTTGGGTATTCTTTTTGCAGGATAAATCAAAAATCCAAGGGACCTTAAGTGTTTCTTAAGGCGAGCTCAAAACGAGTCCAACTTGAGAATAAAAAAAATAAGAAGCGACAACAACACTAAATTCAAGAACCTTCAAGTGGAGGAGTACATTGAGGAGGAAAGCATCAACCATGAGTTCTCCGCCACCAACACACCACAACAAAATGGAGTGGTGGAAAGAAAGAACAGAGCGCTCATTGACATGGTGAGAATAATGCTTGGAGAGTTCAAGACGCTGGATCAGTTTTGGGTGAAAGCTATGAACACAGGTTGCCATGGCATAAGTCGGTTATACCTTCATCGCCTCCTCAAGATGGCTACATACGAACTTCTAACCAGTAACAAACGCAATGTATCTTACTTTCGTGTATATGGGACCAAATGTTATGTTTTGGCTAAGAAAGGTAGAAACTCCAAATTTGCTCCCAAAGCTGTAGAAGGGTTTTTACTAGGTTATGATTCAAATACAAGAGCATATAGGGTCTTCAACAAATCCTCTAGACTTGTTGAAGTCACTAGTGATGTTGTATTTGAAAAGACTAATGGCTCTCCAAGCGAGCAAGTTGATCTTGATGATATAGATGAGGATGAGGTTCCAATGGTCGCACTAAAGAACATGGTGATTGGAGATATGCAACCATAAGAACCACAAGAACAAGATCAATCGTCTTCTTCAAAAATGGTGCAACCCCTACTCAAGGTGACAAACTTGTACCTCATGATAGCATTGATCATGGGGGAGCCTAGGAGGAAGAAGAAAAGGATGAAGAAGACGTTCCACAAGCACCTCCACCCCAAGTCCACGCCACCATACAACGTGATCATCCGGTGGACATGATAATAGGGACATTAGCAAGGGAGTAACACTCAATCTCGTGTCACAAATTTTTATGAGCATTACTCTTTTGTTTCCTCTACTAAGCCTCTTAGGGTCAAATATGCTTTGAAGGATCCAGACTGGGTGATGGCCATGCATGAAGAGCTCAACAACTTTGAGAGAAATGAAGTCTAGGGCTTGGCGCTACGTCCAAAGCAAAAATGTTGTGGAAACCAAGGGTGTTCCGCAACAAACAAGATGAGTATGGAGTGGTGACAAGGAACAATGCTCGACTTGTGGCAAAAGGTTATGCCCAAGTCACATGTTTGGATTTTAAGGAGACTTTTGCTCCTGTAGCTAGGTTAGAGTCAATTCACATTTTATTGGCCTATGCTGCTCACCATTCTTTTAACCTTTTCTAAATGGTTGTGAAGAGTCCCTTCCTCAATGAACCAATCAAGGAGGAAGTGTACGTGGAGCAACCGTCTGGTTTCGAGGATGACAGGTATCTCGACCATGTGTATAAGCTCTCTAAGGCACTCTATGGGCTGAAGCAAGCACCAAGAGCATGGTATGAATGTCTTAGAGACTTTATAATTTCTAATTCATTCAAGGTCGGGAAAGCTGATCCCACTCCCTTTACTAAGACTTATAATGGTTATTTATTTGTGTGCCAAATTTATGTTGATGACATAATATTTGGTTCTACTAATCAAAAGTCTTGTGAGGAGTTTGGAAGGCTTATGGTGCAAAAATTCGAGATGTCGATGATGGGTGAGATGACCTACTTCCTAGGATTTCAAGTTAAACAACTCAAGGAAGGCATATTCATCTCCTAAATGAAGTACATGCAAGACATCCTCAAGAAGTTTGGGACAAAGGACGCAAATCCCATCAAGACGACGATGGGAAAAAACGAGCATTCAGACATCGACACGGGAGGTATTTCTGTAGATCAAAAGGTATATCGATCTATGATAGGATCCTTGCTTTATTTATGTGAAAGTAGAATGGACATTATGCTTTTCATATGCATGTGTGCTAGATTTCAATCCAACCCCAAGGAATGTCACCTTGTGGCTGTGAATTGAATTTTAAGATACTTAGTTCATACGCCTCACTTTAGGCTCTAGTATCCTAAAGGGTCTACCTTTGACCTAGTTGGGCACTCAGATTCCGATTATGCCGAGTGCAAGGTAGATAGGAAGAGCATATCAGGGATATGTCAATTTTTAAGGAGGTCCCTAGTGTTTTGGAGCTCAAAGAAACAAAATTATGTTGTCCTATCCACTGTCAAGGCCGAGTATATTGCCGTAGGCCATTGCTATGCGCAATTGCTTTAGATGAGTCAAACTCTAAGGGACTTTGGCTACAATATGAGCAAAGTCCCACTCCAATATGATAATGAGAGTGCAATCCGCTTGGCAGATAATCCCGTTGAACACATCCGCACTAAGCACATCGACATTCGACATCACTTCTTGACAGACCACCAGCACAGGAGATATCGATATTTGCCATGTTAGCACCGGCACCAGCTAGCCAATATGTTCACCAAGCCTTTAGATGAGAGGAGGTTTTGTGAGTTGCATAGTGAGCTAAATGTCTTAGATTCGTGGAACTTGGATTGATCTATAGCATACATCTTTTATATGCCTTTGATCATGTTCTTTATGCTTTATTGCTTATTTTTGGTGCTCAAGTTGTATAATGTCATCCCTAGACCACACAAGTACAAGTGCATTGATGCATAAGTTTAGGGAGTTGATATGCTATAACTTGATCCTTTGAGACTAATAATTTTCCTCAGTTGAGTATATGTAGCCTCAAAGGAGGATTGGAAGGGAAAAGGTGGATTTGGACAAAGGAAGAAGCTTCCACTGCATAAATGGTATCAATGTAGTTTGTTCCAAATTGCCTTACATTTTCATTGCCTTCACTTTTCATTCGCTATTTTTGGTGAGGCGATGAGGTTAGGCCACTAGTTTCTTTGTTTTGGTGCTTAATGCCAAAGGGGGAGAAATTAAAGGCCAAAGCAACTCGATCGACCACCATTTGAGTTTTAAAAAGTTTTTAAGATTTAAACTTGTCTTTTCGATCAAAACCCTCTTAACATTAAAGAGGAGCCCTCTTATTGCAAACCTAGTTTGGTTTGCAAAACCAAGTGTTTTTGACTTAGAAGTTAGAAAAATAGTTTTGATTGCAAAATCCAAAACAAGTGGTGGCTAAATGATCCAAATATGCCAAATCATTTGAATACTTCTTGAGTTTGTGTTTGAACTTCAATTTGCCACTTTTATCTCATATTTGTTTAAGTTAGTCATTTTAAGTTGCTAAAGGTGGCTGGTATAAATCACGAAAAAGGGGAAGATTGGAAGGGAAATGTGCTAGATAGCCATTTCTACATGTTTTGGTGATTAAGTGTCCAACGCACCACCATAGACTAACTAGGTTGATAAGAGTATGAGCATAGGTCCATTTGAAGGCAAGTTGAAGGCACTAAGTCCAAATGAGCTAAACTGGAGGCTAAAAATGCAACTTTGGGTAAAACATTAATAACATGAGGTTTTAGTGTTTAAATAAGTCGCATATGCCTTACACTATGTTTCTAGCACTTTTGTTTGAAGTGTAACTCATTTTTGTGAGAAAAGTGCTTTCAGGACTTAGTTTGAGCCATATTGCAAATCCTGGTGTAGCAATGGCAAAGAGGTGAGTTTCCCAAACTTAGTCAATTGGATTAGGTACTAACAGTATTTATCTAAGTTGTAGGGAAACTCCCAAAGATAGCCAAAAATGTTTGGAGGAGATAGGCTTAAAAGAGCCAAAGTTGGCCTGGTGTGGACCTCACCAGACTGGGTCCATCGGTCCTGGCCGTACTGCTCTGTCTAAGGTTTTTTATTATAAAAATCATCGGATCTTTACTGTTCACGGTCCAGTGTGCTACTGGACCGTCTCCAACGGATACTCTCCCTCTGGCACCAGTGTGCCAATGGTTAGCTGACGTGGCTCACAGTTCGGAGGTGCACTAGACCAGTCCGGTGACACGCACCAAAGGAAACTACCCTTAGATCCTGGACTGGGGGCACGTGGACCTGGTCCAGTGCGCCCACAGACAACCTAGATCTGTTGTTTTTACAAGGAAGGAGGCTACGTCTCCTAGGTGTTTTTACCTATATAAGAAGCCCCTAGGCACCTCAATTCAGTACGACAAGCATACTAAGAGACTCTCAACACTAACATTCCGCTACAACTAAACCGTGCGATTCTAGTGAGATCCGAGCACCGTCTTAGTGTTGTTCTTCATAATTTATGTATTGTCCAGTTGTGTTTCTATCTTTTGTGTCGAGTTGCTAGTTTTGATATCTTGTGCTTGTACTCTCTCCCTCCCTTACTCTGATCTTCTGCAAGATTGCAAGAGACTCCAAATTATGGAGATTCCTTACAAACAGGGATATAAGTGATAAGGAAGACCGTGGCACTCAAGTTCGTTCTTTGGATCACTTGAGAGGGGTTGAGTGCAACCCTTGTCCGTTGGGACACCACAACGTGGAGGAGGCAAGCATTTTAGGCTTGACCGAACCACGGGAAAAATCACCGTGTCTTGTGTGCTTATTTGCCTATGATTTTTCTCCTTCCTAAGTCTCTCAAATTCACTTGTAATATTTCTCTTAATCTATTCTATATCTTGAAAGAGCAATCAAGTGAAGAGGACTTGCTTTCTTCTCTCTACTCAAACTTGGTTTAGTTTGCACTAACTCTCACTTTTAGACCAAGTTTATGTTTTTAGTGTTGATTTTTGCAAGATCACCTATTCACCCCATATAGGTGCTCTCAACTATTCACCCTATATTCCATAGCATATCTAGCACCAAGAGCCGAAGCCACAACCTTTAGGTTCTATTGCTTCGATCACTCCTTTGCCTAGCCATTAGGTAGTTACTCCACCATTCATCCTAGACTCCCACCATATGAGCAAGTACTTATGGGCCACCCTCATTTTCCAATGCAGGACATGCATCAATAGGACAAAAGGGAAGCTTTCGAAGCTTGTACGATGAACAATATTGTTCCTAACTCAAAGCATATATATTGAGGCCTGAGGGCCTAGTTCAAAGAACCAAAGTTGTTGCAAAATCTTAGGACTTTTTGCGTCTTTTTATGCTTTCTTCTTGTTTGTCTTTACTTTTGTATCAATGGACCACAAGGGTGCATATCCCTTCCAAGCTTGTAAATGTAACTTTGTGGTTGAACCTTTGAGTGTAACAAAAGCAAAAAATATCCCGAAGACCTTAGTATGAAGGTAGGATCAGTCACCCAATAATGATGAAAAGACTCTAAAGTCCTTCAACTAGAAGGCAGATGTAACACCCCTAGTGTTTACCTCCTGATAAACTGTGCTTATGGACTCAAGCACGGGATATCGGCAATAATAACGATCTCTATGTTCTAATATTCATCTTTCATAATTTCGATATCATTTTCATCTCTACCTATCCGGTCTGTTCTAAATGTTTCAAGAAGTTAGAAACATATTTGTTCCGTAAATTAACGACTCTTGTGCCTAATTAAAATCCATCGAGTAAGCGAATATGAATTTGGAGCCTCGATCCACTCTTGTGATTTTTGTCCCTAACAAATTAATTAGAACTCAACGACAACGGTTATTGGTCCAAAACAAACCCGACCGAGGTAGTTAGACCCGAGAGCGAATAATTGGTAATTAATTTGGTTCTCTACTCCGTAATCCAGAAAATAAAATGCGTAGTCTGAAATGTGTTTGGGGCCATGTCATTTAAACTCTAATCCTAGAATCAGGATATTTTCGTATTCTTTGAGAAAATCAAAAAAGAAAAAAAGAGAAAAGAAAAATATCCTACAGTCATTCCTATCTCCACCGTCTTCCCTCCCTGATATTTTTACGGCGGCTGCCTTATCCCCGCACGCACAGGCTTCTTCCCCAGCACGCCACGCGCTCTGGAGCACCCCTGCGCGCGCGTCCTCTCAGGCGTATAGCCGCTCGCTGCATCTCCCTCTGTCCATCCCCTGCTCGGCATCCTCCATAGCTCGCCGCTCATCTCCCAAGTCCAAGCTATTCTTGTTTCTTCTCTGCTCGTTCTCATGGCCGAGCTCCCCACGTCCGTTGCTGCTCCAGCAGCTCCCATGTCGAGCTCTCCTTCCCATCACCTCTGCTCCCTGCATGACTCTTCCTCCTCTCTAGCCATTCCTCTATTTCTCTGGCTCATCCTTCTCCACGAGGTCACGCCCTGCTTCACTGTTGTTCTCTGGCCACGTGTGCTCTGGTGGTCATCGTGCTGGTCATCGGCTGAGTCCCCTTTAGTGTCTGATGCCACATCTCCTTGGTGCTCACCTCTGTTTCCCCTGCGTTGGATGACCTCGACGTCATTGTGTATTGCTCGTGCTCCTCCCTCATCACGCTGACCTCGTCACGCTAGCCGGTCTGGCCATCTCGTGGAGCATCTCGCCGTCGACGACGATCGAGTCCATGTCTCCTCGAGCTCCCTCGCTGTCCGGCCGTCGTTCCCCTCGTCGGTGTCCTCCTGCTCCCTCCCCAGTCGTGTCTGTGGTGGTCGAGCATGCCAACTACCGTGGGCTCGCCTCACCCAGCTGCCGTCTCCAACCTTCGCCTCGACGTCGTTGTTCCTTGTACTCAGCGCAGGAGTTCTCCATCGGTCCATGCCACAACGTCGGCTCGATCTGACCTGTGAGATTTCAGAGGAGAAATTCATAAGGATTGATGAAGAGAAGTAGCCTCAGTACAGTGTCTGCTAGATGTTTGAGAAATGCCGAAACCAATAATCGTCGTCGTCTCCGACTTCTGCAGCAGCAGCGTCGTTCCCTCCATCGTGCTCGTCATCGACTTCACCTCACGCCGTCATGGCTTCACGGTCGCCTAAGCTCGTCCCTGCTCATCTACTTGTCCTCGCCATGGACGAGTCCATGTCTCCGCATGCTGATGTGCCCAGACCGTTAGTCTCGCCTTTGCCGTTGAAAGCGTCGCCGACGTCCACGGATAAGTGAGCAGGTGGGTGTTCGAAATATATGTTGTGACCGATGCCGTTTTAGTATTCGTGTGGTGATTTACGTCTTTCCTGTGTTCATGTGTTATTCGTGATAATTAGATCAGTAAATAAATTAAAGGGTTAGTGTGATGATCCTTTTATTTAGTATATGTGCGCTTGGTAGCTATGGCTAGATCCGTTATCGTGTCGGTGTGCTGTTGTGTGGTGAAAATAGCTTTAGCGCAACACTCCTTGGATGTTCAGTAAAATGGGTGAACTGTAGATCATCGTCGATCTTGTTAATTCGAGTTCTAATTAGTTGTGGTGCACAGACTCATTGCCCTGGCTATCTGGTTTGTTGTATTGATTATATATATTAATCGCGATGATTCTCGTATTCTTTTTAAAGCAAGAGTTTCGTAGAACTCAAGGCTATATAATAATATTCTACCTGTTAGTTTAAGTGTAAACAAGGTGTTATATTTAGTAAATATGCTATGCCTAATGATCTAAAATAGTAATTCTAAAAGCTAATTGAAATGCTTTTGTTCATTGTTCTAAGCTTCTGGTGTCCTAAGAGGGAGGGTCTAAGTATTATTAGTCCTTCGGTGTCATGTGTTAGCTAATGTTGGTATAGGACTTGTTCAGGATATTGTTCTTGATGTTTGAGTTAGATCCGTTTAAGCTAAAGAAGTGTGCTGGTTGTACTTAGTAATATCTCAGCATCTAGTAATTGCTTTTAAATGTTATTATGTGTCTTGCCACTAGGTATTTAATTCACTATCGTGTAGCAATAATTAGGCTTGTGCTATTCCTATTTATATTCATACATGTGCATTATGCATTTCATTTTGGTATGATAATTAAGCACGTGATGCGGAAGACGAGCTAAGTCGACCCCAAGATGACGTAACGGGTGGACTACTTCGCAAGGTGATGTGGATGGATCAACCTGAAGATGGGCAGACTGAACAAGTGCCAACGCAAAAGGCTGGTCGCCAAGTGGTCGCCACCTAACAAACAATAACCTAGTGTTATCCAGGCAAGCCTCGGTGCATGCAACCCCTTCCTTGTGTTTTAAATGATTTTTACACACTTTAAGTCTAGTGAAATGTGAATTAGGTTTATAGGAGTTGCTTGGAAACCCTTTGATGCTTTGTCTACCTTGAAATCCATTCCTTTTATAGATACTTCTGGTGAAGTATCAAATATGATTTACAAAATTGCTTAGCCCTGCCTAGAGGTAAATCTTGTAGATAGAGTTTGTCCTTTGCACTAATGCCTAGCTTAGGTTTATCCTAAGGAAGGATGGCTCTACCTGCAAGAATATTTTCACCAAGATCATTGGGAGATCTAATGCAAGGTTTGCTATGATGTTTTAATCATCCTAAGGAACACAAACAATCCTAAGGATGGAAGTACTTAAATCGAGACTTGGGCTAGTAACCGGTGATGTTCTACCCATGTTGATTAAGGATTATAGGGCTTGCTGATCGAGGACCTTTTAACTGGCCACATGTCTCATCATGGGTAAGCTTTGCCTCGGTTAGACCAATACCAGAAAGGCCACCATGCAATGGGAGTGGAGAGATGGCAAGAGTAGCGTGTACCCTCCATGGCAAGAGGCTAGATGGTGGTGTATCTGTGCTCTTAGTTGGCGTGAACCCATTCTGGCCTTGAGAAACCCGGTGGCGAGTTGATATATGCAAGGCTTAAGTGCTACATATGTCGTGTGGTTGGGGATCCCGAGCTAGGTATTAATCGATTCGGATCGCCGTTACTTCTCGGACATGAAGACTTGGTCAGTGCCCTGCAATCTAAGTCATGTATGGAATCATAATGAGCAAAAATCATGTTGTATTGATTAATGTGATGATGAAATTAGACTAGATGCAAACAAGGTCTATTAATACTTAATCTAGCATTAAAATGTTGAAAGTAAGGACTCATTTTAGTAAGTTTCTGCAAACTATTAAAGTTGGTTCTTGTTAAAACCTTTTCCTTGATTCCCAAATCCAGCATATCCTTGAGAGTCTTTTTCCTTAGTCAGGTAAGACTTGTGAAAGTACACTTCGTACTCAGGGTTTTCGAACCCATGTTGTTGCAGGTACTAGATTTGTGCTGCTGTGGATGGTGCTAAGCGCCGGTGGGCACGACCTTCTTATAGGTTAATGTAGCTCTTCTATGCTTCTTATTGAGGATTGTCATTGAGCTAGCATATATTTCAAACATATAAATAATTTATAACATTTCAAAGTGTCTTTCTTTGAATCACTTTTGTAATCACTCCGATAAATATAATGTAAATTTGTAATCACTTTTGTAACTTTTTGTAATAAAGAAATTCCGCTGCAAAATGTTGGTGTGTGTTTTGTGTTTACTTATTGTCGGGGACCATAATTAGGGGTACCCTCAAGGCTCCTAAATCTCAGCTGGTAACCCCCATCAGCACAAAGTTGCAAAGGCCTAATGGGTGCGATTAAGTCAAGGATCGGTCCATTCGAGGGACGCGATCATGCCTTGCCCGAGCCCGGGCTCGGGCAATGGCAGCCGACCCCGGAGGACCTACATCTCCCCCGAGGCCCCCCTCCAGCAACGGACACACCTTCGGCTCGCCCGAGGCCCAGTCTTCACCAAGAAGCAACCTTGGCCAAATCACCACACCGACCGATCGAATCGCAGGGGCATTTAATGCAAAGGTGGCCTGGCAACTATATCCTGACGCACGCCCTCCAGTCGACAGAGCCGAAGTGACCGCAGTCACTTCGCCGCTCCACTAACTAGTCTGACAAGAGGGCAGCACCGCCTGCGCCGCTCCGACTGCTGAGCCACTCGACAGAGTGAGGCTGACAGCAGCCAAACCCGGCCTCAGACTTCATAGGAAACTCCGCCTCGCCCGACCCGAGGGCTCAGACTCGGGCTCAGCCCCGGAAGACGGCGAACTCCGCTCCGCCCGACCCCAGGGCTCGGACTCGGGCTCAGCCTCGGAAGACGGCGAACTCCGCTCCGCCCGACCCCAAGGCTCGGACTCGGGCTCAGCCCCAGAAGACGGTGAACTCCGCTCCGCCCGACCCCAGGGCTCGGACTCGGGCTCAGCCCCAGAAGACGGCGAACTCCGCTCCGCCCGACCCCAGGGCTCGGACTCAGGCTCAGCCCCGGAAGACGACGAACTCCGCTTCGCCCGACCCCAGGGCTCAGACTCAGGCTCAGCCCCGAAGGACGACGAACTCCGCTTCGCCCGACCCTAGGGCTCGGGCTCAACCCTAGCCTCAGCCGATGGTCTCCGCCTCGTCCGACCCGGTGGCTCGGACTCGACCTCGACCTTGGAAGACAGACTCGACCTCAACCTCGACCTCGGAGGAGCCTCCACCTCGCCCAGCCTAGGGCATGGACCGACCACGTCAACAGGAAGCGCCATCATTACCCTACCCCGAGCTGACTCAGGCTACGGGGAACAAGACCGACGTCCCATCTGGCTCGCTCCACCATACGAGTAATGATGGCGCCCCACATGCCCTGTGACGACGGCGGCTCTCAGCCCCCTTACGGAAGCAAGAGGACGTCAGCAAGGACTCGACAGCCCCGACAGCTGTCCTTCCGCCAGGCTCCAGCGCTCCTCCGACGGCCACGACACCACGCGAACTGGGTGCCAATACCTCTCCGGCTGCCACGATGGCATGTACTTAGGGCGCTAGCTCCCCACCGCTAGACACGTTAGCACATTGCTACACTCCCCATTGTACACCTGGATCCTCTCCTTACGCCTATAAAAGGGAGGACCAGGGCCCTCTTACAGAGGGTTGGTCGCGCGGGGAAGGACGGGACGGCGCTCACGCAAGACCGCTCGCTCCCTCCCGCGTGGACGCTTGTAACCCCCTACTGCAAGCGCACCCGACCTGGGCGCGGGGCTAACACGAAGGCCGCGGGTTCCACTCTCCATCGCCTGTCTCCCTCCGGCTGCTCTCTTCCCCCCTTCGCGTTCTGCCTCGCGCCGACCCATCTGGGCTGGGGCACGCGGCGACAATTCACTCGTCGGTCCAGGGACCCCCCGGGTTTCGAAACACCGATAGTTGGCTCGGCCCGAGGTACCCTCGGCCCCCGAGGGTGAGGCACTGCACGTCGAGGGGGAGCAGAGCGAGGTCACACCTAATCAAAACTGGCAGACCCCGTACCTGCAATATCTCCACCGAGGAGAGCTGCCCCTCGACCAAGCCGAGGCTCGGCGGTTGGCACGGCGCGCCAAGTCTTTCGTTTTGCTGGGAGATGGGAAGGAGCTCTACCACCGCAGCCCCTCTGGCATCCTCCAGCGATGCATTTCCATCGCCGAAGGTCAGGAGCTCTTACAAGAGATACACTCGGGGGCTTGCGACCATCACGCAGCACCCTGAACCCTTGTTGGAAACGCCTTCCGACAAGGTTTCTACTGGCCGACGGCGGTGGCCGACGCCACTAGAATTGTCCGCACCTGTGAAGGGTGTCAGTTCTACGCAAGGCAGACCCACCTGCCCGCTCAGGCTCTGCAGACCATACCCATCACCTGGCCGTTTGCTGTGTGGGGTCTGGACCTCGTCGGCCCCTTGCAGAAGGCACCCGGGGGCTACACGCACCTGCTGGTCGCCATCGACAAATTCTCCAAGTGGATCAAGGTCCGACCCCTAAACAGCATCAGGTCCGAACAGGCGGTGGCGTTCTTCACCAACATCATCCATCGCTTTGGGGTCCCGAACTCCATCATCACCGACAACGGCACCCAGTTCACCGGCAAAAAGTTCCTAGACTTCTGCGAGGATCACCACATCCGGGTGGACTGGGCCGCCGTGGCTCACCCCATGACGAATGGGCAGGTAGAACGTGCCAACAGCATGATTCTACAAGGACTCAAGCCGCGGATCTACAACGACCTCAACAAGTTCGGCAAGCGGTGGATGAAGGAACTCCCCTCGGTGGTCTGGAGTCTGAGGACAACGCCGAGCCGAGCCACGGGCTTCACACCGTTCTTTCTAGTCTATGGGGCCGCGGCCATCTTGCCCACAGACTTAGAATACGGTTCCCCGAGGACGAAGGCCTACGCCGACCAAAGCAATCGAGCTAATCGAGAAGACTCACTGGACCAGCTGGAGGAGGCTCGGGACATGGCCTTACTACACTCGGCGCATTACCAGCAGTCCCTGCGACGCTACCACGCCCGAGGGGTTCGGTCCCGAGACCTCCAGGTGGGCGACCTGGTGCTTCGGCTGCGACAAGACGCCCGAGGGCGGCATAAGCTCACGCCTCCCTGGGAGGGGCCATTCATCATCGCCAAAATTCTGAAGCTCGGAACATACAAGCTGGCCAACAGCCAAGGCGAGGTCTACAGCAACGCTTGGAACATCCAACAGCTACGTCGCTTCTACCCTTAAGATGCTTTCAAGTTGTTTGTATACCTCGTTCACACACAAAGTCTGGTCGTCAAGGAAGGGTCAGCCTTGCCTCGGCAAAGCCCGACCCTCCCTCGGGGGCTAGAAGGGGGGAACCCCCTCTGCGTTGAAATTTTCCTCGAAAAAAGAAAAAAAAATCTTTTCTGCCAGAATGCCTTTCGTGCTTTTCGACTACTTCGAAAGTGGGTCCTGAAAACGACGGAGTACACGTAAGCAGCCAAGGCTGACCGAGCCGAGGGACTCCTACGCCTCCGGGATACGGATACCTCACTCATCACCTTCTGCGATAAGTAACTCACGCTCGGATAAGTGATTCTGCGGACCGAACAAGTCTTCACGCTCGAAAGCTCCTCTGCCGGAACGATTTTTCAGGCCTTCTCGACTGCGTCGGTGACAGAATCCTATGGACGAGTAAGAGTGCGCGTAAGCGGCAAGGCCGACCGAGCCGAGGGATTCCTACGCCTCCGGGATACGGATACCTCACTCATCACCTTCCATGAAAAGCAACTCTCGCCCGCACAAACAATTTTGTTACCGACAAATAAGTCCGGATGCTCGAAACAAGAGGAAAAGGGACACAGCTTTACAACACGACGATGGTATGTTTGGGCCTCGGCGGCCGCAGACAGCATACATACACTAAAAGACAACCCGATCCTGCAGGCTCGGACGTCGATAGTTGAAGGGGGCAGCAGCACCCTCGGCGTCAACTACACCTTCGGCGGGGTCTGACCTAGCCTCGGACGGCGACGCGGTTGGAGGATCCCCACTCTGAAGGACGACATCAGCACCATACCCGGGCCATCACCGCCAGGGTCTTCTCCACGAATCCGGCTCGAGCAGACGGCTCGGCCGGCCACCCCGAGGCCTCGGCCAGCTGTCCCCCGAAGACATCAGCCCGGCTTGAGGCCTCGGCAGCTCAACTCCGGCGTCGGTTCCGCCAGCGGATGACCCGGCCAGGCTCCGACCGACCACATCTTCTTTTTTCGAAGCCAACTCTGCCTCTGCCCGTGCTGACACCGCTACCTCCGGCTTCGGCTTATCGAAGGGCGACCGAGGGGTTCCTTTAACTAAGCAAGAGAAGCCTCGGACAGCAAGGCTGACCGAGCCGAGGGACTCCTACGCCTCCGGGATACGGATACCTCACTCGTTACCTTCGCACGGAGCGACTCACACTTGGTGAAGCGGTTCAGATAACCAACAGGCGAGTCTTAGTGCTCGAAATGAAGAAAAAACACGGCTCCGCGCCGAAGATACATACATGTTCAGGCCCCGACAGCCGCAATGAACAGAACACCAGCATTCAAGGTGCCAATACAAACGGAACTCCGGTTCCGTCCCCACGGCAGCAGCGATGGCCTCAGGGCGGACGCCGCTGCAACCTTGCCCTCGCCCACGCCGACGCTCGAGGGACGAGGACAAGTACAAAGAGCCGGAGGCCCGGAGCGCGGATGGTGGCAGTGATCCCATCGGTGACGGGGACTTCTCGAGCCGCATCCACCTCGGCACCGATGACCGGAGCGTCAGCCCATCGGCAGATCCCCACTCGGATCCTCCCGGACAAGCGGAGCACCAACCTCCGCGCGGAGGCCCCGTACCGTTGCAAAGGCAGGACAGCCCCAGAACACGAACGCCGCTCTAGTGGCGCGCGATGTCTTGGGCGGTCCACCCATGCGCACGGCGCGACAACTGCCCTTGCGGCGAGAGGGGGCACCGGGAGCCAAGCTGGCGAGCCCAACGTGCTGAAGCTGACGACGCCCGCCGTCGACCGACCCCGCATTGTCGAAGTCCGCCCCGCTCGCAGGGCCAGCGAGCGCCCACGAACCCGCGCGGGAGGTAGAGCTCCGGCTCAGCCCGGCCTCCGCCCCAGCAAGGATGATGAACATCCTTGAAGCTGAGGGCGGGACCAAGATCGCAGCCCGGCTTGCTCCTCCCCACCCAAAGGCTGGTGGTCACCGTCCTGGGTGACCACCGGCGAGGGGATGCAGCCGGGCTGCCTGATGAAAATCCTTGAAGCCGAACGATGGCTAAAAGGTACCAACTTCCACGAAGTTGCGTTCCTCCGACGATAAGACGGAAGGATTGCGGGCGTCCCCCCATCCGGGGGCTCAGAAGATGGAAAGACACGATGCATGAGGGGAGCGCGAAGACATGGTTGCCCTCCAAGGGGGTCACCCTCCTTTTAAAGGAAACTCTCCCCACTTGCATCCTCAGCCGTTGCGGGCTGAGTCTTCTCCAACGCACTCCAAGGTCCTCCCCCTACGGCATGAGGGCTGGGCCCCACGCGTCATGCAAGCCGGTCCAGGGCAGAAGGACCAAACCGCCGCGCGCAGGGCATGCAACAACCCAGCGGTTACAAGCATTCCTCAACTTTCGCCCAGACACCCGGGTGAAAGGGTGGACAGCCATGCAGTCGGCATGCAACCGCGCCAAGTGGGCGCGCCCCTTCGACTCCAACGCGCCCAGCATGGAGGCCCAGGCCCACACGTCATGCAGCCGGCACGCCGGTTGCTACGTGCGAGCAACTTCAGCGCCACTCGCGCCACTACCGCACATCCTCGACTGCGGAGCCAATACCGCGACTCGAGGCAACCCTGCGTGTGACCCAGCAGTGCCAGCCAGGCGCGACGATCAAATACAGTCAAAAATGGGCCGGCAGTAATGGCGGTGGCAGGCGGGCAGGAGCAGCGGTCACGTCGTCAGCCAAGCTTACGTCCCATCCAGGGGCAGCGAGAGAACCCTCTCTCACGGCGTGAAGACGGCGCGCCCATGATCCGTTCCTCGAACGACCCGCGCACGCACGACGACCGCCTCGTGAACCACTCGCCCCGTCGCATTAACTCCGTGGCGGGACAGGCGGTGCCTCAGGCGGGAGAAGCAAGCGACGCTTCGCCTTCGCCATAATGACCGCGTCGAAAAAGGTACGCCACGTCATTCGATTTCATATCCTTTTCCTTTTCCTCTTTCTCTCTCTCACAACAGGGACCGGGAAAGGGGGATACCCCGAAAAGGATCCTTCTCCGTGAAGGAAATAGGCCCCGAGCCTCCCTACTGATCAGAGGTTCGAAGGCCGGCCCCTCGGAGGGGTTCAACGGCCGCCTCAGAGCGATTGGGTTCTGCACCCACTACTGGTCAGAGGTTCGATGGCCGGCCCCTCGGAAGGGTTCAACGGCCGCCTCAGGCCACTCGGGCTCCACGCCCACTACTGATCAGGGGTTCGTAGGCTGGCCCTCGAAGGGTTCACAGTCGCCTCAGACACAGAGCGAGGGATGACCCTGGGTACGTTCAATACATAACCAAGGCTCGGGCTACGCTCCCAAGGTACCCTAGGACATTTCCGAGACCAGCGGGAGCGATCTTGTAACGGAATCCCATCAAAGGGAGGCATCGAGCCCTCGGACCCCGTCAAAGGGGACCGGGTCCGGCAGATCACCCGCAGGTACTTTTGGAGCGCGCCTCCGGGCCTCTAGCCGACCCCTAGCAAATGGGGCACGGGCGTCCGCTCGGATTACCCGCCAGCAGCTCACCGGAAACACCATGTTCGGCACCCTCCGAGGGCAACATGGCGCTTCCCCCCCTCCTCCTTGCGGAAAGGCGACGCAGGGGCGTATGTAAAAAAGTCGAGTTTGTCCTTGACCGTCCTCTCGCCCTGTGCAGAGGCTCGGGGGCTGCTCTCGCAAACCCGGCTCCGGCCGACCCGTTGACAGCGTCAACATACCAGCCCGAGAACTTGGGACCCGACCATGCACCCGGGCTACGGCCAGCTCGCATGAGGGAACAACTAGACCAGCCGAAGTATTGCGAAACGCACTAAGACCTCGAAGGAGTAAAACTACTCCTCCGAGGCCTCGGGGGCTACACCCGGCGGGTGCGCTCGCGCGCACCCACCGGAACAAAATGCAACCAAGAAAAGGCTGGTCCCCTTGCAAAAAAGTGTAGCAAAAGCCTCCAAGCGAGTATTAACACTCCCTTCGAGGCTCGGGAGCTACTGTCGGGGACCATAATTAGGGGTACCCTCAAGGCTCCTAAATCTCAGCTGGTAACCCCCATCAGCACAAAGCTGCAAAGGCCTGATGGGTGCGATTAAGTCAAGGATCGGTCCATTCGAGGGACGCGATCACACCTCGCCCGAGCCCGGCCTCGGGCAAGGGCAGCCGACCTCGGAGGACCTACGTCTCGCCCGAGGCCCCCCTCCAGCAACAGACACACCTTCGGCTCGCCCGAGGCCCAGTCTTCACCAAGAAGCAACCTTGGCCAAATCGCCACACCGACCGACCGAATCGCAGGGGCATTTAATGCAAAGGTGGCCTGACAACTTTATCCTGACGCACGCCCTCCAGTCGACAGAGCCGAAGTGACCGTAGTCACTTCGCCGCTCCATTGACCAGTCTGACAAGAGGGCAGCGCCGCCTGCGCCGCTCCGACTGCTGAGCCACTCGACAGAGTGAGGCTGATAGAAGCCAAACCCGGTCTCAGGTGTCATAGGAAACTCCGCCTCGCCCGACCCTAGGGCTCGGACTCGGGCTCAGCCCCGGAAGACGGCGAACTCTGCTCCGCCCGACCCCAGGGCTCGGACTCGGGCTCAGCCCCGGAAGACGGTGAACTCTGCTCCGCCCGACCCCAGGGCTCGGACTCGGGCTCAGCCCTAGAAGATGGCGAACTCCGCTCCGCCCGACCCTAGGGCTCGGACTCGGGCTCAGCCCCAGAAGATGACGAACTCCGCTCCGCCCGACCCCAGGGCTCGGACTCGGGCTCAGCCCCGGAAGACGACGAACTCCGCTTCGCCCGACCCCAGGGCTCAGACTCAGGCTCAGCCCCGAAGGACGACGAACTCCGCTTCGCCTGACCCCAGGGCTCGGGCTCAACCCTGGCCTCAGCCGACGGTCCCCGCCTCGTCCGACCCAGGGGCTCGGACTCGACCTCGACCTTGGAAAACAGACTCGACCTCGACCTCGACCTCGGAGGAGCCTCCACCTTGCCCAGCCTAGGGCACGGACCGACCACGTCAACAGGAAGCGCCATCATTACCCTACCCCGAGCTGACTCAGGCTATGGGGAACAAGACCGGCATCCCATCTGGCTCGCTCCACCATACGAGTAATGATGGCGCCCCACATGCCCTGTGACAACGGCGGCTCTCAGCCCCCTTACGGAAGCAAGAGGACGTCAGCAAGGACTCGACAGCCCCAACAGCTGTCCTTCCGCCAGGCTCCAGCGCTCCTCCGACGGCCACGACACCACGCGAACTGGGTGCCAAGACCTCTCCGGCTGCCACGATGGCATGTACTTAGGGCGCTAGCTCCCCACCGCTAGACACGTTAGCACATTGCTACACTCCCCATTGTACACCTGGATCCTCTCCTTATGCCTATAAAAGGGAGGACCAGGGCCCTCTTATAGAGGGTTGGCCGCGCGGGGAAGGACGGGACGGCGCTCGCGCAAGGCCGCTCGCTCCCTCCCGCGTGGACGCTTGTAACCCCATACTGCAAGCGCACCCGACCTGGGCGCGGGGCTAACACGAAGGCCGCAGGTTCCACTCTCCAACGCCTGTCTCCCTCCGGCTGCTCTCTTCCCCCCTTCGCGTTCCGCCTCGCGCCGACCCATCTGGGCTGGGGCACGCGGCGACAATTCACTCGTCGGTCCAGGGACCCCCCGGGTTTCAAAACAGCGACACTTATTCTTGCGATATTGGTTGTAAGTGGTTTATCCGGGGTCCTTGGGACACTCAGATGGATCCTGTTAAGTTATCTGGTGCACATGCATAGCTGTCTGAGGTCTTTGAGACAAGGACAGGTGCATGTGGGCCTAATAACTTGGGAGGTTCTGCCACAGCAGGGTCATAATTAAAAAAAGGTACCAAAGACCTTCATATGAAGGTAGGATCAGTCACCTAGTAATGGTGACAAGACTCTGAAGTCCTTCAAGTGGAAGGTAGAGTCAATGAGAGATTAATGATAAAAAGGTTCTAAAACCCTTCAAAGGAAGGTAGAGTAACAAAGTTTGAGCCTTTTGCAGTAAGATGTGCTTGCACACATGGAATAAGTGCACTATTTTCATTATTCATCTCATGTAATTTATGGTTCATTCTTTCCATCTTCGGCAAATACCTTTTACATTTTTCTATGTGTGGAAGACGACACATGTGTTGTGAAAAACAGAACTCAAAGTGATTTCTCGTCTCTTATGATTATATCAATACATTTAACCCTCGTTTCAATCACGAGAATATAGCAAGTTATAATTGTCGGGGTTTTGGACCCGGGGGGTCCCTGGACCGACGAGTAAATTTGTTGCTGCGTGTCCCCACCCAGATGGGTTGGTGCGAGATGGAACACAAGTGCGGGAATGAGCCTTGTATTATCCTGCACCAGGGTGCTCGTAGTAGGGGTTACAAGCATTGCGAGAGGGCGAGGACGAGAGAGAGAGCGAGTAGGAGAAAGCGAGAGAGAGAGAGGGAGGGTCCGGCCCCTGCCCGTCTTCTCTCGTCCCTTTGTCGTGCATCTACTCGTCCCTCCTGCCGTGTGTTCGTATGCTCGTATGTTGTTCGTTTTTTCTCCTCTTTCCTCCTTCCTCCCCCCCTTTTTCGTGGGGCCCTGGACACCCCCTTTTATAGACGTAAGGAGATGCCCAGCTGTACAATGGGGTGTAGCTGGGAGCTAACGTGGCTGGCAGGGAAGTGTCTTGAGCCCTGTACAGATAACAATGTGGCCGTCGGGGGGGCATCTCGAGCCCTGTAGAGGTAGTGTCGTGGCCGTCGGAGAAGTGCCTTGAGCCCTGTAGCAGTACAACTGTTGGTGCTACATGGATCCTACTGACGTCTCCTTGCTTTCGTAGGGGGCTTGAGAACCACCGACATCATGGTTGCATGCGGGATACCACCATCGCCTGTTACCGGGGTAAGCTGGATGGGCGCCAGTCTTGTTCCTTCGTAGCCCGAGCTAGCTGGGAGTAGGGTAATGATGCATCTCTTGTGGCGCGGTTGATCCGAGCCTGAGGTCGGGCGAGGCAGCGGCTCCTCCGAGGCCGAGGCTAGGGCCGAGGCCTAGGGTCGGGCGAGGATGTGACTCTTCCCGAGGCCGAGGTCGAGGCCGAGCCCTGGGGTCGGGCGAGGCGGAGATCTCCTCCCGAGGCCGAGGCCGAGGCCGAGCCCCGGGGCCGGGCGAGGCGGAGCTTCCTGTTGCGCCCGAGGCTTAACTTGACCGTTGTCGGTTTTGCCCGGGTGGTTGGCACAGCAGCCGGAGCGGGGCGGGCGGCGCTGTTTTCCTGTCAGATCGGTCAGTGAAAGGGCGAAGTGACTGCGGTCACTTCGACCCTGCCGACTGAGGTGCGCGTGTCAGGATAAGGTGTCAGGCGATCCCAGCATTGAATGCGCATGCACCTGGTCGGCTGGTCAGGCGATTTGGCCAAGGTCGCTTGCATGACAAGGCTTGCCTTTGGCTGAGCCGAGGGTGCGCTCACTGCCTAGGGAGACCATCGGGTGAGACGTGAACTCGTCCGGGACCACTGTTCCGCCCGAGGCTAGGCTCGGGCGAGGCGAGACCGAGTCCCTTGGTAGACGAAGCTTTGACTTTGACTCGAGCTGTAAGCCTTCACGGTTTGTCCTAAAGGTGTTTACCGGCCGTGATTAGGAGTGTTGGGGTACCCCTAATTACGGTACCCAACAAATTGTAAGGTTGTTTATTGCCTTTGTTATGCGTGAAAAGAAGGGAAGATGTTTTTCGTCTTCGGCTCAAAATCACTTGTTTTGGTTTCACAGATCACAAAGCATAACACAACAAATATACAAAGTTCTTTATATTACATAAAGGGATGTACAAGGTCCTTCACAAAGTTCTTATTAGTTGTCTTTAAAAATCTCATCACTAACTTCATTACAAATTTTCAAGATGATTTTATCTAATGTCTTGTTCATATGATCAACTAGATCCACTGATTTCTTCAACTCCTCATCTTCTTCAGGTTTGTACTCTTCAATGTTATATGGAAGAATTTGCAACCTTATCAAACACACATAATCAGAACAAGAGCTTCGTTCAAGGTATATAATTAGTACCTTCAAGTTGTTTTCTCCTTTGAGATTCTCTTATTGCCTCCGCTTCTTTGCAATCTTTTCTACCTACAAACCACAAATGATATAAAATAAGCTAATCAAAACATATGAAGCAAAAACAATCTACAGTTTCAACCTTCTCCAACTTTTCTCTTGCTGCAGCTCCGGCCAGATCCCTTCCTCCAACATTCCAGATCTTTGTAAAAAAACTTCTTCCCCACACTGGAGCCTTTTGTTGAAGACCTTTTTACATCTTTAACATTTTAAAGCCTAGTTTCCCAACAATTTTTATATGGCTGTAACTAGCTTTCTCAGGTATCAAAGCTATTCTTCGAATGCCTATGCATGCGTAGTAGTCTTCTCGAGTGCAGAAAATCTCATTAAAAGCTTCTACTTCCCTGTCCACCCACTTCACCGATCCAACCATGTCGCCATACACATAGTCAACATTGCTCGACCAGGCCTCGACTGAAGAAAACATATTTTTAAGTTTTTTGTAGCTATCGGTGATAGTGGAAAAACATTTCTCCGAGGGGCTTCGTAAATATTCGACGGTTTTCTAAAGTTTGTTTTTGTCATCTTCAAAAACTTCTCTTTTAGCTTTCTCAACTTCAAAATTTTCTTGTTTGTCTTCTATCTCTTCTCTCAATTTATCCATTTGGTTTCATGAGCTTCAACAATCTTTTTCATTCATTTTAAAAGTTTTTAATTCGCTTTGACAACCGAAGGTTCTGGTCCTCAAGCTCAGCAATCCTAGCAGTTTCAATCTGGCCTCCTCTAAGATTTTATTTTTCTCTTCACCAAAAGAATGATGTTGGCTTTCAATCAAATCATTGGACAAAGAATTGATCATATTTTATTTGTCCTCATTGGTATGCCGAAGCTCAATAATCTCCGAACGAAGGTTACTTATTGCCATTTGAGCACTATTCTCTTCAGAGTCTTTGTAAATTTTTAACGCTTTTCTCAATATAAGCCCATGCACACTACAAAAAGCAGTTAAGCGCATTACTCTAAGCTAATAGTTTCTGCTTGTAATTCGAAGAAAAAGTGAAATGTTTTACCTTTAGGCTTGTGTAATCCAGACTGTCACACCTGGTTTCAGAAGGCTGACCGAATGCGAACCATGTACGTGCCAGGATCAGAAATTCACATACACAGTGATTACATAAATGAACATCATCACACAGTGCTCGAATAATAACATAAAGAAGTATTAACTTATTACATCACGATGTCGAGGACATCCACATAGTCATCAACATAACGAGTAATCAAAGTTTTATAGCGAAACACAATAAAGATAAGGCCTTCACACGCAGTTGAATAGGGGTTGCCACTAATCTAGTTTTGAACTCCTCAAAGTACTAGAACTCCTGAAAGTCCTCCGCGTTGTCGTCATCTTCTCCTGAGCAGTGGTTGCAATGTGGACAACCTGGTGTTTTGTGTTTAAGCAAGAGCAAGTACACATCAACGTCCTTAGCAAGTTTCCTATCTGGCCAAAGTGGACTAGCTGTATGTGGGGTTAGGATCAAAGTAGTTGCATTTAGTTCGTCATGTATTTGTTATTAGTAGAAGCCAACTTTTATCATAGAACCCAAACTATTATCCCAAAAGGCAACTCCTCAGAGAGGAAAATACCAGAAATAAGTATAGCCATTATCATTAAACCGTCATCATAAATGTATCCAGAGTATCTCTAATCAAAGAGGATCCCAAGGCTGCTCTTAACCATGAGCATGGCTGATATACCATTTTCTAACCCTCTGCAGAGATCGCACACTTTATCCATGAGCCGTGATTCTTGTTCTTCCCGAGGATCATGACTCCCCATTGATCAGTTCCTAGGTGGTCTTGCAGGGTATCACTATATAGCCTTTACAAAGATTTCCTAGAGGTCATAGCCACCTGTTAGGTTTCTCCAATTTAATAAACACAGTATCCCTCCCTGAAGGGGTGGTGACTAATAAAAGCAAAACAAAAGAACCTCGGCACCCAGCCTCGGCAGCGCAAGCACTATGCCTGGACCCCATTGACGGCACGACGACGAAGAAACTACACTTCTAGCTCCTCCAGTTAATTAGCTAAGGGTGTCCCATACCACCCTCATGGCTACACTATTTTCACAGGTGGTCTCTCAACGAACAAGTCCTTACGGAGAGGTACTCGAGAAACTACCCAAGCCCCCTTTAGTATCACAAGTTCATCATCATATCCAGAATAACTCATTGTATCATAAAGTAATTATCATCATGTTCATTGATTAAAGTAAAGCACTAGCATAGTGTGGATCATAGTAGCTCAACCCAAAAAGGTAATTCAAGGACAAGATAAATATAAAACTAGTAATCCTTAGGTTGATCATGGTATGCGGGAGAGTGACTTATAAAGTAAATAGGAAATAAAAGGTTAGAGGACACTTGCCTTCACCAAGCTACTGCTCTGGGACTTCTTCTGCAACTCCCTCAGGAAACATGGACTACTCGTTGTCTACACAAAGAAATCATTCATTCAACACACATGGGAAATAACAAAACAACAATACACCAAACATATGCAACAGAGTAATCACAGGTTCAACAGAAAGGTATAGACAATGTGGTGTTCCCTAAGTCTAGGGTGGATCACTACCTAAAGAGGTTCATTAATCAGTAACCCAGTCTAAATCTTCATAAACATATTCAAATAAGGTTAGTTAAGGGATGGTGTTAATCACCAGGTGATGTTGAATCTCAAAACTATGGCATTTGTTAAAGTTATCTATCCCTAATATATTTTTATTAAGGCTCTATTAACTTCATTTTTCAAACTAGGGATTATACATTAATTTAGACATGAAAACAGTGGATGAACATAATTCTAGCAGGTATACAAAAACATAATGAACATTTTGCAATTTGAAGCACTTAATTTGAAGTTCATATGACAAAGTTATGAATTTTGGAAGTTTTGGGATTTAAAACTCTATTTTAAATGCGTAATTCTGGTTAAATAAAGATCCAAGGGCCTAACTATAAAATTCTAGGGACTCAGGTGGAAAAGCGATGGACGACATGTTAATTTATAGGAAACTAGGGGCCTCTTTAACAAAATGTGCGAGCGAAGGTGTATCGGGCTCCCTCGGCCATCAGATCTCGGATCCACGACCGAGATTAGACCGGACAGGGGCGAACGTGCGAGGGGCGCATGCGGCTAACACGTGGGGACCACGAGCAACAACATGGGGCAAATGGTAGGGCGCCACAGCGCGGGGCTACTAACATGGGGGCCACAACGTGGCTGAGCCCGCTAGTCAGAGACACGGGGCAGGTGCGGGTGCAGTCACGGGTGCGGATGCCAATCTGATGGGTTGGGTCCACCTGTCGGCGACCCGGAGAAGAGGGGAGAGGGTCTCAGCGTGGGGAGAATGTCAGGCGGGTCCTACTGGGCAGGACCGTCATCTACCCTGGCCGTACATGCCTGGGCAGCGCCCGACCGTCATCGGGGGCTCGCTAGCGTGGCCACATGCGCGGGTTGGGGAGGCTCGGCCAGTCGACTAGGCGGCTGTGGCCGGAGAGAAGAGCTCTTGTCTTGCTGGAGATGGGAGATGGGCTTCAGTGTGGCCGGATTTGCACCGCCCGGCTTGGGTTATTCGCATCGACGCCACTGTGGGTTTGTGGCTAGACCTCGGCTTCCTATTGGTCGGGCTCGCAGGTTTCCTGTTCACGAGAAGAGCAACGGCGCATGGCGCTTGCTGGCTGCTGCCTGAGATGAGAGTGGGACTCAGGTGTAATACCCAAGTTTATAAACCTTATGAAAGGAGATGAATGCCTTAAGTGTTTTTCCTCTATTTATTATAACGTGGGAATAACTAAGTTTAAAAATAAAAAAATTAATTAACAAATGACACATGACTAATTTGTGCATCATGTTGGATTTTATTTTTGTGCGCATTTAACAATAATAATAATCCTAATAATGGGAACACATTAGTATCCAAAATGGAGTTTAGGATATAATATGCAATTTAGAATCTTGTTCAAGAGAGGAATAATATTTTACAAAACAAAGAAAATAATTATATAAATGGGCAAAATCCTTCCCTACTAGTATGCTCAGCTTGCATAATTAAAATGAGTACAAGTGCTCAATTAAATTTGAATTTAAAATGTATATTCAAAAATAAAAAAGAAAAAAATAGAAAATAAAAAAATAAAGGAGAAAGAAGTGCCATGGGCACAAAGGAGCACGCGGCCCACCTTACCTCTCCCTGCGTGCAGCCCACCTTGGTCGTGTGTCGATAAACAGGGCCCAGTGGCCAGTCACACACTGGTCAGTCACCGACATGTGGCGCCACCGGGCAGCCGCACAACCACACAACCATGCTCCCTCTTCCTCCACGCGCGCCCGGAAAACCACGAAGCTCGAACAACCCGCGCGTGGGATGCCGCGTGGGATGCTTCCGATTTTGGTGGCGCCTGGGCTGGTTGCCCAAGTCCTTCTGTGCATATATATATATATATATATATATATATATATATATATATATATATATATATATATATATATATATCAATCCACTCTACGCCAAGGCCCTTCGTCAAACGCTATTACCGTCGTAAGGGAGCAGAGGGGAGAGAGAGAGCTATGGGTTCCGGCGAGGGCTGCGTATTACGGTGTGGTACAACCTCCCAAGTTATTGGGCCCACATGCACTTGCCCTTGTCTCAAAGACCTCAGACGGCTATGCATGCGCACCAGATAACTTAACAGGATCTGTCCGAGTGCCCAAAGAACCTCGGATAAACCACTTACAACCAGGACCGCAAGATTAAGTAAACATAAATCACACACCAACGATTTGCAGTGGAAATCTTATTACCAAATTTTACAAGTTACAGCAAATTTACATTATATTTTCGGAGTGGTTACAAAAGTGGTTCAAAGAAATAAACTTTGAAATGTATAAATTATTTGTATGTTTTGAAATATATGCTAGCTTAAGTGACCATCCTCAATAAGAAGTACAGAAGAGTTACTTAGACTTATAAGAAGGCCGTGCCCACCGGCGCTTAACACGAATCATAATTAAAGTGACTCGTAACCTGCAGCAACAATGGGAATAAAACCCTAAGTATGTAAGTACTGAGCAAGACTTACCCGGCTAAAGAAAAGACTCTCAAGGGTATGCTGGTTTTAAAAGGATTCAAGGTGAGGCTTATCAAGAATCAAGGAGTCCGTTTGCAGAAAAGCTTACTATGAGTGGATCCTTAAAAATCCATTTTTACTTGTCAAGTTAAGTAAAGTTACCTGCATCTAGAGTTCTTTCTACCTAGTTCAAACACTTGGCCTACACTAGCCATCTTTTATCAACCCATCAGTTCACTAGATCGCTACGTGTAAGTGAGTGACCAAGTCTTCATGTCCGAGAAGTAACGGCGATCCGAATCGATTAATACCCAGCTAGGGATCTCCAATCACATGACATATGTAGCAGTTAACTCTTGCATATGTCAACTCGCCACCAGGTTTCTTAAGACCAGACCGGGTTCACGCTAACCGAGAGCACAGATACACCACCGTCCAGCCTCTTGCCACAGAGGGTACACGCTACTCTCGCCATCTCTCCACTCCCATTGCATGTTGGCCTTTCTGGTATTAGTCTGCCCGAGGCAAAGCTTACCCATGACAAGGCATGTGACCAGTTAAATGGTCCTCGGTCAGCAGGCCCACATCGACACGGTCCTTAAGCGACTTAGACGGAGACACTACACCGAGACTCTCTTCTCGTGCAAGTCACCCGCCCTGTCTCATCTTTATCATTTAAAACCCAAAGTTTGGTACCTGTCAGAGGTACATCTTTTCCGATGATGAACCCATCACAGCCATGATGGATCCACCATCAAGTTTTATTTTTGAAAACATCCCATTCCATCTGAAGCATCATCTTTTGTTAAAAACAAAACATTTTGTTTTTCTAAAGCAAGGCTAAGCATCAGAAAACCTTTTTCATAAAACTGGTAATCAAGGAAGAGTGAATAATTTCAAGGAAGGAAATGCAGTAATTGCTTTAACACTCAATCCCTATCACCTAATGCATCATTCAAGTGATAAAAGTTTGAAACAGCAAGGAGGTGGCAAATGCACCGAGGCTAGCCTAGAATAAACACTACGTTAGTGTTTGTTAGACGATGTCCAGTTAACGATCATTCTTTGTCTTGGCACTCGTTCAGATTATCCATCTTCAGGTTCGTTCATCAGCTTCATCTTGTGGAGAAGCTCACACGCAGCGACATCTTGGGGTCGACTTGGGTCGTCTTCTGCTCACGTGATTAATAAACGTACCTGAATGATATGCATAATGCACATGTATGCACATAAGGAGGAATATCAAGACTAAAGGTCTGCATAACACTAAGTACCATATCTGCATTATTTTAACTTAGCCAGATTCAATTCTAACAGAAACAAACTTATCGATATTATTCGCTTTCACTATTTTGGTAATGCTAGATATTTACCTAGGGCACTTAATCAGTTTCTAACAAAGAGTATCATGACTACTCAAACGTAACACTAATTGCAGTAAACAAAATACATCAAAAGCAACATTTATAACATTCACTAGCCACACGTTTGAATTTATTAATTTACTTTTCATATTACTAATTTCACCTTACACTGCATCACTAAGACCAATCCGATGACCTTTTACATATACCTATATTCCAAACCTAGGATTTACCACATGATACAATTAATAAGGCTAACCATCGATGTACCATAAAAACTGAATTAGCATAACAACACTTAATAGAATGCCCACTAGCCGATCAAACACTATTCCTATTTTACATGTCAACAATTAATCAAACATCTCAGGTTTGACTACCGAAATATCCTACAAAATCAACGATGACAGCCTTATCGGATAATCGTTTGGAATACTGAATCAATTCCTCACACTATTAATTCTCCTCACTCCTCAGCAAAGAGCCAATTTAAACCTATTCGACATATGCATCCACCACATACTACCTGCGATGCATTTTAATAATCATTTAATATAACCACACGCACTTGTGCAACTAACAAAAGAATTCATCGTGACCAACATACTAACTCGATCTACTTCATGAGTCGGCAAGCGAGAGTAGTGAAATAGTTCACCCCACCATAAACGACTCGGATCTGCGAAATCGATAATAAATCCTAGTTCAAGCATTTTATTAGATATTTGGCAAGCGTTGCGTTGAATGATGGTTTCTTTTCCACACAAAACCTTGGGATTTCTCTCCTTAAATTAGGCACCCAAACTCACGACATCGACTAATTCACAGGTACGCATGGATCAGTGGCGACAACAAGTTAATGATAGTTGACCAAACTTTACATTACCTCGAGTAGTTGGGGAATGCTGTGGCATGGAAGCAGTAACGTGCGCACAAAGGCAATGAATGCTGCAAAGACCCAGCGTTGGGGCAGGGACAAGCGGCGGCTGGGCAGAGGGT
The DNA here is from genome assembly GCA_029449295.1 of Zea luxurians. NCBI lineage: Eukaryota > Viridiplantae > Streptophyta > Magnoliopsida > Poales > Poaceae > Zea > Zea luxurians. The sequence goes on from JAOPSE010000014.1 coordinate 31,606,970, forward strand.
GGGCAGGATTCGACGGCCAGCAACAGACATAGCAGGTTCGAGACGGCGTTGTGCACGACAAGATTAATAGCGATTTAACGGCCTGCAGCACGACACAGCAGGGCGACGGTCAGGCCATTGCCGAGCCAGTCGAGCATCGGCGAGGCTTTGTGGGTACGGATCGGAGCTCACAACAGAGTTCGCGCGCGCAGGGAGGAACCTTGGCTGGGCGCGCACACAAGGGAGCTCCACGGCGAGCACAGGGGCGAGCCAGGGAGCAGGAGCAGATGGTGGGCGAGCTGCAAGGGAGGAGCACGCCACAGACGTGGCCATGGAGATGCGTGCACAGGGAGGAGCGACCAGCGCGCAGGGGAGGAGATGGGAGAGGGAAGCACGGCTCGGAAGCAGGGAGATGGGCGCCGAGTTGGAGCAGGAGCAACGCCGGTGAGCAGTAAACAGAGCAGGGCATGGCACCAGGGAGATCCGACTGAGCTCAGTCCGAGCAGGGGAAGCAGAGGGAGCTGGGGCGAACTCCATGGTAGCCATGAGAGAGAGCTGCAGGGGGATGAACGTCGGCAGAGAAGGGCACAGTCTAAGCAACGGAGCGCCATTCTGGCGAGCAGGAGGAGCGACCAGCGAGCTAGAGGAGGAGCGCCGCCAGGAAGATGGGGCAGGGGGCCGAGCAGAGGAAGCTCCGGTGCGCACAGGGAGGATGACCGGCAGAGGGACGCGCGGTTGGGGAAGAGAGGGAGATGAAGCGCGCACGGGAGGGAGAAGCTTGGAGGAGCGCCGTGTAGAGGGGGACATGATTGCCAGCAGAGGAACTTCCGGCCGGGCGTTGGAGGAGGCGCGCCAAAGGAGGGCTTTGGCAGGGCACAGGGAGGACTGGAGGGAGCTCGGCGCGCGACGTAGGGAGGAGCAGAGGTCGAGCTCGGTGGCCATAGCTGGAGCACCGCAGCGCTGGAAAAGAAGGAGCGGCTGGGGGAAGAAGGAGCGCTCGGCGCATAGAGGATAAGGACAGCATGTGGTCAGGAACAAAAATCAGGGAGGGGGCGGTGACAGCAGATAGAGGCGGCTACGCGTGGAAGAAAAATCAGGATGGGGCGGCGATAGGATAGGGATAGGAGAAGATATTTTCAATTTTTTTCCTCAATTTCTTTTTTTATAATAGAAATCACAGATATTTAGAAATCAAATAAACTCATCTGCTTTCATCCCGAATATTTGATTTAGCGAACACTCTGGAATTCATACGAATTTTTACCAGTTACCTATATCCAAAGATTTGGATCTGGATGTGAAACGACAGATCGAAATAAACTGATTTCGGCTTCGTTAATTTGCTCTGCGTGATTTGACTGAAATTAGCCAAAACCATATCTGCTAGTGTATATTCGGATCAGGGACAAAAGCAAACAGACTGAATCAAGCAGCATCAGCTTTGATATTATAGGTCATGTTTGAGTCAATCGAAATCAGACCAACCTTCGTCCGTTAATGACCTGAATACTTTACTGCTCTGCCCGGCACAATCGGCTGGAGACCAAACTCCATTATCTCCTTCGCGCATGATTTCACAGTTACCCACACAGTCCGAATTATAAATACAAGTGCTTCCGAAATTCATCTTCTCTTAATTTATAACTTTTAAACGGACACACGACTCGACATATTGCGAAATAAATGTGTGATATCGATGCGGCATCGAGAGTGCGATACTTCCAGAAGCGACGTCACACATCGCACATGTGGGCGAGAAGCTGTGCGCATTGTTCTTTTTGGATAGCGCGGGGCTCCAATTTTTACATAAAATCAGAAGTCTTCTGATTTTTGTATTCACTTACGCGCGTGATCCGAACAGTTCAAAATTCGCTAGTGACGAAGATTCGATAATCCCAAAAATTTCTTAAACCCCTTTTTAATTGCCTAGATTATGGAGATGAATATGACACCAGACTTGAACTTTTGCGAGATGTTTAAAATTTAGTGTCCACTATATTTACTGATATCCCACGCTTAAATCCATAATCATTGTTTACGAGAGATAAACATCTAGGGTGTTACAGCCCTCCCCCCTTAAAAGAATCTCCTCCCGAGATTCAGAGCAAAAGACTTTTAAGAGTAGAGCAGCATGTAACCCTTGTCCATATCAATGATAATCATAAGACAGTTCCAAGCAAAGGCGAGTGTCTCAGGATGGGGTTTGTCTAGTGGACATAACATGTATTGCCTTAGGCTAATTTAGAGATGTCCACCAATAGAGACACTATCTGCCAGAAGAACACATAAGGTTCCATGTGTGCAGTTTGCTTTTCTGATGACACTATACTATCTTAGTCTGTTGGGTGAGCGGTAGATATGCGATTTTAACCAAATAGAACCAGATGCAACCTCTTTGGTAAAACACACAGAAAGAGGTTTACCAACAAGTGGTCACGGTAAGTTCATAGCACACGAGACAGGTGTTAATGTTGAATAACATCATAGTTAACTCGTGTTAGCCAGAAATCCAAGTCCAAGAAAAATGATAGAGACTCGAAAAATCACTGGTGAAGGGATCTGTAAATGCTGACTTCGTGTCTAATCCATTTGGTCAGGTTGTTCATCCGTTTCTTTATGCAAGATGAACTGACTTGGTTCGGGAATACATGGATTAAATAAGAGAGCGAATGAACAAACTCCTGCATCTCAGCAGCAGGGAAAACCAATCTCCATTTTGAGAGCTAATTAGTTGTCTCTCAACACTAAAAACTTCGAGGCTTCACTTTTACAAGAAAGGATGCAAAGGGAACATGTATGTGTGAAGTCACCATCAAAGTCAAGGAAAGAGACCACACATGAAAGGGGTATGTCCTTTTGATCCAATGGAGATGGTAGATGTTGCTTGATTATTTCACAAACAACATAGGAATTGTTTCAAGGGAAAGATCTATAGAAGATAATATATATCAATGTAGTCCCATAATGGATCATGATCAGAGACCTTGATACCAGCATCCGATGAGTAGCACAATCCCGTGTGCGCATTCACAAGGAGCTCTTAGTTTCGTTGTGGCATCATAAGTCATTAATCGTGACACCATTACCGAACTGGCACTAATAATGAATTTCACGTGGTAAGAATAATTTGTGCAGAGATGACATATCGATAGTCTCATAATGGATTATGACTACTAATTGTGATACCAGCACGTGCCGAGCAGCACAATCATGTGTGTACATTCACAAGGGGCCCTCGGTTTCGTCGCGACACCATCGATTTTAGTCATAACACCATCACCAGACGTAACCAATAAGAAATCTCGTGCCACACCAATAGATTGAGCAAGGGTGAAAATATACAAAGAGACTCTACCTGTCAGAATGGTTACAAGTAGAGAGCCAAATAGATCATGGCCCGATGGAGTGAACACGATATGGTCAAAACCAAAAATTGGTTGATGAAGGGAGTATGATGGGAGACTGTTATTTTAACCGAAGAATATTTCTATGCCCATCGTAGAGATTACAGGGTCAAGGATTAGTATCTGATTAGATACGGAGTGAGAACAACCATAAGATCAGGTTGGTATGCCTTTGATAGATATGAGGAAACCAAAGGCATCAAATTAAAGAAGATGATCAGGAAGGACTTTCCTAGGTTGGGTTCATAAAGCAACATGGTGATCCTTAAAAACAGGTAACTAGGTAAGGGACATCAGCTTGTGCCAATCGAACAAGGGCATGATCTAGGATGGAAATATGACAACTAAAACGTCACAAATTAAATAGCAAGAACACGGACTCGAGATCCTAGCTTTAAGCCCATGCACATCTTGCGTTGGATAAAAAAAATTTATCCAAACATCCATTTGCATGAGTTTAGTCATGGAAGGATAACGAAAAATTCAAATTTGGGTCATGGTGCACTAAATAAGAATATGGCGTAGTTTTGGGTTTAGGCAAACAAGTTATCCACAATTCTATTGGCACATTAGGCACAAAAGTAAACACATATAATACCTAATGGTCAAATTAAGAAAAACCGGAAGCTATCTAAACGTGTATCTCTAAGACACCACATTATTTACAATCACTGGTTACTGGAATAAAGATGAGAGAAGCATTTTGGGTGTATAGGTGATAAACATGATGCAACAATCAGGATGCATGCTCGTCCTATGCGTCCTCACGAGTTTTGCCAACATACTGTGGCAATAACGTTCTATAACGGTGGCATACGTTCTCTCTCGGTATTTTGCTATTCGTCATCTACACATACGTTTTCGAGGTTAGCGTACCTGCAGAAAATTCCATCACAGCCCAAATTTCCCATGATGCAGTTCACACATGATAGTTTTATCATAGTTTATACTCCATATATTGCTATATGGAGGCCAGCTCATCATTAAGCACCGAGCCACGCATAGGCGCCGCTGCCACACTTTAACCATAGGGCAGCTCATTATGGTAACTCACCTTCTTACCTGAGCGTAGTTGCGTCATTGCAAGTACAGTACACTTTTTGTATTCCCATGTCTGTATACCCATACACATCCATGGGGTACCGAATTCCCAGAAAAGTAAATACACCACATCATAGCCTTCATATATACATATGTAGAACATGTATATAGTCAAGCGCCACAATTAATCACTCCCCTAGACCGACAGTTGTTCGGTCATGCTCTCACAGCTCACCTTACCTGAGCGTCGATCCATTCAAAACTGAATGGCCTCAAAAATAACATTACACATGTATGCAATATCCACCTGGTTGTGGGTTAATGTTTTGAACTAGGCCACCTATAGTCCTTAATTTAGGGCTTAACAGAGGATGTCGCTAGCATTATAGTTTTTCAAATCTGTTTTTCAAAACCAAACAATGTGTTTAGTTGATGTTGGGGACTTGTTCTCAAATGCTTCAGATTAAGAACAAGGCAACATAAAAAGTGTTAAATGATAAAATCCTTCGTCCTCTGAAACATTATTTCCCTTCGGGATATAATGTATTTCGGACGAATACCATAAACAACATACCTTCGTAAGCACAATAAATAATGATGAAGAACTTATATGTAACATAAGAAGTAATATAAACATTTAAATATTATCACAACATCATTTCTATTTTATTATCATAGAAAAATAGAAATGGTTTCAGATTACAACTGTACCTTCAGATTGCAAGAAGGCAAAAGTATAAGGATGACTCAAAAGCAAATGCCAAGTCAGCGTGAACAGTACAGGAGTACTGTTCATCTATTTATAGGCGTGGGACACAGCCCATGTAAAATTACATTCATGCCCATTACATTTGCTAATGACTTATGGGAATCTATTAAGGCCTAAGTAGTCTTTTCATCTTTAAGTCGGTTCCCCCTTCTGCTATCGCGACGAAGCTTTCCTGTGCATAGCTTCGGCTGTGCACCATCCTTCGTACAGCTTGGTAATCAGCCCGTCCTTCATCTCAATCCCTCTTCGTCTGGCTTAGGCTTCGTCCTGACCGTACTCCATGTTCATAATCTGAGTCCGAAGATACCTGTTCATATAATTCACTTGGAAAGCATTGTCAAATCTTGTTTTTGAGGACCTTCGGAGGACGAAGGCCCCCAACAGTAGCCCCTCGCAATATTAATTTGTTAGTGATAAATTCAGATTGCGATATGGACGAAGGCCTTAAGCCGAAGGTCCGAAAAAACACCTCCCCTTTGCTAGAATAGCAACATTCACTGACAAGCGGGGTCTTTCAATTTTCAACGCACTGAGCGTATAAATAAGATCATACCGCAAACTCATTTGGTACGCTCTCTTGCCATCTGCTCCCGCTCACTCAATTTTTAGCTCTTGCGCACTAAGATTTGCTGAGCTTTTAGTTTTGAAGCTTCGGCCTTGAAAACAGTTTTTTAGTGCTTCCGAAGATGTCTGAAGATAAGAAGGCTGCTGCTGAGATGAAGCTGAGTCTCGACGAAGAGAAGAACTTGGGGTTTCTTATAGCGATGTCGAAGACCAATACGGAAAAAATCACCAAGGAGATTCTGGAAGGTTTGTCTGAAGATACTGGTGACAGCGACAGTTATGATGTGGACAGTGGTGGTGAAGACTCCGAAGATCGCCCCTGGCGACCAAGCCATTCAGTTTTTGGCAAGTCAGGTATCAAAGAAAATCATCTTGTCAACATGAGGGGAAGATACTTCCGGGATTTATCCATTGTGAGGGTCGACGAAGGAGAGAAAACTTGCCCGACCCCTGAGGAAAATGAAGTCGTAGTGTTCCGAAGCTTTTTGAAAGCTGGACTACGATTTCCCCTGAGCAGCTTTGTCGTAGAAGTGCTGAAAATGTTTGAAATCTATCTTCATCAACTTACCCCCGAAGCAATTATAAGGCTGAATATCTTCGTGTGGGCCGTAAGAAGCCAAGGTCTGGAACCTGATGCGAAAAGTTTCTGCAACATACACGAGTTATCATACGAGACAAAACCCTGGGGTAAGGAACAGTATCACAATAATTTTGGCTGCTACAATTTCGTTTCTCGGTCTGGGTCAAGCTGTCCCATGCCAACATTTCGGAAGAGATGGCCCGGCGACTGGATGACAGAATGGTTCTATGTGAAAAATGACCTGAAAGCACGAGAAGATATTAAAGGTATAATCATGCACCCTATTTGGCAAAGTTTTGGCCTGCGAAAGCCGAAGGTTGAGATGAATGAAGCTGCCGAAAAATGCCAGAGAGCCTTCGGAGTTATTTGTTCTTTTATTGGAACGAGAGATTTGGTACAAGAACATATTGCCTTCAGAGTATGGCCGCTCGCGGAGAAATGGGAAATGCCGCAAGAAACCATGAAGGAGGCCGACGAAGGTGGACTTATCAGGCTGAAGTATACTTTCAAGTTCGGAGATAAATTCGTTGAGCCAGATGATGACTGGTTAAAGAGTATTGAAAATTTAAGTGATGAACTGCTTGGGGCTTATTCGAAGGCCGAAGATACTGCACTGTCAGCAGCCTTCGGAGGCCGAAAAAAGAAAAGGCTGAACCGGGTGTTTGATGCAATCGGGTTCGTCTACCCTGACTATCGTTATCCCATTCGACGGCAGAAAAGAAAAAACACAACCTCTGCGAAAGAAGAAGCTGCAACTGCTCCTAGCAAGCCAGAACCGAAAAGAAAGAGGATAAAAGTCCTCACACATCGGCCACGCTATATTGAACCAGCTTCGGTGCCTGAGTTCACCGGAGAAACTTCTTCGGCCACCGAAGCTGAAAAGCCAACCAAACCAACCTTGCTGCCAGAAGTCGCAGAAATGGCCGAAGCGCCAACAAAGATGGAATTGGAAGAACCGAAGATTTTGTTACCAGAAACCAAAGAGATGGCCGAAGCTCCATCCACAGAAAAAATGGAAGAAGCGAAAAAAACCAACTGAGGAAAAAACATCAGAAGTTTTGAGTCCTGCAACAAATGTTGAGACAGTAAAAAATCAAAAGGTGTCAGCAGTGACTCCGAAAAGAAAGAGAATGGCTAATGTGCTAGATGTTCTTGAAACAATTAAATCTTCAAGCACACCTCCGAAGAATACTGTTGCCATTCCCGAAGCGAAAACTGAAATTTCTGATACTAAAGCTCCGGAGCAAAAAACTGAAGCCGAAGCTGGGTCCTCAGAGGCCACGAAGATAAAATCCTTGGAAACCGAGGAAGAAAGAATAACAGAGCCAACTTTTGTTGAAGAAATCAGTGTCATTGCCCCCGAAGCATCCCCCAAAGTCCTTGATTTTATTGTTCGACATGCTTCGGGGAAAAAGTTATCAGAAGAAGAAATTTTTGAAGCTAATCATTATGCCAAAGAATTGAAATATCCGAAGGGGGCACTAGTGTTCAATGGTACAAATGAAGAAGATTTTCTATACTGCCTCCTGGATAACAAAGAATTACTTGTCTGCCGGGAAATGGCCCGAAGCATGGGGTTTCCGAAGCTGGAGGCTGGCCTCTGCGCGATGACAAAGGACGATCTTGCGGACAGCCTTGCGTATAATAGCCTGAAGGTACGAGATCTGCGCATTTGGAAACTTTATGATTTGAAATCTATTGTTTATTCTTATACTAACTTTTTACATATAGGGTTTAATACTAAGCAACGCGCTGAGAGCGCAAAAGAATGCCGAAGACGAGAGCTATGAAATTGCTTTCAACAACCTTCGAACAGAGGTTATCAAACTAAGGAACGAAGCTCTGGAAAAGGACAAAATTCTAGTTACATTGGTGGATAAAATAAAGGAGAACGAAGCTGCGTCTAAAGCACAAGTTGCAGCTCAAAAGCACGAGATTGACGATCTTCGGAAGCAATTGGCCCGGGCTAAAGAAGAACACATACTTGAAGAAACGAAGCGAGAACTTAGCGACCAATGGGCAAATCATTTAGAAGGAACTGTCGAAGAGCTTCGTTCGTCCAAGAAAAGATGCTATAACAAATCTATAGAATGTGTTAAGAAAATGAAAACTAGCTTCGCCAGCGTTGGCACATTTTCGAGTGAAGAAAACTTTACGAGAGGCAACCCTGAAGGCCCTATTGAATGGATTAGCCACGAAGCTGAGGCCTTCGAAGAAATTTTAAATAGCCGTGGAGATATATGTGCTTTTTTCGGGTGCCAGGGGAATTGCCACCATTTTGGAGAAAAAGGGCTGTGAGCATGTAAAGATTTTAGCGCAATCCGAGGCTGCTTTGTCCTTCGAAGATGCAAGAGATCCTTCGGCCGAAGCTAGCATGGTTGGTGGAAAATTTTTCACCGATGTCTGGGATAATGGTGGTCGAGAAATGGCCCGAGAAATTATTCAGAGAAGCGAGAAGGGCATTCACGACGCTAGAGAAGTAGCTAAGGCCGCTGACAAAAGCTCAGAGCCCGAAGGGCAAATAGGTATTAACTAGTGGTTTTTATTATGTTGTAATTTTTAATTTTAAACTTCGTTCGCAAATTGTAATAGAAATGTAGCTGTATTCTGTCCTCCCTCAGATCCTACTAAAGCGTCTCCGGGTCCTCCCCCGAAAGATGACGATGAAATTAAAAAGATGGCTGAAGCTATCATGGATCAAGTTGTCAATCAACTTTTGAACGAAGCTGCTGAAGTAGTACTTAGGGAAGACTAGGTGTTATTGTAAAAATATTTGAAATATAATATGTGTGGCATCTTGTAACCCTGAATGTAATATATTTGCTTTTAATGATTCGATTCTTTACGATGCATGAAACTTTACATACGTACCGTTTTTTAGCCTTCGGCGAAAAAACACCTTCCCTTCTTTTCATGCTTCGTGAAGATAGAAAAACTTTTATGCATCACAACAATGATGAAGAATATCCAAGCTTCGTGAAAACATTCTCCGAAGCTATATTCCGAAGATCAATATTGTATCCCCTTGTGACTTAGCACGATTTTCACTTTCTCAGAGCATTGTTCCGAAGGTCGATAGTGTGTCCCCCTCTTTTGCCATATGCAACATGATGTATGATGCTTATGCTATGCAAAATGATGTGATGATGTTATGTTATGTAGATGACATTTGTTCCGAAGATACACACACATCCTCGTAAAACACACAATCTTTTTGTATCAGCGCTGACTTTTCGCTGTAAGCCTCCCTTAGGAGCTTCTTCGCCTTTTACTTCAGCGGAATCAGCGTTGACTTTTCGCTGTAAGCTCTGCATTCCCTTAGGAACGACTTTGGAGCTTCTTCGCCTTTTACTTTCGGCGGAATCAGCGTTGACTTTTCGCTGTATGCTCTGCATTCCCTTTGGAACGACTTTGGAGCAGAAAACTTACACTGCGCTCCCTTCGGAACGGCTTTTGGTGACTTCGGCAAACTTACTCTGCGTTCCTTAGAACGACTTTTTGTTGCTTCGAAAATTTTTCGATAATTTGAAGGTCCTCTTTATTATCGCAAATCTTTAAACTTCAACAACTTAAGCCTGTGAAGAAAATATATTTTCCTTGTGGGAATCAACAAAATTATTTACATGAAACCTAAACAATGTCCTTTATTATACGGAAAATAAAACTGAATGAAAAAGATTGCTATTAAGATAGGATATTTGTCAATATATGTGCTTTGACTCTGGCACAGTGCTGTTGACTGTGCGAGCTTCGGACTGTTCTCTGAAGTCCCTTTGGTGTGGAGCATATTGGCTCCCTTCTGGCTGCTGGCCTTGTTGCAGCGGTGGTGGAGGCGGAAGCTGTTGCCAGGAAGCTTGAGGTTGACTCGCTGAAGCAACAGAAACTGCAGGGTGATTGCCTACATACTCTGGGATGTAAGGCGAATGATACGAAGCAGTGTGCATGACCTGCTTCGGCTGAGCCTGTTGTGCTGCAGCTTCGGCTATTTCCTTTTGCTTCTGGATGGTAACATGGCACATCCTGGTGGTATGGCCTTTGTTCTCACCACAGAACAAGCAAAAAATTCTTCTTGGCTGATTGCCAAATCTTCCGCCGAAGCCCCTGGCACCTCTGCCTCTCGGAGCTGGTGGTCGGAAGGAGCCTTGCTGTTGCCCCGAAGTCTGTGAAGAACACTGTGGCCTTTGCTGTTGGCTCCCTGTATCATCATTTTGGGTAGAGTTATGAATTGATCTAACGTGCCTCAGATAGAACCTCCCTCCGAAGCCCCTGGTCATTTCAGAAAACCTGAAAGCCTCCTCCCTTCTTTGGCAAAAATCATTATCGGCCCGAATGTACTCGTCCATCTTCTGGAGTAGCTTCTCCAAAGTTTGAGGAGGCTTCCTAGCGAAGTACTGAGCTGACGGTCCTGGCCGAAGCCCCTTGATCATGGCCTCAATGACAATTTCGTTGGGCACTGTTGGTGCCTGTGCCCTCAAACGCATGAACCTCCGGACGTACGCCTGAAGGTACTCTTCGTGATCCTGGGTGCACTGGAATAGAGCTTGAGCCGTGACCGACTTCGTCTGGAACCCTTGGAAACTAGTTAACAACAAATCCTTCAGCTTTTGCCACGAAGTGATCGTTCCTGGTCGAAGGGAGGAGTACCAGGTTTGAGCAACACTCCTGACAGCCATAACAAAAGATTTGGCCATGACCGCAGCATTGCCACCGTACGAAGATACTGTTGCTTCGTAGCTCATCAAAAACTGCTTCGGGTCTGAGTGGCCATCAAATATGGGAAGCTGAGGCGGCTTGTAGGACGGAGGCCAAGGTGTAGCCTGCAGCTCAGCGGACAAAGGAGAAGCATCATCAAAAACAAAATTCCCATGATGGAAATTGTCATACCAGTCGTCTTCATTGAGGAAACCCTCCTGATGAAGGTCTTGGTGCTGAGGCCTTCGGTGTTGCTCATCCTGAGTAAGATGACAAACCTCCTCAGATGCTTCGTCTATCTGCCTTTGCAGTTCAGCTAGCCTGGCCATCTTTTCCTTCTTCCTTTGCACCTGTTGATGAAGCATCTCCATGTCTCTGATTTCTTGGTCTAGCTCATCCTCTGGCTGTGTCGGGCTAACAGCCTTCCTTTTCTGGCTTCGGGCTTCCCGAAGAGAGACAGTCTCCTGATTGTGGTCCAGCGGTTGGAGAGCTGCAGTGCCAGTTGCTGAAGCCTTCTTCGGCGCCATAGCGAAGGTTTATGGCTGCCGAAGGTGTTCAAAAACTCGAAGAGTGGAAGTGGGTTCACCGGAGGTGGGCGCCAATGTTGGGGACTTGTTCTCAAATGCTTCGGATTAAGAACAAGGCAACATAAAAAGTGTTAAATGATAAAATCCTTCGCCCTCTGAAACATTATTTCCCTTCGGGATATAATGTATTTCGGACGAAGACCATAAACAACATACCTTCGTAAGCACAATAAATAATGATGAAGAACTTATATGTAACATAAGAAGTAATATAAACATTTAAATATTATCACAACATCATTTCTATTTTATTATCATAGAAAAATAGAAATGGTTTCAGATTACAAGTGTACCTTCAGATTGCAGGAAGGCAAAAGTATAAGGATGACTCAAAAGCAAATGCTAAGTCAGCGTGAACAGTACAGGAGTACTGTTCATCTATTTATAGGCGTGGGACGCAGCCCATGTAAAATTACATTCATGCCCATTACATTTGCTAATGACTTATGGGAATCTATTAAGGCCTAAGTAGTCTTTTCATCTTTAAGTCGGTTCCCCCTTCTGCTATCGCGACGAAGCTTTCCTGTGCATAGCTTCGGCTGTGCACCATCCTTCGTACAGCTTGGTAATCAGCCCGTCCTTCATCTCAATCCCTCTTCGTCTGGCTTAGGCTTCGTCCTGACCGTACTCCATGTTCATAATCTGAGTCCGAAGATACCTGTTCATATAATTCACTTGGAAAGCATTGTCAAATCTTGTTTTTGAGGACCTTCGGAGGACGAAGGCCCCCAACAGTTGAAAATAGGGTTTCTAAAACCAAAACTTTTGTTTTGAAATATGTATGTGACCGTATATACTTAATCTTGCTTCGATACCAGTTATGGCAGAACCTCCCAAGTTATTGGACCCACATGCACCTGCCTTTGTCTCAAAGACCTCACACGGCTATGCATGTGCACCAGATAACTTAACAGGATCTGTCTGAGTGTCCCAAGGACCTCGGATAAACCACTTACAACCAGGACCGCAGGATTAAGTAAACACAAATCACACACCAACAATTTACAGCGGAAATCTTATTACCAAATTTTACAAGTTACAACAAATTTACATTATATTTATCGGAGTGGTTATAAAAGTGGTTCAAAGAAATAAACTTTGAAATGTATAAATTATTTGTAAGTTTTGAAATATATGCTAGCTTAAGTGACCATCCTCAATAAGAAGTACAAAAGAGTTACTTAGACTTATAAGAAGGCTGTGCGCACCGGCGCTTAACACCAATCACAATCAAAGTGACTCGTAACCTGCAGCAACAATGGGAATAAAACCCTAAGTACGCAAGTACTCAGCAAGACTTACCCGGCTAAAGATAAGACTCTCAAGGGTATGCTGGTTTTAAAAGGATTCAAGGTGAGGCTTATCAAGAATCAAGGAGTCTGTTTGCAGAAAAGCTTACTATGAGTGGATCCTTAAAAATCCATTTTTACTTGTCAAGTTAAGTAAAGTTACCTGCATCTAGAGTTCTTTCTACCTAGTTCAAACACTTGGCCTACACTAGCCGTCTTTTATCAACCCATCAGTTCACTGGATTGTTACGTGTAAGTCAGTGACCAAGTCTTCATGTCCGAGAAGTAACGGCGATCCGAATCAATTAATACCCAGCTGGGGATCTCCAATCACACGACATATGTAGCACTTAACCCTTGCATATGTCAACTCGCCACCAGGTTTCTTAAGACCAGACCGGGTTCACGCCAACCGAGAGCACAGATACACCACCATCCAGCCTCTTACCACGGAGGGTACACGCTACTCTCACCATCTCTCCACTCCCATTGCGTGTTAGCCTTTCTGGTATTAGTCTGCCCGAGGCAAAAGCTTACCCATGACGAGGCATGTGATCAGTTAAAGGGTCCTCCGTCAGCAGGCCCACATCGACACGGTCCTTAAGCGACTCAGACGGAGACACTACACCGAGACTCTCTTCTCGTGCAAATCACCCGCCCGGTCTCATCTTTATCATTTAAAACCCAAAGTTTGGTACCTGTCAGTGGAACATCTTTTCCGATGTTGAACCCATCACGGCCATGATGGATTCACCATCAAGTTTTATTTTTGAAAACATCCCATTCCATCTGAAGCATCATCTTTTGTTAAAAACAAAACATTTTGTTTTTCTAAAGCAAGGCTAAGCATCAGAAAACCTTTTCATAAAACTGGTAATCAAGGAAGAGTGAATAATTTCAAGGAAGGAAATGCAGCAATCGGTTTAACACTCAATTCCTATCACCTAATGCATCATTCAAGTGATAAAAGTTTAAAACAGCAAGGAGGTGGCAAATGCACTGGGGCTTGCCTGGAATAAATACTACGTTAGTGTTTGTTAGACGACATCCAGTTGACGATCATTCTTTGTCTTGGCACTCGTTCAGATTATCCATCTTAAGGTTCGTTCATCAGCATCATCTTGTGGAGAAGCTCACGCGCAGCGACATCTTGGGATCGACTTGGGTCGTCTTTCGCATCACGTGATTAATTAACGTACCTGAATGATATGCATAATGCACATGTATGCACATAAAGAGGAATATCAAGACTAAAGGTCTGCATAACACTAAGTATCATATCTACATTATTTTAACTTAGCTGGATTCAATTCTAACAGAAACAAACTTATCGATATTATTCGCTTTCACTCATTTTGGTAATGCTAGATATTTACCTATGGCACTTAATCAGTTTCTAACGAAGAGTATCATGACTACTCAAATGTAACACTAACTGCAGTAAACAAAATCCATCGAAAGCAACATTTATAACATTCACTAGCCACACGTTTGAATTTATTAATTTACTTTTCATATTACTAATTTCACCTTACACTGCATCGCTAAGACCAATCTGATGACCTTTTACATATACATATATTCCAAACCTAGGATTTACCACATGATACAATTAATAAGGCTAACCAACGATGTACAATAAAAACTGAATTAGCATAGCAACACTTAATAGAATGCCCACTAGCCGATCAAACACTATTCCTATTTTACATGTCAACAATTAATCAAACATCTCAGGTTTGACTATCGAAATATCCTACAAAATCAATGATGACAGCCTTATCGGATAATTGTTTGGAATACTGAATCAATTCCTCACGCTATTAATTCTCCTCACTCCTCAGCGAAGAGCCAATTTAAACCTATTCGACATATGCATCCACCACATACTACCTACGATGCATTTTAATAATCATTTAATATAACCACACGCACCTATGCAACTAACAGAAGAATTCGTCGCGACCAACATACTAACTCGATCTACTTCATGAGTCGGCTAGCGGGAGTAGTGAAATAGTTCACCACACCATAAATGACTCGGATCTGCGAAATCAACAATAAATCCTAGCTCAAGCATTTTATTAGATATTTGGCAAGCGTTGCGTTAAACGACAATTTCTTTTCCACACAAAACCCTGGGATTTCTCTCATTAAATCAGGCACCCAAACTCATGACATCGACTAATTCACAGGTACGCATGGAACAGTGGCGACAACAAGTCAATGATAGTTGACCAAACTTTACATTACCTCGAGTAGTTGGCGAATGCTGCGGCACGGAAGCAGTAACGTGCGCACAAAGGCAATGAATGCGGCGAGGACCCGACGTTGGGGCAGGGACAAGCGGTAGCTAGGAGAGGGTGGGCGGGATTCGATGGCTGGCAACGGACATGGCAGGTTCGAGACGGTGCTGTGCACGACAAGATTAACGGCAATTTAACGGCCTGGAGCACGACACAGCAGGGCGACGGTCAGGCCATTGCCGAGCTAGTCGAGCACCAGCGAGGCTTTGTGGGTACGGATCGGCGCTCGCAACAAAGTTCGCGCGCGCAGGGAGGAACCTTGGCTGGGCGCGCACACAAGGGAGCTCCGTGGCGAGCGCAGGGGCGAGCCAGGGAGCAGGAGCAGAGGGTGGGCGAGCTACAAGGGAGGAGCACGCCATGGACGCGGCCATGGAGATGCGCGCACAGGGAGGAGCGACCAACGCGCAGGGGAGGAGATGGGAGAGAGAAGCACGGCTGGGAAGCAGGGAGATGGGCACCGAGCCGGAGCAGGAGCAATGCCGGCAAGCAGTAAACAGAGCAGGGCGCGGCGCCAGGGAGATCCGACCGAGCTCAGTCCGAGCAGGGGAAGCAGAGGGAGCTGGGGCGAACTCCATGGCAGTCATGAGAGAGAGCTGCAGGGGGCTGAACGTCGGCAGAGAAGGGCGCGGTCTGAGCAGAGGAGCGTCATTCCGGTGAGTAGGAGGAGTGACCGGCGAGCTGGAGGAGGAGCGCCGCCAGGAAGATGGGGCAGGGGGCGAGCAGAGGAAGCTCCAGCGCGCGCAGGGAGGACAACCTGCAGAGGGACGCGCGGTTGGGGAAGAGAGGGAGATGAAGCGTGCGTGGGAGGGAGAAACTTGGAGGAGCGCCGCGCAGAGGGAGACGTGATGGCCAGCAGAGGAACTCTAGCCGGGCATTGGAGGAGGCGCGCCATAGGAGGGCTTCGGCAGGGCACAGGGAGGACTGGAGGGAGCTCGGCGCGCGACGCAGGGAGGAGCAGAGGCCGAGCTCGGCGGCCATGGCTGGAGCACCGCAGCGCTGGAAAAGAAGGAGCGGCTGGGGGAAGAAGGAGCTCGGCGCATAGAGGATAAGGACAGCACGTGGTCAGGAACAAAAATCAGGGAGGGGCGGTGACAGCAGATAGAGGCGGCTGCGCGCGGTAGAAAAATCAGGATGGGGCGGTGGTAGGATAGGGATAGGAGAAGATATTTTCAAATTTTTTCTCAATTTCTTTTTTTTATAACGGAAATCGCAGATATTTCGAAATCAGATAAAGTCATATGCTTTCGTCCCGAATATTTGATTTAGCGAACACTCTGGAATTCAAAAGAATTTTTACCAGTTACCTATATCGAAGATTTGGATCTAGACGAGAAATGACAGACCGAAATAAACTGATTTCGGCTTCGTTAATTTGCTCTGCGTGATTTGACTGAAATTAGCTGAAACCATATCTGCTAGTGTATATTCGGATCAGGGGCAAAAGCAAACAGACCGAATCAAGCAGCATCAGCTTTGATATTATAGGTCATGTTTGAGTCGATCGAAATCAGACCAGCCTTCGTCCGTTAATGACCTGAATACTTTACTGCTCTGCCCGACACAATCGGCTGGGGACCAAACTCCATTATCTCCTTCGCGCATGATTTCACAGTTACCCGCATAGTCAGAATTATAAATACAAGTGCTTCCGAAATTCATCTTCTCTTAATTTACAACTTTTAAACGGACACACGACTCGACATATCGCGAAATAAATGCGCATCGAGAGTGCGATCCTTCCGGAAGCGACGTCACGCATCGCACATGTGGGCGAGAAGCTGTGCGCATTGTTCTTTTCGGATAGCGCAGAGCTCCAAATTTTACGTAAAATCAAAAGTCTTCTGATTTTTGTATTCACTTACGCGCGTGATCTAAACAGTTCAAAATTCGCTAGTGACGAAGATTCGATAATCCCAAAAATTTCTTGAACCCCTTTTTAAATGCTTAGATTATGGAGATGAATATGACACGAGACTCGAACTTTTGCGAGATGTTTAAAATTTAGTGTCCACATTATTTACTGATATCCCGCATTTAAATCCATAAATCGCTATTTATGGGAGATAAACACCTGGGGTGTTACATGCGGTGCATCGGTGACCCACCCTGATCGTGCGGTGAAGCGGCACTGTGGTTCGAAACAGTAGCCGGGTGGCCTCATCTCAGTCACGCGTCGAGGCGGGTTCATCGCCAACCCGTGTTCTCCCCCGCGTGTGGACTTGGACCCTAACGCCATTAGCACCGGTATGAAACCCTCCCTGGAAATCACCTTTCTCCACGCGTTGTGTACCGATAGGCGTCGTAGGAATTAGCGCTCATTTGAGTCACGAATTGCTCGTCGGTCCGTGGGCCGCCACCCTGGAACATGCGCCTCCGTGAACCGCGGGCACTGCTAGACCATCACGAGTGAAACCTCATTGAATCGTGTCACCGTGTTGCGGGCAACGTGTAGGATCTTTTAATTTGTGTTTGGCGCAGTGATGTGCTGTGATGGCCATCGCCGGTGGCGCTAGGTCGGCAGTGGTGCTGGGCACCGTTGGGGGGAAATCGTAGGGGAAGACAGCGTCTGTGCCGTCTGATCCAATTTGGACGGCGTAGAGTTGATCAACGGGTAACTCTTAGCTGTAGCAGATCGTGACCGTAGATCAGGGATCCTGTGGTTGCGGATACCTACCAATTTGAGACTTTGAATCCAACCGTTGATTCCAAATCATAGGGCAGGGAAGAGAGATCTAGTTAGTGATTTCGTCCTGACCGCTAGCGGATGATCAGACCAGCCATATTCGCCCATACCCCTTCGCGGTTGTAACTTTGCGTAAGAGACCCCGTGAAAGATAGAAATCAACCCACAGTCATCGCGGTTGTGGTCTGAGTCTGAGTACTTTTTTGTTAAAGTCCCTGCGTTTAATGTTAATATTGCGCGCAGTCCAGACCTATAGGAAAATAGAGAAATTTGTTTAGAAAAAGGTTTTTAGTGCAAAATTAATTCCAAGAACTTGTTTAATTCCTAGAAAATGCATTTTAACTCATTTTTAATCCATTCTAGTTTCTATAATATTGTAATAATATAGTTTATTACTTAGTGTCACTATTTCAACATAAAAGCCACATTAGAATTGATCACTCAATTAATTTTGTACCAAACACTTAAGAACTTCTAAAAATCATAACTTAAAATCCGTAACTCCGAATTTAGTGATTCTTGTTCCTACGATCTCGTTTTGATGCATAGATTATTATTATGTATTATGTATTTATGTTTGGTGTGATGTTAATTTCTGCTAAGCCATGTTTGTTTGTACTGTTGCGAGTAGATGAGCAAGCCACAGAGGATCCGGGTGTTCAGCAGGTAGAAGTTGCTGAGCAGGAGCTCATTGAAGGCACGTTGTGCCCTTGACCACTTTTATTTACCAAATAATGTTATTTATAATCATTTTATCATGCATAGGCTTAATTTTGATGGGACCCAATAGGTCACCCTAGTCAGGTTATCTTTTCACCTTGTTTACCCCTGAACTTTTGGGTAGACTTTGCTATTGCTATATATAGTTTTGGGTGTTGAGATAACTATTACACATGATAATTCTTTATTACTGTTTTATTTCTGTTCATGATAAGACAACTATGTTAATTGGAACATCGAGCTTAACTTGAGAAACATGTGCCACCACAAGGGTGGAATGGGACGCCCTTGGCTGACTAACTAGGAAAGCTAGTGGAGGACTACCTTACCCGAAAGGGGCAAGGGCAGTAGGGGAGTAGGCGTGTAGGGAGGTTCTCGAGATGATTTTGCTGCGATGGCGGTCAAACGAGGGATTCCTGCATTACTCTTCCTAGAAACTGTAGCGGGTTTTCTGAAGCTAGTGGAACTTTGTAAAGGCCTCGTAGTGGATCCCTAGCCATTCACCTTGGTAGTGTCTAAGGGTATAGGTAACCCAGGCTACATAGGATACATGACTTGTGGGTACAGGGTACAACCTCTGTAGAGTGTAAAACTGTATACTAGCTGTGCTCGTGATCATGAGCAACTCAGGACTCTTGCATGATTAATTTATGGAATTAAATTCAATTTGTCATTTGCATCACATTAGGATTTATTATTAATTTTGATCTATTATTAGTCTGGTTTGGTATTTACTGACATTTAGTAACTGCTAATAAAACTTGACCAACTTATTAAAAGCAATGCTCAGCTTTAACCCTTATTGATCAGCCTTACACTTCACATGAACTCCCACCTTTGGCGAGTTCATGCACATTATTCCCCATAACTTGTTGAGCTATGATCTTTTGTGAGCTCACCCTTGCGATATACAAACCCCTCACAGGAGAAGAACAAGTGGTCCAGGAGGAGCCGTACAATGAGGAGTACGAGTTGATTTAGGTGGCGTCTCCCAGTCAGCTTTGTGGCGCCAAGGAATAATACTTAGTTCACTTTATTATTATCATTTATTTTTGTAAGACTTCTGCAATGTAATAATGACATTTATGATATTTGTGACATTTATCTCTATACAATTTGTCATTATATGTGATGTTCTTCTTTGGCACACATATGAGACACACCCGGCTTTATCCCTTAAATCCAGGTGTGACAGAAGTGGTATCAGAGGAAATGTTGACTGTAGGTCGAAACCTAGATAGAACTGGACAAAACCCCTACCTACTTACCTTACTCTGATTCTTTCTATACTTATCTTGATCCTGTCTCACCGTTTCCAGTTCTACTCTGACTATTCTTATCTATTCTATTCTAAGACAAGGTGGATTTCACATTTTGGAATCCTACATTTATGACCCTTTAAGAAATAGGAGACCTAAGGCAAAATTTAAAATTATTTTCTCTATCTAAAGTGTTTGGGTGATTGTTCTGATGGTAAATGCCTGATTTGCTTCTTTGATTGATTGAAATAATATAGCAGGGCATTCTAGTATGTACCACCATAAGGTAATATATTAGCATTAGTAGGTGACACACTAACCTACTTAGCTAATAAACCCCCAAAAGATTCTGCTTCACAAGTACTCTTCTTGCTTACAATTTGTTCTTACCATGTGTTTTTAAACAGATGGTCAATACCAGGAAGGGAAGCAGAATTGATCTATCTGCCAACCCACACAACCGGAGGGTGCTTAGACAATAGCAAGCAGAAATGGATCCTCCGAATCCTCCACCGGCTGGGATACATCCAGTGGTTGCAGCTCAGATGCAGATGCTGCAACAGATGGCAAATACTATGACGGATATGCAAGCTTAGATGTGGTAGGAACGTCAAGACATGCGCTAGGAAAGGCAGGAGATGAGAGAAGAAATGAGGCAAGGATGGTACGATAGCAACAAGCACCAATGCCTCCACCACCACCACCAGCTCCACCCCGGAACAAGCACCAAGAGTTCATGAGCCACAAGCCACCGACATTCGCTAGCTCTCCAGATCCTCTGCACGCTGATGATTGGCTGAAGTCAGTGGAGAAGATGTTGAATATCACCCTATGCTCTAACCGGGAGAAGGTGCTTTATGCTTCTGGTCATCTTACTGGTCCTGCTGTTGATTGGTGGGATTCTTACACTGCTGCTCATGATGCTGCCAACAATATCACCTGGGTAGAATTCACTACACAGTTCAAAAACTATCACATTCCTGCTAGACAGATGAAGATCAAAAAGAAAAAATTCTTATCACTGAAGCAGGGCAACATGTCAGTCAGCGAGTATCATGACAAATTTATTCAACTATCAAGATATGCTCCAGATGAAGTGGCTAATGATGAAAGGAAGTAGGAACACTTCATAGAGGGACTTAATGGACCATTATAGTATGCATTGGTTGCTCACACCTTTCTGTCATTCTAGAGGCTTATTAACAAGGCTCTAGCTATTGAACACAAGCATGTTCAACTGGGAGATATGAAGAGAAAGGCCATCACCCAGGGCCAGGGGAGCAGTAGCGTTCATCCTCGCTATGTTCCGCCCCAGGGTACACCGACTCGTACTGGAGGAGGTCAGCGCCCAGCTCAGTATGCACTGCAGGGGACTCCACAGACTCCACACACTCATCAGGCTACCCCCACTGGCACCCCAACGAGACCCACAGGACAAAAAGCAGGCACCACATGCTACAAGTGTGGTCAGGTTGGGCATTATGCCAATGTTTGTTCGTAGAGGATTGCTAGTACCCCCATCCAAAACAAGCAACAAACTCCAGGTTCTAGCAAGGGATTTAACATTGCCAGGGTCAATCAAGAGAGTACTGATGCTACTGCAGACAGAGCTGACATCGCTATTGCTATTGGTATGTTTTATATTAATTCAATCCCTGCAGCAATACTATTTGATTCTAGTGCTACACATTCATTTATTTCTGCTCGATATGCCAACAAAAATGAGTTACCACTACAAAATATGCAAAAGCCACTGATAGTAATTACCCCTAAAGGGCCTGTTGAAGCAAACTATATGACCAACAGATTAACCTTGACAATTATGGGAATGGAATTCTGGGCTACCCCTATAGTATTAGAGGAAAGCAGTATAGACCTGATACTTGGTATGTCGTGGTTAAGGAAGGCCAAGGCAGTTATACATTGTGCTAGGGGAACTGTAGAACTCACCATCTCTAAAGGAGAAAGATTCAAAGTTGAAACTACCATAACTGCCTCTACTAGACCCGCCATATTTCTAGTAGATGGGAAATTTGTAGGCAGTAACATCCGCGTGGTTAGAGATTTTCCTGATGTATTTCCAGAGGAGTTACCCAGAATGGCACCAGATAGGGAAGTTGAGTTTGTCATTGACCTCTTACCTGGAACCACTCCTATTTCAAAAAGGCCATACATGATGTCAGTATAAGAACTAAAAGAACTTAAGAAATAGTTAACAGAGTTACAAGAGGCTAGGTACATTCGTCTGAGTTCCTCACCTTGGGGAGCGCCAGTTCTGTTTGTACAAAAGAAGGATGGATCACAAAGGATGTGTGTGGATTATAGATCGCTTAATGATGTTACAGTTAAGAACAAGTATCCTTTACCTTGTTTAGAAGATTTATTTGATCAGATGAGAGGTGCTAGGGTATTTTCTAAGATTGATCTCAGATTGGGTTATCATCAAATGAAGATTAGGCCATCTGATATTCCCAAGACGACTTTCTCTACCTGATATGGTCTATTTGAATTCATAGTCATGTCGTTTGGCTTAACCAATGCACCAGCCTACTTCATGAATCTGATGAACAAGGTGTTCATGGAGTATATTGATAGATTCATCGTGGTGTTCATCGATGATATCCTTATTTATTCCAAGAATGATAGTGATCATGAGGAACATCTGCGGATGGTGTTACAGAAGCTACGGGATAATCAGCTCTATGCTAAGTATAGCAAGTGTGAGTTTTGGCTTGATGAAATACCATTCCTTGGGCACATCATCCCAAGGGTGGAATCTTAGTGGATCTGGCTAAAGTAAAAGGGATAGTAGGGTGGAAGATACCAAGCTCAGTCACGGAGGTCCAGAGTTTCCTGGGACTCGTGGGATATTATCGGTGATTTATTGAAAGGTTCTCCAGGATTGCTAAGCCTATGACCTCACTGTTAGAGAAGGGAAAGGAGTTTGATTGGACCTAGGAATGCCAAGAGAGTTTCAATGTGGCGGAACCACCCGAATTATTCTAGCTTAAGTGCCCAAGTCACGCCTTAGAGGCAGCAACACACTTAAATTGGAATAACCTGTCAGTCCCTCAGATCTAGTCTGATAAAGCCACTTTTCCCGAGATCAAATACCACTAGCTCACTCGAAGGTGAGTCACAGAGAGAATGCAATAAAGCAGGAAAACCGCAAATTAAGTACTGGAGTTATTACATAAATTGGAGTTTTTAAGTAATTAGAAACAAGTTCATAGTTTAAAATTTGTAGCGGATAGTCGATAACGTCGAATGCTGAGGAATAGGGCAAGGCCTAGCCCACTACTCCTCCTGCTCCTCTCCTGCTAGAGCAGCATCCCACTCGACCGTCCAACCTGGTGGTAGGATGGAAGGCCAAGTCACACCATCAACCATGTCTTGTAGCGTACCTGCAAAAATTATGCCACACGCAATGCTGAGTATACTAATACTTAGCTAGACTTACTCGGTGTGAGGAATCTACTCCTCTACCTCTAGACCATCCAGCTGTTTGGCTGAGGGTTTTGTTTTGCCAAAAGCACTAGCAGAGTCTAAAAATAGTTTTAGCTTTTTCAGTTCTAGCATAGTTAATTTAGCTAAGTTTGCTCCTTGTAAGCATACATGGTAGCAACCATTTAATAAAATCAACATGTTATCTCAAATAAATCCTCATTTCACTTCTTACTCAATGCAGTACAAGGGGTCAAGCAGTCTCATTAGCTGCGAGAAGCAGACGATTCGAATTGAGTTTTTGAACCTTGCAAGGTAAACCTAAACACACGGCATGTAGGGGCACTCCGTCCCCACACACGTCAACCGTCCCCATCGATTCCCGGTTCGCGGCCAGGGCTCACCGCCTTGGCATACAATGGTCCACTGACCCCGGTTGCCGCCATGCAGTGACCACACTTGTATCCACCATAGCTAGCATGGGAGACCCAGTCTCAGGACAAGTGAGGGGGAAAGTCCGCGCCCGGCTTCACTCAGGTACTAGGTTTACCGGTTGCCATATTTCCCGACATGTGTTTAGTACTTTCAAACGCTTGACTTAGGTATCCACACATTAATCCTTAATTCCATTTCCGTCTCATGGACAAGGAATCCACCCTGGATCCAAGTCCATGGACCATCATAGATCCCGTTATCAAGATGAATACAATCAATTCCTGACCTCGCGCGAGTTCTAGAAAAATCACTCGACTTCTACCGAGATCCTAATTAGCAAAGCAGTACTCGACCTAGAATACTAGTATCCATCTTCAAAAGGGAATCCTGAATTCATGCAACTAAGGGTTTCAAGCAACTCCTACACTTAAGTGCACATCACAAGCCTACAAACATTAAGTGTAGTAATGTAGCATATATAAATCGGTTATGCATAAAACTGGGGCTTGCCTTCAAATGCTGGGGCTGCGGGGAGATCCTCTGTGGCAGGCTCGGGAGCTGGCTCGTGGTCTTCCTCGTGGATAGCTCCTTGCTCAGGAATGAGCACGTACTCTCCATTAGCGAGGTTGCAATCTAATGAATGCAATGAGTGAGATATATGTATGCCATGATATGCAATGTGGTAGCAATAGAAATGATTAATTTGACAAAGTAAGGTTAAATCTCACTATGGGCATTTTGGTGGTATACTTAGCCAAATTAGGGTCAAGTTTGGTTAAGTTAAATGGTCAGATTATTTTGGTGTTCCACTGATTTCCTTTTAGTGTCTTAGTGAAGGTTTATTATGATCCTTGCTGAATTCATTAGGGTGAGATTCATTATTCTCTCTTCTCTTTTTCTCTTATGCTTTTAAGGTGGGTTTGAACTACACTATGGCTCTATAAATTCCCAAAACTTCTGTAAAAATTACAGTAGCTTCTCACTAGTGTACAACTCTCAGTCTCAAAAATGGAGGCTTAAAAAGTTAAGGCTTTACTGTGTACAAAATTATCAAGTTGTAGGGCAGAGGAGGTGCTTTGAACTACAACTCTCTCGTAACAGTGGATTAATCCCTAAAGCTTATTTTTGCTGGCTTTTAGGTGCTATAATATGACTTTGTACCATGTTTTAGCCACTATTATCTATTGGTCATTTTTCTGTGATTTTCTAAACTTCTTGGCCATAGGGGTGCTTTCTACTACCACTATACTTGAAAATGTCAAACAACAGATTTCTAATTTTTCCTACCTTCTTCTTTGTGCAAGAGCAATCATTCTAGAATTTGGCAACCTTTTGCTTAGGGGAGAGGGTAGTAGAAATTCTTGGAATATATGGCCTTTTTCATGGGGTAGGGGGTAATGTGTGTTATCTTATCCTTTTAATTGGGTCTCATATTTTTCTCTGGTGGTCTACTTTATAAATAGTTGGGTAAAAATTTGTTTGCCCACTGTTGCACAATTTTAGCCTTTCCTGTGATTTAATTAAAACATGGGCCAAAATCAAGTTTGAATTGTTCAACCCACTTATTATGATGGGTTGGGGTGTTTATAATTTTTGTAGTGGTGTTCTATTAGTTAGGAGTCTACTGAATATTTCTTGTCATTTTTGCATTGGTCCTTGTATTTTTAATTATGGCTTTTCATGATTTCTTAGTGCCTAACAAAATATTTAATCATGGATTGGCTCTGAACTAAGGTTCTCTGTATTTTTCCTATGTTCTCTGTCACTTAAGTATACTAGGAAAAATATGTTCCTTCTTTGTTTATTATCTTCCACTGCCTTTCTTAATTTTCTAAGTTTTGGATAGATATGGTTTTTAATAGACAATCTTGAGTTATTTTTGTATACTGGGGTGCTTAGTATTTTTAAATAGTGCATATGTTGGGTATGTACCTCCACAAATTTTCTTAAGCCTAGTATAGGAATATTTCTATTTTTCTCTATATTAATAAGGTTTGGGCAGTTTCCTTATTTAATTCAAAATTCTAAAAATTAGTACAGAAAATATGGGGTTCAGTATTTTTGTTTGATAGTTCATAATATTTGGAATCTAGCAAAATTGGTTTGACTAATTTTGGATAAGTATTTCTCAAGTTATAAATTTCCTAAGTTATCTATTCATTAAAAAGGATTAATCAGAAATGGTTAAATGGAAACTAACTTTGCATCAGGGTCCCTGGCGTGTGCTTTCTAAATTCTTTACAGACTAGTCCTCGGGTCACTATTCAAATGTGTCTCTGACACTTCAGAGAACCCCGTGGGGTTCTACTAAAGCTAACCCAAGGTCCTTCCCCCAATTAAACAGTGCCTACGGCGGAGGAAAGGGCGGAGGGGCTTACTGGTGGCGAGATAGCTCCGATGAGGTGTCTAGGGAGGTTGGGGAAGTCACGGCGGTCACGTCGATGTACGGATTACCGTCGGAGGTGGCCGGAGCTGGCGGGTCCACGCACGCAGGTGTCGAAGATCAGCGGCGGTGAGGAATCCGGCCTAACCACGACGAGATAGCTCAAGCCAGAGAGTCGAGAGGCTTCATGAGAGGTCAGGGAAGTCGTAGGCGCAAGGAATTGAAGAATGGTTCACCTGGTAGCTCGGTCTACGTGCGGTGGCGGACGGCCGAAGTCCGGCGATGGTGATCTCGCTGTTTCGGTGAGGCAGGGCCTCGATCCTTGCTTGGAGAAGCTTCACGGCTCCATGGGGACACTGTCCAGAGGCTTGGGTGAGGCTAGGGGTCTCTGGAAATGGCTGGCCGCGATGGCCGACGCTCGGGTGGCTTGGGCGGTGTAACACCCTGAATTTGGGGGTATAAAATTTCTTTTCTAATATCTAACAAATTCAGGTGTTACCCTCTCTTTTCCTTAATTTTCCTTTTCTTTTTCCTAAACAGCGGAGAGTTATTTTGTGTGTGTATATATATATGTTAAGTATAGTAAAATGGAACCCTAAAAGAGTCCTTGATTATTGCATAACATGCTGAGACATTTTATTTTATGTTGAATTGTTGTGGTGGTGCATCCATTCAAACTCATGAAGTATATTTGAATTTTCGATTCAAAAACTATATCTAAATTTGAATAGAAATAGGTAAAAGAAAAGAAGAAGAAATAAAAAAGGGAAAACCACCCAAGCCCCCCTCCTTTCGGCCTCAGCTGGCCCGGCCCGTTCTTCCCCTTCCCCACCCCTGGCCCACCTCCACCGCTTGGCCCAGCAACTAGCCTTGGCCTGCCACGCGTCGCTCTCGCGGTTGAGCCGGCCCACCCAGCGCGCGCTCGACCTCCTCCCCGCGGCCCACCGACGGCACGGCCCAGCACCACGCATCCCTGGCCGTGGTTCCTAGCTCCCCCAGCTTGCGCATGGCCCAGCGCTAGCCCCTCGCTGGCCCACTCCCGCGCACGCTGCGCGCTCCGCGCCTCGCCCGCACCACGGCCCAAGTCGTTTTCTCCCCCCGCGGCCCACGAATTTCCCCCACGTAATGGCCAGCGCATGCCAGATTTTCCTAGCGTCCGCGCGTCACGATCGCCCAGATACTGTTCCTCTTCTCCGAAGGAACCGCCTAGTGCACCCATGACGTGATTTTCTCGCAACCGCCCACCCGAGGCCCCTACTAAGATCCTGCGCCGTCGCCCAGCCTTTTCCCCATCTCCCCTAGTGCCCCAATCCCCCGCACTCGTTCTCGTGTGCCTAGAACCGCCACCGGTCGCTAGAACTCTCGCCATTCGTGCCCGCCTCGACGGTCGTCGTCGGCGAGTGTAGGTGAGGAGCCCTTCATCTTCTTCCTCCCTCTCGGTGCACACAGTCTGCTTGCACGGCGTTCGTTCTCGGCTGGCGCCCTTGCGCGGCCCAGCCCCACCTCCCCGTGCCCTCACGCGTGCGGCGGCGCGACTTGCTGCTCGCGGTAGGCGTGGTTGGTCCGGCCCGGCGTGGCGCACAGCCTGCGTGGCTTGCCCGCGGCGCGTGGCCGGTGAAGCTCGCCCATGCACGCCCCCGCGTGGTTGCTCGTGCCCCGGCGCGGCATGTAGCGCTGTTTCGTGGCCGCGCGACAGGTTCACCAACCCGCACGTACACGAAAATCCCAAAGCCACAATCTCACAGTAGGCATCCGTAGACATGTCAGCGCGTCATCGGGGTCCCGACGACATACGTCTACCCCCCCTAGACGATGTCCGTCTACCCCCAAACCCCTTTGTCTACCCCGCGTGTCAGTAGTGTTGTTTTGTTGTAAGCATGTTTTAATTAATTAACTAATTATTTGTTAGTCTGATGGTTATTAAAATGGTATGTAAATTAAAAACTAATCCATAGCTTTAAATTATACTTTTATAAATAAATATTCGTGTGATTAATATCAGCTCAAATGTGTCTGAACTCATACTTGTTTAGTATAAACACGATGTCTGTTAGCGATTCTCGTGAGTCTTGCGCGACATCGTGCTGTTCGCGCGTAGTCGCGTTGACTCGTGCGTGTCGCGCACCGTCGTGCGCGTTGTTTCGCGTGTCATCCGCACACTGTTTTGTACAGTGTCGTGTGTCGATCACGCGTGTCGCGCGACGTCTGCGCATGATAATAAATTGTTTTTGCTTGTAAAGACTCATGTTAACGATGTTAATACATCATGGCGTATATTTTAGATAATTAACTTAAGGTTTGCTCGATGAATATTTATTAGATTAATATTCCAATTAGATTAAATGTGTAGTGTTCCACTTGAGCTTTTATAATAAATATTAACATGGCTAATATTAACTTAACTACTTTCTATTTATTTAATATTTGTTTAGTATAAACGTGTCACCTATTTAATTTGTCTCACCTGCCGCGCGTGCTGGTTCGCGCGTTGTTCACGCTAGACGTGCGCATTGTTTTGTGTGTCGTCAGCGTGCTATATCGCGCGTATCCGCGCGTCGTTCATGCTAGACATGCTCACTGTTTTGTGTGTCGTCAGCGTGCTATGTCGCGCGTATCCACGCGTCGTTCGCACACTGTCGTGCTATCACGCGTTGTCGTGTGCGTTGTTCCGCGTGCTGTCTGCGCGCTGTTTCACACAGTGTCGCGCGTCGTCGCGCGTCTTTTGCGCGTTGTCGCGCGCGTTATTAAATTGTTTTCGCTTATGATCATTCACATTAATTAATCACCTGTGTAGCTGTTAACTATTAAAATATCAAAATAATGGAAACTAAGTAGTTACGTTAATTTATATTTTATAAATGCCTGCTAATATGATCATGCCGAAACTAAGTATTATAGTTAATATCCATTTAGCATAAACGCGATATCTTCTCGACTATAGCTTCGAGTTCGACGTTTCTTTTTCCTCTCGAGACCGTAGTAGCGCACTCTATTTCGTACTGCATGTTTTATAATGTTTTTCCTTTGTATGATGTAATGTTCTTATGCATGTATATGTTTTTTGCTTGTGCCTGTTCCTCTTAATTCGCGTTGCGAATAGATTGTGATCCGTTTCCGAGCTTTGAGGGATCGACAGTCAAGCTTCGGCGACCAAGAGATCGAACTCTTCGAATTCTACAAAGTTGAAGACCCTGAGCATCCGTTTGGTGAAGGCAATTGTCGTCTAACCCATTATATCCCATTTGCTTTATAATTTACTGTCCTGCATACTATGAACAACATAAGGATTGACTAGCTTTCTATTTACCTTGTCCTTGATTGCCTTTTGGGTTACTATGGTTAGCTTCATGCTATTGCTTTACTTTAATCAACGAACATGATGTGAACACTTATGATACGATGTTGTCATTATGATTATGATGTTGGACTAGTGATACATTAGGGGGCTCGAGCGGTTTCTCGAGTGCCTCTCCGTAAGGACCTGTTCATTGGATGACCGCCCGACAAAACAGTGCAACCATGAGGGTGGTATGGGACGCCCTTAGCTAATTAATTAGAGGAACTAAGGTGTAGTTCGCTTCGCCGTCGTGCCGTCAATGGGGCTCGGTGTATACGGCTCGCTCTGACGAGGGAGGATTGCGCCTTGGGGAGGAGTGCGGTACATTTAGGAAACCTAACGGGCTGCTGCAGTCTTAGGGAATCTTTGTAAAGGCTCCGTAGTGAATCCCTGGCCATTCACCTTGGGAGTGAACAAGGGTCTTGCAAGCCCAGGCTAGAGAGGGAATCACGGCTTGTGGGTAAAGTGCGCAACCTCTGTAGAGTGTTATGAAACTGATATATCAGCCGTGCTCGCGGTTATGAGCGGCCAAGGGAGCTCCATTGATTAGAGACACATTGATCAGAGATGTTTTGTTTACAGATGATGATGAGGATAATGTTGGTTTCAATTATGATTATGGTTATGATTTCAGGTATTCTTTCCGTTTGGAAGGAGTACTTTTGGGTTAACAACTTGGGTTAATGTTAAAACTTGGCTCTCTACTAGTAATAATTACCTGACCAACTAAAAGCAACTGCTTGACCTTAACCCCACATAAAGCTAGTCCACTACAGCCAAACGGGGCATTTGCTAAGTACGTCGATGTGTACTCACCCTTGCTTTCACAAAACACCAGGTTGCCTTTGGTGCAATCTATGCTCAGGCAAAGAAGAAGGTGTCGAGGCAGATCTCTAGGAGTTCCAGGACTTCGATGAGTTCAAGAATTAGGCTAGCGACCTCCCCCAGTTAGCTACCTGTGGTGGGTTTATTTACGTTGGCTACGTTTTGAGTCTGTGTACTTTGATTTATATTATGTAAATGACTCTAGTATTTAATATTATTACTTATTCCTTATTGTTATTCGAAGCATTATGCTATGATGAGTCATTTATCTAATCGCCGTGTACGTGAATTTTTGATCCTGGCACGTACATGGTTCGCATTCGGTTTACCTTCCAAAATCGGGTGTGACAGGCGGGCGGCGCAGAGCTCGCTAGAGCTAAGGACGGGGTCAGGACAGCGGGGGTAAGCGTGGAGTGGAGTGTAGCGCGTCCAGGGGTGGTCTTTAAGGGCGCGGACGAGCTCGGCTGAGGGTGGCTCTGACACGCTCTCGAGGTGTGCGCGGGGGAGCGCAAGTGCGCGCTCTGGCGCCTAGGCACGGCGTCGAGCACGAGGCAGCGCAGAGAATGGTCAAGTTCAAGCGCGGATTGGCTCCAAATCTTCTTGATTATGGCCACCATCCCGTTGAGAGATCTCTTCACTAGACCTTCCTTTGTTGTTTATGTGTGGCGGCTTATGGGTTTTGTTGACTGGAGCCAAAGATATGGGGTGATCAAATCGGGTTTGTCTCACTGCTGAAACCCGAGATGAAATCCCTCACTTGACATGTCTAGGGCACGAATCTCGATGCCATCTTCACACATGTTGCAGAGGGGTTAATTTAGCACAACTTTGTCAATGGGGGCTTAAGGATTTGAGCTAGGGATCAAGGTGAACGTGCTCGAATTCTAGGTGAGGGCTGAAATTCAGAAATCTGAATTTTCAGATTTCCCTAGAGAGCTCCCACTTGCATGGCCTTTTTGGGGATTTTAAACAATTATTTTGGCCAAACTTTTCTAATAGTTATTGTAGCTTTATTAGTATATTTCAACTTTTATAATTGGTCTAAGCCATGATTCCATGTTTTTCATGGTCTTTTTACCAATTTTCTCCCTCTTTACTTAAATGGCCTAATTAAGGTTATTCTAGGGTTTAGACATTTTTTTCTCACTTTGAGGTGCATGATATGATTAAGGCATAATCCTTAAGATGAAAAAGACTTAACTAAACCTTTGTTCCTAAATTTTGATGTCTTTTGCTCAATTTGATTCACATGTGATAATGGTCTTGAGTTAGCACTAAGAAGAAACCCTAAGTAACACTGGGGTGTTATAGCCTTCCCCCCTTAAAGGAATCTCGTCCCGAGATTCAGGTCGGAGTCCTCCAGGGTGGAGAGAAATTTTATGGCTTGATTTTTTGGGGTTGGTTGTGTAGTAAGGTTCTGTAGTAAACTGCTCTTTGAATGTCACCCTCTTTGCAACTTCAGAAAGGAAGTCCTTTTTGACTTAGTTTTACAATTAACTTATATTAGGATAAGGCCATTCTTCTTACATTTAGATTCAAAGGGCAGGGGGAGGGGCTGGGTATGGGTACGTACTGATTCCCTTAGGTAGACAATTGGGGAAGTTCGAACGTAGAAATTCCTTAGTCTCCCAATTAGCCTCTTCCTCTGAGTGATTGCTCCATTGGATCTTATACATTTTGATCGACTTAGCCTGAGTTGGTCTTTCCTTGCAATCCAGAACCTTGGAAGGGTATTCTTGATATGATAGATCTAGTTCTATCTCCACTTCGGGTTCTGCTATGACCTCGGTTGGCAATTGAACACATTTCTTCAATTGGGACACATGGAACACATTATGGATGGCAGACATTTTCAGCGGTAGCATCAATTTGTATGCCACAGGTCCACATGTTTCCACGATTTCATAAGGTCCAATGTAGCGAGGGGCTAACTTGCCTTTGATCCCAAACCTTTGCACTCCTTTGGTGGGTGATACCGTTAGATATACGAAATCTCCCACTTCAAACTGGAGAGGTTTTCCTCTCTTGTCATGGTAACTCTTCTGCCTGGCCTGAGCAGCTTCTAGATTTTTCCTGATCAATTTGACTTTCCTTTTGGCTTCAGTCACTAAGTCAGGTCCAAAGATTTCTCTTTCTCTAGGCTGAGACCAGTTGAGGGGTGTTCAACACCTTCTTCCATATAGGGCTTCGAAAGGTGCCATCTTCAGGCTGGATTGATAACTGTTGTTATAAGCAAACTCTACCAAAGAGAGGTACTTATCCCAGTTCTTGCCACAATCGATCGCACAAGCCCTTAGCATATCTTCGAGAATTTGATTTACTCCTTCGGTCTGACAATCAGTCTAGGGGTGGTAAGCTGAACTCCTTATTAGCTTGGTTCCCAAAGACTCTTGCAATTATTCCCAAAATCTGGCAACGAATTGGGCTCCTTGGTCAGAAACAATGGTCCGGGGTAACCCGTGCAAACACACGATTTGGTCAATATACAACTCTGCATACTTCTGAGCCTTATTGGTGGTGTGCACTAGAAGAAAAATGTGCCACTTTCGTCAATTGGTCCACAATGACCCAAATCGAATCATGATGCCGAGAGGTGTTGGGCAGACTAAAAGTCACCTAGGGGGGGTGAATAGGCAAAACCTGAAATTTAAAACTTTATCCCCCAACTAGATCCCTAGATTAGTGGTTAGAACAAGATACACAAATATTGGAATATAAAAGCTAAGTTCTTGCTTGTAACGAGTATTGCTTTCAAATAATGCGAGAGTGATAAATCAATACAACTAATAAGTTATAGAATAACAAAGCAAGAATCCTTAGATGAGAAGAGCACTAGGACAAGTTCTTTCTTGCAACGTGTTGCTTCACTAAATGGGAATTTAACTTGAAGCAACACCAAATGATATTAGCAAATAATGGTGCAAGAAAACTTAGAGCAAAGGAAAACAAACAAATCACAAGCAATAAACACAATGGACACGGGTGATTTGTTTTACCGAGGTTCAGCCCTCGAAGGCCTAGTCCCCGTTGAGGAGTCCACTTAAGGACGGGTCTTTTTCAACCCTTTCCCTCTCTCCCCCGATCACACAAGGATTGGTGAGCTCTTCTTCTTCTCAAGGATCACTCTCGATCCCACAAGGACCACCACACTCTTTGGTGTCTCTTGCTAGCTTTTACAAGCCTCCAAAACTTTGGAGGAAGTTCGATGGGAGTCAATACTCCACGCACAAATGAACACAAAGATGTAGCACACACTATCTCTCAATTGAATCTCACAAGGCGCTAGGGCTAAACTCAATTGAGTAGCTCTCAATTGCTTGCTCTCTCTTTTGTGGCACTTGTGTTGGTTGTAGTGGACTAAATCTTGTGTATAGGATGGATCAATGAATATATGTGGTTTGGAGGGCTTGAGTATGTCAACTAGATGACTTGGAATGTTGCTTGGGCTCCCACACCTTGAAGTGGCCGGTTGGGGTGGTATTTATAGCCACCAACCAAAATCTAGTCGTTGGTGAAAGCTGTCTGTCGTATGGTGCACCGGACAGTCCGGTGCACACCGGACATGTCCGGTGCGACAGTCACCTTACCCGACCGTTAGGGTTCTGACCGTTGGAGCTCTGACGCTGGGCCTGCCTGGATGTCCGGTGGCGCACCGGACATGTACTGTAGAGTGTCCGGTGCGTCACTACGCGCGTGCCTGACTTCTGCGCGCTCTGGCGCGCATTAATTGCTGTTGCAGGTGACCGTTGGCGCGAAGTAGCCGTTGCCCCGCAGTTACACCGGACAGTCCGGTGTACACCGGACATGTCCGGTGAATTATAGGGGAGCAGCCGAAGCGAATTCCTGAGGCTGGCGAGTTCCTGAGGCCGCTCTTCCTTGGAGCACCGGACACTGTCCGGTGTACACCGGACAGTCCGGTGAATTATAGTGGAGTTGCCTCTGGATTTTCCCGAAGGCGACGAGTTTGCGCTGGAGTCCTCTGGTGCACCGGACATGTCCGGTGGCACACCGGACAGTCCGGTGCGCCAGACCAGAGGTGCCTTCGGTTGCCCCTTTGCTCTTTTGTTGAACCCAATACTTGGTCTTTTTATTGGCTAAGTGTGAACCTTTGGCACCTGTATAACTTATACACTAGAGCAAACTAATTAGTCCAATTATTTGTGTTGGGCAATTCAACCACCAAAATTAATTAGGGACTAGGTGTAAGCCTAATTCCCTTTCAATCTCCCCCTTTTTGGTGATTGATGCCAACACAAACCAAAGCAAATATAGAAGTGCATAATTGAACTAGTTTGCATAATGTAGGTGCAAAGGTTGCTTGGAATTGAGCCAATATAAATACTTACAGGATATGCATGGATTGTTTCTTTATTTTTAACATTTTGGACCACGCTTGCACCACATGTTTTGTTTTTGCAAATTCTTTTTGTAAATCCTTTTCAAAGTCATTTTGCAAAATAGTCAAGGTTAAATGAATAAGATTTTGAGAAGCATTTGTAAGATTTGAAAATTTCTCCCCTTGTTTCAAATGCTTTTCCTTTGACTAAAACAAAACTCCCCCTCAATAAATTCTCCTCTTAGCGTTCAAGAGGGTTTTAAGACATCAAATTTTGAAAATACTACTTGCTCCCCCTTTAGAACACAAAGAGATACCAATTTGAAATTTTCCAATTGAAAACCATTAATTTTAAAATTAGGGTGGTGGTGCGGTTCTTTTGCTTTGGGCCAATACTTTCTCCCCCTTTGGCATGAATCGCCAAAAACGGATACTTGGAATGAAATATAGGCCCTTTTCTTTCTCTCCCCCTTTGGCAAATAATTCAAATATTCAATAGAGATATGAGTGAAGATTATACCAAAGTGAAGAACTATTTGGAATACCGGCAAAGAGTGGATAATACCGATGGAGTTGAGTGGAAGCGTCGTCTTTGCCGAATACTCCAATTCCCTTTCAATCCTATGACTAAGCATGAGAATATACTTGAAAACACATTAGTCATAGACATAAAAGAGATATGATCAAAAGGATAAGTCAAATTAAGCATGATCATAATTCTATATAACATAGATTGCTCCCCCTAAATATGTGCATGGAGAGGAACATATATTTTGGCCTTAAATGTCAATTGCACATAATTAGGTTAATGAGAACATATCTATATTATACAGAATGTGAAGTGCATTGTGTCATAGTATAAGTGTGATGCTCATGACAGTTTATGCACTTATGAAAGCATGTTGCAAACATTTTAAGCATTTACCCTTAAAGATTTCAAAGAGACTTAAGGACCATCCACCTTTGGAACAAAGGTAGCTTATCCTCGTTACAAGGTTAAGCTTTAAGCTCTTTGACAAATAAATCACTTTATCTAGTTTCAACAAGGATGCATTAAAGCATGAATGAATTTTTTGAGAAGTTAAACTAGATATGAAGCAGGGATAAATGCAAAGGACATGCTTTCTCTTCCTTCTACACAAGATATGCAAGGAATGTATACAAAAGGAAGATTTAGGTACAAGTTTAAATGAAAGGAGATAGTTTTACCTTTTTGTACCTTTACATAGGGATGCTCTCTTCATTGTGCTTTGACCTTAGTCTTAGATGCTTAAGACCTATTCTTAATGACAATATATGGAAATATTTTGCACAAGAGAGAGTTCTACAACTAGTGATCTTTTCAAGTTATTATTAGCATATATCAAATGGATCACAAGTTGCATAAATGTATCATGAATTCTCCTTTTAACTTAGTGCATATTAAGAGAGATATCGATTGATAGTATATACGGCACTTAGAAGCATGATTGTTGATTGAAGTCATTCAATGATCAAACAAATAACAGAGGTGATCAAAAGAACAACATACACATTAGATTATCAATTAAGCTTGGAGAAGGAGAATCCAGCCAATATGCTACTTTAGAGTGAAAAACAAGAATTTAAAAATAGTAGCATAGTTCATGAGAAACTTATTCTCATGCAAGAGACTATATGAAATTACTGAGATAAAGTAATAGTCTCAACAAAATCAAGATGCAAGAATAAACTCCCCCTAAAGATATGCATCGAGTATTTGAATTGAATGGATGCATATACTTTAAAAACAAATATGGAGAAGCATTATACATCTTGATTAAGGCTCATAAAATTTTCAATAAACAACTTTTAAGCCTAGCATTATCATTATGAAAGGATTTAGAATACTCACAACCACACCATTGATTGTTTTGTAGATCTTACTGTCCAAGTAGGTGGTGTTGTTCTTGATGTCCTCCTCTTTCATTTGAGAGTCCTCCCTCCTCCCTTTGTAGTTGTTTCTTTTTCCTTTCAAACTTATTGAAAATGCTCAAGAAAGATGTTAGTAACACAAGGGAGTATATAATGAAGGATGATTTCTTTTAGATAGGAAATAAGCACAATTCATCATCCATAGGTCACATAGACATGAAGTAAAATCCTTAACATTAGTGCACTTATACTTGAAAAGAGGAACATGCACTATTTAACAATTTGATCAGTCATAGGAATTTACTTCTTCATATTGAGCTTCATTATCATGACTTAGAAACGCATCAATATGAGAATGGATATAGCAAAGACATGAATTAGATTCTAATGGACAAACGCATTTATGAATATGATATTGAATGCACACTTAGTTATTTTAGGTCCAATAAAGAATCTATTCCTCACAAGGGTAGAATATGATAATTTAGATTAAATACCCATTGAGATGGGAACCAAACTTAATTAAGAAGATGAGTACCTTTGCTTTTACCTTTCTTCCTTTGGGTGAAGATCAACCCATGAGGTTTGTGCACTTTCTCTCTTGTAGATTTTCATAATTGAACTCAAGAGAAATGTTAGTAGCAACACAAGCACTAGTTTCCCTCTTTTGTAATCATTTTTGATGAGGAATGAAGAGTGGATTACTAAAGCATGGAAACTTTATAATATGAACTAGATCATTCCTTGAAGTATGCTTAGTTTTAACTTATGGAACAAGCATAGTAAGTTCTTTAGGATTATGGAAATAAATCTAATTCATGATTTGGAAAGCGATAAATGTGAAAGAATCATATCCAATTTGAGCAAGTAGAAATACATCATAAAACATTGGATTGATTTTTTCTTTTCATGTTAGATTACACGCTTCCAAAGAGAAACTTATTCTCTACAAGTGAGACTATTTGGGTTACTTAGATAAAATCATTAGTCTCACTATTCTAGTTATAGAGAGAGTTTTCCTTTTATAAGTGTCCTAAGGATTTGAATTCCTTACATGACACCTTATTCTTTTAAGAACTTGAAATATCTCTCTATATCTAGAATCATGGCAATAATAGAATAACTTAGCGAAAAACATGCCATGTGGTACTTCCAACAATTTAAAGCATGTAGATTGCCATAGGATGGAAATGATGAGTATGCAATCAACCATATGATAGGAAATTCTTCAAAGAATGGTAATATAAATTTAAAGGCGTTTGAAGTGCTTCAATTTTTCTATGTGACTACACAAGACACATAAGAAATGATATTCTAAAATACTTGCACTTAAAAGATAAGTATTACCATCCTTTGGCTTTCCTCCATGCTGTAGGCCTTGATTTTTTGCATATGATATCTCTTCACTTCCTACAACATATAATATCTTCCTCGAGATGATATGAGTTTAAGACATAGCAATTTGAAAAATAACCTTGGGTCAATCACGGATATAGATCATTGAAGATTGATAGCTTGAGTTTATAAGAATTGAATGGACTCTCTCAAGCACCCCTAGGCATCATATCATCTCCTTTTCCTGCAAAGCTTGTCAAGCATATTTTGGTACCCACCGCTTGATGGGTCCATCACGGTTAGTCAACAAAGATCTAGGAACCCAAAAGTCCTTTGTGTTAGCACTAGGTAAACTCACTACCTTTCTAGCACAAGTTGCAATTTTGGGTTGCCTAGTTATATGAAAATCAATTGACAAGTTAGGAGTGGAATTGTTACCAATGGGACAATCCTTGCATTGATGTCCCTTCTTTCGGCATGTGTAGCATAGGCGTTTTTCAAGTTTTAAAGTTTTCTTCTTTCCTTGTTTGTTGCTTGCTACATGGTTAGTAAAAGCTTTCTTTTCTAACCCTATGCCTTTTTGTTTTAAATGAGGACAAGATCTAAGCAAGTGTCCCTTCTTGGAGCATTTAAAACAAAGTCTATCATCCTTGTTAATAATCAAGTCATTGTTAATGTAGGGACATGACTTAATCAAGTGCCCCTCTTCAAAGCATTCACTACACCTCTTAATGTGAAGTGTGGCTTGATCATTACCTTGGATGTTACCTTTTATGGAGGCATGGTTGAGGCTTTTGGAAGAGGTGTTGATTTTCTTCTTTTGCTTCCTCTTCTTGGCAATCCTCAAGTCCTTGACATTTTCTTTAAGGGATGTAGTGCATGCCACGGTTGTTCCCGTCTCAAGCTTCTTCACCATGTGATCACGGTTATCTTGAGAAGGTTGAGCAATGCACTTCCCTTTAAGTTGTGTCAAGCTCTTCTTTAGCCTCTCATTCTCTTCTTTGAGCTTTTGATATGTGTCTTCTTTTGTTCCTGTGAATTCTAGCTCAAAAGAAGATTTGCTTGTCGACGGACAACAAGCATTAGCACATGGTAATGTAGTATCAATATGAACACATGTGCATGAGTGAGGTTGTTGGAATTTTAAGTTTTCTATCACAACCTCATGAGCAATGTTTAATATGATATGATCATCTCTAAGATTTTCATGAGAGCATAGGACCATATCATATTTTTCTTGAAAAGCTAGATTTTCAATTTTTAGCTTTTCTACTTGGTCCTTAAGCAAGGTATTCCTATTTACTAATTGAGCGATACAATGTAAAGCGTTATCTTGCTCAATTGAAATAGTTTCATACCTTTGGACCAAATCAACATGAGAGCATTTTAGCTCCTCATGTTCTTTAGTCAACTCGTCAAAGCATTGCATCTTCATAGAGAGAATACTTTCTAGCCTTTGACGAGCTTCGCCTTGCTCTCTAGCTCTTTCTAGAAGTTTGAGCATGACCGCCTTATCTTCTTGGCTTAGGCGAGCGTAGAGTTGCACAAAGCTTCTTTCTTCCTCCTCATCCTCATTTGTGCTTCCGCTATCATTTGCATTAGCCACACAACACATGTGGGAATCGAAATGGGAAGACAAACCTTTTGGAGAGGTGGATTCATCGTTTGGTCTCCACCGTTCATTTTCTTCTTCTTCCTTGCAAGGGTTAGTATCACAAATACCAAAGGAAGTAGAAGCGCAAAAAGAACTATCATGTTTGGACTCATCAAATTTTCTTTTAATTCTAGCCCAAATATCATGCGCATCATGGATGGATTCGTCATAATTTGATATGAAGGCACGATAATCTTCTTTGCTAAGAGAATTGCTTAAGATGTCAAAAGCTAGGTAGTTTAAGCGAAAACATCTTTGATCCTCCTCGGAGACAATTTTTCCGTTATAACTAGGAGGGAAGATACTCTTGTCTAAAATTTGTTCTAATTGTGGATCTACCGTTCTAAAAGCATTTATTACTCTAGTAGACCATGAATCATAATTAGAACAATTGGAAAGTAATATCTCAAGAGTTACCTCCTTGTTCTCCTGGGTCTTCTTGTTCTTTTGGGATCTTCTACGAGCCATCACTTCGAGTTGTTAGACTCAAGATGAAGTGCCTAGCTCCGATACCAATTGAAAGTCGCCTAGAGGGGGGGTGAATAGGCAAAACCTGAAATTTAAAACTTTATCCCCCAACTAGATCCCTAGATTAGTGGTTAGAACAAGATACACAAATATTGGAATATAAAAGCTAAGTTCTTGCTTGTAACGAGTATTGCTTTCAAATAATGCGAGAGTGATAAATCAATACAACTAATAAGTTATAGAATAACAAAGCAAGAATCCTTAGATGAGAAGAGCACTAGGACAAGTTCTTTCTTGCAACGTGTTGCTTCACTAAATGGGAATTTAACTTGAAGCAACACCAAATGATATTAGCAAATAATGGTGCAAGAAAACTTAGAGCAAAGGAAAACAAACAAATCACAAGCAATAAACACAATGGACACGAGTGATTTGTTTTACCGAGGTTCGGCCCTCGAAGGCCTAGTCCCCGTTGAGGAGTCCACTTAAGGACGGGTCTTTTTCAACCCTTTCCCTCTCTCCCCCGATCACACAAGGATCGGTGAGCTCTTCTTCTTCTCAAAGATCACTCTCGATCCCACAAGGACCACCACACTCTTTGGTGTCTCTTGCTAGCTTTTACAAGCCTCCAAAACTTTGGAGGAAGTTCGATGGGAGTCAATACTCCACGCACAAATGAACACAAATATGTAGCACACACTATCTCTCAATTGAATCTCACAAGGCGCTAGGGCTAAACTCAATTGAGTA
Organism: Zea luxurians; assembly: GCA_029449295.1. Classification (NCBI taxonomy): domain Eukaryota; kingdom Viridiplantae; phylum Streptophyta; class Magnoliopsida; order Poales; family Poaceae; genus Zea; species Zea luxurians. Next base: position 31,647,703 of record JAOPSE010000014.1, read on the forward strand.
GCTCTCAATTGCTTGCTCTCTCTTTTGTGGCACTTGTGTTGGTTGTAGTGGACTAAATCTTGTGTATAGGATGGATCAATGAATATATGTGGTTGGGAGGGCTTGAGTATGTCAACTAGATGACTTGGAATGTTGCTTGGGCTCCCACACCTTGAAGTGGCCGGTTGGGGTGGTATTTATAGCCACCAACCAAAATCCAGCAGTTCGTGAAAGCTGTCTGTCGTATGGTGCACCGGACAGTCCGGTGCACACCGGACATGTCCAATGCGATAGCCACCTCACCCGACCGTTAGGGTTCTGACCGTTGGAGCTCTGACGCTGGGCCCGCCTGGATGTCCGGTGGCGCACCGGACATGTACTGTAGAGTGTCCGGTGCGTCATTACGCGCGTGCCTGACTTCTGCGCGCTCTGGCGCGCATTAATTGCTGTTGCAGGTGACCGTTGGCGCGAAGTAGCCGTTGCCCCGCAGTTACACCGGACAGTCCGGTGTCACCGGACATGTCCGGTGAATTATAACGGAGCAGCCGAAGCGAATTCCCAAGGCTGGCGAGTTCCTGAGGCCGCTCTTCCTTGGAGCACCGGACACTGTCCGGTGTACACCGGACAGTCCGGTGAATTATAGTGGAGTTGCCTCTGGATTTTCCCGAAGGCGACGAGTTTGCGTTGGAGTCCTCTGGTGCACCGGACATGTCCGGTGGCACACCGGACAGTCCGGTGCGCCAGACCAGAGGTGCCTTCGGTTGCCCCTTTGCTCTTTTGTTGAACCCAATACTTGGTCTTTTTATTGGCTAAGTGTGAACCTTTGGCACCTGTATAACTTATACACTAGAGCAAACTAGTTAGTCCAATTATTTGTGTTGGGCAATTCAACCACCAAAATTAATTAGGGACTAGGTGTAAGCCTAATTCCCTTTCACAGACCCACAATGAAATCCATGCTGATGTCATCCCACTTCCATGAAGGTATTGATAGGGGTTGCAAGGCACCAACTGATTTTAAGTGGCTTGCCTTTATCCTATGACATGTGTCACATTCCGATACATACTGAGCTATTTCCCTCTTCATTCTGGTCCACCAATATAGGGGCTTCAGATCATGGTACATCTTGGTGCTTCCCGGATGAATGGAGAATTTGGAGAGATGAGCCTCATCCAATATTTTCCTCTTGAGATCCTTATTTTTAGGAACCATCAATCTGGCTTCAAACCATAATATCCCCTTCTTATCTTGGCAAAAACACTTATACTTCTCTGTCTTCTGATGGAGGTTCTCCTTAATGATTTGCACTCTCTTGTCACTGAGTTGGGCCATAATTATCTGGTCTCGCAAGGTTGGCTCAATGGAAATGTGAGACAAAGCACCAGAAGGAATTACTTCGATCTTCATCTTGCTCAACTCATCGCACAGGGTATTGATGCGAGAATCCATAATCATACAGTTGCATTGTGACTTCCGACTCAAGGCATCAGCCACTACATTGGCTTTCCCCGGGTGGTAGTGTACCTCCAAGTCATAGTCCTTGATCAGCTCTAGCCATCTTCTCTGCCTCATGTTGAGATCAGCCTGAGTAAAGATGTACTTGAGGCTCTTATGATCTGTGTAGATGTTGTAGTGGGTTCCCATCAAATAGTGTCTCCACATCTTCAATGCATGAACCACGGCTGCTAACTCCAAGTCATGAGTGGGGTAATTTTGCTCATAAGGCCTGAGTGCTCTTGATGCGTAGGCAATGACTCGGTTGTCTTGCATCAAAACACAACCCAGTCCAGTGCCAGAGGCATCACAGTACACATCAAATGGCTGGTTGTTGTTGGGTTGCACTAACACAGGTGCGGTGGTCAGATGTTGCCTCAAGGTGTGGAAAGCATCTTCGCACTTCTGACCCTAATTGAATTTGGCTCCCTTCTTCAACAATTCAGTCATGGGCTTCGCAATTCGAGAGAAGTCTAGAATGAATCTTCGATAATAACTGGCCAATCCTAGAAAACTCTGAATTTGATGGACAGTTGTTGGTGTCTTCCAATTCATTACCTCTTGCACCTTATCAGGATCAACAACTATGCCAGCTTGAGAGATAGTGTGTCCCAAGAATTTGATTTCTTTCAGCAAAAAATCACATTTAGACAGTTTGGCATAAAGACGGTGCTCTCGCAGATGTTGGAGCACTACATGCAAATGACCGGCATGCTCTTCTTCATTCTTTGAGTATACCAAGATATCATCGATGAAAACCACCACGAACTTGTCCAGTTCAAGCATGAAGACTGAATTCATCAGATACATGAAGTATGCTGGCGCATTTGTCAATCCAAACGACATCACCAAATACTCATACAACCCATATTTGGTTGAGAAGGCAGTCTTCGGAATATCACTTGCTCGTATCTTGATCTGATGATAGCTAGAGTGAAGGTCTATTTTGGAAAACACTTTGGCTCCGACCAACTGATTGAAAATAACATCAATACGAGGCAAAGGATACTGGTTTTTGATAGTCACCGCATTGAGTGGGCGGTAATCTATACATAGCCTCAAGCTTTCATCCTTCTTCTTCACTAACAAGGCTGGACATCCCCAAGGTGAAGTACTTGGACAGATGAAACCTTTGTCCAACAACTCTTGTAGCTGCTTCTTCAATTCTGCCAATTCAGCGGGTGGCATCCGGTAAGGCCTCTTGGACATAGGTGTCGTTCTCGGTTGCAACTCGATGGCGAATTCAATATCCTGGTCTGGTGGCATTCCTAGCAATTCATAAGGAAAAACATCTGCATACTCACAGACCACTTGAATTTTCTTCAAGGGTAACCCTATCATAGCAAAAGCACATGATCGAGTAGGTTCTTGGCTGGGTAAATACAATGTAAGGTCTGCAAAGGTAGGAGAACGAACTTCTAGAGTTCTGGCAGCTATGTCCAACACCACTCGGTGTTGAGTCATCCAGTCAGCTCCGAGAATGATGTCCATACCCTCTAGTCCCAAAATCAGGAGTGTGGTTTTGAAGATTTTGCTTCCTAGTGAGATAGGCACACTTCGATTTAATTGATTTGTTGCAATTTTGCCCCTAGGTGTTGCTATAATGAAAGACCCTTTCGTATGATAGAAAGGCAATTGACATTTAGCACTGAACTTCTGGCTAATGAAGCTATGTGATGCACCGGAATCAAACAGAATTAATGCAGGTTGATTAAAAACTGAAAAGATACCAGTCATGACGGGTGCTCCTTCAGGTAGCTCCTCCAGAGTAGTGAAATTGAGCCTCCCTTGCCTGACTTGTACCTTCTACTTCCTTCCTATGTCTTGATTTGGTGCTGGCATCCGCCTCTGCTGATTCCTTGGGCAATTCTTGGCATAATGACCCACATTGCCACAAGTGAAGCACTTGTTTCCATTTCCCTAGCGGAACTGCCGCTGCTGCTAGGGTTGATTGTTCCTTGGGGCAGGAGCTGGAAACCAGTTGGGTGCTTGCTGCTGCTGAGATAGCCTGATCACCCATCTTCCTGCCTGTTGCTAAAATCCTCTGCTCTAATTGTTGGAGACAATCCTGAACCTCTGGGGTAGAGCGGATGGTCCTGAAATTGGTGCCTTCCTCTTCTTCTCTGCCCGGTGAGCTACAATACAGTCTTCCTGTGATATGGCCAGGTTGACCAACTCATTGAAGCTATCAGCACGAACAGTGTTGAGACGCTCATGCAACTTGGTGTTGAGACCCCTGCGGAAGCAGTCTCTCTTCTTTTCATCAGAGTCTACATGATAACCCGCGTACTGGCACAGGTCATTGAAGGCCTGAGCATACTGCAACACAGTGCGGGTTCCCTGAGTTAATGCCAGGAACTCATTCAGCTTGCGATCCAGAATCCCTGCTGGAATGTGATGTCCCCTGAAAGAAGTCTTGAACTCTTCCCATGTCACTTCATGATCAGTAGGTAACATGGCGCGGAAATGGTCCCACCATGTCCGAGCAGGTCCGTGAAGCTGCTGCGCGGCGAAACGAGCTTTAGTGTCATCAGGGCAAGCTCCCGTGAGGAGGGGGAACTTGGATTCCACGACTCGTAGCCACACATCGGCGTCAAGCGGATCCTCTGCCTTGGTGAACAAGGGTGGCTGCGTGCTCAGGAACTCCTGATAGGTTGCTGTGGCCAGAGGTCGCTGCGGCTAGCCTCCACCATACTGCTGAGGGTGGGGCTGGCGCTGCAAAAGCTGTCGCAGAATTTCATTCTACTGAGCCATCAGCTCCTGCACCGTGGGAGCTGGAGGAGGTGGCGGGTGAACTTGCTCGTTCTGCCCGCGACGCTGCCATCTAAAAACAGAGATTGTTGCCAATGTTATCCCAATTCATGATTTCGAACAATATGCTTTATATCATATGGAAAGAAAATGTCATAACATAACATCAACTTGAATGAGGATAACATGATTTCATTCACTCCATCACTCACAAAAGTTTTCCTGGGTTACATCAATTTTGGGGAAGGTACCCGTAAGCCTAGTCCAAAATCTGATGCCAACTAAGCTCATGCAGGTATCTATCCTCCTAATGTGTCAAGTTAACCCATTAACCCTGAGTGGTAGAAACGACACAGGATATAGGCGAAGGGGCTATCTCAGAGGGAGCCGCATTGGTACCAGGGGCTGGTCCTAACTCCTTGGGAGCCTCTCCCTCGCTTTCGGCCTCGTTTGCCTCCATCTCCAGCTAGTGCATGTCCAGGTGGTCATTAGCTTCCTCAAGCTCCTCCTGCACATCGTGGACCTGGTTTTCTAGGACATCAATGGTGTTGTCCCGGATCTCCACCTGCTGCTCTAGGGTGGCGATGCGCTGGCTCAACTGTTCCACCTGTAGGTCCTTCTCCACCAACTCTGAAGACAAGTCGACCACAAAGTCCTCTCGGCTGTCGAGGGTGAGCTTAGTGGTCTGAGCAAGGTTAGCAAGGTGTGCCATGGCGTCACTCTACAAGGCCTGTAGGCGGTACAATGCACTCATACACTGAATAGTGATCCTCCAAACTAGGTCGGCATACATAGCCCACACGTCTTTCACATGGCTCACACGGTTGCACCACATGGGGTCGTCCCTCTTCTCAGCGGGGAAGAGTCCCAGGGGGTGCATTACCATCTTTAAGGGATGGTAGCCACAGAAAGTCATCAGGGTCTTCATAGCTGCCGCCTCGGTGGTGTCGTCCGCCCTGAATCCAATAGTCTCAGAGTCAAGGGAATGCCAACCTGGCTGATGGGGGTGACCTTCTAGAGTCAGCCAGACTCGGCAACATGGCACATGATGCTCCTCGTATAGCTGCACCATGTACAAAGAGGGCGTAGAGTAACCGGCAGAGTTGAGCACCTCCCATAAGATGGAAGGGAAACCCTCGTGGGAAAGGAAATCGAAACTGAAACAAGCGTCTCCTCCATTGGCGGGGGTGGGTGAGGTCATCTATGGAAGAGGATCAGATGTTAAGGTTACGGTGGAAAAAGAAAAACATGCGAGCCCAGGTTGTAAAAAGGAGGTGGGTTAGATTAAATTTTTACTCCTTTAATTTCTAGTCCTTTCGTGCTTTAGAATGCATGCATGCTGGAAAGAACGTCTCCTCACCGACCAGAAGGGTGCTTTTAAGGGCATCCATGAAATCCTAAGACTGGCCCATAGGGCTTACTTAATTAGCCACCTATTTTCCCACTATTCCTAAGGCCTTTCGTCCTAGGTCTAGCGTTCTAGTCCTGACGATTCCAACACTGGTTTCTAAGCAAGTTTTATTTTTTTAAAGTTGCTATTCATGATTTGTTGCTTTCTCTATAGTGGTATTTGCTCTAAAACCAGCTGTGGCACAACCGCCCGAATTATTCCAGCTTAAGTGCCCAAGTCACGCCTTGGAGGCAGCAACACACTTAAATCGGAATAACCCGTCATTCCCTTAGATCTAGTCTGATAAAGCCACTTTTCCCGGGATCAAATACCACTAGCTCACTCGAAGGTGAGTCACAGAGAGAATGCAATAAAGCAGTAAAACCACAAATTAAGTACTGGAGTTATTACATAAATCGGAGTTTTTTAGTAATCGGAAACAAGTTCATAGTTTAAAATTTGCAGTGGATAGTCGATAACGTCGAATGCTGAGTAATAGGGCAAGGCCTAGCCCACTATCCTATTCCTCAGCATTCGACGTTATCGACTATCCACTGCAAATTTTAAACTATGAACTTGTTTCTGATTACTTAAAATCTCTGATTTATGTAATAACTCCAGTACTTAATTTATGGTTTTCCTGCTTTATTGCATTCTCTCTATGACTCACCTTCGAGTGAGCTAGTGGTATTTGATCTCGGGAAAAGTGGCTTTATCAGACTAGATCTGAGGGACTGATGGGTTATTCCGATTTAGGTGTGTTGCTGCCTGCAAGGCGTGACTTGGGCACTTAAGCTAGAGTAATTCGGGTGGTTCTGCCACATTCAATCAACTAAGGCTTAAATTGATGTCAGCCCAGTGTTGATTATGCCAGATCTATAGAAGGGATTTGATATATATTGTGATGCGTGCCACCAGGGCTTGGGATGTATTCTTATGCAAGAAGGGCATGTGATCGCCTACGTGTCTCGCCAGTTGAGGAAACATGAGTTGAACTACCCCACTCATGACTTAGAACTGGCAGCCGTAGTTCATGCGCTCAAGATTTGGAGGCATTATATAATGGGAACTAAGTGTCAAGTCTACACTGATCACAAGAGCTTAAAGTACATCTTCACTTAGAAAGATCTCAACCTTAGGCAACGCCGTTGGTTGGAGCTCATTAAAGACTATGACTTGGAGATTCACTATCATCCAAGCAAGGCGAATATGGTTGTGGATACCTTGAATCGAAAGGAGCACATCCATGCAGCTACTGTCGCCCAGCTACCCGATGTGTTAGTTGAAGATTTTAGAAGACTCAACCTAGGAATAGTTGCACACACTGAAGGAATCGCTATTGAAGTGGAACCTACCTTGGAGCAGGAAATAAGCAAGGGTCAGATTGGTGATGCTAAAATCCAAGAGATCAAGGATCTGATTACTGAAGATAGAGGTCTAGAATTTACAAAGGATGAGCAAGGCACAATATGGTTCAAGAACCGGATATGTGTTCCTGAGATTGATAGCCTCCGTGAGACTATACTGAAGGAAGCCTATGACTCTGATTACTCTATTCATCCTGGTAGCACCAAGATGTATCAGGATCTGAAGCAAAAGTACTGGTGGTATGCGCTAAAAAGAGATGTAGCTACACACGTGACTGTGTGTGATGTTTGTCAAAGAGTCAAAGCTGAACACCAAAGACCAGCTAGACTACTGCACCCGTTAAAGGTACCCAAATGGAAGTGGGAAGAAATTGGTATGGATTTCATTACCGGGTTGCCTCGCACCTCGAAGGGTTATGATTCCATATGGGTGATTGTGGACAGATTGACCAAAGTGGCTCACTTCATTCCGGTCAATACTACTTATAAAGGTTCTCAGTTGGCAGAGTTATACATGGCTCAAATTGTGTGTTTACACGGGGTACCAAAGAAGATTGTTTCTGATCGTGGATCCCAATTCACCTCAACATTTTGGAAGAGCCTTCATGAGAACATGGGTACGAAGTTGAACTTCAATTCGGCCTATCGTCCTCAAACTGATGGCCAAACTGAGAGAACTAACCAAGTACTTGAGGATATGCTGAGAGCTTGTGCCCTTAAGCATGGGGGCAGTTGGGACAAGAGTCTACCATATACTGAGTTCTCTTATAATAATAGTTACCAGGCTAGTCTGAAGATGTCACCATTTGAAGCTTTATATGGTAGAAAGTGCAGGACTCCTCTCTATTGGGATCAGACTGGAGAAAGACAGTTCTTTGGGCCAGAAATCATTCAAGAGGCAGAAGAACAAGTCCGTATAATCCGGGAGAACTTGAGGGTAGCACAAACCCGACAAAAGAGCTATGCTGATAATTGAAGAAGACCATTAGAGTTTGAAGAGGGTGATCACATGTACCTCAAGGTGTCACCAATCCGTGGAATGAGAAGATTCAAAGTTAAAGGCAAGCTATCCCCTCACTTTATTGGACCCTTCAGAATCTTTAGGCGAGTTGGGGAGATGGCCTACCAGCTTGAGCTACCTAACCATCTATCTGATGTACACGATGTATTCCACGTATCTCAACTCAAGAAGTGTCTCTGTGTCCCTAAGGAACAGTTACCAATGGAAGAGCTCAATGTTCAAGGTGATCTAACTTACATGGAGTATCCTATCAAGATTATTGACACTTTGACTCGAGTTACAAGGAATAAGGTGATAAAGATGTGCAAAGTGAAATGAAGTCACCATGGTGAATGTTGTTCACTTGTTCTTAAGCATTATAAATCAAGAACAAGGCAACACAATTGTTAATCGTCCTTCGAAGCATTATTTCTTCTCGGATATAATGATCTTCAGACGAAGGTCATGAAGGACACACCTTCATCATTTCAACATATAAACGTGAATACAAATAAGAAAGCGAAGGAATACAAAAGAGTAAAGATAATAATTGTTATGTATCAATGATTCATTTATTCTTTTATTCCATAAACATGAATAAACATCGACAATATTCATATTACATTGGTACCTTCGGCTTGCCAAAAGGTGAGAGAACGAGGATGGTGCGAGAGTGATTACAATCCAGCGTGAACAGTATGGGGGCACTGTTCATCTATTTATAGTCACGGGACACAACCCGGGTAAAATTACATCCATGCCCTCGAACTCTTTTTTACAAATAACTAAAACCAATAAGGCCTATCTAGTCCTTTTTCCTTCTTTGCTTGGTCTAGGCTGAGGCCATCGACCTTCGGCATTTTGCACTGTCACCTCTATACAGAGTCTTCATCTTAAGGAGCTAAATCGAGGTTGAAGGTGGCTTCGGCGATCCTTTGTATCATTTTGCCAAAGGTGTTTTTCCGTGAAGACCTTCGGCAGAGAAGAAGACCCCCAATAGTAGCCCCTTCACGGTGCTAGATCGTTTTTCGTAACGAGCTCGATCCGCGAAAAACACGAAGGCTTCGGAATGCCGAAGGTCCGAAAAACACGAAGGCTTTGGAATGCCGAAGGTCCAAAAAACACCTTCCCTGAGCTTGTTGTCGAAGAACGATTAAAATATTTTGCTCGTCGAATGGTCCACCGCTCAGCAAGTGTAGGCGGTGTGGCGGTTCGACTTCTTCCCATGTAGCACTATATAAACAGACAGGTTGGTGAGGACTTACCACAACATTCATTGCCATTGCACTGTTATGCCGTTAAAAATTTTAACCAAAGCCGAAGCTTTTCCGGATTGTCCCCTATAGATACGTGCTTCGTCATTCGGAATCAACTTCGGCTTAAGGAACCACGAAACTTGAGATGGCTCGAGTTAGATCCACCGCTAGCGTGTCCCGCAAGGGGGGTGATGCTAAGACAACAGAGACAACGCCAATATCAGAAACGATGAGGCGATTAGGTCTAGTGATAACGGAAAAAGCTGTTTCCGAAGATGAAGCCGCTGAAGCTGAGCAGATTGCGGCTGAAGACGGGAGCGATGATGAAGCTGGGGAAGACTACAATATTTTGAGCCCGTCGAAGCCAAGCCACATCGAGTTTGGAAAATCTACTGTGACGGCAGAGGACATGATTATGATGAAGTTGGGTTATTTTGGAGAAGCTGAGAGCAAACTTGTTCGCTTTGCTGGGGAGGAAGTGGTTCCGGAGCCAAAAGAGGACGAAGTTGTTGTTTTCAAGAGCTTCTTCAGGGCAGGGCTTCGGTTCCCTTTATATGACATGATAGGAGAAGTTTTAAAGGATTTTGAGATATATCTTCATCAACTAACACCAAATGCCATCGTTAGACTCAGTGTTTTCATATGGGCTCTCCGAAGCCAGGGTCTGAGCGATAATGCCGAAACTTTCTGTCGGGTGCATGAGTTGCACTACCAGACGAAGGCCAGAGCAGATAGCCTTCACAAGAACTTCGATTGCTATAATTTTGTGTATCGAAAGGATACTAAAGCCCCGGTAATCAGCTACCGTACCAAGTGGCCGACTGGGTGGACAAGTGAGTGGTTCTATATAAAGGCTGATGAGAAAAAGAGGGAAAAACTAATGACTATGATAATGAGTCCGATGAGATTAAGCTTCGGAATGACAAGGCCCTTATGCCACATGCAACTTGGCTCCCCGTGCCAGCTGGCCGAAGTTGAATTTAGAGTCGTAGTTGCCGAGATTAGCACTAGGGATCTAGTGCAGGAATATTTGGTGAATAGAACGTTTCCAACTGTTGGGGCGAAGGCGAAGACGCCACCCTTCGCTCGATGCCTTCGCCAGACTCGCTGCAACAACGGAGACAAGACGACTGGCAGACTCTACCCTTCGTCCCACGCATCGGAAGACGAAGGCCTACGGCGAAGTCGTCTCATCTCGTGACCTCGTCCAACATGGAGGCCCACGTGTGATCCGGCCCATTATAGCAGGCCCTGCGTGGCCGCTACGCATTACAGGCCTAATTTGTAAAGGCTTCCCTGTAATTACAGTCTGTAACCCTGCTTTATGGGAATATTCCGGGGATAACCTGGGCGCCTGAGGGCACATGTGTCCTTAACCCAAGACGCTGGGCACTCAGGCACCTATAAATACCCCCGTACAGTGCCCTTGAGAGGCTGGATTTTACAGAGCTATTGCCATCTCGAGTTGAAACCTTGTTTACACTGTTTTTGCTCCCCCGTTGGATTAACTTGCCCAGGAGAGCAAGTTCCAACATTTGGCGCCCACCGTTCGTGCTACGAAAACACCACCCGCGATGGCACCCAAGAGAACCACCTCGAAGACTGACAAGGCTGCGAAGGCAGCACTGCTGGCCGAGAAAAAGGGCAAGGCCCTTGTCGACACCACCCACCAAGAGCCCTGCGAAGACGAGGCAAACAGCAAGAGGCAGCGCAATGAACAACCCACTACCGAAGGCAGCCTCCACACCTGCAGCTCTAGAGGACAACTGCAACTTCCCCTAGGCTTCGCTCCACCAGAGGGCGCGGACGCCACCGAGGACGGCGAAGTCATCGGCGTTTCAGCCAAAGAGCAGCTACAGCTACGCGCCTTGCGCCTCAAGAACCGCAACCTCCAGAAGCAAAAAGAGATCCTCGAGGCCAAGCGCCAACATGTGTCTGCACAAACCAAGGTGTGACAGATGATACGCGACGAAGAGCAGAAGGCTCAGGAGCTTGAACAAGAGATCGCGCTCATGCAGAGCGAAGGCCAATTCGGCCTGCAACACGACCCACCCCTCCAACAGCGCGCACAAATCGAATACCTATTCATCCCTCAGCACGGACACGCCATCCCTCACGCCACGACATTCCAAGGCGTCAACTACCTTGACGAGCAAAGTCCCCTGGCACCTCATCTGCAAGTGACACCATGGCCCGCCAACTTAAGGGCAGGGACCTATCCCAAGTACAACGGCAGCACTGACCCAGCACAGTACATCATGAGCTATCAAGTCGTCGTTGCATCATCCGGAGGGGACGATGCCATGATGGCCAAGTCATTCATCATCGCCCTCGAAGGCCCAGCCCTCACCTAGTACACCAGGTTGCCCCCATTGTCCATCGACTCCTGGAGAAGTCTCCGGGACAAATTCTTGCTCAACTTCCAAGGGTACCGCCCAGACACCGACGCCCTGGCTGAACTCTCACTCTACAAGCAGCTGGAACGAGAGACTCTGCGGGAGTATTACCGCAAGTTTCTGACCCTCAAGTCACAACTGCCTTCGGTCGATGACTAGATCGCCATCCACTACGCCATCAATGGCCTTCGGGCCGGCATCCTTTACAGCCACTACATCAGGGATCCGCCCAGGAACCTCCAGGAGCTGTATCAGTTGTTCGAAAAATACGCCAGATCCGAAGAGCTCCACCAGCGCAAAGTCGAGTCTCAGAGGAAACCCAAAGACCCTCCGCAGTCCAGCCACACATGGACGAGGCCCTCGCAGGCAGACTCCGGTCGGGATGGCCGCAATCAGCAGCACGTACACAACATTGCCAACCAGCACCCCGTTGGTGAGGCCCCTCGCCGCCAGGAGTATCCCCCCAGGGCCATGGAAACGGAACTCATGGTCGGGGCCGGGGGCGTGCGCAACAGCCACGCAAATTTTACTGCCTGTTCCATGGCGAAGACTGCGCGCATTCTACAAGAGACTGCCCAGAGACGAAGGCCACCAGAGACAGGATGGCACGGGCACAACCAGCCGACAACCCTAGAGTTGTCGCACACACATATCAGCAACCCCCTCAGCCATACAACCACGGCCTCGCTCCGCTTCCACCGCACCACGCATACCAACATCACCAGGAGGTACAAATCGTACCTCCCCCACCCCCACCTCCACACCATCAACAACAAAACATCCACCACCCCCAAGCCCCAAAGCAAGAGGACTTCGCCGATCAGCCGTATCGCGGAGTCATTCATATGATCACTGGGGGGTCCAGCGCCGACTTCGACACAAAGCGGCAGAAGAGGGACCATTACCGCAGCATCAACCACGTCGCCGTCACCGGTCCGGTTGTGCAGACAAAGTGGTCCCATGTGCCATTGACCTTTGACGCCCGAGACGTCGATCTGCGCAACGCCCCCCACATCGATGCCATGGTCATCAACTGCAGCGTGGCAGGCTGGGACTTGCACAAAGTCTTAGTCGACAACAGCGTCTCCACCATCTAGCGACGCCTTCGGCACTAGATGACTTAGTCGAACTGGTCCCTCGGAGGGCAAATGTTGGGGTGAAGGCGAAGACGCCACCCTTCGCTCGATGCCTTCGCCAGACTCGCTGCAACAACAGAGACAAGACGACTGGCAGACTCTACCCCTCGTCCCACGCATCAGAAGACGAAGGCCTACGGCGAAGTCGTCTCATCCTGCGACCTCGTCCAACATGGAGGCCCACGTGTGATCCGGCCCATTATAGCAGGCCCTGCATGGCCGCTACGCATTATAGGCCTAATTTGTAAAGGCTTCCCTGTAATTACAGTCTGTAACCGTGCTTTATGGGAATGTTCCGGGGATAACCTGGGCGCCTGAGGGCACATGCGTCCTTAACCCAAGATGCTGGGCACTCAGGCACCTATAAATACCCCCGTACAGTGCCCTTGAGAGGCTGGATTTTACAGAGCTATTGCCATCTCGAGTTGAAACCTTGTTTACACTGTTTTTGCTCCTTTGTTGGATTAACTTGCCTAGGAGAGCAAGTTCCAACACCAACCTCTAGTGGTTGGGGGATGCCGAAGAAAAAGGAAGGGGGAAATAGTATGAGCTTGTTCGGCTCCCTTATCGCTTCAAATTTGAGAAACAGTTCAAGAAACCATGCAAATAATGGCTAGAAATGATTGAGACCATGTGTAATGAGATTCTTGGCAATTATATGAAGAAGGAGGACCAGCTAATGACTACTGCCTTCGGTACTCGATCGAAACAAAGGCTGAACTGAGTAATGGATGCATTGAACTTCAAATACCCAGATTATGAGAAGCTTGACGAAGGGCCCGGGGTGTGAAAAGAAAGAGGGTTGTTAGCATCCTAAGTAGGCAAGCCGCTCGGTCCGTAAAAGAAGATGAAAAGGCTCTGAACAAAGCAAAAACAGCACTAGAGCCGAAGGCAACAAATTCTAAGAAGCGAAAGCTTGACCAGATACCCTCTACTGAACTGAAAGTAGACGAAGCAGCAGAGAAAACCCCTCTGTCGTCGTCTGCTGCCGAAGTGGTCGAAATTTTGAAGGTAATGACTGAATCTCCGCCATTCAAGCTGCTAAGTCCTCTGGGATTGGAACTGACAAAACTTTTATGGAGGATGGGAATGCCTTCGGCTATAGAAGAGAAGATTGAAGGGCAAAAGAAACGGCGAATTATGAATGTAATGCAAGCAATTTAGCAAACGCCGCCTTCAGCTTCGGCGATGAAAGCACCAATTCCTGCGGATGCCAAAGATGCTGGTAAAGCCGAAGCTGAAGAACTTTCAGCCACAATGTCAGAAGTTGATAGGCTTATATTAGATGTGGTTGCAGAGGAAAACATGGCCGCAATGCTTGATAAAGGAGAGAGAATTGATAATACTCCTTCGGACAAAAAAGATTTTGATCTTCGGCACCTGGGTGGCCAAGAACTTTCTGAGTAGGATAAGTTAGAATAAAAAGAATTTGATGTATCTTGTGGTTACCAACCGGGGTCCATGCTCTTTGGTGGGGTCGATGAGGAAATCTTAGGATGCATTTGCGACCGCGCTGGGGTGAAGATAGTCGGCACCCTATCCAAGAGTGTTGGATTCCCGAAGTTGGAGACCGACATCAGTTGCTACTGACGACAACATATTGTCGGTAGCCTATTTTATTCCAACTTCAAGGTGATACTTTTGTCTAGATTTTTATTACCTTCATAGTGGATTGAGTGTTCTAATTCTAACTTGTTTTGCAGAGCATGTTATTAAGCAAGGCCTTAAAAATGCAGCAGGATAATGAGGATAAAAGAAACAAAGCTATAATTAAAGGCTTAGAGGATAAAATCAAGGAACATGAAGCTTCTTTAAAGGAAAAAAGACATCCTGCTGCAATCAGTCGAAGGCTCCCTCACAGAAGCACGATCTCAGAATAATAAGCTGAGCGAGGAACTAGACGAAGCTCGAACAATTTTGAATGAAAGTTCACAGCGCTTTGACAATGAGACAAAGGAGCTTAAAGCAAAGGTCGAAGCCGAAGCTGAAAGAAATACGAAGCTGCTCGAAGCTATTGAGACCCTTTGGAACAAGTGCTCAGACTTTGCCACTCGGTGCATTAATCGGCTGAAGGGAATATTTAACTCGGTTGGAGCTGCTTCTGAAGAGATTATTCCTTCGGCCGAAGATATCCCCGGGGCCTTCGAACATATTGAAAATGAAATTGAAGCTCTTGATGAAGTTATAACCGGACACGGAGATTGCTGTGCCCTGGTGGCTTCATGTCACACCCAGTTTTAGAAGGCAAACCGAATGCGAACCATGTACGTGCCAGGATCAGAAATTCACGTACATAGAGATTACATAAATGACTCATCATAGCACAATGCTTCGAATAACAATAAAGAGTAAGTAATAATATTACAAACTAGAGCCATTTACATTATATAAATCAAAGTACATAGAATCGAAACGTAGCCAACGTAAACAACCCAGCACAGGCAGCTGACTGGGGGAGGTCGCTAGCCTAATCCTCGAACTCGTCGAAGTCCTGGAACTCCTAGAGATCCGCCTCGACACCGTTCTCCTTCTTCTTTACCTGAGCATAGATTGCACCAAAGGCAACCTGGTGTTTTGTGAAAGCAAGGGTGAGTACACATCAACGTACTCAGCAAATGTCCCGTTTGGCTGTAGTGGACTAGCTTTAGGTGGGGTTAAGGTCAAGCAGTTGCTTTTAGCTGGTCAGGTTATTACTACTAGTAGAGAGTCAGGTTTTAGCATTAACCCAAGTTGTTAAGCCAAAAGTACCCTTTCCAAATGGAAAGAATACCAGAAACCATTACCATAATCATAATCATAAAAACCATCATTATCCTCATCACCATCTATAACCAAAGCATCTCTGATCAATGTGTCTCTAATCAATGGAGCTCCCTTGGCCGCTCATAACCGCGAGCACGGCTGATATATCAGTTTCATAACACTCTGCAGAGGTTGCGCACTTTACCCACAAGTCGTGATTCCCTCTCTAGCCCGGGCTTGCAAGACCCTTATTCACTCCCAAGGTGAATGGCCAGGGATTCACTATGAAGCTATGACACCCCAGGTGTCTATTTCGGGTTATGTCGGAAGAATTATCCTAATCTCAGATGCTCAGTGAAAATTTCTATTTTTCGCTCGCGTATGTCTCTGATTATCCAGACTATCCATTCACACAATTCACCGAATTCGGAGTTATTCGATCGCGAGAAACAACCAATTTCGGAGCATGCTAAAACTTTTATTTCTCGGAACGAATGCAGACTCGAAGATCATTCTCGAATTATAATTCTCATCTGAAGCTCATTAAATCAAACTCTCGACGACTGTTATCTGATCAGAGCCTGAATCCAATTCCTCGAACTTCGATCGATGTCCGACTATTTTAATCTGAGTCCGTACTCTCAAACGGAATACTCAGTATGTCGTCCTCTAATTAATTCTTACTCTACTCAGCCTAGTACCGTGGTGTCTGAACCGAATTCGAAACCCACTCCGGCAGCGATTTTAAAATGTCACGATTCGCTTCCTCCGACTAAAAATCCCAAGCCGATCAGAAGTCTGAGAGAAACATTCATTTCTAAAATAGTGCGCGAGGAGTTATTTTCGAGCGAATTCAAATCAGACTCTCGACCGAAATTAATCGCTCAATCGTCCTTTGGTCCGAACTCTATTTCGCTCTATTTTCCGTAGCGACGAATTCCGCAGGAGCGTTTGTATTCTAGGAAATAATTAGCGTTCCGATAATCCGTGTTTAATCAAAACGTCATAAAATAAAATAGAAATATTTTTGCGCTGCCCGATTTGGGATTTTGGACCAAGCCCATTCCAGCCCATTGGCCCACTAAGAAACCCTAACCCTAGGGCTCCTTCTATAAATAGAACCCCTCTCCCCTTGCAAATTGGCTTTTATTCATCTACCCCCCTAGCCGCCATTTTCTTTTTCCCTGTCCCTTTCTTCCTCACGGTTGCATCAGGGAGCTCGGCTCCCTTCCTCCCATGGCACCTCCTCTCCTCTAGGGCGTCGCATCTCCCAGCCAGCGCCCAGCTCATCCCCCCTAGCACCCTCCTCCATGGCCTCCCTTGCGCAGGGGTAGAGCAGCCAGGGTTGGACCTCTGCTTTTCTCTGGCTCGGTGCCCCCATTACAAACTGACGCCTCTGCTCCGGCCAACAGTCATGGCGTCTGGGTCCCCTGCGCCATGGACAGTAGCGCTCGGCGCCCCTCCCTGGGCCGACCTCGGCCTCGGCCAGGTATATGCCCATGGCGCGCATGGAGCACCTGGGTGTTTTGCCTCCATTCCCGCCGACAGTGAGCTCGCCGACCCAGCCCGAGTGCCGCCATCGCCTACACATCTTCCCTCCACACATCACTGCCAGCAGCGAGCCCCCTTCCTCTTTTTCCCTAGTGCGGCATCAAGGGGCCCCTGCTCGGACAGCAGCCATGGCGCCATGATTCTCTGCGCAGCGATGCCGGTCCAAAAACAGCAGCCCCGGATCCCCTCCGCATCGCGTGCTCGCTCGATCAGCGTAGTCCCGACCCACACCGTCGCGATGGTGTTTGAGACAGCCCCATGCCGCGTCGTCGATCTGCGCCGCGCTTGTGAGTCGGCGTCAAAAATCCTTGGTGAGCCCCTCGCTAGTATTCCATTGTTTTTGGATCTCAAGTGCTTGATAAAAATGTTTGAACCATTGAGTGATGTTAATCGCAGCTAGATGTTGCCGCGGCGTCTCGCGCGATGCATGATTCGGTGAAGCACCTAAACCATGGACGCATGCGCGACTCGAACCGAGATGACAGGTTGATGGATTTATAATTTACTATTGATGTGATTCGGTTGATGGCATGCATATAGATATGGTGTATATTGGTGTTGAATATGTGTGACTGCGATAGTTCATTTACGTGTCGCGAGGGTAGTTCGTCGATATATTAATTGAATGTTAAAATGCTTCGTCGTAAAATAATGTGTTTGTGTGGCAAATTTAATGAGGCGTAAAGCATGCTTGGTAGTTTCCGCAGTCGACTAATGGGTTCGTCTATGTAAAAATATTTTATGTATTCATCGTGGTATAGGATAGAATGGATCGAAGATATAATTTATGTGACTTGTGATTAGTGTTTTTAAGATGAGATGTGCGAATGATCGGTTAGTGTTTCACTTGTGTAGTCAATAAACATTGTCATAAATAATTGTGCTAAAATTGGTCATGAGAATACAGTGGGGACACGTATGCGTGTGTGTGCTGTGGTGTATTATAATAGTGGTGGCGTAAGATAATTGATTGAGGTGTGCGGGTATATGCCGTAATATGGTTATACTCGCGATGAGGAAAGATGTATGTATTGTGTGACCCGACGTTTAGGTTGCTATTGTATAATCGTGTGAAGGATGCTCACGATGGTCATGTGACTAAAGGGTGGTGTAGTGATAAAGCGAGAAGTAAGTTTAATATTTTTAAAAACGATTAGTCGATAGCATCTGTCGGTGTCATCATGCTTTCTGTTGTATGGCGGGTCGATGCCTTGCCTTGTCAAATAATTGCATTACATGCCCCTTTGGATAAATAAATATCTTGTTGATCGATTAGAGGTCTTATACGAGTGTTATCGCAGCCCAATAATTATTGGAGGCAAGTAGTGTGCATAAGTCGGTCCTGGTTAAAATTGAAGAACAATCCACTAAGATATACACATAAGTGCTTTAGGTCCTTCAGTAGCCAATGTAAGTCTTATGGAGTTTTATGCCATGTGTTAATGTCTCTATGTTAGACCTTCTAAAATATGGTGTTTTAAGTGACTTGTGTGTTAACTAATTCAAGTGGAGCAATGGTTAAGAAACACTGATTAATCTGCTCCAACCCATGTTTTTGAGTTGCGATGTCAAAAATAGTTTGCTAAGTTTTATACTGTGTTGGCTAACTTCGGTTAAGAAAGAGTCGATTGCGATAAGTGATTGCTATATACATATTGTGTCTCGAAGTGCTATAATAATGGGTTAGCAGACTTGTTAGATGGCTTTGGTTAAGCTTATAGTCACGATGATTTGCTTGTTGTAGTCTAGATGCGCATGGTTATGGTCGCGGGTAAAAATTAGTAGTGCTCATGTGGTGTCTAAGCTAAAATGCGAACTAGTGGGTGAAAAGCGTTTTGATATACATATATGCCGGATTTTATGATTGTGATGAATGCTTTGATTAATGGTGTATGGTAGTTCTAGCACGCGAGTTAACTTGTATAAAAATTAGTAAGTCTACTTGTTGGTCTTAATTTAATTAATTTAACTCTAACAAATGGTAAAGCGTTAGAATAATTCAAGTCTCTAGAACGCGGAAATTCTTGAATTGTATAGAAGCTGAATTTTATTGATTGCTGCTTTGGGCTACACGCGCTGTTTTTGTCGTGCTGTATGTTTGAGGAACTTAATCATGTTTTCTGTAGAAAAATCATATAGAAGAGTTGTAAATAACCTTATTATCTTGCTTGTACTAAAATTTGACAGTCATAAACCTGATTGTTTAGAAGTTGTGCTTTTCACAAGTCCAACACCTGAATCTGTCGGATTTCTGAACAGATTTCAGAGATTGCAATGGTTGCTTAAGTTAAAGTTGAAATTAGTTCTTTGTGGTCACAAGAAAGTTGTAGATAACTTTATCATCTTACTCGTGTTAAAATTTGACAGCATAAGTCTGATCATTTAGGAGTTATGCTTTTAACAAATTCAGTAAATGAATCTGTCCAATTTCTGTACAGATTTCAGAGGTTGAATTGTTTGCTTAAGTTAATGTAACAATCTGTTTATGGTCATTATAAGAAAGTTATAGACTCTTTTCTTATATTGCTTGTGTTAAAATTTTATAACCATAGGCCTGACAGTTTAGGAGTTATGAATTTTACAAACTGGTTGCTGTGTTCTGTCCACCGTCAGAACAGATTTCGAAAATTGTGTTGTTTGATTTAGTTAAACATGAAATCACTTCTTGGTGATTATAAAGGTTATGTAGTACTTTTTCTAAGCTTTCCAAAAAGTCTTGGATCACTCTTTTTGGTGGTCTGAAGATTAAGTTACATGCGTTTGAAGTTTGAAGTCTGAATCTATCCAGTTCTGGACAGCAAAGTCTTCTAGTGTCTTTTATCCTTAATTGCATATTGAATCACCTTGAGATGTTTATAAATAATTTGTAGAACATTGAATTAGCTTTCCAGAAAGTCTAGGATCACCTTGTTTGCATGTCTGAATCTTTAGTTGTGAATTTTTGAAGTTGCAATTCTGAATCTGTCCAAATCTGGACAGGACTGTTGTATTAGCACGTTTTGACCTTGCTAAGTGTTTAATCAGGTTGAGTTGAAAATACCAAAGTTGTAGAGCACTTTCTAAACTTTCCAGAAAGTCCTAGTGTCGGGGACCATAATTAGGGGTACCCCCAAGACTCCTAATCTCAGCTGGTAACCCCCATCAGCACAAAGCTGCAAAGGCCTGATGGGCGCGATTAAGGTCAAGGCTCAGTCCACTCAAGGGACACGATCTCGCCTCGCCCGAGCCCAGCCTCGGGCAAAGACAGCCGACCCCGGAAGATTCACGCCTCGCCTGAGGGTCCCCTCAAGCAACGGACGCACCATCGACTCGCCCGAGGCTCACTCGGGTAGGCTTCGCGGAGAAGCAACCTTGGCCAGATCGCCACGCCAACCGACCGTATCGCAGGAGCATTTAATGCGAGGATCGCCTGACACCTTATCCTGACGCGCGCTCTTCAGTCGACAGAGCCGAAGTGACCGCGGTCACTTCGCCGCTCCACTGACCGACCTGACAAGAAAACAACGCCGCCTGCCCTGCTCCGACTGCCGTGCCACTCGCCAGAGTGAGGTCGACAGCGGCTAAGTCCGGCCTCGGGCGACATAGGAAGCTCCGCCTCGCCCGACCCTAGGGTTCGGCCCCCGTCTCGGCCTCGGAAGATGGACTTCGCCTCGCCCGACCCCAGGGCTCGAACTCAACCACGACTTAGAAGACGACGAACTCCGCCTCGCCCGACCCTAGGGCTCGGACTCAGCCTCGGCTCTGGAAGACGACGGACTCCACCTCGCCCGACCCCAGGGCTCGGACTCAGCCTCGGCTCCGGAAGACGATGAACTCCGCCTCGCCCGACCCCAGGGCTCGGACTCAGCCTCGGCTCCGGAAGACGATGGACTCCACCTCGCCCGACCCCAGGGCTCGGACTCAACCTCGACCTCGGAGGAATCGCCACCTCGCCCAAACTCGGGTCCGGACCGGCCATGTCGCCAGGTGGGCCATCATTACCCTGCCCCTAGCTAGCTCAGGCTACGGGGGACAAGACCGGCGTCCCATCTGGCTCGCCCCAGTAAACAAGTAATGATGACACCCTGCACGCTCCATGACGACGGCAGCTCCCAGCCCCTTACGTCAGCAAGGAGACGTCAGCGAGGATCCGACAGCCCCGACAGCTGTACTTCCACGGGGCTCCAGCGCTCCTCCGACGGCCACGACATCACATGAACAGAGTGCCAAAACCTCTCCGACTGCCACGACGGCATGTACTTAGGGCTCTAGCTCCTCTATGCTAGACACGTTAGCACACTGCTACACCCCCATTGTACACCTGGACCCTCTCCTTACGCCTATAAAAGGAAGGTCCAGGGCTCTCGTACAAAGAGGTTGGCCGCGCGGGAGAACGGGCCAACGCATAAGGCTCTCGCTCTCTCTCTCCCACGCGAACGCTTGTAACCCCCTACTGCAAGCGCATCCATCCGCCCTGGGCGCAGGACAACACGAAGGCCGCGGTTTCCCCTTACTGTTCTCCCCCCTTTGTGTCCTGTCTCGCACCGACCCATCTGGGCTAGGACACGCAGCGACAATTTACTCGTCGGTCCAAGGACCCCCCGGGGTCGAAACGACGACAGTTGGCGCGCCAGGTAGGGGCCTGCTGCGTGTTGTCGAACAGCTTCCCGTCAAGCTCCAGATGGGTAGTCTCCAGCAACCTCTCCAACTCGAGACGATGCTCCGTTTCGAGAGTCTCGAGTTCATGTCCCTCGACGGTAGCTACGACATGATACTCCTTCCTCCGCCGCGCGACAGCAGCAATGGCGGCTATCAGCCCGCTCGCCGACGGCGGAATCAACGACGTCTTCCCCACATGGCGGAAGAACAACATCCAAATTTGTCCCGTCACCTCCCCCACCAACGGAGGAGGAGGAGGGGCAACCATGGCCAAGCAAAAGGCGGCACCTTGTCGGCTGTCGAGCAAGTCGACGACGCCGACGTCCCAGCTGGGGACACGTCGGGCTTCGACCTTGCGTCTGAGACGAAGACGAGCGTCGTTTCCCCGCAACACACCAACCCCAAGCAGACGAACAACGCCAACACGCTCGCGAAGGACTTGCTGGGCGTCGCCCTCGTACCTAAGACAATGGTGCAGTCCGCCCCTGACACGACTTCATCACCGCCCATCGACCAAGAGGTACCGACCGATTCCCATCTTGTGCCTTTTGAATTCAGCTTCGACCCACCAAGCGACCTCGCTTCGGTGGAAGCCTTCATAGAGGCATGTACCAACCCTCCAGGGTACCATATGCGGTCGCCCTGGGACAGACTGACGACCGTCTTGACCTACGGACCCTCGGGTTCCGAGGAAGATGATGAGCCCGACTTTTGCTGGGATTTCTCTGGGCTCGGTAACCCCAGTGCCATGCGGGACTTCATGACCGCATGCGACTACTGCCTCTCTGATTGTTCCGATGGTAGCCGCAGCTTCGGCGACGAGGACTGCGACCCAAGTCGTGAATGTTTCCACGTCGATCTAGGGGGTCCCGGCGAAGGCAACCATCTTGATATGCCGGAAAATGGCGATCCCCCTAGGCCTGCGCCTCGTGTTGACATCCTTCGGGAGCTAGCTGTGGTTCCAGTCCCTGCGGGGGGTCAGGACGCACAGCTCGAGCAAATCCGCGAGATGCAGGCTAGGCTCGACGAGGGAGCAGGAACACTTGAGCAGTTCCGGCAGAACATCGGGCAGGAATGGGCAGACCAAGTTCCGGCTGGAGAAGCGCGTAATCTACCCCAAGGCATCCAGCACCGCATTGCCGACGACGTCAGGGCAAGGCCGCCACCAGCTTCCAGTGGGGTCGGCCAGAACCTGGCTGCAGCAGCAATACTACTCTGCGCGATGCCGGAACCATCGACCACCGAAGGGCGGCGTATCCAGGGAGAGCTCAAGAATCTCCTGGAGGATGTCGCGGTCCGACGGGCCAAAAGATCTGACTCCCGAAGGCAGGGGTACCCCTCGGAGCATCGCGCCGCGACTTCCCGATTCGTG
This sequence comes from Zea luxurians, assembly GCA_029449295.1. NCBI lineage: Eukaryota > Viridiplantae > Streptophyta > Magnoliopsida > Poales > Poaceae > Zea > Zea luxurians. Next base: position 31,670,776 of record JAOPSE010000014.1, read on the forward strand.
CGGGAAGCCTCGGTCCACACCGGGCGCACGCGCAACACGGCGCCTGTGGCCCCGGGTCGCCTCGACAACGAGCACCACCACCGCAATCGTCGAGCCCACCTCGACGAGAGGGTGCGCCGAGGCTACCACCCCAGGCGTGGGGGACGCTACGACAGCGGGGAGGATCGGAGCCCCTCGCCCGAACCACCCGGTCCGCAGGCTTTCAGCCGGGCCATACGACGGGCGCCGTTCCCGACCCTGTTCTGAACCCCGACTACCATCACAAAGTACACGGGGGAGACGAGGCCGGAACTGTGGCTCGCGGACTACCGACTGGCCTGCCAGCTAGGTGGAACGGACGATGACAACCTCATCATCCGCAACCTCCCCCTGTTCCTCTCCGACACCGCTCGAGCCTAGCTGGAGCATCTGCCTCTGGGGCAGATCTCCAACTAGGACGACCTGGTCCAAGCCTTCGCCGGCAACTTCCAGGGCACGTACGTGCGCCCTGGGAACTCCTGGGATCTCCGAAGCTGCCGCCAGCAGCCGGGAGAGTCTCTCCGGGACTACATCCGGCGATTCTCGAAGCAGCGCACCGAGCTGCCCAACATCACCGACTCGGACGTCATCGGCGCGTTCCTCGCCGGCACCACCTGCCGCGACCTGGTGAGCAAGCTGGGTCGCAAGACCCCCACCAGGGCGAGCGAGCTGATGGACATCGCCACCAAGTTCGCCTCTAGCCAGGAGGCGGTTAAGGCCATCTTCCGAAAGGACAAGCAGCCCCAGGGCCACCAGTCGGAAGACGTCCCCGAGGCGTCCGCTCAGCGCGGCACCAAGAAGAAGAACAAGAAGAAGTCGCAAGCGAAACGCGACGCCACCGACGCGGACCTTGTCGCCGCCGCTAAGTACAAGAACCCTCGGAAACCTCCTAGAGGTGTCAATCTCTTCGATAAGATGCTCAAGGAGCCATGCCCCTATCATCAGGGGGCCGTCAAGCACACCCTTGAGGAGTGCGTCATGCTTCGGCGCCACTTTCACAAGGCCGGGCCACCTGCGGAAGGTGGCGGGGCCCACAACAACGACAAGAAGGAGGATCACAAGGCAGAGGAGTTTCCCGAGGTCCACAACTGCTTCATGATCTATGGTGGGCAAGTGGCGAACGCCTCGGCTCGGCACCGCAAGCAAGAGCATCGGGAGGTCTGCTCGGTAAAGGTGGCAGCGCCAGTCTACCTAGACTGGTCCGACAAGCCCATCACCTTCGACCAGGGCGACCACCCCGACCGCGTGCCGAGCCCGGGGAAATATCCGCTCGTTGTCGACCCCATCATCGGCAATGTCAGGCTCACCAAGGTCCTCATGGACGGAGGCAGCAGCCTCAACATCATCTACGCCGAGACCCTCGGGCTCTTGCAGATCGATCTGTCCTCGGTCCGGACAGGCGCGGCGCCTTTTCACGGGATCATCCCCAGGAAAAGCGTCCAACCCCTCGGACAACTCGATCTACCCGTCTGCTTCAAGACTCCCTCCAAATTCCGAAGGGAAACCCTCACGTTCGAGGTGGTCGGGTTCCGAGGAACCTACCACGCAGAACTGGGGAGGCCATGCTACGCCAAGTTCATGGCCGTCCCCAACTACACCTACCTCAAGCTCAAAATGTCGGGCCCCAATGGGGTCATCACCGTTGGCCCCACGTACCGACACGCGTACGAATGCGACGTGGAGTGCGTGGAGTATGCCGAGGCCCTCGCCGAATCTGAGGCCCTCGTCGCCGACCTAGAGAGCCTCTCCAAGGAGGCACCAGATGCGAAGTGCCACGCCGGCAACTTCAAGCCAGCAGAGACGGTCAAGTCCGTCCCTCTCGACCCCAGCAACGACGCCTCCAAGTAGATACGGATCGGCTCTGAGCTCGACCCCAAATAGGAAGCAGTGCTCGTCGACTTTCTCCGCGCGAACGCCGAAGTCTTTCCGTGGAGTCCCTCGGACATGCCTGGCATACCGAGGGATGTCGCCGAGCACTCACTGGATATCCGAGCTAGAGCCCGACCCGTAAAGCAGCCTCTGCGCTGATTCGACGAAGAAAAGCGCAGAGCCATAGGCGAGGAGATCCACAAGCTGATGGTCGCAGGGTTCATCAAAGAGGTATTCCATCCCGAATGGCTTGCCAACCCCGTGCTTGTGAGAAAGAAAGGAGGGAAATGGCGGATGTGTGTAGACTACACTGGTCTAAACAAAGCATGTCCGAAGGTTCCCTACCCTCTGCCTCGCATCGATCAAATCATGGATTCCACTGCTGGGTGCAAAACCCTGTCTTTCCTCGATGCCTACTCAGGGTATCACCAAATTAGGATGAAAGAGTCCGACCAGCTCGCGACTTCTTTCATCACACCTTTTGGCATGTACTGCTACGTTACTGTGCCATTTGGTTTGAGGAATGCGGATGCGATGTACCAAAGGTGCATGAACCATGTGTTCGGAGAGCACATTGGTCGGACCGTCGAGGCTTACGTCGATGACATCGTAGTCAAGACGAGGAAAGCCTCTGACCACCTCTCCGACCTTGAAACGACATTCAAGTGTCTCAAGGCGAAGGGCGTAAAGCTCAATCCCGAGAAGTGCGTCTTCGGAGTCCCCCGAGGCATGCTCTTGGGGTTCATCGTCTCCGAGCGGGGCATCGAGGCCAACCTAGAGAAAATCGCGGCCATCACCAACATGGGGCCCATCAAGGACTTGAAAGGCGTACAGAGGGTCATGGGATGCCTTGCGGCTCTGAGCCGCTTCATCTCGTGCCTCGGCGAAAGAGGCCTACCTCTGTACCGCCTCTCAAGAAAGACCGAGTGCTTCACTTGGACCCCCGAGGCCGAGGAAGCCCTCGAGAACCTGAAGGCGCTCCTTACGAACGCACCCATCCTGGTGCCTCCCGCTGCCGGAGAAGCCCTCTTAATCTACGTCGCCGCTACCACTCAGGTGGTAAGCGCCGCGATCGTGATCGAAAGGCGAGAAGAAGGGCATGCATTGCCCGTCCAGAGGCCGGTCTACTTCATCAGTGAGGTACTGTCCGAGACCAAGATCCACTACCCACAAATTCAGAAGCTGCTGTACGCGGTGATTCTGACGTGGCGGAAGTTGCGACACTACTTCGAGTCTCATCCGATGACTGTGGTGTCATCCTTCCCCCTGGGGGAGATCATCTAGTGCCGAGAGGCCTTGGGTAGGATTGCAAAGTGGGCGGTGGAAATCATGGGCGAGACAATCTCATTTGCCCCTCGGAAGGCCATCAAGTCCCAAGTCTTGGCGGACTTTATGGCTGAATGGGTCGACACCCAGCTCCCGGCAGCTCCGATCCAACCAGAACTCTGGACCATGTTTTTCGACAAGTTGCTGATGAAAACAGGGGCAGGCGCATGCCTGCTCTTCATCTCGCCCCTCGGGAAGCACCTCTGCTACATGCTACGCCTCCATTTCCCGGCGTCCAACAACGTGGCTGAGTACGAGGCTCTGGTCAACGGGTTGCGCATCGCCATCGAGCTAGGGGTCCGACGCCTTGACACTCGCGGTGACTCGCAGCTTGTCATCGACCAAGTCATGAAGAACTCCCACTGCCGCGACCCGAAGATGGAAGCCTACTGCGACGAGGTTCGGCGCCTAGAGGACAAGTTCTACGGGCTCGAGGTCAACCACGTCGCCCGGCGGTACAACGAGACTGCGGACGAGCTGGCGAAGATAGCTTCGGCGCGAACAACGGTTCCCCCAAACGTCTTCTCCCAGGACCTACATCAACCCTCAGTCAAGACCAATGACACGCCCCGAGCCCGAGAAGGTCTCGGCCCAGCCCGAGGCGCCCTCGGCTCAGCCCGAGGCACCCTCGGCCCCCGAGGGTGAGGCACTGCGTGTCGAGGGAGAGCGGAATGGGGTCCCGCCTAATCGAGACTGGCAGACCCCGTACCTGCAATATCTCCACCAAGGAGAGCTGCCCCTCGACCGAGCCGAAGCTCGGCGACTGGCGCGGCGTGCCAAGTCATTCGTCTTGCTGGGTGACGGGAAGGAGCTGTACCACCGCAGCCCCTCCGGCATCCTCCAGCGATGCATATCCATCGCCGAAGGCCAGGAGCTCTTACAAGAAATACACTCGGGGGCTTGCGGTCATCACGCAGCGCCTCGAGCCCTTGTTGGAAACGCTTTCCGACAAGGTTTCAACTGGCCGACCGCGGTGGCCGACGCCACTAGAATTGTCCGCACCTGCCAAGGGTGTCAATTCTACGCAAGGCAGACGCACCTACCCGCTCAGGCTCTGCAAACAATACCCATCACCTGGTCGTTTGCTGTGTGGGGTCTGGACCTCGTCGGTCCCTTGCAGAAGGCACCCGGGGGCTTCACGCACCTGCTGGTCGCCATCGACAAATTATCCAAGTGGATCGAGGTCCGACCCCTAAACAGCATCAGGTCCGAACAGGCAGTGGCATTCTTCACCAACATCATCCACCGCTTTGGGGTCCCGAACTCCATCATCATCGACAACGGCACCCAGTTCACCGGCAGAAAGTTCCTGGACTTCTGCGAGGATCACCACATCCGGGTGGACTGGGCCGCCGTGGCACACCCCATGACGAATGGGCAGGTAGAACGCGCCAACGGCATGATTCTGCAAGCACTCAAGCCGAGGATCTACAACGACCTCCACAAGTTCGGCAGGCGATGGATGAAGGAGCTCCCCTTGGTGGTCTGGAGCCTGAGGACAACGCCGAGCCGAGCCACAGGCTTCACACCGTTCTTTCTAGTCTATAGGGCTGAGGCCATCTTGCCCATAGACTTAGAATACGATTTCCCAAGGACGAGGGCCTACGACGACCGACGCAACCAGACCAACCGAGAAGACTCACTGGACCAGCTGGAAGAGGCTCGAGACATGGCCTTACTACACTCGGTGCGGTATCAGCAGTCCCTGCGACGCTACCACGCCCGAGGGGTTCGGTCCCGAGACCTCCAGGTAGGTGACTTGGTGCTTTGGCAGCGACAAGACGCCCAAGGGCGCCACAAGCTCACACCTCCCTGGGAAGAGCCATTCATCATCGCCAAGATTTTGAAGCCCGGAACATACAAGCTGGCCAACAGTCAAGGCGAGGTCTACAGCAACGCTTAGAACATCCGACAGCTACGTCGCTTCTACCCTTAAGATGTTTTCAAGTCGTTCATGCACCTCGTTTACATACCCAAGCAAAGTCTAACCTTCAACGAAGGGTCAGCCTTGCCTTGGCAAAGCCCGACCCTCCCTCGGGGGCTAGAAGGGGGGGAACCCCCTCCGCGTCAAAATTTTCCTCGGAAAAAGTCTTTCTGCCAGAATATCTTTCGTGCTTTTCGACTACCTCGGTAGTGGGATCACAAAAACGACGGAGTACACGTAAGCAGGCAAGGCCGACCGAGCCGAGGGACTCCTACGCCTCTGGGATACGGATACCTCACTCATCACCTTCTGCGAGAAGTAACTCGCGTTCGGATGAGCGATCCTGCTGACCGAACAAGCCTTAACGCTCAAAAGACTTTCTGCCGAAACGGTTTTTCGGGTTTTCTCGGCTACGTCGATAATAGAATCTCGCGGACGAGCAAGAGTACACGTAAGCGGCAAGGCCGACCGAGCCGAGGGATTTCCTACGCCTCCGGGATATGGATACCTCACTCGTCACCTTCCGTGAGAAGTAACTCTAGCTCGGATAAACGATTCTGCTACCAACGAGCAAGCCCTGATACTCGAAACAAGAGGAAAAGAAACGCAGCTTTACAACGCGACGACAGTATGTTTGGGCCTCGGTGGCCGCAAAAAACATATGCATACTACAGGCGAACCGATCCTGCAGGCTCAGACGCCGATGAAGGGGGAGCAGCAGCACCCTCGGCGTCAACTCCACCTTCAGCGAAGTCCGACTGAGCCTCGGACGGCAACACGGTAGGAGGATCTCCGCTCCGAAGGACGACGTCAGCACCACGCGCGGGCCATCGCCGCCAGGGTCTCCTCCAGGAACCCGGCCCGAGCAGACGGCTCGGCCGGCCGCCCCGAAGCCTCAGCCAGCTGTCCCCCGAGGACACCAACCCGGCTCGTGGCCTCGGCAACTCGACTCCGGCGTTGGTCCCGCCAGCGGACGACCCGGCCAAGCCCCGGCCGACGAAGCTTCCTTTTTCGAGCAAACTCTGCCTCTATCCGTGCTGGCACCGCTGCCTCCGGCTCCGGCTCGTCGCAGAGCAGCCGAGGGTTCCTTTAACTAAGCAAGAGAAGCCTCGGGCGGCAAGGCCGACTGAGCCGAGGGACTCCTACACCTCCGGGATACGGATACCTCACTCGTCACCCTCCGCACGAGGCAACTCACGCTTGGTTAAGTGGTTCAGCTAGCCGACAGGCGAGTCCTAGTGCTCGAAATGAGGAAAAAATATGGTATTACACCAAAAATACCCACATGTTTAGGCCCCGGTAGCCACAATGAACAAACACCGGTGCTCAAGGTGCCATTACAAACGGGACTCCGGTTCCGTTCCCGCGGGTATGAACAACCTCCATACCACGAGGCCCGCGGGACGACGAATTCCATGCGGCTCACCACCGCCCGCTCCAACAGCTGCAGCAACGGCTTCCGGGCAAACGCTGCGACGGAAAGGCTCTCGCCCACAAAGGATGAGAACCAGCCATTCAAGCCAGGGGGACGGAGGTCCAGGGGTGCAGGCGGAGTTGGCGATCTCGTCGGCAGAGAAACCTTCTCTGGCTGCCACCACCTCAGCACCGACAGTGGCGTCCACCTGTCCACCAATACCGCACCAGCGGGCGCCGGCCGCCCCAAAGCGCACCGGTAGGTCCTCACTCTCGTCCTCAGCACGAGAACGAGAATGGGACTGTCCCAGAACACGAGCACCGCCCTCGCGGCGTACGACGTGTTGTGAGACCCCCTGGTGCGGCTGGCCACCGTCGCCCGGGCAGAGGACGGAATGCTGCACCCTGGCTAGGCAGCAGCAGTTTGCCTTCCCCGGCATGGCTGGAGGACACCTCCTCCGCAGAGCTAGAGGATGGTTTCCACCCCCAGAAGCTGGAAGAAGGAGCGGGACGCCAGCCCACACTGAGGCAGGCCCCGGCTCGCCTCGCCCTCCGCCCCAGCAAGGATGATGAAGATCCTTGAAGCTGAGGGCGGGGCAGAGGCCGCAGCCTGGCTCGCTTCTCCCCACCATCGAACTAGTGGTCACCGTCTTGAGTGACCACCGGCGAAGGGATGCAGCCGGGCTGCCTGATGAAAATCCTTGAAGCCGAACGATGGCTGAAAGGTACCAACTTCCGCGAAGTTGTGTTCCTCCGACGGCGACGAGATGAAAGCAACGCGAGTGCTCCCCATCCGGGGGCTCGGAAGGTGGAAGGGTGTGATGCATGAGGAGAGTGCGAAGACATGGTTGTCGTCCAAGGGGGTCATCCTCCTTTTAAAGGCAACTCTCCCCACTTGCGTCCTCAGCCGGCGCGGACTGAGTCTTCTCCAACACGCTCAAGTCCTCCCCCTATGACACGGGGGCTAGGTCCCATGCGTCATGCAAGCTGGCCCAGGACGGAAGAGGCCAAACCGCCGCGCGCGGTACGCGTAACTACCCAGCGGTTACAAGTGCTCCTCCACCTTCGCCTATACCAGCGGGTGAAAGGACGGACCGCCATGCAGGCGGCATGCAACTGCACCAAGGGGGTGCACCCTTTCGACTTCGACGCGTCCAGCATGGAGGCCTAGGCCCACACGTCATATAACCGGCGTACCGGTTACTACGTGCGAGAAACTGCACCGCCACTCACGCCAGTACCGCGCCTTCTCGGCTGCGGAACCGGTGCCTCGACTCGAGGCGACCCTGCGCATGGCCCAACAGTGCCAACCGAGCACATCGGTCACGGGTCAGTCAGCCGTGGGAGAAGGCGCGATGATCGATATGGCCAGAAGTGGGCCGGCAGTAATGGTGGTGGCAGGCGGGCGGAAGCAGCAGTCAAATCGCCTGCAGGCTCACGTCCCCTCCTGGGACAGCGAGAGAACCCTCTCCCACGGCGTGAAGACGACGCGCCCGTGTTCCGTTCCTCGAACGGCTCGCGCATGCACAACGACTGCCCCGCGAACCACTCGTCCCATCGCATTAACTCTGCGGCGGGACAGGCGGCACCTTTTGTAGGCAAAGCAGGCGACGCTTCACCTCTGCCATAATGACCGCGTCAAAAAAGGTGTGCCACGTCGCTCAATTTCGTATCCTTTTCCTCTTCCCCTTTCTCTCTCTTGCTACAGGGACCGGGAAAGGGGATACTCCGAAAGGGATCCTTCTCTGCGAAGGAAGCAGGCCCCGAGCCCCCCTACTGATCAGAGGTTCGAAGGCTGGCCCCTCGGAAGGGTTCAACAGCCGCCTCAGAGCACTCGGGCTCCGCACCCACTATTGGTCAGAGGTTCGAAGGCTGGCCCCTCGGAAGGGTTCAACGGCCGCCTCAGGCCACTCGGGCTCCACGCCCACTACTGATCAGGGGTTCGTAGGCTGGCCCCCGAAGGGTTCGACAGCCGCCTCAGAGCACGCAGAGCGAGGGATGACTCAGGGTACGTTCGATACACAACCAAGGCTCAGGCTACGCTCCCGAGGTACCCTAGGACATTTCCGAGACCAGCGGGAGCGATTTCATAACGGAATCCCACCAGAGGGAGGCATCGAGCCCTCGGACCCCGTCAAAAGGGGACCGGGTCCGGCGAATCACCCGCAGGTACTTTTGGAGCGCGCCTCCGGGCCACTAGCCGACCCCTAACGAATGGGGCACGGGCATCCACTCGGATTACCCATTAGCAACTCACTGGAGACACCATGTTCGGCGCCCTCCGAGGGCAACATGGCGCTTTCCCCCCTCCTCCTTGCGGAAAGGCGACGCAGGGGCGTATGAAAAAAGTCGAGTCTGTCCTTGACCGTCCTCTCGCTCTGTGCGGAGGCTCGGGGGCTGCTCTCGCAAACCCGGCTCCGGCCAAACCGTTGATAGCGTCAACATACCAGCCCAAGAACTTGGGACTCGACTATGCACCCGGGCAACGACCAGTTCGCATGAGGGAACAACCAAACCGGCCGAGCCATCACGAAAGGCACTAAGACCTCGAAGGAGTCAAAACACTCCTCTGAGGCCTCGGGGGCTACACCCGGCGGGTGCGCTCGCGCGCACCCACCGGAACAAAATGCAACCGAGAAAGGCCGGTCCCCTTGCAAAAAAGTGCGACAAAAGCCTCCAAGCGAGTGTCAACACTCCCTTCGAGGCTCGAGGGCTACTGTCGGGGACCATAATTAGGGGTACCCCCAAGACTCCTAATCTCAGCTGGTAACCCCCATCAGCACAAAGCTGCAAAGGCCTGATGGGCGCGATTAAGGTCAAGGCTCAGTCCACTCAAGGGACACGATCTCGCCTCGCCCGAGCCCAGCCTCGGGCAAAGACAACCGACCCCGGAAGATTCACGCCTCGCCCAAGGGTCCCCTCAAGCAACGGACGCACCATCGACTCGCCCGAGGCTCAGCTCGGGTAGGCTTCGCGGAGAAGCAACCTTGGCCAGATCGCCACGCCAACCGACTGTATCGCAGAAGCATTTAATGCGAGGATCGCCTGACACCTTATCTTGACGTGCGCTCTTCAGTCGATAGAGCCGAAGTGACCGCGGTCACTTCGTCGCTCCACTGACCGACCTGACAAGAAAACAGCGTCGCCTGCCCTGCTCTGACTGCCGTGCCACTCGCCAGAGTGAGGTCGACAGCGGCTAAGTCCGACCTCGGGCGACATAGGAAGCTCCGCCTCGCCCGACCCCAGGGTTCGGCCCCCGTCTCGGCCTCGGAAGATGGACTTCGCCTCGCCCGACCCCAGGGCTCGGACTCAACCATGACTTAGAAGACGACGAACTCCGCCTCGCCCGACCCCAGGGCTCGGACTCAGCCTCGGCTCCAGAAGACGACGGACTCCGCCTCGCCCGACCCCAGGGCTCAGACTCAGCCTCGGCTCCAGAAGACGACGAACTCCGCCTCGCCCGGCCCCAGGGCTCAGACTTAGCCTCGGCTCCGGAAGACGATGGACTCCGCCTCACTCGATCCTAGGGCTCGGACTCAACCTCAACCTCGGAGGAATCGCCACCTCGCCCAAACTCGGGTCCGGACCGGCCACGTCGCTAGGGGGCCATCATTACCCTGCCCCTAGCTAGCTCAGGCTACGGGGGACAAGACCGGCGTCCCATCTGGCTCGCCCTAGTAAACAAGTAATGATGACACCCCGCACGCTCCATGACGACAGCAGCTCCCAGCCCCTTACGTCAGTAAGGAGACATCAACGAGGATCCGACAGCCCCGACAGCTGTACTTCTGCGGGGCTCCAGCGCTCCTCTGACGGCCACGACATCACATGAACAGGGTGCCAAAACCTCTCCGACTGCCACGACGGCATGTACTTAGGGCTCTAGCTCCTCTCTGCTAGACACGTTAGCACACTGCTACACCCCCATTGTACACCTGGACCCTCTCCTTACGCCTATAAAAGGAAGGTCCAGGGCTCTCGTACAAAGAGGTTGGCCGTGCGGGAGAACGGGCCGACGCATAAGGCTCTCGCTCTCTCTCTCCCACGCGAATGCTTGTAACCCCCTACTGCAAGCGCATCCATCCGCCCTGGGCGCAGGACAACACGAAGGCCGCGGTTTCCCCTTATTGTTCTCCCCCCTTTGTGTCCCGTCTCGCGCCGACCCATCTGGGCTGGGACACACAGCGACAATTTACTCGTCGGTCTAGGGACCCCCGGGGTTGAAACGCCGACACCTAGTTTGCTATTTTTGGATAAATCTTTGAAAAGTTATGATTAAAACAAGTAGCTGCTATGTTGCTGTCTAAAAATCTTCAAGTGTGTAATTAATTGTTTAGTTCACCCTTTGACTAAAAATGCTTAGTTAACACTTAACGGACCTAGATTTGTAATGTCTAAACTTAAGTTAACATGTGTTCCATGATTCATGTGCTTGCTTGCTGTGTCCTCTATTAAACTTGTGTTTGTGATGCTTTTGTGTGATCAATAGAAGAACTAATGAAAAGTCGTATCCAAATAAATAAAATGCGCGTACTTGTGATGTCGTAGTTGTGTTGCGTAAATAAATAAAATGTTGTCTTTTTAATGGTGTTAATGTTGAACGTCGATAACATGTAGTTAGTTAACGCTAGTGTGTGTGGTTGCTTATGGTGTCTCGCTACTTAATGTTAAATTCGCCAGCATGTACTTCAAGTATCTTGTGCTACTTTCATTATATTCATACATATGCATATTGCATCTCATTTAGGACCGAGAGATAATGATCGAGCAAGTGATGTGGTGCCAACCACAAGATGCAGTTGGTGGACGACCTAAAGAATGGACTTAACCCAGTGGATGCTCGCCAAGCGAGTACCTCCTCCAGCAAACACTATCTAAGTGTCAAATTAAAGGCAAGCCCCTGTTTTATGCATAACCTGTTCTATATGCTATTTTACTACACTTAATGTTTGTAGGCTTGTATTGCGCACTTAAGTGTAGGAGTTGATTGAAACCCTAGTTGCATGAACTCAGGAATCCTTTTTGTGATGGATACTAGTATGCTAGGTCGAGTAGCCGCTTTACTAATTAGGGATCTCAGTAGAAGTCGAGTGATTTTTCTAGCACTCGCGCGAGGTTAGGAATTGGCTGTAACTACTTTCATATCATAACGATGTTGGTCTGTGGACAACAATCCATGGGGATTGGTTGTCCACGAGATGGAAATTGGAATAAGGATTAAGGTGTGGTACCGTGTGTCAAGCATTTGAACGTACTAAGCACATGCTGAGAAATATGGTAAATCGGTAAGCCTAGTACCTGAGTGAACCTGCCCGCAGATTGCCCTCCTCACGCGACCTGAGACGTGGTCTCCCATTCCGGTTATGGTGGGTACAAGTGCGGTCACTGCACGACGGCAGTCGGGGTCAGTGAGGCATTGTACGCCAAGGCGGTGAGCCCCTTTCTGTTGCCAGGGAATCGATGGGGATGGTTGATGTGTGTGGGGACGGAGTGCCTCGCCACGTCGTGTGTTTAGGTTTACCTTGCAAGGTTTAAAAACTCGATTTGAATCGTCTGCTTCTCGCAGCTAATGAGACTGCTTGATCCATGCTGCTACATTGAGTAACAAGTGGAAATGTGATGACTTGGCAAAAGTTGTTGATTGCTAAAATGTTTGATACCATGTATGATTAGATAGGTATACATTTAGTCTTAAGAGAGACACACTAAAACTTGAAAAGCAAACAACTTGATTTTAGACTCAACTAGTGCTTTTGGCAAACCCAACCCCTCAGCCAAACAGCTGCATGTCTAGAGGTAGAGGAGTAGACTCCTCACACCGGGTAAGTCTAGCTGAGTATTAGTATACTCAGCCTTGCTTGTGGCATAATTTTTGCAGGTATTCCTTAGGATGATTGGTTGATGGTGTGACTTGGCCTTCGTCCCTGCCACCGAGATAGATGGTCGAGAGGGTTATTGCTTCCGCAGGAGAGGACCAGGAGGAGTAGCGTGGCCAGACTTTGCCATGTTACTCAGTTTTCTCCGATTAGTTATTTCCGCTGCATTAAAATTTATGGTTATTATTTCTGAAACTCCAATGATGTAATCACTAATGATACTTATTAAATTGTGGTATTATGTTTTATTGTATTTCTCTATGCCTCACCTTTGTGTGAGCTAGTGGTATTCGATCCTAGATAAGTGGCTTTATCGGACTAGATCCGAGGGACTGATGGGTTATTCCTGTTTAAGTGTGTTGCTGCCCTTAAGGTTGCGACTTGGGCACTTAAGCCGGAATAATTCGGGTGGTTCCGCCACAGAAGCCTTTACAAAGATTCCCTGAGGCTGTAGCCGCCCGTTAGGTTTCCTAAATGCACCGCACTCCTCCCCAAGGGGCGAACCAACCTTGGCAGAGTGAGCCGCATATACCGAGCCCCATTAACAGCACGACGGCGAAGCGAACCACACCCCAGTTCCTCTAATTATTCAGCTAAGGGTGTCCCATTCCACCCTCATGGTTGCACTGTTTTCTCAGGCGGTCATCCAACGAATAGGTCCTTACGGAGAGGCACTCGAGAAACAGCTTGAGTCCCCTTAAATGCCACAAGTATATCATCATATCCAGAATAAAACCATAGTATCATCATTGTATCTCATCATGTTCATTGATTAAAGTAAAGCGCTAGCATGAAGCTAACCATAGTAACCCAAAAAGGTAATCAAGGACAAGGTAAATAGAAAGCTAGTCAATCCTTATGTTGTTCATAGTATGCGGGACAGTGAATTATAAAGTAAATGGGACATAATGGGTCAGAGGACACTTGCCTTCACCAAACAGATGCTCAGGGTCTTCAAACTTGTAGAACTCGAAGAGCCTGATCACTTGGTCGCCAACGCTTGATCTTCGATTCCTCGAAGCTCGAGAACGGATCGCGATCTAATCGCAACGCGAAGCGAAGAAGAACCAGTACAAGCAAAGAAACATATATAAGCATAAGAACATTACACCATATAAGATAAACATTATAAAAATGTGCAGGATAAAATAGAGCTCGCTTCTACGGTCACACGAGGGAAAGAAACACGTCGGTCGGAGCTACGATCGATAAGTTATCGCGTTTACGGTAAACGAATATAAACTAGGCATTTAATTCGGTGTTATCAAATATAAATTATAACTACTATTTAATTAAAGCAAGGGATTCTAAGCGAGGCAAATTTACGACACATGAAACAGCACGACAGCGTGCAGAACGACGTGCGGACACGCGACATGTGCGAACAACACGCGGCAAAGCGCACTACACGCAAAAACGACACGTGCGTCACGCGCGAATGACGCGTGGCGACACGCGACAAGGTGCGTGACATGCAAAACCATGCGCGAACGATGCACGGCCACACGCTACTTAGCGCGCGGACGACGCGCGGGGTAGCACGCCACCAAGACGAGTAGAAGTGGGTTTACGACGCATTATTTATCAAATAATTGGCCATCTACGGCTAACAAACGACGCGACCAACGAATACTACTAGATTATGATTAAACGTGCAAAGCTATATTTCTAGGTTGATTTTAGTTCATATAAATTATTTGCACAATATATTTTAGATAAACTAAATTATCAATTAGTCAACGACTAATAAAGAATTAATTAATAAGCATGAACGATTATAGTGAAACGATTAACTCATTTGCGCGCACAGCGTGCGATACACGCGAAAGACACATGACATAATTTATAATGTGTATTTATTAAACCTCGAATTTAATATGATGCTACATGATTTTATTGGACGATAATGAGCCACACAGAGGAACTCAAGGTGTGTAGGCGCAGAACTGTGCGTAGTTTTCCATTTGTTAGCTGCATGCAGGGAAATCATATCTTATGTGGGGCCCAGCCAAATTTCTATTCACGCTATGGAAATTTTGTTAAGTGCATGCAAGTGTGGCCCGCTGACGGTTTTCAGTGACGACATGCACTCCTGCATGCCGGGTAGTGGGAAATTGCATGCGGTGGAGTGGATGGACGTGGGACCCATGCAGTTTTGTAAGCATGAAGGGAATAAGTGGTCAAGCCGCGCATGCAGGTGGTTTCTTCTCCATTCTTCTTCCCTGGATCACGACGCATGGCAGCGGTTACTCAGAAAATAGAGGGGCTCACGCAGAGGAGGTCGGACGCGTAGACGACAACGGCTTGCCAGAGCTTCAGCGCGTAGGGGGAGGACAGGACGGCGAGGTGCCGGGCGCTAGCCAATGGGGGCCGGCAGTAGGGCGCGAGACCGAGGAGGGGCTGCGAGCCTGGGGCTCGACGGAGTGCGGCGAGTGGGCTACACACGCGCATAGGAGCTCGCGGTGGCGCGGACTGTAGAAGCAATGGCACTGGATAACGCAACTGGCGTATGGCCCGGCCGAGACGTGCGGTTGCGGGCAGGCGATGGCTTCCAACGATGACAACGAAGATTGTAGAAGATAGGCTGATGAATGTGATCACCGGTGGACTCACCCGAGAACCGAGCAGGGAACGCCCTGATGGCATCGCGGCCGGAGCTCATGGGGCGCGGCTGCTCGCAGAGGTAAAGTCGTCCTAGACGCTGGGCCATGGTAGGCAGGAGCTAGGGACGGACGATGGACACCATGGTCACCGGGCTCTTGCTCCTCCTGCTATTGCGCGGTGCTGGGAATGAGGAGGCGTGGGGAAGTTGGGTGAGAGAGGAGCACTTCAGTGGGGCATGGATCGGAGGAGTAGTTTTTGCGGAGAAGAAGATTAGTAGGGCGATTTTAGCTGTGGCCGAGCATGGGCGCGCGTCGTGGGGCTGAACGCGGCTGGCGACGTGCGAGTGGAGGGAGTGGTTACGAGAAAGAAGGGACCTGACCGGTGGGCCCGGCGGCGCCTGGACGTTGGTGTTCCTCGCTAGGGCGCGCAAGGCGGCTAGGGGCACGCTGGGCAGGCGCGCGCGACGCGGCAGGCAGAGCGCGCGCGGGCGGCACGCAGGCGTCTAGGCGAGCACGCTGGGCGGCGGCACTAGGCGCGGCGACGCGCGCTAGGTTTGGGGCGCGGGCGAGGCTGCTGCGCGCGCTGCGGGCCACGGAAAGTCGAGCAGGCCAGGCGCGCTGGGGAGCGCGAGCGAGGCTGGGGACGTGGGGGTGGGCCGCTCGTGCAGGTCGGCTGGGGAGGACGCTGCTGGGTCGTGGGGTCACGTTGGCGCAAGGGTAGCGAGGTGGGCTGCCGAGATGGGCTAGGGGGAGAAAAAAGAATGCTAGGCTTCTTCGCTATTTTTCCATTTTGCTATTTTCTCTTACTTTTCTATTTCCTACTACCTCGAATGGAATTCCTAATTAAACTCATACTTCACAAACTCGCTCATCAAACAAAGTGAAAATATGCCTCAGCAAGATGCGACAATCAAGGCACCTCTAGAATTTTATTTTATTGCGCTAAAAAGTTGTATGTATGTATATATATACTATTATATAATAAATTAACTCTCTATTATTTAGAGAAAAAAGAAGAAAAGCGGTAAAGGAGAGGGTAACACCTAAATTTAGTGGATATTAGAAAAGAAATTTTATACCACCAAATTCAGGGTGTTACAAATCTAACCCCTTAATAGGAATCTCGCCCTCAAGATTCAAGAAGAGGCTAGCAAGAAAATGATATTGGTCAATCGGGTTTTTTTCATAGCTTCTTTTGGCTCTACTTTGACTCTGGAAACTTTAACTTGCGGATTGGTTGCTTTGACCTTCAGATGTTGGAGACTAGTTAATGCAATTCTTAAGGATCTCTTGGACATGTGGGTTAGGACCACACATGCTTCCATTGCGCCACTTGATTCTTGTTGGTTAAAGGTGATCGCATTGTCTTCATTGGGGTTAACGGCTAACCCCTTAACAGGAGCGTTGATACACACTTGATGACGATGTTGCCAACTCTGATCTTGACTGATTTGGAGGAGTTGGAGGTTGCCAACCGGATAGGTGCAAGAGGGAAGGGTATAGATAGAAAAGGTAAGCATAGATGGATTAAAGAGAGCAGGGAAGAGAACCCAACTACCTAACTCTATGGCACTCACCTAGTAAACTGATGCCATTGCGGACCAAGGGCCATAACGCATCAACACTCATCACAAAGAAGCAAATCAGTCATCACACAAGGACAAACAGCACAATCATACAACAACAAACATCTCGTTGCTATATGTTTATGTTAACTAGATGGTGGTCTTTCCTTACCAAGGGGAAACTACTCTAAGGCCATCGAAAGGCAAGGGGAATGATAAGACATGCAGGATAGGGGCATGAGCATAATAAAGGATGAAGCTAAAGCAAGGATTGTAACCGGCAAGGGAAAGAATGCAACCAAGGTCGGGATAGGTAAAACATCATTCTCAAATCAAGATGGTAAAGATGATATTTCAAAAGGTAGGCATAAGATAAGCATCACGGAAAGATCTAGAGATTACAAAGGTAAGGGAGGTAACAGGCAAAAGCACACCAAAAGATCGAGTTAAGGCAAGACTTGTAGCAAGACAGAGGAAAAGGGAACGAACAAGAGCGGGATGGGTAAGACAACACTCTTGAACTGAAATGAGAGGGGAGGCTTTAAAATGCAGGTACAGGATAAGCATCAAGGTAAAGATCAAGGGATGACAAGGGTTAAGGTAATAACAAACAAACACGCAACAAAGGATGTATTTTAAACAAAACTTGCAAGGCGTCGAAGAAGGGGAAGCAGTCAATGATGAAATAGATGAAGCATTATCCTCGAACAGGGATGGAAAAAAAGGAGGCTTCAAAGGATAGGTTCAAGGTTAGCGTGAAGGTAAGGGCATAGATATCACGAGAGTTTAAAGGTGGTAACAGACAATGATGTAGGAGAGGAGGTAAATCGGCATAAGAACCAAGGATATAAGTGTAACACCCTGAATTTGGGGTATAAAATTTCTTTGCTCATATTCACAAATTCAGGTGTTACTCCTCTCATCTCATCTCTCCCAATCTCTTTTTTTCTCTTTTCTATAGAAGAAGAGTGGTTATTTTATTTGTAAATGCAATTATAATCTAGTAGGTTAAACCCTATGTAACATCCTGAATTTGGGGGTATAAAATTTCTTTGCTCATATTCACAAATTCAGGTGTTACTTCCCTTTTCTCATCCTTCCCCAATCTCCTCTCTCTCTCATTTCTATAGGAGAAAAGTGGTTATTTTGTTTATAATTATAGTCTATTAGCTCAAACCCTAAGGGAGTATGAATTGTTGCATCATGTTGAACCCTGGATTTCACTTTTGTTTGGTGCATAATTCTCAAAAAGTCTAATTTGAATTTGTGGCTCATTTGAATTTGAATCAAAAAGAGAAAATAAAAAGAAAAGAGAAAACAATTCCAAAATAAAAGAAAAAGGAAAAGCAGCCCGCTACCCCCGCCCCCTCGGCCTTTCGGCCCACCAGGCCCACCCCGCGCGTGCGCCCTCCCGCTCCTCTCTCTCCCTGCGCCGCGGGCCCGGCCTGTCGGCGCGGCCGCCTTCCGCGCGCCCGCCTCCCTCTCTCTCTGCTCGCCCGGCCCCACCCGTCGGCGCAGCCGTTTTCCCCGCGCCCGCTTTCCCCTCTCTCTCTGCCCGTGGGGCCCGGCCCGTCAGCCCCGCTTTCCTCGCGCCCGCGCTCGCTTTCTCCTCTCTCTCTGCGCCGCGGGCCCGAGCTGTCAGCTCTCTCGTCCTCGCGTAACCGCCGCCCGAACTGCGCGCGCCCGCCTTCTCCGCGCCCACGTCGCGCGTGGGGCTCGCCCCACCTCGCCCTTGGCCACTTGAGCCCCGAACCTCGCTCGCCATCTCCCCCTCCCTCATTTGCGCACCAACCGGCCTCTCTCTCTCGCCTCTCCCTCGCTGCGCGCACGCCAGAGCGCCGCCGCCGTAAACCCCGCCGTTCCGGGCTCGTTTCCCGGTCGCCGTTGGAGCTCCGCCGTGTCCATTGCCACGGTGAGCTTCGCCCCGACGTCCGCAACCCGGAACGCGCTCCCATTTCTCCTTCCCCTCCCTATTTCTCTCTGCCCGCGCTCACCCGCCGTCCTCCGTGCAGCCGCCGCCGTCGACCCGGGCCGTCGTCGCGCTGTCGCCGCCACCGAGAGGTCCCTGGGATTCACCTTGAGGTAAGGAACCTCCCCTGCCCTCTCCCTCCCCTTCTATTGCTCCCTGCTGCACTTAATTCCTCGCCGGAGTCGATTAGCGCCGCCGCCGAGCCACTCCACCGTGAACCGCTCCCCTCCGGTGCCCCTGCCCCGACCCAGACCCCACCAAAGAGTTCCCCGTGCCCTCCCCAACCTCCCCGGCCACTCAGGTCGCCCCGGGTACCCGCAGGGCCCCCGCGCCCGCGCCCCTCGTCTCCGGCGAACTCCTCCGCCGCGGGGACGGGCGCCGCCACCTCAGCTGGCTGGGGAAGAAGACAGCAGCCAGCCATCCCATCCCCGCCGTCCATCTCAGATCGGACGATCCCGTTTTAATTAGGCCAAGTCCAATCCTAACCGTCCGCCCAAGATCCAACGGCCCAGAGCCGTTTCGCCCGCGCCCGCGCTTGCTCTGCCCGCTGGACCCCGCCTGTCAGTCGCCCGCGCTCGCTCTGCCCGCCCGGCCCCGCCTGTCAGTCGCCCGCGCCCGCGCTGCCCGCCCGGCCCTGCCTGTCAGCCGCCCAGACCGCCGCGCGCCCGCGCGCCCGCCCGCAGGATCTAATCCTGGCCGTCCGTTTGAAATCCAACGGCTAAGAAGGCCCGATACCCCTTCGCCCGCGCGTTTTCTTAAAGAACCCCCCTGTTTTCTGGAAATTGCGCCCGCCGTCCCTGGTTTCTCGTAGTCAGGTCCTCGGACCTTTTATTTAATTCAAAATAGGTCCTTAGGGTATATTTTTAACCCCTAAGCTTGTAAAATTCATAACTTTGTCATATGAACTCCAAATTAGGTGCTTCAAATTGCAAAATGTTCATAATATTATTATCTATCTGTTTATGCAATGTTTCCCTGCTGTTTCCATGTCCCAATTAATAGTTGATCACTAGGGTAAAATTGATGTTATGGGAACCCTATTTGAGATAAATAAAAGATAGTAGACTTTAATAAAAGTTGGAGCACTTAAGTTTATGGACTTAAACACCTAAGTTTAGGAACTTAAAACCAGATAATGATTTAATCCCACCACTGACTTAAACCTGATTAGTGGATAATGACTCACTTTGTATAGTTCTCTACCCTAGACCTAGAGAATACCAGAGTGCCTATCCCTTTTCTATTATGAACTTGTGAACTCTCTGCTGCATATGTTTGGTATATTGTTTTTGTTTGTTATTTCCCAAGTGCATAGTGTGAATGATTACTTTACGTAGACAACGAGCAGTCTGTGTTTCCCGAGGAAGTTGCAGAGGAAGTTCCTGATCAGCAGTTTGGTGAAGGCAAGTGTCCTCTGACCCATTATGTCCTATTCATTTATAACTTACTACCCCGCATTACTTACTTGAAACCTAAGGATTGACTAGCTTTACACTTTACTTTATCCTTGATGACCTTATGGGCTAATATGGTTAGCATTCTGCTATTGCTTTAACTTAATCAATGAACATGATGTGAATATTTATGATACTGTTATCCTGATGATGTTGATGATCTTGTGATACTCTAGGGGGCTCAGGCTGTTTCCTGAGTACCTCTCCTTAAGGACCTGTTCGTTGAGAGACCACCCGGGATAACAGTGCAACCATGAGGGTGAAATGGGACGCCCTTAGCTAATTAATTAGAGGAACTAGAGGTGTAGTTGCTTCGCCGTCGTGCCGTCAATGGGGTCCAGGCACAGTGCTTGCTCTGCCGAGGCTGAGTGCCGAGGTTCTTTCGTTTTGCTTTTTGTTAGTCACTCTCCTGCGGGGAGGGGTACTGTGTTTATCAAACGGGAGAAACCTAACGGGCAGCTATGATCTCTAGGGAATCTTTGTAACAACTACGTAGTGATACCCTGCCGGACCACCTAGGTAGTGGTCAATGGGGATTAGCTCTCCCCGGGCAGAAAGGGAATCATGAATCATGGGTAAAGTGTGCGACCTCTGCAGAGGGTAGTGAAACTGATATATCAGCCGTGCTCATGGTTAAGAGCAGCCTTGGGATCCTCTTTGATTAGAGATACAGATGGTTCGAGATACAAGGATTATGTTATGGTTTTGGTTCGAATATGATGATGTTGTTCCTCGATGAGGAAATGGTTCATGGGTTGGTTAATGCTAAAATCTGGCTTCTACTAATGATAAATACCTGACCAACTAAAAGCAACTGCTTGAGCCTAACCCCACATAAAGCTAGTCCACCTCAGCCAAACGGGACATTTGCTGAGTACGTTGATGTGTACTCATCCTTGCTTTACCACCAAACACCAGGTTGTCCGCATTGTAATCACTGCTCCGGAGAAGGCGAAGCCGTGGAAGGAGACTTCCAGGAGTTTCAGGACTACGACGCATTCTAGGTGTGGGTTGGCGGCAACCCCCAGTCAGCTGCCTGTGAAGGCCTTATCGTTACTGCGTTTCGCTAGCACTTTGATTTAACTGTTAAGTTGATGACTATGTGGATGTCTATGACTCTGTGATGTAATAAGTTAATACTCTCTTAAGTTATTATTTGAGCAATGTGCATTGATGTTCATTTATGTAATCGCTGTGTACGTGAATAACTGATCCTGGCACGTACATGGTTCGCATCCGGTTTACCTTCTAAAACCGGGTGTGACATAAGTGGTATCAAAGCCGTGCTGACTGTAGGACCGCTGACCTAGAGTAGCACTGGTCGTACTAAGGACTATTGACCTTCCCTCTCACCTTGACCTCTGATGTTACTTCAAAAGTCGGTCACCTCGACCAACCCTATGTTTTACTACATATATATATACTATATTATACCTTGTTAAAATTTTTATCTTATTCTGTCTATGGTTTATTCACTTGTCATATTAGTTCTGCTCTTACTCTTATGCTTACGGTGTCTTTTGTAGATGGCTCGTCTTAGACACACTGCACGTAAGTCGGTGATTCCTTTCCTGCCGTCTCGACTTGCGGAGCGTCCTCTGCACCGCACCGTGTCCGGTCAGTCGAGTCACCTGGAAAGACTGCACCACCGCCTGCGTGAGGAGCAGGAACGCCGGCGCCAGCGCAGAGAGCAGCAGGGCTCTTCCTCCTCATCTCAGCGAGAGGTGGAGTCCGTGAGGCCCCGTTCCTCTGTTGCCCAGTTGGAGGCGCCCCCTGCACCACCGCGGGACGTCCCGGCTGTTGGAGGAGCTACTGGAGGAGACCCCAACGACGACGACTCAGACCACAGCACGGAGTCTTCTGAGCCGCAGGAGGCGGAAGGATGGGTCGCCCGACCCATCACTCGTGACGCCGCTCGCTGTTGTCACTTCCACGACGCACTCGACACCTTGTTGTGCCAGGCTTTTGACCGGCACACCTGGTCGATCGAGTATCGTTGTGTAGTCTACCAGCACAGTCGCGGGAGGTACCCGGACCGCTGGGAGGCTACCTGCCTAGTTCGCCGTCCGGAGGATGACCTCCGGGGTGCAGAGGCCGTTTCGGAGCACTATTCCATCTCCGAGAGGGACACTGCAGAGGCGGCTATGCAGGATGCAGCACGACGTGCACTCTCCCAGTACTGTTCTTTGTTCGGTGGCGTGGCCGACGGTCTTAACCTTCGGTACTACCCCCGCCGCCCTACTGGCAGCACAGAGAGTGTGGTTGTCTCACCTGTTGGTGAGGCTAACCCTAGGTTGAGCAGCACAGTCAACCTAGTCGCAGTGCTTAACACTGAGCTGGATCACTCTCTGGACGAGCTGAGCAGGGCTCGAACGGAGATTGCGGAGTTGCGTGCTGAGCTGGCAGAGCGCCATCACCAGGAGGGTGGTTCTCCCGCTCCTGTTGGGACTCAGCACCCATACCGCTCGCCGCCACGTGGTCACCACACTTATGGTTCCCCTGCCTGTAAGACCAGGATAGATCTGGATCCTTAGATCGTTAGCATCGGAGTTTGTAATAATTCTTAAGTCAGATGTCTCAGTCTTAGATAATTAGTTTAGTTTGCTTATCAGTTGCTTCCAATTAGTTTAGTTTGCTTATCAGTTGCTTGCATGATTGTTATGATGAACTTGTGCTGGATTTGAATCTTTGTAATGACTGTTGCCAACCTGTGGGTTTCTCCTGCAGTTTGGCCTAGCTATAATGTTAATAAAGTCAGTTATTTAGTTGGGAAGCCATTTACTCCTACTTTCCTACTTATCTGAGAAGCTGTGTTGAATCGTAATGAGGATCAGTGAAGCTCTTTGTTCACTCAGTGTCGTGAAGAATTCTGGGTTCTCTTTTCTTATGCTGGAGGGTTGTAAGATCAACGCTGATGTATGAATGTCTTCCACAGATGTCTGACAATAGGCGCCGATGCAACAGGCGTGCTCAGCAAGAGCAGCATGACCAGCAGGAGGAACAACAGAGGCAGCCTCCCCCGCCACCCCCGATGACAGTGGAGCAGATGTTCTTGATGCAAACTCAGGCAGTGCAGGCCATTGGGCAGACTCTGGCAGCCATGCAGCAGGCTCAACAGCAACCCCAACCCCAGTTGCAAGTGCAGATGCCCCAGATGCCACGGGATAAGCGTGGTGAGTTCATGAGAGGGCACCCTCCTACCTTCGCCCATTCTGCTGACCCCATGGATGCAGAAGACTGGCTGCGCGCAGTGGAAAGAGAACTACGCACCGCTCAATGTAACGACAGGGAGAAGGTTCTGTATGGTCCCCGTCAGCTAAGGGGAGCAGCCCAGTCCTGGTGGGAGTCCTACCTCGCCACACATGCTGACCCCGAAGCCATCACCTGGGAAGAATTCAGCGAGAGTTTCCGCAGGTACCATGTGCCACAGGGACTGATGATCGTGAAGAAGGAGGAGTTTCTGGCTCTGAAGCAGGGACCCCTGTCTGTTAGTGAATACAGAGACAAGTTTCTGCAGCTATCTCGGTATGCACCTGAAGATGTCAACACTGATGCTAAAAGGCAGTACAGGTTCATGAGAGGTTTGGTGGATCCCCTGCATTACCAGCTGATGAATCACACCTTCCCCACCTTCCAGCACCTGATCGATAGGGCAATTATGACTGAGAAGAAGCGTAAGGATATGGAAGATCGGAAGCGTAAGATGAGTGGACCCCAGTCCGGAAGCATCAGCCGTCCACGTTTCTCAGGCAGTTCATCTCAGCAAGGCAGGCCTGGTCACCCACAGGGATATCAGAATCAGAATCAGCGTCCGCATCAGCAGCAGTTTCAGAGGCAGTACCCACAGCAGCAGCAGCAGCAGTATCGTCAGAACAGCCAGCAGGGAGGTAACCAGTATCAGAAGCAGAACAACCAGGCCCCTCGCCTTCCTGCCCCAGCAGCAAAACAGAGCAACCAAGCAGCCCCAGCACAAGGAGGAGGCAGAGGATGTTTCTACTGTGGAGAACAAGGCCACTGGGCGATGCAGTGCCCGAAGAAGATGGCACAGCAGCAGACCAACCCCAATGCTCCAACAAGGCAAGGTGTACTGCAGCCAACAGCAGGCAATCGTAACCAAGCGTACAACCGTGGAAAGGTGAACCACTTGGAGGCCGAAGCGATCCAGGATGCACCAGATGTGGCAGTAGGTATGTTCTCAGTCGAATCTCATCCCACGAAAGTGCTATTTGATACTGGTGCAACTCATTCATTTGTCACTGCAACCTGGGTAGAATTGCATAACATCTCAGTAGAGGCAATGATGCCGCCCATGAGGATTAATTCAGTTGGTGGCAAGGTGCAAACGAATAAAATATGCTCAAATATAAGGGTGGAAATAAGGGGGATAGGGTTCCCCAGTGACTTAATAGTAATAGACACCCCTGGGATAGATATTATTCTAGGGATGAATTGGTTAATGAAGTATGAAGCGAATGTTAGCTGTGACAAGAGGACCGTAACATTGAAGTCCCCGTCAGGAGAAGAGGTAGTGGCCGAGCTAAGGATGCCTAAATCAGCGGAGGGTGTCTGTCACCAGATTTCAGTTGATAGTAAGGAGCCCAACCCGCTCGAGACTATCAAGGTTGTGTCGGACTTTCCGAACGTATTTCCCGAGGAGCTAACGGGCATGCCACCCGAGAGAAAAGTTGAGTTTGCCATAGAGCTTATCCCTGGTACCGCCCCCATTTCCAAAAGAGCCTACCGAGTGTCTAGACCAGAATTGGTGGAACTCAAGAAGCAGATAGATGAGATGTTAGAGAAGGGTTACATCAGACCAAGTACCTCGCCTTGGGCCGCTCCAGTGTTGTTTGTAGAGAAGAAAGATGGTACCAAAAGGATGTGCATAGACTACAGAGCTTTGAATGAAGTCACTGTCAAGAACAAGTACCCCCTGCCAAGGATAGAAGATTTGTTCGACCAGCTCAGAGGTGCCAGCGTATTCTCGAAGATAGATCTGAGGTCAGGCTACCATCAACTCAGAATCCGACCCTCGGACATACCGAAGACAGCATTCATCACCAAGTACGGGTTATATGAGTTCACAGTTATGTCCTTTGTTTGACAAATGCGCCAGCCTTCTTTATGTACCTGATGAACAGTGTGTTCATGGATTATCTGGACAAGTTTGTGGTAGTGTTTATTGATGATATTCTTATATACTCCCAAAGTGAGGAAGATCATGTAGAGCATTTGAAGATGGTATTGCAAAGACTTCGAGAGCATCAGTTGTATGCCAAGCTGAGTAAATGCGAGTTCTGGATTCATGAAGTCTTGTTTCTGGGTCACATCATAAATCAAGATGGGTTGGCAGTGGATCCAAAGAAAGTGGCAGATATCCTGAACTGGAAAGCACCAAAGGATGTTCGTGGGATCAAGAGCTTCATTGGAATGGCTGGGTATTACAGGCGTTTCATCGAAGGCTTCTCAAAGATTGCTAGACCAATGACAGCGTTACTAGCGAAGAAAGTTGAGTTTAAGTGGACCCAAAAGTGTCAGGAAGCATTTGAAGAACTGAAAAATAGGTTGACTACAGCTCCGGTGTTAGTCCTACCTGATGTTCACAAGCCATTCTCAGTGTATTGCGATGCTTCTTACACCGGATTGGGATGTGTGCTAATGCAAGAAGGAAGAGTTGTAGCATATTCATCTCGGCAGCTGAAGATCCATGAGAAAAATTATCCCACACATGACCTGGAGTTGGCAGCAGTAGTTCATGCTTTGAAGACCTAGAGACATTACCTGTATGGGCAGAAGTGCGACATTTACACAGATCATAAAAGTCTGAAGTACATATTCACCCAGTCAGAGTTAAACATGAGACAGCGAAGATGGTTGGAATTGATCAAAGATTATGAGTTGGAGATACATTACCATCCAGGCAAAGCCAATGTTGTTGCAGATGCTCTGAGCAGGAAGAGTCAAGTCAATATGATGGCTACGTACCCAATGCCATATGAGTTAGCCAAGGAGTTCGACAGACTGAGTCTTGGTTTTCTGAACAGTACGCAAGGAGTAACAGTGGAATTAGAGCCCACCCTAGAGCGGGAGATCAAAGAAGGGCAGAAGGATGATGAAAGCATCAACAAGATCCGGCAGCTAATCTTAGAAGGAAGAGGCAAAGACTTTTGAGAGGATGAAGAGGGAGTAATATGGTTCAAGGACCGATTGTGTGTCCCCGACCTCAAACCTATTCGGGAACTGATCCTAAAGGAAGCTCATGAGACAGCCTACTCCATACACCCGGGAAGTGAAAAGATGTATCAGGATTTAAAAAGGAGGTTTTGGTGGTATGGTATGAAAAGAGAGATCGCAGAATATGTCGCCATCTGTGATAGCTGTCAGAGAACCAAAGCGGAGCATCAGAGGCCCGCCGGATTGTTGCAGCCATTGCGGATTCCTCAGTGGAAGTGGGATGAGATCGGGATGGATTTTATAGTTGGCCTACCCCGTACCCGGGCCGGTTATGATTCCATCTGGGTGGTTGTGGACCGATTAACAAAGGTGGCCCATTTCATACCTGTGAAGACCACATACACCGAAGCAACGTTAGCTGAGTTATACATGTCACGGATAGTTTGCCTTCATGGTGTGCCGAAGAAGATAGTGTCAGATCGAGGAACGCAGTTCACCTCTCATTTTTGGCAGCAGCTACAAGAAGCTTTGGGCACCCATTTGAACTTCAGCTCGGCTTATCATCCGCAGACAGACGGTCAGACTGAAAGAACTAATCAGATCCTAGAAGATATGCTGAGAGCCTGTGCGTTGCAAGACAAGTCAGGATGGGACAAAAGGTTACCTTATGCAGAATTCTCCTACAACAATAGCTATCAGGCTAGCTTGAAGATGTCACCGTTTCAGGCACTCTATGGACGGAGTTGTAGGACTCCGCTGCATTGGGACCAGCCTGGAGAGAGACAGGTGTTTGGCCCCGACATTTTGCTTGAAGCCGAAGAGAATATCAAAATGGTTCGGGAGAATCTGAAGATAGCCCAGTCAAGACAGCGAAGCTATGCGGACCGAAGGAGAAGAGAACTGAGTTTCGAAGTGGGGGATTTCGTCTATCTGAAGGTGTCACCTATCAGGGGAGTCAGAAGGTTCGGAGTTAAAGGCAAGTTAGCACCCCGGTACGTGGGACCATATCAGATTCAGGCAAAGCGTGGAGAAGTGGCTTACCAACTCAACCTACCAGAAAGTTTGTCGGCAGTGCACAATGTGTTCCACGTGTCACAATTGAAGAAGTGTCTGCGAGTACCAGAAGAACAGTTGTCAGTGGAGGGTTTGGAAGTCCAGGAGGATCTAACATACATAGAGAAGCCAACGCAGATTCTAGAGTTTGCAGACAGAGTCACCCGGAGGAATACCATCAGAATGTGCAAAGTCAGATGGGGTCACCACTCCGAGGAAGAAGCAACCTGGGAGCGAGAAGATGATCTGAAAGCCAAATACCCTGAACTCTTTGCTGACCAACCCTGAATCTCGGGGGCGAGATTCTTTTAAGGGGGATAGGTTTGTAACACCCTGAATTTGGGGGTATAAAATTTCTTTGCTCATATTCACAAATTCAGGTGTTACTTCCCTTTTCTCATCCTTCCCCAATCTCCTCTCTCTCATTTCTATAGGAGAAAAGTGGTTATTTTGTTTATAATTATAGTCTATTAGCTCAAACCCTAAGGGAGTATGAATTGTTGCATCATGTTGAACCCTGGATTTCACTTTTGTTTGGTGCATAATTCTCAAAAAGTCTAATTTGAATTTGTGGCTCATTTGAATTTGAATCAAAAAGAGAAAATAAAAAGAAAAGAGAAAACAATTCCAAAATAAAAGAAAAAGGAAAAGCAGCCCGCTACCCCCGCCCCCTCGGCCTTTCGGCCCACCAGGCCCACCCCGCGCGCGCGCCCTCCCGCTCCTCTCTCTCCCTGCGCCGCGGGCCCGGCCCCACCCGTCGGCGCAGCCGTTTTCCCCGCGCTCGCTTTCCCCTCTCTCTCTGCCCGTGGGGCCCGGCCCGTCAGCCCCGCTTTCCTCGCGCCCGCGCTCGCTTTCTCCTCTCTCTCTGCGCCGCGGGCCCGAGCTGTCAGCTCTCTCGTCCTCGCGTAACCGCCGCCCGAACTGCGCGCGCCCGCCTTCTCCGCGCCCACGTCGCGCGTGGGGCTCGCCCCACCTCGCCCTTGGCCACTTGAGCCTCGAACCTCGCTCGCCATCTCCCCCTCCCTCATTTGCGCACCAACCGGCCTCTCTCTCGCCTCTCCCTCGCTGCGCGCACGCCAGAGCGCCGCCGCCGTAAACCCCGCCGTTCCGGGCTCGTTTCCCGGTCGCCGTTGGAGCTCCGCCGTGTCCATTGCCACGGTGAGCTTCGCCCCGACGTCCGCAACCCGGAACGCGCTCCCATTTCTCCTTCCCCTCCCTATTTCTCTCTGCCCGCGCTCACCCGCCGTCCTCCGTGCAGCCGCCGCCGTCGACCCGGGCCGTCGTCGCGCTGTCACCGCCACCGAGAGGTCCCTGGGATTCGCCTTGAGGTAAGGAACCTCCCCTGCCCTCTCCCTCCCCTTCTATTGCTCCCTGCTGCACTTAATTCCTCGCCGGAGTCGATTAGCGCCGCCGCCGAGCCACTCCACCGTGAACCGCTCCCCTCCGGTGCCCCTGCCCCGACCCAGAACCCACCAAAGAGTTCCCCGTGCCCTCCCCAACCTCCCCGGCCACTCAGGTCGCCCCGGGAACCCGCAGGGCCCCCGCGCCCCTCGTCTCCGGCGAACTCCTCCGCCGCGGGGACGGGCGCCGCCACCTCAGCTGGCTGGGGAAGAAGACAGCAGCCAGCCATCCCATCCCCGCCGTCCATCTCAGATCGGACGATCCCGTTTTAATTAGGCCAAGTCCAATCCTAACCGTCCGCCCAAGATCCAACGGCCCAGAGCCGTTTCGCCCGCGCCCGCGCTTGCTCTGCCCGCTGGACCCCGCCTGTCAGTCGCCTGCGCTCGCTCTGCCCGCCCGGCCCCGCCTGTCAGTCGCCCGCGCCCGCGCTGCCCGCCCGGCCCCGCCTGTCAGCCGCCCAGACCGCCGCGCGCCCGCGCGCCCGCCCGCAGGATCTAATCCTGGCCGTCCGTTTGAAATCCAACGGCTAAGAAGGCCCGATACCCCTTCGCCCGCGCGTTTTCTTAAAGAACCCCCCTGTTTTCTGGAAATTGCGCCCGCCGTCCCTGGTTTCTCGTAGTCAGGTCCTCGGACCTTTTATTTAATTCAAAATAGGTCCTTAGGGTATATTTTTAACCCCTAAACTTGTAAAATTCATAACTTTGTCATATGAACTCCAAATTAGGTGCTTCAAATTGCAAAATGTTCATAATATTATTATCTATCTGTTTATGCAATGTTTCCCTGCTGTTTCCATGTCCCAATTAATAGTTGATCACTAGGGTAAAATTGATGTTATGGGAACCCTATTTGAGATAAATAAAAGATAGTAGACTTTAATAAAAGTTGGAGCACTTAAGTTTATGGACTTAAACACCTAAGTTTAGGAACTTAAAACCAGATAATGATTTAATCCCACCACTGACTTAAACCTGATTAGTGGATAATGACTCACTTTGTATAGTTCTCTACCCTAGACCTAGAGAATACCAGAGTGCCTATCCCTTTTCTATTATGAACTTGTGATCTCTCTGCTGCATATGTTTGGTATATTGTTTTTGTTTGTTATTTCCCAAGTGCATAGTGTGAATGATTACTTTACGTAGACAACGAGCAGTCTGTGTTTCCCGAGGAAGTTGCAGAGGAAGTTCCTGATCAGCAGTTTGGTGAAGGCAAGTGTCCTCTGACCCATTATGTCCTATTCATTTATAACTTACTACCCCGCATTACTTACTTGAAACCTAAGGATTGACTAGCTTTACACTTTACTTTATCCTTGATGACCTTATGGGCTAATATGGTTAGCATTCTGCTATTGCTTTAACTTAATCAATGAACATGATGTGAATATTTATGATATTGTTATCCTGATGATGTTGATGATCTTGTGATACTCTAGGGGGCTCAGGCTGTTTCCTGAGTACCTCTCCGTAAGGACCTGTTCGTTGAGAGACCACCCGGGATAACAGTGCAACCATGAGGGTGAAATGGGACGCCCTTAGCTAATTAATTAGAGGAACTAGAGGTGTAGTTGCTTCGCCGTCGTGCCGTCAATGGGGTCCAGGCACAGTGCTTGCTCTGCCGAGGCTGAGTGCCGAGGTTCTTTCGTTTTGCTTTTTGTTAGTCACTCTCCTGCGGGGAGGGGTACTGTGTTTATCAAACTGGAGAAACCTAACGGGCAGCTATGATCTCTAGGGAATCTTTGTAACAGCTACGTAGTGATACCCTGCCGGACCACCTAGGTAGTGGTCAATGGGGATTAGCTCTCCCCGGGCAGAAAGGGAATCATGACTCATGGGTAAAGTGTGCGACCTCTGCAGAGGGTAGTGAAACTGATATATCAGCCGTGCTCACGGTTAAGAGCAGCCTTGGGATCCTCTTTGATTAGAGATACAGATGGTTCGAGATACAAG
This sequence comes from Zea luxurians, assembly GCA_029449295.1. Taxonomy (NCBI): domain Eukaryota; kingdom Viridiplantae; phylum Streptophyta; class Magnoliopsida; order Poales; family Poaceae; genus Zea; species Zea luxurians. The sequence continues at coordinate 31,701,370 of JAOPSE010000014.1, forward strand.
GATTATGTTATGGTTTTGGTTCGAATATGATGATGTTGTTCCTCGATGAGGAAATGGTTCATGGGTTGGTTAATGCTAAAATCTGGCTTCTACTAATGATAAATACCTGACCAACTAAAAGCAACTGCTTGAGCCTAACCCCACATAAAGCTAGTCCACCTCAGCCAAACGGGACATTTGCTGAGTACGTTGATGTGTACTCATCCTTGCTTTACCACCAAACACCAGGTTGTCCGCATTGTAATCACTGCTCCGGAGAAGGCGAAGCCGTGGAAGGAGACTTCCAGGAGTTTCAGGACTACGACGCATTCTAGGTGTGGGTTGGCGGCAACCCCCAGTCAGCTGCCTGTGAAGGCCTTATCGTTACTGCGTTTCGCTAGCACTTTGATTTAACTGTTAAGTTGATGACTATGTGGATGTCTATGACTCTGTGATGTAATAAGTTAATACTCTCTTAAGTTATTATTTGAGCAATGTGCATTGATGTTCATTTATGTAATCGCTGTGTACGTGAATAACTGATCCTGGCACGTACATGGTTCGCATCCGGTTTACCTTCTAAAACCGGGTGTGACATAAGTGGTATCAAAGCCGTGCTGACTGTAGGACCGCTGACCTAGAGTAGCACTGGTCGTACTAAGGACTATTGACCTTCCCTCTCACCTTGACCTCTGATGTTACTTCAAAAGTCGGTCACCTCGACCAACCCTATGTTTTACTACATATATATATACTATATTATACCTTGTTAAAATTTTTATCTTATTCTGTCTATGGTTTATTCACTTGTCATATTAGTTCTGCTCTTACTCTTATGCTTACGGTGTCTTTTGTAGATGGCTCGTCTTAGACACACTGCACGTAAGTCGGTGATTCCTTTCCTGCCGTCTCGACTTGCGGAGCGTCCTCTGCACCGCACCGTGTCCGGTCAGTCGAGTCACCTGGAGAGACTGCACCACCGCCTGCGTGAGGAGCAGGAACGCCGGCGCCAGCGCAGAGAGCAGCAGGGCTCTTCCTCCTCATCTCAGCGAGAGGTCGAGTCCGTGAGGCCCCGTTCCTCTATTGCCCAGTTGGAGGCGCTGAAAGGGAATTAGGCTTAGACCTAGTTCCTAAATAATTTTGGTGGTTGAATTGCCCAACACAAACATTAGACTAACTAGTTTACTCTAGTGCATAAGTTATACAGGTGCAAAAGGTTCACAATCAGCCAATAAAAAGACCAAGTGTTGGATTCAACAAAGGAGCAGCAAGGCAACCGAGGGCTCCTCTGGCCGGAGGCACCGGACTGTCCGGTGTGCACCGGACATGTCCGGTGCGGCCAGAGGACTTCGACTCAAACTCTTCGCCCTCGGGAATTCTCGGAAGCCGGCGCGCTATAATTCACCGGACTGTCCGGTGTGCACCGGACATGTCCGGTGCTCCAAGGAAACGCGGCCTCCGGAACTCGCCAGCCTCGGGTTTGCTCGGCAGCCGCTCCGCTAAAATTCACCGGACTGTCCGGTGTGCACCGGACTGTCCGGTGTGCCAGCAGAGCAACGGCTCCCTGCGGCGCCAACGGCTCCCTGCGGTGCATTAAATGCGCGCGCAGCGCGCGCAGACGTCAGGCACGCCCATGCCGGTGCACCGGACATCAAACAGTACCTGTCCGGTGTGCACCGGACACCCAGGAGGGCCCAGAAGTCAGAAGCTCCAACGGTCAGAATCCAACGGCAATGGTGACGTGGCAGGGGCACCGGACTGTCCGGTGTGCACCGGACTGTCCGGTGCGCCATCGAACAGAGGAGTTCCAGCAACGGTCACCTTTGGTGGTTGGGGCTATAAATACCCCAACCACCCCACATTCATTGCCATCCAAGTTTTCCAACTCTCAACCACTTACAAGAGCTAGGCATTCAATTCTAGACACATACAAAGAGATCAAATCCTCTCCAATTCCACTCAAACCCTTAGTGACTAGCGAGAGAGATTTGCCGTGTTCTTTTGAGCTCTTGCGCTTGGATTGCTTTCTTTCTTTCTCATTTGTTCTTGAGATCATCACTCAATTGTAACCAAGGCAAGAGGCACCAATTGTGTGGTGGCCCTTGCGGGGAAGCTTTGTTCCCGTTTGATTGAGAAGAAGAGAAAGCTCACTCGATCCGTGGGATCGTTTGAGAGAGGGAAGGGTTGAAAGAGACCCGGCCTTTGTGGCCTCCTCAACGGGGAGTAGGTTTGCGTGAACCGAACCTCGGTAAAACAAATCCTTGTGTCACACTCTTATTTGCTTGCGATTTGTTTTGCGCCCTCTCTCGCGGACTCGTTTCGTTATTACTAACGCTAACCCGGCTTGTAGTTGTGATTATTTTTGTAAATTTCAGTTTCGCCCTATTCACCCCCCCTCTAGGCGACTATCAATTGGTATCAGAGGCCGGTACTTCATTAGAGCCTAACCGCTCGAAGTGATGTCGGGAGATCACACCAAGAGGGAGATGGAGACCGGCGATGACAAGCCCACTACAAGTCAAGGGAGCACTTCATCTTCATCGGAAGAGTCCCGCACCAAGAGAAGAGAGAAGAAGAAGAAATCCTCCAAGCGGAAGGAGAAAAGATCTTCCTCTTCTCACCACAAAGAGAAGAAGGAAAAATCTTCTTCTCACAAGCCGCATCGGAGTGGGGACAAGCACAAAAGGATGAGGAAGGTGGTCTACTACGAGACCGACACTTCATCGACATCTACCTCCGGCTCCGACGCGGCGTCCGTCACTTCTAAACGCCAAGAGCGTAAGAAGTATAGTAAGATCCCCCTACGCTACCCTCGCATTCCTAAACATACACCTTTACTTTCCGTCCCATTAGGCAAACCACCAACTTTTAATGGTGAAGATTATGCTATGTGGAGTAATTTGATGCGATTTCATCTAACCTCTCTCCACAAAAGATTATGGGATGTTGTTGAGTATGGTGTACAGGTACCATCCGTAGGGGATGAAGACTACGACACGGACGAAGTAGCCCAAATCGAGCACTTCAACTCCCAAGCCGCAACCATCCTTCTTGCCTCTCTAAGCAAGGAGGAATACAACAAAGTACAAGGGTTGAAGAACGCCAAGGAGATTTGGGACCTACTCAAGACGGCGCACGAGGGTGATGAACTCACCAAGATCACCAAGCGGGAAACGATCGAGGGGGAGCTCGGTCGCTTCCGTCTTCGCCAAGGGGAGGAGCCACAAGACATGTACAACCGGCTCAAGACCTTGGTGAACCAAGTGCGCAACCTCGGGAGCGCAAAATGGGATGACCACGAAGTGGTTAAGGTTATTCTAAGAGCCCTTATTTTCCTTAACCCTACTCAAGTACAATTAATTCGTGGCAATCCTAGATATACACAAATGACCCCCGAGGAGGTCATCGGGAATTTTGTTAGTTTTGAATGCATGATTAAGGGCTCCAAGAAGATCAACGAGCTTGATGAGCCTTCCACATCCGAGGCGCAACCCGTGGCCTTCAAGGCAACGGAGGAGAAGAAGGAGGAGTCTACACCAAGTAGACAACCAATTGACGCCTCCAAGCTCGACAACGAGGAGATGGCCCTAATCATCAAAAGCTTCCGGCAAATCCTCAAGCAACGGAAGGGGAAGGACTACAAATCCCGTTCCAAGAAGGTTTGCTACAAGTGTGGTAAGCCCGGTCACTTTATTGCTAAATGTCCATTATCAAGTGATAGTGACAGGGGTGACGACAAGAAGGGCAAGAGGAAGGAAAAGAAGAAGTACTACAAGAAGAAGGGCGGCGATGCCCATGTTTGTCGGGAGTGGGACTCCGACGAAAGCTCAAGCGACTCCTCCGACGACGAGGACGCCGCCAACATCGCCGTCACCAAGGGCCTCCTCTTCCCCAACGTCGGCCACAAGTGCCTCATGGCCAAGGACGGCAAAAAGAAGGTAAAATCAAAGTCCTCCACTAAATATGAAACATCTAGTGATGAGGATGATGATAAAAATGAAGAGGATAATTTGCGTATTCTTTTTGCCAACCTTAACATGGAACAAAAAGAAAAATTAAATGAATTGATTAGTGCTATACATGAGAAGGATGATCTCTTGGATTCTCAAGAGGACTTCCTTATTAAAGAAAATAAAAAGCATGTTAAGGTTAAAAATGCTTATGCTCTAGAAAGAGAAAAATGTGAAAAATTGTCTAGTGAGCTAAGTATTTGCCATGAGACTTTAGACAACCTTAGAAATGAAAATGCCAATTTGTTAGCTAAGGTTGATTCTCCTATTTGCAATATTTCAATTCCTAGAAATGATAATAATGATTTGCTTGCTAGGATTGAAAAATTGAACATTTCTCTTGCTAGCCTTAGAAATGAGAATGAGAAATTAATTGCTAAGGCTAAGGATTTTGATGTTTGCAATACTACTATTTCTGACCTTAGAACTAAGAATGATTTGTTGCATGCTAAGGTTATTGAATTAAAGTCTTGCAAACCCTCTACATCTACTATTGAGCATGTGTCCATTTGCACTAGATGTAGAGATATTAATGTTGATGCTATCCATGATCACCTTGCCTTAATTAAAAAACAAAATGATCACATAGCACAACTTAATGCTAAAATTAGAGAGCATGACTTAGAAAATGAAAAATTTAAATTGGCTAGAAGCATGCTCTATAATGGGAGACGCCCGGGCATTAAGGACGGCATTGGCTTCCAAAGGGGAGATAATGTCAAAATTAATGCCCCTCCTAAGAACTTGTCTAACTTTGTTAAGGGCAAGGCTCCCATGCCTCAGGATAACGAGGGTTACATTTTGTACCCTGCCGGGTATCCTGAGAGTAAAATTAAGAAAATTCATTCTAGGAAGTCTCACTCTGGCCCTAATTATGCTTTTATGTATAAGGGTGAGACATCTAGATCTAGGCAACCAACCCATGCCAAGTTGCCTAGAAAGAAAACTATTAATGCATCAAATGATCATGCCATTTCATTTAAAACTTTTGATGCATCTTATGTTTTGACTAGCAAGTCCGGCAAGGTAGTTGCCAAAATTGTTGGGGGCAAACACAAGGGCTCCAAGACTTGTGTTTGGGTACCCAAAGTTCTTGTATCTAATGCCAAAGGACCCAAAACCGTTTGGGTACCTAAAACAAAGAACTAAACTTGTTTTGTAGGTTTATGCATCCGGGGGCACAAGTTGGATACTCGACAGCGGGTGCACAAACCACATGACCGGGGAGAAAAGGATGTTCTCCTCATATGAGAAAAACCAAGATCCCCAACGAGCTATCACATTCGGGGATGGAAATCAAGGTTTGGTCAAAGGTTTGGGTAAAATTGCTATATCTCCTGACCATTCTATTTCCAATGTTTTTCTTGTAGATTCATTAGATTACAATTTGCTTTCCGTATCCCAATTATGTCAAATGGGCTACAACTGTCTTTTTACTGATATAGGTGTTACTGTCTTTAGAAGAAGTGATGATTCAATAGCTTTTAAGGGAGTGTTAGAGGGTCAGCTATACTTAGTAGATTTTAATAGAGCTGAACTCGACACTTGCTTGATTGCTAAGACTAACTTGGGTTGGCTCTGGCACCGCCGACTAGCCCATGTTGGAATGAAGAATCTTCACAAGCTTCTAAAGGGAGAACACATTTTGGGACTAACCGATGTTCATTTTGAGAAAGACAGGGTTTGTAGCGCATGCCAAGCTGGGAAGCAAGTTGGGATACATCATCCACACAAAAATATCATGACTACCGACAGGCCACTGGAGCTCCTACATATGGATCTATTCGGCCCGATCGCTTACATAAGCATCGGCGGTAGTAAGTATTGTCTTGTAATTGTGGATGATTATTCTCGCTTCACTTGGGTATTCTTTTTGCAGGAAAAATCACAAACCCAAGAGACCTTAAAGGGATTCTTGAGACAGGCTCAAAATGAGTTCGGCTTAAGGATCAAGAAAATTAGAAGCGACAATGGGACGGAGTTCAAGAACTCTCAAATAGAAGGCTTTCTTGAGGAGGAGGGCATCAAGCATGAGTTCTCTTCTCCCTACACTCCACAACAAAATGGTGTAGTGGAGAGGAAGAATCGAACTCTATTAGACATGGCAAGAACCATGCTTGATGAGTACAAGACACCGGATCGGTTTTGGGCCGAGGCGGTCAACACCGCCTGCTACGCCATCAACCGATTATATCTTCATCGAATCCTCAAGAAGACATCCTATGAACTCCTAACCGGTAAAAAGCCCAATATTTCATATTTTAGAGTTTTTGGTAGCAAATGTTTTATACTTGTTAAAAGAGGTAGAAAATCTAAATTTGCTCCTAAAACTGTAGAAGGCTTTTTACTAGGATATGACTCAAACACAAGGGCATATAGAGTCTTTAACAAGTCCTCAGGACTTGTTGAAGTTTCTTGTGACGTTGTGTTTGATGAGACTAACGGCTCTCAAGTAGAGCAAGTTGATCTTGATGATGTAGGTGAAGAACAGGCTCCATGCATAGCGCTAAGGAACATGTCCATCGGGGATGTGTGTCCTAAGGAATCCGAAGAGCCTCCAAATGCACAAGATCAACCATCCTCCTCCATGCAAGCATCTCCACCAACTCAAGTTGAGGATGAGGCTCAAGATGTTGAACAAGAAAATCAAGAAGATGAGCCACCTCAAAATGACGGCAACGATCAAGGGGGAGATTCAAATGATGAAGACAAGGAGGATGAACAACCAAGGCCGCCACACCCAAGAGTCCACCAAGCGATACAACGAGATCACCCCGTTGACACCATCCTCGGCGACATTCATAAGGGGGTAACTACTCGATCTCGTGTTGCACATTTTTGTGAGCATTACTCGTTTGTTTCCTCTATTGAGCCACATAAGGTAGAGGAAGCTCTTCAAGATTCGGATTGGGTGATGGCGATGCAAGAGGAGCTCAACAATTTCACAAGGAATGAGGTATGGCACTTAGTTCCACGTCCTAATCAAAATGTTGTAGGAACCAAGTGGGTCTTCCGCAACAAGCAAGACGAGCATGGTGTGGTGACTAGGAACAAAGCTCGACTCGTGGCCAAGGGGTATTCACAAGTCGAAGGTTTGGATTTTGGTGAAACCTATGCACCCGTAGCTAGGCTTGAGTCAATTCGCATATTATTAGCCTATGCTACTTACCATGGCTTCAAGCTCTATCAAATGGACGTAAAGAGTGCCTTCCTCAATGGACCAATCAAGGAGGAGGTCTATGTTGAGCAACCTCCCGGCTTTGAAGACAGTGAGTACCCTAATCATGTTTATAGGCTCTCTAAGGCGCTTTATGGGCTCAAGCAAGCCCCAAGAGCATGGTATAAATGCCTTAGAGATTTCCTTATTGCAAATGGCTTCAAAGTCGGCAAGGCCGATCCTACTTTATTCACTAAAACTCTTGACAACGATTTGTTCGTATGCCAAATTTATGTTGATGATATTATATTTGGGTCTACTAACAAATCTACATGTGAAGAATTTAGTAGGATCATGACACAGAAATTCGAGATGTCGATGATGGGGGAGTTGAAATATTTCTTAGGATTTCAAGTCAAGCAACTCCAAGAGGGCACCTTCATTAGCCAAACGAAGTATACTCAAGACATTCTAAGCAAATTTGGAATGAAGGATGCCAAGCCCATCAAGACACCCATGGGAACTAATGGACATCTCGACCTCGACACGGGAGGTAAGTCCGTGGATCAAAAGGTATACCGGTCGATGATTGGTTCATTGCTTTACTTATGTGCATCTCGACCGGACATTATGCTTTCCGTTTGCATGTGTGCAAGATTTCAAGCCGACCCTAAGGAATCACACCTTACGGCCGTAAAACGAATCTTGAGATATTTGGCTTTTACTCCTAAGTTTGGCCTTTGGTACCCTCGGGGATCCACATTTGATTTGATTGGTTATTCGGATGCCGATTGGGCGGGGTGTAGGATTAATAGGAAGAGCACATCGGGGACTTGCCAGTTCTTGGGAAGATCCTTGGTGTCTTGGGCTTCAAAGAAGCAAAATTTGGTCGCTCTTTCCACCGCCGAAGCCGAGTATATTGCCGCAGGCCATTGTTGCGCGCAATTGCTTTGGATGAGGCAAACCCTGCGGGACTACGGTTACAAATTAACCAAAGTCCCTTTGCTATGTGACAATGAGAGTGCAATCAAAATGGCCGACAACCCCGTCGAGCATAGCCGCACTAAGCACATAGCCATTCGGTATCATTTTCTTCGGGATCACCAACAAAAGGGGGATATCGAGATTTCTTATATTAATACTAAAGATCAATTAGCCGATATCTTTACCAAACCACTTGATGAACAATCTTTTACCCGACTTAGGCATGAGCTTAATATTCTTGATTCTAGGAATTTCTTTTGCTAGTCTTGCACGCATAGCACATGAATATACCTTTGATCATGACTCTTTTATATATGCTATGACTAATGTGTTTTCAAGTGTATTTCAACCAAGTCATAGGTGTATTGAAAGGGAATTGGAGTCTTCGGCGAAGACAAAGGCTTCCACTCCGTTCTCCTACTCATCCTTCGCCGTCGCTCCGCATCATCTCTCCAACGTTGGTATAACCTTCACTCATTTATTTCATGACCAAAGGGGGAGAATGTACTTCATTGGGCTCTAATGATTCCGTTTTTGGCGATTCATGCCAAAGGGGGAGAAAATATGAGCCCAAAGCAAAAGGACCGCACCACCACCTAATTTCATACATTTGATAATTTTATATTGGTAAATTTCAAAATTGGTATCTCTTTGTGTTCTAAGAGGGGAGTAACGAGTATTCTCAAAATTGATGTCTTAAAACCCTCTTGAACACTAAGAGGAGACCTTATTTGAGGGGGAGTTTTGCTTAGTCAAAGGAAAAGCATTGGAAATAGGGGGAGAAAATTCCATATCTTGAAAATGCTTTGCAAAATCTTTTTCATTTTACCTTTGACTATCTTGCAAAAGTACTTTGAAAAGAATTTACAAAAGAATTTGCAAAAACAAAACTCGTGGTGCAAATATGGTCCAATATGTCAAAAACAAAGAAACCATCCATGCGCATCATATAAGTTTATATTGGCTCAATTCCAAGCAACCTTTGCACTTACATTATGTAAACTAGTTCAATTATGCACTTCTATATTTGCTTTGGTTTGTGTTGGCATCAATCACCAAAAAGGGGGAGATTGAAAGGGAATTAGGCTTAGACCTAGTTCCTAAATAATTTTGGTGGTTGAATTGCCCAACACAAACATTAGACTAACTAGTTTACTCTAGTGCATAAGTTATACAGGTGCAAAAGGTTCACAATCAGCCAATAAAAAGACCAAGTGTTGGATTCAACAAAGGAGCAGCAAGGCAACCGAGGGCTCCTCTGGCCGGAGGCACCGGACTGTCCGGTGTGCACCGGACATGTCCGGTGCGGCCAGAGGACTTCGACTCAAACTCTTCGCCCTCGGGAATTCTCGGAAGCCGGCGCGCTATAATTCACCGGACTGTCCGGTGTGCACCGGACATGTCCGGTGCTCCAAGGAAACGCGGCCTCCGGAACTCGCCAGCCTCGGGTTTGCTCGGCAGCCGCTCCGCTAAAATTCACCGGACTGTCCGGTGTGCACCGGACTGTCCGGTGTGCCAGCAGAGCAACGGCTCCCTGCGGCGCCAACGGCTCCCTGCGGTGCATTAAATGCGCGCGCAGCGCGCGCAGACGTCAGGCACGCCCATGCCGGTGCACCGGACATCAAACAGTACCTGTCCGGTGTGCACCGGACACCCAGGAGGGCCCAGAAGTCAGAAGCTCCAACGGTCAGAATCCAACGGCAATGGTGACGTGGCAGGGGCACCGGACTGTCCGGTGTGCACCGGACTGTCCGGTGCGCCATCGAACAGAGGAGTTCCAGCAACGGTCACCTTTGGTGGTTGGGGCTATAAATACCCCAACCACCCCACATTCATTGCCATCCAAGTTTTCCAACTCTCAACCACTTACAAGAGCTAGGCATTCAATTCTAGACACATACAAAGAGATCAAATCCTCTCCAATTCCACTCAAACCCTTAGTGACTAGCGAGAGAGATTTGCCGTGTTCTTTTGAGCTCTTGCGCTTGGATTGCTTTCTTTCTTTCTCATTTGTTCTTGAGATCATCACTCAATTGTAACCAAGGCAAGAGGCACCAATTGTGTGGTGGCCCTTGCGGGGAAGCTTTGTTCCCGTTTGATTGAGAAGAAGAGAAAGCTCACTCGATCCGTGGGATCGTTTGAGAGAGGGAAGGGTTGAAAGAGACCCGGCCTTTGTGGCCTCCTCAACGGGGAGTAGGTTTGCGTGAACCGAACCTCGGTAAAACAAATCCTTGTGTCACACTCTTATTTGCTTGCGATTTGTTTTGCGCCCTCTCTCGCGGACTCGTTTCGTTATTACTAACGCTAACCCGGCTTGTAGTTGTGATTATTTTTGTAAATTTCAGTTTCGCCCTATTCACCCCCCCTCTAGGCGACTATCAGGCGCCCCCTGCACCACCGCGGGACGTCCCGGCTGTTGGAGGAGCTACTGGAGGAGATCCCGATGACGACGACTCAGACCACAGCACGGAGTCTTCTGAGCCGCAGGAGGCGGAAGGATGGGTCGCCCGACCCATCACCCGTGACGCCGCTCGCGGTTGTCACTTCCACGACGCACTCGACACCTTGTTGCGCCAGGCTTTTGACCGGCACACCTGGTTGATCGAGTATCGTTGTGTAGTCTACCAGCACAGTCACGGGAGGTACCCGGACCGCTGGGAGGCTACCTGCCTAGTTCGCCGTCCGGAGGATGACCTCCGGGGTGCAGAGGCCGTTTCGGAGCACTATTCCATCTCCGAGAGGGACACTGCAGAGGCGGCTATGCAGGATGCAGCACGACGTGCACTCTCCCAGTACTGTTCTTTGTTCGGTGGCGTGGCCGACGGTCTTAACCTTCGGTACTACCCCCGCCGCCCTACTGGCAGCACAGAGAGTGTGGTTGTCTCACCTGTTGGTGAGGCTAACCCTAGGTTGAGCAGCACAGTCAACCTAGTCGCAGTGCTTAACACTGAGCTGGATCACTCTCTGGACGAGCTGAGCAGGGCTCGAACGGAGATTGCGGAGTTGCGTGCTGAGCTGGCAGAGCGCCATCACCAGGAGGGTGGTTCTCCCGCTCCTGTTGGGACTCAGCACCCATACCGCTCGCCGCCACGTGGTCACCACACTTATGGTTCCCCTGCCTGTAAGACCAGGATAGATCTGGATCCTTAGATCGTTAGCATCGGAGTTTGTAATAATTCTTAAGTCAGATGTCTCAGTCTTAGATAATTAGTTTAGTTTGCTTATCAGTTGCTTCCAATTAGTTTAGTTTGCTTATCAGTTGCTTGCATGATTGTTATGATGAACTTGTGCTGGATTTGAATCTTTGTAATGACTGTTGCCAACCTGTGGGTTTCTCCTGCAGTTTGGCCTAGCTATAATGTTAATAAAGTCAGTTATTTAGTTGGGAAGCCATTTACTCCTACTTTCCTACTTATCTGAGAAGCTGTGTTGAATCGTAATGAGGATCAGTGAAGCTCTTTGTTCACTCAGTGTCGTGAAGAATTCTGGTTTCTCTTTTCTTATGCTGGAGGGTTGTAAGATCAACGCTGATGTATGAATGTCTTCCACAGATGTCTGACAATAGGCGCCGATGCAACAGGCGTGCTCAGCAAGAGCAGCATGACCAGCAGGAGGAACAACAGAGGCAGCCTCCCCCGCCACCCCCGATGACAGTGGAGCAGATGTTCTTGATGCAAACTCAGGCAGTGCAGGCCATTGGGCAGACTCTGGCAGCCATGCAGCAGGCTCAACAGCAACCCCAACCCCAGTTGCAAGTGCAGATGCCACGGGATAAGCGTGGTGAGTTCATGAGAGGGCACCCTCCTACCTTCGCCCATTCTGCTGACCCCATGGATGCAGAAGACTGGCTGCGCGCAGTGGAAAGAGAACTACGCACCGCTCAATGTAACGACAGGGAGAAGGTTCTGTATGGTCCCCGTCAGCTAAGGGGAGCAGCCCAGTCCTGGTGGGAGTCCTACCTCGCCACACATGTTGACCCCGAAGCCATCACCTGGGAAGAATTCAGCGAGAGTTTCCGCAGGTACCATGTGCCACAGGGACTGATGATCGTGAAGAAGGAGGAGTTTCTGGCTCTGAAGCAGGGACCCCTGTCTGTTAGTGAATACAGAGACAAGTTTCTGCAGCTATCTCGGTATGCACCTGAAGATGTCAACACTGATGCTAAAAGGCAGTACAGGTTCATGAGAGGTTTGGTGGATCCCCTGCATTACCAGCTGATGAATCACACCTTCCCCACCTTCCAGCACCTGATTGATAGGGCAATTATGACTGAGAAGAAGCGTAAGGATATGGAAGATCGGAAGCGTAAGATGAGTGGACCCCAGTCCGGAAGCATCAGCCGTCCACGTTTCTCAGGCAGTTCATCTCAGCAAGGCAGGCCTGGTCACCCACAGGGATATCAGAATCAGAATCAGCGTCCGCATCAGCAGCAGTTTCAGAGGCAGTACCCACAGCAGCAGCAGCAGCAGTATCGTCAGAACAGCCAGCAGGGAGGTAACCAGTATCAGAAGCAGAACAACCAGGCCCCTCGCCTTCCTGCCCCAGCAGCAAAACAGAGCAACCAAGCAGCCCCAGCACAAGGAGGAGGCAGAGGATGTTTCCACTGTGGAGAACAAGGCCACTGGGCGATGCAGTGCCCGAAGAAGATGGCACAGCAGCAGACCAACCCCAATGCTCCAACAAGGCAAGGTGTACTGCAGCCAACAGCAGGCAATCGTAACCAAGCGTACAACCGTGGAAAGGTGAACCACTTGGAGGCCGAAGCGATCCAGGATGCACCAGATGTGGCAGTAGGTATGTTCTCAGTCGAATCTCATCCCACGAAAGTGCTATTTGATACTGGTGCAACTCATTCATTTGTCACTGCAACCTGGGTAGAATTGCATAACATCTCAGTAGAGGCAATGATGCCGCCCATGAGGATTAATTCAGTTGGTGGCAAGGTGCAAACGAATAAAATATGCTCAAATATAAGGGTGGAAATAAGGGGGATAGGGTTCCCCAGTGACTTAATAGTAATAGACACCCCTGGGATAGATATTATTCTAGGGATGAATTGGTTAATGAAGTATGAAGCGAATGTTAGCTGTGACAAGAGGACCGTAACATTGAAGTCCCCGTCAGGAGAAGAGGTAGTGGCCGAGCTAAGGATGCCTAAATCAGCGGAGGGTGTCTGTCACCAGATTTCAGTTGATAGTAAGGAGCCCAACCCGCTCGAGACTATCAAGGTTGTGTCGGACTTTCCGAACGTATTTCCCGAGGAGCTAACGGGCATGCCACCCGAGAGAAAAGTTGAGTTTGCCATAGAGCTTATCCCTGGTACCGCCCCCATTTCCAAAAGAGCCTACCGAGTGTCTGGACCAGAATTGGTGGAACTCAAGAAGCAGATAGATGAGATGTTAGAGAAGGGTTACATCAGACCAAGTACCTCGCCTTGGGCCGCTCCAGTGTTGTTTGTAGAGAAGAAAGATGGTACCAAAAGGATGTGCATAGACTACAGAGCTTTGAATGAAGTCACTGTCAAGAACAAGTACCCCCTGCCAAGGATAGAAGATTTGTTCGACCAGCTCAGAGGTGCCAGCGTATTCTCGAAGATAGATCTGAGGTCAGGCTACCATCAACTCAGAATCCGACCCTCGGACATACCGAAGACAGCATTCATCACCAAGTACGGGTTATATGAGTTCACAGTTATGTCCTTTGGTTTGACAAATGCGCCAGCCTTCTTTATGTACCTGATGAACAGTGTGTTCATGGATTATCTGGACAAGTTTGTGGTAGTGTTTATTGATGATATTCTTATATACTCCCAAAGTGAGGAAGATCATGTAGAGCATTTGAAGATGGTATTGCAAAGACTTCGAGAGCATCAGTTGTATGCCAAGCTGAGTAAATGCGAGTTCTGGATTCATGAAGTCTTGTTTCTGGGTCACATCATAAATCAAGATGGGTTGGCAGTGGATCCAAAGAAAGTGGCAGATATCCTGAACTGGAAAGCACCAAAGGATGTTCGTGGGATCAAGAGCTTCATTGGAATGGCTGGGTATTACAGGCGTTTCATCGAAGGCTTCTCAAAGATTGCTAGACCAATGACAGCGTTACTAGCGAAGAAAGTTGAGTTTAAGTGGACCCAAAAGTGTCAGGAAGCATTTGAAGAACTGAAAAATAGGTTGACTACAGCTCCGGTGTTAGTCCTGCCTGATGTTCACAAGCCATTCTCAGTGTATTGCGATGCTTCTTACACCGGATTGGGATGTGTGCTAATGCAAGAAGGAAGAGTTGTAGCATATTCATCTCGGCAGCTGAAGATCCATGAGAAAAATTATCCCACACATGACCTGGAGTTGGCAGCAGTAGTTCATGCTTTGAAGACCTGGAGACATTACCTGTATGGGCAGAAGTGCGACATTTACACAGATCATAAAAGTCTGAAGTACATATTCACCCAGTCAGAGTTAAACATGAGACAGCGAAGATGGTTGGAATTGATCAAAGATTATGAGTTGGAGATACATTACCATCCAGGCAAAGCCAATGTTGTTGCAGATGCTCTGAGCAGGAAGAGTCAAGTCAATATGATGGCTACGTACCCAATGCCATATGAGTTAGCCAAGGAGTTCGACAGACTGAGTCTTGGTTTTCTGAACAGTACGCAAGGAGTAACAGTGGAATTAGAGCCCACCCTAGAGCGGGAGATCAAAGAAGGGCAGAAGGATGATGAAAGCATCAACAAGATCCGGCAGCTAATCTTAGAAGGAAGAGGCAAAGACTTTCGAGAGGATGAAGAGGGAGTAATATGGTTCAAGGACCGATTGTGTGTCCCCGACCTCAAACCTATTCGGGAACTGATCCTAAAGGAAGCTCATGAGACAGCCTACTCCATACACCCGGGAAGTGAAAAGATGTATCAGGATTTAAAAAGGAGGTTTTGGTGGTATGGCATGAAAAGAGAGATCGCAGAATATGTCGCCATCTGTGATAGCTGTCAGAGAACCAAAGCGGAGCATCAGAGGCCCGCCGGATTGTTGCAGCCATTGCGGATTCCTCAGTGGAAGTGGGATGAGATCGGGATGGATTTTATAGTTGGCCTACCCCGTACCCGGGCCGGTTATGATTCCATCTGGGTGGTTGTGGACCGATTAACAAAGGTGGCCCATTTCATACCTGTGAAGACCACATACACCGAAGCAACGTTAGCTGAGTTATACATGTCACGGATAGTTTGCCTTCATGGTGTGCCGAAGAAGATAGTGTCAGATCGAGGAACGCAGTTCACCTCTCATTTTTGGCAGCAGCTACAAGAAGCTTTGGGCACCCATTTGAACTTCAGCTCGGCTTATCATCCGCAGACAGACGGTCAGACTGAAAGAACTAATCAGATCCTAGAAGATATGCTGAGAGCCTGTGCGTTGCAAGACAAGTCAGGATGGGACAAAAGGTTACCTTATGCAGAATTCTCCTACAACAATAGCTATCAGGCTAGCTTGAAGATGTCGCCGTTTCAGGCACTCTATGGACGGAGTTGTAGGACTCCGCTGCATTGGGACCAGCCTGGAGAGAGACAGGTGTTTGGCCCCGACATTTTGCTTGAAGCCGAAGAGAATATCAAAATGGTTCGGGAGAATCTGAAGATAGCCCAGTCAAGACAGCGAAGCTATGCGGACCGAAGGAGAAGAGAACTGAGTTTCGAAGTGGGGGATTTCGTCTATCTGAAGGTGTCACCTATCAGGGGAGTCAGAAGGTTCGGAGTTAAAGGCAAGTTAGCACCCCGGTACGTGGGACCATATCAGATTCAGGCAAAGCGTGGAGAAGTGGCTTACCAACTCAACCTACCAGAAAGTTTGTCGGCAGTGCACAATGTGTTCCACGTGTCACAATTGAAGAAGTGTCTGCGAGTACCAGAAGAACAGTTGTCAGTGGAGGGTTTGGAAGTCCAGGAGGATCTAACATACATAGAGAAGCCAACGCAGATTCTAGAGTTTGCAGACAGAGTCACCCGGAGGAATAACATCAGAATGTGCAAAGTCAGATGGGGTCACCACTCCGAGGAAGAAGCAACCTGGGAGCGAGAAGATGATCTGAAAGCCAAATACCCTGAACTCTTTGCTGACCAACCCTGAATCTCGGGGGCGAGATTCTTTTAAGGGGGATAGGTTTGTAACACCCTGAATTTGGGGGTATAAAATTTCTTTGCTCATATTCACAAATTCAGGTGTTACTTCCCTTTTCTCATCCTTCCCCAATCTCCTCTCTCTCATTTCTATAGGAGAAAAGTGGTTATTTTGTTTATAATTATAGTCTATTAGCTCAAACCCTAAGGGAGTATGAATTGTTGCATCATGTTGAACCCTGGATTTCACTTTTGTTTGGTGCATAATTCTCAAAAAGTCTAATTTGAATTTGTGGCTCATTTGAATTTGAATCAAAAAGAGAAAATAAAAAGAAAAGAGAAAACAATTCCAAAATAAAAGAAAAAGGAAAAGCAGCCCGCTACCCCCGCCCCCTCGGCCTTTCGGCCCACCAGGCCCACCCCGCGCGCGCGCCCTCCCGCTCCTCTCTCTCCCTGCGCCGTGGGCCCGGCCCCACCCGTCGGCGCAGCCGTTTTCCCCGTGTCCGCTTTCCCCTCTCTCTCTGCCCGTGGGGCCCGGCCCGTCAGCCCCGCTTTCCTCGCGCCCGCGCTCGCTTTCTCCTCTCTCTCTGCGCCGCGGGCCCGAGCTGTCAGCTCTCTCGTCCTCGCGTAACCGCCGCCTGAACTGCGCGCGCCCGCCTTCTCCGCGCCCACGTCGCGCGTGGGGCTTGCCCCACCTCGCCCTTGGCCACTTGAGCCCCGAACCTCGCTCGCCATCTCCCCCTCCCTCATTTGCGCACCAACCGGCCTCTCTCTCTCGCCTCTCCCTCGCTGCGCGCACGCCAGAGCGCCGCCGCCGTAAACCCCGCCGTTCCGGGCTCGTTTCCCGGTCGCCGTTGGAGCTCCGCCGTGTCCATTGCCACGGTGAGCTTCGCCCCGACGTCCGCAACCCGGAACGCGCTCCCATTTCTCCTTCCCCTCCCTATTTCTCTCTGCCCGCGCTCACCCGCCGTCCTCCGTGCAGCCGCCGCCGTCGACCCGGGCCGTCGTCGCGCTATCGCCGCCACCGAGAGGTCCCTGGGATTCGCCTTGAGGTAAGGAACCTCCCCTGCCCTCTCCCTCCCCTTCTATTGCTCCCTGCTGCACTTAATTCCTCGCCGGAGTCGATTAGCGCCGCCGCCGAGCCACTCCACCGTGAACCGCTCCCCTCCGGTGCCCCTGCCCCGACCCAGACCCCACCAAAGAGTTCCCCGTGCCCTCCCCAACCTCCCCGGCCACTCAGGTCGCCCCGGGAACCCGCAGGGCCCCCGCGCCCCTCGTCTCCGGCGAACTCCTCCGCCGCGGGGACGGGCGCCGCCACCTCAGCTGGCTGGGGAAGAAGACAGCAGCCAGCCATCCCATCCCCGCCGTCCATCTCAGATCGGACGATCCCGTTTTAATTAGGCCAAGTCCAATCCTAACCGTCCGCCCAAGATCCAACGGCCCAGAGCCGTTTCGCCCGCGCCCGCGCTTTCTCTGCCCGCTGGACCCCGCCTGTCAGTCGCCCGCGCTCGCTCTGCCCACCCGGCCCCGCCTGTCAGTCGCCCGCGCCCGCGCTGCCCGCCCGGCCCCGCCTGTCAGCCGCCCAGACCGACGCGCGCCCGCGCGCCCGCCCGCAGGATCTAATCCTGGCCGTCCGTTTGAAATCCAACAGCTAAGAAGGCCCGATACCCCTTCGCCCGCGCGTTTTCTTAAAGAACCCCCCTGTTTTCTGGAAATTGCGCCCGCCGTCCCTGGTTTCTCGCAGTCAGGTCCTCGGACCTTTTATTTAATTCAAAATAGGTCCTTAGGGTATATTTTTAACCCCTAAACTTGTAAAATTCATAACTTTGTCATATGAACTCCAAATTAGGTGCTTCAAATTGCAAAATGTTCATAATATTATTATCTATCTGTTTATGCAATGTTTCCCTGCTGTTTCCATGTCCCAATTAATAGTTGATCACTAGGGTAAAATTGATGTTATGGGAACCCTATTTGAGATAAATAAAAGATAGTAGACTTTAATAAAAGTTGGAGCACTTAAGTTTATGGACTTAAACACCTAAGTTTAGGAACTTAAAACCAGATAATGATTTAATCCCACCACTGACTTAAACCTGATTAGTGGATAATGACTCACTTTGTATAGTTCTCTACCCTAGACCTAGAGAATACCAGAGTGCCTATCCCTTTTCTATTATGAACTTGTGATCTCTCTGCTGCATATGTTTGGTATATTGTTTTTGTTTGTTATTTCCCAAGTGCATAGTGTGAATGATTACTTTACGTAGACAACGAGCAGTCTGTGTTTCCCGAGGAAGTTGCAGAGGAAGTTCCTGATCAGCAGTTTGGTGAAGGCAAGTGTCCTCTGACCCATTATGTCCTATTCATTTATAACTTACTACCCCGCATTACTTACTTGAAACCTAAGGATTGACTAGCTTTACACTTTACTTTATCCTTGATGACCTTATGGGCTAATATGGTTAGCATTCTGCTATTGCTTTAACTTAATCAATGAACATGATGTGAATATTTATGATATTGTTATCCTGATGATGTTGATGATCTTGTGATACTCTAGGGGGCTCAGGCTGTTTCCTGAGTACCTCTCCGTAAGGACCTGTTCGTTGAGAGACCACCCGGGATAACAGTGCAACCATGAGGGTGAAATGGGACGCCCTTAGCTAATTAATTAGAGGAACTAGAGGTGTAGTTGCTTCGCCGTCGTGCCGTCAATGGGGTCCAGGCACAGTGCTTGCTCTGCCGAGGCTGAGTGCCGAGGTTCTTTCGTTTTGCTTTTTGTTAGTCACTCTCCTGCGGGGAGGGGTACTGTGTTTATCAAACTGGAGAAACCTAACGGGCAGCTATGATCTCTAGGGAATCTTTGTAACAGCTACGTAGTGATACCCTGCCGGACCACCTAGGTAGTGGTCAATGGGGATTAGCTCTCCCCGGGCAGAAAGGGAATCATGACTCATGGGTAAAGTGTGCGACCTCTGCAGAGGGTAGTGAAACTGATATATCAGCCGTGCTCACGGTTAAGAGCAGCCTTGGGATCCTCTTTGATTAGAGATACAGATGGTTCGAGATACAAGGATTATGTTATGGTTTTGGTTCGAATATGATGATGTTGTTCCTCGATGAGGAAATGGTTCATGGGTTGGTTAATGCTAAAATCTGGCTTCTACTAATGATAAATACCTGACCAACTAAAAGCAACTGCTTGAGCCTAACCCCACATAAAGCTAGTCCACCTCAGCCAAACGGGACATTTGCTGAGTACGTTGATGTGTACTCATCCTTGCTTTACCACCAAACACCAGGTTGTCCGCATTGTAATCACTGCTCCGGAGAAGGCGAAGCCGTGGAAGGAGACTTCCAGGAGTTTCAGGACTACGACGCATTCTAGGTGTGGGTTGGCGGCAACCCCCAGTCAGCTGCCTGTGAAGGCCTTATCGTTACTGCGTTTCGCTAGCACTTTGATTTAACTGTTAAGTTGATGACTATGTGGATGTCTATGACTCTGTGATGTAATAAGTTAATACTCTCTTAAGTTATTATTTGAGCAATGTGCATTGATGTTCATTTATGTAATCGCTGTGTACGTGAATAACTGATCCTGGCACGTACATGGTTCGCATCCGGTTTACCTTCTAAAACCGGGTGTGACACCCTAAGGGAACAATGGTTGTTGCATCAGGTTAGAAAGCATTTGTTTTTTTGTTTGATGAATGGTTTGCTTGATCTTTTATCTAATCATTTATTTGCACATAAAGTCAAACTGAAATAAATAGAAAAGAGAAAGAAAAGAGAAAGAAAAAGGAAAAGGAAAAGTGGCCTAGCCCCCTTCCCTGACCCATCTCGGCCGGCCCAGCCGCCCCCCTTCCTTCTCTCCCCTCCCCCCGCTCGGCCCACCGCGTCATGGCCCAGCTCGCAGCACGCGCCAGCCTCCCTTCCCCTCGTGGGCCCGCGTGCGCGCGGCCCAGCTCGGCCTGTCGCCCCCCCCCCCCCCCCCGCGCGCCAGCCCAGCTAGCGCCGCGCGAAGCAGCCCAGCCGCGCGCCCCAGCCCAGGTCGCACGTCCAGGCGCGCGTAGCGCGCACGCGACCGCGCACGCAGCGCGTGGAGCGCCGCCGCCGCTGCTGCCCAGCCGGGCCCGCGCGTCAGAAGAGCCAGCGCGCGCTGTTTTTCTTCCCCAAAACGGTTCTGCGCATTCCTCTCGACCACGACGCTCCCAAGAGAAAAAAACGAACCGCTCGCGATCCCTGCGCAGTCCTCGCCCACCGCTGCCTCGCCTCGGCCTCGCTCTTCGCCTCGCCAAACCGCCGCCCTGAGCGCCGCCGTCGCCGTGCAGGGTGCCTGTCTCTCGCTGTCGAGGTGAGCTCGCCTCGCCCTCTCTCTCCTTCCCCATTCTCTCTCTCCCCCTCGACGGACCCTCCCTGCAGCCCGGCGTCGCGGCCAGGGGGACCTACGCAGCGGCTCGTCCCTGCCGCGGACTCCCCTCCGGCCAGCGCGCAGCCCAGCTCCCTTGCGCGCGACTAGACTCCCTGCCGTCGCGGCCCGCAGCGCGCAGCAAACCCGGTGCCCCGACGTGCAGACCCCACGCGCCCTCGCCCTACTCCGCCGACGTAGCTGCAGCGCCGTAGCAGCAGCGTCCCCTCGCCGGCGAGCTTCGCCCTTGCGCGGCACAGCCGGGTCGCTGCGCAGGAGAAGATACAGGAGCGGTACTAATCCACACGCATCTCCAATTTTAAAAGCACAGAACCACGCTGTTTAATAATTTGAAATTAACCGTCTATTGGTGATACATCTTTTAATTATAGATTAATTTTTGTAGCTTTTAAATCAGTCATATCTTCCACGCTTTAATTCAATGTTAGCCCATATCAATCACGTTTTGTTTGATCCAACATTGGTTATGCTAATGTCTTTTACTTAAATAAATATATAATGGCTTAATGTATGTGACGGAACCTCCCAAGTAATTAGGCCCACCTACAGTTGTCCTTGTCCAACGGACTTCAGACAACCCTGTAGGTGCCCCTGAACTACTTGATAAGTTCGGTATCTTTCCTTACCTTACCAGGAACGATTCACCCGTCTTGCAGACATTACAGAACATCGGAGATAAAGAATTGCGGAAGCGATTACATAATTCACATTTATTTTAAAAGCAAGCTCAAGTTGTTTTATTACAGACTAGAACTAAAAGCGAGTGCTGAGTAGTAATATTATACAAACCAAGGGAGGCAAAAACCCCTCCCGAAAAGCATTAAGGAAAAGATCCTATGTGGAGGACCAAGTCCTCCCGCACTTCAGGCTTGTTTTTCTTCCTTGGGAACCACCCTGGCACAGAAGCAGCAGAAATCTGCTACTTCCTCACCTAAAAACAACGAAGGGATAAACCCTGAGTATGAAATTACTCAGCAAGTCTTACCCGACTAAAGAAAAGACTCTCAAGGGTATGCTGGTTATATGGGAGTCAAGGTAAGGCTTTTTCAATAATCAAAGACTCTGTTTTGCAGAAATGCTTACTAAAGTGGATCCTTAAAAATCCAATTTTATTTGTCAAGTTAGGTTCAATTACCTGCAACTAGAGTTCTTTCTACCCTAGTTCAATCACTGGTCCTGCACTAGCCAGTTTCTTAACAAAAACCCATCATCTTTAGTGGAATGCTACGTGTAGGGCAGTGACCAAGTCTTCATAACCGCGAAGGTACGGCGATCCGAATCGATTATACTCAGCTGAGGATCTCCAATCACACGACATATGTAGCACTTAACCCTTGCATATGTCAACCCGCCACCGGGGTTCTTAAGACCGGATCAGGTTCACGCAAACCGAGAGCACAGATACACCACCGTCCAGCCTCTTGCCACGGAGGGTACACGCTACTCTCGCCACCGCTCCACGCCCATTTCGTGTTATCTTATTCCGGCCTTAGTCTGCCCGAGGCAAGGCTTACCCATGACGAGGCATGTGACCAGATAAAGGGTCCTCGATCATCAAGCCTACATTGAGAAGGTCCTTAATCGACTCAGACGGAGACACTACACCGAGACTCTCTTTCTCGTGCAAGTCACCCGCCCGGTCTCAGCTTAATCTTTTCAACCCAAAAGGTTGGTACCTGACAGAGGCACATCTTTTCCGATGTTGAATCCATCACGGCCGTGATGGATTCACCATCAAGTTTTATTTTCGAAAACATCCCACCCAATTTTGCCACATCATATTTTGTGAAAACAAAACATTTTGTTTTGTTCTAAAGCAATGCTAAGCATAGTAAAACCTTTTTGTAAAAACAGGGTTCCAAGGCAGGTAATCAAGGAAGGTAATGCAGGAATTGTTTAATCAATCAACTCCTATCACCTAATGCACCAATCAAGTGAGAAAGATTTTAAAAACATCAAGGAAGGTGGCAAATGCACCGGGGCTTGCCTTTGTTATCAGGTGAGTCCTGCTCGGATCCACAAATATCGAAATAAAAGCAGTTGCCTGCTTCAGGATCTGAGGATGGTGGTATCCCTTCTTCAGTGACTTCTTCTTCTCCTTCGTGTTCTAACATAACCATATACATGCATAAGAATGAGTGCCATGGGATGCTCATGAGGATGCAAAGATAATATAAACTTATTATTTAAGTCTTGAGTACAACTTTCCTTCACGGTACTCCGAGAACCTAGGGTTTCCGGAGTCGGTAAAGGAGTTCATAGGGCAGGGGGGGTGTTTCGGGGTTTGGTGATCAAACAAGGTCCAAAACAATTCAAACTCTACCCAAGGCTCCTAAATATTGTTTTAAATTCCCACAAAAAGTTTGGGAATTATTGGACTTACCAATTATTTTCTAAAAATCCATAACTAATACTTTTAACTACTTTAAATACCCTAAAATTTCTTATTTCCATTAAAAATCACAAAACTATTTTTATTAAATTCTAGGGAAAATAACAAGCCTAGGAAAATTAGTTTCACAATTTTAGCATTTTTCTACATTTTTCTACATATTTCTAAAGCTTTGCTGAAAAAGAAAAAGAAAAGGATTAAACAGAGCTGGGCCGGTTCTGGCCCAAACGGCCCAGGACCAGGGCAAAACGCGCCCGCGCGCGCCCGCGTCCTGGCATCTTTGCAGAAGAGACCCCGAGTTTTTGACTAACTGAAAACGAGCTTCTTCACTGTTCCTGTGTGTCGCTGACCGATTACAAAAAGGCCCCTGCACCTCAACCTATTCACGATTGGAAGTCCACGACGGCGCTCGCGCACAGCCGTGCTCCGGCGAGCACTAACACCAGCCGATTAGGGCAACGGCAGGGTTCTCCGAGCAGCGGACACAAAATTAGCACTACCCCGAGCATTTTCCCCAACATAATTTCACTAATGGTCACAAGGTTTGGTCTAGCCACGGCGACCGTGGACAAGGCGGACCGATGAGTGCGTTCCCGTCGATTCATGGCGGTCTAATTCGATTTAACGGGTCGGTGAGCATCAAGAGCAAGCAAGGATGTTGAAACAAGGAAACCGAGGGTGAGATTGGACCTGAATCGGGCTGACCACGGCGAGGTGTTCTTCGCGGAGTTCTTCAACGATTTTGGGGAAATCCCAAATTCACGTGCTCTGGTGGGGGGTTCGGGATGCCGGTGGGTGCAGTAGGTGCTTGGATACATGGCGGAGCTGGGGGTACGGGCAATTTATAGAGCCCGCGGGCGGTGGTGCTCAATTTGGCTGAGCTGTGTTGGCGGCCGGAGCTAGAGAGGAACGCGGGTACGGTGAATTCGTGTCCACCGCCGTGGCAACCTCCCCGTCGACGATGGGACGGGTATAGGGAGTCATGGCGACGCGGTGGAAAAGCTTGGACACGCGGCGCACAGCCGGGAAGCGGCGGTCACCGGCGAGTTAATCTGCTCAGCCGCAAAGAGGGAGAGAGGGCCACGGGGGTCACCGGAGTGATCGCCAGCTCACCGACGGCGAAGATCTTTTACCGTGTGCCCTTATCCGCCCATCCCGAGCACAAGTCGGGCCGGCAACGGCACGAATCACGGCGGAATTGGTCGTCGGCGGTGGGTTTGCTGGCGTCCTGATCTGTTTCAGTTGAACACTGTACCATGGTGAACACCAATTCAGAGCGACTAACAGAGCACATTGGAGCTTCATTTTCTCCCAGTTTCATGTGACAACAGGTCCAAGTCTCTGCATCAAAGTTGTAGTGCTACATACCAGCTACAACTTTGCTACATGGTGTTGTCACAAAAAGTCACTGAATCTGGTTTGAAATTGGGCTCGAAGTTCAGGGCATGAATCTATTAGTCTGATATTCAGACAGAACCAGACTGACAGTCCAACTTGGGTTGAGATTTTCTCCACATTTTTCATAAGAACATGGCTTGAATCCTTAAACAAAGTTGTTCTCCAATGATTGGTCTTCAACTTTGATGTGGTCACCTAACATGAATTCTCACTATTTTGAAAACTACACAGCCTCAAAGTTGGGCCTACAACCCTGTTTTCATACTTAGCATAGGAATCAAAATCAAGGTCCTTTTTGCAAATGAGTCCAAAACTTAGGGTTTAGCTTTCAAGTCCACATATTTGTGAACTAAATGACTTAAGATACTTATTTGGCTTGGTTTTTGCACTTTAGCCCAAAAGTGGACTAATTTTGCACATAAGCCCCTAGGGTTTGGTTTCAGGGTTTTCCAGGGTTCCAATTAGGGTTTCTGGTATCCCAGGGGTATAAAGGTGATTCAAGTTTATTCTTGGGGTCATTTTATGACTTTTACCCTAAAGTCTTTAGGTTTTCTCATTTTAAGTGAAGTTTTACCCCTTTAACCTCTATTTAGGGTTAAGTTCCTAAACCAGGGTGCTATTTGCAACAACACTTAAAACAATACAACTTGCTTGAAATTTTTGCCTAGTGAATGCATTCTAAGTGTATCAAACATATACAATGCCAATGTTATGATGTCATGCTCAAGTTTTAGTTATAGTAACACCAGGGGTGTTACATCCTTCTCCCCATAAAAGAATCTCGTCCCGAGATTTAAAGTCCTAGGGTGAGTAATGGAAAAGGAAATGTGTCACATTTTTATTTCCTTATTTCTGGTACAAGGCAGGGTGGTGTGGGGGTTCATTCCTTTATTGCAATAACTATATACATTTTACAAATTACATGAGGCTAGAAAGCCTGGGAAATTTTTATTCAAGAAATCTTGAGTTTCCCACGTAGCCTCTTCCTCAGAATGCTGGTTCCATTGTACCTTGTAGAATTTGAGAATCTTTCTCCGGGTAACCTTGTCCTTTTGATCCAGAACTCGAATAGGATGTTCCGAGTACGTTAAGTCTGGTTCCAGGACAACATCTGTCACTTCCATGGTTCGATCGGGAACCCGAAGACACTTCTTCAATTGCGATACATGGAACACATTATGTACAGCAGACAATGTTTCGGGAAGTTGAAGTTGATACGCCACTGGCCCATATCTTTGAAGAATAGGAAATGGACCAATGTACCTGGGTGCAAGTTTTCCCTTTACCCCGAAACGCGATACTCCCTTCATTGGTGAAACCTTTAAGTAGACGTAGTCTCCTTCTAAGAAGTATAAGGGCATTCGCCATTTGTCTGCATAACTCTTCTGACGAGCTTGTGCTTTCTTTAGATTATGAATAATTTTTTGAACCTTATCCTCGGTTTCTTTCACTAGATCAGGTCTAAAGAAGCACCTCTCACCAGGTTCAGACCAGTTTAGCGGAGTCCGACACCGTCGTCCATATAAAGCTTCAAAGGGTGCCATCTGGATACTGTCTTGATAGCTATTATTATATGAAAACTCCGCCAAAGGTAAACATTCATCCCATTTCTGTGAGAAATCCAGGACACATGCCCGCAGCATATCTTCAAGTATCTGATTCACTCTCTCAGTTTGTCCACTGGTTTGAGGATGATAGGCCGAACTGTGGAGCAGTTTAGTACCTAGGAATTTATGAAGTTCTTCCCAGAATTTAGATACAAATTGTGGTCCACGATCCGACACTATGGTCTTAGGAACACCATGCAAACTGAGAATACGGGCGATGTACAATTCCGCATAGGTAATGACGGGATATTTTACTTTGACAGGGAGGAAGTGGGCGATCTTGGTAAGTCGATCAATGATAACCCAAATAGAGTCATATCCTTTTGCGGTTCTGGGCAATCCCACAATGAAGTCCATGCTTATGTCTTCCCATTTCCATGTTGGTATTGGTAATGACTGCAATGGACCGGCAGTTTTCATGTGTATGGCCTTGACACGTCTGCAAGTGTCACACTTAGCCACATAGCGTGCAATTTCAATTTTCATCTTCGTCCACCAGTAGTACTGCTTTAGATCATGGTACATCTTAGTGCTTCCCGGATGAATAGAATAGCGACTAAGATGCGCTTCATCTAAGATTTGCTGGCGGAGTTCTTCATTCTTTGGCACTACTATGCGGTTGTTAAACCATAACACACCTTGATCATCTTCCTTGAAACATTTGGTTGTTCCAGCCCTTATCTTCTCTCGTATGTGCTTCATACCCAGATTATCCTTTTGAGCATCAATTATCCTTTGCCAAATGGTTGACTCAAGCTTTAGCTGATTCAGAGTCCCTTGTTGGATTATCCCCAGGTTTAGCTTCTCCATTTCTTGGCATAAGGTGTTCTCGGAGGTCTTCACCATAAGACAGTGGCAGGAAGTCTTACGACTTAATGCATCTGCCACCACATTGGCCTTGCCTGGGTGATAATGGATCTCTAGTTCATAGTCCTTAATGAGCTCAAGCCATCGCCTTTGCCTCATATTTAATTCTGACTGGGTGAAGATGTACTTCAAACTTTTATGATCTGTATATATGTGACAGATATTTCCCAGCAGATAATGACGCCATATTTTCAGGGCATGAACCACAGCAGCTAGCTCCAGATCATGAGTTGGATAATGCTCCTCATGCCGGCGCAACTGCCTTGAAGCATATGCAATTACTCGGCCCTCTTGCATCAGCACACAGCCGAGCCCACTGCCAGATGCATCACAATATACATCGAAAGGCTTAGTGATGTCCGGTTGAGCCAGTACCGGAGCAGTGATTAATAATGTCTTCAATTGCCCAAAGGCTTCATTACACTTAGAAGACCAATTGAACTTAATGTCATTCTTCAACAAACTTGTGATTGGCTTCACAAGCTTAGAAAAATCGGGTATGAATCTGCGATAATACCCAGCTAGTCCAAGAAAACTCCGGACTTGGTGAACAGTGGTTGGGGGTTTCCACTCCAGAATATCTTTGACCTTGCTAGGATCTACCGCAATTCCTTTAGCTGATAACACGTGCCCCAAAAATTGAATTTCCTCCAGCCAGAACGCGCACTTGCTGAACTTGGCATACAGCTGATGTTCCCTCAGGCGCGTCAATACAATCCGTAGATGCTGAGCATGCTCCTCTTCATTTTTAGAGTATATCAAAATATCGTCGATGAAGACCACCACGAACTTGTCCAACTCGGGCATGAACACCGAGTTCATCAAATAGGTGAAGTGGGCAGGAGCATTTGTGAGCCCGAAAGACATTACCAAGTATTCAAACAATCCATACCGCGTAGTAAACGCAGTCTTTGGTATATCCTCGGGCCGAATATGGATTTGATGATAGCCCGACCTGAGATCAATTTTAGAAAATACCCTCGCCCCAGTCAGTTGATCAAATAAGATATCGATCCTTGGAAGGGGGTACTTATTCTTGATGGTGACCTCATTCAGGGGCCGATAATCCACGCACATGCGCAAGGTTTGATCCTTCTTCTTAACAAAAATGGCGGGACAACCCCATGGGGACGAGCTTGGCCGGATAAATCCCTTATTCAGTAGATCTTGTAATTGAATCTTCAATTCTGCCAACTCATTAGGGGGCATACGGTACGATCTTCGGGAGATGGGAGCCGTACCGGGCTTTAGCTCAATTACAAATTCTACATCTCTTTCAGGGGGTAGTCCAGGCAAATCTTCCAGAAATACATCTGGAAACTCACATACTACCGGAATGTTCTTGATCTCCGGTACAATAGCTTCATATATCCTACCAGAAGCTTTGGCTGGATTGGTCACGGGGAGAGACAAAAGAATTTCTTCTTGATTATAGCTCAACCTGACGGTTCTGAGTTCAGTGTTGAGAATTGCCTTGTGTTGGGTTAACCAATTCATACCCAAAATTACATCTATATCCTGGCCTCTTAGAACAATCATGTTAGCAGGAAAGTTCCGTCCGGCCATTGTTACTGGCACTTCATAGGCCACTTCTCGAGTAAAAATATGTCCCCCAGGTGAATGAATTTTAAATCCCTCTTTTGATTCATGACATGCAATGTGATGTTGCTCCACAAATTTCTTGCTAATGAAGGTATGCGAAGCACCAGAATCAAAAAGAATAATTGCAGGGTGACTGGCCACGGGAAACGTACCCATCATCACCGGCTCTCCCTCCGGTGTAGTGGCCACTTGAGTGTAGTATACACGCCCCGTTTTCTTGGTACTTCTCCCCACAGCATTTCCCTTGGGCTGAGTGGACTTCCCAGTTCCTTGCTGAGCATTGGATTGATTTTGCTTGGGGTACGGGCAGTCTTTGATAAAATGTCCTGACTTGCCGCAGTTGAAACACCCAGTTGAAGAGCTGGGCAAGGCGGGGAATCGAGTACCTGGGGCACCCGGCTGATTTGGGGAAGTGGAGGTATTGTTGGGGCGGATAATAATGGGCTGTTTGAAAGGGAATGCTGGTGGACGAGAAAAAGTACGGTTTTGGCTAGAAGGCCGGATGACGAACCGTTGCCTCTTTGCCTGGCCTTGATTATGCCTCTCACCACTGAATCCCTTATTCTTCCCAGAACTTGCGTATTTTGCTTCCACAGATAAGGCTGTACTGACAGCCTTTCCATATGTGAGATCAATACATGTGGCCATTTTTCGCTGCAACCGGTCATTTAGACCTCTCATAAAACAGTTCTTTTTCTTCAAATCAGTATTCACCTGATCGATGGCATACTGCGACAGGTGATTAAACTTGTTAAGATACTGATTGATGGTGTCTCCTCCTTGTTTCAGCTTCATGAATTCCTCTTGTTTCATATGCAGCACCCCTTCAGGTATGTAGTGCTCACGGAAGGCTGCTTTAAATTCTTCCCAAGTGATTTGAAGGTTGTCGGGTTGGATAGCCACAAAGTTTCCCCACCAAGTACTGGCAGGGCCACGGAGTTG
Organism: Zea luxurians; assembly: GCA_029449295.1. Lineage (NCBI taxonomy): Eukaryota > Viridiplantae > Streptophyta > Magnoliopsida > Poales > Poaceae > Zea > Zea luxurians. The sequence continues at coordinate 31,730,850 of JAOPSE010000014.1, forward strand.
CTGTGCCGCGAACAATGGCTTCTGCGTTTCAGAACAACGAAGAAGACCAAACTTCTGTTCAATGACCCGTATCCATTCGTCAGCTTCCAGTGGGTCTTCTGCTTTGGTGAATAAAGGTGGACGAGTTTCCGAGAAATCCAAGTAAGTAGTTTCGCGCGGGCCTTGCTGAAAACCCCTTCCTGCCTGCTGCTGGAACTGCTGTTGACCCGCCATTTCCCTAAGGAAGCGGGTATTATCGGCGGTGGCATTCACCAAGGCGGCAATCGCCTCGGCTAGCGTGGTTGGAACCGGGGGTGGATTTGGGGTGACATCCCGACCCCCAGAAGTTCCGGCTGCGTCATGTCCGCGAGTCCTGGTTGGCATCTGAGGCAAAAACATTTGAAATAAACATAATATGCCAAAGAGACCTTCCATTTTACATTACTATAAAAAGTAATGATACAGACTCGATATTACATAACAGGATACATTACCCATTATACAAAAGTTCAACCCATTATACAACCGTACATTCTACAATACACTACTCTACTTCTATTACACCATTAGTCCTGCTTTCCGTTACTTTTGGCGGCCTCATCGTCAGGTGTGGGAGTCCAGACGTCAACCAACCTCAAAGAAGGAGGGGGTTCAAAAAGGTCTAACTCCCCACCCAGCGCGCGTCCCGCAACGAGAGAGGGTCCGGCTTCCGCCTCAGCAGAGTGTGCAGGCACACTAGGGTGTAATTGTGAGTATAGTATATGGACTTCCTCATGCAACGTATTGCAGTAGACCTGCAGGTTGTCGACAGCTGAGCTAAGTTCTTTAATTCGGGCCTGAGCCCTCGCTTCCTTAGCACATGCCAACATATGAGACTGTACTGCCCAGTCAAGTGCTAAGTCCCGATCAGCAAGCTGATCCTGCAGGTGACGGATATCCCTTCTTAGTTCATTGATTCTATCTCCGTCTGCGATCCAAGCATTGGTCCTGTGTTGCAGCGTTGCTTGAAGTCGACTCACTTGGGCTTCAAGGTCTCCTATGGGGTCATTACTTCCGCTGCTGCTGCTTTCATGTCGAGGGGCTAGTTGATGCCGGGGTACTCCAATTGGTCCCGTTGACTTACGTGCCGTTAGCCTTATGCGTGGCGGCATCTTTCTAAGGGGGAAAATGTTATTAGTATAATTCTTAGCATGATGCATGAATAAGTACAGAATCAACCTTAGTCGATTCAACCTTCTATACATTGCACTCTTCCTATCTGGTCTTTAAGATAAACTCTTCAGAGTACTTAGGTAAGAAGAGAAAAGAGTTTTTAGGTAAGATTTTCGAAAATCCTTTTGTAGATGCCTCATAATATCTGCAAAGAAGGGCTACGCTCCGATACCAGCTGTGACGGAACCTCCCAAGTAATTAGGCCCACCTACAGTTGTCCTTGTCCAACGGACTTCAGACAACCCTGTAGGTGCCCCTGAACTATTTGATAAGTTCGGTATCTTTCCTTACCTTACCAGGAACGATTCACCCGTCTTGCAGACATTACAGAACATCGGAGATAAAGAATTGCGGAAGCGATTACATAATTCACATTTATTTTAAAAGCAAGCTCAAGTTGTTTTATTACAGACCAGAACTAAAAGCGAGTGCTGAGTAGTAATATTATACAAACCAAGGGAGGCAAAAACCCCTCCCGAAAAGCATTAAGCAAAAGATCCTATGTGGAGGACCAAGTCCTCCCGCACTTCAGGCTTGTTTTTCTTCCTTGGGAACCACCCTAGCACAGAAGCAGCAGAAATCTGCTACTTCCTCACCTAAAAACAACGAAGGGATAAACCCTGAGTATGAAATTACTCAGCAAGTCTTACCCGACTAAAGAAAAGACTCTCAAGGGTATGCTGGTTATATGGGAGTCAAGGTAAGGCTTTTTCAATAATCAAAGACTCTGTTTTGCAGAAATGCTTACTAAAGTGGATCCTTAAAAATCCAATTTTATTTGTCAAGTTAGGTTCAATTACCTGCAACTAGAGTTCTTTCTACCCTAGTTCAATCACTGGTCCTGCACTAGCCAGTTTCTTAACAAAAACCCATCATCTTTAGTGGAATGCTACGTGTAGGGCAGTGACCAAGTCTTCATAACCGCGAAGGTACGGCGATCCGAATCGATTATACTCAGCTGAGGATCTCCAATCACACGACATATGTAGCACTTAACCCTTGCATATGTCAACCCGCCACCGGGGTTCTTAAGACCGGATCAGGTTCACGCAAACCGAGAGCACAGATACACCACCGTCCAGCCTCTTGCCACGGAGGGTACACGCTACTCTCGCCACCGCTCCACGCCCATTTCGTGTTATCTTATTCCGGCCTTAGTCTGCCCGAGGCAAGGCTTACCCATGACGAGGCATGTGACCAGTTAAAGGGTCCTCGATCATCAAGCCTACATCGAGACGGTCCTTAATCGACTCAGACGGAGACACTACACCGAGACTCTCTTTCTCGTGCAAGTCACCCGCCCGGTCTCAGCTTAATCTTTTCAACCCAAAAGGTTGGTACCTGACAGAGGTACATCTTTTCCGATGTTGAATCCATCACGGCCGTGATGGATTCACCATCAAGTTTTATTTTCGAAAACATCCCACCCAATTTTGCCACATCATATTTTGTGAAAACAAAACATTTTGTTTTGTTCTAAAGCAATGCTAAGCATAGTAAAACCTTTTTGTAAAAACAGGGTTCCAAGGCAGGTAATCAAGGAAGGTAATGCAGGAATTGTTTAATCAATCAACTCCTATCACCTAATGCAGCAATCAAGTGAGAAAGATTTTAAAAACATCAAGGAAGGTGGCAAATGCACCGGGGCTTGCCTTTGTTATCAGGTGAGTCCTGCTCGGATCCACAAATATCGAAATAAAAGCAGTTGCCTGCTTCAGGATCTGAGGATGGTGGTATCCCTTCTTCAGTGACTTCTTCTTCTTCTTCGTGTTCTAACATAACCATATACATGCATAAGAATGAGTGCCATGGGATGCTCATGAGGATGCAAAGATAATATAAACTTATTATTTAAGTCTTGAGTACAACTTTCCTTCACGGTACTCCGAGAACCTAGAGTTTCCGGAGTCGGTAAAGGAGTTCATAGGGCAGGGGGGTGTTTTGGGGTTTGGTGATCAAACAAGGTCCAAAACAATTCAAACTCTACCCAAGGCTCCTAAATATTGTTTTAAATTCCCACAAAAAGTTTGGGAATTATTGGACTTACCAATTATTTTCTAAAAATCCATAACTAATACTTTTAACTACTTTAAATACCCTAAAATTTCTTATTTCCACTAAAAATCACAAAACTATTTTTATTAAATTCTAGGGAAAATAACAAGCCTAGGAAAATTAGTTTCACAATTTTAGCATTTTTCTACATTTTTCTACATATTTCTAAAGCTTTGCTGAAAAAGAAAAACAAAACGATTAAACAGAGCTGGGCCGGTTCTGGCCCAAACGGCCCAGGACCAGGGCAAAACGCGCCCGCGTGCGCCCGCGTCCTGGCATCTTTGCAGAAGAGACCCCGAGTTTTTGACTAACTGAAAACGAGCTTCTTCACTGTTCCTGTGTGTCGCTGACCGATTACAAAAAGGCCCCTGCACCTCAACCTATTCACAATTGGAAGTCCACGACGGCGCTCGCGCACAGCCGTGCTCCGGCGAGCACTAACACCAGCCGATTAGGGCAACGGCAGGGTTCTCCGAGCAGCGGACACAAAATTAGCACTACCCCGAGCATTTTCCCCAACATAATTTCACTAATGGTCACAAGGTTTGGTCTAGCCACGACGACCGTGGACAAGGCGGACCGATGAGTGTGTTCCCGTCGATTCATGGCGGTCTAATTCGATTTAACGGGTCGGTGAGCATCAAGAGCAAGCAAGGATGTTGAAACAAGGAAACCGAGGGTGAGATTGGACCTGAATCGGGCTGACCACGGCGAGGTGTTCTTCGCGGAGTTCTTCAACGATTTTGGGGAAATCCCAAATTCACGTGCTCTGGTGGGGGTTTCGGGATGCCGGTGGGTGCAGTAGGTGCTTGGATACATGGCGGAGCTGGGGGTATGGGCAATTTATAGAGCCCGCGGGCGGTGGTGCTCAATTTGGCTGAGCCGTGTTGGCGGCCGGAGCTGGAGAGGAACGAGGGTACAGTGAATTCGTGTCCACCGCCGTGGCAATCTCCCCGTCGACGATGGCACGGGTATAGGGAGTCATGGCGACGCGGTGGAAAAGCTTGGACACGCGGCGCACAGCCGGGAAGCGGCGGTCACCGGCGAGTTAATCTGCTCAGCCGCAAAGAGGGAGAGAGGGCCACGGGGGTCGCCGGAGTGATCGCCAGCTCACCGACGGCGAAGATCTTTTACCGTGTGCCCTTATCCGCCCATCCCGAGCACAAGTCGGGCTGGCAACGGCACGAATCACGGCGGAATTGGTCGTCGGCGGTGGGTTTGCTGGCGTCCTGATCTGTTTCAGTTGAACACTGTACCATGGTGAACACCAATTCAGAGCGACTGACAGAGCACATTGGAGCTTCATTTTCTCCCAGTTTCATGTGACAACAGGTCCAAGTCTCTGCATCAAAGTTGTAGTGCTACATACCAGCTACAACTTTGCTACATGGTGTTGTCACAAAAAGTCACTGAATCTGGTTTGAAATTGGGCTCGATGTTCAGGGCATGAATCTGTTAGTCTGATATTCAGACAGAACCAGACTGACAGTCCAACTTGGGTTGAGATTTTCTCCACATTTTTCATAAGAACATGGCTTGAATCCTTAAACAAAGTTGTTCTCCAATGATTGGTCTTCAACTTTGATGTGGTCACCTAACATGAATTCTCACTATTTTGAAAACTACACAGCCTCAAAGTTGGGCCTACAACCCTGTTTTCATACTTAGCATAGGAATCAAAATCAAGGTCCTTTTTGCAAATGAGTCCAAAACTTAGGGTTTAGCTTTCAAGTCCACATATTTGTGAACTAAATGACTTAAGATACTTATTTGGCTTGGTTTTTGCACTTTAGCCCAAAAGTGGACTAATTTTGCACATAAGCCCCTAGGGTTTGGTTTCAGGGTTTTCCAGGGTTCCAATTAGGGTTTCTGGTATCCCAGGGGTATAAAGGTGATTCAAGTTTATTCTTGGGGTCATTTTATGACTTTTACCCTAAAGTCTTTAGGTTTTCTCATTTTAAGTGAAGTTTTACCCCTTTAACCTCTATTTAGGGTTAAGTTCCTAAACCAGGGTGCTATTTGCAACAACACTTAAAACAATACAACTTGCTTGAAATTTTTGCCTAGTGAATGCATTCTAAGTGTATCAAACATATACAATGCCAATGTTATGCTGTCATGCTCAAGTTTTAGTTATAGTAACACTAGGGGTGTTACAATGTATATTCCATCTATTTTCTAATTAAAAGCAATTTACGTGTCCTACCAGAATTTTGTTTAGTTGATATTAATATGTTTAATTTTGACTTCAGTAGGCTTTATTAAATAAATTTGCTTAGTCCACATACGACACATTTAATATCACATTTAGGATGCAATATTTTATAAATATAATATGACTAATTACAAAATGCGGTTTCCAGTTAAACCATAATTTGGATTAAAGCCAAATCTAAAATGTCTCCCGCCTACTGTTACTTAGCGCGTCGCGTACTCGTCAAGTCTCACGCAGCACGTTGTCAGGGTCCCGACGACGTTCGTCTATCCCTAGACGACGTTCGTCTACCCCTAGAGGGCCCCTGTCTACGTTCGTCTACCCCTCGTCTAAACCCCGTGCGCGTTCGTGTCGTTTGCCACCGCCCGCGCGTCGCGCAATAAATCGTCGCGTGTTGTTCGCGCGCGTTGCGCGTGCTGTTCGCACGTGTCGTCGTGCGTTCTACGCACGTTAATAATTCGCCTCACCTAGAATAGCTTGCGCTAATTAAATAGATATTTAAAACAACGGTTTCTCTAGTAGCAAATTAAATCGAGACTAAGTAGTGATTTTACTTAGCATACGATTTATGTCTGTCAATATGATTAAGCCGAATTAAATATTTTAATTCATATTCGCTTAGTGTAAACGTGATATCCCTCGACCGTAGAGTCAGTCGTCTCGGTTCCGTTCTCGCGTAGTCGTAGATGCGAATTCTATGTCGCGTGCATATTCATTTGATCTATATTGTTGTATGGTGTATTGTTTTCTACCATTTCAAGAATGTTGGATGTATGTTTGCACTCGCGTAGATATCGGGCCGTTCGTGGAGTCTGAGGGAATTGCAGGAGAAGACCCTGAGCAGCAGCAACTTGGTGAAGGCAAGTGTCCTCTGACCCAATATGTCCTATCTATTTATAATTCACTATCCCGCACTACTTAATTGAAACCTAAGGATTAACTAGCTTTCTATTTACCTTATCCTTGTTTACCTTTCGGGTTACTATGGTTAGCTTCATGCTAGCGCTTTACTTTAATCAATGAACATGATGAGATACAATGATGATACTATGATTTTTATTTTGGTTATGATGATATACTTGTGGCACTTAGGGGACTCGGGCTGTTTCCCGAGTACCTCTCCGTAAGGACCTGTTCGTTGAAAGACCACCCGGGATAACAGTGCAACCATGAGGGTGAAATGGGGCGCCCTTAGCTAATTAATTAGAGGAACTAGAGGTGTAGTTGCTTCGCCGTCGTGCCGTCAATGGGGTCCAGGCACAGTGCTTGCTCTGCCGCGGCTGAGTGCCGAGGTTCTTTCGTTTTGCTTTGGTTAGTCACTCTCCTGTGGGGAGGAGTACTGTGTTTATCAAACTGGAGAAACCTAACGGGTGGCTATGATCTCTAGGGAATCTTTGTAAAAGCTACGTAGTGATACCCTGCCGGACCACCTAGGAAGTGATCAATGGGGATTAGCTCTCCCCGGGCAAAACGGGAATCACGACTCATGGGTAAAGTGTGCGACCTCTGCAGAGGGTAGTGAAACTGATATATCAGCCGTGCTCACGGTTAAGAGCAGCCTTGGAATCCTCTTTGATTAGAGACACATATGATCTGAGAAACAATGGTTCTTTCTATTATTTCAGTTCGATGATGATAATGAGGTTTCCTCGATGAGGAAATGGTTCACGGGTTGGTTATATGATAAAACTTGGCTTCCACTAATAATAAATGCCTGACCAACTAAAAGCAATCTGCTTTGACCTTAACCCCACATAAAGCTAGTCCACTTCAGCCAAACGGGGCATTTGCTGAGTACGTTGATGTGTACTCATCCTTGCTTTACCACAAAACACCAGGTTGTCCACATTGCAACCACTGCTCAGGAGAAGACGAAGTCGTGGAAGGAGACTTCCAGGAGTTCCAAGACTACGACGAGTTTTAGGTGTGGGTTGGCGGCAACCCCTAGTCAGCTGCCTGTGAAGGCCTTATCTTTACTGTGTTTCGCTTAGCACTTTGATTTATCCGTTAAGTTGATGACTATGTGGATGTCTCTGACTCTGTGATGTAATAAGTTAATACTCTTTTATGTTATTATTCGAGCACTGTGCGATGATGTTCATTTATGTAATCGCTGTGTACGTGAGTTCTGATCCTGGCACGTACATAGTTCGCATTCGGTTTGCCTTCTGAAACCGGGTGTGACATAAGTGGTATCAAAGCCAGGTTGACTGTAGGACCGCTGACCTAGAGTAGCACTGGTCGTACTAAGGACTATTGACCTTCACTCTCACCTTGACCTCTGATGTCACTTCAAAAGTCGGTCACCTCGACCAACCCTATGTTTTACTACATATATATATACTATATTATACCTTGTTAAAATTTTATTTTGTTCTGTCTATGGTTTACTCACTTGTCATATTAGTTCTGTTCTTACTCTTATGCTTACGGTGTCTTTTGTAGATGGCTCGTCTTAGACACACTGCTCGTAAGTCGGTGATTCCTTTCCTGCCGTCTCGCCTTGCGGAGCGTCCTCTGCGCCGCACCTTGTCTGGTCAGTCGAGTCACCTGGAGAGGCTGCACCACCGCCTACGTGAGGAGCAGGAGCGCCAGCGTCAGCACAGGGAGCAGCAGGGCTCTTCCTCCCCACCTGAGCAGGAGGTGGAGTCCGTGAGGCGCCGCTCCCCTGTTCCCCAGCTGGAGGCGCCCCCTGCACCACCGCGGGACGCCCCAGCTGTTGGAGGAGCTACTGGAGGAGGTCCTGGAGGAGACCCCGACGACGACGACGGCTCAGACCACAGCATCGAGTCCTCTGAGCCGCAGGAGGCGGAGGGATGGGTCGCCCGACCCATCACCCGTGACGCCGCTCGCGGTTGTCACTTCCACGACGCACTCGACACCTTGTTGCGCCAGGCTTTTGACCGGCACACCTGGTCGATCGAGTATCGTTGTGTAGTCTACCAGCACAGTCGCGGGAGGTACTCGGACCGCTGGGAGGCTACCTGCCTAGTTCGCCGTCCGGAGGATGATCTCCGGGGTGCAGAGGCCGTTTCGGAGCATTACTCCATCTCCGAGAGGGACACTGCGGAGGCGGCTATGCAGGATGCAGCACGGCGTGCACTCTCCTAGTACTGTTCCTTATTTGATGGGGTGGCCAACGGTCTTAACCTTAGGTACTACCCCTGCCGTCCTACTGGCAGCACAAAGAGTGTGGTTGTCTCACCTGTTGGTGAGGATAACCCTAGGTTGAGCAGCACAGTCAACCTAGTCGCTGTGCTTAACACTGAGCTGGATCACTCTCTGGACGAGCTGAGCAGGGCTCGAACGGAGATTGCTGAGTTGCGTGCTGAGCTAGCAAAGCGCCGCCACCAGGAGGGTGGTTCCCCCGCTCCTGTTGGGACTCCGCACCCTTACCGCTCGCCGCCACGTGGCCACCACACTTATGGTTCCCCTGCCTGTAAGACCAGGATAGATCTGGATCCTTAGATCGTTAGCGTCGGAGTTTGTAATAATTCTTAAGTTAGATGTCTGAGTCTTAGATAGTCAGTTTAGTTTGCTTATCAGTTGCTTACATGCTTGTTATGATGAACTTGTGCTGGATTTGAATCTTTGTAATGACTGTAGCCAACATGTGGGTTTCCCCTGTAGTTTGGCTTAGCTAGTGATGTTAATGAAGTCAGTTATTTAATTGGGAAACCATTTACTTCTACTTTCCTTTTTATCTGAGAAGCTGTATTGGATCATAATGAGGATCAGTGAAGTTCTTTGTTCACTCAGTGTCATGAAGAATTCTGTATACTCTTTTCTTATGCTGAAGGATTGTAAGATCAATGCTGATGTGTGAATGTCTTCCATAGATGTCTGACAACAGGCGCCGATGTAACAGGCGTGTTCAGCAAGAGCAGCGTGCCCAGCAGGAGGAACATCAGAGGCAGCCTCCCCCGCCACCCCCGATGACAGTGGAGCAGATGTTCTTGATGCAAACTCAGGCAGTGCAGGCTATTGGGCAGACTCTGGCAGCCATGCAGCAGGCTCAACAACAACCTCAACCCCAATTACAAGTGCAGATACCCCAGATGCCACGGGATAAACGTGGCGAGTTCATGAGAGGGCACCCTCCTACCTTCGCCCATTCTGCTGACCCCATGGATGCAGAAGACTGGTTGCGTGCAGTGGAAAGGGAACTGCACACTGCCCAATGTGACGACAGGGAGAAGGTTCTATATGGTCCCCGCCAGCTAAGGGGAGCAGCCCAGTCCTGGTGGGAGTCCTACCTCGCCACCCATGCTGACCCCGAAGCCATCACTTGGGAGGAATTCAGCGAGAGTTTCCGCAGGTACCATGTTCCAGAGGGTCTGATGATCGTGAAGAGGGAGGAGTTTCTGGCTTTGAAGCAGGGACCCCTGTCTGTTAGTGAATACAGGGACAAGTTTCTGCAGCTATCTTGTTATGCACCTGAAGACGTCAACACTGATGCTAAAAGGCAGTACAGGTTCATGAGGGGTTTGGTGGATCCCCTGCATTACCAGCTGATGAACCACACCTTCCCCACCTTCTAGCACCTGATCGATAGGGCAATCATGACCAAGAGGAAGCGCAAGGAAATGGAAGATCGGAAGAGCAAGATGAGTGGACCGCAGTCCGGGAGCAACAGCCGCCCCCGCTTCTCAGGCAGTTCATCTCAGCAAGGCAAGCATGGTCACCCACAGGGATATCAGCATCAGGGTCAGCGCCCGTATCAGCAGCAGTCTCAGAGGCAGTACCCACAGCAGCAACAGTATCGTCAGAACAGCCAGCAGGGAGGTAACCAGTATCAGAGGTAGAACAACCAGGCACCTCGCCTTCCTGCCCCAGCAGCGAATCAGAACAACCAAGCAGCCCCAACGCAAGGAGGAGGCAGAGGATGCTTCCACTGTGGAGAACAAGGCCACTGGGCAATGCATTGTCCAAAGAAGATGGCGCAGCAGCAGACCAACCCCAATGCTCCAACAAGGCAAGGTGTACCTCAACAGGCAGCAGGTAATCGTGTCCAAGCGTACAACCGTGGAAAGGTGAACCACTTGGAGGCCGAAGCGATCTAGGATGCACCAGATGTGGCAGTAGGTATGTTCTCAGTCGAATCTCATCCCGCAAAAGTGCTATTTGATACTGGTGCAACTCATTCGTTTGTCACTGCAACATGGGTAGAAATGCATGACATCTCAGTAGAGGCAATGATGCCGCCCATGAGGATTAATTCGGTCGGTGGTAAAGTGCAAGCAGATAAAATATGCTCGAATATAAGGGTGGAAATAAGGGGGATAGGGTTCCCCAGCGACCTAATAGTAATAGACACCCCTGGGGTAGATGTCATCCTAGGGATGAATTGGTTAATGAAATATGAAGCGAATGTTAGCTGTGACAAGAGGACCGTAACATTGAAGTCCCCGTCCGGAGAAGAGGTAGTGGCTGAGCTAAGAATGCCTAAAACAGCGAAAGGTGATTGTCACCAGATTTGGTTGATAGCAAGGAGGCCAACCCGCTCGAGGCTATCAAGGTTGTGTCGGACTTTCCAGATGTGTTTCCCGAGGAACTAATGGGCATGCCACCCGAGAGAAAAGTCGAATTTGCCATAGAGCTTATCCCTGGTACCGCCCCCATTTCTAAAAGAGCCTATCGAGTGTCTGGACCAGAGTTGGTGGAACTCAAGAAGCAGATAGATGAGCTGTTAGAGAAGGGTTACATCAGACCAAGTACCTCGCCTTGGGCTGCTCCGGTATTGTTTGTAGAGAAGAAAGATGGTACCAAAAGGATGTGCATAGATTATAGAGCCCCGAATGAAGTCACTATTAAGAACAAGTACCCCCTGCCAAGAATAGAAGATCTGTTTGACCAGCTCAGAGGTGCCAGAGTATTCTCGAAGATAGATCTGAGATCAGGTTACCATCAACTCAGAATCCGACCCTCAGACATACCGAAGACAGCATTCATCACCAAGTATGGGTTATATGAGTATACAGTTATGTCCTTTGGTTTGACAAATGCACCAGCCTTCTTTATGTATCTGATGAACAGTGTGTTCATGGACTACCTAGACAAGTTTGTGGTAGTGTTCATCGACGATATTCTCATATATTCTAAAAGTGAGGAAGAACATGTGGAGCATTTGAAGATGGTATTGCAAAGGCAACGAGAGCATCAGTTATATGCCAAGCTGAGTAAATGCGAGTTCTAGATTCATGAAGTCTTGTTTCTGGGTCACATCATAAACCAAGATGGGTTAGCTGTGGATCCAAAGAAAGTAGCAGATATCCTGAACTGGAAAGCACCGAAGGATGTTCGTGGAATCAAGAGCTTCATTGGAATGGCCGGATACTATAGGCGTTTCATTGAAGGCTTTTCAAAGATTGCTAGACCAATGACAGCGTTGCTAGCGAAGAAAGATGAGTTTAAGTGGACCCAGAAGTGCCAAGAGGCATTTGAAGAACTGAAGAATAGATTGACTACAGCACCTGTGTTAGTTCTGCCTGATGTTCACAAATCATTCTCGGTGTATTGCGATGCTTCCTACACCGGATTGGGATGCGTGCTAATGCAAGAAGGAAGAGTTATAGCATACTCATCTCGACAGCTGAAGATCCATGAGAAAAATTATCCCACACACGACCTGGAGTTGGCGGCAGTGGTTCATGCTTTAAAGACATGGAGACATTACCTGTATCGGCAGAAGTGCGACATCTACACAGATCATAAGAGTCTGAAATACATATTCACCCAGTCAGAGTTGAACATGAGACAGCGAAGATGGTTAGAATTGATCAAGGACTACGAGTTGGAGATACATTACCATCCAGGCAAGGCCAATGTTGTTGCAGATGCTCTGAGCAGGAAGAGTCAAGTCAATATGATGGTCACGTACCCAATGTCATATGAGTTAGCCAAGGAGTTCGACAGACTGAGTCTCGGTTTTCTGAACAGTACGCAAGGAGTAACAGTGGAATTAGAGCCCACCCTAAAGCGGGAGATCAAGGAAGGGCAGAAGGATGATGAAAACATCAACAAGATCCGGCAGCTGATCTTAGAAGGAAGAGGCAAAGACTTTCGAGAGGATGAAGAGGGAGTAATATGGTTCAAGGACCGACTGTGTGTTCCCGACATCAAACCTATTCGGGAACTGATCCTAAAGGAAGCTCATGAGACAGCCTACTCCATACACCCTAGAAGCGAAAAGATGTATCAGGATCTAAAAAGGAGGTTTTGGTGGTATGGCATGAAAGGAGAGATCGCAGAATATGTCGCCATTTGTGATAGCTGTCAAAGAACCAAAGCAGAGCATCAGAGGCCCGCCGGGCTATTGCAGCCATTGCAAATTCCTCAGTGGAAGTGGGATGAGATCGGGATGGATTTTATAGTTGTCCTACCTCGTACCCGGGCCGGCTATGATTCCATCTGGGTGGTTGTGGACCACTTAACAAAGGTGGCCCATTTTATACCTGTGAAGACAACGTACACCGGAGCAACATTAGCTGAGTTATACATGTCCCGGATAGTCTGCCTTCATGGTGTGCCGAGGAAGATAGTGTCAGATCGAGGAACACAATTCACCTCTCATTTTTGCCAGCAGCTACAAGAAGCCTTGGGCACGCATTTGAACTTCAGCTCGGCTTATCACCCGCAGACAGACGGTCAGACTGAAAGAACTAATCAGATCCTAGAAGATATGTTGAGAGCCTGTGCATTGCAAGACAAGTCAGGATGGGACAAAAGGTTACCTTATGCAGAATTCTCCTACAACAATAGTTACCAGGCCAGCTTGAAGATGTCACCGTTTCAGGCGCTCTATGGACGGAGTTGTAGGACTCCGCTGCATTGGGACCAGCCTAGAGAGAGACAGGTGTTTGGCCCCGACATTTTGCTTGAAGCCGAAGAGAATATCAAAATGGTTCAGGAGAATCTGAAGATAGCACAATCAAGGCAGCGAAGCTATGCTGACAGAAGGAGAAGAGAACTGAGTTTTGAAGTGGGAGATTACGTCTATCTGAAGGTGTCGCCTATCAGAGGAGTCAGAAGATTCGGAGTCAAGGGCAAGTTAGCACCCCGGTATGTTGGACCATATCAGATTCAAGCAAAGCATGGAGAAGTGGCCTACCAGCTCAACCTACCAGAAAGTTTGTCGGCAGTGCACAATGTGTTCCACATGTCGCAATTGAAGAAGTGTCTGCGAGTACCAGAAGAACAGTTGCCGGTGGAGGACTTGGAAGTCCAAGAGGATCTGACATACATAGAGAAGCCAACACAGATTCTGGAGTTTGCAGACAGAGTCACCCGAAGGAACACCATCAGAATGTGCAAAGTCAGATGGGGCCACCACTCTGAGGAAGAAGCAACCTGGGAACGAGAAGATGATCTGAAAGCCAAATACCCTGAACTCTTTGCTGACCAACCTTGAATCTCAGGGCGAGATTCTTTTAAGGGGGATAGGTTTGTAACACCCTGAATTTGGGGTATAAAATTTCTTTGCTCATATTCACAAATTCAGGTGTTACTCCTCTCATCTCATCTCTCCCAATCTCTTTTTTTCTCTTTTCTATAGAAGAAGAGTGGTTATTTTATTTGTAAATGCAATTATAATCTAGTAGGTTAAACCCTAAGGGAACAATGGTTGTTGCATCAGGTTAGAAAGCATTTGTTTTTTTGTTTGATGAATGGTTTGCTTGATCTTTCATCTAATCATTTATTTGCACATAAAGTCAAACTGAAATAAATAGAAAAGAGAAAGAAAAGAGAAAGAAAAAGGAAAAGGAAAAGTGGCCCAGCCCCCTTCCCTGGCCCATCTCGGCCGGCCCAGCCACCCCCCTTCCCTCTCTCCCCTCCCCCCCGCTCGGCCCACCGCGTCGCGGCCCAGCTCGCAGCACGCACCAGCCTCCCTTCCCCTCGTGGGCCCGCGTGCGCGCGACCCAGCTCAGCCTGCCACCCCCCTCCCCCCCCCCCCCCCGCGCCAACCGCCAGCCCAGCTAGCGCCGCGCGAAGCAGCCCAGCCGTGCGCCCCAGCCCAGGCCGCATGTCCAGGCGCGCGTAGCGCGCACGCGACCGCGCACGCAGCGCGTGGAGCGCCGCCGCCGCTGCTGCCTAGCCGGGCCCGCGCGTCAGAAGAGCCAGCGCGTGCTGTTTTTTTTCCCCAAAACGGTTCTGCGCATTCCTCTCGCCCACGACGCTCCCAAGAGAAAAAAACGAACCACTCGCGATCCCTGCGCAGTCCTCGCCCACCGCTGCCTCGCCTCAGCCTCGCTCTTCGCCTCGCCGAACCGCCGCCCGGAGCGCCGCCGTCGCCGTGCAGGGTGCCTGTCTCTCGCCGTCGAGGTGAGCTCGCCTCGCCCTCTCTCTCCTTCCCCATTCTCTCTCTCCCCCTCGACGGACCCTCCCTGCAGCCCGGCGTCGCGGCCAGGGGGACCTGCGCAGCGGCTCGTCCCTGCCGCGGACTCCCCTCCGGCCAGCGCGCAGCCCAGCTCCCTTGCGCGCGACTAGACTCCCTGTCGTCGCGGCCCGCAGCGCGCAGCAAACCTGGTGCCCCGACGTGCAGACCCCGTGCGCCCTCGCCCTACTCCACCGACGTAGCTGCAGCGCCGTAGCAGCAGCGTCCCCTCGCCGGCGAGCTTCGCCCTTGCGCGGCACAGCCGGGTCGCTGCGCAGGAGAAGATACAGGAGCGGTACTAATCCACACGCATCTCCAATTTTAAAAGCACAGAACCACGCTGTTTAATAATTTGAAATTAACCGTCTATTGGTGATACATCCTTTAATTATAGATTAATTTTTGTAGCTTTTAAATCAGTCATATCTTCCACGCTTTAATTCAATGTTAGCCCATATCAATCACGTTTTGTTTGATCCAACGTTGGTTATGCTAATGTCTTTTACTTAAATAAATATATAATGGCTTAATGTATATTCCATCTATTTTCTAATTAAAAGCAATTTACGTGTCCTACCAGAATTTTGTTTAGTTGATATTAATATGTTTAATTTTGACTTCAGTAGGCTTTATTAAATAAATTTGCTTAGTCCACATACGACACCTTTAATATCACATTTAGGATGCAATATTTTATAAATATAATATGACTAATTACAAAATGCGGTTTCCAGTCAAACCATAATTTGGATTAAAGCCAAATCTAAAATGTCTCCCGCCTACTGTTACCTAGCGCGTCGCGTACTCGTCAAGTCTCACGCAGCACGTCGTCAGGGTCCCGACGACGTTCGTCTTTCCCTAGACGACGTTCGTCTACCCCTAGACGGCCCCTGTCTACGTTCGTCTACCCCTCGTCTAAACCCCGTGCGCGTTCGTGTCGTTCGCCACCGCCCGCGCGTCGCGCAATAAATCGTCGCGTGTTGTTCGCGCGCGTTGCGCGTGCTGTTCGCACGTGTCGTCGTGCGTTCTACGCACGTTAATAATTCGCCTCACCTAGAATAGCTTGCGCTAATTAAATAGATATTTAAAACAACGGTTTCTCGAGTAGCAAATTAAATCGAGACTAAGTAGTGATTTTACTTAGCATACGATTTATGTCTGTCAATATGATTAAGCCGAATTAAATATTTTAATTCATATTCGCTTAGTGTAAACGTGATATCCCTCGACCGTAGAGTCAGTCGTCTCGGTTCCGTTCTCGCGTAGTCGTAGATGCGAATTCTATGTCGCGTGCATATTCATTTGATCTATATTGTTGTATGGTGTACTGTTTTCTACCATTTCAAGAATGTTGGATGTATGTTTGCACTCGCGTAGATATCGGGCCGTTCGTGGAGTCTGAGGGAATTGCAGGAGAAGACCCTGAGCAGCAGCAACTTGGTGAAGGCAAGTGTCCTCTGACCCAATATGTCCTATCTATTTATAATTCACTGTCCCGCACTACTTAATTGAAACCTAAGGATTAACTAGCTTTCTATTTACCTTATCCTTGTTTACCTTTCGGGTTACTATGGTTAGCTTCATGCTAGCGCTTTACTTTAATCAATGAACATGATGAGATACAATGATGGTACTATGATTTTATTTTGGTTATGATGATATACTTGTGGCACTTAGGGGACTCGGGTTGTTTCCCGAGTACCTCTCCGTAAGGACCTGTTCGTTGAGAGACCACCCGGGATAACAGTGCAACCATGAGAGTGAAATGGGGCACCCTTAGCTAATTAATTAGAGGAACTAGAGGTGTAGTTGCTTCGCCGTCGTGCCGTCAATGGGGTCCAGGCACAGTGCTTGCTCTGCCGCGGCTGAGTGCCGAGGTTCTTTCGTTTTGCTTTGGTTAGTCACTCTCCTGCGGGGAGGAGTACTGTGTTTATCAAACTGGAGAAACCTAACGGGCGGCTATGATCTCTAGGGAATCTTTGTAAAAGCTACGTAGTGATACCCTGCCGGACCACCTAGGAAGTGATCAATGGGGATTAGCTCTCCCCGGGCAAAACGGGAATCACAGCTCATGGGTAAAGTGTGCGACCTCTGCAGAGGGTAGTGAAACTGATATATCAGCCGTGCTCACGGTTAAGAGCAGCCTTGGGATCCTCTTTGATTAGAGACACATATGATCTAAGAAACAATGGTTCTTTCTATTATTTCGGTTCAATGATGATAATGAGGTTTCCTCGACGAGGAAATGGTTCACGGGTTGGTTATATGATAAAACTTGGCTTCCACTAATAATAAATGCCTGACCAACTAAAAGCAATCTGCTTTGACCTTAACCCCACATAAAGCTAGTCCACTTCAGCCAAACGGGGCATTTGCTGAGTACGTTGATGTGTACTCATCCTTGCTTTACCACAAAACACCAGGTTGTCCACATTGCAACCACTGCTCAGGAGAAGACAAAGTCGTGGAAGGAGACTTCCAGGAGTTCCAAGACTACGATGAGTTTTAGGTGTGGGTTGGCGGCAACCCCCAGTCAGCTGCCTGTGAAGGCCTTATCTTTACTGCATTTCGCTTAGCACTTTGATTTATCCGTTAAGTTGATGACTATGTGGATGTCTCTGACTCTGTGATGTAATAAGTTAATACTCTTTTATGTTATTATTCGAGCACTGTGCGATGATGTTCATTTATGTAATCGCTGTGTACGTGAGTTCTGATCCTGGCACGTACATAGTTCGCATTCGGTTTGCCTTCTGAAACTGGGTGTGACAATAAGTCCCACAAAGGATGGAGTTAAGACAAGACCTGCAAGTGGAAAAGAAGAGGATACGCCCAAGGGCCAGATAGGTAAATTGCCACTCTCAAATTGAGGTGGAAGATAAGAGATTTTTAAAGAACAAGAATCAAGATAAATATCAAGGTAAGATCGATGGATGACCAGGTGATGGTGATAGCAAATAAAAACACACCAAACATGGAATTAAGACAAAACTTGTAATGCGACAAGGAGTGAAAAGAAATCAAGGGAGAGTTAGGTAACTTACCGCTCTCAAACTTTGTCAAAATAAAGGGGAGGCTTTTAAAGGATAAGTTCAAGGTAAGCATTTAGGTAGAAGACATCAATATCGCAAGGGTCAGAGGTGATAACAAACAAGGGTATGAGAGAAAAGATGAAGGCATTGAAGAGCCAGTGGTATGAGTACAATAAAGAATGGAGTTACGTTCAGGCTTTCACGCGGTAAAGAAGAGGATATTGCCAAGGGTGAGATAAGTAAAACACTGCTCTCAATATGGGGATCAGAGATTGTCGATTTGAAATGAAAGACATAATGTAATCACCAAGGTATGGTCGAGAGATGGGAAAGGTAAAGGCAACACTAAACAGAAGCATGACAAACAATGGAGTTGGAAACTCGCAAGCGACGAGGAAGAGGATACTACCAAGAGAAAATGGGTAATATACCACTCCAAAATTGAGATGGACGAGAGAAGGTTTTGGAGGGTAGGTATAATATAAGCATCAAGGTAAGATATAAAGGTGACAAGAGTAAGGATGAAAATCGTGAAAAGCATAACCAAGGATAGAGTTAAGGCAAGCCACGAGAAGTGGCAAAGTGGAGAAAGCAATCAAGGGTAAGATAGGTATGGTTCCAACGGAAGAGTTGAAGTAAAAAAATTCATTACCGAGTGGAGTTACAAGGAGACAACGAGATCACCAAGGATATGCAAAGTAGAATGGCCGCTCATGGATCATTAAGAAACAAGGGTGGTCAAGGACATGTAAACTGAAATGTTTTAAATAGACATTGGGATATAAAGGTAAGCATATAAAAAGATGAGAGCATGCAAGATTTCAAGGACACAAGCATACCAAGACAAGGGAATGGAACAAAGCCAAAAGATAACGACTTAACAACGGAATAGGAAGCGATCTCAAAAGACAAGAAGGTCATGAATATATAAACTGGAATATACAAATGGGCAACAGAGTTTTCAGAGGCAAGTATTTGAAACAAGAGTATTGAAGAATCCAGGGATACAAGCATGTTAATACCAAGGGAATCGAGATCGCCAAATGGTAGAAATTTAATGATGAAAGAGGAAAGAATCCCAAAAGACAAGAAGATTATGGTTAGGGGGCATCTACAAAGATGTCGCAAGCACAAGAGTGAGATCAGATCTAATAGAATGAATAGGTGAAGCACAGATAATATTAGAATAAAATACATTTGGCAAGGTGATATATAGAAGCATAACATAGAATTAGTCGAGGTGACTAATATTTAAAAGCACATCAAAGTTATGGTGAAGTAATAATCAATAAGTCCTTATACGACCAATGCTACTCTAGGCTAACGGTCCTACAGTCAGCACGGCTTTGATACCACTTATGTCACACCCAGTTTTAGAAGGCAAACCGAATGCGAACTATGTACGTACCAGGATCAGAAATTCACGTACACATCGATTACATAAATGACTCATCATAGCACAATGCTTCGAATAACAATAAAGAGTAAGTAATAATATTACAGACTAGAGCCATTTACATAATATAAATCAAAGTACACAGAATCAAAACGTAGCCAACGTAAACAACCCACCACAGGCAGCTGACTGGGGGAGGTCGCTAGCCTAATCCTCGAACTCGTCGAAGTCCTGGAACTCCTGGAGATCCGCCCCGACACCGTTCTCCTTCTTCTTTACCTAAGCATAGATTGCACCAAAGGCAACCTGGTGTTTTGTGAAGCAAGGGTGAGTACACATCAACGTACTCAGCAAATGTCCCATTTGGCTGTAGTGGACTAGCTTTATGTGGGGTTAAGGTCAAGCAGTTGCTTTTAGCTGGTCAGGTTATTATTACTAGTAGAGAGTCAGGTTTTAGCATTAACCCAAGTTGTTAACCCAAAAGTACCCTTTCCAAATGGAAAGAATACCAGAAACCATTACCATAATAATAATCATAAAAACCATCATTATCCTCATCACCATCTATAACCAAAGCATCTCTGATCAATGTGTCTCTAATCAATGGAGCTCCCTTGGCCGCTCATAACCGCGAGCACGGCTGATATATCAGTTTCATAACACTCTGCAGAGGTTGCACACTTTACCCACAAGTCGTGATTCCCTCTCTAGCCTGGGCTTGCAAGACCCTTATTCACTCCCAAGGTGAATGGCCAGGGATTCACTACGAAGCCTTTACAAAGATTCCCTAAGGCTGTAGCCGCCCGTTAGTTTCCTAAATGCACCGCACTCCTCCCCAAGGGGCGAACCAACCTTGGCAGAGCGAGCCGCATACACCGAGCCCCATTAATGGCACGACGGCGAAGCGAACTACACCCCAGTTCCTCTAATTATTCAGCTAAGGGCGTCCCTGTTGGGGACTTGTTCTCAAATGCTATGAATTAAGAACAAGGCAACACAAAAAAGTTAATGGTTAATGTCCTTCGTCCTTCGAAGTGTTATTTCCCTTAGGATATAACGATTTCGGACGAAGGTTATGAAGGACATACCTTCATCATCATAATTTATATTGATAAAAGAAAACGCACATAAAACATGAAAGAATACATGAATAATCATATAATATTATTAAGTGTTATCATTATATGATTATGGAAGAATAAGAACAATATTGAATTACATTTGTACCTTCGATTTGACGGAAGGCAAAAATACAAGCGTGACGCACGAGCGAATACGAATCATCGTGAACAGTACGGGGGTACTGTTTATCTATTTATAGACACAGGACACAGCCTGTGAAGAATTACAATTATGCCCCTCATAAAAGTTTACAACATTGACTCAGACCTTTATGGATTAAAAGGTCATTCTATCTCTAAGTCGGTTTGTAATACCGAAGCTTCATGAAGAAGAACCTTCGGTCATCTCCTGGGGACAACTTCAGCCGAAGCTGCTTCTTCCTACAAGACCTTCGGCGCAACGAAGCATGGCCCCAACAGTAGCCCCTTTCGCGGCGCTAGATCGTTTTTCGTAACGAGCTTGATCCGTGAAAAAAAAGCCTCTTAAGCTTCGGGAAGCCGAAGGTCCAAAAAACACCTTCCCTGAGCTCGTTGTCGAGAAACGATTCAGTTTCCGAGCGCGTGTCAGGCCCACCTTGCAGAGTTACTGTTTGGTCTTTGCGGTCCACCGCGCAGCGAGTGCAAGTGACTGTCCGCCTGGTGTAAAAATCCTGGCGTTTCGCCTTCTTACCTGCAGCACTATAAAAACAGACGGGTAGGTGTGAAGTTACCACAGCATTCATTGCTATTTGCACTGTTTTGCTGCCAAAATTTTTAACCATAGCCGAAGCCTGACTCTCGGAATCGAACGAAGCTCCAACTCGAAGTCTGCTTCGTCAGAAGGAAAGGCTTCGGGAGAAAAAAGTATTCAATTTCCACAGACTCAGAATTAAATGGCCAGAGTGCGATCTACCGCCAGGGTTGAGCGTGAAGGAGACGAAGCGGAAGGTTCGGAGACTGTTCCTATCTCCGAAGCAATGCAACGATCCGGACTGGTAACCTCGGGAGAAATCCCCACTGTTGAAGCAGAACAAGCAACTGCCGAAGCAGAAGATGAGAACATTGAAGAAACTGATCCCGAAGATGATTATCGTATTGCCATGCCAAGTAAGCCCAGCCACTTGGACTTCGGAAAGTCGACCGTTTCGAAGGCTGATCTCTCCAAGATGGTAAAGTCAGGTTATTTCAGTGAAAGTCAGAAGAAGCTACTTCGCTTCGGGGGAGAAGAAACTACCCCAAAGCCAGAGAAGAATGAGATAGTCATTTTCAAGAGCTTTCTAAAGGCTGGGCTGAGATTCCCCCTTCATGGGATTATTGCAGATGTATTGAAGAAGTTTGGTATTTACTTTCATCGGTTGACTCCTAACGCTATCGTTAGGCTTAGTGTTTATATCTGGGCCCTCCGAAGCTAGGCGGTGGAGCCGTTTGCCGACAGCTTTTGTCGAGTTCATGAGCTGCATTACCAGACGAAGGCTAGAAAAGATGGATTACATGATAACTTTGGTTGCTACAATTTTGCCTATCGGAAAACCACAAAGTTTCCTGTAATTAGCTACCGAAGCAAATGGCTGGCAGGCTGGAAGTCAGAGTGGTTTTATGTGAAAGTTGACGAAGACAAAGAGAGGTTGGTACAAAGCCCACTTGAATTGATCTTCGGAGAAACAAGACCGCGATGCCACATGACATTAGAAGGTCCCACCTGGGCTGCATTGGGTGAGTTTAGAATTATTTCAGAGCATATCAGTACTAGGGACCTGGTTCAAGAGTTCTTGGCCTTCAGGGTTTTCCCTACTTTAAAAGAATGGAAAATGCCGAAGCTGGAAGGGGAGAAGAAAGAAGGGGAACTTGTCCGGCTTCCTTACCATTTCAAGTTCAAGAAATACTTTAAAAAACCTTGCCAAGAATGGCTGGACACAGTTGAAGTAATGTGCAATGAAATACTTGGTAATTACTCCAAAAAAGAAGATCAGCTAATGACTGCGGCCTTCGGCACCCGTCCGAAGCGAAGAATAAACCGAGTGTTTGATGCCCTGGGTTTCGAGTACCCTGACTATGAACGGTTGAATAAGGGTGCTGAAGGCCAAAAAAGGAAAAGGGTGGCCGAAACTTTGAACAAAGATGAGGAAGAACCACCAAAAGAGAAGAATATTCCAAAGAAGAGAAGAATATCATCTCCGAAGCGAAAATTATCCGATGAAGAGGGGACTCCTGCATCACCCTCTACCACCGACGTGGAGGAAATCTTAAAGGTAATGACTGAACCCCTGCCCGCGAAGCTAAGTCCATTAGGGCCTCAACTGACGAAGCTTGTTCGAAAGGTGGAGGAGCCCGAAAAAACGAAGAAGATAACCAAAACAAAGAGACAAAGAATTATTGCAGTGACCGAAGTCATTGACAAGACGCCACCGAGGGCTTCAACTCGGAAAGCGCCAGTGGTTGAGGGCACAACAAATGTCGAAGTCGCACCTTCGGAGGTCGCAGCTACCGAAGCCGCTTCGGCCGAAGATTTGAACTTGGAAACTACAATTGAAGACATCGACAAAATACTGCTAGACATGGCCGCAGAAGAAGCTACCACTGTTGCCGAAGAAACCATGGCCACAGTGGCTGGGAAGGGAAAGGAAATAGCCGAAGATACTTCGGAGGACGAAGCCTTCATATTTCAAAATTTAGTTGGGCAAGAACTGTCGAAGGCCGAAATAGAAGAGCTTAAAGAATATGCCAAATCTTGCGGATATAAGCCAGGAGCTCTTCTTTTCGGAGGTATTGACGATGAGAAATTGGACTGCATCCGGGATCAAACTGGAGCTAAGGTCATCGGTACTCTATCAAAGAGTATCGGTTTTCCGAAGCTGGAAACGGATATCAGCCGTTACCGACGACAACATATCGTTGGTAGCTTATTTTATTCCAATTTCAAGGTAAACAACTTTTCTCTGACTTTTATTGTTTTTAATAATGAAAATGTTCCTAACGAAGGTTGTTTATGTGCAGAGCATGCTACTAAGCAAAGCTTTGAAAATGCAGCAAGATTTAGAGGATAAGAAACACGAAGTTATAATTGAAAATTTAGAGAGCAGAATAAAAGAGCAATCAGCTATTATTGAAAAGAAAGACTTCGAACTCCAAACAACTGAAGGCTTATTGGCAGAAACTGAAGCTAAAGTAGCAGAATTGAATTCGAAGCTTCTCTGCCAATCAAAACAATTTGAACAAGAGAAGCTAGAGCTTAATTCAAAATTTGAGGCCGAAGTCCAAACAAACTCAGATTTGAAGAAATCATTGACAAGCCTTCAAGACAAATGTTTGAAATTTAGTAACAACTGTATTCAACAATTAAAAAAGATCTTTTATTCAGTTGGAGCCAGCAGTGGAAAGTTCACCCCTTCAGCTGAAAATTTGCCAAAAACCTTCGAACATATTGAAGCTGAAATTGATGAGCTTGACGAAGTTATAGCCGGGCACGGTGACTTCTGTGCCTGGGTAGCTTCTCGGGGCACTGCTGCAGCATTTCTGAAGGCCGGCTGTGATCATGGAAAATCGTCAACAGGCCCAATTTCACTCTATCTCCATCAATGCTAGACGATATTCCTGACCTCGCCCGAAGCATTTCAAACAAATTTATAAAAATGATATGGACAAAAGGCGGGCGAGAAAAGGCTGGAGACGAAGCTCGAAGTCATCTTGAACCAGTAAGAAATCATACCTTGTGCTTACCTTCTCCTTCAAACTTGATTTTTACTCACAATACCTTGATTCATGTAGGATGACGAAGCTAAAAGTGATGCTTAGAAAATATGCCGCCGAAGTTGAAGCCCGGTGAAGATCAGTAGGAGTACACTGTAGAAAAAACTCAAGAGACTTTTGTAATAACTTTTGTAAATACAGCTAAACTGTTCTTAATGAACTTTGTTCATACCTTGTAATATATTCTTACCCTTCCATTGAGGCGCTTTGATGTGGACGAAATTAGTATTTTGAGCCAAAGGCGAAAAAACACCTTCCCTTCTTTTCGTACACAACGAAGCATAAAAGACCGCTTCTTCTTTTTGCCGAAACCTTTCTTTTTTGTACACAACGAAGCATAAAAAACCGCTTCTATGCCGAAACAACCACTTATGCCATGATGATGATTATCCTATATATGCCTGAATGAATGTTTATGAATGCAAATGCTATAATGTAATGTGATGTGCGAATGAATGTCCAAAACACATATCCGAAGCCATACGCTTAGCCATTATTTCCTTAGAAACAATCACACATCAGCTCTGCATTCCCTTAGGAACGACTTTGGAGCTTCTTCGCCTTTTACTTTCGGCGGAATCAGCGTTGACTTTTCGCTGTAAGCTCTGCATTCCCTTAGGAACGACTTTGGAGCTTCTTCGCCTTTTACTTTCGGCGGAATCAGCGTTGACTTTTCGCTGTAAGCTCTGTATTCCCTTAGGAACGACTTTGGAGCTTCTTCGCTTTTTCAGTTTTCGGCACTCGATGGTGCGTTCTCAGCTTTTACATTTACATTCCTTGGGGGATTTTGCTCTTATAGAACTAAAAAGGAAATTACATATGATGGCCCCATTAAAAACCTTTCTCCCCCTTTAGAAAGGAAAAGGGTGCCATGAAAAAGAAAAAACATAAAAAGTTACATCAAGTTACACATAATATCGCCGAAGCTCATCCGCATTCCAAGATCTTGGAATGTCGTTGCCGTCCATGTCCTTCAATCTGTATGAACCAGGTCTTGACGAAGATGCTACTAAGAAAGGTCCCTCCCATTTCAACTGTAACTTGCCCACTGTGTCTGGGTTGGCCACTCTCCGAAGCACCAAGTGTCCCGGCTCAATATTTTTTAGCCGGACTTTTCTATCTCGCCATTTGACTGTTTCAGCTTGGTATTTATTGATATTCTCCACAGCTTGAAGCCTGATCCCTTCTAAAACATCTTTTTCCACAAAACAAGCATCTTCAGGACCTGATTCTGTCGAAGCTACTACTCTTATTGATCCAGTTTTAGCTTCTTCCGGAGTTATTGCTTCGTCACCGAATAATAACTTGAATGGAGTAAAGCCTGTAGACCTTGATGTTGTTGTATTATGGCTCCACACCACTTTGGTTAACTGATCTGGCCACTTTCCCCTGGGTTGATTGAAGATTAACTTCATTATTCCTGTCATTATAATGTTGTTGGCTCTTTCAACGAGCCCATTTGACTCCGGATGCCTGACTGATGCAAAATGGATCTTCGTACCAATTTGATCACAGAAATTTCTGAAAGCTTCGGAGTCGAACTGTGTTCCATTATCTACAGTGACGGCCTTCGGTACCCCGAAACGACAAACAATATTCTGCCAGAAAAACTTTTGGACAGTGGCCGAAGTTATTGTGGCTAATGGCTTTGCCTCAATCCATTTGGAAAAATACTCCACAGCCACTATAACATATCTTAAATTCCCTTGAGCCGGTGGTAATGGACCTAACAAGTCAAGGCCCCACCTTTGCAATGGCCAGATGGGTTGTATGAGCTGTGTTAAAGACGAAGGTTGTCTTTGATCTCTTGCACATTTCTGACAACCTTCGCACTTTTGAACCAATTCTGCTGCATCCGAAGCTGCCTTCGGCAAATAGAACCCTTGACGGAAAACCTTTCCAAGTAACGGCCTAGATCCAATGTGAGATCCACATAGGCCTGCATGTATTTCTTTCATCAACTCTATACCTTCGGTTCTAGATAAACACTTGAGCAGTGGAGCACAAACTCCATGCTTGTACAACTCCCCTTCTATCATGACATATGGACGAGCTCTTGCCTCTATCCTGCTGTTATAAGCTTCGTCATCTGAAAGGAACTTACCCTGAAGGTAAGAGATGATCTCAGTTCTCTAATCTTCGTTATAAACAGGAGATATGTTGAGGACTGCTCTTTCAAGGAGCTCCACTGAAGGTGCCTTTATTGTTTTGAAGAACACATCCGAAGGTAACGGCAGCCCCTGTGCTGCTGACTTAGCTAGCAAATCAGCATGCTCATTTTGCCCTCGAGGGATATTTTTGACAGAAAATCCTTCGAAGGAAGGTTCGATTCTTCGGACCGTGTCTAGATATTTTTCAAGCTTCGGATCTTTAGCCTTGCAACTTTTGTCGATATGACCCGAAACAACCTGGGAATTAGTTTTAAGAATCGCCCTTCTGATTCCCATTGCCTTTAATTTCCGAAGGCCCAGGAGCAGAGCTTCGTACTCAGTAATATTGTTTGTACAGCTGAAATCAAGTCTTGCCGCATAACAAGTTTTAACTTTGGATGGTGAGACCAACACAGCGGCTGCTCCTGCTCCGAAGGTTCCCCAAGATCCATCGCAAAACACTGTCCACACTTCGGCATCTTTATTTGTTTCTTCATCCTGAGCCCCTGGCGTCCAATCGGCAATGAAATCTGCCAACGCTTGAGACTGGATCGAGGATCTATGCACATAATCAATGCAAAATTCATTGAGCTCTGCAGCCCATTTTCCAATCCGTCCAGTAGCTTCTCTATTTCTCATAATATCCTTCAACGGCTGCGAAGAAGGAACAACAATATTGTATGCTTGAAAATAATGCCGAAGCTTCCTGGATGCCATTAAGACGGCATATAATACCTTCTCCAGTTCTGTATAGTTTTTCTTTGATACACTAAGGACTTCAGATACAAAATACACTGGAACCTGCTTCTTGACTTGGCCATCAAGCTTCTCCTGGACAAGTGCTGCACTTACTGCTGAGTGCGAAGCTGCCACATATAACAACAAAGGAGCCCCTGGCGTTGGTGGAGTTAATGTTGTTAGATCTATCAAATACTGCTTCAGCTCTTCAAAGGCTTTTTGTTGATTTGATCCCCATTGAAAGACTTCGGCTGATTTCAGCACTTCGAAGAATGGTAAATTTCTTTCTGCTGATCTGGATATGAATCTATTGAGAGATGCCAGCCTCCCTGTCAATCTTTGGGCCCCCTTTCTTATAGTTGGTGGCTCCATTCGAAGTATAGCTTCAATTTTACTTGGATTAGCTTCAATTCCCTTTGTTGAAACCAAGCATCCAAGAAATTTCCCCTTCTTTACTCCGAAGACACATTTTTCTGGGTTCAGCTTTAAGCCAGCTTGTCTGAAACTGGCGAAGGTCTCCTGCAAATCAGCAATATGATTTTCCTGTTTCGTGCTTTTTACAATGATGTCATCAACATAAGTTAGCACATTTCTGCCTATCTGAGACTGGAGGACCTTCGCAGTCATTCTGCTAAAACTTCCTCCAGCATTTTTGAGTCCCTCAGGCATCCGAAGATAGCAATATGTGCCACTTGGGGTTATGAAGCTAGTCTTCGGCTCATCTTCCTTCTTCATCCAGATTTGGTGATAACCTGAGTAACAGTCTAGCAGACTCATGAGTTCTGAAGAAGCTGCTGCATCAACTAAAGAGTCTATTCTTGGCAATGGGAATTCGTCCTTCGGACAAGCCTTGTTGAGATCTGTAAAATCGATACACATTCTCCACTTGCCATTGGCCTTTTTTACCATAACAGTGTTAGCTAGCCACTCTGGGTACTTTACTTCTCTGATAACTCCTGCACTGAGGAGTCTTTTTACTTCATTACGAGCACCTTCGGCCTTATCATCAGACATTTTTTGAAGCCTCTGCTTTCTGGGTCTGAAGGATGGGTCAACATTGAGCGAGTGTTCAATAACATCCCGATTTACTCCGCAGAGGTCATTAGCTGACCATGCAAAAACATCTTTGTTGTTGAACAAAAACCTTATCAAGGTTTTCTCCTGGTCTTTGGATAATTGAGAGCCCAACAGCACCTTCTGCTCTGCTATGTCCTCACATAAGAGCATGGGCTTCGGCTGATCTGCTGAAGCTGCTTTCTCCCTTCTGAATTTGTACTGTTCACAAGCTTCAGCTCCATCTATGTTATGGATTGCTTTGGAGTCAGTCCAGCTTCCTTCGGCCCTTCTGGCCGCTTCCTGACTTCCATGAATAGCGATGGGTCCTTGATCCGAAGGTATCTTCATGCAAAGGTAGGCAGGATGAAGGATTGCTTCGAAAGCATTAAGGGTGCCACGACCAATAATTGCATTGTAAGGGTATTCCATGTCAACAATGTCAAACACAACTTGCTCAGTTCTAGTGTTGTTGATGAACCCGAAGGTCACTGGCATAGTGATCTTGCCCAGCGCTACAATCTGTCTTCCTCCGAAGCCACAGAGAGGGTGCGTTGCATCATGAATCTTATCTTCTGGCTCTTGCATTTGCCTGAAGGCCTTAGCAAATATGATATCAGCTGCACTGCCTGTATCAACCAAGACATTGTGAACCAGAAATCCTTTGATAACACAAGAGATAACCATGGCATCGTTGTGTGGGTAATCTTTGAGTTGAAGGTCCTCTTGGGAGAAGGTAATAGGAATGTGAGACCATCTCGACTTGATGAAGGGTCCTTGCACCCCAACATGTTGTACCCTTCTCTGTGCTTCCTTCTTCTGCTTCTTGTTGGCTGGCTCTGAACATGAACCGCCTGTTATCGGGAATAGCAGCTTCGGAACCGAAGCAGCTCCAGCTTGATCATTGAACGAAGCCATCAGCTCAAAAAAGTGGAAGTGAGTTCACCGGAGGTGGGCGCCAATGTTGGGGACTTGTTCTCAAATGCTATGAATTAAGAACAAGGCAACACAAAAAAGTTAATGGTTAATGTCCTTCGTCCTTCGAAGTGTTATTTCCCTTAGGATATAACGATTTCGGATGAAGGTTATGAAGGACATACCTTCATCATCATAATTTATATTGATAAAAGAAAAAGCACATAAAACATGAAAGAATACATGAATAATCATATAATATTATTAAGTGTTATCATTATATGATTATGGAAGAATAAGAACAATATTGAATTACATTTGTACCTTCGATTTGACGGAAGGCAAAAATACAAGCGTGACGCACAAGCGAATACGAATCAGCGTGAACAGTACGGGGTTACTGTTTATCTATTTATAGACACAGGACACAGCCTGTGAAGAATTACAATTATGCCCCTCATAAAAGTTTACAACATTGACTCAGACCTTTATGGATTAAAAGGTCATTCTATCTCTAAGTCGGTTTGTAATACCGAAGCTTCATGAAGAAGAACCTTCGGTCATCTCCTGCGGACAACTTCAGCCGAAGCTGCTTCTTCCTACAAGACCTTCGGCGCAACGAAGCATGGCCCCAACAGTCCCATTCCACCCTCATGGTTGCACTGTTTCCCCGGCGGTCATCCAACGAATAGGTCCTTACGGAGAGGCACTCGAGAAATAGCTCGAGTCCCCTTAAATGCCACAAGTATATCATCATATCCAGAATAAAACCATAGTATCATCATTGTATCTCATCATGTTCATTGATTAAAGTAAAGCGCTAGCATGAAGCTAACCATAGTAACCCAAAAAGGTAATCAAGGACAAGGTAAATAGAAAGCTAGTCAATCCTTATGTTGTTCATAGTATGCGGGACAGTGAATTATAAAGTAAATGGGACATAATGGGTCAGAGGACACTTGCCTTCACCAAACAGATGCTCAGTGTCTTCAAACTTGTAGAACTCGAAGAGCCTGATCACTTGGTCGCTAACGCTTGATCTTCGATTCCTCGAAGCTCGGGAACGGATCGCGATCTAATCGCAACGCGAAGCGAAGAAGAACCAGTACAAGCAAAGAAACATATATATGCATAAGAACATTACACCATATAAGATAAACAATATAAAAATGTGCAGGATAAAATAGAGCTCGCTTCTACGGTCACACGAGGGAAAGAAACGCGTCGGTCGGAGCTACGATCGATAAGTTATCGCATTTACGCTAAATGGATATGAACTAGGGTATTTAATTCAGTGTTATCAAATATAAATTATAACTACTATTTAATTAAAGCAAGGGATTCTAAGCGAGGCAAATTTACGACACAAGAAATAGCACGATAGCGTGTAGAACGACACGCGGACACGCGACATGTGCGAACAACACGCGGCAAAGCGCACTACACGCAAAAAACGACTCGTGTGTCACGCGCGAATGACGCGTGGCGACACGCGACAAGGTGCGCGACATGCAAAACCATGCGCGAACGATGCACAGCCACACGCGACTTAGCGCGCGGACGACGCGCGGGGTAGCACGCCACCAAGACGAGTAGAAATGGGTTTACGACGCATTATATATCAAATAACTGGCCATCTGCGGCTAACAAACGACGCCACCAACGAATACTACTAGATTATGATTAAACGTGCAAAGCTATATTTCTAGGTTGATTTTAGTTCATATAAATTATTTGCACAAGATATTTTAGATAAACTGAATTATCAATTAGTCAATGACTAATAAAGAATTAATTAATAAGCATGAACGATTATAGTGAAACGATTAACTCATTTGCGCGCATAGCATGCGATACACGCGAAAGACACACGACATAATTTATAACGTGTATTTATTAAACCTCGAATTTAATATGATGATGCGTGATTTTATTGGACGATAATGAGCCACACAGAGGAACTCAGGGTGTGTAGGCGCAGAACTGTGCGTAGTTTTCCATTTGTTAGCTGCATGCAGGGAAATCATATCTTATGTGGGGCCCAGCCAAATTTCTATTCATGCTATGGAAATTTCGTTAAGTGCATGCAAGTGTGGCCCGTTGACGGTTTTCAGTGACGACATGCACTCCTGCATGCCGGGTAGTGGGAAATTGCATGCGGTGGAGTGGATGGACGTGGGACCCATGCAGTTTTGTAAGCATGAAGGGAATAAGTGGTCAAGCCGCACATGCAGGTGGTTTCTTCTCCATTCTTCTTCCCTGGATCACGACGCACGGTAGCGGTTACTCAGAAATAGAGGGGTTCACGCAGAGGAGGTTGGACGCGTAGACGATAACGGCTTGCCAGAGCTTCAGCGCGCAGGGGGAGGACAGGACGACGAGGTGCCAAGCGCTAGCCGGTGGGGGCAGGCAGTAGGGCACGAGACCTAGGAGGGGCTGCGAGCCTGGGGCTCGACGGAGCGCGGCGAATGGGCTGCACACGCGCATAGGAGCTCGCGGCGGCGCGGACTACAGAAGCAATGGCACCGGACAACGCAGCTGGCGTATGGCCCGGCCAAGACGTGCGGTTGCAGGCAGGCGATGGCTTCCAATGACGACAACGAAGATTGTAGAAGATAGGCTGATGAATGTGATCACCGGTGGACTCACCCAAGAACCGAGCAGGGAACGCCCTGATGGCATCGCGGCCGGAGCTCATGGGGTGCGGCTGCTCGCAGAGGTAAAGTCATCCTAGACGCTGGGCCATGGTAGGCAGGAGCCAGGGGGCGGACGACGGACACCATGGTCGCCGGGCTCTTGCTCCTCCTGCTGCTGCGTGGTGCTGGGAATGAGGAGGCGTGGGGAAGTTGGGTGAGAGAGGAGCACTAGTGGGGCATGGATCGGAGGAGTAGTTTTTGCGAAGAAGAAGATTAGTAGGGCGGTTTTAGCTGTGGCCGAGCATGGGCGCACGTCGTGGGGCTGAACGCGGCTGGCGACGTGCGAGTGGAGGGAGTGGTTACGAGAAAGAAGGGACCTGACTGGTGGGCCTGGTGGCGCCTGGACGTTGGCATTCCTCGCTAGGGCGCGCAAGGCAGCTGGGGGCACGCTGGGCAGGCGCACGCGACGCGGCAGGCAGAGCGTGCGCGCGGGCGGCACGCAGGCGTCTGGGCGAGCACGCTGGGCGGCGGCACTGGGCGCGACGGCGCGCGCTAGGGTTGGGGCGCGGGCGAGGCTGCTGCGCGCGCTGCTGGGCCACGGAAAGTCGAGCAGGCCGGGCGTGCTGGGGAGCGCAAGCGGGGCTGGGGACATGGCGGTGGGCTGCTCGCGCAGGCCGGCTAGGGAGGACGCTGCTGGGCCGTGGGGTCGCGCTGGCGCAGGGGCAGCGAGGTGGGCTGCCGAGATGGGCTAGGGGGAGAAAAATGAATGCTGGGCTTCTTCGCTATTTTTCCATTTTGCTATTTTCTCTTACTTTTCTATTTCCTACTACCTCGAATGGAATTCCTAATTAAACTCATACTTCACAAACTCTCTCATCAAACAAAGTGAAAATATGCCTCAGCAAGATGCGACAATCATGGCACCTCTAGAATTTTATTTTATTGCGCTAAAAAGTTGTATGTATTTATATATACCTATTATATAATAAATTAACTCTCTATTATTTAGAGAAAAAAGAAGCAAAGCGGTAAAGGAGAGGGTAACACCTGAATTTAGTGGATATTAGAAAAGAAATTTTATACCACCAAATTCAGGGTGTTACACTTCACGCGGACAGCTGCGGCATTTATGAAGGTCGGGTGCAACCACGCCAAAACTGTTAATAAGCCAACTTTCAATCTTTCAACATCATATTTGATTGATATTCCAGCCAAAGCCCGAAGCATAGGGAATAGATTTATTACCCAAATTTGGGCAAAGGGCGGGCGTGAACTGGCCAGGGATGAAGCACGAAAACTACTAAACTTGGTATGAAACTTTTACCTTTGTCTTCTCTACCTTGGTTTTCCTTTATTATATTTATGATTACTTTATACCTTCATCTTTCTGCAGGATGGTGGTGCCGAAAGTCGTTAAGCCGAAGCCTGTTCCGAAGGACTGAAGATCCTAGAACTTCCCTTTGTATCTATCTGTAGAAGACTTAGGAACTCTTTACATCATTTGGCAAAAAATTGTAATTGTCAGTTGAACAAAATATTGTATTTATTTGTGAATACCTTGTAATATAATTTTACCTTTTTGCTCCTGTATGAATTGCTTTGTTGTGGACGAAACCAATGCTTGTGATCTTTTGAGCCGAAGGCGAAAAACACCTTCCCTTCTTTTCGTTCACATCGAAGCATTTTTTCATTAAAGACGAAGTACCTCCATACACCATGAAGTTTTATCTGAGACGAAGCGGCTTCGCTTTCAACGAAGCATTTTGTCACTGGAGACAGACATCTTCTGTCTTTCCTGTTAATGTCTGTGATTTATGTCATGATGATGATCCTACGAATGTCTAATGAATGTTTGTATGAATACAAAAGATGATGTGATGAAATATGCAAATGTATGCCAAGAACACACCCAGACTCTGCATCCCCTTAGGAACGACTTTGGAGTCTCTTCACCTTTTACTTAGGTGGTATTTCAGTCTGCATCCCCTTAGGAACAACTTTTGAGCTAAGCTCTGCATCCCCTTAGGAACGACTTTGGAGCTTCTTCACCTTTGACTTAGGTGGTATTTAAGCTCTGCATCCCCTTAGAAACAACTTTAGAGCTTCTTCACCTTTGAATTAGGTGGCATTTTAGCTTTGCATCCCTTTAGGGACTACTTTTGAGCTTCTCCATGATCTCTTGCACTCGATGGTGCAAATCCTGATGTTACATTTTACATGTGGGGGAATTTGGCCCTTGTATTGTAGAGGGCTGAACAAAAAATAAAAATTACAAGCTATGGCCCCATTAAAAAGCTTTCTCCCCTCTTGAAAGGAAATGGGTGCCATAGGAAAAAAATAAGAAAATTACATTGTTTACACATAATATCGTTGAAGTTCATCCGCATTCCAAGACCTGGGTATGTCGTTGTTGTCCATGTCTTTCAGTCTGTAGGACCCGGGTCTTGACGAAGATACCACCAAAAAGGGACCTTCCCACTTGAGCTGAAGCTTTCCTACTGTATCAGGGTTAGCCACCCTTCGAAGCACCAAGTGACCTGGCTTGATATTCTTCAATCTTACTTTTCTATCACGCCATTTGATTATTTCGGCCTGGTATTTATTAATGTGCTCTATTGCTTGTAGTCTGATCACTTCTATGGTGCCTTTTGTTATTTGGCAATCACCTTCATCCTCTATCGAAGCTAGAGTTCTTATTGAACCCGTTCTTGCTTCTTCCGGTGTAATTGTTTCGTCACTGAACAGAAGTTTTAACGGGGTAAATCCTGTTAACCTTGATACAGTAGTGTTGTGGTTCCACACTACTTTTATTAACTCATCTGGCCACTTTCCTTTGGGTTGATTGAAGATTGACTTCATTATTTCTGTTATTATGATTTCATTTTCTCTTTCTACCAATCCATTTGACTCCGGATGCCTCACTGATGCAAAGTGTATTTTTGTGCCAATCTGGCTACAAAAGATTTTGAATGTCTCAGCATCGAACTGAGTTTCGTTGTCAACAGTGATAGCCTTCGGCACGCCGAAGCGACAAACAATATTTTGCCAGAAGAATTTTTGGACCGTGGCCAAAGTTATTGTAGCCAAGGGCTTTGCCTCAATCCATTTGGAAAAATATTCCACTGCCGCCACAACATATTTCAAGTTGCCTTGTGCTGGTGGGAGTGGACCTAACAAATCTAGGCCCCATCTTCGCAGGGGCCAAGTTGGCTGTATTAGCTGGGTTAGAGACGAAGGTTGCTTTTGGTCTCTGGCACATCTTTGGCAATTTTCACATTTTTGAACTAAATCTGCGGCATCCGAAGCTGCCTTTGGCCAGTAAAAACCTTTCCCAGTAAACGCCTAAACCCAATGTGGGCCCCACATAACCCTGCATGTATTTCCTTCATCAATTCTTGACCTTCAGCTCTGGACAAGCACTTGAGCAATAGAGAGCAAACTTCATGCTTGTATAATTCCCCTTCTATTATTACATATGGCCTTGTCCTTGCTTCCATTCTTTTATTGTAGACTTCATCATCCGAAAGACAGTTGCCCTGGAGGAAAGATACAATCTCAGTCCACCAATCTTCACTATGTACCGGTGAAATTGTGAGCACCGCTCTTTTCATGAACTCTACTGAAGGTGCTTTTATTGTCTCAAAAAATACTTCCGAAGATAATGGGAGCCCCTGTGCCGCTGATTTGGCTAATAAGTCTGCATGTTCATTTTCTTCCCTTGGGATATTTTTTTACAGAGAAACCTTCAAAAGAGGCTTCCAACCTTCGAACTGCATCAAGATACTTTTCAAGCTTTGGGTCTCTTGCCTTACTGCTTTTGTCCACCGGACCCAAGATAACTTGTGAATCAGTCTTGAGGATCGCCCTTCTTATGCCCATTGCCTTAAGTTTCCGAAGCCCCAAGAGAAGGGCTTCGTACTCTGCAATATTATTTGTGCAGTTGAAGTCTCATTTTACTGCATAACAAGTTCTGACTTTAGATGGTGCAACTAGAACGGCAGTTGCCCCTGCGTCGAAGGTTCCCCAAGACCCATCACAAAATATTGTCTAAGCTTCGGCATTTATTCTTCCTTCGTACTGAGCCCCTGGCATCCAATCAGCAACGAAGTCTGCTAACGCTTGAGACTGGATCGAAGATCTGTGGACATAAACAATGGTGAATTCATTGAGTTCTGTAGCCCATTTTCCGACCCATCCTGTAGCTTCTCTGTTCCTCATTATATCCTTCAGGGGTTGTGATGAAGGAACTATTATGTGGTATGCTGGGAAGTAATGGCGAAGCTTCCTGGAGGCCATCAATACAGCATACAGTACCTTCTCTAGCTCTGTGTAATTCTTCTTTGATGGACTAAGTACCTCAGAGACGAAGTATACTGGTGCTTGCTTTTTTCAGTTAGCCATCTTGTTTCTCTTGTACAAGCGCCGCACTAACCACAGCATGGGAAGCAGCCACATATAGAAGTAATGTAGTTCCTGACGAAGGTGGGGTTAGAGTTATTAGATCCATCAAATACTGCTTCAGCTCTTCGAAGGCTTTCTGCTGAGGTGGACCCCATTGAAAAACTTCAGCTAACTTTAATACTTCAAAGAAAGGCAGGTTCCTCTCTGCTGATCTTGAGATAAACCTGTTCAATGATACCAGCCTTCTTGCTAATCTCTGAGCCCCCTTTCTCGAATTTGGCGGTTCCATCTGAAGGATAGCTTCGATTTTGCTTGGGTTAGCTTCAATACCCTTTGTTGGTACCAAGCAGCCAAGAAACTTTCCCTTCTTCACTCCAAAGATGTATTTTTTCTGGATTTAACTTAAGACTATCCTGCCTGAAGTTGGCAAATGTCTCTTGTAAATCAGCAACATGATTCTCTTGTTTCGTGCTCTTTACTATGATATCATCGACATACGTCAGCACATTTCTGCCAATTTGGGAGTGAAGAACTTTGGCAGTCATTCTGTTGAAGCTTCCTCCAGCATTCTTAAGCCCCTCAGGCATCCGAAGATAATAGTAGGTCCCACTAGGAGTTATAAAGCTTGTCTTCGGCTCATCGTCCTTTTTCATCCAGATTTGATGATAGCCTGAGTAGCAATCCAATAAGCTCATAAGTTCCAAAGTAGCTGCTGCATGCATAAGGGAATCTATTCTTGGCAGTGGGAATTCATCCTTCAGGCATGCCTTATTGAGATCAGTAAAGTCAATACACATTCTCCATTTTCCGTTAGCTTTCTTTACCATGACGGTATTGGCCAGCCACTCTGGGTATGTCACTTCTCTGATAACGCCAGCACTTAGAAGTCTTTTCACTTTGTTTCGTGCACCTTCAGCTTTATCATCAGACATTTTCTAAAGCCTCTACTTTCTTGGTCTGAAGGATGGGTCTACATTGAGTGAGTGCTCAATAATATCTCTATTGACACCACAGAGATCATTAGCTGACCAAGCAAAAACATCTTTATTGTTAAACACAAATCTCAACAAGGTCTTCTCTTGTTCATCAGATAATTGAGATCCCAATAGCACCTTTTGCTCAGCTATGTCTTCACACAAAAGCATGGGCTTTGGTTAATCTGCCGAAGCAGCCTTTTCTCTTTTATGCTTATATTGCTGATGAGCTTCGGCCTCATCTATATTATGGATGGCCTTCGAATCCATCCAACTTCCTTCGGCTCTCCTGGCAGCTTCTTGGCTCCCATGTACAGCAATGGGTCCTTGTTCCGAAGGTATCTTCATGCAAAGATATATTGGATGGAGTATTGCTTCGAAGGTATTGAGCATCCCTTGACCAATGATTGCATTGTATGGATACTCCATATCAACAATGTTGAAGACAACCTATTCTGTCCTTGTGTTGTGAACATAGCCAAAGGTGACCGGCATGGTTATCTTGCCGAGCGCTACAATCTGTCTTCCTCCGAAACCACAAAGGGGATGTGTTGCATCATGTATCTTGTTATCTGGCTCTTGCATTTGTCTGAAAGCCTTCGCGAAAATGATATCTGTTGCACTACCTATGTCCACCAGGACATTGTGGACCAAAAATCCCTTGATGACACAAGATATGACCATTGCATCGTTGTGGGGATAATCTTTAAGCTGAAGGTCTTCCTGAGAGAAGGTAATTGGTATGTGAGACCATTTGGACCTGATGAAGGGTCCTTGCACACCAACATGATGTACCCTTCTCTGTGCTTCCTTCTTCTGCTTCTTGTTGGCTGGTTTAGAACTTGAGCCGCCTGTGATTGGGAGCACCAGCTTCGTAGCCGAAGGTGCCACAACTTGGTTGACTTGCGAAGTGATTGTCGTAGTTGTGGAAGTGAGTTCATTGGAGGTGGGCGCCAATGTTGTACACTTGTTCTTAAGCACTATAAATCAAGAACAAGGCAACACGATTATTAATGGTTAAAGACCTTCATCCTTCAAAGCATTATTTCCTCTCGGATATAATGATCTTCAGACGAAGGTCATGAAGGACACACCTTCATCATTTCAACATATAAATGTGAATACAAATAAGAAAGCGAAGGAATACAAAAGAGTAAAGATAATAATTGTTATGTATCAATGATTCATTTATTCTTATATTTCATAAACATGAATAAACATCGACAATATTTATATTACATTGGTACCTTCGGCTTGACAAAAGGTGAGAGAACGAGGATGGCGCGAGAGTGATTACAATCCAGCGTGAACAGTATGGGGGCACTGTTCATTTATTTATAGTCATGAGACACAGCCCGGGTAAAATTACATCCATGCCCACGAACTCTTGTTTACAAATAACTAAAACCAATAAGGCCTATCTAGTCTGATGAGGACATCCTCCACTATTACCCGTTGGCAAAGACGCAATTGGCCTAGTTGGCCCAATTGTAGTCGGATGGTGACCGTGTGAGCCTCAGAATTATTCCACCTTGCTTAACTTGGGAGGAGGAAGCCACTTTAAAAGGGAGAGCCACCCTTCCCCCATTGGACTAGTCTTTTGGGGTGATTGGGCCTTTCCCTGAGTTGGGTGTGCTTAAACGAATTGTTGGGCTCCGGGCAACCCTAATTTGTTGGGCCTCGACCAACCCCACCTACGCTGGGTGCATCATAGTCCTTTTTCCTTCCTTGCTTGGTCTGGGCTGAGGCCATTGACCTTCGGCATCTTGCATTGTCGCCTCTATACAGAGTCTTTGTCTTAAGGAGCTAAATCGAGGCTGAATGTGGCTTCGGCGATCCTTTATATCATTTTGCCGAAGGTGTTTTTTCTTGAAGACCTTCGGTGGAGAAGAAGACCCCCAACAGTGAAGATGAGGCTACTTGGGAGAGAGAAGAAGAGCTTCAAATAGAATTTGCCCACCTCTTCCCTAGTCCTTTCTAATCTCGAGGACGAGATTCTTTTTAAGGGGGTAGGATTTGTAATAAACCTTATGAAAGCAGATGAATGCCTTAAGTGTTTTGCCTCTATTTATTATAACATGGGAATAACTAAGTTTAAAAATAAAAAAATTATAACAAATGACACATGACTAATTTGTGCATCATGTTAGATTTTATTTATGTGCACATTATCAATAATAATAATCCTAATAATGAGAACACATTAATATCTAAAATGGAGTTTAGGATATAATATGCAATTTAGAATCTTGATCGAGAGAGGAATAATATTATACAAAACAAAGAAAATAATTATATAGATGGGCAAAATCCTTCCCTACTAGTATGCTCAGCTTGCATAATTAAAATGAGTACAAGTGCTCAATTGAATTTGAATTTAAAAATGTAGATTCAAACATTAAAAAAAGAAAAACAAAACAGAAAAGAAAAAAGAAAAGGAGAAAGCAGTGCCATGGGCGCAAAGCAGTGGGCGACCCACCTTAGCTCTCCTGCGCGCAGCCCACCTTGGCCGCGTGCTGACAGATAGGGCCCAGTGGCCAGTCACACACGGGCGCGCGCTCGTATCCGAGTCACTCACTACAGGAATCCTATTGATTCCCGTCGGCCAGGGTAATTCCCGTCGGCCAGGGAGAAAACCGACGGGGATAATGTAACTCCCGTCGGCTAAAACGCAGCCGACGGGAGTTAAGTTAACTCCCGTCGGTCAGAAAATAGGCTGACGGGAGTTAACTTAACTCCCGTCGACTAGAGCGTAGGCCGACGTGGATTACTTAACTCCCGTCGGCCAAAGCTCAGGCCGACGAGGATTAGCCGTTTATGAGCGCGGGTTCACCCGCGCGGACGCATTCTCTCTGTCTTCAACCGCCGAGCCGCCATCGCCTGTTGCAAGCTCCGCCGCCGCCGCGCCTCCCCAAGCCCCGCCGTCGCCTGCCCAAGCCCCGCCATCGCGCCTCCCCAAGCCCCGTCGTCGCCCCGACCCCGCGCGTCCGCAGCAGCCCCAGCCTCGTCCGCCGCCGCCCCTGCCCCATCCACCGCCGCCGCCGCCACTCCCCTACCGGCCCCGCGCCGCCCCTAACGGCCGGCTGACTGAAAGTCGCCTAGAGGGGGGGTGAATAGGGCGAAACTGAAATTCTCAAAAATAAACACAACTACAAGCCGGGTTAGCGTTAGAAATATAATAGAGTCCGCGAGAGAGGGTGCAAAACAAATCGCAAGCAAATAAAGAGTGAGACACGTGGATTTGTTTTACCGAGGTTCGGTTCTTGCAAACCTACTCCCCGTTGAGGAGGCCACAAAGGCCGGGTCTCTTTCAACCCTTACCCTCTCTCAAACGGTCCCTCGGACCGAGTGAGCTTTCTCTTCGCAATCACTTGGAACACAAATTTCCCGCAAGGACCACCACACGATTGGTGTCTCTTGCCTCAATTACAAGTGAGTGTTTGATCACAAGAAAGAATCAAGAAAGAAGAAAGCAATCCAAGCGCAAGAGCTCAAAAGAACACAAGCAAATCACTCTCTCTAATCACTAGGGCGTTGTGTGGAATTTGGAGAGGATTTGATCTCTTTGGTGTGTCTAGAATTGAATGCTAGAGCTCTTGTAAGTAGTTGGGAAGTGGAAAACTTGGATGCTATGAATGGTGGGTGGTTGGGAGTATTTATAGCCCCAACCACCAAACTAGCCGTTTGGTGAGGCTGTCTGTTCGATGGCGCACCGGACAGTCCAGTGCACACCGGACATGTCCGGTGCGACAGCCACGTCACCAAAGCCGTTGCAATTTGATCGTTGGAGTTCTGACTTCTGGGCCCGCCTGGATGTCCGGTGCACACCGGACATGTACTGTTCAATGTCCGGTGCGCCAGCATGGGCGTGCCTGACCTCTGCGCGCGCTGGCGCGCATTTAATGCGTCGCAGGTAGCCGTTGGCGCCAGAAGTAGCCGTTGCCCCGCTGTTACACCGGACAGTCCGGTGAATTATAGCGGAGCAGCTTCAATAAATTCCCGAGGCTGGCGAGTTCCGGAGGCCGCTCTTCCTTGGAGCACCGGACATGTCCGGTGTACATAGGACAGTCCGGTGAATTATAGCGGAGACGCCTCTGGAATTTCCCGAGGGTGACGACTTTGAAGTCGGAGTCCTCTGGTGCACCGGACATGTCCGGTGGCACACCGGACAGTCCGGTGCGCCAGACCAGAGGTGCCTTCGGTTGTCCCTTTGCTCTTTGGTTGAACCCAATACTTTGTCTTTTTATTGGCTAAGTGTGAACCTTTGGCACCTGTATAACTTTATACACTAGAGCAAACTAGTTAGTCCAATATTTGTGTTGGGCAATTCAACCACCAAAATTATTTAGGAACTAGGTGTAAGCATAATTCCCTTTCAATCTCCCCCTTTTTGGTGATTGATGCCAACACAAACCAAAGCAAATATAAAAGTGCATAATTTGAACTAGTTTGCATAATGTAAGTGCAAAGGTTGCTTGGAATTGAGCCAATATAAATACTTACATGATGTGCATGGATTGTTTCTTTGTTTTTAACATATTGGACCACATTTGCACCACATGTTTTGTTTTTGCAAATCTTTTTGTAAATTCCTTTTTAAAATCCTTTTGCAAGATAGTCAAAGGTAAATGAATAAGATTTTTGCAAAGCATTTTCAAGATTTGAAATTCTCTTCCCTTGTTCCAAATGCTTTTCCTTTGACTAAACAAAACTCCCCCTCAAATAAATTCTCCTCTTAGTGTTCAAGAGGGTTTTAAGATATCAAGTTTTGAAAATATTACTTGCTCCTCCTTTAGAACACAAAGAGATACTAATTTGAAATTTTCCAATTGAAAACAATAAATTTTAAAATTAGGGCGGTGGTGCGGTCCTTTTGCTTTGGGCTCATACTTTCTCCCCCTTTGGCATGAATCGCCAAAAACGGAATCATTAGAGCCCTACGAAGTACTTTCTCCTCCTTTGGTCATGAAATAAATGAGTGAAGATTATACCAAAGTTGGAGAGATGCTCGGAGTGACGGCGAAGAATGAGTAGTAGAGTGGAGTGGAAGCCTTGTCTTCGCCGAAGACTCCAATTCCCTTTCAATATACCTATGACTTGGTTTGAAATACACTTGAAAACACATTAGTCATAGCATATATGAAAGAGACATGATCAAAGGTATACTTGTGTGCTATGTGTGCAAATTAGCAAAAGAAATTCCTAGAATCAAGAATATTGAGCTCATGCCTAAGTTTGGTAAAAGTTTGTTCATCAAGAGGCTTGGTAAAGATATCAGCTAATTGATCTTTAGTGTTAATGTATGAAATCTCGATATCCCCCTTTTGTTGGTGATCCCTAAGAAAATGATACCGAATGGCTATGTGTTTAGTGCGGCTATGCTCAACGGGATTATCCGCCATGCGGATTGCACTCTCGTTATCACATAGAAGAGGAACTTTGGTTAGTTTGTAACCGTAGTCCCGCAGGGTTTGCCTCATCCAAAGTAATTGCGCGCAACAATGGCCTGCGGCAATGTACTCGGCTTCGGCGGTAGAAAGAGCGACCGAATTTTGCTTCTTTGAAGCCCAAGACACCAAGGATCTTCCCAAGAATTGGCAAGTCCCCGATGTGCTCTTCCTATTAATCTTACACCCTGCCCAATCGGCATCCGAATAACCAATCAAATCAAATGTGGATCCCCGAGGGTACCAAAGCCCAAACTTAGGTGTGTAAGCCAAATATCTCAAGATTCGTTTTACGGCCGTAAGGTGTGATTCCTTAGGGTCGGCTTGGAATCTTGCACACATGCAAACGGAAAGCATAATGTCCGGTCGAGATGCACATAAATAAAGCAATGAACCAATCATCGACCGGTATACCTTTTGATCCATGGACTTACCTCCCGTGTCGAGGTCGAGATGCCCATTTGTTCCCATGGGTGTCTTGATGGGCTTGGCATCCTTCATTCCAAACTTGCTTAGAATGTCTTGAGTATACTTCATTTGGCTAATGAAAGTGTCCTCTTGGAGTTGCTTGACTTGGAATCCTAGAAAATATTTCAACTCCCCCATCATAGACATCTCGAATTTTTGTGTCATGATCCTACTAAATTCTTCACAAGTAGATTCGTTAGTAGACCCAAATATGATATCATCAACATAAATTTGGCATACAAACAAACTATTGTCAAGAGTTTTAGTGAATAAAGTAGGATCGGCCTTGCCGACTTTGAAGCCATTTGCAATAAGGAAATCTCTAAGGCATTCATACCATGCTCTTGGGGCTTGCTTGAGCCCATAAAGCGCCTTAGAGAGCCTATACACATGATTAGGATACTCACTGTCTTCAAAGCCGGGAGGTTGCTCAACATAGACCTCCTCCTTGATCGGTCCGTTGAGGAAGGCACTCTTCACGTCCATTTGGTAAAGCTTGAAGCCATGGTAAGTAGCATAGGCCAATAATATACGAATTGACTCAAGCCTAGCTACGGGTGCATAGGTTTCACCAAAATCCAAACCTTCGACTTGTGAATACCCCTTGGCCACGAGTCGAGCTTTGTTCCTTGTCACCACACCATGCTCATCTTGCTTGTTGCGGAAGACCCACTTGGTTCCTACAACATTTTGGTTAGGACGTGGAACTAAATGCCATACCTCGTTCCTCGTGAAATTGTTGAGCTCCTCTTGCATCGCCATCACCCAATCCGAATCTTGTAGTGCTTCCTCTACCCTGTGTGGCTCAATAGAGGAAACAAAAGAGTAATGCTCACAAAAATGTGCAACACGAGATCGAGTGGTTACCCCCTTATGAATGTCGCCGAGGATGGTGTCGACGGGGTGATCTCGTTGGATTGCTTGGTGGACTCTTGGGTGTGGCGGCCTTGGTTGTTCATCCTCCTTGTCTTCATCATTTGTGTCTCCCCCTTGATCATTGCCATCGTCTTGAGGTGGCTCATCATTGTGTTCTTCATCTTTATCAACTTGAGCCTCGTCCTCATTTTGGGTTGGTGGAGATGCTTGCGTGGAGGAGGATGGTTGATCTTGTGCATGTGGAGGCTCTTCGGATTCCTTAGGACACACATCCCCAATGGACATGTTCCTTAGCGCTATGCATGGAGCCTGTTCTTCACCTAACTCATCAAGATCAACTTGCTCTACTTGAGAGCCGTTAGTCTCATCAAACACAACGTCACAAGAAACTTCAACAAGTCCTGAGGACTTGTTAAAGACTCTATATGCCCTTGTGTTTGAGTCATATCCTAGTAAAAAGCCTTCTACAGTTTTAGGAGCAAATTTAGATTTTCTACCTCTCTTAACAAGAATAAAGCATTTGCTACCAAAAACTCTAAAATATGAAATATTGGGCTTTTTACCGGTTAGGAGTTCATAGGATGTCTTCTTGAGGATTCGGTGTAGATATAACCGGTTGATGGCGTAGCAGGCGGTGTTGACCGCCTCGGCCCAAAACCGATCTGGTGTCTTATACTCATCAAGCATGGTTCTTGCCATGTCCAATAGAGTTTGATTCTTCCTCTCCACTACACCATTTTGTTGTGGAGTGTAGGGAGAAGAGAACTCATGCTTGATTCCCTCCTCCTCAAGGAAGCCTTCTATTTGTGAGTTCTTGAACTCCGTCCCA
Organism: Zea luxurians; assembly: GCA_029449295.1. Lineage (NCBI taxonomy): Eukaryota > Viridiplantae > Streptophyta > Magnoliopsida > Poales > Poaceae > Zea > Zea luxurians. The sequence continues at coordinate 31,775,446 of JAOPSE010000014.1, forward strand.
TTGTCGCTTCTAATTTTCTTGATCCTTAAGCCGAACTCATTTTGAGCCCGTCTCAAGAATCCCTTTAAGGTCTCTTGGGTATGAGATTTTTCCTGCAAAAAGAACACCCAAGTGAAGCAAGAATAATCATCCACAATAACTAGACAGTACTTACTCCCGCCGATGCTTATGTAAGCAATCGGGCTGAATAGGTCCATGTGTAGGAGCTCCAGTGGCCTGTCACTAGTCATGATGTTCTTGTGTGGATGATGAGTGCCAACTTGCTTCCCGGCTTGGCATGCACTACAAGTCCTGTCTTTCTCAAAATGAACATTGGTTAGTCCTAAAATGTGTTCTCCCTTTAGAAGCTTATGAAGATTCTTCATTCCAACATGGGCTAGTCGGCGGTGCCAGAGCCAACCCAAGTTAGTCTTAGCAACCAAGCAAGTGTCGAGTTCAGCTCTATCAAAATCTACCAAGTATAGCTGACCCTCTAACACTCCCTTAAATGCTATTGAATCATCACTTCTTCTAAAGACAGTAACACCTACATCAGTAAATAGACAGTTGTAGCCCATTTGACATAGTTGCGAAACGGAAAGCAAATTGTAATCTAAAGAATCTACAAGAAAAACATTGGAAATAGTATGGTCAGGTGATATAGCAATTTTACCCAGTCCTTTGACCAAACCTTGATTTCCATCCCCGAATGTGATAGCTCGTTGGGGATCTTGGTTTTTCTCATATGAGGAGAACATCTTCTTCTCCCCTGTCATGTGGTTTGTGCACCCGCTGTCGAGTATCCAACTTGAGCCCCCGGATGCATAAACCTACAAAACAATTTTAGTTCTTGGTTTTAGGTACCCAAACGGTTTTGGGTCCTTTGGCATTAGAAACAAGAACTTTGGGTACCCAAACACAAGTCTTGGAGCCCTTGTGTTTGCCCCCAACAAACTTAGCAACTACTTTGCCGGATTTGTTAGTTAAAACATAGGATGCATCAAAAGTCTTAAATGAAATGTCATGCTCATTTGATGCAATAGGAGTTTTCCTTTTAGGCAACTTAGCACGAGTTGGTTGCCTAGAACTAGATGTCTCACCCTTATACATAAAAGCATGATTGGGGACAGAGTGAGACTTCCTAGAATGAGTTCTCCTAATTTTGCTCTCGGGATAACCGGCAGGGTACAAAATGTAACCCTCGTTATCCTGAGGCATGGGAGCCTTGCCCTTAACAAAGTTAGACAAGTTCTTAGGAGGGGCATTAAGTTTGACATTGTCTCCCCTTTGGAAGCCAATGCCATCCTTGATGCCAGGGCGTCTCCCATTATAGAGCATACTTCTAGCAAATTTAAACTTTTCATTTTCTAAGTTATGCTCGGCAATTTTAGCGTCTAATAATGCTATATGATCATTTTGTTGTTTAATTAAAGCCATGTGATCATGAATAGCATTGATATCAACATCTCTACATCTAGTGCAAATAGAAGTGTGCTCAACGGTAGATGTAGAGGGTTTGCAAGATTTTAATTCTACAACCTTAGCATGCAACATATCATTCTTAGTTCTAAGGTCGGAAATTGTAACATTGCAAACATCTAATTCTTTAGCCTTAGCAATTAATTTCTCATTCTCATTTCTAAGGCTAGCAATAGAAACATTCAACTCATCAATCCTAGCAAGTAAATCAACATTATCATTTCTAGGATTGGAAGTTGAATCAATACAAACATGAGAATCAACCTTAGCAATTAATTTAGCATTTTCATTCCTAAGGTTGTTAATGGTCTCATGGCAAGTGCTTAGCTCACTAGACAATTTTTCACATTTTTCTACCTCTAGAGCATAAGCATTTTTAACCTTAACATGCTTTTTGTTTTCCTTAATAAGGAAGTCCTCTTGTGAGTCCAAGAGATCATCCTTCTCATGAATAGCACTAATCAATTCATTTAATTTTTCCTTTTGTTGCATGTTAAGATCGGCAAAAAGGGTACGCAAATTATTCTCCTCATCACTAGCATTATCATCACTAGAGGATTCATATTTAGTACAGGATTTAGATTTAACCTTCTTCCTTTTGCCGTCCTTTGCCATGAGGCACTTGTGGCCGACGTTGGGGAAGAGAAGTCCCTTGGTGACGGCGATGTTGGCGGCGTCCTCGTCGTCGGAGGAGGAGTCGGTGGAGCTCTCGTCGGAGTTCCACTCGCGGCACACGTGGGCATCGCCGCCCTTCTTCTTGTGGTACCTCTTCTTTTCTCTCCTCTTGCCCTTCTTGTCGTTATCCCTGTCACTGTCACTTGATAATGGACATTTAGCAATAAAGTGACCGGGCTTACCACACTTGTAGCAAACCTTCTTGGAACGGGATTTGTAATCCTTCCCCTTCCGTTGCTTGAGGATTTGCCGAAAGCTTTTGATGATTAAGGCCATCTCCTCATTGTCGAGCTTGGAGGCGTCAATTGGTTGTCTACTTGGTGTAGACTCCTCCTTCTTCTCCTCCGTCGCCTTAAACGCCACCGGTTGGGCCTCGGACGTGGAGGGCTCATCAAGCTCGTTGATCTTCTTTGAGCCTTTAATCATACATTCAAAGCTCACAAAATTCCCGATTACTTCCTCGGGGGTCATTAGTGGGTATCTAGGATTACCACGAATTAATTGAACTTGAGTGGGGTTAAGAAAAATGAGAGATCTTAGAATAACCTTAACCACCTCGTGGTCGTCCCACTTTTTGCTCCCGAGGTTGCGCACTTGGTTCACCAAGGTTTTGTGCCGGTTGTACATATCTTGTGGCTCCTCCCCTTGGCGAAGACGGAAGCGACCGAGCTCCCCCTCGATCGTTTCCCGCTTGGTGATCTTGGTGAGTTCATCACCCTCGTGCGCGGTCTTGAGTAGGTCCCAAATCTCCTTTGCATTCTTCAACCCTTGCACTTTGTTGTATTCCTCCTTGCTTAAAGAGGCGAGGAGTATGGTTGTGGCTTGGGAGTTGAAGTGCTCGATTTGGGCCACTTCGTCCGTATCATAATCCTCATCCCCTATGGATGGTACCTGTGCTCCAAACTCAACAACATTCCATATACTTTTGTGGATTGAGGTTAGATGAAATTTCATTAAATCACTCCACCTAGCATAATCTTCGCCATCAAAAGTTGGCGGTTTGCCTAATGGAACGGAAAGTAATGGAGTATGTCTAGATGTACGGGGATAGTGTAAGGGGATCTTACTAAACTTCTTGCGCTCTTGGCGCTTAGAAGTTACGGACGGTGCATCGGAGTCGGAGGTAGATGTTGATGAAGTGTCGGTCTCGTAGTAGACCACCTTCCTCATCCTCTTGTGCTTGTCGCCTTTCCGATGCGACTTGTGGGAAGAAGATTTTTCCTTCTTCTCCTTGTGGTGTGAGGAAGAAGATCTTTTCTCCTTCCGTTTGGAGGAGTCCTTCTTCTTCTCCTTCCTCTTGGTGCGGGACTCTTCCGATGAAGTGCTCCCTTGGCTCGTAGTGGGCTTGTCGCCGGTCTCCATCTCCCTCTTGGTGTGATCTCCCGACATCACTTCGAGCGGTTAGGCTCTAATGAAGCACCGGGCTTTGATACCAATTGAAAGTCGCCTAGAGGGGGGTGAATAGGGCGAAACTGAAATTCTCAAAAATAAACACAACTACAAGCCGGGTTAGCGTTAGAAATATAATAGAGTCCGCGAGAGAGGGTGCAAAACAAATCGCAAGCAAATAAAGAGTGAGACACGTGGATTTGTTTTACCGAGGTTCGGTTCTTGCAAACCTACTCCCCGTTGAGGAGGCCACAAAGGCCGGGTCTCTTTCAACCCTTACCCTCTCTCAAACGGTCCCTCGGACCGAGTGAGCTTTCTCTTCGCAATCACTTGGAACACAAAGTTCCCGCAAGGACCACCACACGATTGGTGTCTCTTGCCTCAATTACAAGTGAGTGTTTGATCACAAGAAAGAAGAAAGCAATCCAAGCGCAAGAGCTCAAAAGAACACAAGCAAATCACTCTCTCTAATCACTAGGGCGTTGTGTGGAATTTGGAGAGGATTTGATCTCTTTGGTGTGTCTAGAATTGAATGCTAGAGCTCTTGTAAGTAGTTGGGAAGTGGAAAACTTGGATGCTATGAATGGTGGGTGGTTGGGGGTATTTATAGCCCCAACCACCAAACTAGCCGTTTGGTGAGGCTGTCTGTTCGATGGCGCACCGGACAGTCCGGTGCACACCGGACATGTCCGGTGCGACAGCCACATCACCAAAGCCGTTGCAATTTGACCGTTGGAGTTCTGACTTCTGGGCCCGCCTGGATGTCCGGTGCACACCGGACATGTACTGTTCAATGTCCGGTGCGCCAGCATGGGCGTGCCTGACCTCTGCGCGCGCTGGCGCGCATTTAATGCGTCGCAGGTAGCCGTTGGCGCCAGAAGTAGCCGTTGCCCCGCTGTTACACCGGACAGTCCGGTGTACACCGGACAGTCCGGTGAATTATAGCGGAGCAGCTTCAATAAATTCCCGAGGCTGGCGAGTTCCGGAGGCCGCTCTTCCTTGGAGCACCGGACATGTCCGGTGTACATAGGACAGTCCGGTGAATTATAGCGAAGACGCCTCTGGAATTTCCCGAGGGTGACGACTTTGAAGTCGGAGTCCTCTGGTGCACCGGACATGTCCGGTGGCACACCGGACAGTCCGGTGCGCCAGACCAGAGGTGCCTTCGGTTGTCCCTTTGCTCTTTGGTTGAACCCAATACTTTGTCTTTTTATTGGCTAAGTGTGAACCTTTGGCACCTGTATAACTTTATACACTAGAGCAAACTAGTTAGTCCAATATTTGTGTTGGGCAATTCAACCACCAAAATTATTTAGGAACTAGGTGTAAGCATAATTCCCTTTCAATCTCCCCCTTTTTGGTGATTGATGCCAACACAAACCAAAGCAAATATAAAAGTGCATAATTTGAACTAGTTTGCATAATGTAAGTGCAAAGGTTGCTTGGAATTGAGCCAATATAAATACTTACATGATGTGCATGGATTGTTTCTTTGTTTTTAACATATTGGACCACATTTGCACCACATGTTTTGTTTTTGCAAATCTTTTTGTAAATTCCTTTTTAAAATCCTTTTGCAAGATAGTCAAAGGTAAATGAATAAGATTTTTGCAAAGCATTTTCAAGATTTGAAATTCTCTTCCCTTGTTCCAAATGCTTTTCCTTTGACTAAACAAAACTCCCCCTCAAATAAATTCTCCTCTTAGTGTTCAAGAGGGTTTTAAGATATCAAGTTTTGAAAATACTACTTGCTCCTCCTTTAGAACACAAAGAGATACTAATTTGAAATTTTCCAATTGAAAACAATAAATTTTAAAATTAGGGTGGTGGTGCGGTCCTTTTGCTTTGGGCTCATACTTTCTCCCCCTTTGGCATGAATCGCCAAAAACGGAATCATTAGAGCCCTACGAAGTACTTTCTCCTCCTTTGGTCATGAAATAAATGAGTGAAGATTATACCAAAGTTGGAGAGATGCTCGGAGTGACGGCGAAGAATGAGTAGTAGAGTGGAGTGGAAGCCTTGTCTTCGCCGAAGACTCCAATTCCCTTTCAATATACCTATGACTTGGTTTGAAATACACTTGAAAACACATTAGTCATAGCATATATGAAAGAGACATGATCAAAGGTATACTTGTGTGCTATGTGTGCAAATTAGCAAAAGAAATTCCTAGAATCAAGAATATTGAGCTCATGCCTAAGTTTGGTAAAAGTTTGTTCATCAAGAGGCTTGGTAAAGATATCAGCTAATTGATCTTTAGTGTTAATGTATGAAATCTCGATATCCCCCTTTTGTTGGTGATCCCTAAGAAAATGATACCGAATGGCTATGTGTTTAGTGCGGCTATGCTCAACGAGATTATCCGCCATGCGGATTGCACTCTCATTATCACATAGAAGAGGAACTTTGGTTAGTTTGTAACCGTAGTCCCGCAGGGTTTGCCTCATCCAAAGTAATTGTGCGCAACAATGGCCTGCGGCAATGTACTCGGCTTCGGCGGTAGAAAGAGCGACCGAATTTTGCTTCTTTGAAGCCCAAGACACCAAGGATCTTCCCAAGAATTGGCAAGTCCCCGATGTGCTCTTCCTATTAATCTTACACCCTGCCCAATCGGCATCCGAATAACCAATCAAATCAAATGTGGATCCCCGAGGGTACCAAAGCCCAAACTTAGGTGTGTAAGCCAAATATCTCAAGATTCGTTTTACGGTCGTAAGGTGTGATTCCTTAGGGTCGGCTTGGAATCTTGCACACATGCAAACGGAAAGCATAATGTCCGGTCGAGATGCACATAAATAAAGCAATGAACCAATCATCGACCGATATACCTTTTGATCCACGGACTTACCTCCCGTGTCGAGGTCGAGATGCCCATTTGTTCCCATGGGTGTCTTGATGGGCTTGGCATCCTTCATTCCAAACTTGCTTAGAATGTCTTGAGTATACTTCGTTTGGCTAATGAAAGTGCCCTCTTGGAGTTGCTTGACTTGGAATCCTAGAAAATATTTCAACTCCCCCATCATAGACATCTCGAATTTTTGTGTCATGATCCTACTAAATTCTTCACAAGTAGATTCGTTAGTAGACCCAAATATGATATCATCAACATAAATTTGGCATACAAACAAACTATTGTCAAGAGTTTTAGTGAATAAAGTAGGATCGGCCTTGCCGACTTTGAAGCCATTTGCAATAAGGAAATCTCTAAGGCATTCATACCATGCTCTTGGGGCTTGCTTGAGCCCATAAAGCGCCTTAGAGAGCCTATACACATGATTAGGATACTCACTGTCTTCAAAGCCGGGAGGTTGCTCAACATAGACCTCCTCCTTGATCGGTCCATTAAGGAAGGCACTCTTCACGTCCATTTGGTAAAGCTTGAAGCCATGGTAAGTAGCATAGGCCAATAATATACGAATTGACTCAAGCCTAGCTACGGGTGCATAGGTTTCACCAAAATCCAAACCTTCGACTTGTGAATACCCCTTGGCCACGAGTCGAGCTTTGTTCCTTGTCACCACACCATGCTCATCTTGCTTGTTGTGGAAGACCCACTTGGTTCCTACAACATTTTGGTTAGGACGTGGAACTAAATGCCATACCTCGTTCCTCGTGAAATTGTTGAGCTCCTCTTGCATCGCCATCACCCAATCCGAATCTTGTAGTGCTTCCTCTACCCTGTGTGGCTCAATAGAGGAAACAAAAGAGTAATGCTCACAAAAATGTGCAACACGAGATCGAGTGGTTACCCCCTTATGAATGTCGCCGAGGATGGTGTCGACGGGGTGATCTCGTTGGATTGCTTGGTGGACTCTTGGGTGTGGCGGCCTTGGTTGTTCATCCTCCTTGTCTTCATCATTTGTGTCTCCCCCTTGATCATTGCCGTCGTCTTGAGGTGGCTCATCATTGTGTTCTTCATCTTTATCAACTTGAGCCTCGTCCTCATTTTGGGTTGGTGGAGATGCTTGCGTGGAGGAGGATGGTTGATCTTGTGCATGTGGAGGCTCTTCGGATTCCTTAGGACACACATCCCCAATGGACATGTTCCTTAGCGCTATGCATGGAGCCTGTTCTTCACCTAACTCATCAAGATCAACTTGCTCTACTTGAGAGCCGTTAGTCTCATCAAACACAACGTCACAAGAAACTTCAACAAGTCCTGAGGACTTGTTAAAGACTCTATATGCCCTTGTGTTTGAGTCATATCCTAGTAAAAAGCCTTCTACAGTTTTAGGAGCAAATTTAGATTTTCTACCTCTCTTAACAAGAATAAAGCATTTGCTACCAAAAACTCTAAAATATGAAATATTGGGCTTTTTACCGGTTAGGAGTTCATAGGATGTCTTCTTGAGGATTCGGTGTAGATATAACCGGTTGATGGCGTAGCAGGCGGTGTTGACCGCCTCGGCCCAAAACCGATCCGGTGTCTTATACTCATCAAGCATGGTTCTTGCCATGTCCAATAGAGTTCGATTCTTCCTCTCCACTACACCATTTTGTTGTGGTGTAGGGAGAAGAGAACTCATGCTTGATTCCCTCCTCCTCAAGGAAGCCTTCTATTTGTGAGTTCTTGAACTCCGTCCCATTGTCGCTTCTAATTTTCTTGATCCTTAAGCCGAACTCATTTTGAGCCCGTCTCAAGAATCCCTTTAAGGTCTCTTGGGTATGAGATTTTTCCTGCAAAAAGAACACCCAAGTGAAGCGAGAATAATCATCCACAATAACTAGACAGTACTTACTCCCGCCGATGCTTATGTAAGCAATCGGGCCGAATAGGTCCATGTGTAGGAGCTCCAGTGGCCTGTCACTAGTCATGATGTTCTTGTGTGGATGATGAGTGCCAACTTGCTTCCCGGCTTGGCATGCACTACAAGTCCTGTCTTTCTCAAAATGAACATTGGTTAGTCCTAAAATGTGTTCTCCCTTTAGAAGCTTATGAAGATTCTTCATTCCAACATGGGCTAGTCGGCGGTGCCAGAGCCAACCCAAGTTAGTCTTAGCAACCAAGCAAGTGTCGAGTTCAGCTCTATCAAAATCTACCAAGTATAGCTGACCCTCTAACACTCCCTTAAATGCTATTGAATCATCACTTCTTCTAAAGACAGTAACACCTACATCAGTAAATAGACAGTTGTAGCCCATTTGACATAGTTGCGAAACGGAAAGCAAATTGTAATCTAAAGAATCTACAAGAAAAACATTGGAAATAGTATGGTCAGGTGATATAGCAATTTTACCCAGTCCTTTGACCAAACCTTGATTTCCATCCCCGAATGTGATAGCTCGTTGGGGATCTTGGTTTTTCTCATATGAGGAGAACATCTTCTTCTCCCCTGTCATGTGGTTTGTGCACCCGCTGTCGAGTATCCAACTTGAGCCCCTGGATGCATAAACCTACAAAACAATTTTAGTTCTTGGTTTTAGGTACCCAAACGGTTTTGGGTCCTTTGGCATTAGAAACAAGAACTTTGGGTACCCAAACACAAGTCTTGGAGCCCTTGTGTTTGCCCCCAACAAACTTAGCAACTACTTTGCCGGATTTGTTAGTTAAAACATAGGATGCATCAAAAGTCTTAAATGAAATGTCATGCTCATTTGATGCAATAGGAGTTTTCCTTTTAGGCAACTTAGCACGGGTTGGTTGCCTAGAACTAGATGTCTCACCCTTATACATAAAAGCACGATTGGGGACAGAGTGAGACTTCCTAGAATGAGTTCTCCTAATTTTGCTCTCGGGATAACCGGCAGGGTACAAAATGTAACCCTCGTTATCCTGAGGCATGGGAGCCTTGCCCTTAACAAAGTTAGACAAGTTCTTAGGAGGGGCATTAAGTTTGACATTGTCTCCCCTTTGGAAGCCAATGCCATCCTTGATGCCAGGGCGTCTCCCATTATAGAGCATACTTCTAGCAAATTTAAACTTTTCATTTTCTAAGTTATGCTCGGCAATTTTAGCGTCTAATAATGCTATATGATCATTTTGTTGTTTAATTAAAGCCATGTGATCATGAATAGCATTGATATCAACATCTCTACATCTAGTGCAAATAGAAGTGTGCTCAACGGTAGATGTAGAGGGTTTGCAAGATTTTAATTCTACAACCTTAGCATGCAACATATCATTCTTAGTTCTAAGGTCGGAAATTGTAACATTGCAAATATCTAATTCTTTAGCCTTAGCAATTAATTTCTCATTCTCATTTCTAAGGCTAGCAATAGAAACATTCAACTCATCAATCCTAGCAAGTAAATCAACATTATCATTTCTAGGATTGGAAGTTGAATCAATACAAACATGAGAATCAACCTTAGCAATTAATTTAGCATTTTCATTCCTAAGGTTGTTAATGGTCTCATGGCAAGTGCTTAGCTCACTAGACAATTTTTCACATTTTTCTACCTCTAGAGCATAAGCATTTTTAACCTTAACATGCTTTTTGTTTTCCTTAATAAGGAAGTCCTCTTGTGAGTCCAAGAGATCATCCTTCTCATGAATAGCACTAATCAATTCATTTAATTTTTCCTTTTGTTGCATGTTAAGATCGGCAAAAAGGGTACGCAAATTATTCTCCTCATCACTAGCATTATCATCACTAGAGGATTCATATTTAGTACAGGATTTAGATTTAACCTTCTTCCTTTTGCCGTCCTTTGCCATGAGGCACTTGTGGCCGACGTTGGGGAAGAGAAGTCCCTTGGTGACGGCGATGTTGGCGGCGTCCTCGTCGTCGGAGGAGGAGTCGGTGGAGCTCTCGTCGGAGTTCCACTCGCGGCACACGTGGGCATCGCCGCCCTTCTTCTTGTGGTACCTCTTCTTTTCTCTCCTCTTGCCCTTCTTGTCGTTACCCCTGTCACTGTCACTTGATAATGGACATTTAGCAATAAAGTGACCGGGCTTACCACACTTGTAGCAAACCTTCTTGGAACGGGATTTGTAATCCTTCCCCTTCCGTTGCTTGAGGATTTGCCGAAAGCTTTTGATGATTAAGGCCATCTCCTCATTGTCGAGCTTGGAGGCGTCAATTGGTTGTCTACTTGGTGTAGACTCCTCCTTCTTCTCCTCCGTCGCCTTAAACGCCACCGGTTGGGCCTCGGACGTGGAGGGCTCATCAAGCTCGTTGATCTTCTTTGAGCCTTTAATCATACATTCAAAGCTCACAAAATTCCCGATTACTTCCTCGGGGGTCATTAGTGGGTATCTAGGATTACCACGAATTAATTGAACTTGAGTGGGGTTAAGAAAAATGAGAGATCTTAGAATAACCTTAACCACCTCGTGGTCGTCCCACTTTTTGCTCCCGAGGTTGCGCACTTGGTTCACCAAGGTTTTGTGCCGGTTGTACATATCTTGTGGCTCCTCACCTTGGCGAAGACGGAAGCGACCGAGCTCCCCCTCGATCGTTTCCCGCTTGGTGATCTTGGTGAGTTCATCACCCTCGTGCGCGGTCTTGAGTAGGTCCCAAATCTCCTTTGCATTCTTCAACCCTTGCACTTTGTTGTATTCCTCCTTGCTTAAAGAGGCGAGGAGTATGGTTGTGGCTTGGGAGTTGAAGTGCTCGATTTGGGTCACTTCGTCCGTATCATAATCCTCATCCCCTATGGATGGTACCTGTGCTCCAAACTCAACAACATTCCATATACTTTTGTGGATTGAGGTTAGATGAAATTTCATTAAATCACTCCACCTAGCATAATCTTCGCCATCAAAAGTTGGCGGTTTGCCTAATGGAACGGAAAGTAATGGAGTATGTCTAGATGTACGGGGATAGTGTAAGGGGATCTTACTAAACTTCTTGCGCTCTTGGCGCTTAGAAGTTACGGACGGTGCATCGGAGTTGGAGGTAGATGTTGATGAAGTGTCGGTCTCGTAGTAGACCACCTTCCTCATCCTCTTGTGCTTGTCGCCTTTCCGATGCGACTTGTGGGAAGAAGATTTTTCCTTCTTCTCCTTGTGGTGTGAGGAAGAAGATCTTTTCTCCTTCCGTTTGGAGGAGTCCTTCTTCTTCTCCTTCCTCTTGGTGCGGGACTCTTCCGATGAAGTGCTCCCTTGGCTCGTAGTGGGCTTGTCGCCGGTCTCCATCTCCCTCTTGGTGTGATCTCCCGACATCACTTCGAGCGGTTAGGCTCTAATGAAGCACCGGGCTTTGATACCAATTGAAAGTCGCCTAGAGGGGGGTGAATAGGGCGAAACTGAAATTCTCAAAAATAAACACAACTACAAGCCGGGTTAGCGTTAGAAATATAATAGAGTCCGCGAGAGAGGGTGCAAAACAAATCGCAAGCAAATAAAGAGTGAGACACGTGGATTTGTTTTACCGAGGTTCGGTTCTTGCAAACCTACTCCCCGTTGAGGAGGCCACAAAGGCCGGGTCTCTTTCAACCCTTACCCTCTCTCAAACGGTCCCTCGGACCGAGTGAGCTTTCTCTTCGCAATCACTTGGAACACAAAGTTCCTGCAAGGACCACCACACGATTGGTGTCTCTTGCCTCAATTACAAGTGAGTGTTTGATCACAAGAAAGAATCAAGAAAGAAGAAAGCAATCCAAGCGCAAGAGCTCAAAAGAACACAAGCAAATCACTCTCTCTAATCACTAGGGCGTTGTGTGGAATTTGGAGAGGATTTGATCTCTTTGGTGTGTCTAGAATTGAATGCTAGAGCTCTTGTAAGTAGTTGGGAAGTGGAAAACTTGGATGCTATGAATGGTGGGTGGTTGGGGGTATTTATAGCCCCAACCACCAAACTAGCCGTTTGGTGAGGCTGTCTGTTCGATGACGCACCGGACAGTCCGGTGCACACCGGACATGTCCGGTGCGACAACCACGTCACCAAAGCCGTTGCAATTTGACCGTTGGAGTTCTGACTTCTGGGCCCGCCTGGATGTCCGGTGCACACCGGACATGTACTGTTCAATGTCCGGTGCGCCAGCATGGGCGTGCCTGACCTCTGCGCGCGCTGGCGCGCATTTAATGCGTCGCAGGTAGCCGTTGGCGCCAGAAGTAGCCGTTGCCCCGCTGTTACACCGGACAGTCCGGTGTACACCGGACAGTCCGGTGAATTATAGCGGAGCAGCTTCAATAAATTCCCGAGGCTGGCGAGTTCCGGAGGCCGCTCTTCCTTGGAGCACCGGACATGTCCGGTGTACATAGGACAGTCCGGTGAATTATAGCGGAGACGCCTCTGGAATTTCCCGAGGGTGACAACTTTGAAGTCGGAGTCCTCTGGTGCACCGGACATGTCCGGTGGCACACCGGACAGTCCGGTGCGCCAGACCAGAGGTGCCTTCGGTTGTCCCTTTGCTCTTTGGTTGAACCCAATACTTTGTCTTTTTATTGGCTAAGTGTGAACCTTTGGCACCTGTATAACTTTATACACTAGAGCAAACTAGTTAATCCAATATTTGTGTTGGGCAATTCAACCACCAAAATTATTTAGGAACTAGGTGTAAGCATAATTCCCTTCCACCGACCACCACGCCGCCCCTGCCGGACCCCGCCGCCGCCGCAATAGCCTCCCCCGTCGGCCTCCTCCACCGCCGCCCATCGCTCCGACCGGCTCTCCGAGCACCGCCGCAGCCCCAAGTCCGCCGTCGCCTTCGATCGCCTCCCCGAGTGCCGCCGCCGGTCCCGACCGCTTCCCCGAGCGCCGTTGCCGCCTTGTCGTTGAGGTATACATCCTAAATTGTGAATACGAGTGTGATTATAATAGTTAAATATGTGTGTAGATGTTTATTTTCGTCGGTTTTTTATGGCCGACGGGAGTTAAGTTTCAGTGATTAGAGTTAATTTAAAATTGTTAATTGTTTATTGATTAGATTTAACTTATAATATTAGGATGTATGAAGGTTTCGATATTGATAAATTTGATGCTATTGTTAATAAATTTGATGTTCTGAAAATTTTATTTAATTTAATGGATTTAATGTTGCAAATATTGTTTATTTTCGTCGGTTTTTATGGCCGACGGGAGTTAACTGTAATGCGATTACAATTTATTTAATATTGGTATTTGTTGCAAATTTGATGTTCTGAAAATGTTGCAAATATTGTTTATCTAAATTTGGATGTTGCATTATTGTTAATTAATGAATATCATGTTATTGTGTTGAAGGTGATGTTATGTATATATATATATAGTTTTACTACTTACCTATAGATGTATGTGTGACGTGTAGAAACATGAATGTCTCACACGCACTCTTTACTCGTACACACAGCCGCAATAATGGGTGATAGACGTGATTGGATGTATGAAGGTTTCAAGGGTGGGTGTCACACAAGTGAGTGGTTTGCCAAGACGCAGATGTTTCTGGACCATGCAGCTGCTTTGTCACAAATAGATAATATTAGGTGTCCATGCAATAAATGTAGAAATATGACGAGCCACACCAAGAGGCAGGTCACACTACACCTGTGTTCGCATGGTTTCGTGCCAGGCTATAAGGTCTGGTATCTCCATGGTGAAGATGTTGAACGAGCAGCAGAAGTAGAAGTTGATGATGGTGAAGATGATGTTGATAGGATGGACCAGATGCTTGAGGATCTGCAGCCTGAACTGGCACCAGATCATCATGATTCACCTACACCGGAGGTTCAGAAGTTCTTCGACCTACTCAAAGCGTCAGAAGAGCCTCTTCACGGGCACACTGACGTGACCGTACTGGAATTTGTGACCCGGCTGATGTCAATCAAGTCCAAGTTTGCATTATCAATTAATTGTTACAAGGAGCTTGTGGATTTGATTAGCGAGGTTCTTCCTACGGGTCACAAGATGCCGAAAGACATGTACCAGTCCAAGAAATTGATTGAAGGTCTTGGTATGAAGTATGAGAAGATTGATGTTTGCCAAGACAATTGTATGTTTTTTTGGAAGGAACATGGCAGAGAACAGAAATGCTTAAAATGTGGGAAGTCGAGGTACGTGGAGCTTGTAAATGAAGATGGGGAGAAGGTGGTGACAAAGGTTGCACATAAACAGCTTCGGTACATGCCTCTCACTCCTAGAGTGAAACGTTTGTTTCTCTCGAGGAAGACCGCTATGCACATGAGGTGGCATAAAGATTGTACGGACAGACAAGATGGGTTAATGGTGCACCCGTCAGATGGTGATGCATGGAAGGCTCTTGACAAATTTGATCCAGATTTTGCCAGCGATGCAAGAAACGTTCGTATCAGCTTGGCAACTGATGGTTTCACGCCGTTCAATATGACCGCTGCGTCGTATTCATGTTGGCCTGTCATTGCCATACCGTACAACCTTCCACCTGCTCTTTGCATGAAATATGAGTTTATGTTCCTGTGTCTTGTTATACCTGGTCCTGAGCATCCTGGCGTACGCCTCAATGTGATGCTTCAACCACTGATTGAAGAGTTGAAGAAGCTATGGCAAGGTGTGGAAGCCTATGATTGCTTCAAGAAGCAGAAATTCAATCTTCGTGTTGCATATCTGTTCTCGGTTCATGATTTTATGGCGTATGGTATTTTCTCTGGATGGAGCGTGCATGGTAGATTGACGTGTCCTTATTGTGCTAAAGATACAGATTGTTTTCGTCTTAGTGCTGGTGGCAAGATATGTTACTTTGATTGCCATAGATGTTTTCTACCCTTCAATCACCCCTTCAGAAGGCAGAGAAAGGAATTTAGGAAGGGCACCATCGTCACGAAGGGACCGCCCAAGCGACGTAGTGGGATAGAAATTACAGAAGAGCATATGAAACTTGTCCTAGACGAGAGTGGGAAAAGGTATCAAGGTTTTGGTGAGGAGCATAACTGGACTCACATATGTGGCTTGTGGGAGCTTCCTTATGCTAAGTCATTGATTTTGATGCACAACATCGACGTCATGCATCAAGAGAGTAACTTTTGCCAAGCCCTCATAAATACATGCATGGATTTCCCTGATAAAACGAAAGACAATGACAAGGCACGCATGGACTTAGCAGTGATATGTGATCGTCCAACCCTAGTGCTTAGAGAAAACGGAGGCAAACCAAAAGCTGACTATTATCTGAAATCTAAGCAACGGAAAGAAGTGATGAAGTGGATGAAGGATATTAAATTCCCCGATGGTTATGCCGCTGGTTTTAGAAGATCTGTGAACTTGAAGACAATGAAGATGAATGGACTGAAGAGCCATGACTTCCACATAATTATGGAGAGGCTCATGCCTGTAATGTTTCGTGGGTACATTTCCGAAGCTGTGTGGAAAACGTTAGCTGAAGTTATCTATTTCTACAGACAGTTGTGTGCTAAAGAAATCAGAAGAGATGTGATGGAACAGCTGGAGAAAGAGACACTGGTGCTTTTGTGCAAATTGGAAAAAATATTTCCACCGGGTTTCTTCAATCCTATGCAGCATCTCTTTATACATCTTCCATATGAGGCTAAGGTCGGTGGTCCTGTTCAGTATAGGTGGATGTTTCATATAGAAAGAGCATTAAAGAAGCTTAGAGCAATGGTGGGCAATAAGGCAAGAGTTGAAGGATGTATTGCGGAACAATTTAAACTAAAGGAGGTAGCACACTTCACAAGTTGTTACTTTGCAGAAGAACATAATGTATTTGCTCGAAAGAAAAGGTACCATGATGATGAACGAGAGATGCCTCCGTGTAGTGATCTTTCGATTTTTTAGACAAACGGCAAAGCCGTTGGTCCACCCAAGGCATATCACCTCAGTATGGAAGAACGGAAGTCTGCTTTACTGTACATGTTCACAAATATGCCTGAGGTGGAGAAATACTTTATGTAAGACTTGTTTTCTTAAACTGTTCATATGTGAATTAGTTTACGTTATCAAATATCTCATGTCATACAATAATATTTGACAGCGAGTTTGATGAACAAAACATGAGGTGTCTCGGTAGGCCAACAGCGAGAGACATAGACAAATTACGACGCGATGGTATGCATGGGCGACCTAATTTCATTATGTGGCTTCGAGACTGTGTAAGTCTTAATTATGTGGCTCCGAGAGCTAATTTCATTTAACTAATATTACAGAATTTGCTAATACTTTGTGGCATGATTGACAGTTTGGGGAGGAAATGAATTTGAATGATGACTTACGTCAGTTATCTATTGGAAGCGTAACTGCCAAAAGCTATGGACGTTACGACGTCAATGGATATCGCTTTCGTTCAAGCATTTTCGAATCAAGTCATCCTATGGCCGCCACTCAAAATAGTGGAGTCGTTACTAGGGCAACCGACATGGAAGGACACGAAGCCTGCTATTACGGGAAAATCAAAAATATAATCGAGATTACATTTGCTGGAAATAAGCCTTTAGCGCTAGTTTTCTTTGAGTGTAAATGGTATGACCCGAAGTATTATAGGACCGAATTTGGGATGACACAGATCCAACCTGAGAAATTGCTTCAAGGACACGACACGTATATCCTTGCCCATCAAGCAGACCAAGTTTATTTCTCGACATATCCATGCAAAAAGTTGTCTAAATGGAGGGTTGTGTACAATGTAAATCCCCGCGAACGCCTATACACTCCTGGTGAGGACGAATATCAAATTGGTCACCTTGAGCAGGTTGATGAGGTGTTTCAAGAAGAAGAGTTGCCAACTAGTTTTCATATTGATCCTGCACCGGCATTAGATTCACTAGTCGCAGACGTTAACGACTTAACTTTTCCCGAGAGACAGAGAAGACAACCTGTTAGGAGAAAAGTTACATGGCGACCTCTGCATAGAAGAGAACAAATAGATCCTGATTTTGATGATATTTAACAAGTAAAGTTGTTTTGTTATTTCATTTGTTTATATTTTAAGTATTATGTCATTTTTGATGCACTAATGAATAATTTCTTATTTTTTATGCAGGATGCCGCCAAAATCAAAGAAGTCAGTGAAAGGGTTGTTCAAGGGCCTGGGCCTTTTTCAGGGCAGTTCTTCGAGCAGCAGCAGACGTCGAGAGCTGTTGAGCGCAGTACATGGAGATGAGGTAACATATCTTGTACAAATAAATTTATTTACATATTTACAAATAAATCTTGAGTTGTATGTACCAGGATGAGCAGCACACTGAGGAGCAGCACATTGAGGAGGAGGAGCACAATGAGGCTGAGCAGCACAATGAGGAGGTGGAGCACAATGAGGAGGTGGAGCACGGGACATGGGACCAGGCCGCACAGCATCACCAGCCATGGGACCAGTGGGACCACCAGAGAGAGCAGCAACAGGCGTGGGACCAGTGGGGCCAACAGGGCGAACCGGCTGACAACCCGATGGATGATGGCTCGGGAGGCTCTTCAGCGACACGCACACGTCGCTCAAGAAAAAGCCACACAGTAAAGCCTCGTCACGCGATAGAGCGAGAGGCTGATAGGACTTTAATCATGCCACATGGAGATCGGTGAGTGTAATATATTAACTTATCTCATATAACTATTATGTGTATTATTAATGTTTTTGTGTAATGCAGGAATTGGGAGGACCTGTCCTTCGACGGCAAGGGACACCACACTCAGGTTAACCTTACGTTGGGTTCTCTTTGCCGCCTTCACTACCCTGGTATAGTGAAGGTGTCAAACGGTGATACCGAGGATGAGGTGCTCGTCAGTACCTAGGATGAGTACAAGTTTAAAAAGGAACGAAACCACACCGACAGACAGGGACTTGTGCGTAATGACTTTTGGGTATGAATTCTTTATTATTTTTGTTATGTTTCTTAATATGGTAAATCTATGACTTATACCATTGTATTTGTATTCTTTATGTTGTAGCTTCGATATCGGTTGCCTGACGGAGAGGATTACATGGGGCACGCTGAACGTGTCTTGCAAAACAATGCAAAGAAGCTGGTGAAGGATGCCATATACTATGCGAGAATTCAGGCTACAAACCTGTATTTTCAAAAGCATCCAGAAGAAGCAGGCCCCTTGAATAAAAAGGAAGGGTCCTCAAAGATATATTTGACTGAGGATCAATATCGTGAGGTTAGTATTCAATTTGTTTTACCCTTTATATTTGTTGTTGTGATTGATATAATATGTAACATTGTGTGTGTGCAGGTGATGGTTCCATGGATGGCGCTCGTGCCTAATGCGTACTATGCTTGGTGTCGATATTGGGCTTCTGAAGGCTTCCAGAAAGCGTCAGCGCATCACAGACAATGTCGAGGAACCAATCCTAACCACAAGTTTGGCGGTGACGACATGATACGAAAAGCTAAAAGAATGGTAAGTTTGATCTTTCTATGTCGATCAACAAATAATACGATTGCTTATGAATGTTTTTTGTTTATACAGGAAGCTACGAGTGGCCAAAAGCCTAGTGACATTGAGGTCTACCAGGAGGGCCACAAAGGACCAGACCCGAACAACCCTGACCAGCTCTGCAGCCAGACAGCCACGGATCGCTTGGTGAGTTTTGGCTCAAAAGTTCAAACGTTCAAAGTATATAAATTCCTGCATTTATAAGGTTGTGAATGATGTATAGGCGGCATATGGGGAGGAGATGGTTCGTCGCCATGGCCCTGACTTCGACTGGCGCCATGAACCGGTGGATCCCTCGGTGGTGTACGCAAGTGGTGGTGGCAAAGCGCATGGACGGTAAGCTCTAACTTATGAAATTATATGGTTGACACTAAATTGATTATACAGTAATCACATTTTTTGAATAACTTATAGATACGCACTCTTCGACGGATTTATTGACTCGTCGTCGGTGAGATCTCAGAGGACGGGTTCATCTTCCCGTAGCTCATGCTCTCGTCGACCGAACGAGCAGGAGTTGGAGATTATGAGGATGCGTGAAGAGAAGAGACAACAACGCGAATTTATGGAGGCTTGCAATGCACATAACCAAGCGATGTATCAAGTGAGTACACATAATTCGAACTCTAAATTATTATATTTCAATACAACATCTTCGGTAGTAACACATATGTGTTTAACAGTTAATGCAGCAACAGGGCATGACATCAAATTTTCCACCGCCACCACAATGGAGCCAATTTGCAAACACACCAGTTCCACCACCACAGTTCACCACCCCTCCGACACATATACCTGCACCTGGAGATAGGGTACGTTTGATAACTCTCCATTAATTTATACACTTGTATACTTTTTGATATTTGCATTTAACGTGTTGATATTTGCTAACTTGCATAGGTTACGCCTGAAGCAGGTGGCAGTGGGTCTGATCCAGCAGTAGGGACTGGATTTGTTGACTCGCTCTTCGCGTTCCCTCCTCCTGGTGGTGAAGGCGGCAGCGGTCAAAGCTCTAACCACCCAAGTGGTGGTTATCTCTAAACACTTAAACTTATGTTTGAAATGTCGTACTCGTTGGTGGATGTTATGTTCAATACTATGTCGTACTCGTTGTTTGATGTTGGTGGATGTTATGTTTGAATACTATGTCGTACACGTTGGTGGATGTTTTAATTATAAATGCAAGTGTTTATGTCTAAATGCATGTGTTTGTGGATGTCGTATCTCTACATGTGTTTGTAATGTGGCTGTTATATGTGATTTATATTATGTTTGATATATGTTATGTGTGCAGAAATAGTGACATAATTTAGTGCTGTTTTTGTAGCAGTATAGAGTAATTCCCGTCGGCCCAGTTAATTCCCGTCGGCTATGGTCGAACCGACGGGAATTAATTACTAACTCCCGTCGGCCTAGTTAATTCCCGTCGGCCCTACGTGGCCGACGGGAATTAATTAATAACTCCCGTCGGCCTGGGGAACCGACGGGAATTAGCCTTAATGCCCGTCGGCCAGCAAAACCGACGGGAATTAGCCTTAATTCCCGTCGGCCATTATCTAGCCGACGGGAATTAATTATTCCCGTCGGCCGCCGATGGGGATAACCTTATCCCCGACAAGGGACGCCTGTCGGCCTAAAACCGACGGGAATAAGCCCTAAACCGACGGGAATTACTTATTCCCGTCGGTTTAGGGCTTATTCCCGTTGGTTTCAGGCCGACGGGAATTAAGTGAATTCATGTAGTTACTGACATGTGGGGCCACCGGGCAGCCGCACAACCACACAGTCGCGCTCCCTCTTCCTCCAAGCGCGCCCAGAAATCCGCGGAGCTCGAACAACCCGCGCATGGGATGCGGCGTGGGATGGTTGCGATTTTAGCGGCGTTGGGCTGGTTGCCTGAGTCCTTCTGTGCATATATATATATATATATATATATATATATATATATATATATATATATATATATATATATATATATATATATATATATATATATATATATATATATATACATACATATATATATATATATATATATATATATGTGTGTGTGTGTGTGTGTGTGTGTGTGTGTGTGTGTGTGTGTGTGTGTGTGTGTGTGTGTGTGTGTGTGTGTGAATCCACTCTACGCCAGGGCCCTTCGTCAAATGCCAATACCGCCATAAGGGAGCAGAGGGGAGAGAGAGAGAGAGAGAGCCGCGGGTTCCGGCGCGGTGTAACGCCCCGAATTTTTGCAGTTGAATTTTTTCTTTTCTTTACTCGCCAAATTCGGGCGTTACCTTTTCTTTTTCTTTTTCCCCTCGCTAAACCTTGATCTTTTTCCAAAGTTTTAGCGGGATTCGGTTTGGAATTCCCGTGTAAAGAAAAACCCTAAAACTGTTTTATGTTGTTTGATGCACCATGCCGAACCATGCATTCTTCGATTGTTTGAAAGTGCAAATGCATTCATCTAGAAAGATCGGATTTCGAAAAGGAGATAATCTTTTCTTTTTCTTTTTCTTTCTTTCTCTCTCCCTCTTCCCCTTTCTCTCTCCCGCGCCGTGGGCCTCTTGGCCGGCCCAGCCGCCCCTGCGCGCCCCCCCTCTTGGGCCTGGATAGGCCCAACCGCCCCCACCCCTCCCCTTTTCCCCAAACCCCCTCTCCCTCTCCCTCCCTCTCTCTCATTCTCTCCCTAAGCCGCCGCCCCTACCCCCTGCCCTAGCCGCCGCCCCCTGCCCTTGCAGCTCGGCCGCCGCCCTCGCCGGTTCGGCCGCCCAACGCCGGTGAGCCCCCCTCCTCTCTCCTCCCTCCCTCTCCCCTCTCCCCTCCTCTCCCCTTGGCAGCCCAGCCGCCCTGGCCCCCCAGCCGCGCCGCCCTGGCCCTTGGCCGCGCGCCCGGCCAGCCCCAGCCGGCCCCCGGCCAGCCCCCAGCCCCGCCTGGCCGCGCCCTGGCGCCCCCGGCCAGCCCCCAGCCCGCCCCCAGCCGGCCTCGGCCAGCCCTTGGCCGCGCCCCCGGCCGCGTCCCCAGCCCGCTCGGCCGCGCGCCTGGCCGGCTCGGCCGCCTAGCCAGCCCGACCCCCCCCCCTGCGTGCCACCGGCTCAGCCGCCCTGGCCGCCGGTTCGGCCGCCCAGCTCGGCTGCCCGCGCCCGCGCCCAGCTTGGCCGCCCTGCCCCGGCCGGTTCAACCGCCCTAGGGCCGGTTCAACCGCCCCCCCCTGTTTTTTTATTATTTTTTTTATTTTATTTTATTTTAGTTTACTTTCTGTGATCATAGTTATTTTATTTTAGGTAGGCTAATCATTGTTAATGTTATTGAAATATGAAGCTTAATTTAGAATTCCGTGATGCTAGTTGATTCACGTAGTTAATTGTTTATCTCATTCAATGTTGATCAACTAAAAATGATTAGGTTTCCATTAGTGCATATAACAGAATTCTTTTGCTAAGAACCAGTTGTAACTAATCATTAGTGCATAAACTTTAACCCCCTGCGAGACCCTTTCCCGTTTCTTTCTAACCATAACAAATGCGATATCGAATGTCATACTTGATGCATACTCGCTTTACTTGTTCCCTTGTATGGTGTACTGTTCTTTTGTATTAAATATGTGGATGTATGTATGTTTGCGCTCGCATAGAGAACGATCCGGTCGAAGAGCCCGAGGAATTCGCAGGAGAAGCCCCTGAGCAGCAGTCGGTTGGTGGAGGCAAGTGTCCTTTGACCTATCTCTGTCCTATTCATTCTTTAATTCACCTCCCGCATTACACATTTATACCTAAGGATTGACTAGCTTTTGTTATTCATGTCCTTGTTTACCTATTTGGGTCGGATTATTACTGCTTAGTCTGATGCTATTGCCCAACTCTAATCAATGAACATGATGTGATTATCTATGATACGCTGTTTTCCCCTTCTTATTTATGATTATATTTGTGACCTTTAAGGGGACTCGAGCGGTTTCTCGAGTGCCTCTCCGTAAGGACCTGTTCAATGGATGACCGCCCGGGAAAACAGTGCAACCATGAGGGTGGAATGGGACGCCCTTAGCTGAATAATTGGAGGAACCGGGGTGTAGTTCGCTTAGCCGTTGTGCCGTCAATGGGGCTCGGTGTATGCGGCTCGCTCTGCCAAGGTTGATTTGTCCCTTGGGGAGGAGTGCGGTACATTTAGGAAACCTAACGGGCGGCTACAGCCTCGGGGAATCTTTGTAAAGGCTACGTAGTGATGCCCTGCTGGACCACCTAGGTAGTGGTCAATGGGGAGTCGCTCTCTCCGGGCAGAAAGGGAATCACGGCTTGTGGGTAAAGTGCACAACCTCTGCAGAGTGTTATGAAACTGATATATCAGCCGTGCTCACGGTTATGAGCGGCCAAGGGAGCTCCAGAGATTAGTGATACTTGATCAGAGACATTTTGGTACAGGTGGCAATGAGATTGATGATTCTGATTATGAGTATGGTGCTGGTAAGTGGTATTCTTTCCGTTTGGAAAGGATACATTGGGCTAATAACTTGGGTTAATGTTAAAACCTGGCTTTCTACTAGTAAGTAATAACCTGACCAACTAAAAGCAACTGCTTGACTTATCCCCACATAAAGCTAGTCCACTACAGCCAAACGGGATGCTTGCTGAGTATGTTGATGTGTACTCACCCTTGCTCTACACACCAAATCCCCCCCCAGGTTGTCAGCATTGCAACCACTGCTCAGGAGAAGATGAAGCTATGGAAGGAGACTTCCAGGAGTTCCAAGACTACGACGAGTTCTAGGCGTGGGTTAGCGGCAACCCCCAGTCGGCTGCCTGTGAAGGCCGTGTTATCTACGTTTCTTTTCCGCACTTTGATTTATTGTAAGAACTATATGGACGTCTCAGACGTATGATGTAATCGACTATTATTTCCCCTTTTAATACTATTTGAGCACTGTGTGATGATGTCCATGTTATGTAACTGCTGTGTACGTGAATAACTGATCCTGGCACGTACATGGTTCGCATTCGGTTTACCTTCTAAAAACCGGGTGTGACATAAGTGGTATCAAAGCCAGGCTGACTGTAGGACCGCTAACCTAGAGTAGAATGGTCGTTCTAAGGATTATAGACCCCTGTCCTTGCCTTGACTTTGGTACCCCTTCAAAAGTTGGTCCTACTGACCAAACCTATGTTCTACTATATATTATACCTTGCTGAAAATTATGTTTTATTCTGATCCTTCATTTATTTATGATTCATTACTTGCTGGTCATATTAATTCTGTTCTCACCCTTTTGCTTGCGATGTCTTTTGTAGATGGCTCGACTTAGACACACTGCACGAAAGTCCGTCATCCCCTTCTTACCCTCCCGCCTTGCTGAGCGTCCGCTTCGCCGTCCCGTGGCCGGACAGTCCAGCCACTTGGAGAGACTGCACCACCGCCTGCATGAGGAGCAGGAACGTCGACGACAGGAGCAGCAGTGCTCTTCCTTCTCGCTCCAGCAGGAGATAGAGTCTGTGAGGAGCTGCTCTCCTGTGCTTCCCCTGGAGGTGCCCCCTGCACCACCACTGGGCGTCCCAGCTTCTGGAGTAGCTGTTGGAGGAGATCCAGACGACGGAGATGGTGACGACAGCTTGAGCCACGACCTCAACTTCTCTGCTGACCATGAGCCGGAAGGATGGGTTGCTCGACCCATCACTCGCGACGCTGCTCGCGGGTGTCACTTCCACGACGCGCTCGACACCCTGCTACGTCGGGCACTTGACCGGCGTACTTGGTCCATCGAGTATCGCTGTGTGGTCTACCAGCATAGTCGCGGGGTCTACCCGGACCGCTGGGAGGCGACCTGCTTGGTGCGCCGTCCGGAGAACAGTCTCCAGGGCGCGGAGGCTTGCTCAGAGCACTATTCTATCTCTGAGCGGGACTCAGCTGAGGCAGCCATGCAGGATGCTGCACGGCGTGCGCTTTCGCACTACTGCTCGGTTCTCGGTGGGGTAGCTGACGGCCTCGACCTGAAGTATTACCCCCGCCGTCCATCTGGCAGCACAGGAGGCGTGATTGTTTCACCTGCTGGTGAGGACAATCCTAGGTTGAGCAGCACAGTCAACCTAGTCGCTGTGCTAAACACGGAGTTGGACCATGCATTAGACGAGCTGAGTAGGGCTCGTGCTGAGATCGCCCTGCTGCGGGCTGAGCGCGCGGAACGTCGTCACTTGGATGATGGTTCCCCCGCTCCCGTTGGGACTCAGCACCTGTATCGCTCACCTCGGCGTGGACTCCAGTCTTATGGCAATCCCGACTGCAAGACCAAGATAAATCTGGAACCATAGATCGTTAGAGTTGGATCTTGTAATTAATACAAAATATATACATAGAAGCTTCAGTCTTAGCGTTAGTCTCGGTCTTAGTTAGTCTTAGTTAGACAGGGTAGTTTGCTATATCCTGTGCATTTATGTTTGTCATGATGAACTATGTTTGGTTTGGATCTTTGTAATGATTGTCACCAGAGTGTGGGTATCCCCTGCATTTTGGTTTACCTATTATGTTAATGGAGTTAGTTATATAGTTGGGAAACCCTTTATTCTACTTTCCTCTTTATCTGAGAAGCTGTGTGGTCTGTGTTGGAGATCAGTGAAGATGCTCATCTGTTCAGTGCTGTTGGAGAATTCTATACTCTTTTCTTATGCTGCAAGATTTGCCAGATCAGTTCTGATGTGTGGTTGCGTTCTGCAGATGTCAGAGAACAGGCGCAGAGGAGGAAGGCGTGCTCAGCAGGAGCAAGCCGGTCAGCAAGATGAGGCGCCCCAGCAACAGCAGCTGCCGCCCCCGCCCCCGATGTCGATCGAGCAGATGTTTCTGATGCACACTCAGGCAGTTCAGGCCATCGGTCAAACTCTGGCCGCCATTCAGCAGCAGCAGCAGCAGCAGCAGGCTCCACCCCAGCCTCAGATGCCTCAGATGCCCAGAGACAAGCGTGCTGAATTCATGAGAGGTCATCCACCAACGTTCGCTCACTCTTCTGACCCCATGGATGCTGAAGATTGGCTGCGCACTGTGGAGCGGGAGTTGCATACCGCTCAGTGTGATGACAGGGAGAAAGTCTTGTATGGTCCCCGTCTGTTGAGAGGAGCAGCCCAATCCTGGTGGGAGTCTTACCTCGCCACCCATGCCGACCCCGATACCATCACCTGGGAAGAATTCAGAGGTAGCTTTCGTCAGTACCATGTGCCTGCAGGTCTGATGACAGTGAAGAAGGAGGAGTTCCTGGCCCTTAAGCAAGGGTCATCGTCTGTCAGTGAGTATCGAGACAGGTTTCTGCAGTTGTCTCGCTATGCTCCCGAAGATGTCAACACCGACGCCAAGCGACAATACCGTTTTTTGAGAGGCTTGGTTGACCCTCTGCAGTATCAACTGATGAATCATACCTTCCCGACATTCCAGCACTTGATTGACAGAGCAATCATGACAGAGAGGAAGCGTAAGGAGATGGAGGATCGTAAGCGCAAGATCAGTGGACCCCAGCCTGGAAGCAGCAGCCGTCCCCGTTTTTCAGGCAATCAACCTCAGCAGTTCAGGCAGAACCAGCGTCCACCTCAGCAGCATCAGCAGCGTCAGCAGTATCAGCAGTTCCAAAGGCAGTACTGTCGGTGTTTAGGGTCCGACCGCACACCCGGGGTTGCCCCTCAAGGTGTTTTAGGAGTAGGACGGTGTCGACAACTGTAGCAAAATGGTTCGTGCCGATCGCACGAGGGACAGTGGACAAGGTTTACAGGTTCGGGCCGCTTAGAGATGCGTAACACCCTACGTCCTGAAGAGTATGCTTGGTGGAGGTGATTACAAGAGAGCTCTCTGGATCGAGAATACAGAGAGTTGATGTGGGTGGCTAAGTAATGGGTCGATCGTTCTGAAGGGGTGCCCCCTAGGCCTTATATACTCGACCGTGGGGCAGTACACGTGATGAGATAACAACGAATGGCTAAAAGATAGTGAACCTCTCGAGATTATCCTCTACGTAACTCTCGCCGACTTATCCTCACGTGGCTCCGTTGCATGGAGGCCTCGACGCGGGAAAGTCGGGTCTCTGTTGCGGCCAATGGCTTGGCGCTATGGGCCGTCCGGGTTTGCACCAATCTGGCCCCATGTCGCTCTGCGTTGCTGGCCGTCTTTCCCCAAGTCCACGAAAGAATAACCTTACGATTCATTGGGCCCTTGGGCCTTTCGTGAGGTCCTTTACTCTTTTGGTGGACCCGGGGGATATCTATCCCCCACAAGCCCCCGATCTTTGGGTTAATTTAGAGATAATCAACCCGAAGATCCCAGGTCCAGCTTGTAGGTGATTTGAAGAAAGATGACTCCTCGCTGTTTTCTCCTGCTTTGATCACTTGTTGACCAGAACCTGGCTTTGTGTCTGTGTCTTAGAAATCGGCATTCCTGTTTGTTGGACTCTGAACCTTATTGGGTGCACCGGAGGTGCACCCAATGGGTGTAGCCCCCGAGCTTCGAGTAGATTTTAGAAAATAATCTACTCGAAGGTCTTCATTAGAAATTATCCCATTTGTGTTTCCTTATTCCAGTTGAGGATTGGCTTCTTAATCTTGTTTCATGCTCTTTAGAAATTGATGCTATCCTGGCTTAGAGTGACAATCCATGGGGTGCACCGGAGGTGCACCCAATGGGTGTAGCCCCCGACCTTCAAGTGAATTTTTTGAGGATAATTCGCTTGAAGGTCTTCTTTTTGTGTCCTTTTGTTGAAGGATACTCTTTCTGCTTATAAAAAAGTTGGTATGATGTCATCCGAGCTATGTCATCAATATTATGCTTCAGAGGTCAGCATGTGTTTTGTCTTTTGCGACTGAATTTGCAATCCTTCCATATCTTGCTGTGTAGCATAGTGTATTTGCTCTGCGACTGATTGGACGTTCGATGGACGTTCTCTGTCTAGTCTTCAGGTCATGTCTGTCGACCGTATTTTGCACTCTGCTGACTATATTTGGCTTCCCTTTAACTCTTGTTGATATCTCATTTTTGTCTTGAGGCATTCACTGCATGCTCTGCACAGATGTGACCATTTTGAAAAATATACTGACAATTCCTGGGCGTCCCCCCCCAATGGGTGTGAGCAAGGAACGGCTTGGTACGCTGAGTGTTTTAACCGACTGCTTCTGAGTTGTAATGTGATGGGACGGCAAGTGTAATCATATCCTTTGCGCTGTTGACTGGAGTCCCAATGGGTGTAGTGCTGCATGAAACGGCGTCCGCCGCCTGACGTGTCTTCAGACGGGTTGGGGTGCTTATTGAATGCTTTGCGACTGTTCAGTGACCACTGTTGGAGGTGAGCGGTTGCCTTCTTTTCCTATAAATAGTGCCTTTGCCAGCCTGATTTTTTCACATCTCTCGCTGTTCTCCCTTGCCTGCTTTCTTTCTTCTATCTGCGTTTCCACCATGGGCAAGAAACGCAAGCGCGAACCAACTCCTTCGTCTGAAGAGTTTGGTGACTCGGAGTTTTCAGAGGAGGAGTTCTCCTCTGAATCCGAGGGGTCTCCGGCTCCCATCCCCCTGCGTGAGTCGTCTGACGACTCAGACGACTCCCAGGGGCTCGCGGCGGAGGTCTGGTCGTATATCCGTGCCGTCGAGCGCTCCGGGCTCGAGGGCTCGGATGAGTCCGAGTGCTCCTCGGAGGAGGAGGACTCGGACGACGACGGCGAGGGCGGGGACGACGACGACGACGACGACGATGGCGGCGACGACGACGACGACGACGACGACGACGACGGCGGCGGCTGCACCAGGGGCGGCGGCGACAGGGGTGGCACCAAGAGCGGCGGCGGCGGGGGCGGCACCAAGAGCGGCGGCGGCGGCAGGAGCAAGGCCAGTGGCTAGATGCCACTGGTCTTTCTAAATATTAGTATAGATTAGAAGTAGTATAGTTAGATAATGTAGTATTATTAGTAATGTAAAGTAGTATATTGTAGAGTAGTAGTAGCAGTAAAGTGTAGTTTAGTAGTAGAAATAGGGAAGTATCAACTCATAATGAGTTGATTTGTAAATGTTATCACTTCCCTTGAATGAAGAACAAGTTTGGCTTCTTTTTGATGAATCGTTTCG
This sequence comes from Zea luxurians, assembly GCA_029449295.1. Lineage (NCBI taxonomy): Eukaryota > Viridiplantae > Streptophyta > Magnoliopsida > Poales > Poaceae > Zea > Zea luxurians. The sequence continues at coordinate 31,804,245 of JAOPSE010000014.1, forward strand.
TTTGACTATGAATCTGAGTCTTTTGAGTCCATAAACGAACAGCTTGATCGTTATGCTGATGTTTCCGAGCAATGTTGCAGTCTGTATCAGTGTTTTCAGAAGAAATGCTGAGTGATCGGAAATCGCCATCGACATTTTAGAAGTAATGCTGAGTAGTTGAACTCCAGATCATCGTTCTAGAGGCAACGCCGAGTTACTAAGTAGTGATTTTGGCATTTTAGAGACAATGCTGAGCAATTAGACTCGAGGTCAGCGTTTTAGAGGCAACGCCGAGTGATTGAATAGTGACGTCGGCGTTTTAGAGGCAGCGCCGAGTTATTGAATTCGAGATCAGCGTTTTAGAGGCAACGCCGAGTTGGTGAAGGTCAACGTCGGCATTTTAGAAGTAACGCCGAGTGACTAAACTCGAGATCAGCGTTTTAGAGGCAACGCCGAGTTGGTGAAGGTCAACGTCGGCATTTTAGAAGTAATGCCGAGTGACTAAACTCGAGATCAGCGTTTTAGAGACAACGCCGAGTTGGTGAAGGTCAACGTCGGCATTTTAGAAGTAATGCCGAGTGACTAAACTCGAGATCAGCGTTTTAGAGGCAACGCCGAGTGACTGAATAGTGACGTCGGCATTTTAGAGGCAACGCCGAGTTATTGAGCTCGAGGTCAGCGTTTTAGAGGCAACGCCGAGTTATTTCGAGGGTTAGCGCCCGAGTAAGGAGAGGGCCCACCAGTTTTCTGGGAAATAACTGCCGAATGACTACGTGGCATGCTGGGATTTCGGAAATAACCGCCGGGTGATGACTGGGCACTTTTTGAAACGGTGTCTGGTCCGAGAATATCCCATAAGAGTCGCACTTTTAGCCGCCTTTGCTTTCCGCGCCCTAGTTTTTGCATTCCTGCTTCCAAATCTCTTCTGCGCTTGCCTCCAATTTGCCCGCTGGTGAAATCGAGATGGCTCCCAAGAGGAAAGTTGCGAGTTCTTCTGCTGTGGTGATTCCCCCAATTGATCCCAACAGCCAGTTGCCTTTCGCAGGTAACCACATGTCCAACATCTCTGAAACTGAACTCCTCCACCTCGTATCCATCGGGGTTCTTCCTCCGCGGGAACTCTGTTCTTGGCGGATTTGCCATGGAACTACGGTTCCGACGGAGGATACCCACGAGTCTGTGGTTTACACTCCCTTTCTTCTCCGTGGCCTTGGCCTTCCTATTTCTCCCTTTTTCCGTGGTCTTCTTGATTTCTACCACATCAACTTAACCCATCTGAACCCTAATTCAATTCTGCAAATTTCTATCTTTGTCCACTTATGTGAGGCCTTTCTTGGCGTGCTGCCGCATTTTGGCCTGTGGAAACACTTGTATCACTGTCGCCCTGGGATGGCCGGGGGACAGCATCAGTTGGTTGGAGGTGCCAGCTTGGAGATGCGCCGGGGGCGGAAAACTGAGTATCTTGAGATCCCCCTTAAGGACAGCATTAAGGGATGGCGCCTGGAATGGTTTATAGTAGATAATTATGGAAATTCTCTCCCCCCCGGTCAGGAAGACAACCAGATGTTCGCACCCCGAGCTGGACCGAGTCTCCCACAGACGAAGAGGTGGCTGAGGCCAGTGTGCTGTTAGCTGAAGTTGGGCTATTGAAAGAGAGGGGTTTAACCGCTGAAGCTATAGTCGCTGACTTTGTCTTCAAAAACATTCAGCCGCTGAAGGATAGGGTCCACCCAGCTTATCTGTATCAAGGGCTAGCTGACCCAACTCGAGTTACCAATAGAAGGATCCCTTCTGCAGATTTGGTGAGCCGACTGGAGATGATTCTCAGAGGTAAAGTATCCAATGTTGGTGCTCCGGTGGCGTATTCAGCCTGGAATCTGCCTCCTGCTAAGGCCTTCACTCGTTTCGTGTCAAATCCACCTTCAACTGATGGCAATTTGGGTCTTAGAGCGCGGCCCTCTGATGAGGAGGTTAATGTTTTGGTTGCTTCACTTGGGAAAATCCCTGATGATGAAAGACAAACCCGTTTTGAGGTGCCTTTGGATCCTACTGATGCTGAAATAAATGCTGTGCTTGACATGTTGGCCGAGGATTCTTCTGACGCCATCCCTACTGAGACATTGGCAGTTGCACCTCTCCCAGAGGTCGGTATAGTCTTGGATGTCCAGAGACCTGTCCGTGCTCGATCGAAGCGTCCCCGCCGAATCAATCAGACTGATCTTTCTGTTGATGATCAGAAAAAGAAGAAGAGACGTATTCGGCGAATATCTAGTTTGAATCAGAGTGCTGGTCCCTCGGCTCCTGCTGATGAGGGGGTTCTTGCATCTGAATTTGCCGATGCCGATCCCAATGGGTGTGGTCCATCTGTTGCTGAACCCAATGGGTGTGGTCCATCTGTTGCTGAACCCAATGGGTGTGGTCCATCTGTTGCTGAACCCAATGGGTGTGGTGCCGGTGTTGCTGATGAAGATGATGAAGAGGAAGAAGATGAGGTTCCTTTGATTCGAAAGAACAGTCGGCAATTCCTCGCCAGTGGGGAAAGTAGCGGGGTTCCTTCTCCTGCTTTATCTGCTCTTGTTGGTCTGCAGAACATGTCCTTGGCCGACTTTGATCAAACTCTGGAAGATATGGTCCCAGAGGACTTGCTATCAGGGCCAGTGGATGATGACGCGACGGAAACTTGTGGTGCTGTGCCGAACGCTGGGTTGAGGTCATCTCGTGCCTCATCAACCTTAGAGCACGATCTTGATGGACGGGATGTCAACTTGGATTGTCCCGATTCAATGGACATAGCCGAGGGCCCATCAACCTTGGAGATGGTTACTGCTGAAAGTTTGGACCCCCAGGATGGTGTCGACACATGTCCAGCCCCCGAGGGTGTCGTCGGGGATGACATAGCTCAGGCGAAGGGTGCAAGCCACTGCCCAGCCCCCGAGGGTGTTGCCGGGGGTAACCCGGCTCAAGTGGGCAGTGTCGACCATGGCCCAGTCCCCGGGGGTGCCCAAACAGGGTCTCCCTCCGGCACTTCCATGAACGTTCACGTTGGGTCACCTCCACACTCTGGTTGCATGGTGGTGGCCCAAACTTCAGACCGGGGTGTCGCTTTAGAGGGCAGCGTCCCCGTTGATCGAGTATCCGGCTCTGCTGAAGGAGATGAACTGATTCCCACCGTTCCATTGCATGCTGCTTCGGGTGATGACCCTGCGCCTGGTTATCATCTGATTTCTCCTGACTTGGGGATCCCCTCGTTCTTCTCCAACCTCCAGGTACTGTGTTGTCTCTTAGCTTGATTTTTACATTGCCTGAACTCTTGCTATTACGCTCATCTGCTCTTCTCATCAGACTTTGGTGGACGGGATGACCAGCCAGCTGAAATTGCATGGTGCTCCTGTTCCAGAAGTGGCTTCATCTTTCCCGTGTTGGAATCCGGTGTTACTTCGTCGTCGTGTATCCGAGTTGGAGGCGATTAACACTGGTTAGTGCCTTTTTTCTTTTCTTCGCGTTAGTTGTGGACTGCTTGACTTTCTGACCTTGTTTTGTCTGATTACCTCTTACTAGGAATGACTCGGCAGACTGCACTTCTTGAGGAGAAGCATTCTCAGGATCGAGCTGAACTGACTCAGCGATGCATTGATCTTGAGGAAAAGTATTCTCAAAGTCAGATCGAACTGAGTCAGGTCTCTGCTGCCTTGGATGATGCTAATGCGTTGAGTTCCTCTCTGCATGCTCAGTTAGACTCTGAAAAGGTGAAATACGAAAACTATGCTTGCTATACTCCTATTGTTTGCTTGGTTCTCTGAATGAACTGATTTATGCTTGCAGGAAGAAAAACGCGTTCTTGCCGCTTCTCGTGACAATCTTGATAGGTTGTATCGAGATTCTAGCAATTCGTTGACTATTTTGGAGAGGAGTCATCGCTTTTCCATGGAGGAGTTGAACAATCTTCGCTATAAGCTGCAGGAGTCCTTGGATGATGTGATTCGCCTTCGGGAGCTGATATCGGCTAAAGACGTTGTCATCAAGAACCTGCGTGCTTCCAAGAAATCCGTTGCTCAAGAGCTAGAGGCTGCTCAGTCGGCTGTTAAGTCTGCTGAAGAGACTTCCAATACTCTGAGAGCCCAACGCGATAGGGCCATGGACAAGGCCATTCGAGCGGGACGAATTCTGATGAGGAGGCCTGGCGTAGTTGTTCCTGAGGATATAAGGGCCGACGTGAACGCCGCCCCTGACTCCTCGAGTCGTCCTTCTTCGTCAACTGCTCCTGGAAAAGACATTGCAAAATAGAGAAAACATTTCGCGTGCTCCAGGCGCGCAGCTTGCATGATTGAATATTTGTCAGAGAACACCAGTTTATTTGAATGTCATAGTTATTCTATCATTGTATCAAGATTTTTTAGTTTAATGAGTTCGGTAGTAATGATGTATGACGACTATGAATTTTGTATGTGGGATATGGAGATCATCCCCTGAATTAAGTAAGCGAGAGCATGTTGCATTGGTTTTAAGCAAGCGCCAATTAGAGTTGATTGCTTCATTAGCTGGGCATAGTGGTCACCCCGAGTTAAGTAAGCATGAGCATGTTGCACCGCCTTAAGTCGCTGCCGACTTAAGCCGATTGCTCCGTTAGCAGGGCATAGTGGTCACCCCGAGTTAAGTAAGCGTGAGCACGTTGCACCGCCTTAAGTCATTGCTGACTTAAGCCGATTGCTCCGTTAGCAGGGCATAGTGGTCACCCCGAGTTAAGTAAGCATGAGCATGTTGCACCGCCTTAAGTCGTTGCCGACTTAAGCCGATTGCTCCGTTAGCAGGGCATAGTGGTCACCCCGAGTTAAGTAAGCATGAGCATGTTGCACCGCCTTAAGTCATTGCCGACTTAAGCCGATTGCTCCGTTAGCAGGGTATAGTGGTCACCCCGAGTTAAGTAAGAATGCAAGTCAACCGTAAACAAATTGAGTATCCTTGAAACCCTTTCTTTATTGATGACATATTTCCACTTTACAGAGTACATCATTGTTATCCCAGCAGTTTTGAGGTACGGCTAAGGATAAAACTTCCTCAGGTGTTCTACGTTCCAAGAGTTCCCGACTTCCGTGCCATCCATCTGAGTGAGGCGATATGATCCGGGCCGAGTGACTTCTGCCACTATGAAAGGTCCTTCCCATAAGGGTGATAACTTGTGTCGTCCTTCTCCCGTTAGAATTCGGCGAAGGACGAGCTCCCCTACTGAAAAAGATCGTTGCCGCACAGCCTTGTCGTAATAGCGCCTTAAAGTCTGCTGGTATCTTGCTGACTGGATTACCGCATTTAACCGTTCTTCCTCGAGTACGTCTATGTCCCCCAGCCTGGTGGTCTCAGCTTCTGCTATGCTTTCAAAAATCAACCTTGGCGCCCCAAACTTGAGATCAGCAGGCAGCACTGCCTCCGACCCATAGACCATGAAGAAAGGAGTGTTTCCATGCAAAGCTCGGCTGGGTTGGGTTCTTAAGCTCCAAACAACATAAGGCAGTTCTCTGATCCACTTTCCTGCGAATTTTTCGTTCTTATCAAAAATCTTTTTTCTGAGTGCATCCAATATCATTCCGTTGGCTCGCTCAACTTGCCCGTTGGCTCTTGGATGGGCTACAGATGCATACTTGATCTGAATACTCTTTTGTTCGCAGAAGTCAAAGAATTCTGAACTTGTGAAGTTGGATCCTAAATCAGTTATGATGCTGTTTGGTATCCCGAATCTGAATATTATATCTTGTATGAATTCCACAGCCTTGGCAGAGGTTAAGGAGGCAATGGGCTTGAATTCTATCCATTTAGTGAACTTGTCAATTGCTACCAACACATGAGTATATCCCCCTTGAGCTTTCTTGAAAGGTCCAATCATATCCAGCCCCCAGCATGCAAAAGGCCACGTTACTGGTATGGTCTGCAGCTGCTGTGCTGGCAGGTGTTGTTGCTTCGACAAGTATTGGCAGGCTTCGCACCTCTGAACTAACTCGGCTGCATCATTCTTTGCCGTTGGCCAATAGAATCCTGATCTGAAGACCTTTCCGACCAATGTTCTGGAGGCTGCATGTATTCCACATTGCCCAGCATGGACTTCTTCCAGGAGTTGTTTTCCAGTGGATGGGAGAATGCACTTCATGAAGACGCCTGACGCACCCCTTCTGTATAATGTTTCCCCAATGAGTGTATAATGAGCCGACTGTCTTGCAATGCGCTCCGCCGAGTTCTTATCATCTGGTTCTTCTTCATTCTTTATATACTTAATGATTGGCTTTCTCCAGTCATCGGGATCTGACTCGGGTTGATCTATGATGTTGCATTCTTCCATTTGACCCGACGAGATACTTGGCTGCAGAATTTCTTGCACAAAAACCCCGGGCGGGACCTGAGCTCGACTGGATCCTAGCTTGGACAGTACATCGGCTGCCGCGTTCCGATCTCTCTCCACATGATGAAACTCTAAACCCTCGAATTTATCCTCCAGCTTTCGAACGGCAGTGCAATACCTTCCCATTGAATCGTTTGAGCAATCCCACTCCTTATTTATCTGGCTGATAACTACCAGAGAATCCCCGAATACCATTAATCTTTTGACGCCCAATGATATGGCAATGTTCAATCCATGGATCAACGCTTCATACTCGGCTGCATTGTTGGAGGCCGGGAATAGCAACTGGAGGGCGTACTTGAGGTGTTCGCCTCCTGGTGCAGTGAAAAGAATCCCCGCTCCTGCTCCCTGCAGCTTGAGTGAGCCATCGAAATACATTCGCCATACCTCTGCAGTCTCTGGGTTGTCTGGTACTTGTTGTTCAGTCCACTCTGATACAAAATCAACCAGTGCTTGGGTTTTGATGGCAGTACGAGGCCGAAACTCGATGTCATGAGATCCCAGCTCACAAGCCCACTTGGCTATTCGACCGATGGCTTCCTTGTTGTGAAGAATATCCCCTATTGGAAAACTCGTGACTACTATGACTTTGTGGTCGTCAAAGTAGTGGCGCAGCTTGCGGGCAGTTAGAAGTACTGCATACAATAGCTTCTGAACTTGAGAATACTTTTTCTTTGAGGGGCCGAGGACTTCACTGATGAAATACACAGGATGTTGCACTGGATAGGCGTGCCCTTCTTCTGCTCGCTCGACTACTAACGCGGTGCTTACCACGTGAGTCGTGCAAGAGATGTACAGTAGCAAATCTTCAGCTGGTTGAGTCGATGTAGCTCGCCGAGGTGGTTTCAGTACTGGCGGTGTTGTCAAGAATTTTTTCAGAGCATCTAGAGCTTCTTGTGCTTCTAAAGTCCATTGAAATTTATCCACCTTCTTGAGTAACTTATAAAACGGCAAACCTTTTTCTCCCAGCCTGGATATAAATCTGCTTAAAGCTGCCATGCATCCGGTAAGTCGCTGAACCTTCTTCTGCGATCGAGGTGCTTCCATCTTCATGATAGCTTCAATCTTGTCTGGGTTAGCTTCAATTCCTCGGTTGCTGACGATAAATCCGAGCAACTTTCCGGCTGGTACCCCAAAAACGCACTTCTCGGGATTAAGCTTCCATCTATACCGCCTCAGGCTGTTGAAAACCAGTTGCAAATCTTCAATGAAGTCCTTTGAGTCCTGTGTTTTGATCACCACGTCATCCACATAAGCCTCCACACGCTTGCCCCAGTGATCGGCTAAGCATGTTTGGATAGCTCTCTGGTAAGTTGCTCCAGCGTTCTTGAGGCCAAACGGCATGGAGGTATAACAGAAAGCACCAAATGGAGTAATGAACGCCGTTTTTTCTTCATCTTCCTTCGCCAGACTGATCTGATGATACCCGGAATAGCAATCCAAGAAAGACAACATAGAACATCCAGCGGTGGAGTCCACCACCTGATCTATCCTTGGGAGCCCGAAGGGATCCTTTGGACAGTGTTTGTTGAGATCAGTATAATCAACGCACATGCGCCAGTCCACTTTATTCTTTTTGAGTACAAGAACAGGATTGGCTAACCACTCAGGATGTAATACTTCTCTAATGAATCCAGCCGCGACCAAGCGAGCTAACTCGGCGCGAATGGCTTCCCTCTTGTCAGGTGTGAAGCGACGTAATTTCTGCCGAATCGGCCTCGCCTGGGGAAAAACCTTTAGTTTGTGCTCGGCCAGCTCTCTCGGGACTCCCGGCATATCCGCAGGTTGCCATGCGAATACGTCTCGGTTATCTTGCAGAAACTGGACGAGCGCGCTTTCCTATTTGTCACTCAAACTGGAGCTGATGATGGCTGTCTTACGCTCATCAGCGAACCCCAGATTGATTCTCTTGGTCTCTTCAGTCGGCCGCATAGAGGTCGCGGTCTGAGCTTCATTCGCCGGTATTGCGAGGTCTTCTTCAGGCTTAGAGTTCGCCATTGCTGAGGGAGCTGTCGACGGCTTGGCGGTGAGGGCTGCTTGAATAGCCACTCGGAAACATTCTGCGGCGCCTTGGAGGTCGGCGCGCACAGTTATGATCCCTTGTGGCCCCGGCATTTTCAGTATCATGTATGTGTAATGCGGGATGGCCATGAATTTGGCCAGCCCTGGCCTCCCGACGATGGCGTTGTACCCGCAGTCGAAGTTCGCCACTTCAAACCTCAGGAACTCGGTTCTGTAGTTTTCCGGAGTTCCAAAGGTGACCGGCATGTAGATGTGGCCCAGCGGGTACTCCCCTTCAGTCGGCACGATGCCGAAGAAAGGAGTGTCTGACTCGTGGAGCTCTTTGAGATGAACTCCCAAGCTTTGGAGTGTCCGGGGGAAGGTGATGTTGATGCTGCTCCCCCCGTCCACTAACACCTTTTTCACCCGGCTCTCTCGGATCACCGGATCGACGAGAAGCGGGTATCTGCCCGGGTGGTCGAAGTTGAGCCATTGATCCGCCCGAGTGAAGGTGATCGGGTGCTCCGACCATCGGTATGGGGCGGGAGGACCGATGGTCGCCACCAGTATCTGGCGATCATTGAGCTTTTGCTGTCTTCTACTCTCCTGTGACCCGTGTCCGCCGAAGATGACGTTGACCTCCCTGTCAATGCGCGGGAAAGCTCCTCCTCCCCCTCCCTCCTCCTGCCGATGGGGTTGTCGTGGTTCATCTGGTCCTCCCCTCGGTGGAGGAGGAGGTAGAGGTTGGAAGGGTCGACCGTGTCCGACGGAGTGCTTGAAGTCCCGGCAGTTACGAAGAGTGTGGCGCATGTCCTTGTGGTACGGGCACTGGGCGTCGAGGATGTCGTCCAGTGTGCGTTCGCCTCCACGAGGTCCTCCTCGAGCGCGGGCGGCGGGTGGCTCGGCGGCGTGTACTTCTTCACGTGGCCGCTTCTCCCATCGCTTGTCAGGTTGCTGGTTCGCGTCGCGTCGTTGTGCTGCCGGTGCGGGCTTCGTTCCTCCGATGAGGTCCTGGGCTCGCTCGTCGGCGGTGATGTAGAGGTCGGCTTCCCGGAACAGTTCCTCCGAGGTGGTCGGCGCCCTTTGTAGTATGGCTCGGACAAAAGCCGAGTCATTGGATCCTCGGTAGAAGTCCTCGATCACGGCCGCCTCCGTGACATCGGGGATGCGATTCCTCATGGTTTGAAACCTCTTGAGGTATGATCGGAGAGTCTCGTCCCCCCGGCGCTTGATAGATTTGAGGTCCCACGGCTGCGCCGGCTTGTCGGAGAGGGACTGGAAGTTGGCAGTGAAACGCCGACTGAAGTCTCCCCAGACGTCGATGCAGTGTCGGGGTAGATGTCGTAGCCATTGCAGCGCGTCTTGTCCAAGGACAATGGGCAAGTACGCGGTCATCACGTCCTCGGATGCTCCGGCAGCTCGAGCAGCGGTGGTGTAGACGGCTAGCCAACCCCATGGATCCTGCTTAGGTTCATACTTGTCAACATTGGATACCTTGAAATTGGGAGGCCACTGGATGGCCCTAAGGCGTGGAGTGAGGGCGGACACTCCGCACGTGTCCTCTTGTCGTCTGGGTCGATGCCTGTCCCGGGGAGGGGAGTTGTGGTTGTGATTCCTCGACCGTCCCCGGGAGGTTCCGCCAGTCGAAGCCGTCGCCGACTCAGTCCTGGTAGCTTGGCTCTGAGTCGGGGCACCATGATCCCTGTCGTACTCCTCTCGACGACGAATTTCGTTCTCATGCCGCCGTTCCCGCGAAGCGTTGATGGAGCTCCGCGCGTCTCGGCGACTGTTGATGGCGTGTCGTAGATCGTTTGGCGGGTGAGCAAGCGGTAGAAGATGGTTGGCCGCCTGGGTGAACAGTCGCCGGTAGCCGTCGGCGTCAGGAGTGCGAGGAAGTCCTTCCGCTATCCGAGCCAGCACCCCTCCGACCTCGCTCGGCGTGTTCATGGCTCGGGCGAAGTCGGGGTTCAGATTACGCCCGAAGAGTGGATTCTCGCGACGTTGCCTTGTATCCTGCTCAGCCTGCTCCTGAGCTCGTCGGCGATCACGTCGTCGGGAGTTCCTTCGCTCTCTGAAGACGCGTTCCTCCGGGGTTTCTCCTACCTCCGAGACCTCGTCTCGCGAGACAGGTTGTTCCGGATTTCGCTCTCCGGCCGCGTGATGTCGTCGAACATTCCTGCGCCGGTTCCTCCGTCGACGGGACTCTCGCTGAGGCGGTTCCTCCCCGGGTACAGTCGGCTCGTCGTCGGAGATGGCGGGCGATTCCGCCCTTCCGATGAAGAGGACGTCGGGGTAGAACGGCGCTGTCGTCGTGGTGATTTTCTTCCGGGGAGCTGGAGGTCGTGCTTCTCCGATATTTCCGGAGTTTGTTGAGGAAGACTCCTTTTTTGGCGGATCCGCAATACGGTGCAGAATTCCTTCTTCGTCCGCTACGAACGAGATTGTTCCGAAGCAGAACATAGATCCGGGGCGCAGGGTGATCTTGTTGTAGAAGGAGATGGCCATTGAGCTAGCTTGGATTGTCAACACACCCCCTACCTGGCGCGCCAGCTGTCGGTGTTTAGGGTCCGACCGCACACCCGGGGTTGCCCCTCAAGGTGTTTTAGGAGTAGGACGGTGTCGACAACTGTAGCAAAATGGTTCGTGCCGATCGCACGAGGGACAGTGGACAAGGTTTACAGGTTCGGGCCGCTTAGAGATGCGTAACACCCTACGTCCTGAAGAGTATGCTTGGTGGAGGTGATTACAAGAGAGCTCTCTGGATCGAGAATACAGAGAGTTGATGTGGGTGGCTAAGTAATGGGTCGATCGTTCTGAAGGGGTGCCCCCTAGGCCTTATATACTCGACCGTGGGGCAGTACACGTGATGAGATAACAACGAATGGCTAAAAGATAGTGAACCTCTCGAGATTATCCTCTACGTAACTCTCGCCGACTTATCCTCACGTGGCTCCGTTGCATGGAGGCCTCGACGCGGGAAAGTCGGGTCTCTGTTGCGGCCAATGGCTTGGCGCTATGGGCCGTCCGGGTTTGCACCAATCTGGCCCCATGTCGCTCTGCGTTGCTGGCCGTCTTTCCCCAAGTCCACGAAAGAATAACCTTACGATTCATTGGGCCCTTGGGCCTTTCGTGAGGTCCTTTACTCTTTTGGTGGACCCGGGGGATATCTATCCCCCACAAGTACCCTCAGCACCAGTACCAGAACCGTCAGAGCAATCAGTCAGGAGGTCAGTTTCAGAGGCAGAATCAGCAGACACCTCGTCTTCCTGCCCCAGCAAGCCAGCAGAACAATCAGGCAGCACCAGCTCAGGTTGGAAACAGAGCATGTTTCCACTGTGGAGAGCAAGGCCACTGGGTGATGCAATGTCCGAAGAAAGCAGCCCAGCAGCAGTCAGGCCCCAATGCCCCAGCAAAGCAGAATGTGTCCCAGCCTGGAGCAGGCAACCGCCCTCAGCAGCGCTATAATCATGGGAGACTGAACCACTTGGAGGCTGAAGCAGTTCAGGAGACCCCCGGCATGACAGTAGGTATGTTCCCAGTCGATTCCCATATTGCAGAAGTGTTATTTGATACTGGAGCAACGCATTCTTTCATTACTGCATCATGGGTAGAAGCACATAATCTTCCAATTACTACCATGTCAACCCCCATTCAAATTGACTCAGCTGGTGGTAGAATTCGAGCTGATAGCATATGTTTGAATATAAGTGTGGAAATAAGGGGGATAGCGTTTCCCGCTAACCTTATAGTAATGGGTACTCAGGGAATAGATGTCATCCTAGGGATGAATTGGCTAGATAAGTATCAGGCAGTTATCAGTTGTGATAAGAGGACAATCAAGTTGGTGTCCCCACTAGGAGAGGAAGCGGTGACCGAGTTAGTCCCGCCTGAGCCAAAGAAAGGAAGTTGTTATCAGATGGCTGTCGATAGCAGTGAAGCAGATCCAATTGAGAGTATCAAGGTTGTGTCTGAATTCCCAGATGTGTTTCCAAAGGATTTACCGGGTATGCCACCAGAGCGGAAAGTTGAGTTTGCTATAGAGCTTCTTCCTGGAACCGCCCCTATCTTTAAGAGAGCTTACAGAATATCTGGACCAGAGTTGGTTGAGCTTAAGAAGCAGATTGATGAGCTGTCAGAGAAAGGTTACATCCGGCCAAGCACCTCGCCTTGGGCCGCCCCTGTCTTGTTTGTGGAAAAGAAAGATGGCACAAAGAGGATGTGTATCGATTATCGAGCTTTGAATGAAGTCACGATCAAGAATAAGTATCCCTTGCCCAGAATAGAAGATCTGTTTGACCAGTTGAGAGGAGCCAGTGTGTTCTCCAAGATTGATCTGAGGTCAGGTTATCATCAGCTCAGGATCCGACCTTCGGACATTCCGAAGACGGCATTCATTACCAAGTATGGTTTGTATGAGTTCACAGTGATGTCTTTTGGCTTGACCAATGCACCAGCGTTTTTTATGAACTTGATGAACAGTGTATTCATGGATTATCTTGATAAGTTTGTGGTGGTATTCATTGATGACATTCTGATTTATTCTCAAAGTGAAGAAGAGCATGCAGATCATTTGAGGATGGTATTGCAGAGATTGCGAGAGCACCAGTTGTATGCAAAGTTGAGCAAGTGTGAGTTCTGGATCAGTGAAGTCCTGTTCTTGGGTCACATAATCAACAAAGAAGGATTGGCTGTGGATCCGAAGAAAGTGGCAGACATTCTGAACTGGAAAGCGCCAACGGATGCTCGAGGAATCAAGAGCTTCATTGGAATGGCCGGATATTATCGGCGATTCATTGAAGGGTTTTCGAAGATTGCGAAACCAATGACAGCGTTGCTAGGCAACAAGGTTGAGTTCAAGTGGACCCAGAAATGTCAAGAGGCCTTCAAAGCGCTGAAAGAGAAGTTGACAACAGCGCCTGTCCTAGTCTTGCCTGATGTGCACAAGCCCTTCTCTGTGTACTGTGATGCTTGTTACACAGGTTTGGGATGCGTGTTGATGCAAGAGGGAAGAGTTGTGGCTTACTCGTCCCGACAGCTGAAGGTTCATGAGAAGAATTACCCAATCCATGATCTAGAGTTGGCAGCAGTGGTTCACGCACTGAAGACATGGAGGCACTATCTGTATGGACAGAAATGCGATGTTTACACAGATCACAAGAGTCTGAAGTACATATTCACTCAGTCAGAATTGAACATGAGGCAACGAAGATGGTTAGAGTTGATCAAAGACTATGAGTTGGAGATTCATTACCATCCAGGCAAAGCAAACGTAGTGGCAGATGCTTTGAGCAGAAAGAGTCAAGTCAATCTGATGGTCGCTCGTCCGATGCCTTATGAGTTGGCCAAAGAGTTTGACAGGTTGAGTCTCGGATTTCTGAACAATTCGCGAGGAGTCACAGTTGAATTGGAACCTACCTTGGAGCGCGAAATCAAAGAGGCGCAGAAGAATGATGAGAAGATCAATGAGATTCGGCGACTGATTCTAGATGGCAGAGGCAAAGATTTTCGAGAAGATGCAGAAGGCGTGATATGGTTCAAAGACCGCTTGTGTGTTCCCAATGTCCAGTCTATTCGGGAGTTGATTCTCAAGGAAGCTCATGAGACAGCTTATTCGATTCACCCTGGCAGTGAGAAGATGTATCAGGATCTGAAGAAGAAATTCTGGTGGTACGGAATGAAGAGGGAAATCGCAGAGCATGTGGCTATGTGCGATAGTTGTCGAAGAATTAAGGCAGAGCACCAGAGACCTGCTGGATTGTTGCAACCGTTGCAGATCCCTCAGTGGAAATGGGATGAAATCGGTATGGATTTCATAGTCGGATTGCCTCGCACTCGAGCCGGCTACGATTCTATTTGGGTAGTAGTGGACCGTTTGACCAAGTCGGCCCACTTCATACCTGTCAAGACCAGCTACAACAGTGCAGTATTGGCAGAGTTGTATATGTCTCGGATCGTTTGTCTTCATGGTGTGCCAAAGAAGATAGTGTCAGACAGAGGAACGCAGTTCACCTCTCATTTCTGGCAGCAGTTGCATGAAGCCTTGGGCACACATCTGAATTTCAGTTCAGCTTATCATCCGCAGACAGATGGCCAGACCGAAAGAACCAATCAAATTCTCGAAGACATGTTGAGAGCCTGTGCGTTGCAAGATCAGTCCGGATGGGACAAGCGATTGCCTTATGCAGAGTTTTCCTATAACAACAGTTACCAGGCCAGTTTGAAGATGTCACCATTTCAAGCACTCTATGGAAGGAGTTGTAGAACTCCGTTGCAATGGGATCAGCCTGGAGAAAAGCAGGTGTTTGGGCCAGACATTTTGCTTGAAGCCGAAGAGAACATCAAGATGGTCCGAGAGAATCTGAAGATAGCGCAATCGAGGCAGCGAAGCTATGCAGACACAAGAAGAAGAGAGCTGAGTTTTGAAGTCGGAGACTTTGTCTATCTGAAAGTGTCACCGATCAGAGGAGTCAGAAGGTTCGGAGTGAAGGGCAAGCTAGCACCCCGCTACATTGGTCCGTACCAGATCCTCTCAAAGCGTGGAGAAGTGGCTTATCAGCTCAGCCTGCCAGAGAATTTGTCTGCTGTGCATGATGTCTTTCATGTGTCTCAGTTGAAGAAGTGCTTGCGTGTGCCAGAAGAGCAGTTGCCAGTGGAAGGTCTGGAAGTCCAGGAGGACTTGACCTATGTTGAGAAGCCAGCTCAGATCCTTGAGATTGCAGACAGAGTCACCCGAAGGAAAACCATCAGAATGTGCAAAGTCAGATGGGATCACCACTCTGAGGAAGAAGCAACCTGGGAGCGTGAAGATGATCTGATGGCTAAGTACCCAGAGCTCTTTGCTAGCCAGCCCTGAATCTCGAGGGCGAGATTCTTTTAAGGGGGATAGGTTTGTAACGCCCCGAATTTTTTGCAGTTGAATTTTTTCTTTTCTTTACTCGCCAAATTCGGGCGTTACCTTTTCTTTTTCTTTTTCCCCTCGCTAAACCTTGATCTTTTTCCAAAGTTTTAGCGGGATTCGGTTTGGAATTCCCGTGTAAAGAAAAACCCTAAAACTGTTTTATGTTGTTTGATGCACCATGCCGAACCATGCATTCTTCGATTGTTTGAAAGTGCAAATGCATTCATCTAGAAAGATCGGATTTCGAAAAGGAGATAATCTTTTCTTTTTCTTTTTCTTTCTTTCTCTCTCCCTCTTCCCCTTTCTCTCTCCCGCGCCGTGGGCCTCTTGGCCGGCCCAGCCGCCCCTGCGCGCCCCCCCTCTTGGGCCTGGATAGGCCCAACCGCCCCCACCCCTCCCCTTTTCCCCAAACCCCCTCTCCCTCTCCCTCCCTCTCTCTCATTCTCTCCCTAAGCCGCCGCCCCTACCCCCTGCCCTAGCCGCCGCCCCCTGCCCTTGCAGCTCGGCCGCCGCCCTCGCCGGTTCGGCTGCCCAACGCCGGTGAGCCCCCCTCCTCTCTCTCCTCCCTCCCTCTCCCCTCTCCCCTCCTCTCCCCTTGGCAGCCCAGCCGCCCTGGCCCCCTAGCCGCGCCGCCCTGGCCCTTGGCCGCGCGCCCGGCCAGCCCCAGCCGGCCCCCGGCCAGCCCCCAGCCCCGCCTGGCCGCGCCCTGGCGCCCCCGGCCAGCCCCCAGCCCGCCCCCAGCCGGCCTCGGCCAGCCCTTGGCCGCGCCCCCGGCCGCGTCCCCAGCCCGCTCGGCCGCGCGCCTGGCCGGCTCGGCCGCCTGGCCAGCCCGACCCCCCCCTGCGCGCCACCGGCTCAGCCGCCCTGGCCGCCGGTTCGGCCGCCCAGCTCGGCTGCCCGCGCCCGCGCCCGCGCCCAGCTTGGCCGCCCTGCCCCGGCCGGTTCAACCGCCCCCCCCCTGTTTTTTTTTATTATTTTTTTTATTTTATTTTATTTTAGTTTACTTTCTGTGATCATAGTTATTTTATTTTAGGTAGGCTAATCATTGTTAATGTTATTGAAATATGAAGCTTAATTTAGAATTCCGTGATGCTAGTTGATTCACGTAGTTAATTGTTTATCTCATTCAATGTTGATCAACTAAAAATGATTAGGTTTCCATTAGTGCATATAACAGAATTCTTTTGCTAAGAACCAGTTGTAACTAATCATTAGTGCATAAACTTTAACCCCCTGCGAGACCCTTTCCCGTTTCTTTCTAACCATAACAAATGCGATATCGAATGTCATACTTGATGCATACTCGCTTTACTTGTTCCCTTGTATGGTGTACTGTTCTTTTGTATTAAATATGTGGATGTATGTATGTTTGCGCTCGCATAGAGAACGATCCGGTCGAAGAGCCCGAGGAATTCGCAGGAGAAGCCCCTGAGCAGCAGTCGGTTGGTGGAGGCAAGTGTCCTTTGACCTATCTCTGTCCTATTCATTCTTTAATTCACCTCCCGCATTACACATTTATACCTAAGGATTGACTAGCTTTTGTTATTCATGTCCTTGTTTACCTATTTGGGTCGGATTATTACTGCTTAGTCTGATGCTATTGCCCAACTCTAATCAATGAACATGATGTGATTATCTATGATACGCTGTTTTCCCCTTCTTATTTATGATTATATTTGTGACCTTTAAGGGGACTCGAGCGGTTTCTCGAGTGCCTCTCCGTAAGGACCTGTTCAATGGATGACCGCCCGGGAAAACAGTGCAACCATGAGGGTGGAATGGGACGCCCTTAGCTGAATAATTGGAGGAACCGGGGTGTAGTTCGCTTAGCCGTTGTGCCGTCAATGGGGCTCGGTGTATGCGGCTCGCTCTGCCAAGGTTGATTTGTCCCTTAGGGAGGAGTGCGGTACATTTAGGAAACCTAACGGACGGCTACAGCCTCGGGGAATCTTTGTAAAGGCTACGTAGTGATGCCCTGCTGGACCACCTAGGTAGTGGTCAATGGGGAGTCGCTCTCTCCGGGCAGAAAGGGAATCACGGCTTGTGGGTAAAGTGCACAACCTCTGCAGAGTGTTATGAAACTGATATATCAGCCGTGCTCACGGTTATGAGCGGCCAAGGGAGCTCCAGAGATTAGTGATACTTGATCAGAGACATTTTGGTACAGGTGGCAATGAGATTGATGATTCTGATTATGAGTATGGTGCTGGTAAGTGGTATTCTTTCCGTTTGGAAAGGATACATTGGGCTAATAACTTGGGTTAATGTTAAAACCTGGCTTTCTACTAGTAAGTAATAACCTGACCAACTAAAAGCAACTGCTTGACTTATCCCCACATAAAGCTAGTCCACTACAGCCAAACGGGATGCTTGCTGAGTATGTTGATGTGTACTCACCCTTGCTCTACACACCAAATCCCCCCCCCCCAGGTTGTCAGCATTGCAACCACTGCTCAGGAGAAGATGAAGCTGTGGAAGGAGACTTCCAGGAGTTCCAAGACTACGACGAGTTCTAGGCGTGGGTTAGCGGCAACCCCCAGTCGGCTGCCTGTGAAGGCCGTGTTATCTACGTTTCTTTTCCGCACTTTGATTTATTGTAAGAACTATATGGACGTCTCAGACGTATGATGTAATCGACTATTATTTCCCCTTTTAATACTATTTGAGCACTGTGTGATGATGTCCATGTTATGTAACTGCTGTGTACGTGAATAACTGATCCTGGCACGTACATGGTTCGCATTCGGTTTACCTTCTAAAAACCGGGTGTGACACGTGGGCTGCGTATTGCGGTGCATCGGTGACCCACCCTGATCGCACGGTGAAGCGGCGCTGTGGTCCCAAGCAGTGGCCGGGTGGCCTCATCTTAGTCGCGCGTCGCGGCGGGTTCATCGCCGACCCGTGTTCTTCCCCCCGTGTGGACTTGGACCCTGACGCCATTAGCACTGGTATGAAACCCTCCCTAGAAATCACCTTTGTCTGCGCGCCGTGTGGCGACAGGCGTCGTAGGAATTAGCGCTCATTTGAGTCGCGAATTGGCGCAGTGACGTGTCGTGTTGGCCATCGCCGGTGGCGCTGGGTCGGCAGTGGTGCTGGGCACCGTCGGGGGGGAATTGCGGGGGAACACGGCGTCTGTGCCGTCTGATCCAATTTGGACAGCGTAGAGTTGATCAACGGGTAACTCTTAGCTGTAGCGGATCGTGACCGTAGATTAGGAATCCCATGGTTGCGGATACTTACCAATTCGAGACTTCAAATCCAACCGTTGATTCCAAATCATAGGGCGGGAAAGAGAGATCTAGTTAGTGATTTAATCCCGACCGCTAGCGGATGATTGGACCATCCATATTCGCCCATACCCCTTCGCGGTTGTAACTTTGCGTAAGAGACCCTGTAAAAGATAGAAATCAACCCACAGTCCTCGCGGTTGTGGTCTGAGTCTGAGTACTTTTTCGTTCAAGTCCCTGCGTTTTCTGTTAATATTGCGCGCAGTCCAGACCTATAGGAAAAAAGATAAATTCATTTAGAAAAAGGTTTTTAGTGCAAAATTAATTCCAAGAACTTGTTTAATTCCTAGAAAATGCATTTTAACTCCTTTTTAATCCACTCTAGTTCTATAATTTTGTAATAACATTGTTTATCACTTAGTGCCACTGTTTCAACACGAAATCCACATTAGAATTGATCACTCAATTAATTTTGTACCAAACACTTAAGAACTTCGGAAAATCATAACTTAAAATCCGTAACCCCGAATTTAGTGACCCTTTTTCCTACGATCTCATTTCGATGTGTAGATTAATATTATGTATTCTGTATTTATGTTTGGTGTGATGTTAATTTCAGCTATACCATGTTTGTTTGTACTATTGCGAGTAGACGAGCAAGCCACAAAGGATCTGCGTGTTCAGCAGGTAGAAGTTGTTGGGCAGGAGCTCATTGAAGGCAAGTTGTGCCCTTGACCACTTTTATTTACCCAATAATATTCTTTATAATCATTTTATCATGCATGGGCTTAATTTTGATGGGACCCAATAGGTCACCTAGTCTGGTTATCTTTTCATCTTGTTTACCCCTAAACTTTTGGGTAGTCTTTGCTATTGCTATATATGGTTTAGGGTGTTGAGATAACTATTACACATGATCATTCTTTATTATTGTTTTATTTCTATTCATGATAAGACAACTATGTTAATTGGAACATCGAGCTTAACTTGAGAAACACGTGCCACCACAATGGTGGAATAGGACGCCCTTGGCTAACTAACTAGGAAAGCTAGTGGAGGACTATCTTACCTAAAAGGGGCAAGGGCAGTAGGGGAGTAGGCGTGTAGGGAGGTTCTCGAGTTGATTTTGCTGCGATGGCGGTCAGACGCGGGATTCCTGCATTGCTCTTCCTAGAAACTGTAGCGGGTTTTTCTGAAGCTAGTGGAACTTTGTAAAGGCCTCATAGTGGATCCCTAGCCATTCACCTCGGTAGTGTCTAAGGGTCTAGGTAACCCAGGCTACATAGGATACACGACTTATGGGTATAGGGTACAACCTCTGCAGAGTGTAAAACTGGTATACTAGCCGTGCTCGCGGTCATGAGCAACTCAAGACTCTTGCATGATTAATTTATGGAATTAAATTCAATTTGTCATTTGCATCGCATTGGGATTTATTATTAATTTTGATCTATTATTACTCTAGTTTGGTTCTTACTTACATTTAGTAACTGCTGATAAAACTTGACCAACTTATTAAAAGCATAAGTATATCATACGAACACAACGATCCAGTAACCATAGTTGACTGGGAGAGGACGGCCTAGACCTCTCACGGACTCATCGCGGCCTTCTTCATGCTCCTTATATTGTGGTAACTGTCCTTGACTTGGGGGATGTGAGTACAGCAAGGGTGAGCTCACATACGTTCATCGCTCAACAAGTTGTGGGGAATAATGTGCATGAGCTCACTTACAGTGAGGCTCATGTGGAGTGTAAGGCTTACTAAAGGAGATGGTTAAAGCTGAGCATTGTTTTTAAAGTTGGTCAAAATTTTATTAGCAGTTACTAAGTATAATTAGATACCAACCTAAATAAATAAGAGATCAAAATTAATAATAACACCCACGATGCAATGCATATGAAAAATTAAGTTTAATTCCATAATTTAATCATGCGAGAGTCCCAAGTCGCTCTTGACCGTGAGCACGACTAATATACCAGTTTTACACTCTGCAGAGGTTGCACATCTTTATCCATAAGTCGTGTTACCCATTTTCCACGGGGTTGTACGGACCCCATACACCGCTACCGAGAAAGCGAGGCAGGGTAGCACTATGAGGCCTTTCCAAAGTTCCACTAGTTTGAGAAAACCCACTACGGTTTCAGGAAGAATGAAGCATAGGAATCCTTCGTCCGAAATGTCGTCGCAACAGTTCGACCCGAGGACCTCCCTATACTCTGCAGCGATGCCTCCCCGCTTGCCCTTTTTGGGTAAGGTAATCTCTCCCTAGCTTTCCTAATTACTTGGCTAAGGGCGTCCCATTCCACCCTTGTGGTAGCACTGTTATCTCAAATTAAGCTCCATGTTCTAATTAACACAATAGTCTTTTCATGAACAATAATTAAATCCACAACAATGTTGGAACATGATCATAATTCAACATATCATTAATCCCAAAACCAGGTAGAGCAATAGTAATATTACCCAATAGTTCATTTGTTTGCAAGGTGTGGGATAAACAATATTAGGGAAACCTATTAGGTCCCATCAAATTAACCTAAGCATGTTATAGTGATTAGCAGGAACCTTATTAGGTAAAGAGAAAAGTGATCAAGGGCACAACTTGCCTTAGACTTGAGATCCCTAGGTACCAAGTTGGTCTTCAGATTCTCGTGACCTCACTGCTATTTGTAACAATACATACAGATAAACAAGGAGTACATAAACATAACAGTACACAAAACATGAGAAAAAAATGTGTAAGAATATTCTACACGATGCTACGAGAGCGTAGGTTCGAGAACCACTAAATTCAGAGTTACGGTTAAAGAGTTATGATTTTCTGAAATTTAAGTGTTAGATATAAAACAAATTAAGTGCATAATTTTATCCTATATTTCATAATAAAATAAAGTTACCAGATGATAAATAATATTAATATGAATTTAATGCAACTGGAACGGATAAAAAGGAGTTAAAATGAATTAATTATGAATTTAACAAGGTTCTGGAATTCTTTCTATACTAGAAATCATTTTCAAATTAATTTTCTCAATATCCAGAAATACATGGACCGCGGCCAATATTTTATGAAAGAGCAGGGGTTACTCTGTAAATTGTAGGGCTTGGTTGAAACGGTTTCTGACTAGAACTGGACTGCGGGTTAATTCAGCTAAAGTATAGGGTCTCTTTTGTAACTTTACGAGGCCGAAAGAGGTATCAGATAATCAGATCTGTCCGATCGATATCTGGCGGTCCAGATTAGACCCATCGTTCCAATGAACTGGTACACACAGGGCACTGTTGATCCCGAGATTAACGATCCGGAGGCCGAATTTCCCCAATCCCACTGGATCTGAATCCAGCGGTCCCGGTTTAAAGCATACGAGTTCCATCTTGACCGCAAGATTGAACATCGATGGTTCGTAGCCGATAAGGTGAAACAGTACGCCGACATCTAATCCTAACTGCACGTTGTTTGATCAACGGTCCACACGACCCCAACATCTTCACCCCCATGCCGCCCCTAGGACTCACAGCGCCACCGACCACACTACAGCGGAGCTCACGTCGGCGAGTGGCGCCCATCCAAACTCAAGCCCCAATACCCATACCGAGGCGCGCTACACGGGCAGAAGAACATAGTGAGCACGGGGAAGGAGTTCAACCGGCGCTTACGTGGAGCCGTGCTCATACTACGGGGGGATGTGTTCCGCGGTGGACCAACGGCGACGGCGAGAAATTTCAGAGGCGCAGGCTAGGAATTCCGAGCGGCACGGCTTTGACCACCCTTCTACAGGTCTAGGGAAGCCCCGAGGCACAACCCCAAGTCCCCGGTCGCAGGTGCGATGAAGTTCACCCGCGACGGCGCCCCGCTCTCTCACACAGCTCCCCCTGCTCGCCCCAATGGTGCCCACGGTTGTGCTTGAACGACGACTCGGATGAAGGAGGCGAGGTATGGTTGGTAGGAGTGTTTTATACCCACAAAGGGTAGAGCTCGGCCTGAGGTCGATCAGCGAATCCTAGGCGAGTTCGCTCCTGGCCGCGCTCCAATCACGAGTTTGTTGACGGATCTAAGCTGACGGACCCACATGCAGTGGGACAAGCACGCATAGGTCCAGCCACGCGGTTGTGCCCAGAGACCCCCGGGCGGGACCGGCCGGTCAGTGGCGCGCCGAGCGCGCGGTTGGGCAGAGAGGGGAGAATGGACCGAGGGCAGGGTGAATTCATTTGTTCTTTTCTTTTTTATTTTAATTTATGTGTTGTTTTCTAATTTAAAGTTTCAAATTCAAATTTCAATTAAAAGTTCAAATGCTCATTCCATAAAATACCAGTATGAATGCAAAACATAATTGTTTAATTTATTTGTTTATTTATTTATAAAAAATGTTTTCAATTATCAAACTCACACATTATTATTTTTAAGGAAACATTATATTTGAATATGGGATCAAATCAAAAAATACAAAAAATGATTATTAATATATAATATTTTACATGAGTTATGTTAATTTAAATATTTTTAAGGAGTGCTTTACTTATATAGTTTATGGAGAGAATAAAAATAGATTGGAAGTCATTTTATTCTCAAATCTTTGGAGAACTTTTTATATATCACAAATTAGGATTTTGGGTGCTATAGGCCATTCCTGAGGAGCTTCTGCTTGAGCTACCTGAAATCAGCGTTATTGATGTCCGCATAGATTGCTAGGATGAAGCACCTTCAGCTAGTTTGCTGGTCGGGCCAGAGATAAGTCTGCCAGCCCCCATAGGACTTCTACATCAGTCAAACTTGCCACAGACATAGTCTCGACCCTAGAGGACACTTTAGCCCCAGAGGGTGCTCCAGCCCCTGCGGGTGCCGTAGTTGGTTCTCCTTCTGCTACTTCAATGGAGGTTCACATTGGGTCGCCAATACCTCAGACAGATGATGTTGTGGCAACAAGTTGTGTCCTACCCATCGGGCCTAGTCTAGCCGACCCAACCACTTTGAAGGTCAGTGGTTCCGGTGCTAGAATCCCAATGGGTGTCGCACTTAGTTTGGGAGATTCAGAACCTTAAACGCTTGTCCCAAGTCCTCTTGTGGCTTCCGTTGGTGCTACTGCTCCCGGGGATGTCTTGGTTGTTCTAGCTTTAGGTCTTTACTCTTCCTTGTGAACTTGCAGGTACTTGGTTTTGTATCTCACATTACTTTGTATTTTTCAATGGGTGTTCTATTTGTCGACTTCTATCTTCACAGGGTGTCTTGGATCAAGTAGTCATTCAGCTAAAAGCACATGGAGCTCCAGTACCTAAACAAAAATATCTTCTTTGTCACCGGGGAGTCCTATTGTTCTTCATAAGAAAGTAGATGATTTGAAGGTTGCCAATGCTGGTAAGTTTTTGATGTCATTCCTTGCTGATTTTTCTTATTCTCGTTCATATTTTTGATGACTGTCAGTTGTTTCTTCAGCTTTGACTCGGCGGTGTTTCGATGCCGAGGAGAGATGCACCTGAAATCAAGCAGAGCTTGATCAAGTCACTAGGTTCCTTGATGGTGCCCGCGCCATGAATTCCTCCATACAGTCAAAGTTAGACTTGGAGAAGAAAACCCACAAGGTAATTTGCCAGAAGCTTCAGGTTGCTTATTCCAAGTTGTCGACCTATTATCAAGGATTCTCCCATACACAGGAGGAGATACAGAGGCTTAAGGATGAGAACCAGACGCTACTCTCTTCTTGAAACAGTCTTGACAAGCTGTACAGGGATGCCTCCAACTCCCTTACCACTTTGGATAGGAGCCACAAGTTTACCATGGAGGAGGTGGAGCGCAAGAGGAATGAGCTGAAGGGGTCCTAGGAGGGGGTGTCAATGCTTAGCAGGTCGCTATCTTCCAAGGATTCTACCATCAAATATCTTCGTGCCTCAAAGAAGTTTGTGTTGCAGGAGTTGGAGACTGTCCGATGAAATATCAAGGTCTTAGAAAATGACCATGAAATTATGAAGGTGGGGTATGAAAAAGCGATGGATAAGGCAGTCCACGCTGGCCATCTTCTGATGAAGAGACTCGACGTTGTGGTTCCCGATGACATTTTCAGGTGTTCTAGTTGCGTCAATGACTACGGCTAGGGCTCCTGTCCCTAGTCGTCCCGTGGCCGATTCCACTCCTATAAATGCTCCCGCGAGATATATTGTAAACATGGAAAGTAGAACCATTGTTGCTTAAGTGGGAGGCGCTTCCTCCTTTCATAAGTGTACATGACAATTTAGTTTGAATCTAAGCTGTGGAACTGCTTTGTTGTATTGTAACGAGTTGTGGGAAAAAGGGGACCTAGTGTTCGTCCTTGTATTTTTTTTCTTGATGGGATTTTGCATGCATCCCTTTTGCGTGTAAGTGTGTGTAGGTATGAGGTGCCCACTTAAGCACTTCTCGATTCGAGTCGATAACTTAGTTAGTAGGGCATGGAGTGCACCCTTTGTTCGTAAGCGCGAGCATGTGACACCGACTTAAGCCGTTCTCGACTTAAGTCGATTGCTCTGTTAGTAGGGTATAATATGCATCATTTGTTTGTAAGCGTGAGCATGTGTCATCGACTTAAGCCGATTGCTCCGTTAGTAAGATATAGTATGCACACTTTGTTTGTAACGTGAGCATGAGACACCGAATTAAGCCGATCCCTATTTATATCATGCATGTACATATATAGGACGATATTGCAACTAAATAACCAATCTCCCTTTATGTAATGCCACAAGCAAGCATTTGGATCGGTTCTATGTGAGTTCTATGTGTGCGAGTTCATGAGATAGAACGGACGATACATCACAAACTTTGGCTAGATATTATTAGTCATGTATGTATTTATGTCATTAAAGATGAAAATGTGTTGTCGAGTGTAAATAGATGATGTTTATAAACTTCCTTTATAGTAATTTCAACGAGGAAAGCCGGAGAACTTGACCGAATGTGCATTGTATGACATAAATTAAGGACCTATGCACATTCATAATGAAAGAGGTCATTCCCGTTGAAAAAAATATCAGGATTCTCCCGGTACATTAGCTAGGCCAAAGTTTAGAGTGCTCACAGAACTTAGTAGACTATCTCTTAGCCGAGATAGTTATTAGAGTTTAGATGAAAACTTTGATGTATAGAATGTGTGATGGTTGTAATTAAACACAAGACTTTGATGTATATAAATGTATGATAGAATTTAATTCCATGTTGTTTTCAATATGATATCAACATATATGTGTGTAAATATATGTAAAATTCAGTTTTGTTTGAAAATTTCAAAAAAAAGGAAAATTACCATTGGCGATCTAATAAAGAAAACCACCATTGAAATTCTATTTTTACTGGAGGTTGGTTTAGAGAACCACCGGTGGAAATTCTTTTTCCACTCACGGTTTCTCTAAGAAAACCTCAAGTAAAAATAACATTTTCACTGACGAATCCAAAACAATCATCAGTGGAAATGCTGACGCCTAGCATTGGTGGTACAAAAAAAATGTCAGTGCAAATAGGTATATTAAACCGCTGTTATAGAACTTATGTGTACTAGTGCAACTCAATACTTATGATAAACGCGTTTTTCCTTCGACATGGACGTTCAGAAAAAACTGGTGAGATGTTTATCTGCCTACCCCATCAGTTGGTCGTTGGCCCAAACCACATAGCACATTGGAACATGTAACCAAAAAAAGGGTACAGCTTGAAGTTTTCTTGGGAGAAAACGCTACGCGTTTCGGAGTGACCGAGGACGGGCAGGAAAGCTGAAGCAATTTCTGGGACTGATGGTGGTGTGCTGTGCCTTTGAAGATGTATACGGCATGACTGCTGCTACGGTACGTACTAGCGGGACAGCCGTCTCATGAGATGGCTATGGCTTGGGCGTTAGTACTACGCGTTGTACTGACGGAGCAGAGCCAGGTCCGCGCTTGTGTGTGTACTCCACAACTCTATTGTAGTGCCAGGTCAGGTGCATCGTTGTACTGCCGAGGCGACGAAGCGGGCGGTACGAATCGCTGCTTCTCTGGCAGCAGTACTGTACTGCACTGCACTGCACTGCTTCTCTAGCTGGCAAGTCAATGTTGCGTGCGTGCGTGCTGTGCGTGCATATATAGATCTCCAACGTTCCATGGAGGTGATGGCATTAGTGGCAGGCAGCAGGTTTGGTAACACATGCACAGCTCAGGTAAAGCGCGAGCGGAGAGATGGGTTGGTTTTGATTTGGAGACAGGGATGAGGCAGAGCATGGGATGAGGCCATCAACAAAGTGGAGGGACTAGCTTGTGAGGCAGAAAGAAGGTGCAAGTGCCTCCCTGGTGAAACGATGATGGCAGTGTTGTTGCTCCCTCCCCTGCACTGCCTCTTCCCTGGCTCCGATACCTCACCGTTGCCCATCCATCATCTCCCTCTCGCTCTCGTTTATGCTGTTGCCTGCATTCTTTTTCACAGTAGGCATGCAGTATATACTTTTGGTTCTCTTTGCAATATATACTGCAGGTTTGCTAATCAAGCCTAAGAATCTCCCGCCTGGAGTGGACTGTACTTTCAGGAAAATCGTTCTAAAATATCCGGTCTGCATCTTCGGGGAGGACGATTGGGCGGCGTCACGTCGCGACGATGCCTCGGTACCCCAAGAAACAGGATCCCCATCGATCGGTGCTCAAGCTCGCCAGCAACCAAAGAAAAGATGCCTCCGAGAAAAACAATTTCCAGCTTCCCCGATTCAACACATGTGGATTAGCACAAACTCTCTTGTTTAGCTTTGATTTAGATCTAGTTCCTCTGAATTGGTTCCACCTAATTCTTGACCCTTCGGCGGTGTATAGTCGGACGGAGGACTCTCGTTAATTATTACCAAAACGCTGCAAGATGATTTCTCACTGAAATCCGGTGTTGGGTGCAAACATGATCTGATCTAGTACTAGTACATTTCTACTTATTACCTTGTGAAGGCTGCGTTTGGTTTCCTGAGATTTTTTTAAAATCCGGTGTTCCACAGAATCCAAGGTAGCAGCATCCGACACACTGCAGCTGGAACTGAGTAGATTATATAGCACTGCTCTTTCAATAACTAGAGAAAGTCTAGGTCGGACGGTGCAATCCGATCGAGTCGGACCAATTCTGGATGTCTATAAAACAAGACTCGGAGTACTAGGGTTCAGTTTTCACGGTCCACCCCGATTCATTAGCGATGGCGCGGGCGACGACGGTTGCCCGAGAGCATGCACAGCGGTGGACTCCTAGCCGGTGGCCGCGGCTTCCTGACCTCGACGCGCGGTGGCGGCGGTTCCCAGGTCTGCGGCGGCGGCTCTCCGATCCAGAGGGCGAGCGACAGCAGAACCCTTGTGCGGGCAAACGGCGGCGTCCCCGGGGCCTCACGGCGGCGGCACTTCTAAGGCCGGCGAGCAAGCGGCGCCCCTCGACGTGCGAGTAGCGACGGCGACGCATGAGGCGCGAGGTTCGAGCGAGCAGCGTCATGGAAGGCGCGAGGTGCGCGCAGTGATGATCGCGCGTGATATCCTCCGATCCGGCGCAGTTTGGGCTTCCCGAGTGACGACCTACATTT
Source organism: Zea luxurians (assembly GCA_029449295.1). Lineage (NCBI taxonomy): Eukaryota > Viridiplantae > Streptophyta > Magnoliopsida > Poales > Poaceae > Zea > Zea luxurians. Next base: position 31,832,275 of record JAOPSE010000014.1, read on the forward strand.
GTGCTTGTGTCATCGACGACGTCCTCCGGCCACTACCTCATCCGATTCATGTTTTATTTTTGATTATTGTGTTTTATGCCTACCGCATGTATTATTTACGCTAAAAACTATACGATTTTATGCTTGAACGCGGAGTTCGTATATCAGTTTGCTGCATGCATATTTTTGCATGCACATTGGAAAGGCAATTCCTTGATTTATGCTGTTCGTAATTATCATAAAAAATCAAATCAAATCACTTATGTTCGTAAATACCCGATTTTTACGTCTGCCATAAAACTGTCTCTAATTTTTGCTGGCGTTCTTAGTTGAACCGATATATTATGCTACACAGTGTAAATATTTATGCAACGTTGTATAAGAATTTATGCTCTATATGACTCATGCTACACAGTATAAATTCATGCGCATGCAGCTAGTAACAGTTTTTTTACGCAGTATACCAAATTGCATAATTACCTACACAATGTAGCATATTTAGTATCAGTATATATCATAAAATGGTCCTCACGAGTCTAGTCGCATGGCTATTCCAGCGATCCTAAATTTACGTAGGAAATAAAGCATTTAAAAATAAAAACTGTCACACATATCTTTCCTAAATTTACGCTTATGCAAGGGAACGTGTTTGACTCATACATGCATTTTGCCATAATTTTTGGATCTGTATAAAAATAGAAATCGCATGCATGCGGTTGCCATGTTTTTTGGATCTGCCATAAAAATAGGATCGTAATAACAACCTACTAGAGATATCAACCTTTCACATTGGCTCGGTATTTACGCTTATAATTGAGGGATTTTATGCTCAAAACTTAAGATTTTTACGCTCCAACCTGGAGATGCATCCACCGGTGAACAACATGCCAGATTTTTTACGTAGTGTACCGAATTGCATAAATACCTACACCGTGTAGTATAATTAGTATAAGTATATATCATAAACTAGTTTTAATGTGTTTAGCTGCATGGCTGTTGGAGGGATCTTATATTTATGAAGGAAATAAAACATTAAATACGATTTTTTGTTTTATGCATGCAATTCATTTCTTTTCATTGCACATTCTTCCCATTATAAATTCGTGCCCATGCAGTTGGTAATAGATTTTTACGCAGTATACCGAATTGCATAATTATCTACACAGTGTAGCATATTTAGTATCAGTATATATCATAAATTAGTCCTTACGCGTCTAGTTGCATGGCTGTTGCAGCGATCCTAAATTTATGGAGGAAATAAATCATTTAAAAATAGAAACCGCAACACATGTCTTTTCTAAATTTACGTGCATGCAAGAGAACGTGTTTGACTAATGCATGTGTTCTTTTTTTTTCGCGCACAGACGTGAGACGGGTGGTGCACCCGACAGCCTGGTTGAGTCGCACTGGTTTAAACCAAGTTGGAGTGGTGATCGATCTGGGCTTTCCTTTAACTATATATATATATACACTACAGATATAATAGCTTAGTTCATTTTGAAACAATTTTATCTAAGATTCTTGGAATCCCACGAAAACCAAACAGGCAACTAGAGCTGCAATGTCTATGGTATGTTTGGAACTCCTACAGATAATTGTTAGCAGCTAAATTGCTAAGGCTATTCACAATGGGCATTTCATGTCACTGTTTCCAAAAATGCCACATCAGATTTATGGATGAATGAAATACCCTCTCTCAATAGAGAGTTTCATCTCACTATTTCATATGTCAACATACTTCTTAAATGCTGCATATAAATAACCAATAGGATTTACTCAATTATATGAAGATGAAACAAAACACTCTCAGTGGAGGTTTCACACAGTTTCCAAGATCTTGGAAACGAGTTAACATGGTTTCATCCCCATGAAACTCCATGAAACTCTTCCTTCTTAAATGATATGACATGTCATCAAAATAGCTGATGTGGCAGGCTAATTAATACATGAAACACCCCATGAAACCTCTATTGTGAATAGCCTAACTAATTGTTAGCTGAACCTCCGACCAACAATTAGCCCATTAGTTGACTCAATCCCCAGTTAAAACTAGCTAAAAGACTAATCTGCACTTTATTCATCAAGAGTCAGCTGGCCCCCTTTCTTGAACCCACCCGACCCCTTCATTCCATCAGCGGAGTACCGTCACCTACGGTGTACTAAACCGTTTAACCCTAAAAACCTGCTTTTCATTTTAAATTATAAAACGCTTTTCAGGTTTACCAGCCAAGAAACAGCATTTTCCGGCCGGTTTTCGGTGTTTCTCAGCGGATTTTCGGTTTCCTCGGTAAATATCAGCGCATATGTTTTCAAATTAAAAAACAAAATTCAGCAAAAAAAAAACGTGTTTTCGGCAAAATTCGGTGTTTTATCGAAAATGGTGGTTGATTTTTTAGAAAAAACCAAAATTAAATATGAAATATATAAGAATACTCAAAAAATATTAAGACTTTTTTTTGGTTTTATGTTTTTTTTGCCATCACGGTTTTATCTATACTATACTTAAAGCACCAGTTTTAACGGTCGTCATGCGTCATTTTTTTACAAATAACCCTTCACAGCTATTTCAAATTAATCTGCTACATGTCTATAGATGCCAAACGACGCCCGACACGGGCTAGATGCATGCGGGCCACAACTATGGCACAGGCACGTCATGCCGGCCTGTTAACTGTGTCGGGTCAGCCTGTTAACCCGTCGATCCATTTAATTAAATCAGCGTAACGACGCCCGACACGGGCTAGATGCACGCGGGCCACAACTATTGCACAGGCACGTCATGCCGACCTACTAACTGTGTCGGGCCAGCCCGTTAGACCATCGATCCATTTAATTAAATCAGCGTAAAATGTTAAAAACGGTGCACGAGGTGGGGTTCCATGCTCTGATGGAGAAGGGCGGGAGACACTGGGTGAAACTGTCTAACCAGTAGAACATCACGCTAAGATGTTTTTAATTTTGAATATAAATTGTATATAGGTATATACGTTTTTTGTAAAATAAAAAAATAATCGTGTCGGACCGAGCCAGTACTACGGGCCGAGGCTACAACCCAAGCACGACACGACGTTCTTTGCTCTTGCAAGCATTAGGTCGTTTCTGAGACCACATTGGCGCAATGGACTACATGGTGTTTGAGGTTGCTGAATTGGATGGAGCAGCAATGATTTGTCACACTAACAGCAAAATGAAAGGTTATTTGTTGGTTTTAAACGTTAGTAATTGCTACGAAGTAGCGTAATTTATATAGAGCGCATCCAGTTTTTATTGATGTCTGACTTTAACAATCACTCTATATTTTGATCTATCTTTTTTATAAGTTTGACTTCATGTGACTTATTTTATAAACTTGATCTCACAAACTTTCTCTTATTTGGTATCTGTATGATGGAATTATGTCATTTTATAATCTCTGTTCATTCAGTCAATCATTGTGAACTCACTTTTAATCGCTAACTTCATTGGTCGTGTTGTACCAAAACATATTTGCATAGAGTAAACAATATCATCAGTTAGCCAAAATAAAAAAATATATTATACAGAGAGCGGAGACAATAAATAAAAAATCTTGAAATTTTTTGATAGATAGTTTACGTGAGTATTGTTGTAAGCCGTCGCAACGCACGGGTAACCGACTAGTGTTACTGTATATTTGAGAATAGTTTTTACTATAGCTTTTACATTAAAAAACTATTTGAAATACATAGCAGGAGCAAGAAAAATAAAATACATCAATCGAACTTATCTACCTAGTCTTCCTATTCAAGCACAACGGGACCCATAAGATACATATTCCTTGACACTTGCTTCCATTGTTACACTGTATGCATGACGCTGTTGCGAGTATTTGTTACTAACATAAATGAGATAGAGGAATTGTAGTGAACCCACGAGCATTTTTTTATTAACCAATGGATATATATACATAATATATAGGAGAGAAGGTCTGGGGAGTGAAACTGATTGGTCGAGCATCAGGAGCGCCATCTCAAGCCAAGCGTTGTATATGGACCTGCAGAATACCGTTTTGCACGGTAGACTATACTATTTATATAGTAAAGTTAAAATATTGAGTGAAATAATAGACGTGATAGAGAGACTGCTGGAGATAGCCAGACATTATGAAAAGTTCCCTTAGGATGCGGGGAGAAAGGACTCTGCAGAGTTAGTTAGGATACAATCATATCGTACACAATACTTGTAGCGCTCCTTAATTGAATCCATTCTTGACATCGATGAATGGTATTATTTCTCCAAAAATTATTGTAGGATAAAAAAGAAACATAGTAGATATGCCATTAAAAACTTATTAAAACCCAATAAAGGAGAATGACATAGTATATAATGATTATTGTCTCATTCTAAACTCATATGGAAAAATAATTTTGAGATAAAACTCATGTATAATTTAGAGGATGATATATGTTTTCGACATCCCTCTAAAAACCCAGTGGGAGAAAACAAGACCCCCATTGTGTAAAAACACAAAACCTGACTGTGATAAATAATTATGGGATTATGTAAAGTCCACTGAAGAAAACTTTTTGTAGAACAACTTGGATTTGTAGAATGTCGTCTAGAGGGGGGTGAATAGGCGAAACCTAAAATTTATAAGTTAAACACACACTAAAGTCGGGGTTTAGCGTTAGAATTAAATTCAAGTCCAAAATAATTTCTCTCTTGCCAGGAGTTGCTCAAGGATTGCGGATGACGGATGGGAGCCAACTCAAATTCACACTAGCAAGGAAACGTTAGAGAGAGGAAAACAAATCAAACAAGAGTCAAGGCAAGTGAACACGATGATTTGTTTTTGTTGGGGTCATGCTTCGTTGCGCCGAAGGTCTTGTAAGAAGAAGCAGCTTCGGCTGAAGTTGTCTCCAGGAGATGACCGAAGGTTCCTCTTCATGAAGCTTCGGTATTACAAACCGACTTAGAGATAGAATGACCTTTTAATCCATAAAGGTCTGGGTCAATGTTGTAAACTTTTATGAGGGACATAATTGTAATTCTTCACAGGCTGTGTCCTGTGTCTATAAATAGATAAACAGTACCCCTGTACTGTTCACGCTGACTTGGCATTTGCTTTCCGTCATTCTTGTGCTTTTGCCTTCCTGCAATCCGAAGGTACACTTGTAATTTGAAGTCATTTCTATTTTTATATGATAATAAAATAGAAATGACGTTCTGATAATATTTAAATGTTTATATTACTTTTTATATTGCATGTAAGTTCTTTGTCATAGTTTATTGTGCTTACGAAGATATGTTGTTTGTGACCTTCGTCCGAAACACATTATATCCCGAAGGGAAATAATGTCTCAAAGGACGAAGGGCTTTATCATTTAACACTTTTTATGTTGCCTTGTTCTTAATCCAAAGCATTTGAGAACAAGTCCCCAACATTGGCGCCCACCTCCGGTGAACTCACTTCCACTTTTTTGAGCTGATGGTTTCGTTCAACGATCAAGCTGGAGCTGCTTCGGCTCCGAAGCTGCTGTTCCCGATAACAGGCGGATCATGTTCAGAGCCAGCCAACAAGAAGCAGAAGAAGGAAGCACAGAGAAGAGTACAGCATGTTGGGGTGCAAGGACCCTTCATCAAGTCGAGATGGTCTCACATTCCTATTACCTTCTCCCAAGAGGACCTTCAACTCAAGGACTATCCACACAATGATGCTATGGTTATCTCTTGTGTGATCAAAGGATTTCTGGTCCACAATGTCTTAGTTGATACAGGCAGTGCAGCTGATATCATATTTGCTAAGGCCTTCAGACAAATGCAAGAGCCCGAAGACAAGATCCATGATGCTACGCACCCTCTTTGTGGCTTCGGAGGACGGCAGATTGTAGCACTTGGGAAGATTACCATGCCAGTAACCTTCGGATTTGTTAATAACACAAGGACTGAGCAAATTGTGTTTGATATTGTTGACATGGAGTATCCTTACAATGCTATCATTGGTCGCGGTACTCTCAATGCCTTCGAAGCAATCCTTCATCCTGCCTATCTTTGCATGAAGATACCTTCGGACCAAGGGCCTATTGCTATTCATGGAAGCCAGGAAGCTGCTAGAAGGGCCGAAGGAAGCTGGACTGACTCCAAAGCAATCCATAACATAGATGGAGCTGAAGCTTGTGAACAGTACAAATTCAGAAGGGAGAAAGCAGCTTCAGCAGATCAGCCGAAGCCCATGCTTTTATGTGAGGACATAGCAGAGCAGAAGGTGCTGTTGGGTTCCCAATTATCCGAAGAGCAGGAGAAAACCTTGATAAGGTTTTTGTTCAACAACAAAGATGTTTTTGCATGGTCAGCTAATGACCTCTGCGGAGTAAATCGGGATGTTATTGAACACTCGCTCAATGTTGACCCATCCTTCAGACCCCGAAAGCAGAGGCTTCGGAAAATGTCTGATGATAAGGCCGAAGGGGCTCGCAATGAAGTAAAAAGACTCCTCAGTGCAGGAGTTATCAGAGAAGTAAAGTACCCAGAGTGGCTAGCTAACACTGTTATGGTGAAGAAGGCCAATGGCAAGTGGAGAATGTGTATAGACTTTACAGATCTCAACAAGGCTTGTCCGAAGGATGAATTCCCATTGCCAAGAATAGACTCTTTAGTTGATGCAGCAGCTTCTTCAGAGCTCATGAGTCTGCTAGACTGTTACTCAGGTTATCACCAAATCTGGATGAAGAAGGAAGATGAGCCGAAGACTAGCTTCATAACCCCAAGTGGCACATATTGCTATCTTCGGATGCCTGAGGGACTCAAAAATGCTGGAGGAAGTTTTAGCAGAATGACTGCGAAGGTCCTCCAGTCTCAGATAGGCAGAAATGTGCTAACTTATGTTGATGACATCATTGTAAAAAGCACGAAACAGGAAAATCATATTGCTGATTTGCAGGAGACCTTCGCCAGTTTCAGGCAAGCTGGCTTAAAGCTAAACCCAGAAAAATGTGTCTTCGGAGTAAAGAAGGGGAAATTTCTTGGATGCTTGGTTTCAACAAAGGGAATTGAAGCTAATCCAAATAAAATTGAAGCTATACTTCGAATGGAGCCACCAACTACAAGAAAGGGGGCTCAAAGATTGACAGGGAGGCTGGCATCTCTCAATAGATTCATATCCAGATCAGCAGAAAGAAATTTACCATTCTTCGAGGTGCTGAAGTCAGCTGAAGTCTTCCAATGGGGACCAAGCCAACAAAAAGCCTTCGAAGAGCTGAAGCAATATTTGATAGATCTAACAACATTAACTCCACCAACGCCAGGGGCTCCTTTGTTGTTATACGTGGCAGCTTCGCACTCAGCAGTAAGTGCGGCACTTGTCCAGGAGAAGCTTGATGGCCAAGTCAAGAAGCAGGTTCCAGTGTATTTTGTATCTGAAGTCCTTAGTGTATCAAAGAAAAACTATACAGAACTGGAGAAGGTATTATATGCCGTTTTGATGGCATCCAGGAAGCTTCGGCATTATTTTCAGGCATACAATATTGCTGTTCCTTCTTCGCAGCCGTTAAAGGATATTATGAGAAATAGAGAAGCTACTGGACGGATTGGAAAATGGGCTGCAGAGCTCAATGAATTTTGCATTGATTATGTGCATAGATCCTCAATCCAGTCTCAAGCATTGGCAGATTTCATTGCCGATTGGACGCCAGGGGCTCATGATGAAGAAACAAATAAGGATGCCGAAGTGTGGACAGTGTTTTGTGATGGCTCTTGGGGAACCTTCGGAGCAGGAGCAGCCGCTGTGCTGGTCTCACCATCCAAAGTTAAAACTTGTTATGCAGCAAGACTTGATTTTAGCTGTACAAACAATGTTACTGAGTACGAAGCTCTGCTTTTGGGCCTTCGGAAATTAAAAGCAATGGGAATCAGAAGGGCCATCCTTAAAACTGATTCCCAGGTTGTTTCAGGTCATATCGACAAGAGTTGCAAGGCTAAAGATCCGAAGCTTGAAAAATATCTGGACACGGTCCGAAGAATCGAAGCTTCCTTCGAAGGATTTTCTGTCAAAAATATCCCTCGAGGACAAAATGAGCATGCTGATTTGCTAGCTAAGTCAGCAGCACAGGGGCTGCCTCTACCTTCGGATGTGTTTTTCGAAACAATAAAGGCACCTTCAGTGGAACTCCTTGAAAGAGCAGTCCTCAACATATCTCCTGTTTATAGCGAAGATTGGAGAACTGAGATCATCTCTTACCTTCAGGGTAAGTTCCTTTCAGATGACGAAGCTTATAGCAGGAGGATAGAGGCAAGAGCTCGTCCATATGTCATGATAGAAGGGGAGTTGTACAAGCATGGAGTTTGCGCTCCGCTGCTCAAGTGTTTATCTAGAGCCGAAGGTATAGAGTTGATGAAAGAAATACATGCAGGCCTGTGTGGATCTCACATTGGATCTAGGCCGTTACTTGGAAAAGTTTTCCGTCAAGGGTTTTATTGGCCGAAGGCAGCTTCGGATGCAGCGGAATTAGTTCAAAAGTGCGAAGGCTGTCAGAAATGTGCAAAAGATCAGAAACAACCTTCGTCTTTAACACAGCTCATACAACCCATCTGGCCATTGCAGAGGTGGGGCCTTGATTTATTAGGTCCATTGCCACCGGCTCAAGGGAATCTAAGATATGTTATAGTGGCTGTGGAGTATTTTTCTAAATGGATTGAGGCAAAGCCACTAGCCACAATAACTTCGGCCACTGTCCAAAAGTTTTTCTGGCAGAATATTGTTTGTCGTTTCGGGGTACCGAAGGCCATCACTGTAGATAATGGAACGCAATTCGACTCCGAAGCCTTCAGAAATTTCTGTGATCAAATTGGTACGAAGATCCATTTTGCATCAGTCAGGCATCCGGAGTCAAATGGGCTCGTTGAAAGAGCCAACGGCATTATAATGACAGGAATAATGAAGTTAATCTTCAATCAACCCAGGGGAAAGTGGCCAGATCAGTTAACTAAAGTGGTGTGGAGCCACAATACAACAACATCAAGGTCTACAGGCTTTACTCCATTCAAGTTATTATTCGGTGACGAAGCAATAACTCCGGAAGAAGCTAAAACTGGATCAATAAGAGTAGTAGCTTCGGCAGAATCAGGCCCTGAAGATGCTTGTTTTGTGGAAAAAGATGCCTTAGAAGGGATCAGGCTTCAGGCTGTGGAGAATATCAATAAATACCAAGCTGAAACAGTCAAATGGCGAGATAAAAAAGTTCGGCTAAAAAATATTGAGCCGGGACACTTGGTGCTTCGAAGAGTGGCCAACCCAGACACAGTAGGCAAGTTACAGTTGAAATGGGAGAGACCTTTCTTGGTAGCATCTTCGTCAAGGCCTGGTTCATACAGATTGAAGGACATGGACGGCAACGACATTCCAAGATCTTGGAATGCGGATGAGCTTCGGCGATATTATGTGTAACTTGATGTAACTTTTTTATGTTTTTTCTTTTTTCATGGCACCCTTTTCCTTTCTAAAGGGGGAGAAAGGTTTTTAATGGGGCCATCATATGTAATTTCCTTTTTTAGTTTTATAAGAGCAAAATTCCCCAAGGAATGTAAATGTAAAAGCTGAGAACGCACCATCGAGTGCCGAAAACTGAAAAAGCGAAGAAGCTCCAAAGTCGTTCCTAAGGGGATGCAGAGCTTACAGCGAAAAGTCAACGCTGATTCCGCCGAAAGTAAAAGGCGAAGAAGCTCCAAAGTCGTTCCTAAGGGGATGCAGAGCTTACAGCGAAAAGTCAACGCTGATTCCGCCGAAAGTAAAAGGCGAAGAAGCTCCAAAGACGTTCCTAAGGGAATGCAGAGCTAATGTGTGATTGTTTCTAAGGAAATAATGGCTGAGGGTATGGCTTCGGATATGTGTTTGGACATTCATTCGCACATCACATTACATCATAGCATTTGCATTCATAAATATTCATTCATGGCATAAGTGGTTGTTTCGGCAAAAAAGAAGAAGCGGTCTTTTATGCTTCGTTGTGTATAAAAAAGAGAGGTTTCGGCAAAAAAGAAGAAGCGGTCTTTTATGCTTCGTTGTGTATAAAAAAGAGAGGTTTCGGCAAAAAAGAAGAAGCAGTCTTTTATGCTTCGTTGTGTACGAAAAGAAGGGAAGGTGTTTTTTTTCGCCTTCGGCTCAAAATACTAATTTCGTCCACATCAAAGCGCCTCAATGGAAGGGTAAGGATATATTACAAGGTATGAACAAAGTTCATTAAGAACAGTTTAGCTGCATTTACAGAAGTTATTACAAAAGTCTCTTGAGTTTTTCTAGTCTACTCCTAACTAATCTTCATCGGGCTTCAGCTTCGGCGACATAATCTTTAAGCATCAGTTTCAGCTTCGTCATCCTACATGAATTAAGGTATTGTGAGTAAAAATCAAGTTTGAGGGGGAAGGTAAGCACAAAGTATGATTTCTTACTGGTTCAAGATGACTTCGAGCTTCATCTCCAGCTTTTTCTCGCCCGCCTTTGGTCCATATCATTTTTATAAATCTGTTTGAAATGCTTCGGGCGAGGTCAGGAATATCGTCTAGCATTGATGGAGATAGAGTGAAATTGGGTCTGTTGACGATTTTTCCATGATCACAGCCGGCCTTCAGAAATGCTGCAGCAGTACCCCGAGAAGCTACCCAGGCACAGAAGTCACCGTGCCCGGCTATAACTTCGTTAAGCTCATCAATTTCAGCTTCAATATGTTCGAAGGTTCTTGGCAAATTTTCAGCTGAAGGGGTGAACTTTCCACTGCTGGCTCCAACTGAATAAAAGATCTTTTTTAATTGTTGAATGCAGTTGTTACTAAATTTCAAACATTTGTCTTGAAGGCTCGTCAATGATTTCTTCAAATCTGAGTTTGTTTGGACTTCGGCCTCAAACTTTGAATTAAGCTCTAGCTTCTCTTGTTCAAATTGTTTTGACTGGCAGAGAAGCTTTGAATTCAATTCTGTTACTTTAGCTTCAGTTTCTGCCAATAAGCCTTCAGTTGTTTGGAGTTCGAAGTCTTTCTTTTCAATAATAGCTGATTGCTCCTTTATTCTGCTCTCTAAATTTTCAATTATAATTTCGTGCTTCTTATCCTCTAAATCTTGCTGCATTTTCAAAGCTTTGCTCAGTAGCATGCTCTGCACATAAACAACCTTCGTTAGGAACATTTTCATTATTAAAAACAATAGAAGTCAGAGAAAAGTTGTTTACCTTGAAATTGGAATAAAATAAGCTACCAACGATATGTTGTCGTCGGTAGCGGCTGATATCCGTTTCCAGCTTCGGAAAACCGATACTCTTTGATAGAGTACCGATGACCTTAGCTCCAGTTTGATCCCGGATGCAGTTCAATTTCTCATCGTCAATACCTCCGAAAAGAAGAGCTCCTGGTTTATATCCGCAGGATTTGGCATATTCTTTAAGCTCTTCTATTTCGGCCTTCGACAGTTCTTGCCCAACTAAATTTTGAAATATGAAGGATTCGTCCTCCGAAGTGTCTACGGCTATTTCCTTTCCCTTCCCAGGCAATGTGGCCATGGTTTCTTCGGCAGCAGTGGTAGCTTCTTCTGCGGCCATGTCTAGCAGTATTTTGTCGATATCTTCAATTGTAGTTTCCAAGTTCACATCTTCGGCCGAAGCGGCTTCGGTAGCCGCGACCTCCGAAGGTGCGACTTCGACATTTGTTGTGCCCTCAACCGCTGGCGCTTTCCGAGTTGAAGCCCTCGGTGGCGTCTTGTCAATGACTTCAGTTACTGCAATAATTCTTTGTCTCTTTGTTTTGGTTATCTTCTTCGATTTTTCGGGCTCCTCCACCTTTCGAAAAAGCTTCGTCAGTTGAGGCCCTAATGGACTTAGCTTCGTGGGCAGGGGTTCAGTCATTACCTTTAAGATTTCCTCCACGTCGGTGGAAGAGGGTGATGCAGGAGTCCCCTCTTCGTCGGATACTTTTCGCTTCGGAGATGATATTTTCTTCTTCGGAACATTCTTCTTTTTTGGTGGTTTTTCTTCATCTTCATTTAAAGCTTCGGCTCCCCTTTTCCTTTTTTGGCCCCCGGCACCTTTGCTCAGATTTTCATAATCAGGGTACTCAAAACCCAGGGCGTCCAGCACTCGATTGAGCCTTCGCTTCGGACGGGTGCCGAAGGCCGCAGTCATCAATTGATCTTCTTTTTTCGAGTAATTTCCAAGAATTTCATTGCACATTACTTCAACTGTGTCCAGCCACTCTTGGCAAGGTTTTTTAAAGTATTTCTTGATCTTGAAATGGTAAGGAAGTCGGACAAGTTCCCCTTCTTTCTTCTCCCCTTCCAGCTTCAGCATTTTCCATTCTTTTAAAGTAGGGAAAACCCTGAAGGCCAAGAACTCTTGAACCAGGTCCCTAGTACTGATATGCTCCGAAATAATTTTAAACTCACCCAGTGCAGCCCAGGTGGGACCTTCTAATGTCATGTGGCATCGCGGCCTTGTTTCTCCGAAGATCAATTCAAGTGGGCTTTGTACCAACTTCTCTTCGTCTTCGTCAACCTTCACATAAAACCACTCTGACTTCCAGCCTGTCGGCCATTTGCTTCGGTAGCTAATAACAGGAAACTTTGTGGTCTTCCGATAGGCAAAATTGTAGCAACCAAAGTTATCATGTAATCCATCTTTTCTGGCCTTCGTCTGGTAATGTAGCTCATGAACTCGACAAAAACTGTCGGCAAACGGTTCCACCGCCTGGCTTCGGAGGGCCCAGATGTAAACACTAAGCCTAACGATAGCGTTAGGAGTCAACTGGTGAAAATAGATACCAAACTTCTTCAATACATCTGCAATAATCCCATGGAGGGGGAATCTTAACCCAGCCTTTAGAAAGCTCTTGAAAATGACTATCTCATCCTTCTCTGGTTTCGGGGTAGTTTCTTCACCCCCGAAGCGAAGTCGCTTCTTCTGATTTTCACTGAAATAACCTGACTTTACCATCTTGGAGAGATCAGCCTTCGAAACGGTCGATTTTCCGAAGTCCAAGTGGCTGGGTTTACTTGGCATGGCAATGCGATAATCATCTTCGAGATCAGTATCTTCAATGTTCTCATCTGCTGCTTCGGCAGTTGCTTGTTCTGCTTCAACAGTGGGGATTTCCTCCGAAGTCACCAGTCCGGATCGTTGCATTGCTTCGGAGATGGGAACAGTCTCCGAACCTTCAGCTTCGTCTCCTTCACGCTCAACCCTGGCGGTAGATCGCACTCTGGCCATTTAATTCTGAGTTTGGGGAAATTGAATATTTTTTTCTCCCGAAGCCTTTCTTTCTGACGAAGCAGACTTCGAGATGGACTTTCGTTCGATTCTGAGAGTCAAGCTTCGGCTATGGTTAAAAATTTTGGCAGCAAAACAGTGCAAATAGCAATGAATGCTGTGGTAACTTCACACCTACCCGTCTGTTTATATAGTGCTGCAGGTAAGAAGGCGAAGCGCCAGGATTTTTACACCAGGCGGGCAGTCACTTGCACTCGCTACGCGGTGGACCGCAGAAACCAAACAGTAACTCTGCAAGGTGGGCCTGACACGCGCTCGGAAACTGAATCGTTTCTCGGCAACGAGCTCAGGGAAGGTGTTTTTTGGACCTTCGGCTTCCCGAAGCTTAAGAGGCTTTTTTCACGGATCAAGCTCGTTACGAAAAACGATCTAGCGCCGCGAAAGGGGCTACTGTTGGGGTCATGCTTCGTTGCGCCGAAGGTCTTGTAAGAAGAAGCAGCTTCGGCTGAAGTTGTCTCCAGGAGATGACCGAAGGTTCCTCTTCATGAAGCTTCGGTATTACAAACCGACTTAGAGATAGAATGACCTTTTAATCCATAAAGGTCTGGGTCAATGTTGTAAACTTTTATGAGGGACATAATTGTAATTCTTCACAGGCTGTGTCCTGTGTCTATAAATAGATGAACAGTACCCCTGTACTGTTCACGCTGACTTGGCATTTGCTTTCCGTCATTCTTGTGCTTTTGCCTTCCTGCAATCCGAAGGTACACTTGTAATTTGAAGTCATTTCTATTTTTATATGATAACAAAATAGAAATGACGTTCTGATAATATTTAAATGTTTATATTACTTTTTATATTGCATGTAAGTTCTTTGTCATAGTTTATTGTGCTTACGAAGATATGTTGTTTGTGACCTTCGTCCGAAACACATTATATCCCGAAGGGAAATAATGTCTCAAAGGACGAAGGGCTTTATCATTTAACACTTTTTATGTTGCATTGTTCTTAATCCAAAGCATTTGAGAACAAGTCCCCAACAGTTTTACTGAGGTTCGGTTCCAAAGAACCTAGTCCCTGTTGAGGAGGTCACAAAGACCGGGTCTATTTCAACCCTTTCTCTCTCTCAAACGGCCACTTAGACCGAGTGAGCCTTTTCCTTAATCTCTCGGGTCACTTAGACCCCGCAAGGACCACCACACACTTAGGTGTCTCTTGCTTCGATTACAAGTCACTTGAGAAATAGAAGGGAAAAGAAAAATGCCAAACCAAGCGACAAGAGCAACAAAGAACACAAGTGATCCTCTCACAAGCCTTAATGCACTAGAGTTGATTTTGGGGCTTTGAGTGGATTGATTGCTTTGATTGTGTCTTGGAGTGTTGGGCTTTTGCTCTTGCAATGAATGAAAAATTCAGAATGCTTGGATGTGAGTGAATGAGGTAGTTGGGGGGTATTTAGCCTCCTAGCCACTTCTAGTCGTTGGCTGAATTCTGCTGGCGATGGGCGCACCGGACAGTCACTGTGCACTGTCCGGTGCGCGCCACGTTAGTGCAACCGTTAGGGTTTGGAGCAGTTGACCATTGGAGACGTTTGTCTTCTAGCTGCACCGGACAGTCTGGTGCCCTCTGACTTCTCTGCTTCTGACTATGTCGCGGCACTGTTGCTTTTGCAGAGTCGACCGTTGGCGCAGAGAGCTGTTGCTCCACTGGTTCACCGGACAGTCCGGTGAATTATAGCGGAGCGCGTCTCCAAATTCCCGAGAGTGGCTGGTTCATTTGTTGTATGGCCTGGTGCACCGGACACTGTCGGGTGCGCCAAAAACCAGCACACTCAAGTTCTTTGCTCCATTTTTTATTATGTCTCTAACCGGATTTTGTTCTTCGTTTTTGTTGAACCTTATGCACCTGAGATAAATAATATCTAGATAAACTAGTTAGTCCATGTGTTTGTGTTGATCATCAACCACCAAAATTAATTGTAGGAAATGGTTGACCCAAATTCCCTTTCAATCTCCCCCTTTTTGGTGATTGATGCCAACACAAACCAAAGCAAATAAAAGTGCAGAAATGTAACTAGTTTGTATTTATGATGAATGTGCATAGATTACTTGGAGTTAAACCAATTGAACGTATCACTAAGAATGCATGGATTGCTTTTCTTTTTATAACATTTTGGACCACATTTGCACCACAAGTTTTGTTTTTGCAAATCTTTTGGAAATCTATTCAAAAACTTTTGCAAGTAGTCAAGGGTATAGGAATATGATTGCAAGAAGCATTTTTAGGATTTGAAATTCCTCTCCCTGTTTCAAATGCTTTTCCTTTGACTATAACAAGCTCCCCCTGAGTGCATTCACCTCTTAGCTTTCAAGAGGGTTTTGAAATAGATACCATTTTGAAATTTTACTTTTACATAACAATTGAAAATTAGATACCAATTGAAAATATATTATTTGAACGATTTATTTTTGAAATCTTTTTTGAAATGGTAGTGTGGTCCTTTTGCTTTGGGCTTAATATTTTCTCCCCCTTTGGTATTAAGCGCCAAAAACGGAGAACTTGAGAGCCCTTTTGCAACTTTCTCCCCCTTTGGGGCCTAATATTTTGTCCTGAATGGTAAAGTAAATACAAGTGAAGGGTCATACTTTGAGAGTTGTAGGAGTAACCGCAAAGGGTAGATGATACCATCAGAGTTGGAGTGGAAGCCTTGTCTTTGCCGAATACTCCATTTCCCTTTCAATCTACTACTAAATATACTTGAAAGCACATTAGTCGTAGCCTTGGCACAAGAAGAATAAGAAATATGCATTTGCACCAAATGAAAGAGACATGATCAAAGGTATATAAATTAGCTATGTGTGCAGTGTTTCAATCAAAGTTTCGAGAATCAAGTATATTTAGCTCATTCCTGAGTTTGCTAAAGGTTTTCTCATCTAGTAGCTTGGTAAAGATATCGGCTAATGGGTTGTGGGTGCTCACATAAGCTATTTCGATATCCCCCTTTTGTTGGTGATCTCTTAAAAAGTGATACCAGATGTCTATGTGCTTAGTGCGGCTGTGTTCAACGGGATTATCTGCCATGCAGATTGCACTCTCATTATCACATAGGAGAGGGACTTTGCTCAATTTGTAGCCATAGTCCCTAAGGGTTTGCCTCATCCAAAATAATTGCGCACAACAATGGCCTGCGGTAATGTACTCGGCATCGGTGGTGGAAAGAACTACGGAATTTTGTTTCTTTGAAGCCCAAGACACCAAAGATCTTCCCAAAAACTGACAAATCCCTGATGTGCTTTTTCTATCTATTTTACATCCGGCATAATTCACATCGGAATACCCAATTAGATCAAAGGTAGATCCCTCAGGGTACCAAAGCCCAAACTTAGGAGTGTAAACTAAATATCGCATGATTCTTTTCACAGCCCTAAGGTGAACTTCCTTAGGATTTGCCTAGAACCTTGCACACATGCATACAGAAAGCATAATATCCGGTCGAGATGCACATAAGTAGAGTAAAGATCCTATCATCGACCGCTATACCTTTTGATCTACGGATTTACCTCCTGTGTCGAGGTCGAGATGCCCATTGGTTCCCATGGGTGTCTTGATGGGTTTGCCATTCTTCATTCCAAACTTCTTAAGTATATCTTGAATGTACTTGGTTTGGCTGATGAAGGTGCCCTCTTGGAGTTGCTTGATTTGAAATCCAAGGAAATACTTCAACTCCCCCATCATAGACATCTCGAATTTCTGTACCATGATCCCACTAAACTCTTCACATGATGACTTGTTAGTAGACCCCAAATATAATATCATCAACATAGATTTGGCATATAAACAAGTCTTTTGCAATAGTTTTAGTGAAAAGAGTAGGATCGACTTTACCGACTTTGAAGCCATTAGTGATAAGGAAATCTCGCAGGCATTCATACCATGCTCTTGGGGCTTGCTTGAGCCCATAAAGCGCCTTTGAGAGTTTATACACATGGTTAGGATACTCACTATCTTTAAAGCAGGGAGGTTGCTCAACATAGACCTCTTCCTTGATAGGTCCATTGAGGAAGGCACTTTTCATGTCCATTTGATAAAGCTTAAGGCCATGGTAAGTAGCATAAGCAAGTAATATACGAATTGACTCAAGCCTAGCTACAGGTGCATAGGTTTCATCGAAATCCAAACCTTCGACTTGTGAATATCCCTTTGCCACAATTCGGGCTTTGTTCCTTGTCACCACACCATGCTCATCTTGCTTGTTGCGGAATACCCACTTGGTACCTACAACATTTTGATTAGGATGTGGAACTAAATGCATACCTCATTCCTCGTGAAGTTGTTGAGCTTCTCTTGCATAGCCACCACCCAATCCGGATCTCTTAGTGCATCCTCTATCCTATATGGCTCAATAGAGGACACAAAAGAGTAATGTTCACAGAAATGTGCAACTCGAGATCTAGTAGTTACCCCCTTGTGAATGTCACCAAAAATGGAGTTGACGGGGTGATCTCGTTGAATTGCTTGGTGGACTCTTGGGTGTGGCGGTCTTTGATCCCTAATTTCTTGATCATCTTCCCTATCTTCATTATCTTCATCTCCCCATTGATCGATGTCCTCCTCTTGAGGTGGCTCATTCTCTTGATCTTCATCTTCATCAATTTGAGTCTGGTCCTCACCTTGAGTTGGTGGATCTGCTTGCATGGAAGATGACGGTTGATCTTGTGCTTGTGTGGGCTCTTCAGATTCCTTAGGACACACATCCCCAATGGACATGTTCCTTAGTGCGACGCATGGAGCCTCTTCATCATCTAGTTCATCAAGATCAACTTGCTCCACTTGGGAGCCATTAGTCTCATCAAACATAATGTCACAAGAAACTTCAACTTGTCTAGTGGATTTGTTGAAGACTCTATATGCCCTTGTGTTTGAATCATAATCTAGTAAAAAGCCTTCTACTGCTTTAGGAGCAAATTTTGAACTTCTACTTCTTTTAATAAGAATAAAGTATTTGCTTCTAAAGACTCTAAAATATGAAACATTGGGCTTTTTACCAGTGAGGAGTTCATATGATGTCTTCTTGAGGATTCGGTGAAGATATAATCGGTTGATGGAGTAGTAGGCGGTGTTAATCGCCTCTGCCCAGAACTGGTCTGGTGTCTTGTATTCATCAAGCATGGTTCTTGCCATGTCCAATAGAGTTCTATTCTTCCTCTCCACTACACCATTTTGTTGAGGTGTGTAGGGAGAAGAGAACTCATGCTCGATGCCCTCCTCCTCAAGAAATCCTTCTATTTGACAGTTCTTGAACTCCGTCCCATTATCGCTTCTTATCTTTTTGATCCTTAATCCGAACTCATTTTGAGCCCATCTTAAGAATCTCTTTAGGGTCTCTTGGGTTTGAGATTTTGTCTATAAAAAGAATACCCAAGTGAAGCGAGAATAATCATCCACAATAACTAGACATTACTTACTCCCGTCGATGCTTATGTAAGCTATCGGGCCGAATAGGTCCATGTGGAGTAGCTCAAGTGGCCTGTCAGTTGTCATGATGTTCTTGTGTGGATGATGAACTCCAACTTGCTTTCCTGCTTGACATGCCCTACAAATCCTGTCTTTCTCAAAATGAACATTTGTTAGTCCTAAAATGTGTTCTCCCTTTAGAAGCTTATGAAGATTCTTCATTCCAACATAGGCTAGTCGGCGATGCCAGAGCCAACCTATGTTAGTATTAGCAATTAAGCAAGTGTCTAGTTTAGCTTGATTATCATTAAAATCAACTAAGTATAGCTGACCATCTAGCACTCCCTTACATGCTACTGAATCATCACTTCTTCTAAAGACAGTAACACATATATCAGTAAAAAGACAGTTGTAGCCCATTTTGCATAATTGAGAAACAGAAAATAAATTGTAATCTAAAGAATCTACGAGAAAAACATTGGAAATAGAATGGTCAGGAGATATAGCTATTTTACCCAAACCTTTGACCAAACCTTGATTTCCATCCCCGAATGTGATAGCTCTTTGGGGATCTTCATTTTTCTCATAGGAGAACATTCTTTTCTCCCCTGTCATGTGGTTTATGCACCCGCTATCGATTATCTAACTTGAACCACCGGATGCATAAACCTACAAAACAAATTTAGGCCTTGTTCTTAGGTACCCAAACGGTCTTGGGTCCTTTCACATTAGAAACAAGCACCTTGGGTACCCAAACACAAGTCTTTGGACTCTTGTGTTTGCCCCCAACATATTTGGCAACTATTTTGCCTGATTTGTTAGTTAAAACATATGAAGCATCAAAGGTCTTAAATGAAATATTGTGTTCATTTGATGCATTAGGAACTTTCTTTTTAGGCATTTTAATATGAGTGGTATGCCTAGAACTAGAAGCCTCATTTTTATACATAAATGTATGGTCAGAAACATTGTGAGGTTTTCTAGCATGAATCTTCCTAATTTTTTGTTCGGGATAGTTTGCAGGATATAAAATGTAGCCCACACTATCCTGAACCATGGGAGCCTTGCCCTTCACAAAGTTAGACAATTTCTTAGGGGCATTAATGTGGCAGAACGTTCCAAATTATTGGGCCCACATGCACCTGCCCTTGTCTCAAAGACCTCCGACGGCTATGCATGTGCACTAGATAACTTAACAGGATCCGTCCGAGTGTCCCAGGGACCCCAGATAAACCACTTAAAACCAGGATCACAAGATTAAATAAACACAAATCACACACCAACATTTGCAGCGGAATTTCTTTATTACAAAAAGTTACAAGTTACATCAAATTTACATTATATTTATCGGAGTGATTAGAAAAGTGATTCAAATAAATATACTTTGAAATGTTATAAATTATTTATAATTTTAAAATATATGCTAGCTCAATGACAATCCTCAATAGAGAAGCTAAAGATGGGATATACTTATATAAGAAGGTCGAGCCCACCGGCACTTAACATCAATCACAATCAAAGCGACTCGTAACCTGCAGCAACAATGAGAATAAAACCCTGAGTATGGAATTACTCAACAAGACTTACCCGACTAAAGAAAAGACTCTCAAGGATATGCTGGTTTGTTGGGAATCAAGGTAAGGCTTATCAAATTTCAAAGACTCATTTTGCAGAAGAGCTTACTAGTAGTGAATCCTTATTCCAAAATTTTACTTCACAAGTTAAGTACTTTTCCTGAATCTAGATTTGCCTAATCTAGAGCATTCACTTGTCCTGGTCTAGCTTTCTTTTACCAAGCTCTTATTTTACTTATTAAGTACGATGAGTGGTTAGTGAGTTGAGTATCCATAACCGAGGAGCAACGACGATTCAAACCGATTATACCCAGCCGGGGATCCCTAACCACACGACATATGTAGCACTTAACCCTTACATATGTCAACCTGTCACACCCGGTTTCAGAAGGCAAACCGAATGCGAACTATGTACGTGCCAGGATCAGAATTCACGTACACAACGATTACATAAATGAACATCATCGCACAGTGCTCGAATAATAACATAAAAGGGTATTAACTTATTACATCACAGAGTCATAGACATCCACATAATCATCAACTTAACAGTTAAATCAAAGTGCTAGCGAAACGCAGTAAAGATAAGGCCTTCACAGGCAGCTGACTGGGGGTTGCCGCCAACCCACACCTAAAACTCGTCGTAGTCTTGGAACTCCTGGAAGTCTCCTTCCACGACTTCGTCTTCTCCTGAGCAACGGTTGCAATGTGGACAACCTGGTGTTTTGTGGTAAAGCAAGGATGAGTACACATCAACGTACTCAGCAAATGTCCCGTTTGGCTGAAGTGGACTAGCTTTATGTGGGGTTTGGCTCAAGCAGTTGCTTTTAGTTAGTCAGGTATTTATCATTAGTAGAAGCCAGATTTTAGCATTTACCAACCCATGAACCATTTCCTCATCGAGGAATAACATCATCATATTCGAACCAATACCGTAACATAATCCTTGTATCTCAAACCATCTGTATCTCTAATCAAAGAGGATCCCAAGGCTGCTCTTAACCGTGAGCACGGCTGATATACCAGTTTCACTACCCTCTGCAGAGGTCGCACACTTTACCCATGAGCCGTGATTCCCTCTCTAGCCCGGGCTTGCAAGACCCTTATTCACTCCCAAGGTGAATGGCCAGGGACTCACTACGAAGCCTTTACAAAGATTCCCTAGAGGTCATAGCTGCCCGTTAGGTTTCTCCAGTTTGATAAACACAGTACCTCTCCCCGCAGGAGGGCGACTAAAAAGCAAAACGAAAGAACCTCGGCACCCAGCCTCGGCAGAGAAAGCACTGTGCCTGGACCCCATTGACGGCACGGCGACGAAGCAACTACACTTCTAGTTCCTCTAATTAATTAGCTAAGGGCACCCCATTCCACCCTCATGGTTGCACTGTTATCCCGGGTGGTCTCTCAACGAACAGGTCCTTACGGAGAGGTACTCAGGAAACAGCCTGAGTCCCCTAAATGCCACAAGTATATCATCATATCCAGAATAAAATCATAGTATCATCATTGTATCTCATCATGTTCATTGATTAAAGTAAAGCGCTAGCATGTAGCTAACCATAGTAACCCAAAAGGTAAATCAAGGACCAGGTAAATAGAAAGCTAGTAAATCCTTAGATTGTTCATAGTATGCGGGACAATGTATTATAAAGTAAATGGGACATAATGGGTCAGAGGACACTTGCCTTCACCAAGCTGCTGCTGCTCAGGGTCTTCTCCTGCAATTCCCTCAGACTCCACGAACGGCCCGATATCTACGCGAGTGCAAACATACATCCAACATTCTTGAAATGGTAGAAAACAATACACCATACAACAGTATAGATCAAATAAATATGCACGCGACAAACAATTCGCGTCTACGACTACGCGAGAACGGAACCGAGACGACTGATACTACGGTCGAGAGATATCACATGTATACTAAGCGAATGTGAATTATAATATTTAATTTGGCTTAATCATATTAATAGACGATAATCACATGCCGAGTAAAATTACTACTTAGTCCCGATTAGTGTGTTGTTCGAATAACCGTTGCTTAAATATATATTTAATTAGCGCGAGCTATTCTAGGTGAGATGAGTCACTAGCGTGCGTAAAACGCACGACGACACGTGTGAACAGCACGCACGACGCGCGCGGACAGCACGCGACGATTTATTGCGCGACGCGCGGGCGATGGCGATCGACACGACGCGCACGGGGTTAGACGGGGGGGGGGGGGGGGGTAGACGGGGGTAGACGAAAGTCGTCTAGGGGTAGACGAAGGGTAGGCGAACGTAGACGGAGTCCCGTCAACGCACTGCGCGTCAAGCAACCGCGAGCGCGCGCACTAGTTGCGCGACGCACGACACATTAAATAATTAGCAAACCGCGGCTAATTAATGACGTGACGACGAACAACCTATATTACGTTTAAACGCGACAATTATATTTCTAGTTCAATTTAGTTGACGTAAACTGCTTGTGTGGAATATTTTAGATAACAAAAGAATTTATCAATTAATCGGTGACTAATTCGAGAACTAATTGACTAACGCGTACGGACGATTATAACGAAGTAAATAATTATTGCGCGCACACTGCGCGCGCGACGCGCGCGAAACAGCGCGAGGACTCTACAAACAATGACGACGGCGCGCGAGATACCCGTGATCACGTGCGAAACTGCGCACGCGAGACTGACGAGTACGCGATGCGCTAGGTGATCGTAGCGAGGCACGGCGACGGTAGACGAACGGCCGGGGCGAGCTGGGCAGCGGCGAGCACGCAGCAACACAGCTGCGACGCGCAGGGACTAGACTCGACGGCGAGGGGATGCTGCTGCTACGTCGATGCTAAGCGACGGCGGCCTCTGCTCGCCGGACGAGAGCGCGCGGGGCTGTTGGACGCGCGGCGGGGTCGGGCTCGGTGATTCGGGCTATGCGTAGAGCGCGGTGGCGAAGCAGCACGTAGAGCAGGAAGCGAATGGCTACAGGCGTGACCATGACTGCGTGCTGGATGCGGCAAGGCGCTCTAGGGGCTCCTCGGCGCCTCGTCCACGGGGTAGCAGGGCGGGTGCTATGAGGTAGCAGCGGCCATGGCGGCTCGCACGGCTGGCGGGGCATGCGGGATGCGAAGCAAATGAAGTGCGCAGGGGAAACGGCTCCCTGGCCGCGTTTGCCATGCCCGAGCTGAGACGCGAACAGCCGCGCCACAAGCTACACCGGGAGGGGAGAGGGAAGAAGGAGGAGAGAGCTCACCTCGACGACCAACGGGGACGCGACGCGGCGCTGCTGCACGGGCGGGCTGCGCGGACAGCGGGCTCCGGCGAACGGCACAGCAGGGCGGGGCGAGGTCCCGACGGTGGCGAGGACAGCGAGGGCGAGGCGAAGAAACTGGGCGACGGGTGCGGGATCGATTGGTTTTGGAAACGGCGTGCGCGATTGCTCCACGGGAAGTTCGCACAAGCGGTTTGGGGAAGACATACAGTAGTTGCTTGGCTCCCTGGCGTGTGGGCCCAGCTGGACAGGCGGCTACAGGCGCGGAACCGCCCCTGCGCGGCCGTGCGGTCGTGGGCGCGCATGCAGCGGCGGCGGCGGCCTCCACGCGGGCGAGCAGCTGCGCGCAGGGAAGCGCTACGCGCGGCTGGGCGTGCGGCCTGGGCTGCGTGCGCGCGGCGCTTCGGCTGGCGCTAGCAGCGCGCGCTGCTGGGCTGGCGGGGAGGGAAATGGCGCGCTGGGCCGCGGGAGCTGGGCCGCGCGCTGGGCCGACGGCTGGCGCGGGGATGGGCTGGGGGGGCGCGGCGCGGCGCTGGCTGGGCCGCATGGCGCGCGCGGGCCCACAAGGGGAGCTGGCGCGGTGGGCCGGGGGGGAGAAAAGGGGAGAGAGGGAAGGGGCGGCTGGGCCGGCCGAGTTGGGCCAGGGAGGGAGTTGGGCTGAAATCTGTTTTTCCTTTTCTTTTCTTTTTCTTACTTTTTTCTATTTATTTCAGTTTGACACTATGCACAAGCAAATGATTAGTTGAAAGATCAAGCAAACCATTCATCAAATAACAAACAAACAAAATAACTGTTTTCCAACATGATGCAACAACCATTTTTTCCCTTAGGGTTTAACCTATTAAATTATACTTGCATATATAAATAAAATAACCACTCTTCTTCAATAGAAAAGAGAAAAACAGAGATTAGGGAAGATGAGATGGGGGAATAACACTTGAATTTGTGGATATGAGCAAAGAAATTTTATACCCCAAATTCAGGGTGTTACAAACCTATCCCCCTTAAAAGAATCTCGCCCCGAGATTCAAGGTTGGTCAGCAAAGAGTTCGGGGTATTTGGCTTTCAGATCATCTTCTCGTTCCCAGGTTGCTTCTTCCTCAGAGTGGTGGCCCCATCTGACTTTGCACATTCTGATGGCATTCCTCCGGGTGACTCTGTCTGCAAACTCCAGAATCTGCGTTGGCTTCTCTATGTAGGTCAGATCCTCTTGGACTTCCAAGTCCTCCACTGGCAACTGTTCTTCGGGTACTCGCAGACACTTCTTCAATTGCGACACGTGGAACACATTGTGCACTGCCGACAAACTTTCTGGTAAGTTGAGCTGGTAGGCCACTTCTCCACGCTTTGCTTGAATCTGATATGGTCCAACGTACCGGGGTGCTAACTTGCCTTTAACTCCAAACCTTCTGACTCCCCTGATAGGTGACACCTTCAGATAGACGAAATCCCCCACTTCGAAACTCAGTTCTCTTCTCCTTCTGTCAGCATAGCTTCGCTGCCTTGATTGTGCTATCTTCAGAT
Source organism: Zea luxurians (assembly GCA_029449295.1). Taxonomy (NCBI): domain Eukaryota; kingdom Viridiplantae; phylum Streptophyta; class Magnoliopsida; order Poales; family Poaceae; genus Zea; species Zea luxurians. The sequence continues at coordinate 31,857,267 of JAOPSE010000014.1, forward strand.
TCTCCCAAACCATTTTGATATTCTCTTCGGCTTCAAGCAAAATGTCGGGGCCAAACACCTGTCTCTCTCCAGGCTGGTCCCAATGCAGCGGAGTCCTACAACTCCGTCCATAGAGCGCCTGAAACGGTGACATCTTCAAGCTGGCCTGGTAACTATTGTTGTAAGAAAATTCTGCGTAAGGTAACCTTTTGTCCCATCCTGACTTGTCTTGCAACGCACAGGCTCTCAACATATCTTCTAGGATCTGATTAGTTCTTTCAGTCTGACCGTCTGTCTGCGGGTGATAAGCCGAGCTGAAGTTCAAATGTGTGCCCAAAGCTTCTTGTAGCTGCTGCCAAAAATGAGAGGTAAACTGTGTTCCTCGATCTGACACTATCTTCTTTGGCACACCATGAAGGCAGACTATTCGGGACATGTATAACTCAGCTAACACTGCTCCGGTGTACGTTGTCTTCACAGGTATAAAATGGGCTACCTTTGTTAAACGGTCCACAACCACCCAGATGGAATCATAGCCAGCCCGGGTACGAGGTAGGCCAACTATGAAATCCATCCCGATCTCATCCCACTTCCACTGAGGGATCTGCAATGGCTGCAACAGTCCGGCGGGCCTTTGATGATCTGCTTTGGTTCTTTGACAGCTATCACAGATGGCGACATATTCTACGATTTCTCTTTTCATGCCATACCACCAAAATCTCCTTTTTAAATCCTGATACATCTTTTCACTTCCAGGGTGTATGGAGTAGGCTGTCTCATGAGCTTCCTTTAGGATCAGCTCCCGAATAGGTTTGATGTCGGGAACACACAGTCGGTCCTTGAACCATATTACTCCCTCTTCATTCTCTCGAAAGTCTTTGCCTCTTCCTTCTAAGATCAGCTGCCGGATATTGTTGATGTTCTCATCATCCTTCTGCCCTTCTTTGATCTCCCGCTCTAGGGTGGGCTCTAATTCCACTGTTACTCCTTGCGTGCTGTTCAGGAAACCGAGACTCAGTCTGTCGAACTCCTTGGCTAACTCATATGGCATTGGGTACGTAGCCATCATATTGACTTGACTCTTCCTGCTCAGAGCATCTGCAACAACATTGGCTTTGCCTGGATGGTAATGTATCTCCAACTCATAGTCTTTGATCAATTCCAACCATCTTCGCTGCCTCATGTTTAACTCTGACTGGGTGAATATGTATTTCAGACTCTTGTGATCTGTGTAGATGTCGCACTTCTGTCCATACAGGTAATGTCTCCATGTTTTTAACGCATGAATCACTGCTGCCAACTCCAGGTCATGTGTGGGATAATTTTTCTCATGGATCTTCAGCTGCCGAGATGAATATGCTACAACTCTTCCTTCTTGCATTAGCACACATCCCAATCCGGTGTAAGAAGCATCGCAGTACACCGAGAATGGCTTGTGAACATCAGGCAGAACTAACACAGGTGCTGTGGTCAATCTATTCTTCAGTTCCTCAAATGCTTCTTGACACTTTTGGGTCCACTTAAACTCAACTTTCTTCGCTAGCAACGCTGTCATTGGTCTAGCAATCTTTGAAAAGCCTTCAATGAAACGCCTATAGTATCCGGCCATTCCAATGAAGCTCTTGATCCCACGAACATCCTTCGGTGCCTTCCAATTCAAGATATCTGCTACTTTCTTTGGATCCACAGCTAACCCATCTTGGTTTATGATGTGACCCAGAAACAAGACTTCATGAATCCAGAACTCGCATTTACTCAGCTTGGCATACAACTGATGCTCTCGTAGCCTTTGCAATACCATCTTCAAATGCTCCACATGTTCTTCCTCACTTTTGGAATATATGAGAATATCGTCGATGAACACTACCACAAACTTGTCTAGGTAGTCCATGAACACACTGTTCATCAGATACATAAAGAAGGCTGGTGCATTTGTCAAACCAAAGGACATAACTGTATACTCATATAACCCATACTTGGTGATGAATGCTGTCTTCGGTATGTCCGAGGGTCGGATTCTGAGTTGATGGTAACCTGATCTCAGATCTATCTTCGAAAATATGCTGGCACCTCTGAGCTGGTCGAACAATTCTTCTATTCTTGGCAGGGGGTACTTGTTCTTAATAGTGACTTCATTCAGGGCTCTGTAATCTATGCACATCCGTTTGGTACCATCTTTCTTCTCTACAAACAATACTGGAGCGGCCCAAGGTGAGGTACTTGGTCTGATGTAACCCTTTTCTAACAGCTCATCTATCTGCTTCTTGAGTTCGACCAATTCTGGTCCAGACACTCGGTTGGCTCTTTTGGAAATGGGGGCGGTACCAGGGATAAGCTCTATGGCAAATTCAACCTTTCTCTCGGGTGGCATGCTCGTTAGCTCCTCAGGAAACACATCCGGAAAGTCTGACACAACCCTGATAGCCTCAAGCGGTTTGGCCTCCTTACTATCAACTGAAATCTGGTGACAATCTCCCTCCGCTGATTTAGGCATCCTTAGCTCAGCCACTACTTTCTCTCCGAGTGGGGACTTCAATGTTACAGTCCTCTTGTCACAGCTAACATTCGCTTCATATTTCATTAACCAATTCATCCCTAGGATGACATCTACCCCAAGGGTGTCTATAACTATTAGATCACTGGGGAACCCTATCCCCCTTATTTCCACCCTTATATTTGAGCATATTCTATCTGCTTGCACCTTACCACCAACCGAATTAATCCTCATGGACGACATCATTGCCTCTACTGAGATGTTATGCATTTCTACCCATATTGCAGTGACAAATGAATGAGTTGCACCAGTATCAAATAGCACTTTTGCGGGATGAGATTCGACTGAGAACATACCTACTGCCACATCTGGTGCATCCTGGATCGCTTCGGCCTCCAAGTGGTTCACCTTCCCACGGTTGTACGCTTGGCCACGATTACCTGCTGCCTGTTGAGGTACACCTTGCCTTGCTGGAGCATTGGGGTTGGTCTACTGCTGCGCCATCTTCTTTGGGCAATGCATCGCCCAGTGGCCTTGTTCTCCACAGTGGAAACATCCTCTGCTTCCTCCTTGTGTTGGGGCTGCTTGGTTGCTCTGATTTGCTGCTGGGGCAGGAAGGCGAGGTGCCTGGCTGTTCTTCCTCTGATACTGGTTACCTCCCTGCTGGCTATTCTGACGATACTGCTGCTGCTGTGGATACTGCCTCTGAAACTGCTGCTGATGCGGACGCTGATTCTGATTCTGATATCCCTGTGGGTGACCAGGCCTGCCTTGCTGAGATGAACTGCCTGAGAAGCGGGGACGGCTGATGCTCCCGGACTGTGGTCCACTCATCTTGCGCTTCCGATCTTCCATATCCTTGCGCTTTCTCTCGGTCATGATCGCCCTATCGATCAGGTGCTGGAAGGTGGGGAAGGTGTGGTTCATAAGCTGGTAATGCAGGGGATCCACCAAACCCCTCATGAACCTGTACTGCCTTTTAGCATCAGTGTTGACGTCTTCAGGTGCATAACGAGATAGCTGCAGAAACTTGTCCCTGTATTCACTAACAGACAGGGGTCCCTGCCTCAGAGCCAAGAACTCCTCCTTCTTCATGATCATCAGTCCCTCTGGAACATGGTACCGACGGAAACTCTCGCTGAATTCCTCCCAAGTGATAGCTTCAGGGTCAGCATGGGTAGCAAGGTAGGACTCCCACCAGGACTGGGCTGCTCCCCTTAGCTGGCGGGGACCATACAGGACCTTCTCCCTGTCGTCACATTGGGCGGTGCGCAGTTCTCTTTCCACTGCACGCAGCCAGTCTTCTGCATCCATGGGGTCAGCAGAATGGGCGAAGGTAGGAGGGTGCCCTCTCATGAACTCGCCACGCTTATCCCGTGGCATCTGGGGCATCTGCACTTGCAACTGGGGTTGGGGTTGCTGTTGAGCCTGCTGCATGGCTGCCAGAGTCTGCCCAATAGCCTGCACTGCCTGAGTCTGCATCAAGAACATCTGCTCCACTGTCATCGGGGGTGGCGGGGGAGGCTGCCTCTGTTGTTCCTCCTGCTGGTCATGCTGCTCTGGCTGAGCACGCCTGTTGCATCGGCGCCTGTTGTCAGACATCTGTGGAAGACATTCATACATCAGCATTGATCTTACAATCCTTCAGCATAAGAAAAGGGAATACAGAATTCTTCATGACACTGAGTGAATAAAGAGCTTCACTGATCCTCAATATGATTCAACACAGCTTCTCAGATAAAAAGGAAAGTAGAAGTAAATGGTTTCCCAACTAAACGACTGACTTCATTAACATTACTAGCTAAGCCAAACTGCAGGGGAACCCCACAGGTTGGCAACAGTCATTACAAAGATTCAAATCCAGCACAAGTTCATCATAACAAGCATGTAAGCAACTGATAAGCAAACTAAACTAAATGGAAGCAACTGGTAAGCAAACTAAACTGACTATCTAAGACTGAGACATCTGACTTAAGGATTATTACAAACTCCGACGCTAACGATCTAAGGATCCAGATCTATCCTGGTCTTGCAGGCGGGGGAACCATAAGTGTGGTGACCACGTGGTGGCGAGCGGTATGGGTGCTGAGTCCCAACAGGAGCGGGAGAACCACCCTCCTGGTGGCGGCGCTCTGCTAGCTCAGCACGCAACTCAGCAATCTCCGTTCGAGCCCTGCTCAGCTCGTCCAGAGAGTGATCCAGCTCAGTGTTAAGCACCGCGACTAGGTTGACTGTGCTGCTCAACCTAGGGTTATCCTCACCAACAGGTGAGACAACCACACTCTCGGTGCTGCCAGTAGGACGGCGGGGGTAGTACCTAAGGTTAAGACCGTCGGCCACCCCACCGAACAAGGAACAGTACTGGGAGAGTGCTCGCCGTGCTGCATCCTGCATAGCCGCCTCTGCAGTGTCCCTCTCGGAGATGGAGTAGTGCTCCGAAACGGCCTCTGCACCCCGGAGGTCATCCTCCGGACGGCGAACTAGGCAGGTAGCCTCCCAGCGGTCCGGGTACCTCCCGCGACTGTGCTGGTAGACTACACAACGATACTCGATCGACCAGGTGTGCCGGTCGAAAGCCTGGCGCAGCAAGGTGTCGAGTGCGTCGTGGAAGTGACAACCGCGAGCGGCGTCACGGGTGATGGGTCGGGCGACCCATCCTTCCGCCTCCTGCGGCTCAGAGGACTCCGTGCTGTGGTCTGAGTCGTCGTCGTCGGGGTCTCCTCCAGGACCTCCTCCAGTAGCTCCTCCAACAGCCGGGGCGTCCCGCAGTGGTGCAGGGGGCGCCTCCAGCTGGGGAACAGAGGAGCAGCGCCTCACGGACTCCACCTCCTACTCAGGTGGGGAGGAAGAGCCCTGCTGCTCCCTGTGCTGACGCTGGCGCTCCTGCTCCTCACGCAGGCGGTGGTGCAGCCTCTCCAGGTGACTCGACTGACCGGACACAGTGCGGCGCAGGGGACGCTCCGCAAGGCGAGACGGCAGGAAAGGAATCACCGACTTACGAGCAGTGTGTCTAAGTCGAGCCATCTACAAAAGACACCGTAAGCATAAGAGTAAGAACAGAACTAATATGACAAGTGAGTAAACCATAGACAGAACAAAATAAAATTTTAACGAGGTAAAATATAGTATATATATATGTAGTAAAACATAGGGTTGGTCGAGATGACCGACTTTTGAAGTAACATCAGAGGTCAAGGTGAGAGGGAAGGTCAATAGTCCTTAGTACGACCAGTGCTACTCTAGGTCAGCGGTCCTACAGTCAGCACGGCTTTGATACCACTTATGTCACACCCGGTTTCAGAAGGCAAACCGAATGCGAACTATGTACGTGCCAGGATCAGAATTCACGTACACAGCGATTACATAAATGAACATCATCGCACAGTGCTCGAATAATAACATAAAAGGGTATTAACTTATTACATCACAGAGTCATAGACATCCACATAGTCATCAACTTAACAGTTAAATCAAAGTGCTAGCGAAACGCAGTAAAGATAAGGCCTTCACAGGCAGCTGACTGGGGGTTGCCGCCAACCCACACCTAAAACTCGTCGTAGTCTTGGAACTCCTGGAAGTCTCCTTCCACGACTTCGTCTTCTCCTGAGCAACGGTTGCAATGTGGACAACCTGGTGTTTTGTGGTAAAGCAAGGATGAGTACACATCAACGTACTCAGCAAATGTCCCGTTTGGCTGAAGTGGACTAGCTTTATGTGGGGTTTGGCTCAAGCAGTTGCTTTTAGTTAGTCAGGTATTTATCATTAGTAGAAGCCAGATTTTAGCATTTACCAACCCATGAACCATTTCCTCATCGAGGAATAACATCATCATATTCGAACCAATACCGTAACATAATCCTTGTATCTCAAACCATCTGTATCTCTAATCAAAGAGGATCCCAAGGCTGCTCTTAACCGTGAGCACGGCTGATATACCAGTTTCACTACCCTCTGCAGAGGTCGCACACTTTACCCATGAGCCGTGATTCCCTCTCTAGCCCGGGCTTGCAAGACCCTTATTCACTCCCAAGGTGAATGGCCAGGGACTCACTACGAAGCCTTTACAAAGATTCCCTAGAGGTCATAGCTGCCCGTTAGGTTTCTCCAGTTTGATAAACACAGTACCTCTCCCCGCAGGAGGGCGACTAAAAAGCAAAACGAAAGAACCTCGGCACCCAGCCTCGGCAGAGAAAGCACTGTGCCTGGACCCCATTGACGGCACGGCGGCGAAGCAACTACACTTCTAGTTCCTCTAATTAATTAGCTAAGGGCACCCCATTCCACCCTCATGGTTGCACTGTTATCCCGGGTGGTCTCTCAACGAACAGGTCCTTACGGAGAGGTACTCAGGAAACAGCCTGAGTCCCCTAAATGCCACAAGTATATCATCATATCCAGAATAAAATCATAGTATCATCATTGTATCTCATCATGTTCATTGATTAAAGTAAAGCGCTAGCATGTAGCTAACCATAGTAACCCAAAAGGTAAATCAAGGACCAGGTAAATAGAAAGCTAGTAAATCCTTAGGTTGTTCATAGTATGCGGGACAGTGTATTATAAAGTAAATGGGACATAATGGGTCAGAGGACACTTGCCTTCACCAAGCTGCTGCTGCTCAGGGTCTTCTCCTGCAATTCCCTCAGACTCCACGAACGGCCCGATATCTACGCGAGTGCAAACATACATCCAACATTCTTGAAATGGTAGAAAACAATACACCATACAACAGTATAGATCAAATAAATATGCACGCGACAAACAATTCGCGTCTACGACTACGCGAGAACGGAACCGAGACGACTGATACTACGGTCGAGAGATATCACATGTATACTAAGCGAATGTGAATTATAATATTTAATTTGGCTTAATCATATTAATAGACGATAATCACATGCCGAGTAAAATTACTACTTAGTCCCGATTAGTGTGTTGTTCGAATAACCGTTGCTTAAATATATATTTAATTAGCGCGAGCTATTCTAGGTGAGATGAGTCACTAGCGTGCGTAAAACGCACGACGACACGTGTGAACAGCACGCACGACGCGCGCGGACAGCACGCGACGATTTATTGCGCGACGCGCGGGCGATGGCGAACGACACGACGCGCACGGGGTTAGACGGGGGGGGGGGGGGTAGACGGGGGTAGACGAAAGTCGTCTAGGGGTAGACGAAGGGTAGGCGAACGTAGACGGAGTCCCGTCAACGCACTGCGCGTCAAGCAACCGCGAGCGCGCGCACTAGTTGCGCGACGCACGACACATTAAATAATTAGCAAACCGCGGCTAATTAATGACGTGACGACGAACAACCTATATTACGTTTAAACGCGACAATTATATTTCTAGTTCAATTTAGTTGACGTAAACTGCTTGTGTGGAATATTTTAGATAACAAAAGAATTTATCAATTAATCGGTGACTAATTCGAGAACTAATTGACTAACGCGTACGGACGATTATAACGAAGTAAATAATTATTGCGCGCACACTGCGCGCGCGACGCGCGCGAAACAGCGCGAGGACTCTACAAACAACGACGACGGCGCGCGAGATACCCGTGATCACGTGCGAAACTGCGCACGCGAGACTGACGAGTACGCAATGCGCTAGGTGATCGTAGCGAGGCACGGCGATGGTAGACGAACGGCCGGGGCGAGCTGGGCAGCGGCGAGCACGCAGCAACACAGCTGCGACGCGCAGGGACTAGACTCGACGGCGAGGGGATGCTGCTGCTACATCGACGCTAAGCGACGGCGGCCTCTGCTCGCCGGACGAGAGCGCGCGGGGCTGTTGGACGCGCGGCGGGGGTCGGGCTCGGTGATTCGGGCTATGCGTAGAGCGCGGTGGCGAAGCAGCACGTAGAGCAGGAAGCGAATGGCTACAGGCGTGACCATGACTGCGTGCTAGATGCGGCAAGGCGCTCTAGGGGCTCCTCGGCGCCTCGTCCACGGGGTAGCAGGGCGGGTGCTATGAGGTAGCAGCGGCCATGGCGGCTCGCACGGCTGGCGGGGCATGCGGGATGCGAAGCAAATGAAGTGCGCAGGGGAAACGGCTCCCTGGCCGCGTTTGCCATGCCCGAGCTGAGACGCGAACAGCCGCGCCACAAGCTACACCGGGAGGGGAGAGGGAAGAAGGAGGAGAGAGCTCACCTCGACGACCAACGGGGACGCGACGCGGCGCTGCTGCACGGGCGGGCTGCGCGGACAGCGGGCTCCGGCGAACGGCACAGCAGGGCGGGGCGAGGTCCCGACGGTGGCGAGGACAGCGAGGGCGAGGCGAAGAAACTGGGCGACGGGTGCGGGATCGATTGGTTTTGGAAACGGCGTGCGCGATTGCTCCACGGGAAGTTCGCACAAGCGGTTTGGGGAAGACATACAGTAGTTGCTTGGCTCCCTGGCGTGTGGGCCCAGCTGGACAGGCGGCTACGGGCGCGGAACCGCCCCTGCGCGGCCGTGCGGTCGTGGGCGCGCATGCAGCGGCGGCGGCGGCCTCCACGCGGGCGAGCAGCTGCGCGCAGGGAAGCGCTACGCGCGGCTGGGCGTGCGGCCTGGGCTGCGTGCGCGCGGCGCTTCGGCTGGCGCTAGCAGCGCGCGCTGCTGGGCTGGCGGGGAGGGAAATGGCGCGCTGGGCCGCGGGAGCTGGGCCGACGGCTGGCGCGGGGATGGGCTGGGGGGGCGCGGCGCGGCGCTGGCTGGGCCGCATGGCGCGTGCGGGCCCATAAGGGGAGCTGGCGCGGTGGGCCGGGGGGGAAAAAAGGGGAGAGAGGGAAGGGGCGGCTGGGCCGGCCGAGTTGGGCCAGGGAGGGAGTTGGGCTGAAATCTATTTTTCCTTTTCTTTTCTTTTTCTTACTTTTTTCTATTTATTTCAGTTTGACACTATGCACAAGCAAATGATTAGTTGAAAGATCAAGCAAACCATTCATCAAATAACAAACAAACAAAATAACTGTTTTCCAACATGATGCAACAACCATTTTTTCCCTTAGGGTTTAACCTATTAAATTATACTTGCATATATAAATAAAATAACCACTCTTCTTCAATAGAAAAGAGAAAAACAGAGATTGGGGAAGATGAGATGGGGGAATAACACTTGAATTTGTGGATATGAGCAAAGAAATTTTATACCCCAAATTCAGGGTGTTACACAACCGTTCCCACAGATCCTCCACAATGTGAATCGGTCCACGCTACCCGGGAGCACAGTACTCCTCCGTCCAGCCTCTAGCTAGGAGGGTACGCGCTACTCCCACCATCTCCCACGCCCAGTGCGCGGTTGTCTTTTCACGTATGGAATAGCCGGGTTTAGGCTTACCAGAGCATGTGGCTAGTTGCAAAGTCTCACCTCATTAGGCCTACATCGAACGGTCCTTAATCGACACAGACGGGCGAACTTTCCTGCTCAACTTCTGGTCTACATTTCATATTATTTCCCAAAACTTGATACCTGAGAGAAGTACCCTACTTGAATGATGAAATCATCGTGGCCACAATGGGTTCATCATCACAAGTCCTTTTATTTCACAAACTCCCATATCCCGTGTTACACATCATATTTTAAAAATCATCATAAATTAATAAGCAGGGCTAAGCGTCACTAAATTTTCATAAAATGGGTATTAGCGTTGTTTAATCAAGGAAGGAAATGCATCAACTGTTTGATCACACAACTCCTATCACCTAATGCATCATTCAAGGTGGAGGTGGCAAATGCACCAGGGCTTGCCTGGGATACACTAGGTTAGTGTGGATAGATGATGTCCGCTCGGTGAGCCTCAAAAACCCTGACACTTGATCAAGTCGTCTATATCAAGATGGGTCCATCAAAGCCACCTTATGATCCATCCTGATCCATGCCCTCCAATTCGCATAATCATCTAGCGTACCTATTGGAGATGCATAGTGCATATGAGCATGTTCAAGAGAACACAAAATAGATAATCTATACTAAAGAGGATAAATACTTAAAACAAGTCATCACAACTCCTATGAGCACACTAGATGTGAAGATACTACTAAGTACTACAAGCGCATCTTTTATACTTAAATAGATCTAACTCAAGCAACAAACAATCCTAAGATTACACACAAGTCTTAAGCTCATGGACTAGAGCACACTGCCAACAGACTAACACTATTATTAGCAGTATATTAGTCAATACAATTAGCTCAACCAGCCATAGCAGGTGTAGATCTGAAAATTAGCCAAACAAAAGTAACTTCAGAAATCAACAATTTAACACTTATAGAATTTCTGGACATCAGCACGGTATTCAATTGTTTTGCTCATAATTCACAAAATATCCATCAAATAATAGTAAACTAGGACTTTCGGGAAAGCTTATGAAGTCCTCTATAAATTTTGTATTATGACCACCATGAGATTAGACACTTAGAAAGGTCAATCAGTATTAAACGATAATGTTGTCCAGATTTGGACAGAATTCGACTACGTACTTCAAAAATCCATAACTGGAGTTTCAAGCAACCAATTCAGGTGATCCAAGACTTTTTAGAAAGCTAATAGAATTATATACAATTCATTTATAATCATCTCAAGGTGATTCAATGCGTATCGAAGTCCGTTAATACAAACAAACATTGCTGTCCAGATTTTTGACAAATTCAAACATCACATTTCAAACAGCTGTAACTTGGTCTCTAGATCACAAAAAAGGGTGCTCCAAAATTTGTTGGAAAGCTTAAGAAAAGTACTATCATTCTCCTATAATTAACTAAGAGTTGATTCTTAGTTTAACTTGGACAAACAAGGTAAATTTTGAAATTTGTATAGAATTTGGACAGATTCAGAAACCGGACTTGGAAAAATCATAAACTACTAGACCTATGGTCATGAAATTTTTACACAAGTAAGATAAAGAAGTTATTTACTACTTTCCTATATAACATTTCTATAAAAACATGGTTTACTTTGTTAAATTGGCTGCGCAATTAAAACTGTACCTGTAGCTCTAAACAACAATACATTTTATTTAGCTCCTATTTTGCTTCTACAACTATCATATGATTAGTACTTCAAATATTACTAACACCTTATCTTAAAGTAGAGTCAAAACCATCTAATATAACACAACATACATATTACCAATTAGATGAGCTAAAAGGATCATAACTACTCGAATAACACACTAGAGCCCTAACGTGTGAAAATTTGGCAATTTGCCCCCCTTTTGACATGTTCATTCGCCAACTATCGCACATATGGACAACAATGGATCTGAAAGTCGACACACAATATGCTTACGCTACAGACAAGAAAATCATCGGTGTCACACCCGGTTTTAGAAGGTAAACCGAATGCGAACCATGTACGTGCCAGGATCAGCAATTCACGTACACAGCAGTTACATAATATGGACATCATCACATAGTGCTCAAATAGTATTAAAAATGGAAATAATAGTCGATTACATCATATGTCTGAGACATCCACATAGTCTTTACAATAAATCAAAGTGCAAAAACGAAACGTAGATAAACGCGGCCATCACGGGCAGCCGACTGGGGGTTGCCGCTAACCCACGCCTAGAACTCGTCGTAGTCTTGAAACTCCTGGAAGTCTCCTTCCACGGCTTCATCTTCTCCTGAACAGTGGTTGCAATGCGAACAACCTTGGGAAGGGGGGGTTTGGTGTGTAGAGCAAGGGTGAGTACACATCAACATACTCAGCAAGTGTCCTGTTTGGCTGTAGTGGACTAGCTTTATGTGGGGTAAGTCAAGCAGTTGCTTTTAATTGGTCAGATTATTATTACTAGTAGAGAAAGCCAAGTTTTAGAGTTAACCCACGTTATTACCCAAACGTACTCCTTTCCCAACGGAAAGAGTACCACTTACCATTACCAGAGTCAAAACCAAGAACCATCAGTCTCATTGTCACCTGTAATCCGAACCTCTTTGATCAAGTGTCACTAATCAATGGAGCTCCCTTGGCCGCTCATAACCACGAGCATGGCTGATATATCAGTTTTCAAACACTCTGCAGAGGTTGCACACTTTATCCATAAGCCGTGATTCCCTCTTGCCTCGGTCTGATCAAACCCTTAAACACTACCAAGGTGAATAGGCAGGGTCTCACTATGTAGCCTTTACAAAGATTCCCTGAGGATGTAGCCGTCCGTTAGGTTTCCTAAATGTACCGCACTCCTCCCCAAGGGGCAAACCAACCTTGGCAGAGCGAGCCACATACACCGAGCCCCATTGACGGCACGACGGCGAAGCGAGCTATACCTCAATTCCTCTAATTATTCAGCTAAGGGTGTCCCATTCCACCCTCATGGTTGCACTGTTTTCCCGGGCGGTCATCCAACGAACAGGTCCTTACGAAGAGGCACTCGAGAAAACGCTCGAGCCCCCTAAAGTATCACCAGTCCAACATCATAATCACAATGACAACATCGTATCATAAGGATTCACATCATGTTCATTGATTAAAGTAAAGCAATAGCATGAATCTAACCATAGTAACCCAAAAGGCAATCAAGGACAAGGTAAATAGAAAGCTAGTCAATCCTTATGTTGTTCATAGTACGCGGGATAGTGAATTATAAAGTAAATGGGACATAATAGGTCATAGGACACTTGCCTCCACCAACTGACTGCTGCTCAGGGGCTTCTCCTGCGAGTTCTTCGGGTTCCTCGACCAGATCGCTCTCTATGCGAACACAATCATACATTCACATTTCAAATCAGAAAAGTAAAATATCCACCATACGAAGAGATGAATCCCATAATCATACACACGACATATGGCTAGCGCTAACGACCATTTGAAGTAGTGAGAATAACATAACCCTTACCATGATCGACAACTCGCTATGTTCATGTTTGGTGAGAGAATGAACTTAAACACTTCATTTCATGTAGTTATAATAACCGGTATTTAATGCAGGTGCAACTATGGTTAATATCTAAGCATAATTAATTCTACGCTTAGTTAATGTGTCGCTCCCTAACATAAACCAATCAATGTTAGCAATTTTAAGTGGTGAAGGGAGTTGCCGCGCGAAACTACGCATAACAAGAACCAAAACATGTGTATTATCACGTGCACAAAGCTACAAGCCACTACGCATGGGATTATCGCGCGAACGGGTTAGCCATGCCCCGCACAGGCCGACGCAGGCGAGCCGGGGATGGACCAGCCACGCAAGTGAGCGAGTCGCTGCTGCGAGCACGTCGCGGATGGGCTGCCACGCGCTGCGCAGGTCACCACGAGCAAGCCGCGCAGGCTGCCGTGAGCGTGCTGCGGGCGAACTGAGACGCCAGGGGCACTCTACGTCGAGCAGGGGCTGCGAACGCGCCACGCCGGGGGCCGCGTCGCGCCGCGGACGCGAGCGGCGAGCACGCCGCGGGCGAGCTGCGCGGGCAGGCTGCGCCGGGCAGGGCCGCGCGAGCGCAGAGCCGGCGCAGGGGCCGCGCTGGGCCACCACGGGCACGCCACGCCGCGACGGGCGCCGCCACGCCGAGGCCGGGCGCAGGCCGCGACGGGCGCTGGCCGAGCCAGGGGAGCGGGCGGGCGAGCCGCGCGCCGCCACGCCGAGGCCGGGCGCTGGCCGAGCCAGGGGAGCGGGCGGGCGAGCCGCGCGCCGTGGTCGGGAACGGAGGGGGAAAGGGTCGGGGAGGAGGGAGCGGGACGGGCTCACCTCGAGGGATGGCGATGGCGCGGTCAGGTGCGGGGGCGGCGGTTTTCCTGCGGCCGGGCAGTTGAGGAAGAGGGAGGCGTCGGGGGAGCGATTTGCGCGAGGGAGAGAGAAGAACGCGAGTTCGTGGGAGAGAGAAAAATGAACAGGAGGCGACTACGGAGACTTACAGGTGGGCCCCACGGGGAGGGCGGTGGCGGCTGGGCAATTGCTCAGCGCGCGCGCGCGCGACGGAAGCGGGCAAGCCGTTAGGCGGCTGGGCCGCGAGCCAGCCGGCCTGTGGGCCGCACGCGCGGGGGGGCCGGCTGGGCCGCGCCGGCCGCTGAGTTAGGCCGTGAGCCGGCCAGCCGGCCCAGGAGAGGGGGGTGCGAGGGGGGCCGCGGGAGAAGAGGAGGGCGCGCCAAATGGGCCGCGGGAGGGGAATGCCGGCCCAAGGGAGAGAGGGGAGAAGAGGAAGGGAAAAAGAAAGGATTTTTCCATCTTAATCATTTTTCTAAAAGCATGTTTTCACAAATTCAATCTACAAACAAAAGATATGCAGGGACTGGCATGGTGCAACAATCGGAATAAAATACTCCTAGGGTCTTATTATTACTATACGACTTGGAGTTTTGGAAATAGGTAGGGTTTTAGCGAAAAGAAATAGGAAAGAGAGGTAACGCCCGAATTTTCGGGGCGTTACAAACCTATCCCTCTTAAAAGAATCTCGCCCTCGAGATTCAGGGTTGGCTAGCAAAGAGCTCAGGGTATTTAGCCATCAGATCATCTTCACGCTCACAGGTTGCTTCTTCCTCAGAGTGATGATTCCATCTGACTTTGCACATTCTGATGGTCTTCCTTCGGGTGACTCTGTCTGCGGTCTCAAGGATTTGCGTTGGCTTCTCAACGTAGGTCAAGTCCTCTTGGACTTCAAGACCTTCAACTGGCAATTGCTCTTCTGGCACACGCAAGCACTTCTTCAACTGAGACACATGAAAGACATCATGCACTATAGACAAATTTTCTGGCAGGCTGAGCTGATAGGCCACCTCTCCACGTCTTGCGAGAATCTGATACAGACCAATGTAGTGGGGTGCTAGCTTGCCTTTCACTCCGAACCTTCTGACTCCTCTGATCGGTGACACTTTCAGATAGACAAAGTCACCGACTTCGAAACTCAGATCTCTTCTTCTTGTATCTGCATAGCTTCGCTGTCTTGATTGCGCTATCCTCAGGTTCTCTCGAACCATCTTGATGTTCTCTTCAGCTTCAAGCAGAATGTCTGGCCCAAACACTTGCTTTTCTCCAGGCTGATCCCATTGCAACGGAGTTCTACAACTCCTCCCATAGAGCGCCTGAAATGGCGACATCTTCAAGCTGGCCTAGTAACTGTTGTTATAGGAGAACTCTGCATAAGGCAATCTCTTGTCCCATCCGGACTGATCTTGCAACGCACAGGCTCTCAACATGTCTTCGAGGATTTGATTGGTCCTTTCGGTCTGACCGTCTGTCTGCGGATGATAAGCTGAACTAAAATTCAGATGTGTGCCCAAGGCTTCATGCAACTGCTGCCAGAAATGAGAGGTAAACTGTATTCCTCGGTCTGACACTATCTTCTTTGGCACACCATGAAGACAAACGATTCGAGACATGTACAATTCTGCCAATACTGCACTGCTGTAGTTGGTCTTGACAGGTATGAAGTGGGCTGACTTGGTTAAGCGGTCCACCACTACCCAAATGGAATCGTAGCCGGCTCGAGTGCGAGGCAATCCGACTATGAAATCCATACCGACTTCATCCCATTTCCACTGAGGAATTTGCAACGGTTGCAACAATCCAGCTGGTCTCTGGTGCTCTGCCTTGATCCACCGACAACTATCACACACAGCCACATGCTCTACGATTTCCCTCTTCATTCCGTACCACCAGAATTTCTTCTTCAGATCCTGATACATCTTCTCGCTTCCAGGGTGAATCGAATAAGCTGTCTCATGAGCTTCCTTGAGAATCAACTCCCGAATAGACTGGACATTGGGAACGCACAAGCGGTCTTTGAACCATACCACACCTTCTGCATCTTCCCGAAAATCTTTGCCTCTGCCGTTCAGAATCAGTCGCCAGATCTCACCGATCTTCTCATCATTCTTCTGCGCTTCTTTGATTTCTCGCTCCAGGGTAGGTTCCAACTCAATTGTGACTCCTCGCGTGTTGTTCAGAAATTCAAGACTCAACCTGTCAAACTCTTTGGCCAACTCATAAGGCATTGGACGAGCGACCATCAGATTGACTTGACTCTTCCTGCTCAAAGCATATGCCACTACGTTCGCTTTGCCTGGATGGTAGTGAATCTCCAACTCATAGTCTTTGATCAACTCTAACCATCTTCTTTGCCTCATATTCAGCTCTGACTGAGTGAATATGTACTTCAGACTCTTGTGGTCCGTGTAAACATCACATTTCTGTCCATACAGATAGTGCCTCCATGTCTTCAGTGCGTGAACCACTGCTGCCAACTCTAGGTCATGGATTGGGTAATTCTGCTCATAAACCTTCAGCTATCGGGACGAGTAAGCCACAACTCTTCCCTCTTGCATCAACACACATCCCAAACCAGTGTAACAAGCATCGCAATACATCGAGAAGGGCTTGTGCACATCAAGCAAGACTAAGACAGGCGCCGTAGTCAACTTCTCTTTCAGCGCTTCGAAGGCCTCTTGACATTTCTGGGTCCACTTGAACTCGACCTTGTTGCCTAGCAACACTGTCATTGGTTTCGCAATCTTCGAAAACCCCTCAATGAATCGCCGATAATATCCAGCCATTCCAATGAAGCTCTTGATCCCTCGAGCATCTGTTGGCGCTTTCCAGTTCAGAATGTCTGCCACTTTCATCGGATCCACAGCCAATCCTTCTTTGTTGATTATGTGACCCAAGAACAGAACTTCACTGATCCAGAACTCGCACTTGCTCAACTTTGCATACAACTGGTGCTCTCACAATCTCTGCAATACCATCCTCAAATGACTTGCATGCTCTTCTTCGCTTTGGGAATAAATCAGAATGTCATCAATGAATACCACCACAAACTTATCAAGGTAATCCATGAATACACTGTTCATCAGATTCATAAAGAAGGCCGGTGCATTGGTTAGACCGAAAGACATCACAGTGAACTTATACAACCCATACTTGGTAATGAATGCCGTCTTCGGAATGTCTGAAGGTCGAATCCTGAGCTAATGATAACCTGACCTCAGATCTATCTTGGAGACCACGCTGGCTCCTTTCAACTGGTCGAACAGATCTTCTATTCTGGGCAAAGGGTACTTGTTCTTGATTGTGACCTCATTCAGAGCTCGATAATCAATACACATCCTTCTGGTGCCATCTTTCTTTTCCACAAATAGGACAGGGGCGGCCTAAGGCGAGGTGCTTGGCCGGATGTAACCTTTCTCTAACAGCTCATCAATCTGCTTCTTAAGTTCAACTAACTCTGGTCCTGATACTCTGTAAGCTCTCTTAAAGATGGGGGCGGTTCCAGGAAGAAGCTCTATGGCAAATTCAACTTTTCGCTCTGGTGGCATACCTGGCAAGTCCTTTGGAAACACATCTGGAAACTCAGACACAACCTTGATACTCTCAATTGGGTCTGCTTCACTGCTATCGACAGCCATCTGATAACAACTTCCTTTCTTCGGTTCAGGCGGGACTAACTCTATCACCACTTCCTCTCCTAGTGGGGACACCAACTTGATTGTCCTCTTATCACAACTGATAACTGCCTGATACTTATCTAGCCAATTCATCCCTAGGATGACATCTATTCCCTGAGTACCCATTACTATGAGGTTAGCGGGAAACGCTATCCCCCTTATTTCCACACTTACATTCAAACAAATGCTATCGGCTCGAATTCTACCACCGGCTGAGTCAATTTGAATGGGGGTTGACATGGTAGTAATTGGAAGACTATGTGCTTTTACCCATGATGCAGTAATGAAAGAATGTGTTGCTCCAGTATCAAATAACACTTCCGCAATATGGGAGTCGACTGGAAACATACCTACTATCATGCCTGGGGTCTCCTGAACTGCTTCAGCCTCCAAGTGGTTCAGTCTCCCATGATTATAGCGTGGCTGAGAGCGGTTGCCTGCTCCAGGCTAAGACACATTCTGCCTTGCTGGGGCATTGGGGCCTGACTGCTGCTGGGCTGCCTTCTTTGGACATTGCATCACCCAATGGCCTTGCTCTCCACAGTGGAAGCATGCTCTGTTTCCAACCTGAGCTGGTGTTGCCTGACTGTTCTGCTGGTTTGCTGGGGCAGGAGGACGAGGTGCCTGCTAATTCTGCCTCTGGATCTGACCTCCTCCTGACTGATTGTTCTGACGATTCTGATACTGGTGCTGAGGATACTGCCTTTGAAACTGCTGCTGCTGAGGTGGACGCTGGCTCTGCCTGAACTGCTGAGGTTGATTGTTTGAGAAACGAGGACGACTGCTGCTTCCAGGCTAGGGTCCACTGATCTTGCGCTTACGATCCTCCATCTCCTTACGCTTCCTCTCTGTCATGATTGCTCTGTCAATCAGGTGCTAGAATGTCGGGAAGGTATGATTCATTAGTTGGTAATGAAGAGGGTCAACCAAGCCTCTCAGAAATCGGTATTGTCTTTTAGCGTCGGTGTTGACATCTTCAGGAGCATATCGAGACAACTGTAGAAACTTGTCCCGGTACTCACTGACAGATGATGACCCTTGCTTGAGGGCCAGGAACTCCTCCTTCTTCACTGTCATCAGACCTGCGGGAACATGGTACTGACGAAAGCTACCTCTGAACTCTTCCCAGGTGATGGTGTCGGGGTTGGCATAGGTGGCAAGATAGGACTCCCACCAATACTGGGCTGCTCCTCTCAACAGACGGGGACCATACAGGACTTTCTCCCTGTCATCGCACTGAGCGGTATGCAACTCCCGCTCCACAGTGCGTAGCCAGTCTTCAGCATCCATGGGGTCAGAAGAATGAGCAAACGTTGGGGGATGACCTCTCATGAATTCAGCACGCTTGTCCCTGGGCATCTGGGGCATCTAAGGCTGAGGTGGGGCCTGCTGCTGCTGCTGCTACTGCTGAATGGCGGCTAGAGTCTGACCAATGGCTTGGACTGCCTGAGTCTGCATCAGGAACATCTGCTCGATGGACATCGGGGGCGGGGGCGGCAGGTGCTGTTGCTGGGGTACCTCTTCCTGCTGAGCGGCTTGCTCCTACTGAGCACGCCTTCCTCCTCTGCGCCTGTTCTCTGACATCTGCAGAATGCAACCACACATCAGAACTGATCTTGCAAACCTTACAGCATAAGAAGAGAGCATAGAATTCTTCTACAACCCTGAACAGGTGAGCATCTTCACAGATCTCCAACACAGACCACACAGCTTCTCAGATAAAGAGGAAAGTGGAATAAAAGTCTTCCCAACTAGACAGCTAACTTTACTAACATATAACAGGCAAACCAAAATGCAGGGGATACCCACACTCTATTGGCAGTCATTACAAAGATCCAACTCCAACATTGTTCATCATAACAAGCATAAAAGCACAGGATATAGCAAACTACCCTGTCTAACTAAGGCTAGCTAAGAGCGAGACTAACGCTAAGACTGAGACTAAGACTAAAACTTCTATATTAAGCATTCATTACAAGACTCCACACTGACGATCTATGGTTCTAAATCTATCTTGGTCTTGCCGTCGGGATTGCCATAAGGCTGGTGTCCACGCCGAGGTGAGCGGTACGGGTGCTGGGTCCCGACGGGGGCGGAGGAACCATCGTCCAGATGACGACGCTCCGCGTGCTCAGCCCGCAGCTGGGCGATCTCAGCATGAGCCCTGCTCAGCTCGTCTAGCGCATGGTCCAGCTCCGTGTTTAGCATGGCGGCTAGGTTGACTGTGCTGCTCAACCTAGGATTGTCCTCACCAACAGGTGAGACAATCACGCCTCCTGAGCTGCCAGATGGATGGCAGGGATAATACTTCAGGTTGAGACCGTCAGCTACCCCGCCGAGAACCGAGCAGTAGTGCGAAAGCGCACGCCGTGCGGCATCTTGCATGGTCGCCTCAGCTGAGTCCTGCTCAGAGATGGAATAGTGCTCTGAGCAGATCTCCGCACCCTGGAGACCGTTCTCCGGACGGCGCACCAAGCAGGTCGCTTCCCAGCGGTCCGGGTAGACCCCGCGACTATGCTGGTAGGCCACACAGCGATAATCGATGGACCAAGTACGCCGGTCAAGTGCCCGACGTAGCAGGGTGTCGAGCGCATCATGGAAGTGACACCCGCGAGCAGCGTCGCGAGTGACGGGTCGAGCAACCCATCCTTCCGGCTCCTGGTCAGCAGAAAAGTCGGTGTCGTGGCTCGAGCTGCTGTTGCCTCCTCCGTCGTCTGGGTCTCCTCCAGTAGCTACTCCAGGGACTAGGGCGCCCAGTGGTGGTGCAGGGGGCGCCTCTAGAGGAAGCACGGGGGAGCAGCTCCTCACAGACTCTATCTCCTACTGGAGCGAGAAAGAAGAGCCCTGCTGCTCCTGTCGTCGACGCTCCTGCTCCTCATGCAGGTGATGGTGCAGCCTCTCCAAGTGGCTGGACTGATCGGCCACGGGACGGCGAAGCGGATGCTCCGCGAGACGAGAGAGTAAGAAGGGGATGACAGACTTCCATGCGGTGTGTCTAAGACGAGCCATCTACAAAAGACACCACAAGCAAAAGAGTGAGAACAGAATTAATATGACCAGCAAGTAATGAACCATAAATAAATGAAGGATTAGGATAAAACATAAATTTTAGCAAGGTATAATATATAGTAGAACATAGTTTTGGTCGATATGACCAACTTTTGAAGTAGTACCAAAGTCAAGGCAGGGACAGAGGTCTAAAATCCTTAGAACGACCATTCTACTCTAGGTTAGCGGTCCTACAGTCCGCACAGCTTTGATACCACCTATGTCACACCCGGTTTTAGAAGGTAAACCGAATGCGAACCATGTACGTGCCAGGATCAGCAATTCACGTACACAGCAGTTACATAACATGGACATCATCACACAGTGCTCAAATAGTATTAAAAAGGGAAATAATAGTCGATTACATCATATGTCTGAGACATCCACATAGTCTTTACAATAAATCAAAGTGCGAAAATGAAACATAGATAAACGTGGCCTTCACAGGCAGCCGACTGGGGGTTGCCGCTAACCCACGCCTAGAACTCGTCGTAGTCTTGAAACTCCTGGAAGTCTCCTTCCACGGCTTCATCTTCTCCTGAACAGTGGTTGCAATGCGGACAACCTGGGGAAGGGGGGGTTTGGTGTGTAGAGCAAGGGTGAGTACACATCAACATACTCAGCAAGTGTCCTATTTGGCTGTAGTGGACTAGCTTTATGTGGGGTAAGTCAAGCAGTTGCTTTTAATTGGTCAGATTATTATTACTAGTAGAGAAAGCCAAGTTTTAGAGTTAACCCACGTTATTACCCAAACGTACTCCTTTCCCAACGGAAAGAGTACCACTTACCATTACCAGAGTCAAAACCAAGAACCATCAGTCTCATTGTCACCTGTAATCCAAACCTCTTTGATCAAGTGTCACTAATCAATGGAGCTCCCTTGGCCGCTCATAACCGCGAGCACGGCTAATATATCAGTTTTCAAACACTCTGCAGAGGTTGCGCACTTTACCCATAAGCCGTGATTCCCTCTTGCCTCAGGCCGATCAAACCCTTAAACACTACCAAGGTGAATAGGCAGGGTCTCACTACGTAGCCTTTACAAAGATTCCCTGAGGATGTAGCCGCCCGTTAGGTTTCCTAAATGTACCGCACTCCTCCCCAAGGGGCAAACCAACCTAGGAAGAGCGAGCCGCATACACCGAGCCCCATTGACGGCACGACGGCGAAGCGAGCTATACATCAGTTCCTCTAATTATTCAGCTAAGGGTGTCCCATTCCACCCTCATGGTTGCACTATTTTCCCGGGCGGTCATCCAACGAACAGGTCCTTACGGAGAGGCACTCGAGAAAACGCTCGAGCCCCCTAAAGTATCACTAGTCCAACATCATAATCACAATGACAACATCGTATCATAAGGATTCACATCATGTTCATTGATTAAAGTAAAGCAATAGCATGAATCTAACCATAGTAACCCAAAAGGTAATCAAGGACAAGGTAAATAGAAAGCTAGTCAATCCTTATGTTGTTCATAGTACGCTGGACAGTGAATTATAAAGTAAATGGGACATAATAGGTCATAGGACACTTGCCTCCACCAACCGACTGCTGCTTAGGGGCTTCTCCTGCGAGTTCTTCGGGTTCCTCGACCAGATCGCTCTCTATGCGAACACAATCATACATTCACATTTCAAATCAGAAAAGTAAACAATCCACCATACGAAGAGATGAATCCCATAATCATACACACGACATATGGCTAGCGCTAACGACCATTTGAAGTAGTGAGAATAACATAACCCTTACCATGATCGATAACTCGCGATGTTCATGTTTGGTGAGAAAATGAACTTAAACACTTCATTTCATGTAGTTATAATAACTGATATTTAATGCAGGTGCAACTATGGTTAATATCTAAGCATAATTAATTCTACGTTTAGTTAATGTGTCGCTCCCTAACATAAACCAATCAATGTTAGCAATTTTAAGTGGTGAAGGGAGTCGCCGCGCGAAACTACGCATAACGAGAACCAAAACATGTGTATTATCATGTGCACAAAGCTACAAGCCACTACGCATGGGATTATCGCGCGAACGGGTTAGCCGTGCCCCGCACAGGCCGACGCAGGCGAGCCGGGGATGGACCAGCCACGCACGCGAGTGAGTCACTACTGCGAGCACGTCGCGGATGGGCTGCCACGCGCTGCGCAGGTCGCCACGAGCAAGCCGCGCAGGCTGCCGTGAGCGTGCTGCGGGCGAACTGAGACGCCAGGGGCACTCTACGTCGAGCAGGGGCCGCGTCGCGCCGCGGACGCGAGCGGTGAGCACGCCGCGGGCGAGATGCGCGGGCAGGCTGCGCCGGGCGGAGCCGCGCGAGCACATAGCCGGCGCAGGGGCCGCGCCGGGCCGCCACGGGCACGCCACGCCGTGACGGGCGCTGGCCGAGCCGGGGGAGCGGGCGGGCGAGCCGCACGCCGCGCGTGGGGCCGCGCCGGGCACGCCGCGTCACAACGCCGAGGCCGGGCGTAGGCCGCGACGGGTGCTGGCAGAGCCAGGGGAGCGGGCGGGCGAGCCGCGCGCCGCCACGCCGAGGCCGGGCGCAGGCCGCGACGGGCGCTGGCCGAGCCAGGGGAGCGGGCGGGCGAGCCGCGCGCCGCCACGCCGAGGCCAGGCGGAGGCCGCGATGGGCGCTAGCCGAGCCGGGGAGCGGGCGGGCGAGCCACGCGCCGCCACACCGCGACGGGCGCCGCGCCGAGCGCGCCGGGGTCGGGAACGGAGGGGGAAAGGGTCGGGGAGGACGGAGCGAGACGGGCTCACCTCGAGGGACGGCGACGGCGCGGTCAGGTGCGGGGGCGGCGGTTTTCCTGTGGCCGGGCGGTGGAGGAAGAGGGAGGCGTCGGGGGAGCGATTTGCGCGAGGGAGAGATAAGAACGCGAGTTCGTGGGAGAGAGAAAAATGAACAGGAGGCGACTACAGAGACTTACAGGCGGGCCCCACGGGGAGGGCGGCGGCGGCTGGGCAATTGCTCAGCGCGCACGCGTGCGATGGAAGCGGGCAAGCCGTTAGGCAGCTGGGCTGCGAGCCAGCCGGCCTGTGGGCCGCGCGTGGGGGGGGGGGAGAGGGGGGCCCGGCTGGGCCGCGCCAGCCGCCGAGTTGGGCCGCGAGCCGGCCTGCCGGCCTAGGAGAGGGGGGGCGCAAGGGGGGGCCGCGGGAGAAGAGGAGGGCGCGCCAAATGGGCCGCAGGAGGGGAATGCCGGCCCAAGGGAGAGAGGGGAGAAGAGGAAGGGAAAAAGAAAGGATTTTACCATCTTAATCATTTTTCTAAAAGCATGTTTTCACAAATTCAATCCACAAACAAAAGATATGCAGGGACCGGCATGGTGCAACAATCCGAATAAAATACTCCTAGGGTCTTATTATTACTATACGACTTGGAGTTTTGGAAATAGGTAGGGTTTTAGCGAAAAGAAATAGGAAAGAGAGGTAACGCCCGAATTTTCGGGGCGTTACAATCGGCCATAACCATAATCAATACAACAATCAAATTAACTAAATAGAGTAGCGAAAAGGCTCACCAATTCACAAACCGACCCGAAGATCCATGAGAACAGTGAGGTTCCTAGTTTGGACCTTCCATCGAACACTTAACAAACATTGCACGAACCTCGCTTCTTTACCAGTTAACTCCCTCATCAACACACACAATTCACACATTAGTAATCGACGTCGAGCGCTAAAATGACAGGGCGAGAATAGGACCTCACCGAGGGTCGACGGTGTCGCAGATGGGGCTGCATACAACACAGAGCTCCACACGGCCATTTCGTCGAGCACCAGGGAGGGGTCCAGCCACTAGCAGAAAAGGGGCTGGGCGAGCATCGTGTGCCATGGGAGAGACTGAGTGCTTGCAGCAGCAGGACCGAAGGGGAGCTGTGGCTGGGGCAGGGGCGAGGCCGACCACTAGGGAGATGGCTGTGGCAGCGGCGGCCATGGAAAGTAAGGTTGGTCGGCGTTGGACATGGGGAGAGCTCCGTGACAGGGAGGCAAAGAGAGGGCCTGACAGGCATGCTAGGTGGAGGGGAACGCCGACAAGGTGACAGACCAGGGAGCCGAGAGCGTCTGGGAAGGATCCTAGGTGTCGCAGCCATCAATAGAGAGGGGAAGGGGATGGGATGCCAACCTGCTGCAGAAAAGGACCTGAGAGCCGCCATGAGGGAGGCTGCATCCTGGACGAGCGCCAGAGAGATGGCTGGCGAGCAGGGAAAGGCGAGAGGGAGATGGGCGCGGGAGGAAAGGAAGCTCCCTGGCCGAGCACTGGGGAGCAGCGAGGACGAGCAGAGGCGTGACCACCATGGCGGGGAGGGCCGACGGCCATGGGAGAGGACACCGTGAGGGAGAGCGGATCGGCTGGGAAAGATGAAGACGGCAAGCGAGCGTGGCTGGTAAAAATCCCAGGGAGATAGGATCGAAGGCTAGGGCGGCGGTAGAAGATTTTTCTTAGATTCTTTTATTTTCCCTTTTTTAAAGAAAACCACAGATATTCTCGGAATCAGATAAGCTCATATGCTTTCGTCCTAAAGATTTGATTTATCTGTCTTGGTCAATTTGCTAGAGAAACAATCCAATTAATTGCTCTACGCACGATTTTCCCAGTTCTGGTATATAGATTTGAAATATATACAAAGGAGCTGGGCTAAAACGAGATCGACTTCAATAATTTACTCTACGTGATTTAGTTGAAGTAAGTCGAAATCCTATCTGCTAAGGTACACTCGATTTTGTCGCCAAAAGAACGTGCTGAAGAAACAACTTGTATTATTAACCTTGCGCATGATTTACTCTTGTAACGCGCAGAGTCTAAATGTATTACCAGGCATTTTTCCAAAGTTGGTATTCACTTAACTGAGCAATCCAACCAGCATAGGACCCGTCACCTCGTATGACAATCCAAACTTTGAGAAATCCTTTGAATACGACACCAAACTCGAACTTTTGTGAGATGATTAAATCCCAAGCTAAATGAGATTTCTCGAATAATCTCAGGAATCGGAGATAGACATAATATCGAAATCGTTACTCACACTAGCATTTCTTGCTTAAGTCCATACTCGCTGTTTAACGGGAGATAACACCTAGGGTGTTATAGCCCTCCCCCCTTAAAAGAATCTCATCCCGAGATTCGGAGCGAAAGACTTTTAAGAGTAGAGAAGCATGTAACTCTTGTCCATATCAGCGATAATCATAAGACAATTCCAAGCAAAGACGAGTATCTTAGGATGTGGTTTCTCTAGTGGATATATCATGTACCACCTTAGGTTAATTAGGGATGTCCACAAAGAGATAATATTTGACAGAAGAACGTGTCAGGTTCCATGTGTGCAGTTTGCTTTTTTCATAACACTGTACTATCTGAGTCTGTTGAGCGAGCGGTAGGTATGCGACTTTATCCAAACAGAACTAGATGCAATTTCTTGGGTAAAACACACAGAAAGAGGTTTACCAACAAGTGGTCACTAGAAATTCATAGCACATAAGACGAGTGTGGTTGTCGAACAACATCACAGTTAACTCATGTTAGCCAGAGAATCCAAGTTCAAGAAAATGATAGAGACTCAAGGAATGAAGGGATCTGTAAATGTTGACCTCGTGTCCAATCCATTTTATCAAGCACTAAGTATGACTCGACCTGACCCCTCATGCTGGAGAAGCACACGTGAGGCAATCGAGGCATGACTAGAGCGATGATTAGGTGATTATCAGTTGACTTAACTTGATTTTTGTAAGTACTTTCTTAGGATGGGTTGAACCAAAGTGAGTTTATACAACTCGACAAAACGATCTCTAAACTCCACCTTTGATCACAATGCAGTTGCAAGTTAGTAAAACCAACTTGTTGAACTACTTTTGACATTGAGCAAGTCCTCTTATTATCCATCGGCAATCCAATGGTCGAGAGTTCATTTTTGTTAATAGGAGATCATACACTTGAGTAGAAATCCATTTGGTCAAGTTGTTCATTCGTTTAATCATGCGAGGTGAACTGACTTGGTTCAGGAATACATGGATTACATAAGAGAGCGAATGGACAAACTCCTGCATTTTAGCTATAAGGTAAGGCAATCTCCATTTTGAGAATTAATCAGTTGTCTCTCAACACTAAAAAGCTTCAAGGCTTCACCTTTACAACAAAGGATGCAAAGGGAACTTGTATGTGTGTAGTCACCACTTGAGTCAGAAGACATGCGACCACACATGGGAAGATGGATTTGTATCACCTGATCCAAACACAGATAGTTTTTTTTGAGACTTCTGAATGGGTAGAAAATTTACAAAGGAATACATCAGAGTTATATACTCTTTTGTTCCAACAGTGATGGCATATGTTGTTTGATTGTTTCAGCAAACGACACAAAAATCATTTCAAGGAAGTGGTCTACGGAAGATAACATGTCAGTGTAGTTCCATAATGGATCATAGCTAGAGACTTCGATACCAGCGTACCGAACAGCACTACCATGTGTCGGCCGCCACATGAGACTTTCGGCTTTACGCGGCACCATAAGTCATTAACTAGGACACCATCATCGAACTAGCACCGATAATGAAGCTGAAAGTCACCTAGAGGGGGGTGGATAGGTGAAACCTGAAAATTATAATACTAAATCCAAACTAGATCCCTTGATTAGTGGTTAGAACAAGATTCACAATTATCGGAGTATAAAACTAAGTCCTTTGCTTGCAATGAGTATTGTTTTCAAAGAGTGCGGAATTTAATCAATAACAATACTATTAGAAATGTTAGTGGAGAATAATGCAAGAGGGCTTAGTTAGGAAGAAGATAAACACAAGTTCTTTCTTGCAATGAGTTGCTTCTCTAAATGAGAATTTAACTTTAAACAACACAAGATAATGTTAGCAAAGAGTAGCGCAAGAGAACTTAGAAAGAGAGGAAACAAACAAATCACAAGCAATAAACACAAGAGACACAGGTGATTTGTTTTACCGAGGTTCGGCCCTCGAAGGCCTAGTCCCCATTGAGGAGTCCACTAAGGACGGGTCTCTTTCAACCCTTTCCCTCTCTCTACCGATCCCCAAGATCGGCGAGCTCTTCTTCTTCTCAAGGATCACTTAAGACCCCGCAAGAATCACCACACACTTATGTGTCTCTTGCTAGCTTTACAAGCCTCCAAAACTTTGGAGGAAGTTCAATGGGAGTCAAAACTCCACGCACAAATGAACACAAGATGTAGCACACACTTTTTCTTAATAAATCTCACAAGGCACTAGTGCTAAACTCACACGAGAAGCTCTCTTTTGCTTGCTCTCTCTTTTGTGGCACTTGTGTTGGTTGTAGTGGTCTAAATCTTATGTATAGGATGGATCAATGAATAGAGGTGGTTGGGAGGGCTTAGATATGTCAACTATATGACTTGGAATGTTGCTTGGGCTCCCACACCTTGAAGTGGCCGGTTGGGGTGGTATTTATAGCCACCAACCAAATTGTAGCCATTGGAGAAGACTAGTGGCAATGGGCGCACCGGACAGTCCGGTGCACCACCACGTCATCCTGTCGTTAGGGCTTGGAGCTGGTCGACCGTTGGAGGATGTGGCACCAGACAGTCCGGTGTCACACCGGACAGTCCGGTGCCCCTCTGACCTTCTGCTCTGACATCTGAATTACACTATTTACTTTGCAGAGTCGACCGTTGCGCGCAGATAGTCGTTGCTCCGCTGGCACACCGGACAATCCGGTGAATTATAGCGGAGCTACGCCTGAAAAACCCAAAGCTGAGGAGTTTGAGCTGATTCACCCTGGTGCACCAGACACTGTCCGGTGGTGCACCGGACAGTCCGGTGCGCAAGACCAGGGCAGCCTTCGGTTCCTTTTTGTTCTTCTCTTTTGAACCCTAACTTATTCTTTTTACTAGTTTGTGTTGAACCTTTGGCACCTGTAGAATGTATAATCTAGAGCAGACTAGTTAATCCAACTATTTGTGTTGGGCATTCAACCACCAAAATCATTTAGGAAAAGGTTTAAAGCCTATTTCCCTTTCAGAAGCTCACGTGGTAAGAACAATTTGTGCAAAGATAACATATCGATATAGTCTCATAATGGATTATGACTACTAACTGTGATACCAGCGCGTGCCAAGTAGCGCAACCATGTGTTGATCACCCACAGGAGGCCCTCGGTTTCGTCGTGACACCATCAATTTTAATCATAACGCCATTACCAGACGTAACCAATAAGAAATCTCACGTGGCACAAATAGACTGAGCCAGGATGACAATATACAAAATAGACTCCACCTGTAAGAATGGTTACAAGTAGAGAGCCAAATAGATCATGGACCGATAAAACGAACAAGACATGGCCATAACCTAAACTTGTTGATGAATGAGTACGATGGGAGATTGTTATTTCAGCCCCAAGCATATTTCTATGCCCATCGCAACAATTTCAAGGTCAAGGATGAGTGTCTGATTAGATACGCAAGAAAATGATTGGAAGATTAAATTGGTATACATTCGAGAGATATGAGGAAACCAAAGGCATTAAATTCAAGAAAATGATCAGACATGTCTTTCCTAGGTTAGGTTGATAAAGCGACAAGATAATCCGCAAGGAGAGGCCAAATACAATAGAGACCTCAACCTGCATCAACTGAGCAAGGGCAGGATCTAGGATGGAAACACGACCACTAAGGGAGTTACAAGTTAATTGCCAAGAACACGGACTCAAGATCCTTATTTGAAGTCCGAATGCATCTTAGGTCTAATAAAGAGACTATTTAAGCATTTGTAGGTATGAGCTTGGTCATGTAGTAATAACGGAAAAAATCAACTTCATCCATGCTTGAAAACTTGGAAGGATTTTGAAGGACTGATAACGATTTGGGGTTATGGTTCACTAAACGAGTGGCATAGCCTAGCCTTGGGTTTATGCAAACAAACTACCCGCATTCTACCAACACTCAAGCACGAAAACAAACCCAAGTTGCACTAGCGGTCAAACTAAGAAGAATCACAGACCACATAAACACATGTCTAAAGGGCACAACAAACAAAACTAGAAATTTCTTATAGGACAGTCATGCTTCACACATTTTCCAATTATTTATTATCGGAATAAAGATGAGAGAAGCATGTTCGTTCACAATCACCAATTATTAGAATAAAGGTGAGGGAATCATTTTTGTGCGCAAACAACAAACACAATGCAGCAATCTGGATGCATGCTCGTCCTATTCGTCCTCACTGATTTTGCCAACATAATGTGGCAATAACGTTCTATATCGGTGACATAACTACATCTCTCTCGATATATTGCTAGTCGTCAGCTACACATACGGTTTCGAGGTTAGTATACCTGCAGAAAATTCCATCACATCCCATTTTCCCCATGATGCAATTCACACATGATAGTTTATCACAGTTTATACTCCATATATTTCTATATGGAGGCCAGCTCCTCATTAAGTGCCGAGCCACGCATAGGCGCCGCTGCCACACTTTAACCATAGGGCAGCTCATTATGGTAACTCACCTTCTTACCTGAGCGTAGGTGCGTCGTTACAAGTACATTACACTTCTTAGTATTCCCATGTCTGTATACCAATACACACACATGGGGTACTGAATTCCTAGAAAAGTAAATACTCCACATCGTAGCCTTCATATATACATATGTAAAACATGTATATAATCAAACGCTTTTTATGCTCTCCCCTAAACCGACGTTTGTTTGGCCATGCTCTCACATCTCACCTTACCTAAGCGTCGATCTATTCAAAACTGAATGGCCTCAAAAATAACATTACACATGTATGCATTACCCTTCCCAGGTTGTGGGTTAGTATTCTGAACTAAGCCACATAGTAGTCCTTAATTTAGTGCTTAACAGAAGATGTCGCTAGCATTATAGTTTTTCAAATCTGTTTTTCAAAACCAAACAATTTGTTTAGTTGAAAATAGGCTTTTGAAACCAAAACTTTGTTTTAAAATACGTATGTGGCCATATTATACTTAATCTTGCTCCGATACCAGCTGTGGCAGAACCTCCCAAGTTATTAGGCCCACATGCATCTGCCCTTGTCTCAAAGACCTCAGACGGCTATGCATATGCACCCAGTAACTTAACAGGATCCGTCCAAGTGTCCCAGGGACCCTGGATAAACCACTTACAACCAGGATCACAAGATTAAATAAACACAAATCACACACCAACATTTGCAGCGGAATTTCTTTATTACAAAAAGCTACAAGTTACATCAAATTTATATTATATTTATCGGAGTGATTACAAAAGTGATTCAAAGAAATATACTTTGAAATGTTATAAATTATTTATAATTTTGAAATATATGATAGCTCAATGACAATCCTCAATAGAGAAGCTAAAGATGGGATATATTTATATAAGAAGGCTGAGCCCACCGGCACTTAACATCAATCACAATCAAAGCGACTCGTAACCTGCAGCAACAACGGGAATAAAACCCTGAGTATGCAATTACTCAACAAGACTTACCCGACTAAAGAAAAGACTTTCAAGGATATGCTGGTTTGTTGGGAATCAAGGTAAGGCTTATCAAATTTCAAAGACTCATTTTGCAAAAGAGCTTACTAGTAGTGAATCTTTATGCCAAAATTTTACTTCACAAGTTAAGTACTTTTCCTGAATCTAGATTTGCATAATCTAGAGCATTCACTTGTCCTGGTCTAGCTTTCTTTTACCAAAATCTTATTTTGCTTATTAACCACGATGAGTGGTCAGTGAGTTGAGTCTCCATAACTGAGGAGCAACGACGATTCGAACCGATTATACCCAGCTGGGGATCCCTAACCACACGACATATGTAGCACTTAACCCTTGCATATGTCAACCGTTCCCACAGATCCTCCACAACATGAACCGGTCCGTGCTACCCGGGAGCACAGTACTCCTCCGTCTAGCCTCCAGCAAGGAGGGTACACGCTACTCCCACCATCTCCCACGCCCAGTGAGCGGTTGTCTTTTCACGTATGGAATAGCCGGGTTCAGGCTTACCAGAGCATGTGGCTAGTTGCAAAGTCTCACCTCATCAGGCCTACATCGAACGGTCCTTAATCGACACAGATGAGCGAACTTTCCTGCTCAACGTCTGTTATACATTTCATATTATTTCCCAAAACTTGATACCTGAGAGAGGTACCCTACTTGAATGATGAAATCATCGTGACCACAATGGGTTCATCATCACAAGTCCTTTTATTTCACAAACTCCCATATCCCGTGTTACACATCATATTTTAAAAACCATCATAAATTAATAAGCAGGGCTAAGCGTCACTAAATTTTCATAAAATGGGTTTTAGGGTTGTTTAATCAAGAAGGAAATGTATCAACTGTTTGATCACACAACTCCTATCACCTAATGCATCATTCAAGGTGATAAAACTTTTTAAAACAGAAGGAGGTGGCAAATGCACCAGGGCTTGCCTGGGATACACTAGGTTAGTGTGGTTAGATGATGTCCGCTTGGTGAGCCTCAAAAACCCTGACACTTGATCAAGTCGTCTATATCGAGATGGGTCCATCAAAGCCACCTTGTGATCCATCCTGATCCATGCCCTCCAATTCGCATAATCATCTAGCGTACCTATTGGAGATGCATAGTGCATATGAGCATGAGCAAGAGAACACAAAATAGATAATCTATACTAAAGAGGATAAATACTTAAAACAAGTCATCACAACTCCTATGAGCACACTAGATGTGAAGATACTACTAAGTACTACAAGCGCATCTTTTATACTTAAATAGATCTAACTCAAGCATCGAACAATCCTAAGATTACACACAAGTCTTAAGCTCATGGACTAGAGCACACTGCCAACAGACTAACACTATTATTAGCAGTATATTAGCCAATACAATTAGCTCAACCCACTACAGCCATAGCAGGTGTAGATCTGAAAATTAGCCAAACAAAAGTAACTTCAGAAATCAACAATTTAACACTTACAGAATTTCTGGACAGCAGCACGGTATTCAATTGTTTTGCTCATAATTCACAAAATATCCATCAAATAATAGTAAACTAGGACTTTCGGGAAAGCTTATGAAGTCCTCTATAAATTTTGTATTATGACCACCATGAGATTAGACACTTAGAAAGGTCAATCAGTATTAAACGATAATGTTGTCCAGATTTGGATAGAATTCGACTACGTACTTCAAAAATCCATAACTGGAGTTTCAAGCAACCAATTCAGGTGATCCAAGACTTTTTAGAAATCTAATAGAATTATCTACAATTCATTTATAATCATCTCAAGGTGATTCAATGTGTATCGAAGTCAGTTAATACAAACAAACATTGTTGTCCAGATTTTTGACAGATTCAGACATCACATTTCAAACAGTTGTAACTTGGTCTCTAGATCACCAAAAAGGGTGCTCCAAAATTTGTTGGATAGCTTAAGAAAAGCTACCATTCTCCTATAATTACTAAGAGATGATTCTCAGTTTAACTTGGACAAACAAGGTAAATTTCGAAATTTATACAGAATATGGACATATTCAGAAACCGGACTTGGAAAAATTATAACTCCTAAACTACTAGATCTATGGTCATTAAATTTTTACACAAGTAAGATAAAGAAGTTATTTAGTACTTTTATACATAACATTTCTATAGAAAACATGGTTTACTTTGTTAAATTGGCTGCGCAATTAAAACTGTACCTGTAGCTCTAAACAGCAATACATTTAATTTAGCTCCTATTTGGCTTCTACAACTATCATATGATTAGTACTTCAAATATTACTAACACCTTATCTTAAAGTAGAGTCAAAACC
This sequence comes from Zea luxurians, assembly GCA_029449295.1. Lineage (NCBI taxonomy): Eukaryota > Viridiplantae > Streptophyta > Magnoliopsida > Poales > Poaceae > Zea > Zea luxurians. The sequence continues at coordinate 31,890,941 of JAOPSE010000014.1, forward strand.
ATCTAATATAACACATCATACATATTACCAATTAGATGAGCTAAAAGGATCATAACTACTCGAATAACACACTAGAGCCATAATGTGTGGAAATTTGGCAATTTGCCCCCCTTTTGACATGTTCATTCGCCAACAATCGCACATATGGACAACAATGGATCTGAAAGTCGACACAATATGCTTACGCTACAGACAAGAAAATCATCGACCACAACTATAATCAATACAACAATCAAATTAACTAAATAGAGTAGCGAAAAGGCTCACCAATTCACAAACCGACCCGAAGATCCGCGAGAACGGCGAGGTTCCCAGTTCGGACCTTCCATCGAACACTTAACAAATGTTGCATGAACCTCGCTTCTTTACCAGTTAACTCCCTCATCAACACACACAATTCACACATTAGTAATCGACGTCGAGCGCTAAAATGATAGGGCGAGAACAGGACCTCACCAGGGGTCGACGGTGTCGCAGATGGGGCTGCATACAACACAGAGCTCCACACGACCATTTTGTCGAGCACCAGGGAGGGGTCCAGCCACCAGCAGAAAAGGGGCTGGGCGAGCACCATGTGCCATGGGAGAGACTGAGTGCTTGCAGCAGCAGGACCGAAGGGGAGCTGTGGCTGGGGCAGGGGCGAGGCCGACCACTAGGGAGATGGCTGGGGCAGCGGCGACCATGGAAAGTGAGGTTGGCTAGCGTTGGACATGGGGCAAGCTCCATGGCAGGGAGGCGAAGAGAGGGCCTGACAGGCATGCTAGGTGGAGGGGAACGCCGACAAGGTGACAGACCAGGGAGCCGAGAGCGTCTGGGAAGGATCCTAGGTGTCGCAGCCATCAGCAGAGAGGGGAAGGGGCTGGGATGCCGACCTGAAAGTCGCCTAGAGGGGGGGTGGATAGGCGAAACCTGAAAATTAAAACTTTATCCCCCAACTAGATCTCTTGATTAGTGGTTAGAACAAGATATACAAATATAGGAGTATACAAACTAAGTTCTTGCTTGAAAAGAGTATTGCTAAATAATGCGGGAGTGATAAAACAATACAACTAATAAGTTATAGAATAACAAAGCAAGAAGCCTTAGATGAGAAGAGCACTAGGTCAAGTTCTTCCTTGCAACGTGTTGTTTCACTAAATGGGAATTTAACTTGAAGCAACACCAAATGATATTAGCAAATAATGGGGCAAGAAAACTTAGAGCAAGGGAAAACAAACAAATCACAAGCAATAAACACAATGGACACGGGTGATTTGTTTTACCGAGGTTTGGCCCTCGAAGGCCTAGTCCCCGTTGAGGAGTCCACTTAAGGACGGGTCTTTTTCAACCCTTTCCCTCTCTCCCCTGATCACACAAGGATCGGTGAGCTCTTCTTCTTCTCAAGGATCACTCTCGATCCCACAAGGACCACCACACTCTTTGGTGTCTCTTGCTAGCTTTTACAAGCCTCCAAAACTTTGGAGGAAGTTCGATGGGAGTCAATACTCCACGCACAAATGAACACAAGGATGTAGCACACACTATCTCTCAATGAATCTCACAAGGCGCTAGGGCTAAACTCAATTGAGTAGTTCTCAATTGCTTGCTCTCTCTTTTGTGGCACTTGTGTTGATTGTAGTGGACTAAATCTTGTGTATAGGATGGATCAATGAATATATGTGGTTGGGAGGGCTTGAGTATGTCAACTAGATGACTTGGAATGTTGCTTGGGCTCCCACACCTTGAAGTGGCCGGTTGGGGTGGTATTTATAGCCACCATCCAAAAACTAGCCGTTGATGAAGTCTGCTGGCGAAGGGCGCACCGGACAGTCCGGTGCGCCACCGGACAGTGTCCGGTGCGCTGCCACGTCATCCTCCCGTTAGGTCTTGGAGCTGGTCGACCGTTGGAGGCTTTGTCCTCATGTGGCACCGGACAGTCCGGTGCGACACCGGACAGTCCGGTGCCCCTCTGACCGTCTGCTCTGACATCCGATTTGCACTGTACACTTTGCAGAGTCGACCGTTGCGTGCAGATAGCCGTTGCTCCGCTGGTACACCGGACAGTCCGGTGTGCACCGGACATGTCCGGTGAATTATAGCGGAGCGGCGCCTGGGAAACCCGAAGGTGAAGAGTTCGAGCTGAAGCACCCTGGTGCACCGGACAGTCCGGTGCGCCAGACCAGGGCAGCCTTCGGTTTCCTTCTTGCTCCTTTCTCTTGAGACCTAACTTGTTCTTTTGATTGGTTTGTGTTGAACCTTTTGCACCTGTAGAATATAATCTTGAACAAACTAGTTAGTCCAATTATTTGTGTTGGGCAATTCAACCACCAAAATCAAATAGGAAAAGGTTTGACCCTATTTCCCTTTCAATCTCCCCTTTTTGGTGATTGATGCCAACACAAACCAAAGCAAATATGTAAGTGCATAATTGAGCTAGTTTACATAATATATGTGCAAAGGTTGCTTGGAATTAAACCAATCTATTTTTCATAAGATATGCATGGATTGTTTCTTTATTTTTATCATTTTGGACCACGCTTGCACCACATGTTTTGTATTTGCAGATTCTTTTTGTAAATCCTTTTCAAAGTCCTTTTGCAAATAGTCGAAGGTAAATGAATAAGATTTTGCGAAGCATTTTCAAGATTTGAAATTTTCTCCCCTTGTTTCAAATGCTTTTCCTTTAACAAAACAAAACTCCCCCTTAATAAATTCTCCTCTTAGTGTTCAAGAGGGTTTTAAGATATCAATTTGAAAATACTACTTTCTCCCCCTTTTGAACACAATAAGTTACCAATTTGAAATTTACCCTTTTGAACACAATAAGATCCTTTTTGAAATTTACCAATTGAAAATCATTAGTTTTAAAATTAGGGTGGTGGTGCGGTCCTTTTGCTTTGGGCTAATACTTTCTCCCCCTTTGGCATGAATCGCCAAAAACGGATACTTTGAGTGAAATATAAGCCCTTTACTTTCTCTCCCCCTTTGGCAAACAATTGAAATACCAATTGAAATAGAGATATGAGTGAAGATTATACCAAAGTGGAGAACTATGCGGAATACCGGCAGAGAGTGGATAATACCGATGGAGTTGAGTGGAAGCATTGTCTTTGCCGAATACTCCATTTCCCTTTCAATTCTATGACTAAGTATGAGAATATACTTGAAAACACATTAGTCATAGACATAAAAGAGATATGATCTAAAGGATATATCAAGTTACACATGATCATAGTTCTATATAACATAGATTGCTCCCCCTAAATATGTGCATGGAGAGGAACACATATTTTGGCCTTAAATGCCAATTGCACATAATTAGGTTAATGAGAACATATCTATATTATACGGAATGTGAAGTGCATTGTGTCGTAGTATAAGTGTGATGCTCATGACAGTTTATGCACTTATGAAAGCATGTTGTAAACATTTTGAGCATTTTCCCTTAAGGATTTCAAAGAGGCTTAAGGACCATCCACCTTTGGAACAAAGGTAGCTTATCCTCGTTACAAGGTTAAGCTTTAAGCTCTTTGACAAATAAATCACTTCATCTAGTTTCAACAAGGATGCATTAAAGCATGAATGAATTTTTGAGAAGTTAAACTAGATATGAAGCAGGGATAAATGCAAAGGACATGCTTTCTCTTCCTTTTATCTAAGATATGCAAAGAATGCTTACAAGAGGAAGATTTAGTTACATATGTAAATGAATGGAAGTAGTTTTACCGTTTTGTACCTTCACATAGAGACACTCTCTTCATTGTGCTTTGTCCTTTGTCTTAGTTGCTTAAGACCTATTCTTAAGACAATATATGGAAATATTTTGCACAAAAGAGAGTTCTACAACAAGTGATCCTTTTCTAAGTTATTGTTAGCATATGGCAAATGGATCACAAATTGCATAAATGTATCATGAATTCTCCTTTTAACTTAGTGCATATCAAGAGATATTGATTGATAGTATATGCGGCACTAAGAAGTATGATTGTTAATAGATGTCATTCTATGATAAAACAAATAACATATGTGATCAAGAGAACAACATAGACAATAAATTATCAATTAAGCTTAGAGTAGGAGAATCCAGCACATATGCTACTTTAGAGTGAAAGACAAGAATTTTAAAAATAGTAGCATACTTCATGAGAAACTCATTCTCATGCAAGAGACTATATGAAATTACTCAGATAAAGTAATAGTCTCAACATAATCAAGATATAGAAAGAGGCTCCCCCTAAAGATATGCATCAAGTATTTGAATGAATTAGATGGATGCATGTACGTTAAAGACAAATAGAGAGAAGCATTATACATCTTGATCAAGGCTCATTAAATTTGCAATAAACAACTTGAGCCTAGTATTCTCATTATGAAAGGATTTAGAATACTCACAACCACACCATTGATTGTTTCGTAGAAGTAGGTGGTGTTGTTCTTGATGTTCTCCTCTTTCATTTGAGAGTCCTCCCTTTGCAGTGGCTTCTTTTTCCTTTCAAACTTATTGAAAATACTCAAGAAGGATGTTAGTAACACAAGGGAGTATATAATGAAGGATGATTTCTTTTAGATAGGAAATAAGCACAATTCATCATCCATAAGTCACACAGACATGAAGTAAAATCCTTAACATTAGTGCACTTTTACTTGAAAAGAGGAACATGCACTATTTAACAATTTGATCAATCATAGGAATTTACTTCTTCATATTGAACTTTAATAATTATTACATAAAACAAGTCAATATGAGAATATTTATTGCAAAGGTATGAATAGATTCTAATGGATAAGTGCATTAATGAGAATGAGATTGAATGCACAACTTAGCCAATTTAAATTTAATAAAGAATCTATTTCTTCACAAAGACATAATTTAGAGTAAACAATCATTGATGGGAACTATATTAAAGAGATGAGTTCCCATACCTTTGCTTTTTACCTTTCTTCCTTTGGGTGAAGAGCAACCCATGAGGCTTGTGCACTTTCTTTTGTAGATATTCAAAAGTAAGCTCAAGAGATGCTTTGTTAGTAACACAAGCACTAGTTTCCATTTTTGTAATCATTTTGATAAGGAATGAAAAGCTAGATTACTAAAACATGGAAAATTCATAGCATGAACTAGATTATCCTAGATGATGTTATGCTCAATTTTAATTCTTAAAACAAGCATAAATAATCTCTTAAGATTATAGGAATAAATCTAATTCATGATATGGAAAGCGATAAATGTGAAAGAATCAAATCCAATTTAAGCAAGTAAAAACACATCATAAATTATTGGATTGGTTTTTCTTTTCATGTTAGATTACACATTTCCAAAGAGAAACTTATTCTCTACAAGTGAGACTACTTTAATTAAAATCATTAGTCACACTATTCTAGTTATAGAGAGAGTTTTTCTTTTTATAAGTGTCCTAAGGATTTGAATTCCTTACATGACACCTTATCCTTTTAAGAATTTGAAATATCTCTCTATATCTAGAATCATGGCAATAATAAAACAACTTAGTGAAAAACATGCCATGAGATACTTGCAACATTTTAAAGCATGTAGATTGCCATAGGATGGAAATGATGAGTATGCAATCTATCATATGAGAGGAAATTCTTCAAAGAATGGTAATATAAATTTAAAGGCATTTGAAGTGCTTTAATTTTTGTATGTGACTACACACGACACATAAGAAATGATATTCTAAAATACTTGCACTTAAAAGATAAGTGTTACCATCCTTTGGCTTTCCTCCATGTTGTAGGCCTTGATTTTTCGTACATGATATTTCTTCATTTCCTACAACATATAATATCTTCCCCGAGATGATATGAATTTTAGACATAACAATTTGAAAAATAACCTTGGGTCAATCACGGATATAGATCATTGAAGATTGATAGCTTGAGTTATTGAGTATTAAATGGACTCTCTCAAGCACCCCAAAGCTTCATATCATCTCCTTCTCCTGCAAAGCTTGTCAAGCATATTTTGGTACCCATCGCTTGATGGGTCCATCGAGGTTAGTCAACAAAGATCTAGGAACCCAAATGTCCTTTGTGTTAGCACTAGGTAAACTCATTACCTTTCTAGCACAAGTTGCAATTTTGGGTTGCCTAGTTATATGAGAATTAATTGACAAGTTAGGAGTGGGATTGTTACCAATGGGACAATCCTTGCATTGATGTCCCTTCTTTCGGCATGTGTAGCATAGGCGTTTTTCAAGTTTTGAAGCTTTCTTCTTTCCTTGTTTGTTGCTTACTACATGGTTAGTAAAAACTTTCTTTTCTAACCCTATGCCTTTTTGTTTTAAATGGGGACAAGATCTAAGCAGGTGTCCCTTCTTGGAGCATTTAACACAAAGTCTATCATCCTTGTTAATAATCAAGCCATTTTTAATGTAGGGACATGACCTAATCAAGTGCCCCTCTTCAAAGCATTCACTACACCTCTTAATGTGAAGTGTGGCTTGATCATTACCTTGGATGTTACCTTTTGTGGAGGCGTGGTTGAGGCTTTTGGAGGAGGTGTTGAATTTCATCTTTTGTTTCTTCCTCTTGGCAACCCTCAAATCCTTGACATTTTCTTCAAGGGATGTAGTGCATGCCACGATTGTTCCCGTCTCAAGCTTCTTCACCATGTGATTACGGTTATCTTGAGAAGGTTGAGCAATGCACTTCCCTTTTAGTTGTGTCAAGATCATTTTTAGCCTCTCATTTTCTTCCTTGAGCTTTTGATATGTATCATCATTTGTTCCTGCAAGTTCCAGCTCAAAAGAAGATTTGCTTGTCGACGGACAACAAGCATTAGCACATGGTAATATAGTATCAATTTGAATACATGTGCATGAGTGAGGTTGTTGGGATTTTAAGTTTTCTATCACAACCTCATGAGCAATATTTAATATGATATGATCATCTCTAAGATTTTCATGAGAGCATAGGAGCATATCATATTTTTCTTGAAAAGCTAGATTTTCAACTTTTAGCTTTTCTACTTGGTCCTTAAGCAAGGTATTCTTATTTACTAATTGAGCGATACAATGTAAAGCGTTATCTTGCTCAATTGAAATAGTTTCATACCTTTGGACCAAATCAACATGAGAGCATTTTAGCTCCTCATGTTCTTTAGTCAACTCGTCAAAGCATTGCATCTTCATGGAGAGAATACTTTCTAGCCTTTGACGAGCTTCGCCTTGCTCTCTCGCTCTTTCTAGAAGTTTGAGCATGACCGCCTATCTTCTTGGCTTAGGCGAGCGTAGAGTTGCACAAAGCTTCTTTCTTCCTCCTCATCCTTATTTGTGCTTCCGCTATCATTTTCATTAGCCACACAACATATGTGGGAATCGAAATGGGAAGGCAAACCTTTTGGAGAGGTGGATTCATCGTTTGGTCTCCATCGTTCATTTTCTTCTTCTTCCTTCAAAGGGTTAGTTTCACAAATACCAAAGGAAGGAGAAGCACAAAATGAACTATCATATTTGGACTCGTCAAATTTGTTTTTAATTCTAGTCCAAATATCATGCACATCACAAATGGGTTTGTCATATTTTATTATGAAGGCATGATAATCTTCTTTGCTAAGGGATTTACTTAAGATGTCATAAGCTAGATAGTTTAAGCGAATACATCTTAAATCTTCTTCGGAGGCATTTTCCCTAGCATAGTTAGGAGGAATAATACTTTTGTCTAAAATTTGTTCTAATTGTGGATCTACCGTTCTAAAAGCATTTATCACTCTAGTAGACCATGAATCATAATTAGAACAATCGAAAAGTAATATCTCAAGAGTTACCTCCTTGTTCTCCTGTGTCTTCTTGTTCTTTTGGGATCTTCTACGAGCCATCACTTCGAGTTGTTAGACTCAAGATGAAGTGCCTAGCTCCGATACCAATTGAAAGTCGCCTAGAGGGGGGGGGTGGATAGGCGAAACCTGAAAATTAAAACTTTATCCCCCAACTAGATCCCTTGATTAGTGGTTAGAACAAGATATACAAATATAGGAGTATACAAATTAAGTTCTTGCTTGAAAAGAGTATTGCTAAATAATGCGGGAGTGATAAAACAATACAACTAATAAGTTATAGAATAACAAAGCAAGAAGCCTTAGATGAGAAGAGCACTAGGTCAAGTTCTTCCTTGCAACGTGTTGTTTCACTAAATGGGAATTTAACTTGAAGCAACACCAAATGATATTAGCAAATAATGGGGCAAGAAAACTTAGAGCAAGGGAAAACAAACAAATCACAAGCAATAAACACAATGGACACGGGTGATTTGTTTTACCGAGGTTCGGCCCTCGAAGGCCTAGTCCCCGTTGAGGAGTCCACTTAAGGACGGGTCTTTTTCAACCCTTTCCCTCTCTCCCCTGATCACACAAGGATTGGTGAGCTCTTCTTCTTCTCAAGGATCACTCTCGATCCCACAAGGACCACCACACTCTTTGGTGTCTCTTGCTAGCTTTTACAAGCCTCCAAAACTTTGGAGGAAGTTCGATGGGAGTCAATACTCCATGCACAAATGAACACAAGGATGTAGCACACACTATCTCTCAATGAATCTCACAAGGCGCTAGGGCTAAACTCAATTGAGTAGTTCTCAATTGCTTGCTCTCTCTTTTGTGGCACTTGTGTTGATTGTAGTGGACTAAATCTTGTGTATAGGATGGATCAATGAATATATGTGGTTGGGAGGGCTTGAGTATGTCAACTAGATGACTTGGAATGTTGCTTAGGCTCCCACACCTTGAAGTGGCCGGTTGGGGTGGTATTTATAGCCACCATCCAAAAACTAGCCGTTGATGAAGTCTGCTGGCGAAGGGCGCACCAGACAGTCCGGTGCGCCACCAGACAGTGTCCGGTGCGCCGCCACGTCATCCTCCCGTTAGGTCTTGGAGCTGGTCGACCGTTGGAGGCTTTGTCCTCATGTGGCACCGGATAGTCCGGTGCCCCTCTGACCGTCTGCTCTAACATCTGATTTGCACTGTACATTTTGCAGAGTCGACCGTTGCGCGCAGATAGCCGTTGCTCCGCTGGTACACCGGACAGTCCGGTGTGCACCGGACATGTCCGGTGAATTATAGCGGAGCGGCGCCTGGGAAACCCGAAGGTGAAGAGTTCGAGCTGAAGCACCCTGGTGCACCGAAGGGGAGCTGTGGCTGGGGCAGGGGCGAGGCCGACCACTAGGGAGATGGCTGGGGCAGCGGCGACCATGGAAAGTGAGGTTGGCTAGCGTTGGACATGGGGCAAGCTCCATGGCAGGGAGGCGAAGAGAGGGCCTGACAGGCATGCTAGGTGGAGGGGAACGCCGACAAGGTGACAGACCAGGGAGCCGAGAGCGTCTGGGAAGGATCCTAGGTGTCGCAGCCATCAGCAGAGAGGGGAAGGGGCTGGGATGCCGACCTGAAAGTCGCCTAGAGGGGGGGTGGATAGGCGAAACCTGAAAATTAAAACTTTATCCCCCAACTAGATCTCTTGATTAGTGGTTAGAACAAGATATACAAATATAGGAGTATACAAACTAAGTTCTTGCTTGAAAAGAGTATTGCTAAATAATGCGGGAGTGATAAAACAATACAACTAATAAGTTATAGAATAACAAAGCAAGAAGCCTTAGATGAGAAGAGCACTAGGTCAAGTTCTTCCTTGCAACGTGTTGTTTCACTAAATGGGAATTTAACTTGAAGCAACACCAAATGATATTAGCAAATAATGGGGCAAGAAAACTTAGAGCAAGGGAAAACAAACAAATCACAAGCAATAAACACAATGGACACGGGTGATTTGTTTTACCGAGGTTCGGCCCTCGAAGGCCTAGTCCCCGTTGAGGAGTCCACTTAAGGACGGGTCTTTTTCAACCCTTTCCCTCTCTCCCCTGATCACACAAGGATCGGTGAGCTCTTCTTCTTCTCAAGGATCACTCTCGATCCCACAAGGACCACCACACTCTTTGGTGTCTCTTGCTAGCTTTTACAAGCCTCCAAAACTTTGGAGGAAGTTCGATGGGAGTCAATACTCCACGCACAAATGAACACAAGGATGTAGCACACACTATCTCTCAATGAATCTCACAAGGCGCTAGGGCTAAACTCAATTGAGTAGTTCTCAATTGCTTGCTCTCTCTTTTGTGGCACTTGTGTTGATTGTAGTGGACTAAATCTTGTGTATAGGATGGATCAATGAATATATGTGGTTGGGAGGGCTTGAGTATGTCAACTAGATGACTTGGAATGTTGCTTGGGCTCCCACACCTTGAAGTGGCCGGTTGGGGTGGTATTTATAGCCACCATCCAAAAACTAGCCGTTGATGAAGTCTGCTGGCGAAGGGCGCACCGGACAGTCCGGTGCGCCACCGGACAGTGTCCGGTGCGCTGCCACGTCATCCTCCCGTTAGGTCTTGGAGCTGGTCGACCGTTGGAGGCTTTGTCCTCATGTGGCACCGGACAGTCCGGTGCGACACCGGACAGTCCGGTGCCCCTCTGACCGTCTGCTCTGACATCCGATTTGCACTGTACACTTTGCAGAGTCGACCGTTGCGTGCAGATAGCCGTTGCTCCGCTGGTACACCGGACAGTCCGGTGTGCACCGGACATGTCCGGTGAATTATAGCGGAGCGGCGCCTGGGAAACCCGAAGGTGAAGAGTTCGAGCTGAAGCACCCTGGTGCACCGGACACTGTCCGGTGGCACACCGGACAGTCCGGTGCGCCAGACCAGGGCAGCCTTCGGTTTCCTTCTTGCTCCTTTCTCTTGAGACCTAACTTGTTCTTTTGATTGGTTTGTGTTGAACCTTTTGCACCTGTAGAATATAATCTTGAACAAACTAGTTAGTCCAATTATTTGTGTTGGGCAATTCAACCACCAAAATCAAATAGGAAAAGGTTTGACCCTATTTCCCTTTCACGACCTGCTGCAGAAAAGGACCTAAGAGCCGCCATGGGGGAGGCTACAGCCTGGACGAGTGCCAGAGAGATGGCTGGCGAGCAGGGAAAGGTGAGAGGGACATGGGCGCGGGAGGAAAGGAAGCTCCCTGGCCGAGCACTGGGGAGCAGCGAGGACGAGCAGAGGCGCGACCACCATGGCAGGGAGGGCCGACGGCCATGGGAGAGGACGCCGTGAGGGAGAGGGGATCGACTAGGAAAGATGAAGATGACAAGCGAGCGCGGCTGGTAAAAATCCTAGGGAGATAGGATCGAAGGCTAGGGCGACGGTAGAAGATTTTTCTTAGATTTTTTTATTTTCCCTTTTTAAAGAAAACCATAGATATTCTCGGAGTCAGATAAACTCATCTGCTTTCGTCCTGAAGATTTGATTTATCTGTCTTGGTCAATTTGCTAGAGAAACAATCCAATATATTGCTCTACGCACGATTTTCCCAGTTCTGGTATATAGATTTGAAATATATACAAAGGAGCCGGGCTAAAACGAGATCGACTTTAATAATTTACTCTACGTGATTTAGTTGAAGTAAGTCGAAATCCTATATGCTAAGGTACACTCGATTTTGTCACCAAAAGAACATGCTGAAGAAACAACTTGTATTATTAACCTTGCGCACGATTTACTCTTGTAACGCGCAGAGTCTAAATGTATTACCAGACATTTTTCCAAAGTTGGTATTCACTTAACTGAGCAATCCAACCAGCATAGGATCTGTCACCTCGTATGACAATCCAAACTTTAAGAAAATCCTTTGAACACGACACCAAACTCGAACTTTTGTGAGATGATTAAATCCCAAGCTAAATGAGATTTCTCAAATAATCTCAGGAATCAGAGATAGACATAATATCGAAATCGTTACTCACACTAGCATTTTTGCTTAAGTCCATACTTGCTGTTTAACGGGCGATAACACCTAGGGTGTTACAATTAAGCTTGACATTGGATTGGCTCCCTTGTTGGAACCCAATGCCATTCTTAATGTTAGAGCGTCTCCCATTATAGAGCATGCTTCTGACAAATTTAAACTTTTCATTTTCAAGTTCATGCTCGGCAATTTTAGCAGTTAATTTAGCTATGTGATCATTTTGTTGCTTAATCAAGGCAAGGTGATCATTCATAGCTTCAATATTAACATCTCTACATCTAGTACAAATAGTAACACGATCAATAGTAGACGTAGATGGTTTGTAGGCATTCAATTCTTCTATCTTAGCATTTAATTTAATATTCTCATCTCTAAGACAGGAAATTGAATCATTGCAAGCATTCAATTTTTCAATCTTAGAAACTAAACTAGCATTCTCAGTTCTAAGACTTGAAATTGAATCATGACAAATGCCAAACTCCTTAGATAAGTTTTCACATTTTCTACTTCCTGAGCATAAGCATTTTTCAATTTAACAAAATTTTAATTTTCCTTAATGAGCAAGTCCTCTTGGCATTCCAAGAGATCATCCTTCTCATTAATGGTCTTAATTAGTTCATTTAATTTTTTGTTTTGTTCCATGTTAAGGTTGGCAAAAAGAGCAAGTAAATCATCTTCATTATCGCTAGAGCTACCCTCATCACTAGATGTTGTATATTTGGGGTTGGCTCTAGAGTGTACCTTCTTATTCTTGTCGTCCTTAGCCATGAGATATTTGTGGCCGACGTTGGGGAAGAGGAGGCCTTTGTTGACGGTGATGTTGGCAGCGTCCTCGTCAGAGGAGGAGTCGGCGAAGCTCTCGTTGGAGTCCCATTACCGGCACACGTGCGCATCGCCGCCCTTCTTCTTGTAGTATATCTTCTTTTCCTTCTTCTTCCCTTTCTTGTCTTCGTCCCTGTCACTTTCACTTGCAAACATTCAATTCATCAATCTTAGAATTTAACATGGCATTTTCATCTCTAAGACAAGAAATTGAATCATTGCAAATGCTAAGTTCCTTAGTTAAGTTTTCACATTTTTCAACTTCTAGAGCATAAGCATTTTTTAACTTAACAAATCTTTTATTTTCCTTAACGAGTAGGTCCTCTTGGCATTCCAAGAGATCATCCTTCTCGTTAATGGTTTCTATTAATTCATTCAATTTTTTTCTTTTGGTCCATGTTAAGGTTGGCAAAGAGAGAAATTAAATCATCTTCATTATCGCTAGAGATACCCTCAGCATCGGATGTAGTATATTTAGGGGTGGCTCTAGAGTATACCTTCTTCTTCTTGCCATCCTTAGCCATGAGACACTTGTGGCCGATGTTGGGGAAGAGAAGTCCCTTGTTGACGACAATGTTGGCGGCGTCCTCGTCGGAGGAGTCGGTGGAGCTCTCGTCGGAGTCCCATTCTCGCCCCATGTGCGCCTCGCTGCCCTTCTTCTTGTAGTATTTCTTCTTCTCCATCTTCTTCTTCCCCTTCTTGTCTTTGTCCCTATCACTTTCACTAGAATATGGACATTTAGCTATAAAGTGATCGGACTTACCACACCGGTAGCACACCCTTTTGGAGTGGGGCTTGTAGTCCTTCCCCCTCCTTTGCTTGAGGATTTGGCGAAAGCTCTTAATGATGAGAGTCATCTCCTCGTTGTCGAGCTTGGAGGCGTTGATTGGAAGCCTACTTGGTGTAGACTCCTCCTTCTTTTCTTCTGTTGCCTTGAATGCAATGGGTTGCACCTCGGGTGTAGAGGCGGCGCCTTGCTCCAAGTTGACAATATGTTTGGAGTCTTTGATCATAAGTTCAAAGCTCACAAACTTGCCAATCACCTCCTCGGGAGACATCTGTTTGTATCTAGGATCCCCACGTATTAATTGTATTTGAGTAGGATTACGAAAAACGAGGGATCTTAGAATAATCTTGACCACTTCATGGTCATCCCATTTTATGCTCCCGAGGTTGCGCACTTGATTGACCATCGTCTTGAGCCGGTTGTACATCGCTTGCAACTCCTCTCCTTTGTTGAGGACGAATCGACCGAGCTCTCTCTCTATCGTCTCTCGCTTGGTGATCTTGGTCACCTCGTCCCCTTCGTGCACCGTTTTGAGGATGTCCCAAATTTCTTTGGCATTCTTTAACCCTTGCACCTTATTATACTCCTCTCGACATAAAGAGGCGAGGAGTATAGAAGTTGATTAGGAGTTAAAGTGCCTAATTTGGGTGGCCTCGTCCGAGTCGTAATCCTCGTCGCTCACTTGTGGTGCTGTGTTCCAAACTCAACAATATCCCAAACACTTTCGTGGAGTGAGGTTAGATGATGCCTCATTTTATCACTCCACATGCAATAATCTTCACCATCAAAATATAGTGGTTTGCCTAGGGGTACAGAAAGTAATGGAGCACGCTTTGGAATACGAGGATAGCGTAGATGCATCTTACTATACTTCTTACGCTCGTGGTGCTTCGAAGTTGTCGACTCGGCGCCAAATGTGGAGGGTGATGAAGAGTCGGTCTCGTAGTAGACCACCTTCTTCATTTTCTTCTTCTTCTTGTCACCCCTCCTAAGTGACTTGATGGAGGAAGAGGATTCCTCCTTATACTTGTCGCCAGACTCCCTCGACGGAGTTCTTCCCGAGCCCGTGGCCTTGTCACCGGTCATGATCTCCCTCTTGGCGTGATCTCCAGGCATCACTTCGAGTTTGTCAGACTCTTAATGAAGCACTGGCTTTGATACCAATTGAAAGTCACCTAGAGGGGGGTGAATAGGCAAAACCTGAAATTTATAAACTTAAACACACACTAAGGTCGGGGTTAGCGTTAGAATTAAATCTGAGTGCATAAGATTGTTTCTCTTGCCATGAGTTGCTCAAATGACGCGGATGACGTTTGGGAGCAAACTCAAATCAATATTAGCAAGAAAACTTTAGAGAGAGGAAAGAGGGAAAACAAATCAAATAGAAATCAATACAAGTGGACACGATGATTTGTTTTACCGAGGTTCAGTTATAAAGAACCTAGTCCCCGTTGAGGAGGCCACAAAGGTCGGGTCTATTTCAACCCTTTCCCTCTCTCAAATGGTCACTTAGACCGGATGAGCCTTCTCCTTAATCCATCGGGTCACTAAGACCCCGTAAGGACCACCACACACTTAGGTGTCTCTTGCTAGCTTTACAAATCACTTAAGAATAAGAATGGAAAGGAGAGAAGGCAATCCAATCAACAAGAGGGCAAATGAACACAAACTCTCTCTCTCTCTCTCAAGTCACTAAGTGATTGAGTTGATTTTGGGACTTGGAGAGGATTTGATCTTTGGAATTGTGTCTTGGAGTGAATGTTATTGCTCTTGTATTCCATGAGAACTTCAGAAAACTTGGATGCTCATGAATGAGGTGGTTGGGGGTATTTATAGCTTCCAACCACTTCCTAGACGTTGGCTGAGTCTACTGGTGATGGGCACACCGGATAGTCCAGTGGTGCACCGGACAACCACTGTTCACTGTCCGGTGCGCGCCACGTCAGCGTGCCCGTTGGGTTTTGGAGCTGTTGACCGTTGGAACCCTTTGTCCTTTTGCTGCATCGGATAGTCCGGTGGCACACCGGATATGTCCGGTGACCTCTGACTTTTGCAGCGCACTGTTCATCACTGTCCACTCTTGCAGTCGATCGTTGACGCGCAGATAGCCGTTGCTCCGTTGGCTCACCGGACATGTCTGGTGCACACCGAACAGTCCGGTGAATTATAGCAGAGCGCGCCTGGTGAATTCCCGAGAGTGGCTGGTTCGTTCGTGCCTGGGCCTGGTGCACACTGGATAGTGTCCGGTGCGCCGCTTGGCAGCTTATGACTTGCTCCAAATTTGATTGTGTCCCCAACTGAATTTCTTTCTTGGTTTTTGTTGAACCTTATGCACCTGAGATAATTGACATCTAGACAAACTAGGTAGTCCACGTGGTTTATGTTGGTCGTCAATCAACAAAATTGATTATAGGAAATGATTAGGTCCATTTCTCTTTCAGAAAACCGCAAACCTTCTCTTCATGGGAGGCTCAAAGTCTTTATAGATAACTCTGCCATTAGTGTTTACTAGTCGGTTGCCCGTGCGTTACGACGGCTCATAATAATATCCACATAAACTATCTACCAAAAAACTCTCAATATTTTTTATTGATTGTCCCCGCTCTCCGCGTAATATTTTTTGATTTGACTAACTGATGTTGTTTACTCCATCCAATGTCTTGGTACAATACACGTCGAAAACGATACTCCATGTTTACTCCATCCAATATGTCTTGATGTCTTGGTACAATATGTCCTAGAGGAGGCTGTAACCGTGGAAAGGGGCAACGGGTTGGGGGAAGAAGAACAGGGTGAAGGCCGGGAAGACGAACGGGACGTCCGACGACGACGAAAACGATGGTGTGCACATGCTGTGAAACGTCCTCGTGTACGTGCAATAGCCATTGCACGGGTCGATGTCGGGGCTGGTGTCGGACAAATACGAGGAGAAGGCGCTTCTTGCCGAGAATGGGGTGGCGCAGAGGCGAAGGCATGAGGGTGAGAGAAAAGAAGCAGGATGGCGAACGAGATGACGACAACTGAGGCAAGGACCATCATTATCGTGCAGAGGTATAGATGGCCAAATGAGCTGTGTGTGGCGGGCCGACCCGAGGCACGTCTCATTTAATAGTGCCTGGGCCCGCCCGGCACGAGTGCCGTGCCATGTTTGGGCCATAGCCTCGGGCCGTAGTGATGGCCCGACCCGGCACGATTATTTTTTTTATTTTACAAAAAATCGTATATACATATGTACAATTTATATTCAATATTAAAAATAGCTGAGCTTGATGTTCTATTGGTTAGATAGCTTCACCCATTGTCTCCCACCCTTCTTCCATCGGGGCGTGGATTCGAATCCCACTTCTTGCACTATTTTTTAATATTTTACGCCGATTTAACTAAATGGCCTGACGGGCTAACGGGCCGAGCCGACACGGTCAGCAAGCCGGTGTGGGCCTAGCGGGCCGGTGTCGGGCCGTGAAACGGGTAGCGAGTTAATTTGAAATAGATGTGAAGGATAAGATGACACGAAATGACTGTTGAAACTGGTTCTTTAATATAGTAAAGATACATGCTACACCAATTCCATTCTGTTTATGAACAGGTGCTAAAACTGAATATGAGTTCGGTCGTGCGCGCCAAGATACATTTGGGCTTAAACTGAATATGGGTTCGGTCGTCGGCCCACCTAGTTCCTTATCCGTCGTCTCCTTCGCCTCCATCCACACTCCACAGCCACGCCACAGTCGTTGCCCACCACCCAGAGCACGCGGCGGCTTGTCGCCGTGCGCGCCGCCACCATCACCACACGAGGCGCCGGAGAAAGACATCAAGCGCACGCCCATGGCCATGACGCCTAATGCCTCGGCGGCCACCGTAGCCGTTACCCCTGCGTTGCGCTTTCCCCGCACTTTGTCTGCCACGGGCCTCTCCTCACCGCCTCTCGCTGGGGGCTGCGGCGGCTGCCGGGTTCGGTTCCGCCCCAGCCAGCGCGGCCGAGGCATGCAGGGGCGGCGAGGTGGCTCTCACGTGTCGCGCGTGGGGGGCCTGCTGGGCACCGTATTCGGCGGGGGCGGCCGCGACGACGGGGAGGCCACGCGGAAGAAGTGCGCAGACACCGTGGCGCGCATCAACTCCATGGAGCCCGAGGTCTCCGCGCTCTCAGACGCTGATTTGCGTGCACGCACCGCTGCGCTCCAGGACCGTGCTCGCTCCGGGGAATCCCTGGATTCCCTTCTCCCCGTACGTACCCAAATATATAACGGGCACTCGTATCCTTTCACTACAGTGTGTCGAATCTAAAATGATTAAATGAACTTTACTAGTGACTACACTAAAATGTTACAGTCTGTGATCATGAGAATGGCGTTTTCAGGAAGAACTAGGAAAACCATAGCCTTCATTTTAATTTGATTAGCTGAGTGACTACAGTATATTAGTATCTAAACAACTTCACCTTCAATTTACTCTCGTATCAGATTGCAGATAATAGAAACAAGGCTGTAAACATTTCGTTTTGCATCTGGATAATGCTTAACATGTATAATTTTGGAGCTTCATCTGAGACTAATCAATTCACTGTCCAGAGTGTATGTACAATTAGTGAACCAACCAAGAACTGAATTCTGTCATCAAAGTTATGAAAGAAATCTATGATGTACCAAGACACAAACAAATAGACTAACTCATTGTTCCTTTTCATTAGCCACTTTAAGATGATCTAAGATATGTTAAATCATGACTCCTGTAGAATGACATCTCAATTTTTCAAGGTGGAATCTGTGTCATCATTTGTGCAGGAAGCATTTGCTGTTGTGAGGGAGGCTTCCAAGAGAGTTCTAGGCCTCCGTCCCTTTGATGTGCAGTTGATTGGTGGCATGGTTTTGCACAAGGGGGAGATTGCTGAAATGAAGACTGGAGAGGGGAAGACTCTTGTGGCCATTCTGCCAGCATACTTAAATGCTTTGAGTGGGAAAGGAGTGCATGTTGTCACTGTAAATGATTATCTTGCAAGACGTGATTGTGAGTGGGTTGGTCAAGTCCCCCGATTTCTAGGACTGCAGGTTGGCTTAATTCAACGTATGTCATCACATCACATTATTCATTCCTGTTGGCTGTGCCGTCTCCAGTTGTGCATATTCTTCAGCTTCCACATTAATATTGAAAATATTAATTGGTCCCTTATTTACCAATTTAAGCTCTAGCACTTGAATGATTCATGAAAGTACTGATATGTATATATATGAAACTAATGGCACATACCCCTAAGAGGATGGCTTGCTGAACTACTGAACCATGAATAAACTGATAGCTCCAATTATGAATGTTTAGTTAGGCCATTACCATTCTGAATTATAGGATATGCTTCCTGCCCTATCATGCTGCAGCTTCATGTGTCCTACAGTACTAGCCCAATTGGCATTTTGATTAATTTTTTCTGTGTGCAGGCGTTATTTATATGTTCTGTTTCATTGTTGCTAGTGATAGTTTGTTAAACAGAGTTTTTATTTTGACAGAGAACATGACACCTGAGCAAAGGAGGGAAAATTACTCATATGATATTACTTATGTCACAAACAGTGAGCTTGGTTTTGATTATCTAAGAGATAACCTTGCAATGGTATGCATTTCTTATGTTGGAAATACTGTAATTAATTACACCCTGCGTTCCAAATTGTAAGTCATTCTGGCTTTTCTATATACATTACGTCTAGATACATAATAAAAGTTATGAATATAGAAAAGCCAGAATGTCTTACAATTTTGAATGGTGGGAGTACTATCTAGAGATGACAATGGGGAATTCCCTTTCGGAGAATGGCTCCACATCCCCGTCCCTGTAGGGAGAAAAATTCCTAATCCCCACGAACGCTCGCGGGGAAGATTTTTGTCCCATCCCTTTGCGTCGGGGAATTTATCCACGTGTGGAACATGTCAATGGACTAATTTATATCAAGAGAAGTTCGCGGGGCGGGTACGTGGGAAACGGGGATGGGGGATGGTTCCCCGTTACTGTCCCTGCGAACTTGACAGAGATTAAATTTTCCCGTTTCGATCCCCGTGGGGACTAAATCATCCTGTCCCCGTCGTCTAATAGATGAATTCCCCACGGGGAATCAGAGATCGGGGCCCTATTGCCATCTCTAGTAATATCCAAGTGTCATTTTCCTCTACATGGATCATTGCATCTCCCTGAAATCGACCGATTCTTCATTATTGCAGACTGTAGATGAACTTGTCTTGAGGAACTTCAATTACTGTGTGATAGATGAAGTTGATTCAATCCTTATTGATGAAGCAAGAACACCTCTTATAATATCAGGCCTAGCTGAAAAGCCAAGTGATCGGTATTACAAAGCAGCAAAAATAGCTGAAGCTTTTGAGCGAGACATTCATTACACGGTGAGCAATAAGCTAGTTCTATCCCTGCAAATATTTCTGTATGGATGTTTAATCTGTTATTATGGGTTGATTATTCAATAAAATATGCCCTCACTCAATGCATTCTAGCCTCCTGATTTCTGAAACTTTTATTCACCCTTCTATTTCGAGATAAACAATTACATGTTGAATATTCTATTGCCATTTTCTAGAAGTTTAAAAGATATAGTAGTACTTATGTGTGTCTATCACCTAGCCATAATTTGTGGTTATTTGTTTCTTCAATCAACTTAATATAAATTGCCATCTAAAAATGGCTATCGCTTCAGGTGGATGAAAAGCAGAGAAACGTTTTACTTACAGAAGAAGGTTATGCTGATGCTGAAGAAATACTGGACATAGATGATCTGTATGATCCTCGTGAACAGTGGGCTTCGTATGTTCTAAATGCAATCAAGGCTAAGGAGCTCTTCCTTAAAGATGTCAATTACATTGTTCGTAGCAAGGAAGTGCTTATTGTAGATGAGTTTACTGGCAGAGTTATGGCGGTGAGTATATTTTATCATTATTCTCAGTAGTGCAAAACATGTTACTGCCCATAAGATTTAAATTCTAAAACAGTTAGTACATACTACATACCTTTGCCTTCTAGTAAATGGAGGATACTATGCTCAGTATACATGTAACTTGAACTAATATTACATCATGAAAGTGCACTCTGACCAAGGTTCACACATGCCAATTTTATGCATAGGAATATGTGTAACAACAAACTTGCAATTCATAAATAAACGTTAACATTCGTACATGGTATATGAACATAAGAAGGAATTGAAGTAAGAAGGGGAGAGGCACATGATGAATTTTTAAATTTCATCACGTTGACCCGTTGTATGCCCTGGATGGCAGGGCTTTTGTATCACATCAATTTCTGTAGCATGAAGACAGATGTTTGATAGGAATCTCATTATTCTGGTTTTCACATTTGAGGTTTTGATGCTTTTGACAGGGCAGGCGATGGAGTGATGGTCTCCATCAAGCAATTGAAGCAAAAGAAGGTGTACCTATACAAAATGAAACCATAACTCTCGCATCAATAAGTTACCAAAACTTCTTTCTTCAGGCAAGTGACAAACTCTTCTTTCTGGAGTTTCTGTTTCTTAAAAATTACTGGAAAGCAGAAAATCCATCAACAATACTGTTTCTGGTACTTTTTAATGCTAATGGCCAGTAACCCTTGTTGATCATTTTGGTTGATAGTGGTAGAGAAATGAATATATAAATGGCTGTGTGCTGGATGAACAGCTTCCTCCTAATCTTATCTTTGTTTTATTTTCAATTTATTACTTCGTCAAGAAATTAACAGACTTTTGTGCCAGTTCCCCAAACTATGTGGCATGACTGGAACTGGAGCTACAGAGACCCAAGAGTTTGAGAGCATATATAAACTTAAAGTTACTGTTGTCCCAACAAACAAGCCAATGATACGGAAGGTACTTGCACTCTGTTGTAATGATTGTTTAATACTCCCTCCGTTTCAAAATAGTAGTCGTTTTAGCTCTTGGGTTTTATGTCTATATTCAAATGGATTAAGATGAACCTAGACACGTATAAAACACATACATCAAATATGTATGAATCCATTAATTAACTAAAACGGATTTTAATTTGGGACGGAGAGAGTATGTTGTAACTTTGAATGATCTGTTCTTTTATATTTCATCTCATTTTCTGCAAATAAAATGATTTTGCTTCTTTCTTTGCAGGATGAGTCAGATGTTGTTTTTAGAGCAACAAATGGAAAATGGCGTGCTGTTCTTGTTGAGATATCAAGAATGAATAAAGTTGGCCGTCCTGTGCTTGTTGGTACCACCAGTGTTGAGCAAAGTGAATCTTTATCAGAGCAATTGCGTGAAGCTGGGATTCCTCACGAGGTATTCCTGTTAGTTTTTCATTAACACTAGTAAATGCTCCTTTTTTCCACTCAGGAATTCTGTTATTTGTGCTCAGTGCTCATATAGAATTTTTTTTTGATACTTGAACATAATCCTGTTCTAGTGTGAAATGGTTGTGTATTATAATGTAGATATTTTTTATGTACATAAGGCAACAAAACAGAATTAACTCAGAGTAACATTTGTCTCCTGTACAAATTTCCGTCTTCTTTGACTCCACAGATAGTTCATTATTATTACCATTCAGCGCGCTACTCTGTTCTGCATTTGTAACTATGTAATTTATTTTTATGGCTGCTTGAAGCTACATCATTTTAGCTGAGGGTAACTTAACTTTGTGCCCATCAAATCTTGACTTATGTTTTTGAATAAATTACTTTTTCATTCTTTCATAGAAAGGAACCAATGACAATTAATGAAAAATAAACTGTTTTTGAAAGGAATCTAGCTGCGACCTACTAACATGTTTGAAAGTTGCTACACCAGTTTCTCATTTCCTAGGGTGCCAAAACTGTCTAAATCTTATTGTAATTTCTATTGAAGGTCCTGAATGCTAAGCCAGAGAATGTTGAGAGGGAGGCAGAGATCGTAGCTCAGAGTGGACGCCTTGGTGCTGTGACAATTGCTACCAATATGGCGGGACGTGGAACTGATATTATCCTTGGTGGCAATGCAGAATTCATGGCCAGGTTGAAGTTGCGTGAGATCCTTATGCCAAGGTACTAAATTTTCTCATAAGAATTCCAAATTATATTTTACAGTGCTTTGAATACATGGTTGTAGTTTTGAGGGAAAAGTGTATGTTCGATTCATTAACTGGTTCCTTTGCACCTTTCTATGGGGCACAGTTGTATCTGAATAGGTGCTAACTTACTCCAACCCCACATGCACCCCTCCTTTCACGTTATATGTCCATGACATACTCAGACCTACGCACTACACAGTACACACAGCTAGGAAAGTGATGACAGAGCTACAAGGTTCCTCAGGTAACATTAACAACAAGGGTAGGCTATAGTTGGAACCCCCCAAGAGCCCCTTGTCATGTACGGCATCCCCTACTCCAGGCGACGTCGCGCCCGCGACGTACGCAGGGCAGCCGAGCGTGCAGCACAGGAGGCGGCTGCCCAAACGAATTAGCCGCTAGGATTAGGCAATAGAAGATATCTAGCCTGTTATTTAGGAGGGGATTACTCCTTTCTGTTAGAAGTTATCTAGCCTATTATTTAGGAGGGGATTAACCCTTTCTGTTTCAGCCGTGAGCTATATATACATGTAATCAGCACTTGAGAAAAGGGAGGAAAAACAATTATCCATCTCTCTCTATCTCCTCTCAAGCCCAGCCGCCGTAAGGGGCATAACCTTCGGTCCTGGAAGCATGGTTTTTAAAGCAGTAAGGCGGTCCAAGGCGTTGGAGCACCGCCTGGACGCCTAGGCGGCGCCTAGGCGATGCCTAGGCGAGGTAGGCGGGCAAGGCGCCTAGGCGTTTGACCACCGCCCGGACGCCTAGGCGACGCCTTAAGAACAGAGCCTGGAAGACACGACAGGAGACTACAAACTCCGTAGTCGAGGGCCGCCTACCCTTGATCACTACGCCCTTGACATCTGGTATCAGCGATCCAGCCGATCCTCCACCTCCTCACCAGCCGCCGCCAGCCCTAGACCACCGCCCACCCCACCCTCGCCGACCTCTTCATCTGAATCCGCAACCAGCCCAGCAGCCACCATGTCTGAGCCGTCTCTCGCCGACGTGCTGGACATGCTCAAGACCATGACCTCGGAGATGCAGACCCTCAAGTCTGACATGGCAGCCATGAAGGACAGGACTGCGTCAGCGTCTGGCACCGCCGATGGCAACCAGACAGACAGGCCCCGCGATCACAACTTCTTCCCGAGCCATAAGAAGTGGGACTTTCCACGCTTCGACGACACGATCGATCCAATGATCTTCCTCAACAAGTGCGAAGCTTACTTCCGCCAACATCGCACCATGGCGGAGGAGCGCGTGCGCATGGCGTCCTATCACCTAGACGAGGTCGCACAGCTATGGTATATCCAGCTTCAGGACGATGAGGGCACCCCATCGTGGGGACATTTCAAAGATCTCCTGAACCTCCGGTTCGGGCCCCCGCTCCGGTCTGCCCCGATGTTCGAGCTCGCCGACTGCCGACGCACCGGAACCGTGGAAGAGTACGCCAGCCGATTCCAGGCCCTTCTACCTCGCGCCGGTCGGCTTGAAGAGTCGCAACATGTCCAGCTCTTCACCAGGGGCCTTCTACCGCCGCTCAGCCACGCCGTCCGTCTCCACCATCCAGAAACACTCGCGGCGGCCATAAGCTTGGCTCGCCAAGTGGAGCTGATGGAGAGCGACCGGCCGGTATAGCAACCAACGCGGTCAGCACCGCGTGGTCCCCCGGGCCCCGCACAGCGGGCTGCCCTGCCGGCAACAGCGCCGCTCCTGGCGCTCCCTGCCCCTCCAGCGGCCACCCAGCAGGGCCGCGGCGAGAGCAACCAGAGGCGTCTCACACCGGAGGAGATGGCGGAACGACGACGCCTAGGGTTGTGTTTCAATTGCAATGAGAAGTTCACCCGTGGCCACAACAGATTCTGCCGCCGCCTTTTCTTCCTCAATGGTGTGGAGATCGATGACGTCGCGCGGGACGGCAACGCGGCAGCGGAGGATCCCGGCGACAAGGAGGCGCCCGTGTTTGCCGTATGGGCTGCACCAGGGGCGCCCACCGAGGAATCGCCGTGTTTCTCCCTCTTCGCTCTCGACGGGGTCCGCTTCATCGACACCCTCCAGATCGACGTCACCATCGGCAGCGTCCGATTCTCCGCGCTCCTGGACTCGGGCTCCTCGCACAGCTTCATCTCGGAGTCCGCAGCGCGCCGCACTGGGCTCCCTATCTCCGCCCGACCACGCATGACGGCGACGGTGGCCAACGGCGAGCGAATCACCTGCCCAGGCGTCTTGCACCACGTCACGTTCTCCGTCCTGGGCGACGTGTTCAGCACCGATCTCTTCGTCATGTCGCTGGCTGGGTATGATGTCGTTCTGGGCGCCCAGTGGCTCGGCACGCTCGGGCCGGTGACGTGGGATTTCAAGCGCCGCACCATGTCCTTCATAATGCAGGGGCGCCCGATCTGCTGGTCGTGCGCCCAGGGCACCATCGCGGCGGCCATCTGCTCCACCACGACCTCCGCGTCCCTCCTCGACGAGCTACTGCACTCCTTCGACCCCGTCTTCGCCGAGCCTCAGGGGCTGCCTCCACCGCGCTCTCGCGACCACCGCATCACCCTCCAACCAGGCGCCCAGGCCGTCGCCGTGCGGCCGTACCGCTACCCCGCGACTCACAAGGACGAGCTGGAACGCCAGTGCACAACGATGCTCTCCCAGGGGCTCATCCGCCGGAGTTCCTCGGCATTCTCTTCTCCCGTTCTGTTGGTCAAGAAGCCTGAGGGCTCGTGGCGGTTCTGCGTCGACTACCGCGCCCTGAACGCCATCACCGTCAAGGACGCCTTTCCCATTCCAGTCGTCGACGAGCTCCATGGCGCCAAGTTCTTCTCCAAGCTGGACCTCCGCTCGGGCTATCATCAAGTCCGCATGCGTCCCGACGACATCGCCAAAACGGCGTTCCACATGCACGATGGGCTATATGAGTTCCTCGTCATGCCATTCGGCCTGTGCAACGCTCCGGCGACATTCCAAGCACTCATGAACGACGTTCTGCGTCCCTTCCTCCGCCGGTTCGTACTGGTGTTTTTTGACGACATTTTGATCTACAGCTGCTCTTGGGCCGACCACCTTCGACACCTCCGAGCCGTGCTCACCGTGCTGCAGCAACACCAACTGTTCGTCAAGCGCTCCAAGTGTGCGTTTGGGGTGTCGTCCATCACCTACCTCGGCCACGTCATCTCCGATACCGGCGTCGCCATGGATCCCGTCAAGGTGCAGGCGGTGGCCGACTGGCCCCAACCGCGTTCCGCCCGCGCGGTCCGCGGGTTCTTGGGCCTTGCGGGCTATTACCGCAAGTTCGTCCACGACTACGGCGCCATCGCAGCACCCCTAACGGCGCTCCTGAAAAAGGAGGGGTTCTCCTGGACTGAGGACGCGGCGGCAGCGTTCACAGCCCTCAAGACTGCAGTCACCTCGGCCCCGGTCTTGGCGCTTCCGGATTTCACACGGCCTTTTGTTGTCGAGTGTGACGCCTCTACGCACGGATTCGGGGCGGTGCTGCTCCAAGACAAGCACCCCATCGCTTTCTTCAGCTGCCCCGTCGCGCCACGCCATCGCTCCCTCGCTGCATATGAGCGAGAACTCATCGGGCTCGTGCACGCCATAGCCACTGGCGCCCATACCTGTGGGGACGGCACTTCACGGTCCGGACAGACCACTACAGCTTGAAGTTCCTCCTCGACCAACGCCTCGCGACAATTCCGCAACATCATTGGGTCGGGAAACTTCTCGGCTTCGACTTCGAGGTGGAATACAAGCCGGGCGCCCAGAACACCGTCGCGGACGCGCTGTCCCGCCGGGACACACTTGACGGCGTAGTGCTCACCATCTCGGGCCCGCGTTTCGACTACATCGAGCGGCTACGCCAGGCACACGCTCTCGACCCTGGCCTCGTCGCCATTCGGGATGAGCTGGCCGCGGGTACCCGTACAGCCCCGTGGGGCCTCGTCGATGGGCTGGTCACCTATGATGGCCGGCTATACATCCCTCCCACCTCGCCACTCCTGCTGGAGATCGTGGCCGCGGTGCAAGGGGATGGACATGAGGGCATGCAGCGCACTCTCCACCGACTCCGGCGCGATTTCCACTTCCCCGACATGCGTCGCGTCGTCCAGGACTTCGTCCGCGCCTGCCCTACGTGCCAACGCTTCAAGACGGAGCATCTGCAACCGGTCGGTCTTCTTCTTCCACTACCCGTGCCGACTGGAGTGTGGACTGACATCGGGCTGGACTTCATCGAGGCTCTGCCCCGGGTCAAAGGAAAATCCGTCATCCTAACGGTGGTGGATCGCTTCAGCAAGTACTGCCATTTCATCCCGTTAGCTCACCCGTACTCTTCTGAGTCTGTGGCACAGGCGTTCTTCACCGACATTGTACGCCTCCACGGGATACCGCAATCCATGGTTTCCGATCGCGATCCGGTGTTCACCTCCACGTTCTGGAGGGAGCTGATGCGGCTCATGGGCGCCAAGCTACATATGACCACGGCGTTCCATCCGCAGTCCGATGGACAGTCAGAGGCTGCCAACCGCGTCATCACCATGTACCTCCGTTGTTTCTCCGGCGACCGGCCGCGGGACTGGTTGCGGTGGCTGCCTTGGGCAGAATATACATACAACACCGCGTACCAGTCTTCTCTACAGGAGACACCATTTCGGGTGGTATACGGCCGCGACCCGCCCACCATCAGATCATATGAAGCAGGGACACACGCGTGGCTGCTGTGGCCCAAACAATGGCAGAACGTGACGAATTCTTGGCCGACGTCCGTCACCGCCTAGAGGAGGCCCAGGCGATCCAGAAGCGCTACTACGACAGAGCTCACCGCCATGTCTCCTATGCCGTTGGGGACTGGGTGCTCCTCCGACTCCGTCAGCGGCCGGTGGCTTCCATTTCTCAGGCGCCGAGGAGCAAGCTTCAGCCCCGCTTCTTTGGGCCATACTGCGTCACCGAGCTCATCAATGAGGTGGCAGTACGTCTCGAGTTGCCTCCACGCGCTAAGCTTCATGATGTGTTCCATGTCGGCCTCCTCAAGAAATGGGTGGGCGAGCCTCCCGCGACACCACCACCGTTACCCGCTGTTCATCATGGAGCCATCGACCCTGAGCCCGAACGTGCTGTACGCACTCGCGTCGCTTGCGGGGTTCGACAGGTGCTCATCCGCTGGAAGGGAGAACCCGTAGCATCCTCCACATGGGAAGATCTCGACGCCTTCTCCGCCAAGTACCCAGCGTTCCAGCTCGAGGACGAGCTGGTGGTCGAGGGGGGGGGGAGAGATGTCATGTACGACATCCCCTACTCCAGGCGACGTCGCGCCCGCGACGTACGCAGGGCAGCCGAGCGTGCAGCACAGGAGGCGGTTGCCCAAACGAATTAGCCGCTAGGATTAGGCAATAGAAGATATCTAGCCTATTATTTAGGAGGGGATTACTCCTTTCTGTTAGAAGTTATCTAGCCTATTATTTAGGAGGGGATTAACCCTTTCTGTTTCAGCCGTGAGCTATATATACATGTAATCAGCACTTGAGAAAAGGGAGGAAAAACAATTATCCATCTCTCTCTATCTCCTCTCAAGCCCAGCCGCCGTAAGGGGCATAACCTTCGGTCCTGGAAAACACGGCAGGAGACTACGAACTCCGTAGTCGAGGGCCGCCTACCCTTGATCACTACGCCCTTGACACCCCTAGTCGGATGAGAGGCAATATATAAAGTTTATTTGTGGACAACCCCTGGTGAAACGCTCAAGCCTGGTTTTTTCTCTCGTGACCATACAGGAGAACTGCATATCTTTATAATAATAAGAAAAAAGGGGGTACATAACCCTACAAGAAACACTTCAGTCTGTTACAATAAAGAGGAAAAAGGAACACGACTCAACTAGGTTTATACAACCAACTCACAACAATCCTAACCTGGACCGGGGGCAATGAGATGACTAACACGTCTTGCCCCAGCCACCGCTCAAAGTCTTAACTCGTCGCTGACCGATGTTAACAGCAAGCTTAGGTTAGGAGACTCCATCAAACACACAACTGTTATGATGAGTCCAGAGGGAACAAGCTCCTAACAAGATGGTTGAGTTTAAACCTTTTCTTGCTTCTCCATCAACCAAACTATTTGTGGCTTCCCAGAAGTTCCCACCAGTCTTTAAAGAAAAAATTGCATTAGGCGTGGCGAGCCAGCTATAAAAAGTTAGCCACTCAAAAATGGAGAAGAAATACAATAGAAAACCGTTGGGGCGTAACCCTCTTAGCGACGCGCCATATCAGAACCCGGGTATGGTGTTAAATGGGCAAGGGCCGAGACGCCACCCACTTGGCGCGCCGTGTCGTAATCTGGATGCGGTGTCAAGTGAGCAAGGATCGGGTCGTCGCTTCCTTAGTGGCGTGCTACATCGGCGCTCGGGTGTACCGGTGTAATGACAAATGTGCAAGGGTCTTCGCATCTGTCTCAACAAAGATGGGTTTAGGGTTTTAGGGTAAGGAAGCTAGTTTTCTTACCCTTACGTTCCAACAAATGTAGTTTATGAGCTGGCTCATGGAGGTTTCGGGTATGGTAGTAGAAATCAAGAAGGAGAGGATATTTTGGACTTTGCTGTAGCCTACAACCTAGTGATAGCCAACACTTTCTTCAGAAAGAGAGATTCTCATTTGGTGACTTTTAGCACTGGCCATCGTTCGAGCCAGAACGATCGTCTTCGTTCTCATAAGGAGAGAAGATAAACAAGCTTGTTTGGATTGTAAGGTGATACCTGGAGAGAGTGTTGTGCCCCATCATAATCTTGTGGTGGCTAACTTTCGTTTTCGGATCCGTACCCATAGGGATAAACAAGCCAAAATTGCGAGGACCAAGTGGTGGAAACTCAAAGGGGAGACATCCGAAGTTTTTAAGGAAATAATTTTTGTGGAGGGCGCTCGGTCCGAAGAAGATGCAAACAACATGTGGGTGAAGATGGGAACTTGTATTAGGAAGGTGGTGTCAGAGGTGCTTGGAGTGACCAAAGG
Organism: Zea luxurians; assembly: GCA_029449295.1. Lineage (NCBI taxonomy): Eukaryota > Viridiplantae > Streptophyta > Magnoliopsida > Poales > Poaceae > Zea > Zea luxurians. The sequence continues at coordinate 31,920,381 of JAOPSE010000014.1, forward strand.
GAGCAGAGGTGAACCTAAGGATACTTGGTGGTGGACTGAGGACGTTCAAAAGGCAATAAAGGAGAAGAAAAAATGTTACCGGAGCTTGTTCCATGACAGGAGCGCGGTCAACATAGAGAGGTATAAGGTGGCAAAGAAGACTGCAAAGCAGCTGTGAGTGAGGCAAAGGGTTGAGCCTATGATGATCTTTACCGAAGACTAAGTACAAAGGAAGGGGAGAAGGATGTCTATAAGATAGCTAGGATTCAAGAAAGAAAGACGAGGGACCTCAATCAAGTTAAATGCATTAAGGATGAGATGGATCAACTCTTGGTGAAAGGACAAGACATCAAACAGAGGTGGTAGATGTATTTTGACAATCTTTTCAATGGTGAGAATAAGACTATGGACACCCAATTGGATGACTCCTTTGATGATTTAAATAGATGCTTTGTACGCAGGATCCAAGCATCAGAGGTCAAAGAAGCATTAAAGAGGATGAAAGGGGGTAAGACGATGGGCTCAGATGGTATCCCATAGAGGCGTGGAAATGCCTTGGGGATATTTCTATTATTTGGCGAACCAAGTTGTTCAACCATATTTTTCGATCAAACAAGATGCCCGATGAGTGGAAGAGGAGTACATTAGTACCAATGTTCAAGGACAAGGGAGATATTCAAAGTTGTACCAACTATTGAGGGATTAAGCTCATGAGCCACACTATGAAGCTATGGGAGAGAGTTATTGAGCATCGCTTGAGAGAAATGATGCATATCACCATGAACCAATTTGGATTCATGCCTGGAAGGTCAACCATGGAAGCAATTTTCTTAATAAGACAGGCCATGAAGCGATATAAGGAACAGAAGAAGGACTTGCACATGGTTTTTATCGACTTGGAAAAGGCGAATCTCATGTGGTGGGCATTGGATAAGCATAAAGTCCAAACAAAGTATGTTACGCTCATCAAGGACATGTATGACAAGGTTGTGACTAGCGTTCAAACAAATGATGGTTATACAAATGTTTTCCCGATTAACATAGGACTACATTAAGGTTCAGCTTTGAGCCCTTATCTATTTGCCTTAGTGATAGATGAGGTCACGAGGGATATACAAGGAGATATCCCTTGGTGTATGCTTTTCGCTGACGATGTAGTTCTAGTAGATGAAACAGGGAAGGAGTAAATAGAAAGGAGTTATGGTGTCAGACCCTAGAGTCTAAAGGATTTAGAATTAGCAGGACCAAAACCGAGTATATGAGATGTGACTTTGGTACTACAATTAGTGAGGATGGAGATGTAAGCTTGGGAGGCCAGGTAGTACCAAAGGACACCTTCCATTATTTGGGATCGATGCTACAAAGAGATGGTGATATTTATGAAGATGTTAGCCATAGGATCAAAGCGGGGTGTGGTGATATTTATGAAGATGTTAGCCATAGGATCAAAGCGGGGTGGATGAAATGGCGTCAAGTATCGGGAGTCCTATGTGATAAGAGAGTACCACAAAAGCTGAAAGACAAGTTCTACAGGACGGCGATTAGGCCTGATATATTATATGAGGCTGAGTGTTGGCTTACTAAGAGACGGCATATCCAACAACTAAGTGTCACGGAGATGCGTTTGTTGCGTTGGATATGTGGGCACACAAGATTGGATCGAGTGAGAAACGATGACATACGCGATCGGCTAGGAGTAGCGTCAATTGAAGAAAAGCTTATTCAACACCGGTTGAGATGGTTTGGGCATGTCCACCGAAGACCCCTAGAGGCACCAGTGCATAGAGGCATAATAAGACGGGACAATAATGTGAACAGAGGTAGAGGACGGCCAAACTTGACATGGGAGGAGGCAATCAAAAGGGATTTGAAGGAATAGAATAATATCCCAATGGAGTTGTGTCTGGCTAGAAGTGCTTGGAAAGAAGCTATCCACGTGCCCGAACCATGATTAGGCCTTTTTCCTTTTAATGCTCTCAAAAGCTTTTCCCCTCCCCTTTCTCTCTCTTTCTCTTTTTGGTGACATCTTGTTGGGTTTCAACTCTAGCCTACCCCAACTTGCTTGGGACTAAAAGGCTATGTTGATGTTGTTGTGGTGCAAGATTCTGCGAACCAGCCGACCTCAAAAGCAGGAACCAGAATTCCTGGGCGAAGACACAGTTTACTAGCAAATTGTTAATTGTCTCTGGCTTATGACTACACAAGGGGCAGCGGCTGGGTGTGGTAATTCTCTTTTTTCAAGCCTGTCAGCCGTCAACACTTGTGGGCTACTACCCATAGGAAGAACTGACATTTACTAGGAGCCCAAGACTTCCAAATTCTTTCCCAAGGTTTAAACAAGGTTGCTCTCTCAAACATTTGATCATAAGCCGACTTACCAGAATAACCTTTTGAGCTTGAAAAACGCCAAACACGTGAGTCTTTGACCCCGGGATGAAGAGCCACTTCAGAGAGTAAATCCCAGAGCTTCAGGAATTCCATGATGACTACCACTGTGAGAGCCCCCTGAATATCTGAAATCCAGGAATGATCAGTGAGAGCTTCAATTACAGTGCGGGTTTTTAATTTCCTCTTTGACACCAGACTAAAAACGTGGGTTGGACGCAAGTTCCTTTATGTTCTTTCCATGTAGCCATCTGTCAGTCCAGAATAAAGTTTTTGCGCCATCTACTTCTGTTATAACTGCAATGTCGATGTGGAATTGAGGAGATCCCATGTTGGTCTACCTTTATCCCTTAAGAAATTGACCAAGGAGCAAATCCAGCCATATATTAATAAAATTGCAGGCAGGCTACTAGGGTGGAAGGCAAACCTCCTCACCAAAGCTGGCCAGAAGGTTGTGGTTCAGTTCGTGTTGACGTCCATGCCTACTTACCTTGCCATGGCAGTCGATCTCCTTCCTTGGGCCATCAAGGCAGTGGATAAGATCAGGAGAGGTTTCTTGTGGCGTGGCAGCAAAGATTCTAAGGGTGGTCACTGTTTAGTAGCATGGGGGAGAACTTGCAAACCTACTGAATTGGGTGACCTTGGCATCACTGATCTCCAGCCCATGTGCTGGGCACTGCGCTTAAGGTGGTTGTGGCTGAGTAAAACTGAACCTGACAAGCCCTGGGCGGCCTTCCCAATCTGTGTGCATAAAATTGCTGAAACTTTCTCCGACTCAAGCATGGAGTTCGAATGCTCACTTGCAGGATTGTCAAAGCTTGGGGGGCTCAGATGCTCATGGCAATGAACGTAGAACCTGGATCCTGAATCCTCATTGGCGGGATCAAACGACTGATTCCACCGCTGCGACTTCTCATTAGCTGGTTCTTCATCTGCCTGTTATTTGCAATGACTTAGAAGTTATATTAGAGTTGTTTGACATAAACAACGCTTCGTACTGTATCTGCATTGCTGTATCAACAACCCTAAAATGTTAGTTTATGCCTATTTATAAATAAGTTAGTTTTTACATTCGTTGATAAAGATTGAGTTGTGATCTACATCCTTGATCTTAGAGATAGTGTTTTTTAAGAGGATGGGGTTGTTTCTCTTTTAATCAAACAGTCAACTCGATTACTACAGAATCTTTATTATATTGGATAAATAATAAGTTGCAGTGGAGCTACCTTGTCTTTGCAACTGACTTCTATGGGATGTCTAGGATTCCAAAAAAGTCCCCCTCCCCCCAGTGCATATCTAGAGTAAATGTTGTTCAACTGTTCTTATAGGATCTTTTGACTCTGAATGCTGCAGAGTCGTCAATCCAATAGATGGTGTTATTGTATCCAAAAAGCAGATGCCACCAAGAAAGACATGGAAGGTACATAACTGGTTGTAGGTTCAGTAGTGATATGAGCAACTGATGGTCTCGAGATTCTGGGACTTTTGCATTGGGTAGATGTATTATAATTTAACTTGTGATATAAGTTTATCTAATCGCTTACTGCACTTATTTTGCCTTAAGACAAATGAAAGCTTGTTCCCATGTGAACTTTCAAAAGAAACATTATCGTCTGTCAAGGATACAGTTGAAATGGCTGTCAAAGAATGGGGAGAGAAATCATTAACTGAACTGGAAGCAGAAGAGCGGCTGTCCTACTCATGTGAGAAGGTAGGCCTATTTCAGCAACCATGAGAGGTCCAATATTAGTTTTTGTGTGGGTGAGAGTGAGACAACTATGCAACTTCAGGGACTACTGGTGTTCCGCATTGCAGTATAAATATCCTGTTAAAATTTTTCGTATCTTGTGGACTTAATTATGTTTCTTTATATTTCAGGGACCAATACGTGATGAAGTAATAGCGAATTTGAGAAATGCATTTGTGAAGATAGCAGATGAATATAAAGTTTACACTGAGGAGGAAAAGCAGAAGGTTATATGGCATTATAGAAACATTGATAGCTCTATCTGTTGCTGTTCAGTGTAGCGTAGTGTTCACGTGATCAATTTTATTCAGGTCATTACAGTAGGTGGGCTTCATGTAGTAGGAACAGAGCGCCATGAATCACGCAGAATTGACAATCAGGTAATATACTATTGAAGCTATTGCTGTTAATATGCAGGTGTGAACACAAGGTATCTTTTCTGCTTGCTGCATGGGTGAATTGCTAGTTTGTGCTAAACTAAATTTGATAATTCTAGCCTTAGAAAAATGTTATGTTTCATGCCAAAGTCCGTTGTGCATGTTTTGAATGTCTGTATACAGCAAAGCCAACGATGAAGTAGTTAGCACATATCTTTTTTACTTTGATCATGACAGAGCATGATTATAACTGAATTGGTTCCTTTTTCTGGTTTAGCTCCGTGGTCGAAGTGGAAGACAGGGGGATCCTGGAAGCTCTCGCTTCTTTCTTAGTCTCGAGGATAATATTTTCCGGATCTTTGGAGGTGACAGGATACAGGTTTGTATTATTTTCTCTAGTTCTACAACTGTTTACATGAGAAATAATATCAATGGCTTTACTATATAAAAGAAATGTATTGCATTAAAAACCTTTTGGTATCTCCATCATTTTAATGATAACTTATTGGTTGTACCTTGCTAAATGCTTTTGACAAAGTTGGATGTCGATCTCAAGTTGCATGTCATATTTGAAATAATGGGGGTGATGTTTTGTTCATAATAGTAAGTAGAATGTACTCAAACCCACTGCCAATTTTTCTGAAGGACAGAATGTGATGCTCTCATCATTACTAGTAGTGGGTTCTAGCACGTTGAACCATATCCTGCTACTAGCTAAGTAGCTATAAACTAGAAATATTCTGTAGCAAAAATTTTGAGAACAAAGTGGTATTTTGGTTGGTAGAGTTTCCAGCAAAAGGCACCCACCTGGGATCAAACACAAGCTTGCAGGTTGTCTGGGTACATCCCTAAAGTGTTCGGTACTCCTCTCTCTTAAGACAAAGCTAGGGATGTCTTCTCACAGTGGTTGGTTTCCTTTTTTAGCAAAAATACCTGTTATGGTTATTGTAATACACTTGTGTAAGCATACCTGCAGGAGTGTGTGTGCGTGCGTGTTTGTGTGGTAAAATTACCGCATCACTTGTACCATTAACTGCTGCTCTCAGATATACCCTTGCATGACTTATCCATATGATTTCAACATTTCTTGACAGAGGAATAAATTTGTAACTAATATAGCATTTGGTTTTTTGTCTAGGGTCTGATGCAAGCATTCCGAGTTGAAGATCTTCCTATCGAATCAAAAATGCTAACGAGGGCTCTAGATGAAGCGCAGCGGAAAGTTGAGAATTACTTTTTTGACATCAGGAAGCAGTTGTTTGAGTATGATGAGGTATTGAATAGCCAGAGAGATCGTGTATATGCGGAAAGAAGACGTGCTCTTGCATCTGACAGTCTTCAATCACTTATTGTGGAATATGCTGAATTGACAATGGACGACATATTAGGGGTTGGTTATGGTGACCATCTGACAGCTGCACTTGAATATTAAAACTGAACACAAAGCTTTATATTTGATATTTCTCTGAAGTCCTGACGCTGTAATATTCTTCTCATTGGCAGGCTAACATAGGACCTGATACCCCAAAGGAAAATTGGGACCTGAACAAACTTATAGCTAAGCTGCAACAGTAAGTTTTCAAATTTATATATTCATGTGTATTTGGCCAATTGGATTTCTGGGGATCTGTTGACTGATGTACTGTCACCAAAATTGTAATGTTTCTGTTTCTTTTCTACTAGGTATTGCCATCTGTTGGATGACTTGACACCAGAATTGTTGGAGGGCAAAAGTTCAAGCTACGACGATTTGCGGGAGTACCTGCGTAAGCGAGGGCGTGAAGCTTACTTCCAGAAAACTGTTAGTTATTTCTCCTTTTTCTTTCATGGATATTGTTTTTTCGCATGGTTCAAACTTCAAAGGTTTTAAGAAGTTCAACAACAATAACAACAACATCAACATAGCCTTTTAGTCCCAAACAAGTTGGGGTAGGCTAGAGTTGAAATCCAACAATAAGTCACCAAAAAGAGAAAGAGAGAGAAAGGGGAGGGGAAAAAGTTTTTGAGAGAACTAAAAGGAAAAGGCCTAATCACAGTTCGGGCACGTGGATAGCTTATTTCCAAGCACTTATATCCAAACACAGCTCCTTTGGATATTCCATTCCTTCAAGTCCCTTTTGATTGCCTCCTCCCATGTCAAGTTTGGCCGCCTTTCACCTCTCTTCATATTATTGTCTCGTCTTATGATGCCTTTGTGCACTGGTGCCTCTGGGGGTCTTCGGTGGACATGCCCAAACAATCTCAATCGGTGTTGAATGAGCTTTTCTTCAATTGGCGCTACTACTAGCCGATCGCGTATGTCATCGTTTCTCACTCGGTCCAATCTTGTGTCCCCACATATCCAACGCAACATACGCATCTCTGCGACACTTAGTTGTTGGATATGCCGTCTCTTAGTAGGCCAACACTCAGCCCATATAACATAGCAGACCTAATCGTCACCCTGTAGAACTTGTCTTTCAGCTTTTGTGTCACTCTCTTGTCACATAGGACTCCTGATGCTTGACGCCATTTCATCCACCCCGCTTTGATCCTATGGCTAACATCTTCATCAATTTCACCATCTATCTGTAGCATCGATCCCCAATAACGGAAGGTGTCTTTGGGTACTACCTGGCCTCCCAAGCTTACATCAACATCATCACTAATTGTAGTACCAAAGTCACATCTCATATACTTGGTTTTGGTCCTGCTAATTCTAAAACCTTTTGACTCTAGGGTTTGACGCCATAACTCCAACTTTCTATTTACTCCTTCCCGACTTTCATCTACTAGAACTACATCGTCAGCGAAAAAGCATACACCAAGGGATATCTCCTTGTATATCCCTCGTGACCTCATCTATCGGTAAGGCAAATAGATAAGGGCTCAAAGCTGAACCTTGATGTAGTCTTGCATTAATCAGAAAAACATTTGTATCACTATCAGTTGTTCGGACATTAGTCACAACCTTATCATACATGTCCTTGATGAGCGTAACATACTTTGTTAGGACTTTATGCTTGTCCAATGCCCACCACATGAGATTCCTAGGTATTTTATCGTAGGCCTTTTCCAAGTCGATAAAAACCATGGGCATGTCCTTCTGCTTCTTATACCGCTCCATGACTTGTCTTATGAAGAAAATTGCTTCCATGGTTGACCTTACAGGCATGAATCCAAATTGGTTCATGGTGATATGCGTCATTCCTCTCAGGCGATGCTCAATAACTCTCGCCCATAGCTTCATAGTGTGGCTCATGAGATTAATCCCTCGATAGTTGGTACAACTTTGAATATCTCTCTTGTTCTTGAAGATTGGTACTAATGAACTCCACTCATCAGGCATCTTGTTTGATCGAAAAATATGGTTGAACAACTTGGTTAGCCAAACTATAGCAATATCAAGGCATTTCCACACCTCTATTGGGATACCATCCGGGCCCCTCGCCTTGCCCCTTTAATGCTCTTTAAAGCTTCTTTGACCTTTGACTCTTGGATCCTGCGTACAAAGCATTTATTTAAATCATCAAAGGAGTCATCCATCTGGGTGTCCATAGTCTCATTCTCACCATTGAAAAGTTTGTCAAAATACATCTACCACCTTTGTTTGATGTCTTGTCCTTTCACCAATAGTTGATCCATGTCATCCTTAACACATTTAACTTGGTTGAGGTCCCTCATCTTCCTTTCCGAATCCTAGCCATCTTATAGACATCCTTCTCCCCTTCCTTTGTACGTAGTCTTCGGTAAAGATCATCATAGGCTCGACCCTTTGCCTCAGCTCGCTTTGCAGTCTTTTTTGCCACCTTATACCTCTATATGTTGATCGTGCTCCTGTCATTGAACAAGCTCCTGTAATGTTCTTTCTTCTCCTTTATTGCCTTTTGAACGTTCTCGGTCCACCACCAAGTATCTTTAGGTTCACCTCTGCTCCCTTTGGTCACTCCAAGCACCTCTGACGCCACCTTCTTAATACAAGTTGCCATCTTCACCCACATGTTGTTTGCATCTTCTTCTTCGGACCAAGCACCCTCCACAAAAACTCTACTTAAAAACTTCGGATATCTCCCCTTTGAGTTTCCACCACTTCGTCCTCGTAAATTTGGCTTGTTTATCCCTATGGGTATGAATTCGAAAACGGATGTCAGCCACCACAAGATTTTGTTGGGGCACGACACTCTCTCCAGGTACCACCTTATAATCCAAACATGCTTGTTTATCTTCTCTCCTTGTGAGAACGGAGTCGATCGGGGTCGAACTATGGCCACTGCTAAAAGTCACCAAATGAGAATCTCACTTTCTGAAGAAAGTGTTGGCTATCACTAGGTTGTTGGCTACAGTAAAGTCCACAATATCCTCTCCTTGATTCCTACTACCATACCCGAAACCTCTATGAGCCAGCTCATAACCCGCATTTGTTGAACCTACATGACCATTGAGATCTCCTTTGAAAAACTTCTCATTGGTGGGTACTGCTCTAACCAAGCCATCTAAGTCTTTCCAGAACTTTCTCTTCTCGTTCTCACTGAGGCCAACCTAAGAGGCATATGCACTTATAATGTTCATGACTACATCCTCCAAAACTAGTTTGACTAGGATAATCCTATCTCTCTGCCTTTTGACATCCACCACTCCATCCTTGAGGCTCTTATCAATTAGTATACCTACTCCATTTTTGTTTGCCACTGTTCCTGAGTACCAAAGCTTGAAACCAGTGTTCTCCACCTCCTTCACTTTTTGCCCCTTCCATTTTGTCTCCTGGACACATAGGATATTAACACACCTCTTGCTTGCTGCATAGACTAACTCTCTTAGCTTACATGTAAGGGATCCTACGTTCCAACTACATACACGAATCCTAGTCGGCTCAACTAGCTTCCTTACCCTTTGCACCCATTGAGACAGATGCGAAAACCCTTGCACATTTGTAACTACATCTGGGCGCCGATGTGGCGTGCCACTAAGGAAGCGACGACCCGATCCTTGCTCACTTGACACCGCATCCAGATCACGACACGACACACCACCAAGTGGGTGGCGGCCTGGCCCTTGCCCATTTAACACCATACTTGGGTTCCGATATGGCGCGCCGCTAAGAGGGTTACGCCCCAACGGTTTTCTATTGAGTTTCATCTTCATTTGAGTGACTAAGTTTTTTATAGCTAGCTCGCCACGCCTATCACAACCCTTCTCCTTGTATCTGCACCAACATATGTTGAGACAACATAAGCGGAGTTGTTTTAAGAAGTTCCATGCAAATATTTATTACAAACAAGAGAGAGTTTGGGTAGGTATTTCACAATTTAAGAACTACACCTATCAATTTATCTCTGGTTCTTAGTAAGGGTAAAACCAAATCTGAGCTGAATGCAAAGCTAGATCTTAGCAGTAGATCATCTTGACAGGAGCTATGAGCCTATGATGAAAAGAGTCTTCTGATTCTGAAATGTAATTCTTGTTTATAACAAGTGCATCTTATGAGAAAGACAAGTTAATTCATATTTTTCTCTTAAAATTAAGAGCAATCATCATGTGTTATATGTTCAAATGCTTTTGCCAGTTTTAAACTGTGTAAAACCAATCAGGTAAAGAATTATAAGCTATTTTCTTGATATTTCAGACTAGAACAGTACAATAGCTTTGATAAACTAAAAAGGGCAGACCTAGTGGTGGAGGCTCCCACATGAGTCGGGTCTGAGAAAGGGTAAACCAAGGCAAACCTTTTTTTTTCCCCGCAAATGCAGAGAGGCCGCTTTGAACCTGTGACCTAGTGACTCAGTGAGAGCTCTCAGTCTCTCACCACTGCACCAAGCCTGCCATTGTAATAGATTTGATAAACTATTAACCAAGTATTAGGAGCACCAGAGATCAGCGGCGGACCTAGGAATTAAAGACAACCTAGGCAAGATTATCAAGTGCTAATAACCATAGCTAATTTCATATAAAAGGCATGTAAATTTGGACTTGAGGTGCACTTCCAGCCTGCGTGGCAGGCCAAGCCATGGTCTGCGGTGCCTGGGTGGTGGGTCCGCCACTGCCAGAGATAGTGAGATGTAGTTCCTCATTTCATAACTTTTATATTTGTATGTCAGGAAATTGTGGAGAAGCAAGCTCCTGGATTGATGAAGGAAGCTGAGCGGTTTCTAATTCTCAGCAATATTGATAGGCTGTGGAAAGAGCACCTGCAGGCACTAAAGTTTGTCCAACAAGCTGTTGGTTTAAGGGGTTATGCCCAACGAGACCCCCTTATTGAGTATAAACTTGAGGGATATAATCTTTTCTTAGACATGATGGCTCAAATCAGGAGGAATGTTATTTATTCTGTATATCAGGTAAGTTCATCCACATGTCCTAAAAAGTTCTTTCATGCTACTTTTTTGTTTTAAATAATATTTGAACCACTAAGTTTGGAGTGATGTAATTACTACTTCATTGAAAGATAGGTCTTATACTGATTAGTTGCCCGTGCATTCGCTACTCTTTCTATATATCATACAGTTAAACATTGCTTATAGCACAAACCAACACGAGCTGTAGTGGTGAGGCGTGAGTGCTTTGTTTCTAGAGACCACGGTTTGAATCCCAGTGGACACGTCTTTTTTTGATATTTTGCTAAGCACGTGGGGGAACTCTAGCGACGCTTGCTACGTGCGTGGGGAGGGGGACGACACACGACGAAACTCTCACTTTAAAGGTGTAGTGATATAATCAGCAATGGTTCCCTTTCTGTAGTGGCATGCATGATGTAAAGACTTGGTATGAACATATTTGAATAAACTAGATCTACATAACATGTAACTTGAGGTTTCAGCTATCGCACTATCTTGCACTGTGATCTGGTTAAGCATCTTGATCCTGATTCTTGAATGGTCACATGCTTCTTCACCCCTCAAAGGGTTGTGGGTTTTTTCTCTACCAATGGGGGCTTTCCCTTCACCACCCCATGGGGGTGGTCCACAGGGTTCATAACTGCCCCAACCCATAATGAAAACATTAGTGAGAATCAAATGCCTCGAAAACCCAAGATTTCCTCTGCAAGGTTCGTCCACGAAGATATTCACTGGACTATCAGCATGTCCTAGAGTAAAGGCTTCCACGGCAGGTTGCCCAAAATGAGGATCCCAAATGGCATGACTATCTGGAAAAGTAAAGCTGTAAACCCTGCATGGGGTCTATTTTTCATGCTTTTTCCGATGATCGAGGCGCCCATTCGGGTGCCCGCACCCTATCAGGGTTTGGATCACATAGCAGCAAGCGAGCGTCCGCAACTGAGAAAACCTTGACTCCTGAAAACCAGAAAAGTTCTTCTGTTAACAAACTGGGCAGCAGCAGGACAACTCGTTTCCGTTAGACCACATAGTTACAATAAATTCAGGCGAACCAAATTGTAAGGTTCACAGGAAGAAAATACTTGCTCATATGTGGGTCCTTGTGAGCTGGAACCAGGCCTTGAGGCGTGAGACAAAATATTTAGCCTGAGAGCTTCCTTGCCGTGCCAAAATATAAGGAAGAACAGCCAATTGTAAAATAAAAGCATGTCCCACTCAACTTTGACAAACAAATAGCAAATGGTTTGTAAAATCTAACAGAGTCCCAGCCATTATAGCAACTTGGGCAACAACACGACCACAAGACCTGCCCTTTGAATTAGACACATTGATAATCAAATCATCTCCTATGCTACCAGGAAAGCCAGAACACAAAGAAAGCAAGTAACCAAAGTGCCCTAGATGTAAAAGCGCAGAGGTGTTTAGGCATTGGATGAGCTATACATATTACTCGGACTCACTGTGTCTTGTTGGGATTTCTGCCAACAGATGTCAGAGCGGTCATATCCTCGGCTAACCTTGATATGATACGGTATAACCAATTAATGAAAAAGTTAAGATAATTATCCCCTACACAAAATTAAATGATTGGTCTACTTTACTCCACAAAATATTAAAAAATATCTAGGACCCATTTGGTTGAAGAGTGTTGTTTTCATTGAACAACAGACAATTTAGCTTTGCAACCTTCAGCATGCTACTTTAAAAAGATGTACACTTATGACTTATGGCTGCCAAAGCAGCAAATGCATCAGCTCTAAAATGCAGAAAAATAGAAGACAATTCCAAACTGAGGAAATGTTATAGGTTCAGGCAACATAGACACAATGTTAATTCAATTTCTAACTGGCAAAATTTTGATACACAACAGCAAGAGAAGCTAGTGCACACCCACCACTTGACAGGTGACAATTAAACAAACTGCAAGCTAGTCTTTGAAGCAAAATCCAGAGGAGCTTTTTTCCTACGGACAATCATATTAGAAGGGCAATGTCTGAAGACTTCAACGTAATACCACCAACTTGTCCATTAGGGGCGTTGAGACCAGAAGCCACAAAAGCATCACAAGCTCCAAACCCTTTCAGTACTCTTTCCTAAAATAAAGCATTAGAAATCTTAGGTGGCAATATAACAGATGATAAGTTGCAAGAGGAAGAATTATTATTACCATTTCAGATTTGTTAGAACCAGTCTGCTTCTCATCGCCAACATGAAGCTCAGATACACTCTGCAAAGCATTTTCACTCCATTTCTCAACTTCCTTGAAACCTGGTTTTGCAGCCTCCATGGATGGAACAGAAGTGTCCAACTTAGCAGAGTCTCCATGACCCCTGAATTATGATAAACAAGCTGAGTAAGAGCTTAATAAACAATGAAAAGATTGAACCTAAAGTTCTGCAACCAGATCATTACATTAGAAGTGAAGATGGTGCAAAACTTGAGGCTGTTGTAGAATCAACAGACTTAGAAACCTTCACAATATTCTGTAAGGCATCATGTAGGGTATTCACACTTAGCACCAAACCAAATATCCAACTGCATAAAAGACTAACTCAGTGTCAATAAGTCCAACAAAATGGGTAAAAACCTTTAACTCTAACCTTGCAATTTTCGTTACCAAAGTTTCCTGCTTTTGTCACAGGGAAAGCCTCTGTAACATGTGTGCTGATATACTTGGATATCTTTTGTTGTTCTGTGTTCTGAAGTCCATTGTTTGACCTACAGTGCGAGATAATAGTCACACAAAAAGAGAGCATAAGAGCAACACATGGCATAAGTGAATTACGAAAAGGAAAAAATGGAGACATTCACTGTCAAATAATTTGCAATGGAATCCCATTGTTTCCAGTAGCAATTGCAGCTGTGTGACTGCTGAAGGAAAAGACCATACATGCACCTGATAAATCTTGTCATTTTCTGAGAGAACAAAAGAAACAACCAGAATAATTTTGCAGGCCTATTGATATCATGACGTGTGGCCTGTTGATATCATGACGTCTCATCCCAATCCTTAATACACTCATTTTCATCTTTGTAAGAGATCCCCTCTTGCTACAAATGAGCGTGTTAAGGAAAATAGTGGTGATACAAATGAAGCAAGCTGACATGATACAACATATGTGAATTTCATATCACTGTAGCTCTGCATTGTGTCAATAGTGGCCTTTAGGAATAGCGATTGCAGTGAAGTGCTTGATCTCATCCGATAACCTTGATGACCTCAATTCCTTATACATGCTCTCCATCTGCACGGCATAATGTGGAAAATCAGTATAAGAACGACAACTTTCTGATAAAAGTAAAGTAGAGAAAGTTGTATCGGTATCATCATGACACGCTAAATGACATTAAAATTTCAAGTTGTCAACCACTCACACTAAATGCATTAGTTTTGTAGGACACTGTAAGTAAAAAAGTAAACAATTTCTATGTCACACTGATCTGCTGTAAAATAACTTGTGATTTAGAGTCAGCTGATGCAGGCTAGCAATCATTCTTTACTCCTTAATGGAGTCCTAATGTAGAAACCTGATTACATCGTTTGTATCTACTCAAAGAGAACTGTGTTTCTAGGACACGACCTGCGATGCAAACACACGAGAGAACACACAGAGAGCCGAAGACAGGGAACATGGAGAGAGAGTGTGGTCGGCCTTGTGCCGTTTGCCCCTCCAGTAGATGGAGGGACTCAGCCGAGGCGCGCAGGGAGCTTACAACCATGAAAATAATTAACCACATGTGAACAGAAAAAGAACACTTGTAAACACATCAAAAGACAATATCTAAAAAGCTTGAACTGTGTGCGCTTCAGCTTCTTCTAGTGGGTGACGATGGCGGGAGGCTTCCTGTTAGGGCCAGCAGTCTGTACGACCTCGCTGTCATCCGGCATGAACATAACCGCTTCAATGCCCTGCACAGAGATCCTACCGTCGGTGTAGTGGAGGATATGTGGGAAGGGGAAGCGGAAGGGTAAGGGGAAGGGTAGTAGGGGTAGGGGTAGGGAAAGGCAACGGGGAGGGGAGCGACCCCCACGGCGGCGACATCGACGGGTTGATGGGGGCGGGGGCTTCGGTGGAGGTGACCGGTGTTCGACGTGGGGTGGGGTCGAACGGGACAGCTCGCGGCATCGTGCAGGCCGCCTTCGCGATGCAGCGTACATGGAAGGAGTGGAAGGGGGAAGAGAGGGGAAGAGTGCGGATATGGCGGCCACCGGATCCTCCACCTCGGCCGAGATGGCAGAGGTGGGAAGAAAGAGAGGATTGGGAACGCTCAGAGCTGAATTCAATAAATCTTGGATCCGGGAGGTGTGCTGCTCGTGCCACGCGTCGACGGGAGCCGCAGCCGCACTCCGTGGAATGCGGGGAGGCGTGCAAATGGGGTCAGGTTTTAATAACTCCGATTCATGGTTATGGTGTTCAATATTCAAATAGCGTAGAATAGGTGGAACATTTAAACAAGGTTGGTTCTTCATCAGATCATAAAAACCTACTTTTATCCAAGACTTGTATGATTTGATGATGCCATGTGAACTGCTAGAAACATGTGAAGTGTATGGCTAACCCAATAACAAAAGTTTCAGCCATTACTTCGTCGGTCCAAACCAAGGAATTCATTAGAAATGTTTTGAAATGGATAGCCCTCTATCATATATATACAAATAGAATAGTCCTTTTATACGGATTGCTAAGTGTGGAGACAGGAATTAAACCCGTGACCTCAAGGTTATGTGCCCTGTGGGCTACCAAATTGCTCTACTTCGCTCTTTAGGGCCGAAAACTGGTGGACGAAAGAAAAGGATTGAATACAAGTCTCTATTATGAATTACACTATATTCAATATGAGGGCGCTAGCTCTCATATGGCCAGTGCGCCCGTCTCCTCCCTTGGGGAGACCTTTCCCCTCATCTCCTCTCTCTCTGGCCACACCCTGGCCACCGTCGTCAGGGCTCTCATGGCCGGCGTGCCTGCCTTCTTCCATGGGGAGACCTTCCCCCTCTCATGTCCTCTCCCTAGTCGTTTGTGGGCTGGCGTCACTGGTGTCATCAAATGCATATATTTGGTACTACTAGCACGGTGTCCTTTAGTTTATATATATTCTGATTCTTCTAAAATCATTCTCTTTTTCAACAGTTCAAACCAGTAGTGAAGAACCAAGAAGGGGAAGCATCCCAAAAGGTGTCAAAAAAGAAACTGGACAAAGGAGCTAACAAACTTGGTGCTGCCCAAGCTGCGTCATGATCTTCCTGTGAGAAACGTTGCTGGTGCTTTTAGTTGCAGTGGCTGCAGTCTCCACGTGTACAAAGATGGTCTATACTCGATACCGTATGAGAAATGTACTTCATGCATGGTATGAGTAAGCTGATTTTGGTAGCTTCACAAACAGGGGCACAGCCTTCCAGTATATATATATATATATATATATATATATATATATATATATATATATATATATATATATATTGCTTTCTTGAGCTATTGATGTTATCAGCAGATTGTTGTTCGTAGTGCTTAGCATCGATTTTACTAGCTGTACAGAAATAGAACATGTTCAATGAAAGAGTTTTTGCTCAACCCACACTTTTTCGTATAACAATGTAATTCATTCTTATCGGCACTGATTACTGAAAGCTCAATCCTTCAGTTTTTGCAGGATTAGCATGAACAGGCACGCAGAATTCCGAATGTATTAGTAGAAAAATATTTGCTGGTGGCAGTGCCAACTGACTAGAATGATAATACAGAGCTACTCCATTGGACGGATCAAATGCTAAACAACAGCTGTAGAATCACTCCATGGTCTTACTGGAACACGCCATTACCATTTATTTTCGCGTTTTGGTGTTCCTTTGATGGCTGTATCCAATTGCATTCCCAAAATCAAATACGATGTACACTTCGTTGAGAGAGCGAATGTTCTTCCCTATGCAAAAAATAATAAAAAAAACGTGGATCCTCATATAATGTGGTGGCAAGTGTTGTCGCAGGGATAGCGGCAGTCGATCGCCTTCACCTCAGCTCGATCAAAGTACCAGTCGCCAACGGATTTTGAAATCCCCTGTGCACGAACATCAGAACACATGAATATCCAACAATTTGATGTTCCAGGTGTGTTGTGGATTGTTTTTACCTTGTTTTGAATGGTGGGGGAGCCACCTGGTTTGGTGTTCCAGGTGCCCAGCTGCTCGGACTGGCAGTGCGCGAAGCAGGAGCTTAGGAAGACCCCGTTGCTCCTGGAACCGGAGAAGCCTTTGACGGACGCCACCATCTGGTCCCTGAAATCTGCACTTGTATATATGAATACGCATCACAGCGCTTCGGTCATTCAGATCATTTCCTGATGAAAAATGAACTTAAACATATGGATACGCAGTTAATTTAACCTTGCAGGAAATTCATCTGGGATGCGCTGCAGGCCGTGCGGTTGGACTTGCAGGCTCGCCAAGCGCCGCTTGGGTCAGCTCTGTCTGGCGCCAGGCTGAGCACAATCTAACGGACCAATGCATGTTAATTAGGGCGTCTGCTCGACTGCTCCATACAGCGAGAAAAATTAACGTTCACCTGAATGAAGTCGTATGCGGCATTTAGCAGGAACAGTGGGGTTTTAACGCCGTCGATCATGTTCTGCGGGAAGAAGCACTGCACGCCCACAATCACCACTTCATCAGAAGATCACCGACTAGCCCAATTAATTGACAACGACTGTGATGTGAAGTGAAATAGGAGATCACCGAGGTGGCGTCGAGGCGGGCGGTGCAAGCCGGCGGCAGGTTCTGAGCTATTCCTTGCATGGCCACGATGTCTCGGAAGTAGGATCTCAGGCTGCGGCCCCCGGAGACGTCCACGCTGCATGTCATGGTGGCAAAGGTCCTGCTGTCAGTTCAGTTGCATTGCATGCCCACGCGGAGCGAGCACGGAAGGAAGGAAGGTTCAAAGCACAGCGCACAGGGGTACGCACGCGTCGAGGTAGAGGCCGCCGTCGGAGATGCACTTGACGACGGTGGAGCCGGACGGGAAGAAGGCGCGGAGCTGGTCGCAGTGCAGTATCACCGCCAGACCGCCCGAGGAGCAGCCGGCGAGCAGCACCTGCAGAACCCATCGATCAGAGTGCAGTGAACAGGTCAACATGACAGTCGGTCGGCGTAAATGAACCGAGAAAGGAAAGGTCACCTGGTCAGCATTGGCCATCCCAATGGAGAGGAGGTGCCGGATGACCGCGTTCCAGATGCGCTGCCCTCGGAAGTAGATCCCAGTGTCCTGCAGTTCACCCCAAGCAGAACGACACGGCTCGTTATAGGTACTACGTACCTGGGGCTCTACTTACAAGACGGCGAAATAAAAATGTCTGCAAACTTGTAAGATGCACTCTGGATATATATGTGCCGTGTGCGTGCACCTTGTCGAAGGCCTCGCCGGCAAAAGATCCACCGTCACAGTAGCGAACCTTGACCCGGTTCCAGTTGTAGAAATCTGCGCCGGAGACGACGACGACGAGATGAGTGATATGGACATGGACGGATATATATGAGGGTGCGGAAGTGGAACTACGGGTGGACAAACTAGAATCGGGCGAGACCAGGATTCACGGCACGGCTGCTGCTCATGATGCCGGTGAAGGGGATCTCTTTGTCCATGTGGTCCGACGAGCCACGGCCGGAGCTCCTGGTGAGCCGGCATGTCTTGGCGCTGTTGCACCACGCACCTCCCTGTGTGTGTGTGCGCATATGTGTAATAATAATGTTAATTAAAATAGGAACGACATGAATCATGTGTACAAGTTTAAGAAAAGGGCCAAGATAAAAAGCGGGAATCCTTACTAATATGTGCTTTCGAATTTCAAATGGTAGCATAGACGATGTTAACTGACCTCTAAGTTCACAATCCAGCTTCTGCTGCCCGCTCCGGAGCCAGGATCCAAGTGGTACGCAGGTGGCGTTCCATCCATGCACACTGCGTGTGTACCATATATATAACATATGTGATATATCTTTAGTTCTAAAAACGCTCTTTGTTTGTTAATTTGGGCAAAGCTGACAGTAACATTGTTTAGAGCATCTCCAACAATAACTAAACTTGGTGCCTCAAATTGAAATATAGGACTATACGCAGAAAAAACTACTTAAACAGTATCTTATTTTATAAAATTTGGTCAAAAAATTATAGAGCATCTTCTAGATTATAGAGCTGCTCTATAATCCAGATTTGAGGTTTCACTGCGAGTGGCAATCGTATCCGGCCAAAAGAAAAAAAAATGCCGGTCGCAATCGTATGCGGCGCTGCACGCGCACAGCAACTACAGTAACCAATTCAGATGGCAGCGAGATGACCTGAACATCCAGACCTCTATCTCTCTCAGTTCCCAAGATGAGAGTGAACAAAAAATGAAGCAGCATATGTGCGTACCAGCTCCGTCGCTAACTGCGGACTTGAGGATGGTGATGGGCACCATCACCGACGCCGCGCGCCGCCGCATCGTCGTCGTCGGACCGCCGGCTCCTCCTCCGCCGCGCATCTCATCTTCCACCGCCGGCGAGGCCGAGCTCGCCACGCGGCAGTAACTGCCCGCAAGAACGGCGATAGCAATGAGAGCAGGAAGCGACGGCCGGTCCGCCATCTCGGCACGGCACCCGGCCCTTGATCGATCGAGATCGACAGGCAGGTTGCAGCGCGACCGCACCCCCCTGCAGTCAAGCACGATGATGAAACAGCGACCTGGCTCAGGTGAATATATATATTAGCGCACGCGAAGCAAGAGGTGGATATGCATGTGATGTGCGTGCCTAGCACTCCACCCATTGCAGAGCACTCGCCAGGGAATCAGCTGAGGAGACCGACAGGTCAATACCACGCTGCTAGCTTCGAGACCTGCGCCAGCCAGCAAAAATATTTGGTATTTGCATCGCAGCACATGAACCTGTAGGCCGTCTCAGTTTGCCAGTGAGATGTGGAGTGCAGCAACAAGTTAAAGAGAGATTCTTGGGCGGGTAGAGCAACATGCCCGTCGTGTGTCAGACTATGCCAAAGCACATAATCTTAAACCCCGTCTCGTTTTTTTGTTGTTACATAGATAATATATAACAAAGAAGCGTTCCGCCTGACATCTAATATCGAAATCGTACGAGCCAAGGATGGATCGTCACTCTGCTTCCCTAGGCGGTGAACGTTGGACGGTGATAAGGTCACCACGTCTTGCCCTTACCAGCACCACATGGAAAACACTACGAGGTTGATCCACCTTCCACCGCCCCGGCCCATCGTGGAGACATTTACTGCTACGACTCGGTTTTCTATACTCATGCGTGTTGAAGGTGAATTTTGGTGATCTGTTCATGCAGGACTGGCGCAGGGCACATGAAGTCATCTATAGAAGAAAGAACGAAGAAATCATTAACAAAACATGTATGTATAGGAGGAGCACGACGGGATCAACGCCTTCATAAAACAAGATGCATGCTGGGTCGTGACACAAAAACATGAGAATGAAAATATGTTAAGATATCTCCTATTATTCAGTTTAAGTTAGTTCCTATTGTTTAGGCTAAAGTAGCTCCTATTATTCAGGCTAAAATAGCTCCTATTGTTTAGATTGAACGTGTACTCAGGAAGGGCTATATAAGCACTTCGAGTGCTACAATAGCAGGGCCAGAAAAAAGTAAAAAACCCCTTCATTACCCTCTATTTCACCGGTTACTATTGTTTCTCTGTTTTCTTTGGTGTTTTGCCGAGAAAAACATCCGAATCATCTCCGCGAAAGTGAGATCCATCCAATACAATTATTGCTGCTGTTTGCCTGAAAGATCTATTCACAACAACAGATTTGGCGACTCCGCTAGGGAACGATTTGTAATTGTTTCACGGCGACAAACTGCTGGTGATTAGCGTCATCATCGCCAATCATAGTCGGGGCTATGGAGGACAAGACTGCGAAGAAGATGGCACCAGACAAATCTAAAGTTCATCCCTTGAACGTGATTAAGGTCACGATGGAAGACCTTACAGAGGCGGACAGGAAGGAGATTGAAGAAGAAATCGCACGAGAGATGGAGGAGAAACGGAACGAGAGGTTGGCTTGCTTCCGAAAAACCAAGAATGGTGTGATCAAACAGACTGTTGGGGCAAGCACGTCCGACAAGAAGGTAAGTTCATCTGTCACTTGCGAAGAGCTAGCTCACATGATTGATACTTCCGTAGCTAGCAAGTATGGGGCCGATGTCACAGAGATTACGCGTATGATTTCTAAGGGAGTGCGTAATTCTTTTGATGCGTTTAGATCTGAATTTAAACAAGATATAAGCAACAACATGCCTAGACAGATTCGATCTATCGTTCAACAGATACAAGAAGAGAGTCAGAGTAAACGTGCAGCGAATTCGCCAAGCGCAGCTAGCTGCAGAATAGCAGTTGCACCCAACACCATAGATGCATCTGCTAAGGATACGAGTGGGAGTGCAATAGCAAATTTTAATCTACAGTAGCCATATTACCAAAGTGTGGCCTATGGACCATCTATCCATCCCATAGGAAACGAAGTGCCACAAGGATTTGCCCTAAACAGGCATGTGGCAGGGGCGCAGGGAGCATTGTGTTCAGCCCCTTTTGCGACACCTGCGACTTATGATGGTGAAGCATTTGAAAATGTTAGGGAGCAGGTAGCAAGGACTCTTAGGTAATTTGGTTTTGAGCCTAAAGGGCATACTAGATCCTATAAGAAGCCTTACCCTGATTTTTTTGATATAGTGCCATATCCTCGAGGTTTTAGAATTCCAGATTTTGTGAAATTTTCGGGAGACGATTCGAAAACCACCTATGAACATGTAGGACAGTACTTGGCACAAGTAAATGATATAGGTATAAATGATGCCCACAAAGTTAAATTGTTTCCTCTATCATTGTCCAGCATTGCCTTCAATTGGTTTACATCTTTAGCACAAATTCAATTAATACTTGGGCGTGTTTGGAGAAAAAATTTCATGACTACTTCTATTGTGGTGAAACTGAGCTTAGGTTATCACATCTTACTACAGTCAGACAGAAATATAATGAGACTATTTCTGAGTACATTAAGAGATTTAGGGAAACTAGGAATATATGTTATAACTTAACTCTAGGGGAAAGGGACTTGGCCGATTTAGCTTTTGCAGGGTTGTCGTCTTATCTGAAGGAGAAGTTAGAGGGGCAAGACTTTAACGATATAAACCAAGTCATGCAACGCAAAAAATTACATAAAGAACGGTGAAGAAGTGGCAGCCAAGCCAAACATAGGACATGGACACGTAGTTGCTGTTGGGACAAACAAATTACAGGTGAGCAGACCACAAAGTGGTGGTGGTCAAGAGATGAGACGCAAGCATATGAGACTTGATGTAGTGGCTACACGACAATTGAGTAATTCTGCTAGCTGGGAGAGGGAACACGGGACTGAAATGATTGCGAATCAGCGCATAGTCGGTCCCGGCGTTGTGATGGATGGCCACTATAGGGGAGAGGATCACACGTGGGCCGAACAACTAGGTTGCAGTAATAAGCAAACAACAAGAGTGCTGGTTAGAGGATGGATTGATGCACGCGAGAAAAATGTGTTGATTGAATGATTGGTGTCGCCTAGAATGTAGGTCCTGCTGGTCGAGCTTTAGCTGGTAGTGTACTGGACGTGGGGGGCAAAAAAATCATGGTTCAGTTGTGCCCGGTACAAAACCAGCACCGAGATGGTGCCCACCTGGGTTAAGCCGTACGCAGAAGCGCCGTGTCTAGCGGTTGAGGACTATGGAAATGACAGAAAAGATGAAAGAGGAGGAGCGTGACAGATGGTTTAACGAGGATAGGTCGATGGTTATCCCTAAGAAAACGTGGAGGGAGAAATGATTGGCCAGGGAGGAAAAAGATGATGACAGCAGCAGTGGTTCCGATAAAGAAGAAAGTGCTAAAGCACAAGGGGACATGGATATAAACATGGTGTTTGTTTTACCTACTGAGTTCAGAGCAGGAGAGGGAGATGTGGCTGAGCTAACATTGGGGGTTGAGCGTGCTGTGTTTGAAAAAACAAGTGAGCAGGGATCTCATCTAAAACCATTATATGTCCGTGGTCATATTGATGGGAGGCCAATGGGGGGGCATGCTGGTCGATGGGGGAGCAGGAGTAAATGTAATGCCGCTATCCGTGTTTTCTAAATTAGGATACAAAGAGAGTGAGCTAATTAAGACGAATATGAATCTAAGTGGGTTTTTAGGAGAGCCATCACAAGCAAAAGGGATTATGTCCATTGAACTCACAGTGGGCAGCAAAACTGTCCCAACAGCCTTTTTCGTGGTGGATGTGAAAGGGAGGTATAATGTTTTGCTAGGGCGAGATTGGATACATGCTAATGGTTGTGTGCCATCTACTTTGCATCAGTTTTTGGTTCAATGGGTAGGTGATCAGGTGGAGGTCATTGAAGCAGACACCGCTATGTGTGTCGCACTCATGGAAACGCCAATGGAATGGCAGCACGATAATATGTGGTGTTTGACAGGAAGGGATTTGTCAGGATATGATTTTATCAGTGTAGAGTGAGATAGTTTTGTGCCTATTCATGTAAAGCTGGCTAACATAGCACGGCTCAATGACTCAACGTTATAAATGAATGAACACAATAGTTTAAAATGGTTACAGGAGAGGACAGATGAATAACGTTTAAACAAAAACGATATGGGTGAGGTGGTGGATGATTTTGATGATCTTGGAAAGTTAGGACAGGGGTTCTCATCTGTTGATGAGCTAGAGTGTCAGTACCCTGGATCAGGGGTACCCCTCGCTACAGCTTGAGGACACGGTGTCCACGCGACTATCTCTAGTCGTGTAGGGAACAACACCCGACTCCACCACATGGATGGCTCCGGCGTCACCATGTGGCCAGAAAAAGCGATACTCTCCAAGATGCCAACAGTGGGTCCGAACCCCCATGGGAAAGTGCCGGACCCCTGTACACATAGGCCGGACCTCCGGAGCAAGATCCAGGACCCCCAGCAAGTGCTGCCCGGACCTTCGAGCCCGGTCCCGGACCCCTCTGCGTAGGATCCAGACTGCCCACAGTCGAGTCCCGGGACTCAGGGGCAGGGAATACCCAGGCCTTACTCAGGCTGAGGTCCGATGCCGACATGTGTCCAGGCCCAGCCTGGTGTGGACCTGTCCGCATAGCGCTACTGCTCCCTGCCCAGGTGGAGAACCGATGCTGCCACGTGGCCAACCACGCGTGATGTAAGCCAACGGGCGGAGCCTGACGTAAGACCTCTGGGCCGTGCTGTCTTTGCATTTATTGCAGAGAAGACTCGTCGCTTGACTACCCTGCTGATAGGCGATGTGCCCCTTCATCATTTATTGTGTCCTGTCCACTCAGCTGGCAGGCGGCGTCCAGGCCATCCCGCAGGCGGTGGGCCTATCCATTGCCGAACAGTACGCCCGTGCCACGAGGTGCACTGTGCTCATCCATCATCACTTGTATGCTGCTAGGGAAGCTTCCCCTGCACGCCAATGCTACACAGATCGCGGATATCAGGGCACAAGGAAGATTGCACTAGGGATGAACACTAGTCGTTCCAAGTATTACATCCGTTATGTCCCTGGGCCCACGTGTCGGGGTTCAGTACTCTTGTACGTGCCCCCTTGAGCTATAAAAGGGGAGGCATGCAACGTTACAACACAGACCCAAGTCACCCAAGACACAACTCAAGCTCACGAGCAATACAACACAAAGTGGAGTAGGGTATTATGCTCCGGTGGCCCGAACCACTCTAAACTCTTGTGTGTTCTTGTGTTCATCCCCAAATCTCACAACAAGCAGAACACTTAGGCCCCTCCTCATCTTAGGATTTAGGGCGGGTGCACTCCCCACCCGGCCGGAGATTTCCTCTTCGACATTTGGCGCACCAGGTAGGGGCCTGGCATTAGGTTTTTGCTTGTTTTCCTGCTCGGCGCCATGGTTCACATCGTTGAGCACTGTGACATGGTCGCGGGGGACTTCCTCATGGAGGAGGAGGCTGCATCTTCTGCGCCGTTGAGCTCCAGCCGCCCGACACTTGGAGCAGCTGTTGTGCGCTCCGCACGGCAGCACACGCCTACACAGGCGTCCCGAACTCCATCGAGGGTTGCTCCCGCCGGGGCGCTTTTTGCAGCCAGGGTGTTGTTGCTTCACCCACCAAGCTCCACGGCCTCACCAGGGGCTATGAAGCAGTGGCGCGACGATGTAGATTGCCTCCTTAGCATGGCGCACTCTGGCCCGGCTAAGTCCAGGCCTCGACCATCCCGGTGCCAGCATGGGGCATCGGCCTCAGTGCGTTCACCCTCGATGAGGGCTGCGCCGACCGGAGATCTACGAGCGGAGCTCAACCGCAGGCATGCGGTAGAAGACGCTCAAGCCTCTCTGGAAAGGCTAGAGGACCTGCAGAGCAAGCTCAACCGCAAGCGAGCGAGCGAGAATGCTTGTATCTCAATGAAGAGGGCGCGTGAGCGTCACCAAAACCCCGAGGGTCGCAACCTCGAACAAGACTTTGCTGCGGTCACACCACAGACCCTAGGGGGTGCCCGATCCTAGAAGGGTGTCCCGTTGGCTGGTGTGGGCTGCTCCGCCCTAGCGAACCATCTCCGTGCGGCAACGTGGCCATCCAAGTTCCGGCCACACCTGCCAAAGAAGTATGACGGAACGTCTAATCCGTCGGAATTTTTGCAGGTTTACGTCACCGCCATCACGACAGCAGGTGGAGACACCACCATGATGGCAACATACTTCCATGCTACCTTGTCTGGGCTGGCCCGGACTTGGCTCATGAACCTTGCCCCAGGATCGATCTACTCCTGGGAAGATCTCTACGCGCGGTTCACAGCAAACTTCGCCAACGCTTACCAACAGCATGGCGTGGAGGCCCACCTCCACGCAGTGAGGCAGGAGCCCGGGGAAACTCTTCGGACGTTTATCTCCCGCTTCACCAAGGTACGAGGTACCATACCTCGTATTTCCGATGCTTCTATCATCACTGCTTTCCGCTAGGGAGTACGTGACGAAAAGATGTTGGAGAAGTTAGCCACACACGACGTGGAGACTGTCACCACACTCTTCGCTCTGGCCGACAAGTGCGCCAGAGCCGCCGAGGGCTGTGCATGGCACTCGGCACCACAAACCGAAGTCGCCCAGACAGGAGGCTCCGATGCCATTTCCCAGGATGGCAAAAAGAATAAGAAGAAAAACCGTGGCCACAAGAAGCCGCATTCTGCCGTTCTAGTCGTTGCAGCTGCGACTGGGGGCCGGAACGAGCGCAACAAGCGCCCACGGCCGCAGAGGGGTAACAACGGCTTATGCCCTGTACACCCCAACAGTCGCCACAACGCTCAGAATGTCACGAGATCATCGAGCTCATGAAGTGCGTCAGCGAGCGGCGCGAGCAGTCTTCCAGGGACGGCTCCCCACCTCGTCGTCGACCTGGCAAGGAAAGGGTCGACGACGACGAGGTGGCCACGGTAGAACAGGATCTCGAGTATCAGTCACCTGAGGGGGTCCTAAAGGATGTCTTCACCGGAGACTCCTACTTCGGTGGCGACAACTAGACGGGCCACCAGGGGGACCCCGTATTCCCTGGTCTACGGGGCCGAAGCCTGCCTTCCCCCAGAACCCCTTTTGGACTCCCCACGGGTCTAGTCTTTTGATAAGTCTGTGCAGGAGTGGCCACGACATAAGGATGTGGACTCCATCGACGAACGCAGATGGCAAGCAGCAATCCGAAATGCACACACTCGAGCGCTGCTGCCAGCGGTTCGTGCATAGTAGGGAACTCAGGGTCAGGGACCTAGTCCTATGGCAAGTACCAAACCGAGAAGGGCTCCACAAACTCTCCCCCAGCCGGGAAGGCCCCTTCAAGGTGACGGAAATACGCCGACCCGGGTGTGTCCACCTTGCTACAACTAAAGGAGTACCTCTTCCTAACCCCTAGAGCATCTCTGTATGTTCTATCCATAGGAGCAAGTCTGAGGGGTCGAGTTTTTCTCCCTTTTGTAACTAGGTAATGCATACGTGTATGCCAGCCCAGTGAGGTCTGCCCTCATAAGCCCGGCCTGTTGGTCTGCACCCATGCATGTCAAGTTATAAATAGAAGATCTACCCCCTCAGATGCGCTTCTATGATAATTTTATCCTCCTGCTCCACGGTCTTACCCTGTAGTTTCTAGATTTTAATTTTTATCTAACCCGCTCATACAGTTCCCATTCCGTCTGACATGATGACACCCGAATTGAATAGCCAGGCTTGTAGTTTAGGACCCCTCTGCGAAAGCAGGAGGGTCCGACAGCCTGGGAGCCAATTTTAAAGAACGGGAGCCCGTTCCATGGGGTGGTCCGAAGCTGTGTGGCCGCTTAGCCTGGTTCCATACCCAAAGCCTGCACACTCCACCACCCTGTGACGAGTACCCTAGTATTTGGAGCTATAGTCCTGTGGGTCCGACAACCTAGGGTCTGGCTCTAAAGAATGGACACTTGTCTCCTGGGGTGGTCTAGAGCCATGTAGCCGCTCAGCCTGGTCCCGTACCGCGAGCCTGCACACTCCACCACTCTACGATGGGTGTCCTAGTATTTAGAACCGCGGTCCAGGGGGTCCAGACGCACAACTTGGCTTCCCAGACTAGATCCTGCAGGTCCCGTGCATGTGTCAAAGGATGGCTAATGCCAGACGATGGGTCCTATGGGTGTGCTGCTAACGCTCCCTAGCGGAAGCTGTGTATAGGTCCAGGTCCCAGTCAAGGCTACCTCCTGGGGGCCATTGCCAACTCTTTCTTAAGTATGTTGGTATACAGCCTCGACACGTCGAGCCTACATCCCAGGGGGGCTAGGTACCAGGGAGGAGTCGGTAACACCACACACAACAGGGAAAAGTGGTACACAGGTAAGTGCTAATACTGCTTAAAAAATAGTACTCAAAAGTACCTCACAAAAACATATGTTATTACATTTGCTTTCAAGCGGAGCCCTAGCTCTATTTCTACAGGTGTGAACTACTCGACACTCCGAGGCTCGCGCTGGAAGCACGCGACCACAATCTTCATGACGTCCTTTCGAGCGGATTGCCAGTGGCGGTGGCCACCTCAATGCGTGTGCCATAGCGAAGAGGCCCTCGCCCCTGTCTTCCTACGGGGGTGACGAACGCCGACGCATCCCATACAAGCAGGCGACACACCATGTCGAGCATCCACTCAGTCTGGACACGCTCAGGATGAACTTACAAGGCCATGGCAAGCTACAACGGCGCAAAGCAGAGACCTTGAAGGCAAAGGGGCGCAGAGAGCCCGGAGGCGAAAGGGCACAGCTAGTGGGAGAGAAGCGAAGGCATGGCTGCTACTCGAGGGATGAACCCCTTCTTAAAGGTAGACTCCCCTGCTCGTGCCTCGAAACGCCACGGGAAGTCTCCCCCGATGCACACTGTCATACCCAACCAATGACGCGGGGCCCCAGCCCCACAAGTCATATAGCTGGTGCGCTGGTCTCCGAGTGCGGAGAAGGCAAGCCGCCACGCAAGGAGCGAATCGCTGCGCCTCTTCATCTCTATCGAAAGCAGCAGCCCAGCCTCTAGCACGGGGGCCCGGGCCCACGAGTCATACTCTTTGGGCGTCGGCCTCCGTGTGTGGAGAAGGTGAACCGCTGCGTAAGGTGCATGCCGCTGCCTGCGGTAGTGCACCTCTTCGCCTCCACAGAAACCAACAGCCCAGTCTCTCACGTTGGGGCCCGAGCCCATGAGTCATCCTCCTTGGGCGCCGATTCCTGGGTGCAGAAAAGTCAAACCGCTGCTCACGCCAATGCCATGCCTCCTCGGGACCGTCACAGAAGACAGAGAAGGTGAAAATTTCGAAACCAAATGCAGCGGTACCAAGGCACCCCACGCATGGCCTAGTAAAGCCATCGAGTGCGAAGACCACGACAGTCAGCCACAGGAACAGGCGCAACAGTTGATGTGACCGATGGTAGGCTGACAGCGCGGGCACGCCGAGTTAATGCGCACGCACAGAGGAGGCGCCCCAGTCGCCGGTCATGCCAAGTTGACGCAAGGTACAAGCTTTGGCCCCACCTGCATGCTCGTATCCTCCCCTAAGGCGGGCCCGGGGGCCACTATCGGTACCCTAGATTAGGGGTACCCCTCGCTACAGCTTGAGGACGCGGTGTCCACGCGACTATCTCTAGTCGCATAGGGAACACCACCCGACTCCACCACATGGCTGGCTCCGGCGTCACCATGTGGCCAGAAAAAGCGATACTCTCCAAGATACCAACAGTGGGTCCGGACCCCCATGGGAAAGTGCCGGACCCCTGTACACGTAGGCCGGACCTCCAGAGCAAGATCTAGGACCCCCACAAGTGCAGCCCAGACCTCCGGGTTGGGTCCCGGACCCCTCTACGTAGGATCCAGACTGCCCACAGTCGAGTCCCGGGACTCAGGGGCAGGGAATACCCAGGCCTTACTCAGGCTGAGGTCCGGTGCCGACATGTGTCTAAGCCCAGCTTGGTGTGGACTTGTCCGCATAGCGCTACTGCTCCCCGCCCAGGTGGAGAACCGATGCTGCCGCGTGGCCAACCACGCGTGACGTAAGCCAGCGGGCGGAGCCTAACGTAAGACCTCTGGGCCATGCTATCTCTACATTTATTGCGGAGAAGACATGCCGCCTGACTACCCCGCTGACAGGCGATGTGCCCCTTCAGCATTTAATGTGTCCTGTCCACTTAGCTGGCAGGCGGCGTCCAGGCCATCCCGCAGGCGGCGGGCCTGTCCATTGCCGAACAGTACGCCCGTGCCGCGAGGTGCACTGTGCTCATCCATCATCACTTGTACGCTGCCAGGGAAGCTTTCCCTGCACGCCAATGCTACGCAGATCGTGGATATCAGGGTGCAAGAAAGATTGCACTAGGGACGAACACTAGTCGTTCCAAGTATTACATCCGTTATGTCCCTGGGCCCATGTGTCAGGGTTCAGTACTCTTGTACGTGCCCCCCTTGAGCTATAAAAGGGGAGGCATGCAACGTTACAACACAGACCCAAGTCACCCAAGACACAACTCAAGCTCACGAGCAATACAACACACAATGGAGTAGGGTATTACGCTCCGGCGGCCCGAACCACTCTAAACTCTTGCGTGTTCTTGTGTTCATCCCCAAATCTCACAACAAGCAGAACGCTTAGGCCCCTCTTCATCTTAGGATTTAGGGCGGATGCACTCCCCACCCGGCCAGAGATTTCCTCTCCGACATAGAGGAAGTGAACATTGGAGACAGAAAGGTGCCAAGACCAACATTTGTAAGTGCTAAATTAATAGTCGATCAGAGGCAAAAGGTATGTGCTTTACTTAGAGAGTTTAGAGACTGTTTTGCATGGGATTATACCGAGATGTTAGGGCTGAGTAGGGAGTTAGTTGAGCATAGGCTACCAATTAAGCATGGGTTTAGGCCACATAAGCAACCACCTAGACGATTTAACCACGACAGCCATGATAGAGTTAAGGAAGAAGTTGATTGGCTGTTGAAAGCAAATTTCATAAGGCCATGCAAGTATGCGGAGTGGGTCTCCAATATAGTGCTGGTTGAGAAGAAGAATACAGGGAAGATCAGGATTTGTGTGGATTTTAGGGATCTAAACAGGGCCACCCCAAAAGATGAATACCCAATGCCTATTTCCGATGAACTTGTTAATCAGGCTTTAGGGAATAAAATCATTAGTTTTTGGACGATAATGCAGGGTATAACCAGATTTTTATGGCCGAAGAGGATGTATCTAAGACAGCCTTTCGTTGCCTTGGTTTTGTGGGGTTGTTTGAATGGGTTGTGATGACATTTAGATTAAAGAATGCTAGTGCAACATATCAACGGGCCATGAACCTTATTTTTCATGATCTTTTGCGCATTGTATTAGAAATCTACATTGATGATGTTGTGGTGAATCGGCTGCTTTCAGTGACCATTTAGCCGATTTACGGTTGGCATTGGAGAGGATGCGAAAGTATGGTTTAAAGATGAATCCCCTCAAGTGCGTGTTCGGAATGTCGGCTGGTAAGTTTTTAGGCTTTATGGTGCATGAGCACGGGATTGAGATTGATCCAAAAAAGGTGGAAGAAATTGATAAACTGGGAGAGCCGACATGCAAAAGGGACGTTCAAAGGTTATTAGGAAATATTAATTAATTGAGGCGATTTATATCCAATTTGGCCGGCAAAATTGAGTCATTCATACCTCTTATTTGGCTTAAACATGAATCTAACTTTAAATGGGGAGCTGAACAGAGGGAGGCATTCACTGTTATTAAGGGATATTTGGCAAAGCCGCCAGTGCTTAAAGCATCCAAGGTGGGAGTGCCTTTCAAATTGTATATTGCAGCACAAGAGAAGGTAATCGACGCTGTTTTAATACAAGAACATGGTGGGAAAGAGAGTGTTGTGGCCTATTTAAGCCGTCGTCTGCTGGATAGCAAGAGCAGGTATGTGTTCATTGAAAAACTCTGCTTATCCTTGTATTGTGCATGCACCAGGTTTCGACATTATTTGCTCTCAAGTACTTGTACTGTAGTATGTCAAATGGATGTGGATAAATATATGTTGCAAAAGCCGATTCTTAGTGGTCGAGTCGGGAAGTGGGCATATGCTTTGATAGAGTACGATCTAATTTATGAGTCTTTATCTTCTATGAAAGGGCAAGTTATAGCTGAATTTATAACTGATCATAGGGTTGATGTAGAGCAGGAAATCTCATGTCTTAATATTCATCCTTGGCAATTATTTTTTGATGGTTCTGTGTGCAAAGAAGGGCAGGGAATCGGGTATGTTTTAGTGTCACCAAATGGTTTATTGCATGAAACATCAATTAGGATTGAATATTGTTGCACTAACAATCAGATTGAGTATGAGGCTTTGTTGTTTGGGTTAATGCATTTAGATGGTATGGGAATAAAAGATATAGACGTGTTTGGGGATTCGTTGCTTATGGTACAACAGGTGAGAGGGGAATTTTAGTGTTTAGATGGTATGCTGCGTAATTATTTAGACAGATGTCTAGATATTATTAAAAAAATGGATACTTTCACTATTGTACATATATTTAGAGATAAGAATGGTAGAGTTGATTTTTTAGCACAGCAAGCATCGGGATATAACATAGAGAGAGGGCAGTTCTTTATCCAGAAGGAGCCAATGTTTGTAGGCATCAATAGTATAGAAAGGAGTAACTTAGGCCATAAAAAATTCGAGGCCGAGCAGCAAGATGGGATGGATAATGCTGATTGGAGGAAACCATTAATCGAATGTCTGCAAAAACCCAGCAATACCAAAGATAGAAATGTTCGGAGGCAAGTTTTGAAGTATACTTTTAATGGAAGGTGAGGTGTATCGGCGGACGATAGATGGTTTATTGCTGAAATGTTTAGATGAGGAGGAGTCAAAAGTAGCTATGGGTGAGGTCCATGAGGGTATGTGTGGCACACATCAGTCAGCCCATAAAATGAGGTGGATGCTAAAACGGGCAGGGTTTTATTGGCCGACCATGATGGAGGATTGTTTTAGATATTTCAAAGGGTGTGAGGCGTGTCAAAGGTTTGGGGATATTCAGTCAGTGCCATCTAGCACATTGCATCCTATTATAAAACCATGGCCATTTAGAGGGTGGGGTTTAGATTTTATTGGTGAAATTCATCCATGCTCATCTAGACGGCATCGGTTCGTGTTGGTGGCTACTGATTATTTTACTAAATGGACTGAAGTTGTGCCTTTAAAAAATATGACGCATAAGGAATTAATTAGTTTTGTATTAGAGCATATTGTATACAGATTTGGCATTCCACAAACATTAACAACAGATCAAGGAGCTGCTTTTATGTCTCACCAATTTAAAGATTTTGCCAAATCTTTGTGGATCAAGTTATTGAATTCGTCGTCGTATTATGCGCAAGCTAATGGGCAGGCCGAATCTAGCAACAAGGTGTTGATCAGGTTGATAAAGAAGAAGATTGCAGAACAACCGAAGAGGTGGCATGAAGTGTTGTCAGAGGCGTTATGGGCTCATCGAGTATCATGGCATGGAGCAACTAAAGTGACACCATTTGAATTGGTTTATGGACAAGATACGATGCTTCCTATTGAGGTGAATTTACAGGCTTGCAGAGTAGGTTGTCAGAATTCGTTATCGGCTAAGGTATATGGTGAGCTAATGCTAGACATAATTGATGGGAATAATGAAAGTCGATTAACAGCCTTAAGGGAAATAGAGAAAGAAAAGCTGAGAGTGGTGAGAGCTTATAATAAAAAGGTGCAGGAGAAATCATTTCAGATTGGAGAGTTGGTATGGAAAATGATTTTACCCGTGGGAGTCAAAAATAATAAATTCGGCAAATGGTGGCCGAATTGGGAAGGACCATTCAAGGTTGTAGGTATTGTGCACGGGAATGCATATTTCGTTGAGGACTTGCAAGGAAGAAGATTACCCAAGGCCCTCAATGGTAAGTATCTAAAGAAATACTACCCTAGTGTATGGCAAGGGGCGTGCTAAGATATGAGGCTAATGACGAAGTTAAAAAAATCCTCAAGCTAAGGCCAAGGTACAACATAAGAACGATTGTACCAGCTAAGGGAAGAAAATTATACAAACACACAGTAGCATCGGGGACATCAAATGGGTTGGGAATGTACTTGGGCCAGTGCTCTGCGGATGGAGACCAGCTGATTGGTAGTAGATGGCTGACTTCAGGGGATGCAAATCTGGCCATCGGGAAGTTCGGGTCGGTGAGGTCATGCTGGCTGAAGGGTCGGAGTAGATGCCCCGTTGAAGGCTGCTAGGATCGAGGATGGCAGCGCCGCCTAGGATCACTTACACATCTCATCAGCCTTTTTTTCTTCTTGATCAAATGTGATGTAGCAGCCTTTTTGTCCACCTTGTTGATGTAGGTGTTGGAAATTTTGCTTGTTGGCTTTTGCTTGAGCTTTTGCCTTTGCTTATGCCCTGTCATCGCCTTGCATTGGAAAGACTTGTGGCCTTCCTTGTGCATAACCTATAAATCACAGTTTCATCCTCCATAGGCTTGTTCACTCCCGCAGTGGTGTTATCCTGTGGAGGTCAGATTTGTTTGGCTTTGTCTTTCTTGTCATACAAAGCCATGCCAAGGCGAGCCACGTCTTGCTTTAATTGCCCATTTTCCTTTGCAACCTCATCCGAACATGTTTCTACAACAATATTCTCAACAAGAACTTGGTTTCAGGGGTTAGAATCATCAATTAAATCAAAGCAAGAAGTAGAAGCATCTTTCTTAATAATTTCAGGACTTTTAACTAAAGATGCCCCTGGGGTGCTACCAATGTTTTCTAGCTTAGTAGTTAGCTCATTATTGTGTATGCTAAGAATTTCCATTTTCCCTAGCAAATTTTCAATAGCATCTTGGGAGCTAGCTAACTTAGCTTTAAGTTTTTCATTCTTTTTAATAAGGCCATCATCGGCAGCTGTGGATGTAGCACTAGACTCTAATTGCTCAATTTTAGTTGATAGCTCACAATTCAAATTTGCGAAAGCTTCAAATTTTTCTAGCAAACCTTTATAGTCATTTTGAGAGCTAATCAACTTATTTTTCAAAGTTTTAAGTTGAGCTTTTTGCTTAGTGCAAACATCCTGAAAAAATTTTACGGATTCCTCAAGCTCATCTATGGAGGGCTTTCCCTCATCTTCATCATCACTACTGCTTTCATCACTCGAGTATGGAATACTCATTTTACCTCTTGCCATAAGACACTTGTGTGATGACCGTGATGAGCGTGATGAGGATCGGTGGCTGCGCGTCCTTGGAGGTTCATCTTCGCTTGAAGAATCATCCCAAGTTTTGACACTTGTTAGTGCCTTGCCTTTGCTCCTCCGCCTTTTGGGTTCGGCCATAGTTGGACAGCTGTCCCTGAAGTGGCCCTTCTCCCCTCATGCTAAGCATCCTCTCTTTCTTTGCTTTTTTCTGCCAATGTTAAAGAGAAGATCCTCTACCTGCAGGGCACACCCATTAGATTAATCTTGTGGATCATCCCCATTACTTTTCCAACACGTCAGATTGTTTCTTCATCCTCGGAGGATGATGTTGATGGTTGATTATCTTCTTCATCATCACTTTCTTCTTCTTCCTCCTCTTCACTTGAGGAACTTGGAGTGGAAGCCTTCTTTTTACCCTTCCTTTCATCACATGCAAAAGCATATGGTCTTGAGGAAGTTGGCTCCTCTCCTCGACCCATTTTTCGCGACATCTCAAAAGCCGCAATTTTCCCAATCACGATGGTCGAGGTCATTGTACTCAAGTCCTCCATGTTGTGAAGAATGGTGATGATGCTCCCATATCTTTGTTGTGGTAGCAGGGAGATAATCTTCCTCACAATGTCTGCATCGCCTAGTTTATTAGTGCCAATAGAATTGAGCTCATTGATGATTAAATTCAAACGAGAATACATATCTCTAACAAGCTCGTTATCTTTCATAGCAAAAGAACTATACTCATTTAAGACTAGGCAATATTTTTGCTCACAGACATTGGATGTGCTGTCATGGAGCTCATGCAATTTTAGCCAAATCTCATTAGCAGTTTTCAATGTAAAAACTTGATTAAAAATGTCCATGCTGAGAGATTCATACAAGCAATTTTTGGCTCTGACATTTAAATGAATTTCTTTTTCCTCACTTGTGGTGGG
The DNA here is from genome assembly GCA_029449295.1 of Zea luxurians. Lineage (NCBI taxonomy): Eukaryota > Viridiplantae > Streptophyta > Magnoliopsida > Poales > Poaceae > Zea > Zea luxurians. The sequence continues at coordinate 31,955,870 of JAOPSE010000014.1, forward strand.
TTTCTCTGGATTTTTGAGTGGTTTCATCCCATCATGATTGACTCTCCAAACACCTAGATCAACGACCTCTAGGTAACAAGCCATTCTAGCACTATAATATGGGAAGTTAGTGCCGTCAAAGTGTGGTGGCCTATGGGTATCCATCCCTTCCTCTAAAAAGCGTCAGCTCGTTTAGTGGTGAAGCTAAAGTGTTTCAAATGAGCCAAACCAGGCTCTGATACCAATTGAAGGAAACGGGTGATGCCTAAGAGGAGGGGGGATGAATTAGAACTTCTAAATCTTTTACTAAACTAGGCCACAAATAAATCCCTAGAGGAAAACCTATGCAAATAATCAAACTAGAATGGCAAACTAGGTTTTGTCTAAGTGTTGCAAATAATCAAACTAGATGTCACACCGAATAGTTCGGTGGTCTTCTCTCCACAGTGCCACCTAGAACTAGCCGTTAGGACTACTGTTCCTGGTGCACCGGATAGTCCGAAGGTGTGGCACCGGACAGTACGGTGTGCCACCAGATAGTCCAGTGCTCCTCGCACAGACAGTCCGCAGGCAACACTTGATTCTTCTCTTGGACTTCACTTGATCTTCATAATGTCTTCTTTTGAGGTGTTGCTTTCCTCAATGTCTTGGTCCAAATTACTTTAGCATCCTGTGAACTACAAACACAAACACTAGCAAACACATTAGTCCACAGGTTATATTGATAATCAAACACTAAAATCTATTAAGCCAAATGGCCCGGGGTCCATTTTCCTTACAGTCATAAAGTTTCTCTTATACTTAGGACAGTTAAGGTCCAAGACCGTGGAATAATGGCCGTCAACACCCCCAAAATTAGACTTTTGCTTGTCCTCGAGCAAATCTAAGACAAACGTAATGGATCAAGAGTTGCTGCAATATGCATTCTAATAAATGACTAAGAATAAGATATTAGCTTTATGTTTATTCTGAATGGCACAGCGATCGGAGCTCACCTTATATGATACCTATGGTGTATCTGTCCTTTCGTTTACCTTGTCCATAGAGAAAAAAAATGATCTTTTCCACAAGACATAGATTGTGTGCTCTTTTTGGACTCATATCTCAAGTGTTTTCAAGCTTTTTCAAAGAAAAGTGGTTCCTCAACGGCACACCAGATCACTCAATGTGTATCCTCACTTTTGTGGCCTTTCTTGATATTAACCAAATCCCTATTCTAAAGCTTATGTGGAGCTTAGGTGAGTGGAAATGGTGGCTACTTAGGTTGTTTATTTTGCTAAGTCAAAGATTGGTCCATTGAGTACATTCACAAACCTCTTTTCAATCTTGGCTGGAGCATGTGATTGTTTATATTCTTATCTCCTTAAACAAATCCTCATTTCGAGATATTGATATGTTTTGTGGAACTCTCTTTTTGCCATGCTTTTGCATGTTTTTCTTTTTTGTGCCATTCTTGGTGTGTGTATCTATATATACACACATTGTCCATCACCTGGACTACCCTTACGCACCCCACCCACTCGCCCCCCTCCGCACGCGGCTCGGCTCCCTTCACGCCACGCGCGACTCCTTTCCCCGTGCGGCTCCCTTCATGCCCCGTGCAGCTCGGCTCCCTTCGTCCAGTAAAACATTGTCATTTTCAAGAAAACATTAAGTCATTCTTGTTTTTTAGGAAAACATTAAGTTATCTTCAGTAAACATTAAGTTATTTTGTTTTTAGACATTCTACGTGTTTTCTTAGACATTTTTTATTTTTTAGTAATTCTAGATTCTAGGTAACATTAAGTCATTTTTTTGTTTTTCAGTCATTTTTCATGTTTTCTCAGACATTCATTGTTTTTAGTTCAATAGTTCAGGAAACTTATGTCATTAAGCGTAAAGAAAACATTAAGTCACCTTGAGCGCGTTAAGTCATTCGAAGAGGAGGTGGCTCGTCTCATGGTAAATAACTGGCTCGGCTCTACTCTTGTGTGGGAGGTGGCTCGACTCACAGTAGCGCGCGTATGGGAGGCGGCTCGATCGGTCGGCTAGGGGACGTGAGTGCGCCAGGGTGGTCCAGGTGATGGACCATATATATATATATATATATATATATATATATATATATATATATATATATATATATATATATATATATATATATATATATATATATATATATATATGTCAGTATATTGGGAGCCTAGGGCTTCCAATAGTTACAAGAAGCCCCAACTGCCTCCTGGACTGCGTCCAACAACTAGGCGCATGCGATCGGACACGTCCCACACTATGCACCAGGTCAAACCTCCCCACGCGTGTCAGTCAAACCCCCATCCAGTAGTCAACCCCCGCATGGGACACACGCCATAAATTGTGGTTCTATTTTTTTGCGCAAATAGCGTAAATAGTTCACAAAAATATCGTAAATAGTTCATAGAGATAGCATAAAAACCCCACCCAACCACTAGACCACGTCCACACGCGTAGGCGCATACATGCAAATCCTTTTTATGGTAGATCCGATAATGATGGCAGATCGTGGGAGTATCCATTTTATGTGCACAAAATTTGGATGCAATTTTCGTTTGCACTACATGCATGCAAAAATTGGATGGCTCCATCAACCATGTAGCTAGGCTCGTGAGAACCAGTTAATGATATATACTAATACTAATTATGCTACATGGTGTGATATTTATGCAATTCGGTACTCCGTAAAAATCTATTTTCTTTTACATGCGCACAAATTTAGGATGAGAGGAATGTGCGATGAAAGGAAATGGATTGACATGCATGGAAACAACAAATAGTATTTAAATACTTTATTTTCTCCATAAATACAAGATCGCTCCAAAAGTCATGCAGTTAGGATCGTTAGAACCACTTTATGATATATACTGATACTAATTATGCTACACGGTGTAGGTATGTATGCAATATAATACACTACGTAAAAATCTGGCTACGGTTCACTGGTGGATGTATCTTCATGTTCGAGCATAAAAACCTTCAATTTTGAGTGTAAAAACCCACAGTTATGAGCGTAAATACAGATCCAACATGAAAGTTCTTGAAAACCTCCTGATGTTGGCGTAAAAACCCACAATTATGAGCGTAAATACACATGCTGGAAATATTTGCATCTGTGGAGTGGTCATCTGTTGAACAGACATTGCACTCGCCATCGCCAATTGTTGCATCAATTCTGGAGGAGGATTCGATAGCATTTCAGACATCAGGCCTTTGAACTCTTTCTTGGCCTCCTCCTTAAAATAATTTGCCATCTCTTCCTTGTATCGATCACGTTTCTTGTACAGACCTTCCCATTGTGGTCCGAATCCTTCCTTCCATCCTTCCTTAGATGATATTCCTCGTACACGACCAGGATGCTCAGGGTTACCGAGACCAGCCGTTAGAATGTCTTTCTCCCTGTGCAGCTTAAATGTTCCTTCGCTCTGCTTAGCTGCAATTGCATATATGTTTTTTGCCGCTTCTTCGATAGCGGGATCATCAAAAGATACACCAGACTCAGTTTCCCTTGGTTTTCTAGCACGAATCCAATTAGCTGTCCTTTCACCGAGTTGCTCGGACAGCGTCGGTAACCCTGCAGCCTTCTTCTCGGCGTCTTCTTGTCTCCATTTAGGAACCTGACGCTTGTAACCACCTGTGCCAAGGTGGTGGCGGTATTTGTTCTTCTTAGACAGTTCTGAATTTGCCTCACTTAGCGATATGAAATCAGGGCTGCTCCTCTGCTCTAGAAATACTGCCCACTGACCTGCTGAGATTTTATATTTTTTCATCGGGTCTAGGCCTTTCTTTGCAAACTTTGTATTCATCTCAGACCTCCAGTTTCGGAAATTTATTGCAAACTGCTTCATCGTGTATTTTTTCACGAGTTCTTCTGAACCCCCAGGCAAAACGAACCTCGTTACTAGCTTATTCCACATTTGATTCTTGACATCATCTGATACATCTCTCCACTGTCGGATTGTGATGTCAAGATTATCTCTAACTAAGAACCCAAGTGCATTCCGAAACTTAGGCAATGCCTCTTCTGGAGCTAGGGGCTGACCATTCGGGCTCACGTCTGTGATTTTATATGTCTTGTCAGGAAACTTGTTTAGCCCCCTGTCACCTCTGTTCCGATCGCTCTGCTTCCTTTTCCTTGACCTCTCGGTGGTTGTCTCGGTCGACTCCGGTGCGCCTTGGGTCGGTTCCGGTGTGCCTTGGATCGGTTCCGGTGCGTCTTGGTATCGTGCCGCAGCTTTTTCGAGCATCGCACGAAATTCAGACAAGACCTCCTATTCATGTAATAAAATGCACAAGAAATCATGCATATGTAATAGACATTGTGAAATCAACTAATTAATTAGGTACACACACGAAATTAAGGATGTGTAATTTACCTCATGTTCTTGTGGATCATAAGTAGGGTCATGTTGCAACTCACGCGCAGCGGCCCTATCTATCCTAGTGGTAGGAAAAGGGTCGCTAGGCGTTTCATATCCTTCACTGCTAGATTCTTCTTGAGCAACACTCTTGTCCATGTGGTCGGGCCCTAATCCTTGGTCCTTGGTTGGAGAACTCATTGAGCTACATATTAACATAAACAATAATTAAATTCGAATTAACAAATACCCTAACCCTTATCGAGGAGGAGTCGTATAGGACGTATAGAGAGGGAGAGAGGGAGATGGAGAGTCGTATAGAACGTATAGAGAGAGAGAGAGGGAGAGAGGAGGAGTCGTATAGGACGTATAGAGAGGGAGAGAGGGAGATGGAGAGTCGTATAGAACGTATAGAGAGGGAGAGAGGGAGAGAGGAGGAGTCATATAGGACGTATAGAGTCGTATAGAACGTATAGAGAGAGAGAGGAGTCGTATAGAACGTATAGAGAGAGAGAGGGAGAGAGGAGGAGTCGTATAGGACGTATAGAGAGGGAGAGAGGGAGATGGAGAGTCGTATAGAACGTATAGAGAGAGAGAGAGAGAGAGGGAGAGAGGTGATGAGAACTCGCTCTGGTCAAGTGGGGTTCTGATGAGTTGCTCTTAATCGAAACAACGCAAGTGTGTCGTACGTCGTCTTCTAATTTCACTAGCTAATAGTACTACAATGGAATACGTTGTCTACAATGGAATACGTTGTTTACAATAAAATACAATAGAATATGTTGTTCTCTCCGTTGCTCTCTCCTCTCTCTCTCTCTAATCTCCCTCCCTTTCCTCTCTCTTCCCTCCCTCCCTCTCCCTCTCTTTCCTCTCTCTTCCCTTTCCCCTTCTCTCCTCTCTCTCCCCCTCCACTCTCTTTCCTATATATACACTCCCTCTCCCTCCTCTCTCTTCTCTCTCTCCCTCCCTCCACTCTCTTTCCTCTCTCTTCCCTTTCCCTCTCTCTCCTCTCTCTCTCCCTCCACTCTCTTTCCTATATATACACTCCCTCTCCCTCCTCTCTCTTCTCTCTCTCTCCCTCCCTCCACTCTCTTTCCTCTCTCTTCCCTTTCCCTCTCTCTCCGTACGGCGCGTGCACGACGGCGCTTGCACGGCGGCGGCGGTGCGCATGCCTGAGCGATCATAGTCGAAGAAAGGGAGAGAGAGAGAGAGAAGAACTTACCTACGGCGCGGGGACGACGGCGTGGACGATGGCGTGAACGACGGCGGCGCACGACGGAGAAAATCGCCGAGCGAATTTTTGGCAGCCTGACGGCGGGAAGATGGAAAGACAGGGCGCCAGAGACTTAGCGAAATTTTTCGGCCCCGCGCGCGCTCCTTTATATAGGAGATATTTCTACTGGCGGTTGACAATGACAACCACCAGTAGAAATCATTTCTACTGGCGGTTGTCATAGAGAACCGCCAGTAGAAATGCCATCCACAGACTGTGGAGGCCATTTCTACTGGCGGTTTTCATCGACAACCGCTAGTAGAAATCATTTATACTGGCGGTTTTCGTTGTGATTATACTGGCGGTTTTCGTTGTGACAACAGCCAGTAGTAATTATATATATATATTTAGTATATATATATATTTAGTATACATAATATATATATTTATATATTACTTCTCTCTCCCTCCTCTCTCTCTCCCCTCTCTCTCTCTCCTCTCTCTCTCTCTCCCCTCTCCCTCCTCTCTCTTCCCTCTCTCTCTCCTCTATCTCTCCTCTCTCTCTCCTCTCTCTCTCTCCTCTCTCTCTCCTCTCTATCCTCTCCCTAGCTCCTCTCTCTCCCCTCTCTGTCTCTCTCTCCTCTCTCTCTCTCTCCTCTATCTCTCCTCTCTCTCTCCTCTCTCTCCTCTATCTCTTCCCTCTCTCTCTCCTCTCTCTCTCCTCTCCCTAGCTCCTCTCTCTCCCCTCTCCCTCTCTCTCTCTCCTCTCTCCTCTCTCTCCTCTCTCTCCTCTATCTCTCTCATCTCTCCCTCCTCTCTCTTCCCTCTCTCTCCCTCCTTTGTCACTAGAATGCCCGTTCTTGCAGTGTTTAAATACTACGTCGTCTCCTGGCTTCGCGTCTCTCATCACCATTGGTGTGAAGTTCTTTCACAAGTATCAGATCTGGTAAAAATCTTTCCAAGTTCTTTCACAACATGTTCTTTGAAGATGCTTGTTTCTTACTGTCTGATATGTATATATTAGTCGAATAGTCCTCCCTGCTTTTATTTTGCCTCTTCCTCTGACGGCGGCACTCCAAAGAAAGCCAAGGTGGTGGTGGAGGATGAGGAAGAGGCGGGGTTGGAGGATGAGGAAGAGGCGACTGTGACACTATCCGTGGAGAAGGACGCGCTGGAGTGCGACATCTGCTGCCTACCCTTCCAGTCCGAAGTTTTCATGGCAAGTCAGATTACCATGCATGTATATATACAGTATATATTGATCGGTAGGCTCCAGCATGATGTTCTGCTCTGTGTAAAATCAGTGCAAGAACGGGCATTCTGGATGTGCAAAGTGCTACATCCGCACGGACGGTAAGTGCTGGACCTGCTTCGAGCACATTGGCAACAATAGCTCTCTCTCCCTCTCCCTCTCCTCTCTAGAAAGTCGTGTAAAATTACATGCTTCGGTTTGTCGCTAACAATAATCAATTACATGACATGTCCTAACAATAATCAATTACATGACAACTATATAATCTAGGGAGCTATTGTTCTGCCTTGTCCATCGTGGCGTACCCAGGGCATCGAATTGTGTGGGATGCTTCGCTCAACGTTCCTTATCTTGGTTGGATGGTCTATGAAAAGAGACATGTCGTTGAACTGGTTAAAATCCTCTAAATCAGATACACCATCAACTCCTATAACTTGTTGTTTTCCAGGAAAAACTACATGCTTCGGTTTGTCGGTGCTTTTCTTCTCATTGTTAGAAATGATCTGTTCAGCATAGAAGACCTGTGCAGCACGATTAGCAAGGATCCATGGGTCATCTTTGTAACCTACCTTACTTAGATCAAGAACTCTGACACCATAGTTGTCTACCGTGACATGTTTGTCTTCAACCCATTGACATCGGAAAACCGAGATCTGAAATGTACCATAGTCTAGTTCCCATATGTCCTCAATAAAGCCAAAATATGTAATAATCTCACCAGTTTCATCATCTATGGCCTCGCATCGAACACCACTGTTTTGTGACATGCTCTTTTTGTCCTTGGACTTTGTACAAAATGTGAATCCACTAATGTCATAGGTTTTCCATGTTGTGACCTGGCGTGAAGGTCCAGATGCCAACCCCTTGATGGTTTTTTCTTCTATTGTTTCTCCACGTGGAATGTCCTTCACCATTAGCCATGTGTTGAACCGCTGCTTATGTTGCTTCATTATCCAATCAGCCGTATGCCCAGGATTTTGCTCGTGAAGCTCATTGATGTGTTGTTGGATAAATGGCTCTATTATCGCTAGCTGATGTAGGATGCTGTGATGTGCCTCAAGTACTGTATTGTAATCTGGTGGGATGAAAGATTTCCGTCCCATCCTCCCGCTTCCATACAATCTACCCTCGTGTCGTGACGGAGGCAGACCTATTGCAACCTGATCTTTTAGGATACTATTGCAGAATGGACCTCCGGACTCAATGGTCTCTTCGGTACAGTACCCCTCTATCATGGATGCCTCGGGACGAGCACGGGTTGATACATAGCCATTCAGTATTGACATGAAACGCTCGTACGTCCACATTTCATGCAAGTACATAGGACCCAATGCCTCTATTTGTGGCACCAAGTGCACCACAAGGTGCACCATAATATCAAAGAACGATGGAGGGAAACACATCTCAAACTGTGCTATTGTCTCCACTGCGAATTCCTGAAGAGATGCCAACTCATCACGGTCAATTACCTTTTGTGAAATTCTGTTGAAAAAGTAGCACAACCGTGTGATTGCCATCTTTAAAAACAAAGGATTTATAGCCCTGATGGCAATAGGTAGGAATGTAGTCAGCATGACATGACAATCATGTGAGTTGTAGTTGGTGACTATCAGGTCTTTCATTGACACAATACTTCGTATGCTAGAGCAGAATCCGGATGGGACTTTCAAATTCTTAAGCCAAACACACATCGCATGTTTCTCATCTACATTGAGATTGTAGCTTGCTGCTGGGAGATGATACTTCCCATTTTCTTGAAGAACAGCATGTAGTTCCTTTTTTATGCCTAAATTTACCAAGTCCATGCGTGAATTGAGCCCTTCTTTTGTTTTGCCCTTTATGTCTAGTAAGGTGCCAATTATGCTTTCAAACACATTCTTCTGGGGGCACACCACAGACCCTAGGGGGTGCCCGATCCTAGAAGGGTGTCCTGTTGGCTGGTGTGGGCTGCTCCGCCCTAGCGAACCATCTCCGTGCGGCAACGTGGCCATCCAAGTTCCGGCCACACCTGCCAAAGAAGTATGACAGAACGTCTAATCCGTTGGAATTTTTGCAGGTTTACGTCACCGCCATCACGGCAGTAGGTGGAGACACCACCGTGATGGCAACATATTTCCATGCTACCTTGTCTGGGCTGGCCCGGACTTGGCTCATGAACCTTGCCCCAGGATCGATCTACTCCTGGGAAGAGCTCTGCGCGCGGTTCACAGCAAACTTCGCCAACGCTTACCAACAGCATGGCGTGGAGGCCCACCTCCACGCAGTGAGGCAGGAGCCCGGGGAAACTCTTCGGACGTTTATCTCCCGCTTCACCAAGGTACGAGGTACCATACCTCGTATTTCCGATGCTTCTATCATCATTGCTTTCCGCCAGGGAGTACGTGACGAAAAGATGTTGGAGAAGTTAGCCACACACGACGTGGAGACTGTCACCACACTCTTCGCTCTGGCCGACAAGTGCGCCAGAGCCGCCGAGGGCCGTGCATGGCACTCGGCACCACAAACCGAAGTCGCCCAGACAGGAGGCTCCGATGCCATTTCCCAGGATGGCAAAAAGAATAAGAAGAAAAACCATGGCCACAAGAAGCCGCATTCTGCCGTTCTGGTCGTTGCAGCTGCGACTGGGGGCCGGAACGAGCGCAACAAGCGCCCACGGTCGCAGAGGGGTAACAACGGCTTATGCCCTGTACACCCCAACAGTCGCCACAACGCTCAGAATGTCGCAAGATCATCGAGCTCGCGAAGTGCGTCAGCGAGCGGCGCGAGCAGTCTTCCAGGGACGGCTCCCCACCTCGTCGTCGACCTGGCAAGGAAAGGGTCGACGACGACGAGGTGGCCGCGGTAGAACAGGATCTCGAGTATGAGTCACTTGAGGGGGTCCTAAAGGATGTCTTCACCGGAGACTCCTACTTCGGTGGCGACAACTAGACGGGCCACCAGGGGGACCCCGTATTCCCTGGTCTACGGGGCCGAAGCCTGTCTTCCCCCAGAAACCCTTCTGGACTCCCCACGGGTCTAGTCTTTTGATAAGTCTGTGCAGGAGTGGCCACGGCATAAGGATGTGGACTCCATCGACGAACGCAGATGGCAAGCAGCAATCCGAAATGCACACACTCGAGCGCTGCCGCCAGCGGTTCGTGCATAGTAGGGAACTCAGGGTCAGGGACCTAGTCCTATGGCAAGTACCAAACCGAGAAGGGCTCCACAAACTCTCCCCCAGCTGGGAAGGACCCTTCAAGGTGACGGAAATACGCCGACCCGGGTGTGTCCACCTTGCTACAACTAAAGGAGTACCTCTTCCTAACCCCTAGAGCATCTCTGTATGTTCTATCCATAGGAGCAAGTCTGAGGGGTCGAGTTTTTCTCCCTTTTGTAACTAGGTAATGCATACGTGTATGCCAGCCCAGTGAGGTCTGCCCTCATAAGCCCGGCCTATTGGTCTGCACCCATGCATGTCAAGTTATAAAGAGAAGATCTACCCCCTCAGATGCGCTTCTATGATAATTTTATCCTCCTGCTCCACGGTCTTACCCTGCAGTTTCTAGATTTTAATTTTTATCTAACCCACTCATACAGTTCCCATTCCGTCTGACATGATGACACCCGAAATGAATAGCCAGGCTTGTAGTTTAGGACCCCTCTGCGAAAGCAGGAGGGTCCGACAACCTGGGAGCCGGTTTTAAAGAACGGGAGCCCGTTCCATGGGGTGGTCCGAAGCTGTGTGGCCGCTTAGCCTGGTTCCATACCCAAAGCCTGCACACTCCACCACCCTGTGACGAGTACCCTAGTATTTGGAGCTATAGTCCTGTGGGTCCGACAACCTAGGGTCTGGCTCTAAAGAATGGACACTTGTCTCCTGGGGTGGTCCGGAGCCATGTAGCCGCTCAGCCTGGTCCCGTACCGCGAGCCTGCACACTCCACCACTCTACGATGGGTGTCCTAGTATTTAGAACCGCGGTCCAGGGGGTCCAGACGCACAACTTGGCTTCCCAGACTAGATCCTGCAGGTCCCGTGCATGTGTCAAAGGATGGCTAATGCCAGACGATGGGTCCTATGGGTGTGCTGCTAACGCTCCCTAGCGGAAGCTATGTATAGGTCCAGGTCCCAGTCGAGGCTACCTCCTGGGGGCCATTGCCAACTCTTTCTTAAGTATGTTGGTATACAGCCTTGACACGTCGAGCCTACATCCCAGGGGGGGCTAGGTACCAGGGAGGAGTCGGTAACACCACACACAACAAGGAAAAGTGGTACACAGATAAGTGCTAATAGTGCTTAAAAATAGTACTCAAAAGTACCTCACAAAAACATATGTTATTACATTCGCTTTCAAGCGGAGCCCTAGCTCTATTTCTACAGGTGTGAATTACTCGGCACTCCGAGGCTCGCACTGGAAGCACGTGACCACAATCTTCATGACGTCCTTTCGAGCGGATTGCCAGTGGCGGTGGCCACCTCAATGCGTGTGCCATAGCGAAGAGGCCCTCGCCCCTGTCTTCCTACGGGGGTGACGAACGCCGGCGCATCCCATACAAGCAGGCGACACACCATGTCGAGCATCCACTCAGTCTGGACACGCTCAGGATGAACTTACAAGGCCATGGCAAGCTACGACGGCGCAAAGCAGAGACCTTGAAGGCAAAGGGGCGCAGAGAGCCCGGAGGCGAAAGGGCACAGCTAGTGGGAGAGAAGCGAAGGCATGGCTGCTACTCGAGGGATGAACCCCTTCTTAAAGGTAGACTCCCCTGCTCGTGCCTCGAAACGCCACGGGAAGTCTCCCCCGATGCACACAGGCATACCCAACCAATGACGCGGGGCCCCAGCCCCACAAGTCATATAGCTGGTGCGCTGGTCTCCGAGTGCGGAGAAGGCAAGCCGCCACGCAAGGAGCGAATCGCTGCGCCTCTTCATCTCTGTCGAAAGCAGCAGCCCAGCCTCTAGCACGGGGGCCCGGGCCCACGAGTCATACTCTTTGGGCGTCGGCCTCCGTGTGTGGAGAAGGTGAACCGCTACGTAAGGTGCATGCCGCTGCCTGCGGTAGTGCACCTCTTCGCCTCCGCAGAAACCAACAGCCCAGTCTCTCACGTTGGGGCCCGAGCCCATGAGTCATCCTCCTTGGGCGCCGATTCCTGGGTGCAGAAAAGTCAAACCGCTGCTCACGCCAATGCCATGCCTCCTCGGGACCGCCACAGAAGACAGAGAAGGTGAAAATTTCGAAACCAAATGCAGCGGTACCAAGGCACCCCACGCATGGCCTAGTAAAGCCATCGAGTGCGAAGACCACGGCAGTCAGCCACAGGAACAGGCGCAACAGTTGATGTGACCGATGGTAGGCTGACAGCGCGGGCACGCCGAGTTAATGCGCACGCACAGAGGAGGCGCCCCAGTCGCCGGTCATGCCAAGTTGACGCAAGGTACAAGCTTTGGCCCCACCTGCATGCTCGTATCCTCCCCTAAGGCGGGCCCGGGGGCCACTATCGGTACCCTGGATTAGGGGTACCCCTCGCTACAGCTTGAGGACGCGGTGTCCACGCGACTATCTCTAGTCGCATAGGGAACACCACCCGACTCCACCACATGGCTGGCTCCGGCGTCACCATGTGGCCAGAAAAAGCGATACTCTCCAAGATACCAACAGTGGGTCCGGACCCCCATGGGAAAGTGTCGGACCCCTGTACACGTAGGCCGGACCTCCAGAGCAAGATCTAGGACCCCCACAAGTGCAGCCCAGACCTCCGGGTTGGGTCCCGGACCCCTCTGCGTAGGATCCAGACTGCCCACAGTCGAGTCCCGGGACTCAGGGGCAGGGAATACCCAGGCCTTACTCAGGCTGAGGTCCGGTGCCGACATGTGTCTAAGCCCAGCTTGGTGTGGACTTGTCCGCATATCGCTACTGCTCCCCGCCCAGGTGGAGAACCGATGCTGCCGCGTGGCCAACCACGCGTGACGTAAGCCAGCGGGCGGAGCCTGACGTAAGACCTCTGGGCCATGCAATCTCTACATTTATTGCGGAGAAGACATGCCGCCTGACTACCCCGCTGACAGGTGATGTGCCCCTTCAGCATTTAATGTGTCCTGTCCACTTAGCTGGCAGGCGGCGTCCAGGCCATCCCGCAGGCGGCGTCCAGGCCATCCCGCAGGCGGCGGGCCTGTCCATTGCCGAACAGTACGCCCGTGCCGCGAGGTGCACTGTGCTCATCCATCATCACTTGTACGCTGCCAGGGAAGCTTTCCCTGCACGCCAATGCTACGCAGATCGTGGATATCAGGGTGCAAGAAAGATTGCACTAGGGACGAACACTAGTCGTTCCAAGTATTACATCCGTTATGTCCCTGGGCCCATGTGTCAGGGTTCAGTACTCTTGTACGTGCCCCCTTGAGCTATAAAAGGGGAGGCATGCAACGTTACAACACAGACCCAAGTCACCCAAGACACAACTCAAGCTCACGAGCAATACAACACACAGTGGAGTAGGGTATTACGCTCCGGCGGCCCGAACCACTCTAAACTCTTGCGTGTTCTTGTGTTCATCCCCAAATCTCACAACAAGCAGAACGCTTAGGCCCCTCTTCATCTTAGGATTTAGGGCGGATGCACTCCCCACCCGGCCAGAGATTTCCTCTCCGACATAGAGGAAGTGAACATTGGAGACAGAAAGGTGCCAAGACCAACATTTGTAAGTGCTAAATTAATAATCGATCAGAGGCAAAAGGTATGTGCTTTACTTAGAGAGTTTAGAGACTGTTTTGCATGGGATTATACCGAGATGTTAGGGCTGAGTAGGGAGTTAGTTGAGCATAGGCTACCAATTAAGCATGGGTTTAGGCCACATAAGCAACCACCTAGACGATTTAACCACGACAGCCATGATAGAGTTAAGGAAGAAGTTGATTGGCTGTTGAAAGCAAATTTCATAAGGCCATGCAAGTATGCGGAGTGGGTCTCCAATATAGTGCTGGCTGAGAAGAAGAATACAGGGAAGATCAGGATTTGTGTGGATTTTAGGGATCTAAACAGGGCCACCCCAAAAGATGAATACCCAATGCCTATTTCCGATGAACTTGTTAATCAGGCTTTAGGGAATAAAATCATTAGTTTTTGGACGATAATGCAGGGTATAACCAGATTTTTATGGTCGAAGAGGATGTATCTAAGACAGCCTTTCGTTGCCCTGGTTTTGTGGGGTTGTTTGAATGGGTTGTGATGACATTTAGATTAAAGAATGCTAGTGCAACATATCAACGGGCCATGAACCTTATTTTTCATGATCTTTTGCGCATTGTATTAGAAATCTACATTGATGATGTTGTGGTGAATCGGCTGCTTTCAGTGACCATTTAGCCGATTTACGGTTGGCATTGGAGAGGATGCGAAAGTATGGTTTAAAGATGAATCCCCTCAAGTGCGTGTTCGGAATGTCGGCTGGTAAGTTTTTAGGCTTTATGGTGCATGAGCACGGGATTGAGATTGATCCAAAAAAGGTGGAAGAAATTGATAAACTGGGAGAGCCGACATGCAAAAGGGACGTTCAAAGGTTATTAGGAAAGATTAATTAATTGAGGCGATTTATATCCAATTTGGCCGGCAAAATTGAGTCATTCATACCTCTTATTTGGCTTAAACATGAATCTAACTTTAAATGGGGAGCTGAACAGAGGGAGGCATTCACTGTTATTAAGGGATATTTGGCAAAGCCGCCAGTGCTTAAAGCATCCAAGGTGGGAGTGCCTTTCAAATTGTATATTGCAGCACAAGAGAAGGTAATCGACGCTGTTTTAATACAAGAACATGGTGGGAAAGAGAGTGTTGTGGCCTATTTAAGCCGTCGTCTGCTGGATAGCAAGAGCAGGTATGTGTTCATTGAAAAACTCTGCTTATCCTTGTATTGTGCATGCACCAGGTTTCGACATTATTTGCTCTCAAGTACTTGTACTGTAGTATGTCAAATGGATGTGGATAAATATATGTTGCAAAAGCCGATTCTTAGTGGTCGAGTCGGGAAGTGGGCATATGCTTTGATAGAGTACGATCTAATTTATGAGTCTTTATCTTCTATGAAAGGGCAAGTTATAGCTGAATTTATAACTGATCATAGGGTTGATGTAGAGCAGGAAATCTCATGTCTTAATATTCATCCTTGGCAATTATTTTTTGATGGTTCTGTGTGCAAAGAAGGGCAGGGAATCGGGTATGTTTTAGTGTCACCAAATGGTTTATTGCATGAAACATCAATTAGGATTGAATATTGTTGCACTAACAATCAGATTGAGTATGAGGCTTTGTTGTTTGGGTTAATGCATTTAGATGGTATGGGAATAAAAGATATAGACGTGTTTGGGGATTCGTTGCTTGTGGTACAACAGGTGAGAGGGGAATTTCAGTGCTTAGATGGTATGCTGCGTAATTATTTAGACAGATGTCTAGATATTATTAAAAAAATGGATACTTTCACTATTGTACATATATTTAGAGATAAGAATGGTAGAGTTGATTTTTTAGCACAGCAAGCATCGGGATATAACATAGAGAGAGGGCAGTTCTTTATCCAGAAGGAGCCAATGTTTGTAGGCATCAATAGTATAGAAAGGAGTAACTTAGGCCATAAAAAATTCGAGGCCGAGCAGCAAGATGGGATGGATAATGCTGATTGGAGGAAACCATTAATCGAATGTCTGCAAAAACCCAGCAATACCAAAGATAGAAATGTTCGGAGGCAAGTTTTGAAGTATACTTTTAATGGAAGGTGAGGTGTATCGGCGGACGATAGATGGTTTACTACTGAAATGTTTAGATGAGGAGGAGTCAAAAGTAGCTATGGGTGAGGTCCATGAGGGTATGTGTGGCACACATCAGTCAGCCCATAAAATGAGGTGGATGCTAAAACGGGCAGGGTTTTATTGGCCGACCATGATGGAGGATTATTTTAGATATTTCAAAGGGTGTGAGGCGTGTCAAAGGTTTGGGGATATTCAGTCAGTGCCATCTAGCACATTGCATCCTATTATAAAACCATGGCCATTTAGAGGGTGGGGTTTAGATTTTATTGGTGAAATTCATCCATGCTCATCTAGACGGCATCGGTTCGTGTTGGTGGCTACTGATTATTTTACTAAATGGACTGAAGTTGTGCCTTTAAAAAATATGACGCATAAGGAATTAATTAGTTTTGTATTAGAGCATATTGTATACAGATTTGGCATTCCACAAACATTAACAACAGATCAAGGAGCTGCCTTTATGTCTCACCAATTTAAAGATTTTGCCAAATCTTTGTGGATCAAGTTATTGAATTCGTCGTCGTATTATGCGCAAGCTAATGGGCAGGCCGAATCTAGCAACAAGGTGTTGATCAGGTTGATAAAGAAGATTGCAGAACAACCGAAGAGGTGGCATGAAGTGTTGTCAGAGGCGTTATGGGCTCATCGAGTATCATGGCATGGAGCAACTAAAGTGACACCATTTGAATTGGTTTATGGACAAGATACGATGCTTCCTATTGAGGTGAATTTACAGGCTTGCAGAGTAGGTTGTCAGAATTCGTTATCGGCTAAGGTATATGGTGAGCTAATGCTAGACATAATTGATGGGAATAATGAAAGTCGATTAACAGCCTTAAGGGAAATAGAGAAAGAAAAGCTGAGAGTGGTGAGAGCTTATAATAAAAAGGTGCAGGAGAAATCATTTCAGATTGGAGAGTTGGTATGGAAAATGATTTTACCCGTGGGAGTCAAAAATAATAAATTCGGCAAATGGTGGCCGAATTGGGAAGGACCATTCAAGGTTGTAGGTATTGTGCACGGGAATGCATATTTCGTTGAGGACTTGCAAGGAAGAAGATTACCCAAGGCCCTCAATGGTAAGTATCTAAAGAAATACTACCCTAGTGTATGGCAAGGGGCGTGCTAAGATATGAGGCTAATGACGAAGTTAAAAAAATCCTCAAGCTAAGGCCAAGGTACAACATAAGAACGATTGTACCAGCTAAGGGAAGAAAATTATACAAACACACAGTAGCATCGGGGACATCAAATGGGTTGGGAATGTACTTGGGCCAGTGCTCTGCGGATGGAGACCAGCTGATTGGTAGTAGATGGCTGACTTCAGGGGATGCAAATCTGGCCATCGGGAAGTTCGGGTCGGTGAGGTCATGCTGGCTGAAGGGTCGGAGTAGATGCCCCGTTGAAGGCTGCTAGGATCGAGGATGGCAGCGCCGCCTAGGATCACTTACACATCTCATCAGCCTTTTTTTCTTCTTGATCAAATGTGATGTAGCAGCCTTTTTGTCCACCTTGTTGATGTAGGTGTTGGAAATTTTGCTTGTTGGCTTTTGCTTGAGCTTTTGCCTTTGCTTATGCCCTGTCATCACCTTGCATTGGAAAGACTTGTGGCCTTCCTTGTGCATAACCTATAAATCACAGTTTCATCCTCCATAGGCTTGTTCACTCCCGCAGTGGTGTTATCCTGTGGAGGTCTGATTTGTTTGGCTTTGTCTTTCTTGTCATACAAAGCCATGCCAAGGCGAGCCACGTCTTGCTTTAATTGCCCATTTTCCCTTGCAACCTCATCCGAACATGTTTCTACAACAATATTCTCAACAAGAACTTGGTTTCAGGGGTTAGAATCATCAATTAAATCAAAGCAAGAAGTAGAAGCATCTTTCTTAATAATTTCAGGACTTTTAACTAAAGATGCCCCTGGGGTGCTACCAATGTTTTCTAGCTTAGTAGTTAGCTCATTATTGTGTATGCTAAGAATTTCCATTTTCCCTAGCAAATTTTCAATAGCATCTTGGGAGCTAGCTAACTTAGCTTTAAGTTTTTCATTCTTTTTAATAAGGCCATCATCGGCAGCTGTGGATGTAGCACTAGACTCTAATTGCTCAATTTTAGTTGATAGCTCACAATTCAAATTTGCGAAAGCTTCAAATTTTTCTAGCAAACCTTTATAGTCATTTTGAGAGCTAATCAACTTATTTTTCAAAGTTTTAAGTTGAGCTTTTTGCTTAGTGCAAACATCCTGAAAAAATTTTACGGATTCCTCAAGCTCATCTATGGAGGGCTTTCCCTCACCTTCATCATCACTACTACTTTCATCACTCGAGTATGGAATACTCATTTTACCTCTTGCCATAAGACACTTGTGTGATGACCGTGATGAGCGTGATGAGGATCGGTGGCTGCGCGTCCTTGGAGGTTCATCTTCGCTTGAAGAATCATCCCAAGTTTTGACACTTGTTAGTGCCTTGCCTTTGCTCCTCCGCCTTTTGGGTTCGGCCATAGTTGGACAGCTGTCCCTGAAGTGGCCCTTCTCCCCTCATGCTAAGCATCCTCTCTTTCTTTGCTTTTTTCTGTCAATGTTAAAGAGAAGATCCTCTACCTGCAGGGCACACCCATTAGATTAATCTTGTGGATCATCCCCATTACTTTTCCGACACGTCAGATTGTTTCTTCATCCTCGGAGGATGATGTTGATGGTTGATTATCTTCTTCATCATCACTTTCTTCTTCTTCCTCCTCTTCACTTGAGGAACTTGGAGTGGAAGCCTTCTTTTTACCCTTCCTTTCATCACATGCAAAAGCATATGGTCTTGAGGAAGTTGGCTCCTCTCCTCGACCCATTTTTCGCGACATCTCAAAAGCCGCAATTTTCCCAATCACGATGGTCGAGGTCATTGTACTCAAGTCCTCCATGTTGTGAAGAATGGTGATGATGCTCCCATATCTTTGTTGTGGTAGCAGGGAGATAATCTTCCTCACAATGTCCGCATCGCCTAGTTTATTAATGCCAATAGAATTGAGCTCATTGATGATTAAATTCAAACGAGAATACATATCTCTAACAAGCTCATTATCTTTCATAGCAAAAGAACTATACTCATTTAAGACTAGGCAATGTTTTTGCTCACAGACATTAGATGTGCTGTCATGGAGCTCATGCAATTTTAGCCAAATCTCATTAGCAGTTTTCAATGTAAAAACTTGATTAAAAATATCCATGCTGAGAGATTCATACAAGCAATTTTTGGCTCTGACATTTAAATGAATTTCTTTTTCCTCACTTGTGGTGGGTTTCTCTGGATTTTTGAGTGGTTTCATCCCGTCACGATTGACTCTCCAAACACCTAGATCAACGACCTCTAGGTAACAAGCCATTCTAGCACTATAATATGGGAAGTTAGTGCCGTCGAAGTGTGGTGGCCTATGGGTATCCATCCCTTCCTCTAAAAAGCGTCAGCTCTTTTAGTGGTGAAGCTAAAGTGTTTCAAATGAGCCAAACCAGGCTCTGATACCAATTGAAGGAAACGGGTGATGCCTAAGAGGAGGGGGGATGAATTAGAACTTCTAGATATTTTACTAAACTAGGCCACAAATAAATCCCTAGAGGAAAACCTATGCAAATAATCAAACTAGAATGGCAAACTAGGTTTTGTCTAAGTGTTGCTATCTCTACCGCAATAGCTAAGTTTCAATCTACACTATATAAGCATAAAGACAAGATTGAAACTTAAATGCTTAATATTGATGCAGAAGTTAAAGAGCGAGGTAGAGATTCAAACTCTCGAGGATGACGCCGGTATTTTTACCGAGGTATCTGAAACCGCGCAAGGTCCTGACTAATCCTCGTTGGTGCCCCTACGCAAAGGGAAGCCCACACGAGGGCCAAGCACCTTGGTCGAGTAACTCCGTAGAGAGCCACAGGCCTTCTCCAAGCGCAAGTGGTGCTCCGCTTTCGGCTCCTCTCGGACGCTCCCCGCCGTCTCCACTATCGAGCTTTCGGCCAAAACACCGTGGGTCTCGTTCCCTCTGGTACACAGTGGCGGCCGTGACACAAACGTGGTTGTCACGGTCTCACAAGACTCTCGCCCCACTCGGTACAATTACAACGGCTTGTGCAAGAGCCGAGGGGTTGTGTGGTTTGTCTAAACTCACTAAACTAACTAGGATTCACCTAGAGCAAGCGCTAAAGCGGTCTAACTAACCTGAGCACTTCGCAAAGCACCTATGCTAATCACCGAGTGATTCTATTAAGCACTTGGGTGTTTGAGCTCTTGGAAATGTGCACTATATACCTTGGTATGTTGCTTGGGCTCCCACACCTTGGAATGGCCGATCGGGGGTGTATTTATAGACCCCAACACAAATCTAGCTGTTGGAGAAAAGATGTGGCTCTCTGCGGCACACCGGACAGTGCACTGTTCACTGTCCGGTGCGCCTAGCCATTGCTCTGACACCGCAGACGACCGTTGGCGCGCAGGCTTTTCACACCGGGCACTCTAGATGTCACACCGAATAGTTCGGTGGTCTTCTCTCCACAGTGCCACCTAGAACTAGCCGTTAGGACTACTGTTCCTGGTGCACCGGATAGTCCGAAGGTGTGGCACCGGACAGTACGATGTGCCACCAGATAGTCCAGTGCTCCTCGCACAGACAGTCCGCAGGCAACACTTGATTCTTCTCTTGGACTTCACTTGATCTTCATAATGTCTTCTTTTGAGGTGTTGCTTTCCTCAATGTCTTGGTCCAAATTACTTTAGCATCCTGTGAACTACAAACACAAACACTAGCAAACACATTAGTCCACAGGTTATATTGATAATCAAACACTAAAATCTATTAATCCAAATGGTCGGGGGTCCATTTTCCTTACAGTCATAAAGTTTCTCTTATACTTAGGACAGTTAAGGTCCAAGACCGTGGAATAATGGCCGTCAACACCCCCAAAATTAGACTTTTGCTTGTCCTCGAGCAAATCTAAGACAAACGTAATGGATCAAGAGTTGCTGCAATATGCATTCTAATAAATGACTAAGAATAAGATATTAGCTTTATGTTTATTCTGAATGGCACATCGATCGGAGCTCACCTTATATGATACCTATGGTGTATCTGTCCTTTCGTTTACCTTGTCCATAGAGAAAAATGATCTTTTCCACAAGACATAGATTGTGTGCTCTTTTTGGACTCATATCTCAAGTGTTTTCAAGCTTTTTCAAAGAAAAGTGGTTCCTCAACGGCACACCCGATCACTCAATGTGTATCCTCACTTTTGTGGCCTTTCTTGATATTAACCAAATCCCTATTCTAAAGCTTATGTGGAGCTTAGGTGAGTGGAAATGGTGGCTACTTAGGTTGTTTATTTTGCTAAGTCAAAGATTGGTCCATTGAGTACATTATATTGCAAACCTCTTTTCAATCTTGGCTGGAGCATGTGATTGGTTATATTCTTATCTCCTTAAACGAATCCTCATTTCGAGATATTGATATGTTTTGTGGAACTCTCCTTTTGCCATGCTTTTGCATGTTTTTCTTTTTTGTGCCATTCTTGGTGTGTGTATCTATATATACACACATTGTCCATCACCTGGACTACCCTTACGCACCCCACCCACTCGCCCCCCTCCGCACGCGGCTCGGCTCCCTTCACGCCACGCGCGACTCCTTTCCCCGTGCGGCTCCCTTCATGCCCCGTGCAGCTCGGCTCCCTTCGTCCAGTAAAACATTGTCATTTTCAAGAAAACATTAAGTCATTCTTGTTTTTTAGGAAAACATTAAGTTATTTTCAGTAAACATTAAGTTATTTTGTTTTTAGACATTCTACGTGTTTTCTTAGACATTTTTTATTTTTTAGTAATTCTAGATTCTAGGTAACATTAAGTCATTTTTTTGTTTTTCAGTCATTTTTCATGTTTTCTCAGACATTCATTGTTTTTAGTTCAATAGTTCAGGAAACTTATGTCATTAAGCGTAAAGAAAACATTAAGTCACCTTGAGCGCGTTAAGTCATTCGAAGAGGAGGTGGCTCGTCTCATGGTAAATAACTGGCTCGGCTCTACTCTTGTGTGGGAGGTGGCTCGACTCACAGTAGCGCGCGTATGGGAGGCGGCTCGATCGGTCGGCTAGGGGACGTGAGTGCGCCAGGGTGGTCCAGGTGATGCCAGGTGATGGACCATATATATATATATATATATATATATATATATATATATATAAGTCAGTATATTGGGAGCCTAGGGCTTCCAATAGTTACAAGAAGCCCCAACTGCCTCCTGGACTGCGTCCAACAACTAGGCGCATGCGATTGGGCACGTCCCACGCTATGCACCAGGTCAAACCTCCCCACGCGTGTCAGTCAAACCCCCATCCAGTAGTCAACCCCCGCATGGGACACACGCCATAAATTGTGGTTCTATTTTTTTGCGCAAATAGCGTAAATAGTTCACAAAAATATCGTAAATAGTTCATAGAGATAGCATAAAAACCCCACCCAACCACTAGACCACGTCCACACGCGTAGGCGCATACATGCAAATCCTTTTTTATGGTAGATCCGATAATGATGGCAGATCGTGGGACGCTAGTATCCATTTTATGTGCACAAAATTTGGATGCAATTTTCGTTTGCACTACATGCATGCAAAAATTGGATGGCTCCATCAACCATGTAGCTAGGCTCATGAGAACCAGTTAATGATATATACTAATACTAATTATGCTACATGGTGTGATATTTATGCAATTCGGTACTCCGTAAAAATCTATTTTCTTTTACATGCGCACAAATTTAGGATGAGAGGAATGTGCGATGAAAGAAAATGGATTGACATGCATGGAAACAACAAATAGTATTTAAATACTTTATTTTCTCCATAAATACAAGATCGCTCCAAAAGTCATGCAGTTAGGATCGTTAGAACCACTTTATGATATATACTGATACTAATTATGCTACACGGTGTAGGTATGTATGCAATATAATACACTGCGTAAAAATCTGGCTACGGTTCACTGGTGGATGTATCTTCATGTTCGAGCATAAAAACCTTCAATTTTGAGTGTAAAAACCCACAGTTATGAGCGTAAATACAGATCCAACATGAAAGTTCTTGAAAACCTCCTGATGTTGGCATAGATATGTATACAAAGTTACATAAAAATATGTACGCGATTATATGTTGTCCCTCCACTAGGAACATGCATTCAAGCGTGTCCCCCACCAAACATATGCATGCTGTCCTATTTTTATGGTCTGAAAAATAGGGCAACCACTTAGGCACATGTATGCGGTTCCTATTTTTATGCAGATCCAAAAATTATGGCTGGTTATGGGAGTTTTCATTGCATGCGCACAATTTTTGAATAACATTTTCATTCCCATAGCATACACACAAAAATTAGATGGCTGATATCGCGTAAAGTATAAATTGTTGTAGAAAGTTATAAAAATATCTACATCGTACATCATAATTAATGGAAAAAAATTCTAGTATGGGCTCAACCAACAACCGCACGTATAAACAAAGGATTGGAGGAGGTTGTCGCCCGAGGACAATGTCGTGGCCACCGGATCATAGGAGTTGGTCACCGAAGGATGCCCAAACCGCCGCCCCTCGTAGCCCCGCGCCACGCGAGTGCTGTCGTCGTCGGAGCCATCCATGCCTAGCGCAACTGCCGCGCCTCATGGGGCGTTGCCGTCGCTCGGTCGCCGCCGCACGCCTACCCCGGGGCCCCTTTGTTGTTCGCCCTCGAGATCGCCACCCTTAGGGACGCCGTCACTTGTCGGTCCCAGGGTATCGGCTCCGCTCGCCCACCTCAGGGGCCCACCGTCGCTCGCACGGGAACCGTCGCTGCCGCTAAAAATAGGGATGAAAGTGGTAATCTGAGCTGTTAGGAAAAAATTAATATTTTAAAATAGATATGTATAGAATTTGATGGTGATCTTGTCTTATGTTTTCAAGCATATTATTACAAATAAGAATAAAATATTACATAAATTGTTTTATGTATTATTTGCTCCCTACAACAAAAAAAGTTGAAAAAATTACCGAATTTTATATCTATCATTTGAGAAAATATAGGATGAATTTGAGGTTTAACTTTTATGAATCTTTATAAGCTCAATGTTATAAACAAGAATACAAATTTGTATAGTGCATTGTATATCATATTTATTCACAAATAAAGAAAAATAACCAAAAACCTGATTACCAAATAAATACCGTTTCCGATCGTTTTCATCCCTAGCTAAAAATCTAATCCCTGATAGACATGGGAAGCCCCAGCCAGGGTAGTGGTCACGCGCGTGGTCAGGTCGGGCCAGTGGGGCGCGTGAGTCCGCGCGATTGTGGAGCACGTTTATGCATGCGTAAACATGTGTTATATTTTGCGTAAACAGAAGGTGCGCACGTGCTGGGTTCGAGTTGGGATATACGAAGGTGGGTCAGCGTTGTGTTCGCTGGTCGGGTAGTTGGTTCATACTCGTGTTTATGCTAGCATATTTAATGGTTCAGACTTGCATAACATGAGAGCGGCAACGAACTTTTCATTGGTTCGTTCAAGTGGGTCCACACACCATCGTGATTAGCGCGCCCACGAAGCTAGAAGTTACCGTATATATTGGAACATAAGATATGGAGCTGATCGTGCGTGGGAGTTCAGGCGGATTTCAGCGTAAAACGTGAACCAAAACAGCATAAATGGGTATAAATTTTAGTGTAAACCATCGATCTATTTCATAACGAAAACATGTATGGAAACAAAAAAAAATCTAATCTAAATGCTTTATTTACTCCATAAATATAGGATCTCTCCAACATCCGTGCATCAAGGCTCATTATAACCAGTTTACGATATACTAATACTAGTTATACAACACGGTGAAGTTATTTATGCCCTATGGTGGACTGCGTAAATATATCTTATACATATGGCATAAATGGTAGGAACCCAATACACACTAGATTAAGTAAACAAGATAATGCATAAAATCAATAAATCGTTTGCGTAAAATATGAATAGAAATATCATAAACAAACAAATAGATGGAAGTGGAGCCATGAACTGAAATATATGTCATAAAACTCTATTGACATTGGCATAAATATGTATACAAAATAGCATAAAAATAGGATCGCCGCCCTGCGGAACCAGCGCCTCGCATCTGGGATGCGCCACCACTTCGTGCTAGGGGAGGATGCCGTCGTCGCTTGCGCCTAGAGAAATCCGCCATCGCTGCTCCCACCTTGGATGGCATCGCAGTCGTACGCGCTCAGGGGTCGACCCTCGCGCGCATGAATCCCGACTTGTTGCACCAACCGCTCCCACCTCGCCGTCATGAACGCCTTACGGATGTCGTCGTTGCTCACATGCCCCCGAGATCCACCGTCGCGCCGCCGCAGTCGCTCCCACGTCACCACCGTGTGCACCTCAAGGGGTCGCTGCCGCGTGCACCTCAGGGAGACGTTGTCGAGCTCGAGCCCCATGGGATCCGCCGTCGCGACCACTGGCACATCGTCGTCGTGCGCACCTCATGGGGCCGCCGCCACGTGCGTGCCCTCGAGATCCGATGCCGCAGCCGCTCCCACCTCGCCACCGTGCGCGCCTTAGGGATCCGCCGTCGCGAGCGTGTCCCCAGATCCGCCGTCGCGCCACAGATGCTGGAGCGGCGGCGGCGGTGGCCATCGTAGAGACGGACGGGACAACCGCCGTTGTCACCAGGCCTAGGGTGCGCTGTCGTCGTCCGTCCGCTTCGAGAGCGCCGTCACCGCTTGCCCGCCTGCCTCGGAGCATCGTTGTCGCTCGTTCCTGGTGGAGCGCCGCCGTCGGTCGCCTGCATCGAGGTGACACCGCTGCTGGCCCCCAGGATCACCGTCGCTCGCACGCCCGAGAGAACCGCCGCCGCCGCTAAAACCTAATCCCTAGAGGCGTGGGGGTGTTTTTATAGTGGCAGCGTGATACTGGATAATTGTGAGCGCGTGGGCCGGATCGTGGGCCCGATGCACGTAATATGCGCAGACTATATTTGCATAAACTGATACACACATCAGCATAACTCGTATTATAATTTGGCGTAAGCAGTTAGGTACAATAAGCTAAAAAGGGTCCGGTGCGGTCGCGCACCTGGTCGGGGCTTCCTATAGTTAAATAGAGCCTAGGGCTTTAAATACATACATACATATATATATATATATATATATATATATATATATATATATATAGGGACGAGGTAATGGAAGCCCTGGGCTTCCATTAGTACCAGGAAGCCCCAGCCAGGTATAGCCACGTCCCGTACCAGCGGGCGTCCCATCGGGCACGGGTTCTGACTCGCACAGATTTTAACGTAAAATGTAAACAAAAACAGCGTAAATGATTACGAATTTTAGCGTAAATCGTAGATCTGTTTTAAAACTGCGAATGCGGCCCAAAAATTACGGCATAAAAATCTCGCGCGTCCCATCGTGATCGGGTTCTGACTCAGAAAGATTTTAGCGTAAAACATGAACCAAAACAGCGTAAATGAGTACGAAATTTAGCGTAAATCGTATATCTGTTTCGAAACTGTAAATGGGTCCCAAAAATTACGGCGTAATAATCGCGTGCGTCCGATCGTGCTTGGGTTTTGGCTCAAATAGATTTTAGCGTAAAACGTGAGCTAAAACAGTGTAAATGAGTACACAATTTAGCGTAAATCGTATACCTGTTTCGTAACAGCAAATGAGGCCTGAATTACGGCGTGAAAATCGTGTGCTGCCGATTGAGCGCGTGTTCTGGCTCGAATGGATTTCAGCGTAAAACGTGAACCAAAACATTGTAAATTTGTACAAATTTTACCATAAATCGTATATCTGTTTCGTAATGATGAATGGAGCCCAAATTTACGGCTCCAAAATCGCGCGCCACCGGTCGTGTGCAGGTTCTGGCTCGGACGGATTTAAGCGTAAATCGTGAACCAAAACAACGTAAATGAGTATGAATTTTAGCGTAAATCGTCCATCTGTTTCATAATAACGAATGTAGACCGAATGTATCTCTCAGCGCATGAGATTGTCATAAAATGCATTAAGAAATTTCGTAAATTGGTGTAAGATACAACAAGAAGTGATCTGAGGTAATTGTAGCGTAAAATGCAAGCTAACCATCTACAGGAGAACTGTTTCAGATTTTACAATAAGATATAAGAGATCATTATTCCTGTACTCAGCTATGATAATGTCGTGTTTACATTTTAGCTGTTGGTACATACACACAAAACTCGGTTTCACCATAACACCACTGTTAGCAAAAAAACTGAGTTCAAAAGGCTCTTCCAGCTTTCCTAATGTGGAGAAAACCACTGAGGTCCATATCTGCAAACATAACATGAACTGTTAATATGATCTTTCCTTGTTAATATGTCTTTTCAAGCTTGTTATGACTAACATAACCTAAAGTCTAAACTGAATGCAAACTTGAGTTAGAAGATCAGATTACCTATAGCACAGATGTCATGTGATTCTGACTGGGATCATATCTGGCTGGGTCTCTGCCCATCTCCAACCTCGAGAGCCCACCAAACCCAAAGCCCAGGCCTCTCCGTCCCCAATCCCCCATCCGGCTTGCCCACCGTGTCGTCGCAGTGCCCCTACTGCCGCGCGTCGGGGCCGGCGCGGTGCACGACGACGCAGCCGCCGCTCTCGCGCGCCGTCTCTGAGTGCTCCGCCTGCGCCTGAATCGTCCTCGAGCGCCACCTCCACACGCACCCCTTCTTCCCCCTCCTCCCCTCACTCCATCCGCTCCCCCTTGTCACCCCCGACCTCGCCACAGCCATCGATCCCGCCCCATCTCCTTCCCCCGGCGACGAAGATGACGAGGACCCCTTTCTCCCCGCGGGCTTCGTCTCCGCCTTCTCGGCTTTCTCCCTCGAGCGCCACCCCGTCCTCGCCCGCTCCGCCTCCACCTTCTCCGGACACCTCGCCGAGCTCGAGCGCGCGCTCGCCGTCGACTCTGCCACCACGGCCTCCAACCCAGACCCCGCCGGCCCCATGGTCTCCGTCGACAGCCTCCGCGCCTACCTCCAGATCGTCGACGTCGCCTCCATACTCAGGCTCGACAGGGACATAGCGGACCACGCTTTCGAGCTCTTCAAGGATTGCTCGTCCGCGACTTGCCTCAGGAATCGGAGCGTCGAGGCGCTCGCGACCGCCGCGCTCGTGCAGGCTATCCGTGCGCGTCGAGACAACGCCGTAGAGCCCCCGAGGTGGCGAACAGCAGAGCAGGAGATCCGGACGCCGGTGGCCGGTGCCTAGGCAGCTGGCCGAGTCTGCGAATCACCGAGACTGGAGAGGGCGAGGGGCGAACAGATCTGGGCTAGGAGGCGGTGCGCCGGAGGGATCACGTGCAACAGGTGGGGACGCTTGTCCGCCGCGGGCGAGGGTTTGTGCGGGAAAGGGGGTAAGGTGAGGGGAGGGAATAAAATGAGGTAAACGAAGGGAAGGCACCTCTGGAACGATGACAGGGAGGCGATCGCCATGGATCTCGTATGCTTGTCCGCCGTGCTCGCTCGTGTCGCGCAACCGCCGCCACTGAAACCCTAGTCTCAGCCATCGCGCGGAAGGCCAGGTAGAGCGGTTGGTTTTATACCATGGTACATGAGCGTAAACTCGTAAACTTGTGTATAACTAAGCGTAAACATTATAGTGGGTGGACCGGATGGCCGCCTGGTCAACCGAGCGGGTGGTCGGGGCTTCCTGTAGTTAAAAAGAGCCCAGGGCTCTAAATACTATATATATATATATATATATATATATATATATATATATATATATATATGAGTTCCACCAATCATCTTTTGATAATTCTTGGATTACTAGGATCTTTAATTATGGAGATATTTTGGTGGATGCAAGGCTCAGAATGAATCTCTTGCATTTTGCACTTTTATAACTCCAACAGTAAAAAAGAAGGTGATAATTTTACTCAATGACACACAAATTTGACAAAGCTCAAAACAAACTTAGTAGCCTTTTTATATAGGTTTTGCCATATTTGATACCATTTTGGCTCTGGTGGGAGTTTTGAAGCTAATGGGGAACTTAAATTTTAAATTTCAAAAATTAAAAGCCCGAGATGTCATCCTATACTAGGAACGCATAAATGACTAGCTCGTTTCACAGGAATCAAATCTAACTCAAAGCAACCTCAGTATAGAAATAAATGACAACCATAAAATACAATACTTAGCTTACTTTTAGCATATGCACATTCAAAATAATACTAGTCATATGCAATACCGATGACGTATGCGTTTTCTTGGTGACATTAGGGAAAAAATGTCTCAATCTTTTTACCCTTTTACGAGAGATGGCAATTTGAAAATAAATGGATCCAATGGACATTGTTGACGTTAATAGTTGAACATAAATTGATGCATAGAATTACATTTTCTTTAGAACCCGTAAAATCTAGATACATCGACGGTCACAAATATATTTCTTTTAGAACTTCTAAATTTATATATTTTGATATCACATACCATAAAGATTAACGTGGAAACTTTAAAAGAAGTATCCAGTCAATAATATAGGAAGATGCCCTGAACAAATCACCAACGCTCTAAATTATACAAACCGCCGACGCTCCAAATTGTTAAGCGCAGAGTGTTGCCACGAGAAAACCAGAATATGCAACCTCCTGAGATCCATACTTAGTTAAATGGAACAGAAATACTTACTTAAGAAGGTAGTGGCTAAAATAGTCTAGCTAGCAATCTAAGAAAACAGTAACTCTGCAAAACATACATAAAACAAAAAAAAAATAGAGAAATGGGCCAAGGGCGTTGCGTTTCTAAGACAAAATTAAAAAGGTAAAAAAAAACAAATATATGTGGCTGCTGGGATTCGAGCCCAGGTCTCCACGGCCACAACGTGGAATTCTCACCACTAAACTACAGCCACATTTGGTTTTAATCCACTTATCAACTTTGTTAGTCCGGAAGAAATAAGGCTGTCAGTGTTCATGCTGCGCACACACTATGCGAGTTCACAAACCAAATTCTCTGGGATTATGAACTTAGTCACAAAGTTCGCAGATCAACGAGAACGACGTAGAAAAATGAGGTCAATTAACGTGGTACGCTGCTTGTAATAGCGTAATAGGTTTTTACATGGTAATGAGCTGCAGCCGAGAAGGACATTGGAAACGAAGATCTCTTCGACGCTACTATCCAGCACTAGATGCTACATCTGAATGGCCGTCACTGAAATTATATTGCTCGTAATCTTGGAACGGGATCTCACTGGAGATAATCATCTACAAAGCGTTTTGGAAAACCACGGGCTGCTCCAAAGTCAATCAGACTGAATTTTCCTTGTTGCACCATCGTACAGAAAATTACTCCATTTTCGATCAGTCTGCACCGAAGCAGTAGTAATTAAAGATCAACATAAAATACCAGTTTAAATGAAAGGTTTTCAGTGTTGACAATGAGCACCACAAATTATAAACTGATGGAAATTTACCATGATGCTAACTATACAACCAGCAAACTCTAACTACCAGTTATTTAGGAATTTAGCGGACGGGTGGGAGCTGGCACATGCCTGCATGAATCTGAAGACATACCAGTCCTTTATTGTAAGTCAAGCAGTTTACAACCAACATAATTGCGGTTTCTATGCTTAACTAGGTGAAGCTATTAGGATCTCCAGTTAACATAGAGTCATAGACTGATTCGATTAATGAAAAAACAGCTAGTATGAATTACAATGCACAGCAACAAATATATGTTTGAATCCATACTGCAAAATAATTCAGTCCTCATTAACTTCATAACAAACATCCTTACCTCTCTTTGGTTGTACAGTTTGTGCTGGCAATGGAAGAGGTAGGAGAACTCATGCACACACACACACTCATGCTCCATGTTTACACAAGGAAGTTGAAATGGATAAGCTACATTCACAAGGTTCCGTGCAAATTTCTGGGATTGTTACACTTAACAGTTGAGCAGAGCTCAGCAAATTGTCATTGTTATTAACTACCAACGTCAAAAACCATAGCATCATTGCTCAAAAGAAGTAGAAATACCTGGAACAAACTGTGAGCTTAGCGTTAGAAATTTAGGCTTTTTAGTTTTAATTTAATCTAGAAAAACACTGCGATATAAGTGATGACGTATATGTGTATGTGTGTATAACTACTCGTATAAGCAATAAACAAATACGAAGAACAGATTGTACCCTAGGGAGTGATCAATGCTCAAGGCATCGGTGGCTCCATTCACACGAGACATTTCGTGTGTTTATTCAATGTAGCCATACGAAGTTGATGCAGAAAGATGTACGTCGTGCAGTCTCTCGAACGATCACTGGAAGAATAACAGCAGCACGCGTCGCCCGGGGAAGATGAGAAGAATAGGATATAGACGAAGCAGTGCTGGGTCGAACAGATCACGCGAGCAGTCGCGAATACACTCCCCTAAAATCTGATCGCCCACACACCCGGTCCGTGCCCTACTTTCACTTTGCTCGCAGAAGATGGGACGAGGATCTGTTGTTTGCAATTCGTGCACCTGGAAGAGCCCTCCCTTTCTAGTCAGAAGGAAGAAGACAACGGACAGAAACGGTCGCGCACGAGTACTGGAAACTGACGACCTGTTATTGATAACGGACATAGTAACTGACATCCGTTACCAACTGTTACCAGCCAGAAAATAGGAAACGGACGGCCATCACTCCAGGCAAAATGCGAAACCATTTGAAAGGAATGTTCGGACCAAGGTCCGATCCCACAAGCCACGACCACTAGTACACACAACCTCTATAGTGGCGGTTCTAGAGACGTTTTCACTGGCGCTTTTCAGTGCCGCCAGTGCTAGGGGCCAGTGGAAATCGTCATTTCCACTGGCAGTTATTCTAGAACCGCCAGTGGAAATGATATTTTCACTGGTGGTTTTCTTAAGCAACCGCCAGTGGAAATGCTATTTTCACTGGCGGTTTTTTAAGCAACCGCCAGTGAAAATGCTATTTCCACTGGCGGTTTGTTTTATTTAGCCGCCAGTGGAAAGTTTTCCCGCCTTTTTTTAAATTTTCAATCAGTACTGAAATTTATATATATTTACACACACAAAACATATATATATATATATATATATATATATATTAATATTGATAAACATGTAGTATTGATATTAAAAGCAACATGGAATTAAATTCTATCATACATTTATATACATCAAAGTCTTGTTTACAACCATGTATGCATCACACATTATATACATCAAAGTTTTCACTTAAGCTCTAATAACTATCTCGGCTAAGAGATAGTCTACTAATTTCTGTTAGTATTCTAAACTCTGGCAAAGCTAATGTTCCGGAAGCATCGTGATATTTCCCTTCTGCGGGAATGACCTCTTTCAATATGAATGTGCACAGGTCCTCAACTATGCCATACAATGCACCTTCAGTCAAGTTCTCCGGGCTTTCTTGTTGAAATTGCTGTAAAGGAAGTTTATAAACATCATCTATTTATACTCAATAATAACACATTTGCATCTTTAATGACATAAATACATACGTGACTATTACTAATAATACCTTGCCAGGGTTCGTGATGTATCGTCCGTTCATTCTCATGAACTCGCACACGTAGAACCCACATAGGACCGATCCGGGTGGTTGCTTGTGGCACTACATAACGGGAGATTGGTTATTTAGTTGCAACATTGTCCTATGTACGTACATGTATGATATGTATTCATAAATTCACATACTTACCGGCCAGTTATAATGGATGTCTAGTGGCACGCCTTTTTTGGACGTGTCATACTTTCCACCTCGTAGCTTATAAAACCTAAATGCCCTGTGATCTCAAATAGAATCACCATGTTATTCTACAATTCTCATCGATATAAGTATGCATGCATAGAAAAGGCTTACAGCTCTAAGATGCTGAGGAATTTTGAATAGGCCGAAGGCTCGGTGTGCAAGGAGTCGAGCACCAACACCTTTCCAACCTTAGGATAAATGAAGAAGCATATCCAGTGGTCCCTGTACGAATCAAACTTGTGATACATGTGTATTGAAATTATTAATTTTATTTATGCAAAATCACACTTACTTAAAGTTGTACGGGGCCACTATGGATTCCCTGTCTTGAAATTGAAGCATCGCGTGTCCTATGTAGGTGGCGTATCTTGCTTCAAAATCCTTCTTCAGATCCTGGATACGCACCTCAATTTCTTCGTCTGTTAGCCCCTGTAATGCTTCGTTGCCTTTTCCGATTCTAAAAGTGTGGTTATCCTCGCATATCTTTATTGGGTTGAGATACCTAACCCTTTTACTTGTACTAGCATTGGGATTGGTACCATAAAGGATCTCCTGCTGATCATGTTGCATTCTGCAACGCACACGTGCATGTCAGATATTGAAAATTTATACAACTCACTAATAATAACACATATATGTGGAGTATGAGTGACACTTACAATGCAAATATGGTTACAAGTTGCACGTCGAGTCTCTGAAGGTTCATCATTAACCACATGTCCTCGAATGTAACAACGACTTTTTGATTTGAACCAATAAAAGCATGGGCTGATATATTAACACTGATGGTGTCGATGCCAACTGAAGATGCCCGCATGTACCAATCATGCAACCTTTTAATATTAGCCAGGACCTTCCTTAGTTTCTCAAAAGTGAGTAGTGGTCTGCCCGGCACATATTTTTAGGCACGTTTTTATAATCTGCCTTAGTTGGCTTCTTTATCTTTGCGGCCATTGCCTCAGCCTTTTTTGTGGACTCCTCGAGATCGGCCAAATCAACATTGTCTGATGTGAGGCTCCGTCCAATCCCTTTCAAAAAACGAACAGTGCCAGCAGTGGATTTACTCTTCTTTTTCTTATCATACGGGGACACTACTTTTGGTATAGAAACTTTAGATTTCTTTGATGGTCGTGGAGATGGCTGTGGAGAAGGTGGATCCCTAAAGGGCGATGTATGTGGCAGAGACGGTGGGCCACCATGAGGATGAGGAGAAGGAGGGTCAGAAAGAGGATGAGGAGCAGCATGTGAAGTTTGAGGAGGTGATGATGGATGTACAATAGGAACAGCAATTTGAGAAGGCGGAGACGGTTGGGCCTGCGACGAATTCGACCAATCAACCAATTCGACATCCCTTCGAGGCCAAAGGATAAAATTCTTGATAGCTTGTCCAAGTGTCTCGATACCTTCGGGCCCAGGGATGTCTAGCATGTCGTCCTCGTATCCTTGGACGACTGTCGTCACTTCTACCCTGCAATATTCTTCTGGAATGTCGTTTCCATGGAACTTGCGTCCTGGGATCGCAAGGCCTGTGGCTACTTTCCTTGTACGCTGATTGTTAATACCATATCTTATAACTAGTGTGCATGCCACAGGCCTTGTGATGTCATCAACTGGATAGCGGACCTTATTTCCCGTTGACGCGACAGAGCTTGGGATGGTCGTACCCTCGGTGGCAGCCGGTGTTTGAGCTGCTGGAAATATTTGCATCTGTGGAGTGGTCATCTGTTGAACAGACATTGCACTCGCCATCGCCAATTGTTGCATCAATTCTGGAGGAGGATTCGATAGCATTTCAGACATCAGGCCTTTGAACTCTTTCTTGGCCTCCTCCTTAAAATAATTTGCCATCTCTTCCTTGTATCGATCACGTTTCTTGTACAGACCTTCCCATTGTGGTCCGAATCCTTCCTTCCATCCTTCCTTAGATGATATTCCTCGTACATGACCAGGATGCTCAGGGTTACCGAGACCAGCCGTTAGAATGTCTTTCTCCCTTTGCGGCTTAAATGTTCCTTCGCTCTGCTTAGCTGCAATTGCATATATGTTTTTTGCCACTTCTTCGACAGCGGGATCATCAAAAGATACACTAGACTCAGTTTCCCTTGGTTTTCTAGCACGGATCCAATTAGCTGTCCTTTCACCGAGTTGCTCGGACAGCGTCGGCAACCCTGCAGCCTTCTTCTCGGCGTCTTCTTGTCTCCATTTAGGAACCTGACGCTTGTAACCACCTGTGCCAAGGTGGTGGCAGTATTTGTTCTTCTTAGACAGTTCTGAATTTGCCTCACTTAGCGATATGAAATCAGGGCTGCTCCTCTGCTCTAGAAATACTGCCCACTGACCTGCTGAGATTTTATATTTTTTCATCGGGTCTAGGCCTTTCTTTGCAAACTTTGTATTCATCTCAGACCTCCAGTTTCGGAAATTTATTGCAAACTGCTTCATCGTGTATTTTTTCACGAGTTCTTCTGAACCCCCAGGCAAAACGAACCTCGTTACTAGCTTATTCCACATTTGATTCTTGACATCATCTGATACATCTCTCCACTGTCGGATTGTGATGTCAATATTATCTCTAACTAAGAACCCAAGTGCATTCCGAAACTTAGGCAATGCCTCTTCTGGAGCTAGGGGCTGACCATTCGGGCTCACGTCTGTGATTTTATATGTCTTGTCAGGAAACTTGTTTAGCCCCCTATCACCTCTGTTTCGATCGCTCTGCTTCCTTTTCCTTGACCTCTCGGTGGTTGTCTCGGTCGATTCCGGTGCGCCTTGGGTCGGTTCCGGTGTGCCTTGGATCGGTTCCGGTGCGTCTTGGTATCGTGCCGCAGCTTTTTCGAGCATCGCACGAAATTCAGACAAGACCTCCTATTCATGTAATAAAATGCACAAGAAATCATGCATGTGTAATAGACATTGTGAAATTAGCTAATTAATTAGGTACACACACGAAATTAAGGATGTGTAATTTACCTCATGTTCTTGTGGATCATAAGTAGGGTCACGTTGCAACTCACGCGCAGCGGCCCTATCTATCCTAGTGGTAGGAAAAGGGTTGCTAGGCGTTTCATATCCTTCACTGCTGGATTCTTCTTGAGCAACACTCTTGTCCATGTGGTCGGGCCCTAATCCTTGGTCCTTGGTTGGAGAACTCATTGAGCTACATATTAACATAAGCAATAATTAAATTCGAATTAACAAATACCCTAACCCTTATCGAGGAGGAGTCGTATAGGACGTATAGAGAGGGAGAGAGGGAGATGGAGAGTCGTATAGAACGTATAGAGAGAGAGAGAGGGAGAGGAGGAGTCGTATAGGACGTATAGAGAGGGAGAGAGGGAGATGGAGAGTCGTATAGAACGTATAGAGAGGGAGAGAGGGAGAGAGGAGGAGTCGTATAGGACGTATAGAGTCGTATAGAACGTATAGAGAGAGAGAGGAGGAGTCGTATAGAACGTATAGAGAGAGAGAGAGGGAGAGAGGAGGAGTCGTATAGGACGTATAGAGAGGGAGAGAGGGAGATGGAGAGTCGTATAGAACGTATAGAGAGAGAGAGGGAGAGAGGTGATGAGAACTCGCTCTGGTCAAGTGGGGTTCTGATGAGTTGCTCTTAATCGAAACAACGCAAGTGTGTCGTACGTCGTCTTCTAATTTCACTAGCTAATAGTACTACAATGGAATACGTTGTCTACAATGGAATACGTTGTTTACAATAAAATACAATAGAATATGTTGTTCTCTCCGTTGCTCTCTCCTCTCTCTCTCTCTAATCTCCCTCCCTTTCCTCTCTCTTCCCTCCCTCCCTCTCCCTCTCTTTTCTCTCTCTTCCCTTTTCCCCCTCTCTCCTCTCTCTCCCCCTCCACTCTCTTTCCTATATATACACTCCCTCTCCCTCCTCTCTCTTCTCTCTCTCCCTCCCTCCACTCTCTTTCCTCTCTCTTCCCTTTCCCTCTCTCTCCTCTCTCTCTCCCTCCACTCTCTTTCCTATATATACACTCCCTCTCCCTCTCCCTCCTCTCTCTTCTCTCTCTCTCCCTCCCTCCACTCTCTTTCCTCTCTCTTCCCTTTCCCTCTCTCTCCCTCCCTCCACTCTCTTTCCTCTCTCTTCCCTTTCCCTCTCTCTCCGGAGAGAGAGGGAAAGGGAAGAGAGAGGAAAGAGAGTGGAGGGAGGGAGAGAGAGAGAAGAGAGAGGAGGGAGAGGTCCTCTCCTCTCTCTTCCCTCTCCCTCCTCTATCTTCTCTCCCTCTCTCTCTCTCCCTGCAGAGACGCGTGCAGGGTCTCCCTCTCTTCCCTCTTCCTCCTCTCTCTTCCCTCTCACTCTCTCACTCTTCCTAGGCTTAGCGTTTAGCCGCGGCGCGTGCACGGCGGCGCTTGCACGGCGGCGGCGGTGCGCATGCCCGAGCGATCATAGTCGAAGAAAGGGAGAGAGAGAGAGAGAGAAGAACTTACCTACGGCGCGGGGACGACGGCGTGGACGACGGCGTGAACGACGGCGGCGCACGGCGGAGAAAATCGCCGAGCGAGTTTTTGGCAGCCTGACGGCGGGAAGATGGAAAGACAGGGCACCAGAGACTTAGCAAAATTTTTCGGCCCCGCGCGCGCTCCTTTATATAGGAGATATTTCTACTGGCGGTTGACAATGACAACCACCAGTAGAAATCATTTCTACTGGCGGTTGTCATAGAGAACCGCCAGTAGAAATGCCATCCACTAGACTGTGGAGGCCATTTCTACTGGCGGTTTTCATCGACAACCGCCAGTAGAAATCATTTATACTGGCGGTTTTCGTTGTGATTATACTGGCGGTTTTCGTTGTGACAACCGCCAGTAGTAATTATATATATATATTTAGTATATATATATATTTAGTATACATAATATATATATTTATATATTACTTCTCTCTCTCCCCTCTCTCTCTCTCTCCTCTCTCTCTCCCCTCTCCCTCCTCTCTCTTCCCTCTCTCTCTCCTCTATCTCTCCACTCTCTCTCCTCTCTCTCTCTCCTCTCTCTCTCCTCTCTATCCTCTCCCTAGCTCCTCTCTCTCCCCTCTCTGTCTCTCTCTCCTCTCTCTCTCCTCTCACTCCTCTATCTCTCCTCTCTCTCCTCTATCTTTTCCCTCTCTCTCTCCTCTCTCTCTCGTCTCTCTCTCCTCTCCCTAGCTCCTCTCTCTCCCCTCTCCCTCTCTCTCTCTCTCCTCTCTCCTCTCCTCTCTCTCTCCTCTCTCTCCTCTATCTCTCTCTCCTCTCTCTCTCTCTCCTCTCTCCCTCCTCTCCCTTCCCTCTATCTCCCTCCTCTGTCACTAGAATGCCCGTTCTTGCAGTGTTTAAATACTACGTCGTCTCCTGGCTTCGCGTCTCCCATCACCATTGGTGTGAAGTTCTTTCACAAGTATCAGATCTGGTAAAAATCTTTCCAAGTTCTTTCACAACATGTTCTTTGAAGATGCTTGTTTCTTACTGCCTGATATGTATATATTAGTCGAATAGTCCTCCCTGCTTTTATTTTGCCTCTTCCTCTGACGGCGGCACTCCAAAGAAAGCCAAGGTGGTGGTGGAGGATGAGGAAGAGGCGGGGTTGGAGGATGAGGAAGAGGCGACTATGACACTATCCGTGGAGAAGGACGCGCTGGAGTGCGACATCTGCTGCCTACCCTTCCAGTCCGAAGTTTTCATGGCAAGTCAGATTACCATGCATGTATATATACAGTACATATTGATCGGTAGGCTCCAGGATGATGTTCTACTCTGTGTAAAATCAGTGCAAGAACGGGCATTCTGGATGTGCAAAGTGCTGCATCCGCACGGATGGTAAGTGCTGGACCTGCTCCGAGCGCATTGGCAACAATAGCTCTCTCTCCCTCTCCCTCTCCTCTCTAGAAAGTCGTGTAAAATTACATGCTTCGGTTTGTCGCTAACAATAATCAATTACATGACATGTCCTAACAATAATCAATTACATGACAACTATATAATCTAGGGAGCTATTGTTCTGCCTTGTCCATCGTGGCGTACCCAGGGCATCGAATTGCGTGGGATGCTTCGCTCAACGTTCCTTATCTTGGTTGGATGGTCTATGAAAAGAGACATGTCGTTGAACTGGTTAAAATCCTCTAAATCAGATACACCATCAACTCCTATAGCTTGTTGTTTTCCAGGAAAAACTACATGCTTCGGTTTGTCGGTGCTTTTCTTCTCATTGTTAGAAATGATCTGTTCAGCATAGAAGACCTGTGCAGCACGATTAGCAAGGATCCATGGGTCATCTTTGTAACCTACCTTACTTAGATCAAGAACTCTGACACCATAGTTGTCTACCGCGACATGTTTGTCTTCAACCCATTGACATCGGAAAACCAAGATCTGAAATGTACCATAGTCTAGTTCCCATATGTCCTCAATAAAGCCAAAATATGTAATAATCTCACCAGTTTCACCATCTATGGCCTCGCATCGAACACCACTGTTTTGTGACATGCTCTTTTTGTCCTTGGACTTTGTACAAAATGTGAATCCACTAATGTCATAAGTTTTCCATGTTGTGACCTGGCGTGAAGGTCCAGATGCCAACCCCTTGATGGTTTTTTCTTCTATTGTTTCTCCACGTGGAATGTCCTTCACCATTAGCCATGTGTTGAACCGCTGCTTATGTTGCTTCATTACCCAATCAGCCATATGCCCAGGATTTTGCTCGTGAAGCTCATTGATGTGTTGTTGGATAAATGGCTCTATTATCGCTAGCTGATGTAGGATGCTGTGATGTGCCTCAAGTACTGTATTGTAATCTGGTGGGATGAAAGATTTCCGTCCCATCCTCCCGCTTCCATACAATCTACCCTCGTGTCGTGACGGAGGCAGACCTATTGCAACCTGATCTTTTAGGATACTATTGCAGAATGGACCTCCGGACTCAATGGTCTCTTCGGTACAGTACCCCTCTATCATGGATGCCTCGGGACGAGCACGGGTTGATACATAGCCATTCAGTATTGACATGAAACGCTCGTACGTCCACATTTCATGCAAGTACATAGGACCCAATGCCTCTATTTGTGGCACCAAGTGCACCACAAGGTGCACCATAATATCAAAGAACGATGGAGGGAAACACATCTCAAACTGTGCTATTGTCTCCACTGCGAATTCCTGAAGAGATGCCAACTCATCACGGTCAATTACCTTTTGTGAAATT
The DNA here is from genome assembly GCA_029449295.1 of Zea luxurians. Classification (NCBI taxonomy): domain Eukaryota; kingdom Viridiplantae; phylum Streptophyta; class Magnoliopsida; order Poales; family Poaceae; genus Zea; species Zea luxurians. The sequence goes on from JAOPSE010000014.1 coordinate 31,995,450, forward strand.
CTGTTGAAAAAGTAGCACAACCGTGTGATTGCCATCTTTAAAAACAAAGGATTTATAGCCCTGATGGCAATAGGTAGGAATGTAGTCAGCATGACATGACAATCATGTGAGTTGTAGTTGGTGACTATTAGGTCTTTCATTGACACAATACTTCGTATGCTAGAGCAGAATCCGGATGGGACTTTCAAATTCTTAAGCCAAACACACATCGCATGTTTCTCATCTACATTGAGATTGTAGCTTGCTGCTGGGAGATGATACTTCCCATTTTCTTGAAGAACAGCATGTAGTTCCTTTTTTATGCCAAAATTTACCAAGTCCATGCGTGAATTGAGCCCTTCTTTTGTTTTGCCCTTTATGTCTAGTAAGGTGCCAATTATGCTTTCAAACACGTTCTTCTGAACGTGCATACCATCGATCGCATGCCGCACATCTAACTCTTTCCAGTAAGGCAAGTACTCGAAGAAAATAGACTTTTTCTTGAATATAGCCCCCGGAGCTGGTTTGACATCTTTCCTTGTTTTTCTGTCTTTTGTCTTCTTCCCGAAAACAAACTTAATATTCTTGACTATTTCAAAAACTCTATGACCTTTATTGTTACCCGATGGAGCAGTAGAATGTAGTTCACCATTATTGTCAAAGTACTTATCCATCTTTCGCATGCGGTACCTGTGTCCTTCCAATAAAAAGCGTCTGTGCCTCATGTACACTATCTTTTTAGATGCAGTAAGGGACATGTAAGCAGTTTCATCAATGCATACTGTGTAGCCAACCTTTCCCTTAAACTGGCCTGATAATGTGAAGAGTGCAGGGTAATCATTGATCGTAACAAAAATAATTGCTCTCAGCGTGAATGAATCTTTACGATACTCATCCAACATTTGAACACCCGTTACCCACAATATTTTCATATCCTCCATTAAGGGCTCTAAAAATACATCCATATCAACTCCAGGTTGTGTAGGTCTAGAAATAAGCATGGTTAGCAAAATGTACTTCCGTTTCTGCATCAACCATGAAGGAAGGTTGTATATGGTGAGGATCACTGGCCATGTGCTATGCTTGCTGCTCCTTTCAGCAAATGGATTCATTCCATCAGTACTCAGTGCGAACCTAACATTTCTTGGTTCATCGGCAAAGTCTCGGTGGTTCTCATTGAAATCTTGCCACTGCTTCCCATCGGCTGGATGTCGAAGCTTCCCATCGTTTTTGTGCTCATTAGAAGCATGCCAGCTCATAAGTTTGGCATCCTCAGGGTTAGCGAACAAACACCTCAATCGATCGACGACGGGGAGGTACCACATCACCAAAGCAGGAATCTTTTTGAGCGCATAATAGTCTACTTCTTCTTTTTCTTTGCTCGTGGATTTTGAAGTCTTCTTTTTGGCTTTCTTTCGCTTCTTCCCTTTAGACACAGATGCAACACACTCTTCCTCTCGATAGTCTTTATTCGTCTTGTACCTACTTGCACCACAGTTTGGGCAGCTCTCCAAGTCTTTATAATCATCACCTCGATAAAGGATACAGTGATTTCTACACGCGTGGATCTTCTCCACGCCCATAGTGAGTGGACTGATTAGTTTCTTTGCATAGTACGTGTTAGCAGGCACTTTGTTCTCCTTTGGAAGCATGTCTGCGACAATACTCAAGAACACATCGAAGCCAGCATCAGACAGACCATATCTAGCTTTTAACATCAACAACTTTAACACAGACCGGAGCGTCGTGAACTCTTTGGTACAGCCCTTAGACTTGTCGTACAAAGGCTCTTCTGCTGCCTTCTTCAGGGACTCCATACCTTTCATGAAGAACATCGATGGATCTGTATGACGATGCAACATTGCCTCTAACAACTCTGCATCTTCCTCGTCCATAACATTTGGCAGAACATGGGTTCTTTCACGTTCATTTCCTCCGGCGTAACCATGATCAGTAACATTTGGCACTACATGTTCGCTCTGTGGAAGAGGTTGTTGTGTCTCGTGAACGAACTGAAAGCTGTCGTCGATGTTCGCAGGGTTTCCAGCTGTATAAGGCGAAGAGCTACCCTCTCCATGCTTTGTCCAAATTATGTAATCCTTCACAAATCCTCGGCATACCAGATGAGATATGATTTGTTCTGTGTCATCAAATACAACAGCATTTTTGCAGTCCATGCATGGACAATATATGTGCTTTGTCTTTGTTCTCCAAGCATGGTTCTTAGCGACAACAATAAACTTATGGACCTCAGATATGTATGATGGATCTAGCCTTGATAAGTTATACATCCAGGATATCCTCTCCATCATCACCTGTAAAAAAGTAACATAAAACACATGGTGAAACCCTATATCCAAAAATGTGGCTAAAATGTGAAACCCACTCTCTCTATCCTCTCTCTCTCTCCTCTATCTCTCTCTCTCCTCTCTCTCTCCTCTCTCTCTCTCTCTCCTCTTGCAGTGTTTAAATACTACGTCGTCTCCTGGCTTCGCGTATCTCATCACCATTGGTGTGAAGTTCTTTCACAAGTATCAGATCTGGTAAACATCTTTCCAAGTTCTTTCACAACATGTTCTTTGAAGATGATGCTTGTTTCTTACTGCCTGATATGTATATATTAGTCGAATAGTCCTCCCTGCTTTTATTTTACCTCGCGTTCTAGGTGATAAACCATGACCGGGAAAAAGACCACGGCTTCTCTATGGAGGATGAGGAAGAGGCGGGCTTCTCTACGTACGGCGACACTCCAAAGAAAGCTAAGGTGGTGGTGGAGGATGAGGAAGAGGCGGGGTTGGAGGATGAGAAGAGGCGACTGTGACACTATCCATGGAGAAGGACGCGCTGGAGTGCGACATCTGCTGCCTACCCTTCCAGTCCGAAGTTTTCATGGCAAGTTAGATTACCATGCATGTATATATACAGTACATATTGATCGGTAGGCTCCAGCATGATGCTCTGCTCTGTGTAAAATCAGTGCAAGAACGAGCATTCTGGATGTGCAAAGTGCTGCATCCGCATGGACGGTAAGTGCTGGACCTGCTCCGAGCGCATTGGCAACAATAGCTCTCTCTCCCTCTCCCTCTCCTCTCTAGAAAGTCGTGTAAAATTACATGCTTCGGTTTGTCGCTAACAAAAATGTAGTTAGACTACTTTATCTCTTCCAATAAAAGTAGTTAGACTACTTTATCTCTAACACATGGTGAAACCCTATATCCAAAATGTGGCTAAAATGGAGGAAAAATGAACAAAATTTGGCAAAAGAAACATAAGCCAAACTTTCCTAGCAACTAATAAACAAAAAAATTTAATACCCAAACCTATCTCTAACATATGGTGAAAGCCTAGTTTCAAAATGTAGTTAAAATTGAGCAAAAATAAACAATAACTAGGAGTCGTTGAAGTCCCATTTTGAAGGTCCTGGTTGCCTTCTGTTTGCGGGTGTATCGGACTGTCCGGTGGCGCACTAGACATCTCCTATGCAACAGCCACCAAATCGTCTGATTGGCCGCCTTCCTTTTCGGGTGGACACCGAACTGTCCGACAGCACACCAAACTTGTCTGGTGACCCTCCCGGCCATTGTCGTGTTGACATGGTCGGTGCTGTTCACACGACCGAAATTTGGCGCGGAGCAGAGCCGTTGGCCACTGTAACACACTGAATTTGGGGGTATAAAATTTATTCTCTAATATCTAACAAATTCAGGTATTACTCATTTTCTCACCTCTATAGATTTTCCTCTCTTCTTTTTAATAGAATTTTGAGTTACTCATGTGAGAGATGTATTATTTTCTTTAGAATATTAAAACCTAAGGGAGATATGAATGTTTGCATCATGCTGAGCTCAAACTTTGTTTTGATTGATGCACATGTTGGAAATATTTGAATGTGAGTTTGTGGTTTGATTTGATTTGAATTTAATAGAGAAAATAAAAAGAAAAGGAATTAGAAAGTCAAAGGAAAAAGGAAAAACCATTTCAGCCTAGCTCGACCATACTTAGAGAACAATAGACCTCTAGATATATTAATCTACCCTAGAACCTAGAGTTCACTTTTGTGTTTATACTTTTCTATTGAACTTGTGTTCACTCTATTGCATATGTTTGGTGCACTGTTCTTTTGTCATTTCCCAAATGTGATGAATCAATGATTACTTTGCGTAGACAACGAGCAGTCCGAGGTTTCCGAGTGTGTTGCAGGACACTTCCCTGAGCAACAACCTGGTGGAGGCAAGTGTTCTTTGACCCATTATGTCCTATTTACTTTATAATTCACTGTCCTGCATACCATGATCAACCTAAGGATCGACTAGCTTATTATTTACCTTGTCCTTGATTACCTTTTAGGTTACTATGATTAGATTCATGCTATTGCTTTACTTTAATCAATGAACATGATGAGAACATTTATGATACGATGATGCTATCTTTATTATGATGTTGATCTTGTGACACTCTAGGGGACTCAGGCTTTTCCCGAGTACCTCTCCGTAAGGACCTGTTCGTTGGATGACCACCCGAGAAAACAGTACAACCATGAGGCTGGAATGGGACGCCCTTAGCTGGTTAATTGGATGAACTTGGGGTGTAGTTGGCTTTGCCATTGTGTCGTTAATGGGGGCCGAGGCATAGTGTTTTCTCTGCTAAGGGTGGGTGTCGAGGTTCATTTGATTTGGTTTTGTTAATCACCCAACTTAGGGAGGAGTATTGTGTTTGTACGACTGGCGAAACCTAACGAGCAACTATACCCTAGGGGAATCTTTGTAAAGGCTACATAGCGATACCCTATCAGGCCACCTAAGTAGTGGTCAATGCGGAGTAGCGCTCCTTGGGCAAAAAGGGAATCACGGCTCATGGGTAAAGTGTGCAACCTTTGTAGAGTGTTAGAAACTGGTATATCAGTCGTGCTCACAGTTAAGAGCAGCTTTGCGAGCTCCTTTGATTAGAGTAACTCTGGATACTTTTTATGATGATGCTTAACGATGATGACTATCTTTATGGTATTTTGGTATTTACTCTCGAAGGGAGTGCCACGTGGATAATAACTTGGGTTTAATACTAAAATTTGGCTTTCTAATAGTAATAAATACCTGACCAACTAAAAGCAACTGCTTTAAGCTTAACTCCACATACAACTAGTCCACTTTAGCCAAATAGGACATTTGCTGAGTACGTTGATGTGTACTCACCCTTGCCCCTAGGTTTTCACCATTGCAATCAGTGCTTAGGAGAAGATGAAGGCAACATGAATGACTTTCAGGAGTTTTAGGACTTCGATGAGTTCTAGTGTGTTTAGTGGCAAACCCCCAGTCAGCTGCGTGTGAAGGCCTTATCGTACTACGATTCGTAATACGCACTTTGGTTATGATTATGACTTAATTTATTGACTCTATGGATGTTTTGGACATCTTGATGTAATAAAGTACTATTTCCGCTATTATTTTGAGCAATGTGTGATGATGTCCAACTATGTAATCGCTGTGTACGTGAGTTTCTGATCCTAGCACATACATGGTTCACATTCGGTTTGCCTTCCAAAACCGGGTGTGACATAAGTGGTATCAAAGCCTTGCTGACTGTAGGACTACTAAAATAGACTAGGATGGTCGCTTTAAGGACTATGTACCCTTATTCTCACCTTGACCCTTGGTGTTACTTCAAAAGTTGGTCATCTCGACCAATTCTATGTTATACTATTACATATATACTCATCTTACAAAATTTTTTATCTTACTTTGCTTATGGTTTATTTGCTGGTCATATAGCTCTATTCTCACTCTTGTGCTTACGACATCTTTTATAGATGGCCTGTCTTAGATGCACTTCATGTAAGTCGGTGATCCCTTTCCTGCCCTCTCGCCTTGCGGAGCGTCCGTGCATCGCACGGTGATAGGACAGTCGAGCCACCTAGAGAGACTGCACCGCCGCCTACACGAGGAGCAGGAATGTCGACGCCAGGAGCGGGAGCAGCAGGACTCTTCCCCCTCACCTCAGTAGGAGGTGGAGTCTAGGAGGTAGCCCTCCTCTATGCCCCAGCTATAGGTGCCCTCTGCACCACCACAGGGCACCCCAGCTGCTAGAGGAGACCCCGACGGAGAAAACGACGACGGTGGCAGTTCGAGCCACAACACAGAGCTTTTGGAGGAGTAGGAGCCGGAAGGGTGGGTTGCCCGACCTATCATTCGTGATGTCACTCGTGGTTGTCATTTCCATGACGCTCTCGACACCTTGTTGCGTCGAGCCTTCGACCAACACACTTGGTCCATCGAGTACTGATGTGTAGTCTACTAGCACAGTCATGGGTTATACCCAGACCAATGGGAGGCTACCTGCCTAGTGTGCAGAGGCCTACTCAGATCATTATTCTATTACTGAGCAGGACACTGCCGAGGCAGCCATGTAGGATGTTGCATGTTGTGCACTTTCGCATTACTGTTTGTTGTTCAGTGGGGTGGCTAACGGTCTTGACCTAAAGTATTATCCTTGCCGCTCGACTAGCAGTACCAAAGGTGTGATTGTCTCACCCGTTGGTGAGGGCAATCCCAAATTGAGCAGCGTGGTCAACCTGGTCCCCGTGCTCTACACCAAGCTGGACCACACCCTTGACGAGCTGGGCAAGGCTCGTGCAGAGATTGTGGAACTGCATGCTGAGCGCGCGAAGCGTTGCCATCTGGCGGATGGTTCCCCCGCCCTTGTTGGGACTCAGCCCCTTTACCGCTCGCCACCCCATGGTCATCATGCTTATGGAACCCCTGACTGTAGGACCTGGATAAACTTGGATCCCTCGATCGCTAGAGTCGGATTTTGTGATAAATGTTTAAGTCGGTGTCTTAGTCTTAGTCAGTTTTAGTTAGTTAGAGTAGTTTGCTTATCATGTATTTCTATGTTTGTCGTGTTGAACTTATGATGGATTTGGCTCTTTGTAATGATTATCACCAAAGTGTGGGTGTCCCCTGCAATTTGGTGTAGTTATTAATAAAGTTAGTCATTGAGTTGGGCAACCTTTTATTTCCACTTTCCTCTTTATCCGAGAAGCTGTGTTGGCCATGTTGAGAGTCAGTGAAGATGCTCATTTGTTTAGTATTATGAAGACTTGTATATATCTTTTCTTATGCTGAAAGACTGCAGGATCAGTTCTGATGTGTGTGTGCCCCGCAGATGTCTGACAACAAGTGTCAAGGTGGAAGGCGTGCCTAGCCAGAGCAGTAGGCACCACAGTATGAGGCACTCTAGCCGTAGTTGCCACCACCATCCCCAATGACAATAGAGCAGATGTTTCTCATGTAGACTTAGGCAGTTCAAACAATTGGGCAGACCCCGGCAGCCATGCAGTAGGTGCAGCAACAACCTCAGCCTCAACAGCAAGTGCAGCTGCCACAGATGCCAAGAGACAAGCGTGCGGAGTTCATGAGAGATCATCCCCCTATGTTTGCCCACTTTGTGGACCCCATGGATGCCGAAGACTGGTTGCGCACGATGGAGTGGAAGCTGCATACCGCTTAATGCAACGACCGAGAGAAGGTTCTATATGGTCCCCGCCTGCTAAGGGGTGTAGCTCGGTCCTAGTAGGAGTCCTACCTTGCCACCCACACTGACCCTGAAGCTATCACCTAAGAGGAGTTTAGAAACAACTTCCGCTGGTACCACATCCTGAAGGATTGATGATAGTGAGGAAGGAAGAATTCCTGGCATTTGAAGCAAGGCCCCCTATCTATCAGTGAGTACATGGACAAATTTCTGCAACTATCTCGCTATGCACCTGAGGATGTTAACATTGATGCCAAGAGGCAATACAGATTCTTGAGAGGTTTGGTTGACCCCCTGCACTATCAGTTGATGAACCATACCTTCCCTACCTTTTAGCACCTGATTGACAGAGCAATAATGACTGAGAGAAAGCGCCAGTAGATGGAAGACCAGAAGCGCAAGATTGGTGGACCTCATGCTGGGAGCAACAACCATCCTCGTTTCTTAGGCAATCCACCCCAGCAGTTCATACAGAGTCACCCTCAGGGACACCAGCACCAGCACTAGCACCAGAACTAGCGTCCGCATCAACAGCAGTTTCAGAGGCAGTTCCCTTAGCAGCGATAGCAGCAATACCTCCAGCACAACCAACCGGGAGGAAACCAGTATCAGCGACAGAACAACCAGGCACCACACCTTCCTGCTCTAGCAACCAGACAGCCCCGGTGCAAGGAGGAGGCTGAGGATGTTTCCACTGTGGAGAACAAGGTCACTGGGCGTCGCTTTGCCCAAAGAAAGCAGCTCAGCAGCAGTCAGCTCCCAATGCCCCAGCAAGATAGAATGCACCCCAACAAGGAGCAAACAACCATGGACAACCCCATGCTTAGTATGGAAAGGTGAACCACCTGGAGGATGACATAGTTCAGGAGACCCCAGGAGTGGCACTAGGTACGTTCTCAGTCGAATCTCATTCTGCAAATGTGTTATTTGATACTGGAGCCACGCATTCTTCTGTGACTGCATCATGGGTAGAAACACACAACATACCAGTAGCACCCATGTACCCGCCTATGAGGGTTAGTTTAGTTGATGGGAGGACACAAACAGATAAATTTTACTCAAGTGCAAGAGTCCAAATAAGGGGGATAGAATTCCCCACCGATTTGATAGTAATGGGTACCTGAGATGTAGACATAGATGTCATCCTAGGGATGAATTGGCTGACCAAATACCAAGCAGGCCTTAGCTATAATAAGAGGACTGTGAAGTTGGTGTCTGTTGGTCACTTGTTCTCAAATGCTATGAATCAAGAATAAGGCAACACAATTGTTAGGTATTAAGGACCTTCGCCCTCTTGAAGCATTATCTCCTCATGGACATAATGCTCATTAGACGAAGGTTATGAAGGACATGCCTTCATCATCTTATAGATAAATCAAAAATACAAAGAGATAGAAATGGCAAGTATAACTTATCGATTCATTCATATTTGCATCCCGTAAAGCATGCATGAGTATTAACAAATTGTATATTACATTGATACCTTTGGTTTACTTGAAAGCATTGATGTGAGGGCGAATACAATTCACCGTGAACAGTATGGTGCTACTGTTCATCTATTTATAGGCATGGGACGCAGCCTGGGTAAAATTACATTTATGTCCTTTACATTTACTTATAACCATAACATGAATCATTAAGGACTAAGCTGTCTTTTTCCCTTTTGGCCAGCATCATCTTCAGTCTTCATCACCATTATAAGCCAAAGCTGTTGCTCTTTAGCAATAGCTTCGGCGTTCGTTCTTATCATCTTCAGATCACATCTTCATCCCATATGCCTTCATTATAGGGGAAGAACTTCCATTCCAAAGACGAAGCTCCGTGCAACAACCTATATCATGCTGGAAACCAATGGTTAATCATGTTTTTGAGGACCTTCGAAAGAGGGAGGCCCCCAACAGTAGCCCCTCGCAGTATTAATTTGTTCCTTTGTAACAAATTTAGACTGTGATGTGAATGAAGGCCTTAGCCGAAGGTCCGAAAAAACACCTTCCCTTCGCTAGAATAGCGAATCATTCGGAACCGTGGGACCCACCGAACTATGGGGCTCTGAATATATATATATATATATAGAAGGTTGTGTTGCAGATATTTTTCGTGTCATCTAGCTTTCATGCTGCGGTTGTCGTTTTAGCTTTCCTATTCTGTGAGCGCAGTTGTTTTTGAGCTTCGGCTTTCTGCACTGATCATTACCGAAATGGCCGAGGATAAGAAAAGCGTGGATCCCACACTCGCTAGCTTCTACGAATCCATGGAAAGGACCAACATAGAAAAAATCATTAATGAAATGTTAGCTGGGCTATCTAGTGATTCAAGCAACAGCGAGAGCTTCGATGTTGAGAGTGAGAACGAAGATGCCGAAGATCGACCGTGGAGACCAAACCATGTTGTTTTTGGGAAGTCAACTATCAGACAGGGGCAAATTGAAGCGATGAAAGGCAAATAGTTTCATGATGTGTCCATAGTGAGGGCTGGGGGAGAAAACACCATTCCCCTTCCTGAAGGTGATGAAGTGGCGGTCTTCAGGAGCTTCATGAAAGCTGGGCTTTGCTTTGCGCTCCACAAAATGTTGGTCGAAGTTTTGAAGACATTCGAGATATACCTTCATCAGCTTACCCCCGAAGCTCTTATTAAAGTGGGGGTTTTTATATGGGCCATGCGGAGTCAGGGACTGGAGCCGAATGCTAGATGCTTCTGCAACATTCATGAGCTATCTTACCAGACAAAGGCGACCGATAAAGAATAATATCATAACAACTTCGGTTGCTATGGCTTCGTGCCTCGCTTTGAGGCAAATTACCATGTGCCTACATTTCAGAAGAAGTGGCCAGGTTCTTGGATGAAGGAATGGTTTTACGTGAAGAATGACCTGAATCAGAGGAAGGATGTGAGAGGCGTTATCCAACATCCTATATGGTCACGTTTTGGCATTAGAAGGCCATCCATCGCACTTGGGAATGAAGTACAGGCGTGCTAAATTGCTTTCAACACCATATGCACCAACATTGGCACGAGAGATTTAGTTCAAGAGCACATTTCTTATAAAGTTTGGCCTCTTGCAAACGAATGGGAAATGTTGAAGGAAGCCGCCGCTGGCTCCAGCCAGTGGCTTGGTTTATCTCAAGTATACCTTTCGGTATAGAAGCCAATTTGATGAGCCAAATGATGATTGGCTTGACGCTATAGAGGCAATGAGTGATGAACTACTTGGACCGTACTCGAGGGTAGAAGACGAAGCTATGATAGCTGCCTTCAGCGCTCGCGGGAAAAAGATGCTGAATAGGGTGTTCGATGTTATTGGGTTTGTTTACCCAGATTATTGCTTTCCTGTCCAAAGGCAAGGGAGAAAAAGGGAAGTCACTGCTTCAACATCTTCTGGTGCACCGAAGGCAAAGAAAGTCAAGGTCTTGACACGTAGACCAAAGCCCATTGGGCGACCGATGTGCCAAAGTTAATTGAAAGGGCAAAAACTGCCCCCCTAGCCACAGAGATGGCTCCTGTGATGCCGATTGAAGCTAGTGCAGACCCGGTCAAAGAGTCGGAATCAGAGAAGGCAGCAGAGCAGCCAAAGGTGCTGGTGACAGCGTTGCCGAAGCTATCAGCTACTGCAACAACAACTCCGAGGAAGAGGAGGATGGCTAGTGTTTTGGAATCTATAGAAATGCCAACTCCTGCTTCTGCCGAAGCTTCTGGCAAGAAAATTGAAGATGCCAGGGAAGTGGTCACTGCAAGCATTTCTTCTGTTTATGCTGAAGCGAGACCTTCAGAAGCTGCAGCAGTAAAACTGGTGGGAGAAAGCCTTCTAGAAAAACCCACGACACCTGCTCCCAAAGCACCTCCCCAGGGCGATTTTAATTATATTGTTCGACATGCTTCGGGAAAAAACTATCGATAGAACAAGTTGCTGAAACACAACATTATGCTAAGGAGCTAAAATATCCCCAGGGGTCCTTGGTATACGGAGGAGACAACAATGATGACTTCCTCTACTATCTACCAGACAATAAGGAGGTCAATGTTTGCCGTACAATGATGGATAACATGGGGTATCCAAATCTTGAACTTGGCTTGTCTGTGATGACGAAGGATCAGCTTGCAGATAGTTTTGCCTACAACAGCTTGAAGGTTTGTATACTTAGGCTTGTCATTTTGTAATTTTTATTACGGTGAACTATTTTTGTGGTAATTCTTATCGTCGTTATTTGTTCACTCTTCGTTTGTCAGGGCTTAATTCTAAGCAAGGCTCTGAAGGCCCAAAAGGATACAGAGGACGAGAGCTGTTGAATAGCACTTGGAAACCTCCGATTGGAGGTTATAACCCTGAGAAACAAAGCTCTCACAAAAGACGAGATTTTGCTATCATTGGTCGAGAAACTGAAAGCCAGTGAAGCCAAGCTGTATGCTCAAGCTGAAGCCCATGAATCTGACATGCAAGAGCTAAACAAGAAAGTTGCCAAAGTAACCAAGAATTTTAATGTTGAAGTAGTGAAACATGAAATATGTGAAATCAAAAGATCAAGGGCACAGAAAAATGTTGATGAGCTTCGTGCTGCTAAGGAAAAATGCTACGATATGGCTATGGAATGTGCCAAAAATTTGAAGAATAGCTTTTCTAGAGTTGGTGCATTTTCTTCTGAGTAGAAATTCATCCGTGACAATCCTAATGAAGTTATCTAATGGATTAACGGCAAGGTCGAAGCTTTCAAGGAAATTCTTAGTGATAGAGGGGACATCTGCGCCTTTGCTGGTGCCCGTGGGGCTATGTCTATTTTGGAGAAGGCTGGTTGCGATCATGCCAAGACTGTAGCTCAGCTATATTTTACCTTCTCAGCTGACAACGTTAGAAACCCTTCAACCAAAGCTACCAACCTGGGTGGGAAGTTTTATTCCGAAGTATGGCTGAGGGACGGCTGAGAAATGGCTAATGAAACCATTAGAAAGAATGAAAAAGAGTCTCATGACACCTTAGAAGAGGCTAAAAGAGCCGAAGAAGCTGCTGAGCGGGCTAGGCTTATAGGTATACCTTTGTAGCTTAACTTCGTTAGTTTTTCAGCTTCGGTATTAACAGATATTTTTGTTTTGATACAGCCGCGCTTTCTCCCCCTCTCGAGCCATATAATCCTGAAACTGACCCATCTATAAAGGAAGCGCTCGATATAATTAAGATTGCTATGATGCTATTGACGAAGTTGTCGACAAGCTATTGAACGAAGCTGCCGACAAGGTACTAAAGGAAGACTGAAGTTGTGTATTTTTGATAGTTTAGTGCCCTTGTACATAACTCTTGGTTTTGTAAGAAACACTTATGAACAATTTGCATGTATGTTGATGTAATATATTTCTTTGTAATGCGTGAAACCTTCGTACATACCATTTTGAGCCTGCGGCGAAAATACACCTTCCCTTCTTTTCACGCTTCAGAAAGAAATCCACCTTCTTTTCCGAAGCGAGTATGTAGTTCTTGCCGAAGATGTTGCATAAGAATACCATTATCGAAGGTTGTTCTCATTAATTTTTGCCGAAGCTAAAGGGGCAATTTTCCTTGGTTTTCCAGTGTATGTATCAATGCGAAGTGATGTATGATGCAATGTCATGATGCAATATGATGTGATGGCATGATGCAGATGATGTTGATGCACAAAACATAAAAAATGAGACTCTGCATCCCCTTAGGAACGACTTTGGAGACTATTCACCTTTTTACTTAGGTGGTATTTCAGCTCTGCATTCCCTTAGGAACGACTTTGGAGCTAAGCTCTGCATTCCCTTAGGAACGACTTTGGAGCTTCTTCACCTTTTATTTAGGTGGTATCTTAGCTCTGCATTCCCTTAGGAACGACTTTGGAGCTTCTTCACCCTTTATTTAGGTGGTATTTTAGCTCTGTATCCCCTTAGGGACAACTTTGGAGTTTCTTCACCCTTTTTTGTTACACTCGATGGTGTAACCACAGATTTGTTACATCAGGCTGAAGGTTAAACCTCCTTATATTGTCTTTTGAAAGGGAAATATAAAGGCAAAAAAGTAAAAATACATTAAATTAGGAAACTTTCTAGTCAAACCCCTGCGTTGCTTTCAGTAGATATGTCTTGATTCGGGCATAGTGCTATTGACTGTGTGAGCTTCGGACTCCTCTCGAGTATCGCGCTGTTGTTGCGCCTGGCGATGCCCTTCTGGCTGCTGATTATGAACCAAGGTAGGCACCAGTGGTGGTGGTGGTAACTGAGCCCATGTAGCTTGAGAATGACTTGCCAAAGCAACTGATGTCGTGGGTTGCTGGTTGGCCACATATTCAGGGATATATGGCGAATAGAATGAAGCAGTATGCAAGACCTACTTCGGCTGATTCTATCATGCTTCGACTTCAGCGATTTCCTTCTGCTTTTAGATCGTGACTTGGCACGTCCTTGTTGTGTCTCCTTTATCCTCCCCACAGAATAAGCAGAACAATCTCCTAGGCTGAGTGCCAAACCTTCCTCCAAAGCTTCTCCCCCTCTGCCTCTTGGGGCTGGTGGCCTGTAAGAAGTTTGTTGCATTCTCTAAGATTGTGAGCTTTGCTGGCTGCTCTATGTGTGATTTGCCCTATCATCATTTGTGCTGGGATGGTGGATTCTTTTGACATGCCTGGGGTAAAGTCTTCCTCTGAAGCCCCTTGTCATCTCAGAATACCTGTAAGCTTCCTCCCTTCTCTGGCAAAAACCATTGTCAGCTTGGATATACTCATCCATCTTCTGGAGAAGCTTCTCCAGGGTTTGCGGTGGCTTCCTTGCAAAATATTGTGTTGTCGGTCCTGCCAGATCCCCTTAATCATGGCTTCGATGACGATCTCATTAGGCACCATTAGCGCCTGGGCTCTGAGTCGCAAGAATCTTCGGACGTATGCCTGCAATTACTCCTCATGGTCTTGCGTACATTGGAAGAGTGCTTGAGCAGTCACAGGCTTCGTCTGAAAACCCTAGAAGCTGGTTACCAGCATATCCTTTAACTTTTACCATGATGTGATCGTTCCCGTGCGAAGGGAAGAGTACCACGTCTGAGCTACACTCCTGACCGCCATGACAAAAGATTTCTCCATGATAGCCGTGTTGCCCCCATATGAGGACATGGTTGCTTCATAGCTCATTAGAAACTACTTCGGATCCAAGTGGCCATCATACATGGGGAGCTATGGTGGCTTGTAAGATGGTGGCCATAGGGTAGCCTATAACTCCGCTGCTAGAGGAGAAGCATCATCAAAAGCAAAGTTACCATGGTAGAAGTCATCATACCATCCATCATCATTGGTTGGACTTTCTTGACGAAGTTCTCAGTGTTGGGGCCTTCGTCCTTAGTCATCTTGAGTGATGTGGTGCATTTCCTCAGCAGCTTCGTCAATCTTCCTCTAGAGTTCGGCTAACCGAAGCATCTTCTCTCTCTTCCTTTGTACCTGTTGATGTATAACTTCTAGGTCTCTGATTTCCTTGTCCAACTCCTCTTCCTGTAGTGTTGGGCTGGTAGCCTTCCTTTTCTGGCTCCAAGCTTCTCTCAGTGAGAGTGTCTCTTGGTTGATGTCCAGTGGCTGCAGGGCAGCCCCTGGCGCTGTTGCCTTCTTCGACGGCATGACGAAGGCAAATGCTTGTCGAAGGTTGTGGAAGTGAGTTCACCGAAGGTGGGCGCCAATGTTGGTCACTTGTTCTCAAATGCTATGAATCAAGAACAAGGCAACACAGTTGTTAGGTATTAAGGACCTTCGTCTTCTTGAAGCATTATCTCCTCATGGACATAATGCTCATTAGACGAAGGTTATGAAGAACATGCCTTCATCATCTTATAGATAAATCAAAAATACAAAGAGATAGAAATGGCAAGTATAACTTATTGATTCATTCATGTTTGCATTCCGTAAAGCATGCATGAGTATTAACAAATTGTATATTTCATTGATACCTTTGTCTTGCTCGAAGGCGTTGACCTGAGGGCAAATACAATTCAGCGTGAAGCGGTGCTACTGTTCATCTATTTATTGGCATGGGTTGCAGCCCAGGTAAAATTACATTTATGTCCCTGACATTTACTTATAACCATAACATGAATCATTAAGGACTAATCGGTCTTTTTCCCTTTTGGCCAGCATCATCTTCAGTCTTCATCACCATTATAAGTCGAAGTGTTGCTCTTTGGCAACAGCTTCGGCGGTCATTCTTATCATCTTCAGATCACATCTTCATCTTGTATGCCTTCATTATAGGGGAAGAACTTCCATTCCAAAGATGAAGCTCCCTACAACAACCTATATCATGCTGGAAACCAATGGTTAATCATGTTTTTTAGGACCTTCGGAAGAGGGAGGCCCCCAATAGTGTCCTTGTCAGGAGAAGAAGTGTTGGTGGAGTTGATCTTGTCTGGACCAAGGAATGGAAGGTGTCACCAGATAACTGCCCATAGTGAGGCAGACAATTCACTCGAAGCCATCAAAGTAGTATCAGAAATTTGCAGATGTGTTCCCCGAGGATTTACTAGGCATGCCACCTGAGAGAAAAGTTGAATTTTCCATAGAGCTTATCCTTGGCACCGCCAGTATTGCTAAGAGAGCCTACAGAGTGTCTGGGCCAGAATTGGTGGAACTCAAAAAGGCAGATAGACGAGTTGTTTGAGAAGGGCTACATCAGACCTGTCACCTTGCCTTGGGCCACCCTAGTGTTGTTTGTGGACAAGAAGGATGGAACAAAGAGGATGTGCATAGACTACAGATCTCTGAATGATGTCACCATCAAGAACAAGTACCCCTTGCCCAGAATAGAAAATCTGTTCGATCAGTTGAGAGGAGCCAGTGTGTTCTTGAAGATAGATCTGAGGTCAAGTTATCATCAGCTCAGGATCCAGCCTTCGGACATACCAAAGACAACATTCATCACCAAGTATGGGCTTTATGAGTACACAACCATGTCCTTCGGTCTGACGAATGCGTCAGCTTTCTTTATGTACTTGATGAATACTGTGTTCATGGACTACCTTGATAAGTTTGTAGTGGTGTTCATCGATGATATCCTCGTGTATTCTCAAAATGAGGAAGAGCACGAAAAGCATTTAAGGATGGTGTTGCAGAGGCTATGGGATTGTCAGTTGTATGCCAAGCTAAGCAAATATGAATTCTGGATCAGTGAAGTCCTATTCTTGGTTCATATCATAAACTGAGACGGGTTAGCTATAGATCCAAAGAAGGTGGCAGATATTCTGGACTAGAAAGTACCAAGAGATGTCCGGGGAATCAAGAGTTTCATTGGAATGGCCAGATACTATTGACGCTTCATTGAAGGTTTCTCCAAGATTGCCAGACCAACGATAGCTTTGCTAGCAAAGAAAGTTGAGTTCAAGTGGACCCTAGAGTGCCAAGAGTCCTTCGAAGCATTGAAGAAGTTGACTACAACACCTTTGTTGATCCTACCTGATGTTCACAAGTCATTCTCAGTGTATTGTGATGCTTCGTACACCGGACTGGGATGTGTGCAAATGCAAGAAGGGATAGTAGTGGCATACTCGTCCCGACAGTTGAAGAGCCATGAGAGAAATTACCCTACACATGACCTGGAATTGGTAGCAATAGTTCATGCATTGAAGACCTGAAGGCACTATTTATATTGGCGGAAGTGTGATGTTTACACGGACCACAAGAGTCTTAAGTATATATTCACCTAGTCAGAGCTAAACATGAGGCAGCGAAGATGGCTAGAGTTGATCAAAGACTATGAGCTGGAGATACATTATCACCCTGGCAAAGCCAATGTTGTTGCAGATACCTTGAGCAGGAAAAGACAAGTCAACATGATGGTCGCTCGCCCGATGCCATATGAACTAGCGAAGGAATTCGACAGGCTGAGTCTCGGATTTCGCACCCAGGGAGTGATAGTTGAGCTAGAACCCACTCTAGAACGAGATATCAAGGATGGGTAGAAAAATGATGAGAAGATCAATGAAATTCGACAGCTGATCTTAGATAGGAAAGCCAAAGATTTTTGGGAAGACGTGGAAGGCGTAGTATGGTTCAAAGATAGGCTGTGTGTTCTCGACATCAAGTCGATTTGGGAGCTGATTCTCAAATAAGCTCATGAGAAAACTTACTCCATAAACCCTGGCAGCAAGAAAATGTACCAAGACCTGAAGAAAAGATTCTGGTGGTACAATATGAAAAGGGAGATCGCAGAGTATGTGGCCATATATAGTTGTCAGAGAATTAAGGCAGAGCATCAAAGGCTCGCATGTTTGTTGCAGCCATTGCAGATTGCTCAATGGAAGTGGGATGGGATTTGGATGGACTTTATTGTCGGTTTGCCTCGCACTCGAGCCAGTTATGACTCCATCTAGGTAGTGGTGGACCGCTTAACAAAGGCGGCTCATTTCATACCAGTCAAGACCAGGTACAATAGTGTCATTTTGGCAGAGCTATATATGTCACGGATTGTATGCTTGCAGGTGTTCCAAAGAAGATAGTGTCCGACCGAGGAACCCAATTCACTTCTCATTTTTGGCAGCAGCTACAGGAAGCTTTGGGCATGCACTTGAAGTTAAGTTTAGCTTATCACCCACAGACAGAGGGTCAGACTGAGAGAACCAACCAGATCCTAGAAGATATGTTGAGGGCTTATGCTTTGCAGGATAAGTCAGATTGGGATAAAAGGCTACTTTATGTAGAATTCTCTTACAACAACAACTATTAGGCCAGTTTGAAGATGTCACCGTTCCAAGCACTCTGTGGGAGGAATTGTCGAACTCCATTGCACTGGGACCAACCCGGCGAAAGGCAGGTGTTCGGTCTAGACATTTTGCTTGAAGCCGAAGAGAGTATCAGAATGGTTCGGGAGAACCTGAAGATAGCGCAGTCTAGGCAGCGAAGCTATGCTAACACCAGAAGATGAGAGCTGAGTTTCGAAGTGGGAGATTATGTTTACCTGAAGGTGTCATCGATTAGAGGAGTAAGAAGGTTCAAAGTCAAGGGCAAGCTAGCACCTCGATACATCGGACCATACCAGATTCAGGCAAGACATGGAGAAGTGGCATACCAACTCGGCCTACCAGAAAGTCTGTCAGTCGTGCATGATGTGTTCCATGTGTCTCGGCTGAAGAAGAGTTTGCGAGTACCAGAAGAGCAACTGCCAACCAAGGATCTTGAAGTTCAAGAAGACTTAACATATATCGAGAAGCCAACTCAGATTCTAGAGACAGTGGACAGAGTCACTCGAAGAAGCACCATTAGAATGTGGAAAGTCAAGTGGGGCCACCATTTAGAGGAAGAAGCAACTTGGGAAAGAGAAGAAGATCTTAAAGTCAAATATCTCGAACTCTTTGCTAGCCAACCTTGAACCTTGAGGGTGAGATTCTTTTTAAGGGGGATAGGTTTGTGTAACACCCTAAATTTGGGGGTATACAATTTCTTCTCTAAATGCCTTCCAAATCCAGGTGTTACCCTTTGTCTCTCTCTCTCTATACTTCCTCTCTCCTCATTTTGTTTAGAGTTGAGTTAATTAGGTTAGGGATTAGTTATTTATTTTGTCAAAACTAGGTGAGTCATGAATTGTTGCATCATGCTGAGCCTAAATTATTCTTTGATTTGATGCACATGTTTGAATTATTTGAATTTTAATTTGTATTTGTAACACCCCACTGGTCACACACAATGGATAATACCACAAACCCCACCCACCAAACTTACTCAACACAAGAGATGTAATAAAGAAAGAATATATAGCAAAAATCCGGCAGCACCTCCTTTGAAAACTAGCATAACAAGGAGGGGAAACATGAAGCTCATACAAGATATAAAGACATATAATTCACATAGTAGAAACTAAAATGCAAAAGTGGTAAAACTTAATTATGACCCAACTGAAGCAAAACAAATAGGATAAGGAACTCAGCCCACCCCAAGACAAACGCTCAACCAAGAACAAAGTAATACACTAGACTTGACCAACTCTGATTAACAACAGTATTAAGTGGTGGTTCCTTTATTTAAAGGTGAAGTGGCCATGCTGCTACATCCCTCTATTCCCAAGGCAAAAATTAGGTGCCTGCATCAAACAATGCAAGATGTGAGATAACACATCTCAGCAAGTAAACATAACAACAACAAATAGGACATTGTAAATCAACTGTGCTTACACAACCACGTGGTTCAGAACTTCTTTCTTTTTTTTTCTGAACAGTAAATTGCAGCAAGTAAACAAGTAACTAAATACTTAAAGCCAAGAAGAGTCACCATGTACAAGTCCAGATTATCCACATCCGCATAATAGATTCCACACCTCTCCCATGAATGCACAAGGCTACAGATGCAATAATGACTTCTGCCTCCATATCTCTAAGGATATGAAGCTGCACCATACCCCTTCTCGGGCAACATATGGTGCTCAATGTACCGGTACGGTCGGACCATAAGATCGCGACGAAACTTCAATGCAATGGATGATGAGTGCATTATGCATGACAACATCATAAGTTCTTCCCAAATAAAAATGTACTAGTCATATACTTCCACCCATTCCACATAATAACCACTTGAGTAACATGACCAAACCTCAAACTCAACATATGAAGTCCATGAAACATGAACATTCTCAAATGATGGTACTCAATAAACAAACAAAATGTGAATATGAACATAATAGCACAACATATTCAAGAATAAGACTCCTCATTTGCCAGACGGAATAACCATCACAGTTTTACTTGCCTTCACCGGAAGTTTGGGCAAAATCCCTAAGAACGATCCAGAAGTCCACCACCTGTTTTTGACACCCAACTTAGTGCACCAAATTCACATAAAAAACCTCAAAGACAACACCGCACCTACACGCAATCTCAAACCCCGCCGCGGGTAACAATTCTTCCCCCTCACCAACCAAACTGCAGCGGCGCTGCTTAACAATTCCATAACTTAAAAATTAAGACAGCAGTGGTGTCAAACAAAAACTCCAGAGACAACTACATAAAATTCCCCACAAGTTTTGTATACAATTTATGATTAAATTCTAAAATCTAATTACCACTAAACGGTCCACAAAATAAACCCTGCAATCTGTTTTTTCTGTTTTGGGCAGCGACATACTCGGGTTCAAACAGCGATAACTTTTAAAATATAATTCCGATTCAAGCGCATAAGTACTTGTTGGAAAGATAAGAAAAAGCCCTACATGATTCTCATACTGATTAACACTAATTACTCCCGAGAAAACCCCAGAAACTGCTAATACTGCTGCTGTTCATCCTCCTGAAAATCTGTTTTTTTGGACAGCCACATACCCGGATTCAAACGATGATAACTTTTAATTTATAACTCCAAATTGAGCGCATAAATACTCGTTGGAAAGGTAAAACAAAGTTCTACATGATCCCCAAATTGATCCCCATTAATTTTTCACGAAAAAACCTAGAAACTGCTAGAACTTCCGCTGTTCAACCACCACCTAAATTTCTGGACAGCCCCCTCTACCCAATCGCAAACGCAACATCTAATCAATTGAATCGCAGCGCAAATGAACAAGGGATGAACACAAAAATCACCTTGGATTCTCCCCATTTCCTTCCTCCCTTCTTCCGTCCACCAAAACGATTGGAGATTCGCACCACGTGACGATGATCCGAGCGGCAAGGATTGGCACCTTGGGAGGAGGAGATTGAGGGTGGGGGGCTAGGGTATGGGGGTGTGGCTGCAAGAATTGAGAGAGGAGGAGATGGGCAGGGGGGTGGCGGCCAAGGTGTGGGAGAAGTGGGGGGGGCGGCTGCACAAGGGGGGAGGGGGTTAGGAGGGAGGCGGCTAGGGTTTGGGAGGATTAATGGGCCGAAACACCAATCGTGGCCCAACTAACCCACGCGACAGCTCCCGACCCCAACGCAAGCATCAAACCAAATAAATTCTACTGCCCTAGTTGTGAATGTTTTCCACAAAATCCCAAATCCCCAAAACAACAACCGGATGAGGGAAAAAAAACAAAAAGAACAACCCCCAACTTCTCTTCTTTGCAAACCGGGTATCACACTCTACCCCTCTTAAAAAGAATTCGACCTCGAATTCTGACGCTTCTATCGGAATGACAAAAGAAAAGATTAATGAATCAACAACACTTACCCACAACGAAAAGTTCCGGGTACTTCTGCCGCATCAGCTCCTCAAGTACCCACGTAGCCTCGCGCTCAGACTGATTAGTCCAGAAGACCCTGACATACTTAGTTGATCTCTTCCTCAACACACGCTCCGAGAATTCCAATATACGCACTGGACGACACTCCAGAGTCAGATCCTGCTGCACCGCAATTGGTTCCATCTCAATCTGATGGTCCGGATCCCGCAAGAACTTCCTCAACATAGAGACATGAAAAACCGAGTGTACCCCTGCCATGGAATCCGACAGTAGCAAACGATAAGCCAGGCTGCCCACTCGGGCCAAGATAGTGAACGGTCCAATGTATCTCGGGCTGAGCTTCCCAGAGACACCGAACCGAACAACTCCCTTAGTGGGTGATACCCTGAGAAGGACTTGGTCACCCACAACAAATTCCAGATCCCGCCTCCTCACATCAGCATAACTCTTCTGACGACTCTGAGCTGCCAAAATATTCTGACGAATTTCCCGAACCTTTTCAGAAGTTTGCTGAACCCAATCAGGACCAACCAGGGATCTCTCTCCCAAAGTCTCCCAGCACAGAGGAGAGATACACCGCCTACCATACAAAGCCTCAAATGGTGCCATCTTGATGCTAGCTTGGTAGCTATTGTTATACGCAAACTCTGCCAGTGCAAGATGATCCTCCCAGCTACCCTTCCATGACAGAACACAAGCACGCAACATATCTTCCAAGGTTTGGATTGTTCGCTCTGACTGACCATCCGTCTGAGGGTGAAAAGCGACACTAAGCGAAAGCTTGGTGCCCAATGCACTATGGAGACTCTCCCAGAATTTGGATACAAATTTGGAGTCTCGATCAGAAACAATAGACTTAGGTACCCCGTGAAGCCTGACTACTTCCTTCATATACAAGGGAACCAAATCTGAAGCTGAATTTGTGGTCTTCATGGGAATAAAATGCGTAGACTTAGTCAAGCGATCCACTACCACCCAAATAGCATCCTTGCCACAAGGGGAACGAGGTAGACCCACCACAAAATCCATGGTGATATGCTCCCATTTCCACTCTGGAATTTCTAATGGCTTCAGCAAACCTGCAGGCCGCTTATGTTCGGCCTTCACGCGCTGACACACTTCACAGGCGGCCACATACTTAGAAATGTCAACCTTCATCCGCTTCCACCAGAAGTTTTGCTTCAAATCTCGGTATATTTTGGTTTCGCCAGGATGGACGGTGTAAGGCATTTTGTGAGCTTCTCGCAGGATATCCAGCTTCACCTCTGATTTCTGAGGCACACAAAGACGGCCCCTGAAACGAACCAAATCATTCTCATCAATGGTGAACTCCCGCGGTTTACCATCACCAACCCTCTTTCGAGCTTCCAGCAAAAGACGATCCTGCTGCTGAGCCGCACGCACCCTCTCCATGAGAGAGGATTGAATAAGCATCTGAGTCTCCTTGCTAGCGGTGCCGACATAACACAAAGCGATCCCCAAACGGTCCAGATCAGCGATCAATGGCAAGGCCACCTTTGGAACCCCAGACCTGCTAAGGGCATCCGCCACCACATTAGCCTTCCCCGGGTGATAATGAATGGACAAATCATAATCTTTAATCAATTCTAGCCACCGACGCTGCCGCAAATTCAGCTCCTTCTAAGTAAAAATATACTTGAGACTTTTTTGATCGGTGAAAATGTCACAAGCCTCGCCATAAAGGTAATGCCTCCACGACTTTAGAGCAAAAACCACCGCGACCAATTCCAGATCATGAGTTGGATAATTCCCCTCATGCTTCCTCAACTGCCTTGAGCCATAAGCAATCACTCTGCCTTCCTGCATCAGCACACAGCCAAGACCAATACGCGAAGCATCCGTATAAACTGTGAAACGTTTACCGCTCTCAGGCAAAGCTAGGATAGGGGCGTCCACCAACTTGCTCTTCAATGACTGATAACTGACCTCACAATCGCTGGACCAGACGAAGGGAACACCCTTCTCCAGGAGCCTAGTCAAAGGCTTAGCAATGCTGGAAAAATTTGGTATGAAGCGCCGATAATACCCAGCAAGCCCCAAGAAACTTCGGATTTCAGAGACACTAGAGGGTCTCTTCCACTCCACCACAGCCGCAACATTTTTGGGATCAACCGCAATACCCTGCTGATTAATCACGTGCCCCAGGAAAGCCACTTCGGATAGCCAAAAAGCACACTTCTTCAACTTGCCATAGAATTGATTCTTCCTTAGGGCACCCAGAACGAGACGGAGATGCTGCTCATGCTCGGCCTCGGTCTTTGAATAAATCAGAATATCATCAAGGAACACGACCACAAAGTCGTCCAGGAATTCATGCAACATCCTATTCATTGCTTCCATAAAGGCAGCAGGGGCATTAGTTAAGCCAAAAGACATGACTATGAACTCATAATGCCCATACCTGGTGCAGAAGGCGGTCTTCTCAATATCCTCCTCACGAATCCTCAATTGATGATATCCAGAGTTCAAATCAATTTTGGAGAACACCTGGGCACCCCTCAACTGCTCAAAGAGGACCTCAATTCGGGGAAGCGGATATTTATTCTTGATTGTCACTTGATTCAAAGCGCGATAATCCACACACAGCCGCTTGCTTTTATCCTTCTTCTCAACAAACTGTAACACCCACTTTGTAATTTGCTAGAAATAATACCAATAGAGAAACAATTTCTCTTTATGTGAGTTTGATCTTTATGCATCATCCCATGTGAACACCATATTCAAAAGCAAATAATTAGTAAAAAGAATATATGCCATTAAAATTATGCATCATGCTAGGATTTTCTTTTGTGTGCACATGGTGACAAAATAAAATAATAAATGTGACATGAAAAATATTAAAGTCCAAAGTGGAATTTTAAATCCAAAAGGAATTGTAGAATTTAGAAAGGAGAAGAAAATAAGAATTTTGTGGATAAAAATAAGTAAATAAAAATATATTGTTCCTCCACTAAAAGCTTGTATTTGTACACTTGACACAATGTTGAAATTCGTATTCAAAATTTAATTTTGAATTCAAAATAGTTAAGAATAAAAGAAAACAAGAAAATAAAATAGAAAAAAAAAGAAAAAGGGAAAGATCACTTACTGGGCCGCCAACCTCAAATTCAACCCAATCTCACTTTTCCCCCACGTGGCCCAACATTGCCGGTTACCGTCCGCAGGCGCGTGCACCAGCTCTTCGGTAGACTGACCACGCGGGCCCACTGTGTAGTCTCTCCATCGGCGCTGAAGCGATTACCCCTACCGCTGGCACCGTGGGCCCAAGCGTCAGACTATACCCCCACGCCATACCAGATTAGCGCGTCCTCCGTGATTCCGGTGAACGCGAGCTCCGAAGGACGTGCGTGCATAACCGTTGCCCAGTCGCGTTTGGGGGTATATTGGGGGCACCTGACTCCCTGGAGTCTTGCGCCGCACCTCCCTAGAGCGATATCTAGGGTCGCTTGTCGTAGTTGCGGTCACCGAGAACAGGAGAGACCACCGCGTTGCCGGCAAGCCCCGGATCGCAGAGGGAGATTCGGCTGTGGTGTCGCGGCGACGCTTGTCGTCGGTGGGGGTTGGAGCGTTGTGGATCTCGCCGGTGTAAGCTGGGTGGAGTCCCAGTGCACGCGGGAGAGCTGGGTGATCGGTTGGCGCCGCTTCTTCACTGGTCTTGGGCTCCCACGGCAACTGGTGGCCGGCGCGTGGAATCCCTGGTGAGCGCAACCTTCTCGTTCCATGTCGCTACTACTTGCCGAAGATACTCCTTGGGCGGAGGCTCCGGGACTCGAGTTGGTCGTGGGCTAGGATTGGCGCGGTGTTGTTGCTGTCGAGCTGGAGGTGGAAGACAATGCCGCCACCGTGGATGGCTGTGCCAGCGGCTCGGATGAAAGCTGTGCAGTAGTATGTGGCTGGGATGGGGTAGGCGCATTCTGTGCCATTGATACGGTAGTGGACGGCTACGATTTGAACCCACGTACCCTTTCGTTGTGATCGATCTAGTCCGTTGAAATCGGATCTGTCGGCTAGGTCGGGTACCGGTTCAAAGATTTTAGAGATCTAATCCGGGCCGTGTAGCTGAGATCGGACGGTTGTAGACCCACGATACCCCTTCGCGGGTCACTTTTGTTAAAGAGCCCTCGGACTTTAGTGAAATCAACCCGCCGTCCAATATATCTGTGCGCTGTGTCTTAGGAGTTTTACTCCGTAGCCCCTGCGTTTTCCATTTATTGAGGCCCAGTCCAGAATATAATAAAATCAGGGAAAATGATTTATAAATAGATTTTTAATAGGAAAATAATTGTTAGAACTTCAATAATTCATAGAAAATGCATATGAACTCCAAATCACTCCATTCCAGTTTCTAAAATTTTATAATTTCATCCTCTATCACTTAGAGCCTCTGTCTTGTCATGAAAACAGTAAGAAATTTAATTCCTCACTTAATCTATTTAAAACACATAAAACCTTTGAAAATCTATAACTTAAAATCTATAACTCCAAAAATTATGATTTCTGTTCCTAGAATTTTATTTTAATGTGTAGATTATTTCTGTGTATTTTGCTCACATGCTTGGTGTGATGTTAATTTTTCCCTGCCTATTGTGCTTGTTTGTATTGCGGCGAGTAGAAGAGCCCGTGACTGAGGATCCTGGTGAGCAGCAGGTTGAAGTAGCTGAGCAGGAGCTCATTGAAGGCAAGTTGTGCCCTTGACCACTTTTTACCCAATAATGTTCTTTAATGTCACTTATTCATGCATAGGTTAATTTTGATGGGACCCGATAGGTCACCCTAGATTGTTTATCTCATTACCTTGTTTACCCCTGAATCACTTGGGTAGTTTGCTATTGCTTTACATGGTTTTGGGATAATCATTTATCATATCTATGTTCCAATTCTTTTGTTATTCTATTTATGTTCATGTCAAGTTCATTAATGTTAATTGGAACATAGAGCTTAACTTGAGAACCACGTGCCACCACAAGGGTTTAATGGGACGCCCTTGGCTGACTAATTAGGAAAGCTAGTGGAAGACTACCTTACCCGAAAGGGGCAAGGGCAGTAGGGGAGTGGTCAGTGTAGGGAGGTCCTTGGTTGATTTTGCTGCGATGGCGGTCAGACAAGAACCCTGCATTGGAGCTTCCTATAAACTGTAGCGGGTTTTCGGAAGCTAGTGGAACTTTGTAAAGGCCTCGTAGTGTTGCCCTGCCGCGCTTCCTAGGTAGAGGTGTATGGGATTCGCGACCCCTTGGCAGATGGGTAGCATGATTTGTGGGTAAAGGGTACAACCTCTGCAGAGTGTAAAACTGGTATACTAGCCGAGCTCACGGTCATGAGCGGCTCAGGACTCTCTGATGTTTAAATTATGGAACTTAAATTCAATTTGTCATTCGCATATGCATGGGTTTATTATTAATTTTGTTCTATTACTTTACTTATGGTTTGGTATTTACTTACACTTAGTAACTGCTAATAAAATTTTGACCAACTACTTAAAAGCAATGCTCAGCTTTAACCCCTATCATTGATTAGCCTTACACATCACATGAACTCACACCTTTGTGAGTTTATGTCCACTGGTTCCCCACAACTTGTTGAGCTATGATCATGTGTGAGCTCACCCTTGCTGTCTCACACCCCCCCACAGGAGAAGAGCAGGTGGTTCAGGAGGAGCCACAAGGCGAGGAGTATGATCTGATCTAGGTGGCGTTTCTCAGTTGACATTGGCGCCGACGATCCTTAATTTGTTTTATATTTATTCTTTTATTTTGTAGTAAGTCTTCCGCTATGTAATAAATACTCTGATTATTGTGACATTTATCTCTATACACTCTGTTATTATATATGTTGTCTTCTTGGCGCATGTATGAGATGCACCTGGCTTTGTTCCTTAAAGCCGGGTGTGACAGAAGTGGTATCAGAGGAAATGTTGACTGTAGGACGAAACCTAGATAGAAATGAACAAGCCTTACCTACTTATCTCATTCTGATTCATTCTATACTTACCTTACTCTAATATACTTATCTTGATCCTGTCTCACCTGTCTCACCTTCTACTGTTCTACTCTGATCATTCTTATCGTCTCTATTCTTAGACAAGACGGATTTCACACCCTGGAATCCCTACCCCTATGACATTTTAAGAGATAGGAGACCTAAGACAAAAAGTAAAATTATTTTATCTATTAAAAATGTTGGTTGATTGTGCTGATGATTGATGCCTGATTTGCTTCTTTGATTGATTGAGATATTATATATGGACATCTTAGCATGTACCACCATAAGGTAATGTATTAGCTTTAGTGGATAACACACACTAATCTACCTAGCTAATAAATCCCCCGCAGTAGCATTCCTCGTAATTACTCGCCTTGTCTACAATTCTTCCTTTCTTACCCTGTATTTCTAACCCAGATGGACTACCCCTATAGTGTTAGAAGAGAGCACTATAGACTTGATCCTTGGTATGTCATGGTTAAGAAAGGCAAAGGCTTATAGCATGTGGTAGAGGTACCTTAGAACTCACTACCACTAAAGGAGAAAGATTTCAAGTTAATATTGCAGTAACCTCCTCATCCATGCGTGCAATGTTCTTTATACCTGAGGAGTTTGTTGGTGACAACATCCGTGTGGTTAGAGATTTTCCGGATGTCTTTCCAGAGGAGTTACCAGGGATGCCACCTGATAGACAAGTTGAGTTTGTTATTGATCTCTTACCTGGAACCGCTCCTATTTCTAAACGGCCATATAGGATGTTCGTAGAGGAGTTGAAGGAACTTAAGAAGCAGTTAACTGAGTTACAAGAGGCTGGGTACATTCGTTCGAGTTCCTCACCTTGGGGAGCGTCGGTTCTGTTTGTACAGAAGAAGGATGGATCGCAGCGGATGTGTGTGGATTATAGATCCTTAATGATGTTACTGTGAAGAACAAGTATCCGTTGCCCCGTATTGAGGATTTATTTGATCAGATGAGAGGTGCTAGAGTATTCTCGAAGATTGATCTCCGATCGGGTTACCATCAGATGAGGATTATACCATCGGATATTTCCAAGACGGCTTTCTCGACTCGATATGGACTATATGAGTTTACCGTTATGTAGTTTGGATTAACCAATGCACCAGCTTATTTTATGAATTTGATGAACAAGGTGTTTATGGAGTATTTGGACAGATTCGTCGTGGTGTTCATCGACGACATTCTTATCTATTCCAAGAGTGATAGCGATCACGAGGAACATCTGAGATTGGTGCTACAGAAGCTACGAGATAACCAGCTATATGCCAAGTTCAGCAAGTGCGAGTTTTGGATTGGTGAGGTGCCATTTCTTGGTCATATTATTTCTAATGGAGGAATTTCAGTGGATCCTGCTAAAGTTAAGGAGATAATGGAGTGGAGAGTACCCACTACAGTTACTGAGATTCGGAGTTTCTTGGGACTTGCTGGATATTATCGGAGATTTATTGAAGGATTTTCTAAGATTGCTAAACCTATGACTTCACTTTTGGAGAAAGGAAGAGAATTTAAGTGGGATGAGAAGTGCCAAGACAGTTTTGATCAATTGAAGAAAAGATTGATGTTGCCCCCAGTATTGGTTATGCCAGACCTACAGAAAGGATTTGATATCTATTGTGATGCATGTGGCCAAGGCTTAGGATGCGTGCTCATGCAAGAAGGACATGTGATCGCCTATGCGTCACGTCAGTTACGAAAACATGAATTGAACTATCCCACTCATGACTTGGAATTGGCAGCCGTTGTGCATGCGCTTAAGATTTGGAGACATTATATCATGGGGACCAAGTGTCAAGTATATACGGATCACAAGAGTCTGAAGTATATATTCACTCAGAAGGATCTCAACCTTAGGCAACGCCGTTGGTTGGAGCTTATTAAGGATTATGATTTGGAGATTCACTATCACCCGGGCAAGGCAAATTTGGTTGCAGATGCCTTGAGTCGCAAGGAGCATGTTCATTCAGCTATTGTTGCCCAGCTACCTGATGAGATTGTTGAGGATTTCAGGAGACTTAACCTGGGGATAGTTGCTCATACTGAAGGAGTACTATTGATGTGTAACCTACTTTGGAGCAAGAGATCCGCAAAGGACAAATTGGTGATGCTAAAATAAAAGAGATTAAGGATCTGATTACTGAAGGTCGAGTTCCGGAATTTACGGAAGATGAGCAAGGCACCGTATGGTTCAAGGACAGGATGTGTGTTCCTGATATTAAAAGCCTTCGAGAGACTATTTTAAAGGAGGCCCATGATTCGGATTATTCTATTCATCCTGGTAGTACCAAGATGTATCAGGATTTGAAGCGGAAGTATTGGTGGTATGGATTGAAGAGAGATGTGGCTGCACATGTGGCTATGTGCGATGTATGTCAAAAAGTTAAGGCTGAACACCAGAGACCAGCTGGACTATTGCATCCACTGAAGATACCCGAGTGGAAATGGGAAGAGATTGGTATGGATTTCATTTCTGGATTGCCTCGCACCCAGAAAGGATATGATGCTATATGGGTGATTGTGGATAGATTGACTAAAGTGGCTCACTTTATTCCTGTGAAGACTACCTATAAAGGTTCTCAGCTAGCAGAGTTATATATGGCTCGGATTGTGTGTTTACATGGAGTACCAAAGAAGATCGTGTCTGATCGAGGTTCGCAGTTTACCTCAAGGTTTTGGAGAAGCTTTCATGAGAACATGAGTACAAAGTTGAATTTTAGTACAACTTATCACCCTCAGACTGATGGACAGACTGAAAGGACTAATCAAGTATTGGAAGATATGTTGAGAGCATGTGCCCTTCAGCATGGAGGAAGTTGGGATAAGAGTCTGCCTTATGCTGAGTTCTCATATAATAATAGTTATCAGGCCAGTCTGAAGATGTCACCTTTTGAAGCTTTATATGGGAGGAAGTGCAGGACTCCTCTATATTGGGATCAGACTGGAGAAAGACAGTTCTTTGGGCCTGAATTGATTCAAGAAGCAGAAGAACAAGTTCGTATAATTCGAGAGAATTTGAGGGTGGCTCAAACCAGGCAAAAGAGCTATGCTGATAATAGAAGAAGGCCACTGGAATTTGAAGGAGATTATGTGTATCTCAAGGTGTCACCACTTCGTGGAATGAGGAGATTCAAAGTTAAGGGCAAATTGTCCCCTCGCTACATTGGACCATTCCTGATCTTTAGAAGAGTTGGGGAGATGGCATATCAACTCGAGTTACCTGCAAGTCTACCGGATGTGCATAATGTGTTCCACGTGTCTCAACTGAAGAAGTGTCTCCGTGTTCCCGAGGAACAGTTACCAATGGAAGAGCTCAGTGCTCAGGGTGATTTGACTTACACGGAGTATCCGATCAAGATTTTGGATACTTTGACTCGAGTTACAAGAAATAAGGTGATAAAGATGTGCAAAGTCCAATGGAGTCACCATGGTGAAGATGAAGCAACTTGGGAAAGAGAAGAAGAGCTTCGCATAGATTTTCCCCACCTTTTCCCTCATTCCTCCTAAATCTCGAGGACGAGATTATTTTTAAGGGGGTAGGATTTGTAACACCCACTTTGTAATTTGCTAGAAATAATACCAATAGAGAAACAATTTCTCTTTATGTGAGTTTGATCTTTATGCATCATCCCATGTGAACACCATATTCAAAAGCAAATAATTAGTAAAAAGAATATATGCCATTAAAATTATGCATCATGCTGGGATTTTCTTTTGTGTGCACATGGTGACAAAATAAAATAATAAATGTGACAAGAAAAATATTAAAGTCCAAAGTGGAATTTTAAATCCAAAAGGAATTGTAGAATTTAGAAAGGAGAAGAAAATAAGAATTTTGTGGATAAAAATAAGTAAATAAAAATATATTGTTCCTCCACTAAAAGCTTGTATTTGTACACTTGACACAATGTTGAAATTCGTATTCAAAATTTAATTTTGAATTCAAAATAGTTAAGAATAAAAGAAAACAAGAAAATAAAATAGAAAAAAAAAGAAAAAGGGAAAGATCACTTACTGGGCCGCCAACCTCAAATTCAACCCAATCTCACTTTTCCCCCACGTGGCCCAACATTGCCGGTTACCGTCCGCAGGCGCGTGCACCAGCTCTTCGGTAGACTGACCACGCGGGCCCACTGTGTAGTCTCTCCATCGGCGCTGAAGCGATTACCCCTGCCACTGGCACCGCGGGCCCAAGCGTCAGACTATACCCCCACGCCATACCAGATTAGCGCGTCCTCCGTGATTCCGGTGAACGCGAGCTCCGAAGGACGCGCGTGCATAACTGTTGCCCAGTCGCGTTTGGGGGTATATTGGGGGCACCTGACTCCCTGGAGTCTTGCGCCGCACCTCCCTAGAGCGATATCTAGGGTCGCTTGTCGTAGTTGCGGTCACCGAGAACGGGAGAGACCACCGCGTTGCCGGCAAGCCCCGGATCGCAGAGGGAGATTCGGCTGTGGTGTCGCGGCGGCGCTTGTCGTCGGCGGGGGTTGGAGCGTTGTGGATCTCGCCGGTGTAAGCTGGGTGGAGTCCCAGTGCACGCGGGAGAGCTGGGTGATCGGTTGGCGCCGCTTCTTCACTGGTCTTGGGCTCCCACGGCAACTGGTGGCCGGCGCGTGGAATCCCTAGTGAGCACAACCTACTTGCCGAAGATACTCCTTGGGCGGAGGCTCCGGGACTCGAGTTGGTCGTGGGCTAGGATTGGCGCGGTGTTGTTGCTGTCGAGCTGGAGGTGGAAGACAATGCCGCCACCGTGGATGGCTGTGCCAGCGGCTCGGATGAAAGCTGCGCAGTAGTATGTGGCCGGGATGGGGTAGGCGCATTCTGTGCCATTGATACGGTAGTGGACGGCTGCGATTTGAACCCACGTACCCTTTCGTCGTGATCGATCTAGTCCGTTGAAATCGGATCTGTCGGCTAGGTCGGGTACCGGTTCAAAGATTTTAGAGATCTAATCCGGGCCGTGTAGCTGAGATCGGACGGTTGTAGACCCACGATACCCCTTCGCGGGTCACTTTTGTTAAAGAGCCCTCGGACTTTAGTGAAATCAACCCGCCGTCCTATATATCTGTGCGCTGTGTCTTAGGAGTTTTACTCTGTAGCCCCTGCGTTTTCCATTTATTGAGGCCCAGTCCAGAATATAATAAAATCAGGGAAAATGATTTATAAATAGATTTTTAATAGGAAAATAATTGTTAGAACTTCAATAATTCATAGAAAATGCATATGAACTCCAAATCACTCCATTCTAGTTTCTAAAATTTTATAATTTCATCCTCTATCACTTAGAGCCTCTGTCTTGTCATGAAAACAGTAAGAAATTTAATTCCTCACTTAATCTATTTAAAACACATAAAACCTTTGAAAATCTATAACTTAAAATCTATAACTCCAAAAATTATGATTTCTGTTCCTAGAATTTTATTTTAATGTGTAGATTATTTCTGTGTATTTTGCTCACATGCTTGGTGTGATGTTAATTTTTCCCTGCCTATTGTGCTTGTTTGTATTGCGGCGAGTAGAAGAGCCCGTGACTGAGGATCCTGGTGAGCAGCAGGTTGAAGTAGCTGAGCAGGAGCTCATTGAAGGCAAGTTGTGCCCTTGACCACTTTTTACCCAATAATGTTCTTTAATGTCACTTATTCATGCTGATAGTCGCCTAGAGGGGGGGTGAATAGGGCGAAACTGAAATTTACAAAAATAATCACAACTACAAGCCGGGTTAGCGTTAGAAATATAAACGAGTCCGCGAGAGAGGGCGCAAAACAAATCGCAAGCAAATAAAAGTGTGACACGCGGATTTGTTTTACCGAGGTTCGGTTTTCGCAAACCTACTCCCCGTTGAGGAGGCCACAAAGGCCGGGTCTCTTTCAACCCTTCCCTCTCTCAAACGATCCCACGGATCGCGTGAGCTTTCTCTTCTTCTCAATCAACCGGGAACAAAGCTTCCCCGCAAGGGCCACCTCACAATTGGTGCCTCTTGCCTTGGTTACAATTGAGTGTTGATCTCAAGAACAAGTGAGAAAGAAAAGAATGCGATCCAAGCGCAAGAGCTCGAAAGAACACAAGCAAATCACTCTCATTAGTCACTATGGTGTTGTGTGGAATTTGGAGAGGACTTGATCTATTTGGTGTGTCTAGAATTGAATGCTAGAGCTCTTGTAGTAATTGAGAAGTGGAAAACTTGGATGGCAATGAATGTGGGGTGGTTGGGGTATTTATAGCCCCAACCACCAAAAGTGACCGTTGCTGGAACCTGTCTGTTCGATGGCACACCGGACAGTCCGGTGCACACCGGACAGTCCGGTGCCCCTGCCACGTCACCATTGCCGTTGGATTCTGACCGTTGGAGCTTCTGACTTCTGGGCCCGCCTGGGTGTCCGGTGCACACCGGACATGTACTGTTTGATGTCCGGTGCACCGGTATGGGCGATCCTGACGTCTGCGCGCGCTGCGCGCGCATTAAATGCACCGCAGGGAGCCGTTGGCGCCGCAGGGAGCCGTTGCTCCGCTGGCACACCGGACAGTCCGGTGCACACCGGACAGTCCGGTGAATTTTAGCGGAGCGGCTGCCGCGCGAACCCGAGGCTGGCGAGTTCCGGAGACCGCGCTTCCTTGGAGCACCGGACATGTCTGGTGCACACCGGACAGTCCGGTGAATTATAGCACGCCGGCTTCCGAGAATTCCCGAGGGCGAAGAGTTTGAGTCGAAGTCCTCTGGGCGCACCGGACATGTCCGGTGCACACCGGACAGTCCGGTGCCTTCAGCCAGAGGTGCCCTCAGTTGCCTCATTGCTCCTTTGTTGAATCCAACACTTGGTCTTTTTATTGACTGAATGTGAACCTTTTGCACCTGTATAACTTATGCACTAGAGTAAACTAGTTAGTCCAATATTTGTGTTGGACAATTCAACCACCAAAATTATTTAGGAACTAGGTGTAAGCCTAATTCCCTTTCAATCTCCCCCTTTTTGGTGATTGATGCCAACACAAACCAAAGCAAATATAGAAGTGCATAATTGAACTAGTTTACATATTATAAGTGCAAAGGTTGCTTGGAATTGAGCCAATATAAATACTTACATAAATGCGCATGGATTGTTTCTTTGTTTTTGATATATTGGAACACATTTGCACCAAAAGTTTTGTTTTTTGCAAACTCTTTTGTAAATCCTTTTCAAAGTCATTTTGCAAGATAGTCAAAGGTAAATGAATAAGATTTTGCAAAGCATTTTCAAGATTTGAAATTTTCTTCCTTTGTTCAAATGCTTTTCCTTTGACTAAACAAAACTCCCCCTCAAATAAGGTCTCCTCTTAGTGTTCAAGAGGGTTTTCCATCAATTTTGAAAATACCAGTTGCTCCCCCTTTAGAGCACAAAGAGATACCAAATTTGAAATTTACCAATTTAAAATCATCAAATTTATAAAATTAGGTGGTGGTGCGGTCCTTTTGCTTTGGGCTCATATTTTCTCCCCCTTTGGCATGAATCGCCAAAAACGGAATCATTAGAGCCCAATGAAGTACTTTCTCCCCCTTTGGTCATGAAATGAATGAGTGAAGATTATACCAAAGTTGGAGAGATGATGCGGAGCGACGGCGAAGGATGAGTAGTAGAGTGGAGTGGAAGCCTTGTCTTCGCCGAAGACTCCAATTCCCTTTCAATATACCTATGACTTGGTTTGAAATACACTTGGAAACACATTAGTCATAGCATATATAAAAGAGACATGATCAAAGGTATATTCATGTGCTATGTGTGCAAGTTTAGCAAAAGAAATTCCTAGAATCAAGAATATTGAGCTCATGCCTAAGTCG
Organism: Zea luxurians; assembly: GCA_029449295.1. Taxonomy (NCBI): domain Eukaryota; kingdom Viridiplantae; phylum Streptophyta; class Magnoliopsida; order Poales; family Poaceae; genus Zea; species Zea luxurians. Next base: position 32,030,893 of record JAOPSE010000014.1, read on the forward strand.
GGTAAAAGATTGTTCATCAAGTGGCTTGGTAAAGATATCGGCTAATTGATCTTTAGTATTAATGTAAGAAATCTCGATATCCCCCTTTTGTTGGTGATCCCGAAGAAAATGATACCGAATGGCTATGTGCTTAGTGCGGCTATGCTCAACGGGATTGTCGGCCATTTTGATTGCACTCTCATTGTCACATAGCAAAGGAACTTTGGTTAATTTGTAACCGTAGTCCCGCAGGGTTTGCCTCATCCAAAGTAATTGCGCGCAACAATGGCCTGCGGCAATATACTCGGCTTCGGCGGTAGAAAGAGCGACCGAATTTTGCTTCTTTGAAGCCCATGACACCAAGGATCTTCCCAAGAACTGGCAAGTCCCCGATGTGCTCTTCCTATTAATCTTACACCCTGCCCAATCGGCATCCGAATATCCAATCAAATCAAAAGTGGATCCCCGAGGGTACCAAAGCCCAAACTTAGGAGTATAAGCCAAATATCTCAAGATTCGTTTTACGGCCGTAAGGTGTGATTCCTTAGGGTCGGCTTGGAATCTTGCACACATGCAAACGGAAAGCATAATGTCCGGTCGAGATGCACATAAATAAAGCAATGAACCAATCATCGACCGGTATACCTTTTGATCCACGGACTTACCTCCCGTGTCGAGGTCGAGATGCCCATTAGTTCCCATGGGTGTCTTGATGGGCTTGGCATCCTTCATTCCAAACTTGCTTAGGATATCTTGAGTATACTTCGTTTGGCTAATGAAGGTGCCTTCATGGAGTTGCTTGACTTGGAATCCTAGAAAATACTTCAACTCCCCCATCATTGACATCTCGAATTTTTGTGTCATGATCCTACTAAATTCTTCACATGTAGATTTGTTAGTAGACCCAAATATGATATCATCAACATAAATTTGGCATACAAACAAATCATTATCAAGAGTCTTAGTGAATAAAGTAGGATCGGCTTTGCCGACTTTGAAGCCATTTGCAATAAGGAAATCTCTAAGGCATTCATACCATGCTCTTGGGGCTTGCTTGAGCCCATAAAGCGCCTTAGAGAGCCTATAAACATGATTAGGGTACTCATTGTCTTCAAAGCCGGGAGGTTGCTCAACATAGACCTCCTCCTTGATTGGTCCATTGAGGAAGGCACTCTTCACGTCCATTTGATAAAGCTTGAAGCCATGGTAAGTAGCATAGGCTAATAATATGCGAATTGACTCAAGCCTAGCTACGGGTGCATAGGTTTCACCAAAATCCAAACCTTCGACTTGTGAATACCCCTTGGCCACGAGTCGAGCTTTGTTCCTAGTCACCACACCATGCTCGTCTTGCTTGTTGCGGAAGACCCACTTGGTTCCTACAACATTTTGGTTAGGACGTGGAACTAAGTGCCATACCTCGTTCCTCGTGAAATTGTTGAGCTCCTCCTGCATTGCCATCACCCAATCCGAATCTTGAAGTGCTTCCTCTACCCTGTGTGGCTCAATAGAGGAAACAAACGAGTAATGTTCACAAAAATGCGCAACACGAGATCGAGTAGTTACCCCCTTATGAATGTCGCCGAGGATGGTGTCGACGGGGTGATCTCGTTGTATTGCTTGGTGGACTCTTGGGTGTGGCGGTCTTGGTTGTTCATCCTCCTTGTCTTCATTATTTGCATCTCCCCCTTGATCGTTGCCGTCATTTTGAGGTGGCTCATCTTCTTGATCTTCTTGTTCAACATCTTGAGCCTTATCCTCAACTTGAGTTGGTGGAGATACTTGTGTGGAGGAGGATGGTTGATCTTGTGCACTTGAAGGCTCTTCGGATTCCTTGGGACACACATCCCCAATGGACATGTTCCTTAGCGTTATGCATGGAGCCTGTTCTTCACCTATCTCATCAAGATCAACTTGCTCTACTTGAGAGCCGTTAGTCTCATCAAACACAACGTCACAAGAAACTTCAACAAGTCCTGAGGACTTGTTAAAGACTCTATATGCCCTTGTGTTTGAATCATATCCTAGTAAAAAGCCTTCTACAGTTTTAGGAGCAAATTTAGATTTTCTACCTCTTTTAACAAGTATAAAACATTTGCTACCAAAAACTCTAAAATATGAAATATTGGGCTTTTTACCGGTAAGGAGTTCATAAGATGTCTTCTTGAGGATTCGGTGAAGATATAACCGGTTGATGGCGTAGCAGGCGGTGTTGACCGCCTCGGCCCAAAACCGATCCGGTGTCTTGTACTCATCAAGCATGGTTCTTGCCATGTCCAATAGAGTTCGATTCTTCCTCTCCACTACACCGTTTTGTTGAGGAGTGTAGGGAGAAGAGAACTCATGCTTGATGCCCTCCTCCTCAAGGAAACCTTCGATTTGAGAGTTCTTGAACTCCGTTCCATTGTCGCTTCTAATTTTCTTGATCCTTAAGCCGAACTCATTTTGAGCTCGTCTCAAGAATCCTTTTAATGTCTCTTGGGTTTGTGATTTTTCCTGTAAAAAGAACACCCAAGTGAAGCGAGAATAATCATCCACAATTACAAGACAATACTTACTACCGCCGATGCTTATGTAAGCGATCGGGCCGAACAAATCCATGTGAAGGAGCTCCAGTGGCCTGTCGGTAGTCATGATGTTTTTGTGTGGATGATGGATGCCAACTTGCTTCCCGGCTTGGCATGCGCTACAAATCCTGTCTTTCTCAAAATGAACATCGGTTAGTCCCAAAATGTGTTTTCCCTTTAGAAGCTTGTGAAGATTCTTCATTCCAACATGGGCTAGTCGGCGGTGCCAGAGCCAACCCAAGTTAGTCTTAGCAATCAAGCAAGTGTCGAGTTCAGCTCTATTAAAATCTACTAAGTATAGCTGACCCTCTAACACTCCCTTAAAAGCTATTGAATCATCACTTCTTCTAAAGACAGTAACACCAATATCAGTAAAAAGACAGTTGTAGCCCATTTGACACAACTGGGATACGGAAAGCAAATTGTAATCTAACGAATCTACAAGAAAAACATTGGAAATAGAATGGTCAGGAGATATAGCAATTTTACCCAATCCTTTGACCAAACCTTGATTTCCATCCCCGAATGTGATAGCTCGTTGGGGATCTTGGTTTTTCTCATATGAGGAGAACATCCTTTTCTCCCCTGTCATATGGTTTGTGCACCCGCTATCGAGTATCCAACTTGAGCCCCCGGATGCATAAACCTACAAAACAAGTTTAGTTCTTTGTTTTAGGTACCCAAACGGTTTTGGGTCCTTTGGCATTAGATACAAGAACTTTGGGTACCCAAACACAAGTCTTGGAGCCCTTGTGTTTGCCCCCAACAATTTTGGCAACTACCTTGCCTGATTTGTTAGTTAAAACATAAGATGCATCAAAAGTTTTAAATGAAATGGCATGATCATTTGATGCACTAGTAGTTTTCTTTCTAGGCAACTTGGCATGGGTTGGTTGCCTAGATCTAGATGTCTCACCCTTATACATAAAAGCATGATTAGGGCCAGAGTGAGACTTCCTAGAATGAATTTTCCTAATCTTGCTCTCAGGATAGCCGGCAGGGTACAAAATGTAACCCTCGTTATCCTGAGGCATGGGAGCCTTGCCCTTAACAAAGTTAGATAAGTTCTTTGGAGGGACATTAATTTTGACATTGTCTCCCCTTTGGAAGCCAATGCCGTCCTTAATGTCAGGGCGTCTCCCATTATAGAGCATGCTTCTAGCAAGTTTAAATTTTTCATTTTCTAAGTCATGCTCTCTAATCTTAGCATTAAGTTGTGCTATGTGATCATTTTGTTTTTTAATTAAGGCTAGGTGATCATGGATAGCATCAACATTAATATCTCTACATCTAGTACAAATGGAAACATGCTCAACATTAGATGTAGAGGGTTTGCAAGATTTAAGTTCAACAACCTTAGCATGCAACATGTCATTTTTGGTTCTAAGGTCGGAAATAGTAGTATTGCAAACATCAAAATCTTTAGCCTTAGCAATTAGTTTCTCATTCTCATTTCTAAGGCTAACAATAGAAACATTCAACTCATCAATCCTAGCTAGCAAATCAACATTGTCATTTCTAGGATCAATGCAAACATGAGAATCAACCTTAGCAATTAATTTAACATTTTCATTTCTAAGGTTGACAATAGTGTCATGACATATGCTTAGCTCACTAGATAATTTGTTACATTTTTCTATCTCTAGAGCATAAGCATTTTTAACCTTAACATGTTTCTTGTTTTCCTTGATTAGGAAGTCCTCTTGGGAGTCCAAGAGATCATCCTTTTCATGGATGGCACTAATTAGCTCATTTAATTTTTCCTTTTGTTCCATGTTAAGATTGGCAAAAAGAATACGCAAGTTATCCTCCTCATTTTTATCATCATCCTCATCACTAGATGTTTCATATTTAGTGGAGGACCTTGATTTTACCTTCTTTTTGCCGTCCTTGGCCATGAGACACTTGTGGCCGACGTTGGGGAAGAGGAGGCCCTTGGTGACGGCGATGTTGGCGGCGTCCTCGTCGTCGGAGGAGTCGCTTGAGCTTTCGTCGGAGTCCCACTCCCGACAAACATGGGCATCGCCGCCCTTCTTCTTGTAGTACTTCTTCTTTTCTCTCCTCTTTCCCTTCTTGTCGTCGCCCCTGTCACTGTCACTTGACATAGGACATTTTGCAATAAAATGACCGGGCTTACCACACTTGTAGCAAACCTTCTTGGAACGGGATTTGTAATCCTTCCCCTTCCGTTGCTTGAGGATTTGCCGAAAGCTTTTGATGATTAGGGCCATCTCCTCATTATCGAGCTTGGAAGCGTCAATCGGTTGTCTACTTGGTGTAGACTCCTCCTTCTTCTCCTCCGTTGCCTTGAAGGCCACCGGTTGCGCCTCGGATGTGGAAGGCTCATCAAGCTCGTTGATCTTCTTTGAGCCCTTAATCATGCATTCAAAGCTTACAAAATTCCCGATAACTTCCTCGGGGGTCATTAGTGGATATCTAGGATTACCACGAATTAATTGAACTTGTGTGGGGTTAAGGAAAATAAGGGCTCTTAGAATAACCTTAACCACTTCGTGGTCATCCCATTTTGCGCTCCCGAGGTTGCGCACTTGGTTCACCAAGGTCTTGAGCCGGTTGTACATATCTTGAGGTTCCTCCCCTTGGCGAAGACGGAAGCGACCGAGCTCCCCCTCGATCGTTTCCCGCTTGGTGATTTTGGTGAGTTCATCACCCTCGTGCGCCGTCTTGAGTAGGTCCCAAATCTCCTTGGCGTTCTTCAACCCTTGTACTTTGTTGTATTCCTCCTTGCTTAGAGAGGCAAGGAGGATGGTTGCGGCTTGGGAGTTGAAGTGCTCGATTTGGGCTACTTCGTCCGTGTCATAGTCCTTATCCCCTACCGATGGTACCTGTACACCATACTCAACAACATCCCATATACTTTTGTGGAGAGAGGTTAGATGAAATCGCATTAAATTACTCCACATAGCATAATCTTCACCATTAAAAGTTGGTGGTTTGCCTAATGGGACGGAAAGTAAAGGTGTATGTTTAGGAATGCGAGGGTAACGTAGGGGAATCTTACTATACTTCTTACGCTCCTGGCGTTTAGAAGTGACGGACGCCGCGTCGGAGCCGGAGGTAGATGTCGATGAAGTGTCGGTCTCGTAGTAGACCACCTTCCTCATCCTCTTGTGCTTGTCCCCACTCCGATGCGGCTTGTGAGAAGAGGATTTTTCCTTCTTCTCCTTGTGGTGAGAAGAGGAAGATCTTTTCTCCTTCCGCTTGGAGGAGTTCTTCTTCTTCTCCCTTCTCTTGGTGCGGGACTCTTCCGATGAAGTGCTCCCTTGGCTTGTAGTGGGCTTGTCGTCGCCGGTCTCCATCTCCCTCTTGGTGTGATCTCCCGACATCACTTCGAGCGGTTAGGCTCTAATGAAGCACCGGGCTCTGATACCAATTGATAGTCGCCTAGAGGGGGGGTGAATAGGGCGAAACTGAAATTTACAAAAATAATCACAACTACAAGCCGGGTTAGCGTTAGAAATATAAACGAGTCCGCGAGAGAGGGTGCAAAACAAATCGCAAGCAAATAAAAGTGTGACACGCGGATTTGTTTTACCGAGGTTCGGTTTTCGCAAACCTACTCCCCGTTGAGGAGGCCACAAAGGCCGGGTCTCTTTCAACCCTTCCCTCTCTCAAACGATCCCACGGATCGCGTGAGCTTTCTCTTCTTCTCAATCAACCGGGAACAAAGCTTCCCCGCAAGGGCCACCTCACAATTGGTGCCTCTTGCCTTGGTTACAATTGAGTGTTGATCTCAAGAACAAGTGAGAAATAAAAGAATGTGATCCAAGCGCAAGAGCTCGAAAGAACACAAGCAAATCACTCTCACTAGTCACTATGGTGTTGTGTGGAATTTGGAGAGGACTTGATCTATTTGGTGTGTCTAGAATTGAATGCTAGAGCTCTTGTAGTAATTGAGAAGTGGAAAACTTGGATGGCAATGAATGTGGGGTGGTTGGGGTATTTATAGCCCCAACCACCAAAAGTGACCGTTGCTGGAACCTGTCTGTTCGATGGCACACCGGACAGTCCGGTGCACACCGGACAGTCCGGTGCCCCTGCCACGTCACCATTGCCGTTGGATTCTGACCGTTGGAGCTTCTGACTTCTGGGCCCGCCTGGGTGTCCGGTGCACACCGGACATGTACTGTTTGATGTCCGGTGCACCGGTATGGGCGATCCTGACGTCTGCGCGCGCTGCGCGCGCATTAAATGCACCACAGGGAGCCGTTGCTCCGCTGGCACACCGGACAGTCCTGGTGCACACCGGACAGTCCGGTGAATTTTAGCGGAGCGGCTGCCGCGCGAACCCGAGGCTGGCGAGTTCCGGAGACCGCGCTTCCTTGGAGCACCGGACATGTCTGGTGCACACCGGACAGTCCGGTGAATTATAGCGCGCCGGCTTCCGAGAATTCCCGAGGGCGAAGAGTTTGAGTCGAAGTCCTCTGGGCGCACCGGACATGTCCGGTGCACACCGGATAGTCCGGTGCACACCGGACAGTCCGGTGCCTTCAGCCAGAGGTGCCCTCGGTTGCCTCATTGCTCCTTTGTTGAATCCAACACTTGGTCTTTTTATTGACTGAATGTGAACCTTTTGCACCTGTATAACTTATGCACTAGAGTAAACTAGTTAGTCCAATATTTGTGTTGGACAATTCAACCACCAAAATTATTTAGGAACTAGGTGTAAGCCTAATTCCCTTTCACATGCATAGGTTAATTTTGATGGGACCCGATAGGTCACCCTAGATTGTTTATCTCATTACCTTGTTTACCCCTGAATCACTTGGGTAGTTTGCTATTGCTTTACATGGTTTTGGGATAATCATTTATCATATCTATGTTCCAATTCTTTTGTTATTCTATTTATGTTCATGTCAAGTTCATTAATGTTAATTGGAACATAGAGCTTAACTTGAGAACCACGTGCCACCACAAGGGTTTAATGGGACGCCCTTGGCTGACTAATTAGGAAAGCTAGTGGAAGACTACCTTACCCGAAAGGGGCAAGGGCAGTAGGGGAGTGGTCAGTGTAGGGAGGTCCTTGGTTGATTTTGCTGCGATGGCGGTCAGACAAGAACCCTGCATTGGAGCTTCCTATAAACTGTAGCGGGTTTTCGGAAGCTAGTGGAACTTTGTAAAGGCCTCGTAGTGTTGCCCTGCCGCGCTTCCTAGGTAGAGGTGTATGGGATTCGCGACCCCTTGGCAGATGGGTAGCATGACTTGTGGGTAAAGGGTACAACCTCTGCAGAGTGTAAAACTGGTATACTAGCCGAGCTCACGGTCATGAGCGGCTCAGGACTCTCTGATGTTTAAATTATGGAACTTAAATTCAATTTGTCATTCGCATATGCATGGGTTTATTATTAATTTTGTTCTATTACTTTACTTATGGTTTGGTATTTACTTACACTTAGTAACTGCTAATAAAATTTTGACCAACTACTTAAAAGCAATGCTCAGCTTTAACCCCTATCATTGATTAGCCTTACACATCACATGAACTCACACCTTTGTGAGTTTATGTCCACTGGTTCCCCACAACTTGTTGAGCTATGATCATGTGTGAGCTCACCCTTGCTGTCTCACACCCCCCCCCACAGGAGAAGAGCAGGTGGTTCAGGAGGAGCCACAAGGCGAGGAGTATGATCTGATCTAGGTGGCGTTTCTCAGTTGACATTGGCGCCGACGATCCTTAGTTTGTTTTATATTTATTCTTTTATTTTGTAATAAGTCTTCCGCTATGTAATAAATACTCTGATTATTGTGACATTTATCTCTATACACTCTGTTATTATATATGTTGTCTTCTTGGCGCATGTATGAGATGCACCTGGCTTTGTTCCTTAAAGCCGGGTGTGACACAAACAATACTGGGGAAGCCCATGGAGACCTGCTAGGCCTAATGAAGCCCTTAGCCAGCAGATCATCCAATTGCCGCTTTAATTCAATCTGCTCCTTTGGGGCCATTCGATACGGGGCCTTATGAATAGGCTACGTACCCGGGATCAGCTTAATCTCAAAAGCTGCATCGCGCTCCGGAGGAATGCCTGGAAGCTCTGCCGGAAACACGTCAGCAAAGTCACACACCACCCGGATGTCCTGCACCCGTGAGGCTGCCTCACCCTCCACCACCATGGAGAAAAAGATTCCAAACTTCCTTGATCGGCGATCAGGAAGCAATTGCGCCAACAAGGATAGAGAGAACTTCGAGGAACTCCCCAAGAATACCACCTCCTTACCCGACGGCGCCTGCAATAACACTGTCTTCCAGAAGCAGGATATAACCGCGCGATACTGGGATAACCAGTCCATACCCAAGATAACATTGAATGCCCCTAAGGAAATCACCACCAGATTGGCCGAAAAGACCTCATCAGCAAGAATGACAGAACACCCCTGACAAACTGAGCAGCTACTAATGGAGCCATTAGCAGATCTAACCAAAATTGGGTGACCCAGCCTCTGCACCGAAAGACCAGCCCGCGACACAAAATCCTCCGAAACAAACGAATAGCTAGCACCAGAGTCAAAAAGAGCACGGGCTGCAAACGAATCAACTGAAATCGTACCTGTCACCACGTCTCCTTGCTCCCTGCCATCCGCAGCGGGTAGCACATAAGCTCCAGAAATACCCGCAGGAGAGGAAGCTCCCAGAGTGAAATTAACAGAAGAACCCCACTGAGCCACCGGATGAGGCTGGCGTGGAGCTCCAAACTGAGTCAGCACAGGGGTAGACGGTTCAGGAGTAGGCACAGCCTAATACTGAGGAAAACCCTGCTTCGGCACGAACTGAGAAGTCCCAGGCACATAAAGCTGCTGTGGAGGAAGAGGAACTGAAAACTGCTGCTCAGCACTTGACATCATGTTGATAGTGCCCTGAGAAGAGGAGGAAGTCACCGGCTCCCATCTGAGCTTCCCATTGGGATTCCTCCTACACACCACATCCTTGTGGTCCTGACTGCAAATAGAACACCTGCCACTCCACTAGCACTCTGCATGGCGATGCGCATCTCCACAGCGGAAACACACCAGCCCCAGCCCGGGCTTAGGAACAACTCAAAACCTCTGAGTACTTCCTCCCGAAGTACCTGAGTCAGAAGATTTGCCACGGTAAGGATGGTGGCGCTGATGCTGAGACTTGCCCCTCTTGTGAGCTGGACCTCCAGTGTTGCCCTCCTCGCGTCCTGGCTATGAGGCTGATCAACACCCGAAGACTTCTGCGACTCCATGGTATACTGGTGTTGCATCTCCACACCCTGCGCCTGCTCCACCGTGGTACGGAAGTCCACCAACGGAAAGGCTCCCAGTGCATGCCTGATAGAAGGCTTCAGACCCTGACGGAACTGGCTCGCCTTCTCCATCTCATTATAAGCCACATGAGGGACAAAGCGGACCATCTTGTTGAAGCCCACCTCATACTCTGTGACAAACTTCTTCTCCTGCTTGTAGGACTGCAAGTCAATCTTCATTTTCTCCAGAAAGGTGACCGGGTAGAATCTCCTTTCGAACTGCCTGATGAAAACATCCCAAGATAGGACTCCTGGTGAGGAGGAGTGTACTGCCTGCACGCCTCTCCACCAAATTTGCGCCTCTCCCTTCAGCAGCTGAGTGCCAAAGCGAACCTGATCTCCATATGCAATCTCGAAGACATTCATCTTATCCTCCACATAAGTCAACCAATCTGCCGCCTCGACCGGAGTACCACTGCCATCAAAAGAATCCAACTTCATGCCCATCCACTGCATCAGAGAAAGACCACTAACTGGAAGAGGCACCTCAGCCCCGCCACCTGGAACAGCACCCGCAGGGACAGCGCCCCCGAGCACTTCTCCACCTCCAGCACCCTGAGCAGCACCCGCAGGGGCGACAGGAATGGCTTGCCTCAGAAGGGCCAACTCCTGCTGCATGGCCTGCATTGCGGCTAACATTGCCGCCGGACTCATCGAGTCCCCACTAGGAGCTTGCGGACTACCCCGAGCCCTACGAGGCGGCATAGCTGCAGCCACAGGGATGAGAATAATAAGTAAATAAGATAGGCATAGCATCTCTTCAGATAATGTCAAAGCTAGCACAGACAATAACATAATCATATCAATAGCAAGACAGAAATCCCATCCTACATGTGCAGTGTGTCAATTTATTACTACTCCACTTGCTAGGACCTACAGCCTATGCTCCGATACCAACTGTAACACCCCACTGGTCACACACAATGGATAATACCACAAACCCCACCCACCAAACTTACTCAACACAAGAGATGTAACAAAGAAAGAATATATAGCAAAAATCCGACAGCACCTCCTTTGAAAACTAGCATAACAAGGAGGGGAAACATGAAGCTCATACAAGATATAAAGACATATAATTCACATAGTAGAAACTAAAATGCAAAAGTGGTAAAACTTAATTATGACCCAACTGAAGCAAAACAAATAGGATAAGGAACTCAGCCCACCCCAAGATAAACACTCAACCAAGAACAAAGTAATACACTAGACTTGACCAACTCTGATTAACAACAGTATTAAGTGGTGGTTCCTTTATTTAAAGGTGAAGTGGCCGTGCTGCTACATCCCTCTATTCCCAAGGCAGAAATTAGGTGCCTGCATCAAACAATGCAAGATGTGAGATAACACATCTCAGCAAGTAAACATAACAACAACAAATAGGACATTGTAAATCAACTGTGCTTACACAACCACGTGGTTCAGAACTTCTTTCTTTTTTTTCTGAACAGTAAATTGCAGCAAGTAAACAAGTAACTAAATACTTAAAGCCAAGAAGAGTCACCATGTACAAGTCCAGATTATCCACATCCGCATAATAGATTCCACACCTCTCCCATGAATGCACAAGGCTACAGATGCAATAATGACTTCTGCCTCCATATCTCTAAGGATATGAAGCTGCACCATACCCCTTCTCGGGCAACATATGGTGCTCAATGTACCGGTACGGTCGGACCATAAGATCGCGACGAAACTTCAATGCAATGGATGATGAGTGCATTATGCATGACAACATCATAAGTTCTTCCCAAATAAAAATGTACTAGTCATATACTTCCACCCATTCCACATAATAACCACTTGAGTAACATGACCAAACCTCAAACTCAACATATGAAGTCCATGAAACATGAACATTCTCAAATGATGGTACTCAATAAACAAACAAAATATGAATATGAACATAATAGCACAACATATTCAAGAATAAGACTCCTCATTTGCCAGACGGAATAACCATCACAGTTTTACTTGCCTTCACCGGAAGTTTGGGCAAAATCTCTAAGAACGATCCGGAAGTCCACCACCTGTTTTTGACACCCAACTTAGTGCACCAAATTCACATAAAAAACCTCAAAGACAACACCGCACCTACACGCAATCTCAAACCCCGCCGCGGGTAACAATTCTTCCCCCTCACCAACCAAACTGTAGCGGCGCTGTTTAACAATTCCATAACTTAAAAATTAAGACAGCAGTGGTGTCAAACAAAAACTCCAGAGACAACTACATAAAATTCCCCACAAGTTTTGTATACAATTTATGATTAAATTCTAACATCTAATTACCGCTAAACGGTCCACAAAATAAACCCTGCAATCTGTTTTTTCTGTTTTGGGCAGCGACATACTCGGATTCAAACAGCGATAACTTTTAAAATATAATTCTGATTCGAGCGCATAAGTACTTGTTGGAAAGATAAGAAAAAGCCCTACATGATTCTCATACTGATTAACACTAATTACTCCCGAGAAAATCCCAGAAACTGCTAATACTGCTGCTGTTCATCCTCCTGAAAATCTGTTTTTTTGGACAGCCACATACCCGGATTCAAACGATGATAACTTTTAATTTATAACTCCAAATTGAGCGCATAAATACTCGTTGGAAAGCTAAAACAAAGTTCTACATGATCCCCAAATTGATCCCCATTAATTTTTCACGAAAAAACCTAGAAACTGCTAGAACTTCCGCTGTTCAACCACCACCTAAAATTCTGGACAGCCCCCTCTACCCAATCGCAAACGCAACATCTAATCAATTGAATCGCAGCGCAAATGAACAAGGGATGAACACAAAAATCACCTTGGATTCTCCCCCTTTCCTTCCTCCCTTCTTCCCTCCACCAAAACGATTGGAGATTCGCACCACGTGACGATGATCCGAGCGGCAAGGATTGGCACCTTGGGAGAAGGAGATTGAGGGGGGGGGCTAGGGTATGGGGGTGTGGCTGCAAGAATTGAGAGAGGAGGAGATGGGCAGGGGGCAGCGGCCAAGGTGTGGGAGAAGTGGGGGGGCGGCTGCACAAGGGGGGAGGGGGTTAGGAGGGAGGCGGCTAGGGTTTGGGAGGATTAATGGGCCGAAACACCAATCGCGGCCCAACTAACCCACGCGACAGCTCCCGACCCCAACGCAAGCGTCAAACCAAATAAATTCTACTGCCCTAGTTGTGAATGTTTTCCACAAAATCCCAAATCCCCAAAACAACAACCGGATGAGGGAAAAAACAAAAAGAACAACCCCCAACTTCTCTTCTTTGCAAACCGGGTATCACAGTATTTGAATTTGAATTGAGTTCACTAAAGAAAATAAAAAGAAAAACAATTAGAAATTTGGAGAAAAACGGAAAACCAATTTTGGCCCAACTCATCCTAGTCCAGCCCAGCGGGGCCGCGCGTACGCGCGCCCGCGCCGCCTGACAGGTGGGATCCACCTGTCAGCGCCAGTTCCCTCGCCCGCACGCTCTCTCTCTCCCTCTCGCTGCCCATTGGGACCGGCCTGTTGGCGCCGATCCGTCCGTGCACGCGCCCATTCTCTCTCACTACACGGTGGGCCCTTCGTGTCAGTGCTGACCACCCGTTCGCACACTCGCCCTCGCTGGCCTATGGACCCCGCATGTCAGCCACTACTCCCTTCCCTAACCTCCTGCCCGCGCTCTCCGCTATGGACGCGCCCACGGCTACGTGTTTCTCGACCACGCCCCACGCCTGAGCCCTTTTCTAGAGCCCGCACCCACTCACTCGCTCCCCTCGCTCAGTTGCACCCCCAGCCGAACACCCTTGCTCTCTCTCTCGCTCTACGCGTGTGCCCGTGAAGCTCCAATGTGGTCCGCCATCCGTTCTATGGCCACAGTCAAGCTTCTGCCACATTTGTTTCCTCGGTGAGCTCTGCCTCTTCGCGAGCAACGCGGCACACCCTCTGGTTTGTCCCCAACCCCTCTGTTCACCCGGTCCGTGCTCATTGGCCTTCTCCCCGTGCAGCCGAACCTCCACCGCCTTTGACCTATGGCCTCCCTACATCCCCGTCGTTGCTCAAGCGCACCAGAGTCCCCTCTCGAGGTGAGCAACTCCCCCACACCCTTAATTTCTCGTGTACTGCCCTATCGTCCACGCAATTGCTCACTAGAGCAAGTCTGCGCCGCTGCTATGCCACCTCGCCGCAGACCACCACTCTCAAATGCCCCTACATTGATGTCGTGCCCACGATCGTGTCCGCCGTGCCACCCTGAACCTTCCTGTGCCCTTCCCAGCGCCCAGTGGCCTCCAGAGCGCCCGTGCCTTGTCTCCGGCGAAGCTCCGTCGTGGGTGCGAGCGACGCCACTGTCGGAAGTCAGGGAAACCTGCCGGTGCTTGTTGTTGGATCTCGGGCGTCCATCCGAGATCGGGTGGCCTAGGTTTAATTAGATTAGATCTAATCTCAACCGTCCATTTCGGATCTGGCCACTCGGGTGCGTGCCCTCACCCGCGCCCTTGCAGCTGGGCCCGACTGGTCAGCTAGCCCTGCCTCAGGTCGCTGATGCCCCTGCCCACTTGTCAGCCGCGCTCACCCGTCCGCGCACGCACGCTCACGCTCGGATCTAATCTCGGTCGTTCATTCGCAATCGTGCGGTCAAGATCGGCCGATTCCCCTTCGCGCGTTTGTTTTGTTAAATAGCCCCTCAGGTTTCTGAGATTCAACCTGGATCCCTGGTTTTCGCGCGCAGGCCCCTGTATTCTTGCAGATAGAACCCTAAACTTTTATTTAATCATAGAATTAGACCTAATTTATGGTTTTAAATTACAAAACTTGTTTATTTCATATCTTTTGCATATGAACTCCAAATTGAGTGATTCAAATTGTAAAATGTCCATGGAATTATTCTCTACATGTTAAAATTATGATCATTCATTGTCTATGCATTCTAATTTTATGCCTAGACTATAGGTTAGTTAAGGAAATGATTTATTTATTAATAAGAAAAATAAAAAATGAAAACCCTAATGGTAATGAAATGTTTAACTTAGTGAGATTAATAAGGTGTAATGTATGAATCTATCCCTGATATAATTTGTGTCTCATTAAAATAAGTGGAATTAAATTATGTAATCTATGGAGATAGATAATACTTAAAGGATCACAAACTTCTGAGTGTGCTAATTCACCCTAGAACCTAAGTTTACCTTTTGTATTTATACTGTTCTGTCAACTTGTGTTTCACTTGATTGTATATGTTTGATGTATTGTTCACTTGTCTTTATCCAAATGTATTGAATGCATGATCGCTTTATTTAGACAACGAGCAGCCTGTGGTTCCTGAGTGTGTTGCCGAAGATCTTCCTGAGCAACAACCTGGTGAACGCAAGTGTCCTCTGACCTACTATGTCCTACTTATTTCATAATTCATCGTCCCGCATTACTTTATTGAAACCTAAGAATTGACTAGTCTGTATTTACCTTATCCTTGTTTATCTTTTGGATTATTATGGTTAGCTTAATGCTATTGCTTTACCTTAATCAACAAACATGATGTGAATCTTTATGATACGATGTATCCTGTTAATGGTGATGTTCTTATGGCACTTTAGGGGACTCAGGCTGTTTCCTGAGTACCTCTCCATAAGGACCTGTTCGTTGAGTGACCACATGGGATAACAGTGCAACCATGAGGATGGAATGGGATGCCCTTAGCTAAATAATTAGATGAACCCGGGGGTGTAGTTGGCTTTGCCGGAGGGCCATCAATGGGGGCCGGAGCATAGTCCTCGCTCTGCTAAGGGTGGTGTCACACCCGGTTTTGAAGGTAAACCGAATGCGAACCATGTACGTGCCAGGATCAGAAATTCACGTACACAACGATTACATAAATGACACATCATAGCACAATGCTTCGAATAACAATAAAGAGTAAGTAATAATATTAAAGACTAGAGTCATTTACATAATATAAATCAAAGTACACAGAATAGAAACATAGCCAACGTAAATAAACCCACCATAGGCAGCTGACTGGGGGAGATCGCTAGCTTAATCCTCGAACTCATCGACGTACTGGAACTCCTGGAGATCTGCCTCGATGCCTTCTTCTTTACCTAAACATAGATTGCACCAAAGGCAACCTGGTGTTTTGTGAAAGCAAGGGTGAGTACACATCAACGTACTCAGCAAATGTCTTGTTTGGCTGAGGTGGACTAGCTTTATGTGGGGTTAAGCTCAAGCAGTTGCTTTTAGTTGGTCAAGTATTTATTATTAGTGGAAGCCAAGTTTTAGTAATAGCCAACCCGTGAACCATTTCCTCATCAAGGAACATCATTATCATCATCGAACCAAAAACCATTAATGGAATCATTTCATCTCGAACCATCTATATCTCTAATCAAAGAGGATCCCAAGGCCACTCTTAACCGTGAGCACGGCTAATATATCAGTTTCTAATTCTCTACAGAGGTCGCACACTTTACCCACAAGTCGTGATTCCCTTTCTGCCCGGAGAGAGCCACTCCCCATTGACCACTATCTAGGTGGCCTAGCAGGGTATCACTACATAGCCTTTACAAAGATTCCCCTGGTGCATAGCTGCTCGTTAGGTTTCGCTAGTCGTACAAACACAGTACACCTCCCCAAGGTGGGTGACTAACAAAACCAAATCGAATGAACCTCTAACGCCCTTGGTAGAGTGAGCACTACGCCCTGACCCCCATTGACGGTGCTTCGGCAAAGCCAACTATACTACTAGGTTCGTCTAGTTATTCAGCTAAGGGCGTCCCATTCCATCCTCATGGTTGCACTGTTATCCCGGGTGGTCACTCAACGAATAGGTCCTTACGGAGAGGTACTCAGGAAAACAGCCTGAGTCCCCTAAAGTAACACAAGCTTATCAGCATAATCAAGATACCATCGTATCATAAATGTTCACATCATGTTCATTATTAAAGTAAAGCAATAGCATGAAGCTAACCATAATAACCCAAAAGGTAATCAAGGACAAGGTAAATAGAAACTAGTCAATCCTTAGGTTTCAATTAAGTAATGCGGGACGATGATTTATAAAGTATGTAGCACATAATAGGTCAGAGGACACTTGTCTTCACCAAATAGATGATCAGGGCCTTCAATCTTGTAGAACTCGAAGAGCTTACTCACTTGGTCGCCAAGGCTTGATCGTCAGTTCACCGAAGCACGGAAACGGATCGCGGTCTTATCGCAACGCGAAGCGAAGACAAACATGTACAAGCAAACAAACACACACACACACACATATATATATATATATATATATATATATATATATATATATATATATGCATAAGAACATTACACCATGCCAAAGAGAACATAATAAAGCATGCAAAACGAAATAGAGCGCATTACTATGGTCACATGAGGAAAAATAAACGCGACAGTCAGAGCTACGGTCGACAAGTTATCGCGTGTACACTAAACGAGTATTAATCATAACATTTAGTTTAACATGATTATATTAATCGATATTTATTTAAAATGAAACTAAAGCTATCGCATAGTTTTAATTAGCTGACCACACTAGCAATTCTTAGTTAAATAAGTAATTTAAATAACATCAGCGACTCTAAGCGGGACGAATTAGCGGAGCGAGACGAAATACATAACGCGTGAAACAGCACGACCGCACGCGACCTAGTGCGTAGACCACGCGCGGCACGCACAGACAACGTCACGATGGTGAACCCAACACGATAGCGTGCAAACGACGTGCGACATAGTACGCTGACGACACACGAAACAGCGCGCGCGGCCAGCGCGAACGAGCATGCCACCACGTGCGGAACAGCACGTGTGACAAGTGAGAAAACTAAATAGGTGACACATTTATACTAAACGAATGTTAAATAAATAGAAAGTAGTTAAGTTAATATTAGCAATGTTAATATTTATTATAAAAGCCCAAGTAGAACACTACACATTTAATCTAGTTAAAATATTAATCTAATAAATATTAGTCGAGCGAACCTTAAGTTACTTATCTAAAATATATGACCTGACGAATTAACGTTATTAACATGAGTGTTTATAAGCGAAAAACAAATTATTATCACGCGTAGACGTCGCGCGACATACGCGAACAGCGCGACGACATGCGCGAAACAACATTGTGTCATGCGAGATAATGCGACTACACACACGAACAACACGATGACGCGCAAACGATGTTGCGCGTGAATAACAATAAACAAATAACTAATTAAAGGTATTTAAGCTAGTATTAATCAAATTAATTAACTTTTATATTTATAAAAGCCCGAGTTAAAAACTACAAACTAGTTTTAATTAGAAGGTCATTTTTGAATAACTATAGAATACCGAAAATGTAGATAATTAATTAATCAATTAAACTTGCGACATGACTAGATAACATTACTACTACAAAATCGACATTGCTACAGAGTTGACACGATTGAAGCGAATAGAAATAAGTTAATGGTGCATTATATATTGAATAGTTAACAATTCGTGGCTAATAAACAATTTTCTTAAAGCGTCCGAATCGTGACTCGCGCGAACGACGGCACATGAACAGCACGCGCGAACGTCGTGCGGATAAAACATGCGAGAATCACTAACTAAATGTTTTTTATACTAAACACTAAATAGATATTAAATACAACATCTAAGTTGTTAAAATCACATTACCACGTATTTACAATCGTATAATTAAAATCATAAATTTGATCCGATTGAGTATTCAATTTAATGACCGACAACTAAGTAGGAAATTAATTAGCACAGGGGGATAGACGCGGGATTCTCACCTTGCGACGACAGTGGACGACGAGGCAAGTCGACGACGTACGACAAGATGCGGATGCGGATAGGGATCGCGGAGCGTTGTGCAGGCAGCTGACGAGCAGGCTGCCATGGCTGCGTAGAAGCCGAGCCAGGGCCGGGCCACACCGGGGCTAGCGCGGGCAAGCCGCAAAGGCCGCTGCGCGAGACGTGCAGACTACCATGGGCAAGCCACGAAGGCCACTGTGCCAGACGCGCAAGGCCGCGAACAACCGCGCCGGGAGCACAGGGCTGCACCGCGGACGACCATGCTGTATCGGAGGGAGCACAGGGGGCGGAGCAGGCTGTACATGGCCGCTCGACTGCCGGGAACGAAAGGGCAGGGAGGAAAAAGGTAGACGGCGGGGAGTTCTCACCTCGGCGGACTCGAGCATGGATGTCGAGGACATGCTCCGGTGAGGTGGACGGCGTGGCGGCGAAGATGGGCGGCACGGCACCAGTGGACAACGCGATGGCGGAGGTGAGCGGCGTGCTGAGCGGTTGTGCGTGGGGGAAAACGAGGCGGGGGACGCGGTAGAGAATAAGGCGAGATCATGGGTGTGCAATACAGGAGGTTGGAGAAGACATACAGGGTCACGCAGACTGGGCATGCACGATGTGGAGCGGGGGAGCGAGAAATGCGAGGCTAGGCTGCGCCTGTGCACGCATGAGAGCACGAGGAGGCTAGCCAGCGAGCATGGGCCACACGTGTGCGAGGCCGAGTGGGATTAAGCAAGCTGGGCCACGGGCAGCGGGAGAGTGGAGTGCGGTTGGCGGCCTAGGGGCTGGGCTGCGCGCTTGCTGGTTGCCTGGTTGTGTGGGGCGCGCGAAGCTCGCGATCTCTAGCAGGCCGGTGGGGAGGCCGCGGCTGGGCCGCGCGATGGTGCTGGGCCGCGGGGGCGCGTTGGCTAGGGCGGTTGGCCGGGCCACGCGCTTGGGTGCTGGGCCATGGCGCAAGAGCGCTAGGGGAAGGCCAGGTGGGCCGCACACGCTGCTGGGTGGGCCAGCGGGAACGGGAAGAAGGCGCGGGCCCCAGAAAGGAAAGGGGGGAGGAAGCAGGTCGGGCCACCGAGCAGGCCGGCTATGGGGAGTATTGAGAACTACGTTACCACGGATCACCAGATTCGCTCCCTTCCCTCCCGTCAGCAGTAGAGACGCAAGAAGCTGTAGAGGACCCGTCTCCCTTCCCATAAGCACGACAGAGGAAACACATGAGACACAGGATATAGGTTGGGCCTCTGGCCTCTTTTCTCTTCTCTGTATTATGAGGGGGTGTACATGTTCCTTATATAGAGATGTGAGACCCCTCAGGGGCAAAGCAGGTATTTGCCCACATAACCCTAACTAGGGTTACTTAACACTCCCCCTTGGGTGAATACCGTGACCAACACTTGCCTCGTTAAAACTCCGAAAAACCTAGTGGAAAAATGTGGAGAAAGAGTGCATGGTGATACAAAATGCATTTGCACTTTGTTGCCTCATTAAAAACCTCATGTGAGAAACTTCAAGAAAACTCACCAAGGGAAAAGAATACAACAGCTGTCATCGGGACAGATTTCGATCCTCTAGGATCTAGATTCTATCGAATCTTCTATAAGGGCTAACTTTAGAAATGTGCTCCCTGATCCTTGCAAAACCGTATCAATAAGGCAAAACATCTTCTTCTGGAAGTATATGCACATAAAGATTTAGTAAACGGATTGCATATCCTTGCAAGGACTATTTCAGGAACTTTACCTCTACTCACTTCTAGGATATACGAGGTAAGTGCATGTATCAATATAAATAAGCCACTTTGACTAATGGTGTTCGATCGACTGGATCTATATATTTGATAGAAAGTTCCATAAAGGTTCACATATTGATCATCAAGCTCACGCCTTTAGGGCATAGAATATGACATTTATTGTCTCACGGTTGTGTTCAATATAAGCATTCACTCCCCCTAACGATGACATCTATCAAAGTCGTTACCCCTCATAACTCAAGCATATTCTTCAAGATATATGTCTCATTGTTCATCTGGAATAATGAGAATGGATGAGGTTGGGGTGCTATCATTTTCTATCTTACACCACAATTTATACATAGTTGTGCAAAGCAAATAACATGTCCTTCAATAGGACTTAGGGGATAATATAGTTGCAATAGTACATATTCTAAATATGACACATCGCTCGAGGCGTTCATCCATTGCAACACCTATGATGGTGTAACAAAAGTCCATCTAAGATCGTAATCCATCAGGGATTTTTCATCGATCAGATACATCTTTATAGTCTGTCATTCTGACACAATGGGGATATTTTGACAGTAACACCTAAACCTTATAGGTTTCTGCCATCATGGCTTTAGAGGATACCGTAATTCCACATCTAGTGGCAATTACCATGAGTAAAACTCATGGAATGCACGTGTGCTTATTCGGTGAACTTCAAGTCCTTTGGTACCTCATCTTATTCCTTTTCGGGTCTATATGGGTCTTTATCCCTTTATAGGGATTATCAAACATTGGTGTTTAACACAGACTTTATTTCTTCTGGAAAAGTTCCATCAAGGAACTATAATCTCATCTAGGAGATGTTCTCTCTACATAGGAGAGTAATCATTCATTAGGAATGTATTATCTAGTACGAGATTTATATGTTGCATATTTATAATTCAAAGATATGAGTCCTCGTAGGATCTCATGCGGATCTTCAGAATTCTATTAACTGTATATTTTAATTCATGTCATTTGCCAGATATATTACATAGTGGAACAGTGTTTATTCAACACACATGTGGGATGGGTCTCTTACAAGGCCACTTGAACCATTGCATTCACCACACATTATTTCAATAGTGCCCATAAATGTCCGAACTTCAAGCTCATGACTTTCATTTTGCGATTATTGGTTCAGCCTCGATTGCATTTATCAATGACCCAATAAGAGAGCTTCAAGCACTCATGCCTAAGACTTTGTTTTGGATCCCTTTGCAATTTATAGAGGCAAGATAGGTGTCGACACATTTGTCTCCCACATTTAATAATGATCTCCGTCATTTCCCAAAACAAAAGATTCATTGTTCTGTATTCCCAGCACTTTGATATTGCGCGCATTGCTAGGAATTTCATCATCAAGATGAACCTCTTTGTGAGGCAAATCACCATCAAGGTGAATTAATCAGAGGAGAGTTATCACAGACCACGTGAATCTGCAATCAGAACATATGCTTTGACTAAGGTTGATAGATCATATTTGCAGGCGTCCCCGTGGAATAGATCAAATGCCAATAAGTCAAATGTGGATATGATATTAATCCCGGGTATATCCACATCTACATCAGGTAGAAGCATTCAAACCAATATGGTTAATCCTCAACGATTTCTTGCAAACTCCATACACACAGGAGTACACACTGAACGACAGGTTCAGTTTGGCTTTCGTGCGTTTTATAGAATATTGAGGCATTACACTTAGATGGGCATTCCTCCCCCTAATGCCGAGATGTTCTAAAAGCATACAGATAAAATCCCTAACCACAATCATCCAATTGTGGCCAATGTATGCTATTGTGGTGATTTATTTGGGAAATCTTACGCACATTCTAGATAGGGGTTTTATGCAGTGAGCTTTGGACTTAGATTAATGTAGTGGCATGAATACTACATATTTGTCCTTCAACATGAAGGGTTAGTCTCAACATCCAGTGAGACACGCAACATCAAGTTGCTTCATGGTTACAATTCTGCAAACTTATTGTTATTACTACCAAATGCATAGTCAATCATTAAGATTTAGACTAATATGCGCAACACTATTTTATCCATAAGGGTCCTTCAGGGGCTCATGCATAACATTCGTCGTTTGGAGCCATTAGTTGACTTCGGATCAACAAGTAAAATGACCATCAGGGTCTAGCGCTCATAAGGACATTCACTGGTTGTATTGTGCTTTGAAGCACATAGGAAAAATGTGTGTGCTTATATTGGTAGTAAAGTGCATGGCATTAGGCCAATGCTACCAAGTAAAGATTTTTATACGCAGAGATGTATAGTCTAGCTCTTTTTTATCACTGCCCATGGTTTACCCAATTACTCATACCGCTCTAAAATTAGGTATCGATTTATGCAATATTTTTAGGTATTATACTTTTGAGAGAGAACTAATAACAATAGTCAATTATTTGTGATGCTGCTAGCAGGGCAAACATCTCTCCTCATATTATATACCAATTTGTTCTGTAAAGCATTATTTTGATCTCTTCGTTGTTCGACAAAAAGATAAGCTTTGGAATAGAACAGACAAGGCCAAGAATTCATTTTATCTGGGAAAATCACCATATAACTAGCTTTTGATGAAGCAAATGATGATAACTGCTTGGAAAGAATGAAATAGGACTGGTGTCCGCCTAGGATCCGTCTTCAACAACAGATAATACTGCTCTCATATGAAGGAGTCATCATGACTAGGGAGAATGCAATAGGTCAACATAAGATCTTTATATTTTTATCACAAATTATCACACCTTACAATCTCATGGTCAAGACTTATGGCTCTTCTGGTGCCAAGGACCAAGGACATATTAATGCCTAATTTAGCTTCAAGCTCTGTGTTGATGTGGGATTTCATGGCTATTTTTCTACTCTTCTTACTTCTGGTAGATCATATATAGATTATGGTAAGCATGTCAAGGGGTGAAATCCAATGTAGTTCTGCTACATAAACCCCAATTTTATTTTCATTCAGTATTGACCTTTACCATTTGGCTTACTGTATACCATACCAGTCAAAGGACTATCCCAAGTCAATTCAACGACTATAAGTATTTACAATTCTGAGAGATATATGCAACACAAGCATAGAGGTCCTAGATAGGACGAGTAAAGTGGTTCGACGGGAGCACACAATGGTTTTTCACACAAACATTGTGAAAAAATTCTCAGAATTACCTTTCGATGTACTCGCAACTTCGTGTTGCTAAGGTACTAGCCATTTATCTCAAAGTTCGCTTCATGTCGTTCAGCGACAAATAGCAATGTGCCAACATCTGGTTGAGCAATGTATGACTGAGATTCTAGCATTTATTCATCTGATAAGGTCTTATTGCTTACTAATAAAATCCCAATTTGTGATGTTTTCTGTGCCAAAAAGGCTTTCATGCATTAATATTGAATTTCTTCAGGTTACTTTGGGTAAAACTTTATGCACGAGGAGAGAGCAGAGATTTAACTTATCTGTGTTTCATTGTATTTCGATTTAATTTCCCAGATTTAATATAGTTGTTATGACCACTTGGTGATATATATAAATATACGATGCCACACAACACAATCAAACAAAATATAGAGCAAAAACAAAATTGTTTACGAAGGTTGCACATAATGTGACTTTAGGACCTTGAACAACCCACCACAATCCACGCGAGTACAAGCTCTAGCGTATTTGGCGTCAACGTGTGTGCGACCATCAGGGCTACGACAGTATAGCAAGCCTTTGTAATAAGCGCAACAGGCACAATTATGACTCGGTAATTGGGGTACACGATAAATCCACGCAACGTGCGCAACAGGCGCAATCGTGGCTCGTGGCAGACAGACAGTGCCTACAGGGCATGCGAAAAATACATGACTCGGCGATGCCTGTCCATCTCAACAGGAGTGGTCGGATTAAGCAAGAGTACAACATAGCAATCACATGATGCAGCCAAGTTCTTATGACACAAATAATGCGTCGTGTTGCCAGATCGCAGCCAATGCTTAGCCAATGCCATAGCTCAGCCAATTAAAAATATAGTCTGATCAACGTGTCTGAGTACCCACTATATCATTTAATCGCTCGACGTGAGCCCAAAAGCTCAACGCAACATAAATATTTAGAGCGATTTGAGTATACACAATATAACCTTCACATGCATTTTAATAATTTTCTGTTAATTATTTACTATGGGAAATAATTATTAATGCAGAAAAAATGAACACCATAATTAATACATGAACATAACACATCAGGTGTAAAAGACATTTCTCCATATTTAAGCATGTATTTTCTACTAATTATTTACTATGGGAAATAATTAATTAAAGTAGAAACTGCAAAAATGGTTTTGTCGGCGTTTCGGACCCGCGAGGACCGTCAACCGACCAGTAAATTTGTCGCTGCGTGTCCCTGTCCAGATGGGTTGATGCAAGATGGAACACAAGAGGGAAATGAGGCTTATGTTATCTCGCACAGGGGTGCTCGTAGTAGGGGTTACAAGCGTTGCGGGAGGGCGAGAACGAGAGATAGAGAGAGAGAAAAAGAGGGTTCGGCCTTGAGGCGAGCTGTCTGAGTCTACCTCTACCGCGTCTCTCCTACTCTGCCTGCCTCTGCTCGTCTGTGTCGTGCGCCCGTGTGTTTGTACGTGCGTTTTTCCCCTCTCCCCCTGGAAGGCCCTGGACATCCCCTTTTATAGATACAAGGAGATGACCAGCTGTACAATGGGGGTGTAGCTATGAGCTAACGTGGCTGGCAGAGAAGTGCCTTGAGCCCTGTACATGTACCAACGTGGCTGTCGGAGAAGTGCCTTGAGCCTTGTAGAAGCACAACTGGCGGTGCGGCATGGATCCTGCTGACGTTTCCTTGCTTCCGTAGGGGGTTGAGAGCAAACGACATCATGGGCGCACGCGGGGAACCATCATTACCTGTTACCAAAGTAACTTAGATGGGACACCGGTCTTGTTCCCTTGTAGCCTGAGGCGGCTAGCTAGGGATAGGGTCATGATGTATCCCCTGTAGCGTAGTTGATTCCGAGGCCTGAGGTCGGGTGAGGCAGCGACTCCTCCCGAGGCCTAGGCTGAGGTCGGGCGCGGATGTGACCCCTCTCGAGGCCCGGGGTCAGGCGAAGCGGAGACCTCCTCCCGAGGCTGAGGCTGAGGTCAAGACCTGGGGTCGAGTGAGGCGGAGCTCCTTGTTGCACCCGAGGCTAAACTCGGGAGTGGTCGCGACTGTTTTTAGTCTTTCCCTGGTGGTTGGCACAGTTGCCAGAGCGGGGTGAACAGCGCTGTCCTCCTGTCAGAACGGTCAGTAAAGGGGCAAAGTGACTGCGGTCACTTCGACCTTGCCGACTGAGGCACGTGTGTCAGGACAAGGTGTCAGGCGATCCCCGCATTAAATGCGCATGCGATACGGTCGGTTGGTAAGGCGATTCGGTCGAGGTCGCTGCACGACAAAGTTCGCCCGAGCTTAGCTTTGGGTGAGCCGGGGGTACGTCTGTTGGCAGAGGGGACCCTCGGGCAAGGACTGAATTTGCCTGGGACTATTGTCTGCGCCCGAGGCCAGGCTCGGACAAGGCGAGGTTGCGTCCTATGAGGCCCTGACTCGAACCGTGCTTATTAGTTGTTGATGGTTTGTTCCAAAGATATTTTTCGGCGAGATTAAGGAGCATTGGGGGTACCCCTAATTACGGTCCCCGACAGTAGCCCTCGAGCCTCTAAGGGAGTGTAGTTACTTGCTTGGAGGTTCTGCCGGATTTTTTGCAAGGGGACCGGCCCTTCTCGGTTATGCTTTGTTCCGGTGGGTGCGCGCGAGTGCACCCGCCGGGTGTAGCCCCCGAGGCCTCAGAGGAGTGGTTTGACTCCTTTGAGGTCTTAATCCTTTTTGTGATGCCTCGGTCAGCCTTGTTGTTCCCTCATGTGGCCTGGCTGCAGCCCGGGTGCACGGTCAGGCTCCAAGTTTTCAAGCTGGTTTGTTGACGTGGTCAACAGTTTGGCCGTAGCCTGGCGCGAGAGCAGCCCCCGAGCCTCTGCATGGAGCGAGAGGATGATCAAGGATCGTCTCGACATTTATTGTATGCCCCTTTGTTGCCTCTCTGCGAGGAGGAAGGGGGAAAGTGCCATGTTACTCTCGGAGGGCACCGAACATGGTGTTTCCAGTGAGTTGCTAGCGGGTGATCCGAGTGGACGCCTGAGCCCCGTTCGATAAGGATCGGCTAGTGGCCCAGAGGCTCGCTCCAAAAGTACCTGCAGGTGATTTGCCGGACCTGGACCCATTCGATAGGGTCCGAGGGCTCGATGCCTCCCTCCGGTGGGATTCCGTTACAAATCGTTCCCGCTGGTCTCGGAAATGTCCTAGGGTACCTCAGGAGCGTAGCCCGAGCCTCAGCCATATAACGAACATACCCAGGGTCATCCCTGACTCTGCGTGCTCTGGGGCGGCTCTCGAACCCTTCTGAGGGGCCAGCCTTCGAACCCCTGATCAGTAAAGGGCTCGGAGCCCGAGTGCTCTAGGGCAGTTGCCGAACCCCGGAGGGCGCAACCTTTGAACCCCTGATCAGTAGGAGGGCTCAGGGCCCGTTTCCTTCACCGAGAAGGATCCTTTTAGCAATATCCCCTTTCCCGGTCCCTGTGGCAAGAGAGAGAGAGAGGAGAAGGAAAAGGATATGAATTTAAATAATGTGGCACACCTTTTTTAACGCGGTCGTCATGACGGAGACGAAACGGCGCCCGCTTCGCCTGCCGGAAGTGTCGCTTGCCCTGCCAAGGAGTTAATGCGACGGGACGGGCGATTCGTGGGGCATCTACTGCGCGTGCGCGAGTCGTTCGAGGAACGGAACATGGGTGCGTCGTTTTTTATGCTGCGATAGAGGGCTCCCCTGCTGTTTCGGGAGAGGATGAGAACCCGTAGGTGATTGGACCGCTGCTTCCGCACGCCTGTTGCTGCAATTACTGTCGGTTCGCCTCTGGTCATATCAACTGTCATGCCTATCCCCGTGGCTAACTGACCCATGATCGTTGCACTCAATTGGCACTGTTGGGTCACGTGCAGGGCTGCCTTGAGTCGTGGCACTGGTTCTGCAGTCGAGAAGACGCGACATTGGCGCGAGTGGCGGTGCGGTTTCCTTGCACGTAGTAACCGTTGCGTTGGTTACATGACATGTGGGCCCGGGCCTCCATGCTGGACCGCCGGATGCGACGAAGCTGAAAGGGTGCACAACCGTAGCGTGGTTGCATGCTTCTTGCGCGGCGGCCCACCCTTTCGCCCGCTGGTTTCGGCGAGGATGAGGGAATGCTTATAACCGCGGGGCGGTTACGTGCTTCGCGTGCAGTGGTTTGCCTTCTTCGCGTTTCGGGTCAGCTCGCATGACGTGTGGGACCCCGCCCCCGTATCGTGGGGTGGGAACCCTAGAGCACGTCGGTGGAGACTTTGCCCGTGGCGCTTGGGGGTGCGAGTGGGGAGATCTGCCTTTAAAAAGGGATCGACTCCCCGGGCGGTAGCCATGCCTTCACACTCCTTGCATTCATCGCGTCTTTCCCCCTTCCGAGCCCCCAGATGGGGTGCACCCGTGTTGCCTTCTTCTTGTTGCTGTTGGAGGAGCGTGACCCTGGGGGGGTTGGCGCTCTCCAGTCGTCGCTCGGCTTCAAGGATTTTCATCACGCGGCCCGGCTGCATTCCCCCACCAAGGGTCATCTAGGAGGACGACCACCAGCTTCGTGATGGGGAAGGGCGAGCCGGGCCGTGGCCTCCCCCTGCCCTCACCTTCAAGGATGTTCATCATCCGGGCTGGGGAGGAGGGCGCATCGAGTTGGGTCCTGCCTCCCGCGTGGGCCGGTGACCCGCTTCTTCCTCCAGCATTCAGGAGAGAAGGGCATCCTCCAGCCCTGCGGAGGAGACGTCCTCCGGCCATGTGGGGGAAGGCGAACTGCTGCTGCTTGGTCAGGGTGTAGCTGTCCGTCCTCCACCCGGGCGACGGTCGCGCCATGCACAGGTCCCCCATGTCCACAGCTCGTCCTGCGCCGCCGGCCACACCGGGGGGGAGCGTACATGACGTCGTACGCCGCGGGGGTGGTGTCGGTGTCCCTAGACGGTCCTGTCCTCGCTCCCATGGTGAGGACGGGAGTGAGGACCTGCCGGTGCACTTTGGGGCGGCCTCCATTTGCCAGCGCGGTGTTGGTGCGTAGGTGGCCGCTGTCGTCGATGCTACCATAGGTGAGGCTTCCCACCGCCAAGGTAGTTGCCTCTGCCGACGAGACCATTAGTGCTACCTGCGAGCGGACCTCCAGCCCCTAGGCTTTAATGGCTTGTCCTCGCCCCTCGGACGGGGGACGAGGGCCTTTTCACAGTAGTGTTTGCCCTGAGGCAATCACTGCTGCTGTCTAGCCGCCCGAGGTGGAGGTCGTTGTCGCGCTGCTGGTGCAGTGGTCACCGGCGAGCCGCTTGGAGCTCGTTATCTCGTAGCCCCTCCTGTATGGAGGTTGTTCATTCCTGCGGGAATGGAATTGGGTCCCGTTTGTAAGGGAATGTAAGAGCAAAATGTAATTGCTCGGTACAGAGATATCTGCTGTAGGTCGGGAAAGCCACCGAGGGTGCTACCGACATCTACGTAGCATAGTTATCCCAAGTATGTGTGTTTGTTCTTTGTGGCTGCTGAGGCCTGAACATTTGGGTATAAAGCCGTGCTTCTTTCCTCTTGTTTCGAGCATTAAGACCTGTTCGTCGGTAGCAGAATCACTTATCCGAGCGTGAGTTACCTTTCGCGGAAGGTGATGAGTAAGGTATCCATATCCCGGAGGCGTAGGAGTCCCTCGGCTCGGTCGACCTTGCTACTCAAGGTCACTCTTGCTCATCTTTAGGACTCCGTTATCGACGCAGTAGAAATGCATGAAAGGCGTTTTGGTGGAAAAACTTTTCCAAGGAAAGTTTTCGGCGCAGAGGGGGTTCCTCCTTTCTAGACCCTGAGGCGACCGCCCGGGCCGGGACCCTTGCGGAGGGTCTGGCCGTGGCCGTCGGGTCTGCTTGGTCCGCCTAAGCTAAGGCCTCGCAGCAGCGTGTTTGGGCCAAAGGTTGTTTTGCCTGCTTTGTGACTTTGTTTCTGTCTCCATTCTTCTCCTTGCGTCTGAAGAATGTTGTCCGGCTATCTGCAGGGTTTGAGACGGCCCTTAACGAGTCCGTCAAGAACTGCAAGGCGCTTGCCGAGGCGGCTGAGCAGGAGGAGGCCAACCGCGTGGCCATGTCCGAGGCTATCTTGGCTTTCGGCTGGGCCTTTGGCCTCAACGACGTCCCCTCGGGTAGCTCCCCCCAGAGTCACCTGCGGGCCTTGGGCGGCCATGTGCGCAGCAGACTCCGCGGGGCGCTGCACCACGGCGTTAGGCGGGCCTTCGCCGTGCTCGCTTCCCACTACGACGTGGATCTGGAGCGGGACAGCGAGGGGTACTGCTTACCCAACAAAGAGGAGGCTGTCTTAGCCGAGGTCCAGAGGCTTGACGTGGCTGTCGAGGGCCCAAGCGCGGTGCTGGCTTCCTCCTTCGAGGTGGAGGTCCTTCCGCCCGTGTCGCCGTCCGAGGCCGGGCCAGATTTTGCCGAGGGTGGAAATGACGCCGAGCGTGCTGCTCCTCCCCCTGCCGATGTCTAAGCCTGCAGGAACAGTTTGTTCTAAGTATGCGTATGTCTTTTGTGGCCGCTGAGGCCTAGACATTTTCGTTGTTGAAGTTTAAAGCTGCGTTTCCTTTCCTCTTGTTTCGAGCCTTAGGACTTGTTCGGTAGCGGAATCGCTTATCCGAGCGTGAGTTACTTTTCGCGAAAGATGATGAGTGAGGTATTCGTATCCCAGAGGCGTAGGAGTCCCTCGGCTCGGTCGGCCTTGCCGCTTACGTGTCCTCTCGTCGTTTTCAGGATTCCGTTATCGATGTAGTCGAAAAGCACGAAAAGTCGTTTTGGTAGAAAAGTTTTCGAGCGTTAGGACTTGTTCGGTAGCAGAATCGCTTATCCGAGCGTGAGCTACCTTTCGCGGAAGGCGATGAGTGAGATATCCGTATCCCGGAGGCATAGGAGTCCCTCGGCTCGGTCGGCCTTGCCGTTCAAGGTCTCTCGCGTTGTTTTTAGGATTCCGCTATCGACGCAGTCGAAATGCACAAAAGACATTCTGGTAAAAGACTTTTCCGAGGAAAATTTTGATGCAGAGGGGGTTCCCCCCTTCTAGCCCCCGAGGGAGGGTCGGTTTTTGCTGAGGCAAGGCCGATCCTCCCTTGACAGCTAGACTTTATTTATGCATGTAAAGAAAAGCGAGATACATGAACGACTTGAAACATTTTAAGGGTAAAAGCGACGTAGTTGTTCGATGTTCCAAGCGTTGCTGTAGACCTCGCCTTGATCGTTGGCCAGCTTGTATGTCTCGGGCTTCAAAATCTTGGCAATGATGAACGGCCCTTCCCAGGGAGGAGTAAGCTTGTGGCGTCCTCGGGCGTCTTGTCGCAGCCGAAGTACCAGTCTCCCACTTGGAAGTCTCGGGGCCGAACCCTTCGGGCGTGGTAGCGTTGTAGGGACTGCTGATACCGCGCCGAGTGTAGTAAGGCCACGTCCCGAGCCTCTTCCAACTGGTCCAATGAATCCTCTCGGCTGGTCTAGTTGCTTTGGTCTTCGTAAGCCTTTGTCCTCGGGGAACCGTATTCCAAGTCCGTGGGTAAGATGGCCTCGGCCCCATAGACTAGGAAAAACGGCGAGAAGCCCGTGGCCCGGCTCGGCGTCGTCCTCAGACTCCAAACCACCGAGGGTAGTTCTTTTATCCACCGCTTGCCAAACTTGTTGAGGTTGTTGTAGATCCTCGGTTTTAGTCCCTGCAAAATCATACCATTGGCGTGCTCCACCTGCCCATTCGTCGTTGGGTGAGCTACGGCGGCCCAGTCCACACGGATGTGGTGGTCCTCGCAGAAGTCCAGGAACTTTTTCCCAGTGAACTGCGTGCCATTGTCGATGATGATTGAGTTTGGGACCCCAAAGCGATGGATGATATTTGTGAAAAACGCCACCGCCTGCTCGAACTACGTGCTGTTCTGTTCTCCCTCAACGCGCAGGGCCTCACCCTCGGCGGCCGAGGGTACCTCGGGCTGGGCCGAGGTCTCCTCGGGTTCGGGCGCGTCGTCGAGTTTGACGGATGGTTGATATATGTTCCTTGAGAAGACGTCCGGGGGAACCGTCGTTTGCCCTGAGGCTATCTTAGCCAGCTCATCTGCGGTCTCGTTGTACCGTCGAGCAACATGGTTGAGCTCCAGCCCGTAGAACTTGTCTTCCAAGCGTCGAACTTCGTCGCAGTAGGCCTCCATTTTCCGATCACAGTAGTGGGAGTTCTTCATGACTTGGTCAATAACAAGCTGCGAGTCGCCACGAGCGTCAAGGCGCCGAACCCCTAGTTTGACAGCGATGCGTAGTCCATTAACCAAGGCCTCATACTCGGCCACGTTGTTTGACGCCGGAAAATGAAGTCACAGTACGTAGCGCACATGTTTCCCGAGGGGCGAGACGAAGAGCAGGCCAGCACCTGCTCCTGTCTTCATAAGCGACCCATCGAAGTACATGGTCCAAAGTTCGGGTTGTATTGGAGCTGTCGGCAATTGGGTGTCGACCCATTCAGCCAAGAAGTCTGCCAAGACTTGAGATTTTATGGCCTTCCGAGGAGCGAATGAAAGTGTTTCACCCATGAGTTCCACTGCCCATTTTGCTATCCTACCCGAGGCCTCACGGCACTGGATGATCTCTCCCAGGGGGAAGGATGACACCACAGTCACCGGATGAGACTCGAAGTAGTGTCGCAACTTTCGCCGTGTCAAAATCACTGTGTACAACAGCTTCTAGATTTGCGGGTAGCGGATCTTGGTCTCGGATAGCACCTCGCTGATGAAGTAGACCGGCCTCTGAATGAGCAGTGCATGCCCTTCTTCTCGTCTCTCGACTACGATCGCGGCGCTGACCACCTGAGTGGTTGCGGCTACGTAAATCAAGAGGGCTTCTCCCGCAGCAGGGGGCACCAAGATGGGTGCATTAGTAAGGAGTGCCTTTAAGTTTCCGAGGGCTTCTTCGGCCTCAGGGGTCCAAGTGAAGCGCTCGGCCTTCCTTAAGAGGCTGTACAGGGGCAATCCTTTCTCGCCGAGGCACGAGATGAAGCAGCTCAGAGCCGCAAGGCATCCCATGACCTTTTGTACTCCTTTTAAATCTTTGATGGGTCCCATGTTGGTGATGGCCGCGATCTTCTCCGGGTTGGCCTCGATGCCTCGTTCGGAGACGATGAACCCTAGGAGCATGCCTCGGGGGACTCCGAAGACACACTTCTCGGGGTTGAGTTTTACGCCCTTTTGCACGCAGGCACCCAAAAGTTACTTCAAGGTCGGAGAGGAGGTCGGAGGCTTTCCTTGTCTTGACAACGATGTCATCGACGTAAGCCTCGACCGTTCTGCCGATGTGCTCCTCGAACACATGGTTCATGCACCATTAGTAAGTCGCACCTGCATTCCTCAAGCCAAATGGCATAGTAGTATAACAATACATGCCAAAAGGTGTGATAAAAGAAGTCGCGAGCTGGTCGGACTCTTTCATCTTGATTTGATGATAACCTAAATAGGCGTCGAGGAAAGACAGGGTTTCGCACCCTACAGCGGAGTCCACAATTTGATCGATGCGAGGCAGAGGGTAGGGAACCTTTAGACATGCTTTGTTTAAACCGGTGTAGTCCACGCACATCCTCCATTTCCCACCTTTTTTCTTTACAAGCATAGGGTTAGCTAACCATTCGGGATGGAATACCTCTTTGATGAATCCTGCAGCCATCAGCTTGTGGACCTCCTCTCCTATGGCCCTGCGCTTTTCTTCATCAAAACGGCACAGGGACTGCTTCATGGGTCGGGCACCGGCTCGAATGTCCAGGGAGTGCTCGGCGACATACCGAGCATGTCCGAGGGACTCCACGCAAAAACTTTGACGTTTGCGCGGAGAAAGTCGACGAGCACTGCTTCCTATTTGGGGTCGAGCTCGGAGCCGATCCTGACTTTCTTGCCGGCGTCGTTGCTGGGGTCGATGGAGACGGACTTAACCGCCTCGGCCGGTTCGAAGTTGCCGGCGTGCCGCTTCGCGTCGGGCGCCTCTTTGGAGAGGCAATCCAGGTCGGCGATGAGGGCTTCGGACTCGGTGAGGGCCTCGGCGTACTCCACGCATTCCACGTCGCACTCGTAAGCGTGGCGGTACGTGGGTCCGACGGTGATGACTCCCTTGGGGCCAGGCATCTTGAGCTTGAGGTAGGTGTAGTTGGGGATGGCCATGAACTTGGCGTAGCACGGTCTTCCCAGCACCGCGTGATAGGTCCCTCGGAACCCAACTACCTCGAAGGTGAGGGTTTCCTTTCAGAAGTTGGAGGGGGTTCCGAAGCAGACGGGTAAGTCAATCTGTCCGAGGGGCAGGATACGCTTCCCTGGTGCAATCCCGTGGAAGGGTGCTGCACCAGCCCGGATCTCGGACCGATCAACCCCCAAGAGCTCCAGGGTCTCGGCATAGATGATGTTGAGGTTGTTGCCTCCATCCATGAGGACCTTGGAGAGACTAACGTTGCCGATGATCGGGTCGACGACGGGTACCTTCCTAGGGTCAGCACGTAGTCGGGGTGGTCGCCTTGGTCGAAGGTAATGGGCTTGTCGGACCAGTCTAGGTAGACCAGTGCCGCTACCTTCACCGAGCAGACCTCCCGACGCTCCTACTTGCGGTGCCGAGCCAAGGCGTTCGCCACCTGTCCGCTGTAGATCATGAAGCAGTTATGGACCTCTAGGAACTCTTCTTCCTTGTCGCCCCCTTCTTATTGTTGCCTTGGTCTTTGCCACCTTCTGCCGAGGGTCCAGCCTTGTTGAAGTAGCGCCGGAGCATGTCGCACTCTTCAAGGGTGTGCTTGACGGGACCCCTGTGATAGGGGCACGACTCCTTGAGCATCTTGTCGGATGCGTTGGCCCCTCCGAGAGGCTTCCGAGGGTTCCTGTGCTCGACAGCAGCGACGAGATCCGTGTCAACGGCGTTGTGCTTCGCTTGCGCCTTCTTTCTGGCCTTCTTCTTCGTGCCATGCTGGACGGATGCCTCGGGAGCGTCTTCCTTCTGCCCTCCCTGAGGCTGCTTGTCCTTCCGGAAGATGGCTTTGACCGCCTCCTGGCCAGAGGCGAACTTGGTGGCGATGTCCATCAACTCGCTCGCCTTGGTGGGAGTCTTGCGTCCCAGTTTGTCACTAGGTCTCGGCAAGTGGTGCCAGCGAGGAATGCCCCAATAACGTCCGAGTCGGTGATGTTGGGCAATTCGGTGCGCTGCTTTGAAAATCGCCGGATGTACTCTCGTAGGGATTCCCCTGGCTGCTGGCGGCAGCTTCGGAGATCCCATGAGTTCCCAGGGCGTACATACGTACCCTAGAAATTTCCAGCGAAAGCCTTGACCAGGTCGTCCCAGTCGGAGATCTACGCAGGAGGCAGATGCTCCAGCCAGGCCCGGGCAGCGTCGGAGAGGAAAAGGGGGAGGTTACGGATGATGAGGTTGTCGTCGTCCGCCCCTCCCAACTGGCGTGCCAGCCGGTAGTCTGCAAGCCACAACTCCGGCCTTGTCTCCCCTGAGTACTTGGTGATGGTAGTCGGGGCTCGGAACCGGGCCGGGAACGGCGCTCGTCGTATGGCCCGACGGAAGACTCGCGGACCTGGTGGCTCGGGCGAGGGACTCTGATCCTCCTCACTGTCGTAGCATCCTCCGCGCCTGGGGTGGTAGCCTCGACGCATCTTCTCCTCGAGTCGGGCTCGACGGTCGCGACGGTGTTGCTTGGTGCCGAGGCGATCTGGGGCTGCCGACGTCCCGTCCCATGTGCGCTCGGTGTGGACCGAGGCCTCCCGCATGCGTTGAGAGGGCGTTGCACGATGCTCCGAGGGGCTCCTTGCCTCCGGGAGGCAGGGCTCTCGGCTTGTCGGACAGTGGCGTCTTCCAGGAGGCCCTTGAGCTCACCCTGGATACGTCGCCCCTCGGTGGTGGATGGCTCCGGCATTGTTTGAAGTAGCATCGCCGCTGCAGCTAGGTTCTAGCCGGCCCCGTTGAAGGCCGGGGGCAACATCACCCTGGCATCGTCAACAATGCGGCGCTGGACGTCCTGGGCCCGATGACGTGCTCCTCCAGCGAGTGCCCGGTCTGCCCACTCCTGCTCGATGTTTTGTCAGAGTTGCACAAGCCGCCCTGCTTCTTCGTCGAGCTTGGCCGACATCTCGTGGAGTTGCTCAAGATGTGTGTCCTGACCCCCCGCAGGGACTTGGACCACAGCTAGCTCCCGCGGGATCTCAACGCGAGATGCAAGTGCAAGGGCGCCATCACTTCCTGGCATACCAAGGTGGTTTTCTCCGTCGTGATCCTCTTGATCGATGTGGAAGCACTCGCGAGTTGGGTCGCAACCCTCGTCGTCAAGGCTGTGACCATCATCAGAGCAGCCGGAGAGGCAGCGGTCACATGTGGACATGAAGTCACGCATGGCACCGGGATCACGGAGTCCGGAGAAATCCCAACTGACGTCGGGGTCATCCTCTTCCTCGGAACCCACGGGTCCGGAGGTTGAGACAGCCGTCAGTCGGTCCCAGGTTGACCACATATGGTACCATGGAAGGTCAGGATATGCCCTAGCGAAAGCGCTCACCGAAGCGGGGTCGCTTGGTGGATCGAAGCCGAATCTAAAGGGAACAGGATGAAAAACGGATGGTACCTCTTGGTTGATGGACGGTGGCGAAGTCGCATCGGGGACGGATTGCACCGTTATCTCAGGTACGAGGCTAACGCCCAACAAGTCCTTCGTGAGGGTGCTGGCGTCATCAGCCAGCCTAGGGTTAGCACATTGCTGGGAAGCTGAAAGGGAAATGTGCCCTTGGGCCATTTCTAAGTATTTTGGTGATTTAGTGACCAACACAGGTGCCTAATTGTAAAATGGAACAAAGTACAAATCATGGAGTAAAGGTATGTTTCTAATCCGTAGTACATTGGTTTTGTGTACTAATATATTTGTCTAAGTGTTAGAAACAGGAAGAAAGAAGAAAAAGAGAAAAGGGGAGAGAATGACTTGGCTGTGTGCAGCCAAGTCTCAGCTCGGTCTGGAGCACCGGACTGTCCGGTGTGCACCGGACAGTGTCCGGTGCGCCAGGCTGACTCGACTCGAACTGGCCGCTCTCGGGAATTCGCCGACGGCGTACGGCTAAAATTCACCAGACTGTCCGGTGTGCACCGGACTGTCCGGTGAGCCAACGGTCGGCCAGGGCCAACGGTCGGCCGCGCAATCCGCGTGGGACACGTGGCCGAGCCAACGGTCGGAAGACGGCACCGGACTGTCCGGTGTGCACCGGACATGTCCGGGGCGCCAACTGCGCCAGATCTTCCAACGGTCGGCAACGGTCGTCTTCGCCGTTTAAGGAAACAAATCGGGCACCGGACAGTGTCCGGTGTGCACCGGACTGTCCGGTGCCCCCGACGACAGAAGGCAAGGATGGCCTTCCGGATTTGCTCTCAACGGCTCCTAGCTGCCTTGGGGCTATAAAAGGAGCCCCTAGGCGCATGGAGGAGAGATACAAGCAACCTTTGAGCATTCTTGATCATCCACACTAAGTCTCTGCGCATTCGTTCTGTGTTTCTAAGTGATTCGAGCTCTGTTCTAAGTGAGAACTCTGAGATAGTCTTGTGAGCTCGATTCTTGGCCGTGTGTGTGCGCTTTTGTTGTGGATTCGTGTGTGTTGCTTCCCTCCCTTACTCTGAGCTTTCTTTGTGATCATATACTTGTAAGGGCAAGAGACTCCAATTTGTGGAGATTCCTTGCAAACGGGATAGTGAAAGGAAAAGCAAAACACCGTGGTATTCAAGTGGGTCTTTGGACCGCTTGAGAGGGGTTGATTGCAACCCTCGTCCGTCGGGACGCCACAACGTGGAAGTAGGCAAGCATTGGCTTGGCCGAACCACGGGATAAACCACCGTGTCACCTCTGTCTTGATCTCTTGTGGTATTGTGTTTTGTTGAGACTTCACCTTAGCCACTTGGCAATAATCGTGCTAACACTTAACAAGTTTTTGTGGCTTAAGTTTGAAGTTTTTACAGGATCACCTATTCACCCCCCCCCTCTAGGTGCTCTCAATTGGTATCAGAGCCGTTCTATTCACAAAGGGACTAACCGCCCGAATAGATGGATCCTAAGGGGAAGGGTATTGTGATCAACGACAAAGAAAAGGAGACCTTCGTCAACGAGCCGAAGGACGACAAGCCTACCGACTCCGGCTCGGGCCATAGACGAAAGGAAGGGAAGAAGAAGACGAGGCGTATCAAGGAGATCATCTACTACGACGATAGTGATGAATCCACTTCTTCCCAAAAGGACGACGACAACGACTACAGGAAGACGGTCAATTCGAACTTTTCATTTGATTATTCCCGTATTCAACATAGTTCGAATTCGCATTTGCTTTCCATTCCTCTTGGCAAACCTCCACACTTCGATGGGGAGGACTACGGATTTTGGAGTCACAAAATGCGTAGTCACTTATTCTCTCTCCATCCTAGCATATGGGAGATTGTGGAGAACGGAATGAAATTCGATAGCTCGGATAGCCCTATGCTTATAAATGAACAGATTCATAAAAATGCACAGGCTACTACTGTTCTCTTAGCATCTTTGTGCAGGGAAGAGTACAATAAGGTGAGCGGCTTGGACAATGCCAAGCAGATATGGGACACCCTCAAGATCTCTCACGAGGGGAACGACATCACCATGCTCACCAAGATGGAGTTGGTGGAGGGCGAGCTTGGACGGTTCGCCATGATAAGGGGAGAGGAGCCAACTCAGACGTACAACCGGCTCAAGACCCTTATCAACAAAATAAGGAGCTACGGAAGCACGCGTTGGACGGATCACGATGTCGTCCGCCTAATGCTCAGGTCCTTTACCGTACTTGATCCTCATCTCGTGAACAATATTCGTGAGAATCCCAGGTACACGATGATGACGCCCGAGGAAGTGCTTGGAAAATTCGTAAGCGGGCGGATGATGATCAAGGAGGCAAGATACGTCGACGAAGCGTTGAACGGTCCGATCAACGAGCCGCAACCCCTTGCTCTCAAGGCAACACGAAGCAAGGAGGCGCTACCTAGCAAGGTGGCACAGATTGAGGCGGCTGGCCTTAATGATGAAGAGATGGCTCTCATCATTAAAAGATTCAAGACGGTGCTTAAAGGTCACAAGGGACAACCAAGCAAGACCAAAGCCAAGGGGAAGCGCTCATGCTTCAAATGCGGTAAGCTTGGTCATTTCATTGCTAACTGTCCCGATAATGAAAGTGACCAGGAAAAGGGGAACAAAAGAGAGAAGAAGAAGCAATACAAGAAGGCAAAGGGCGAGGCGCATCTAGGAAAGGAGTGGGACTCGGATTGCTCCTCCTCCGACTCCGACAACGAAGGACTCGCCGCCACTGCCTTCAACAAATCGGCTCTCTTCCCCAACGAGCGTCTCACTTGCCTTATGGCAAGGGAGAAGAAGGTGAGTACTCAAGACTCCACTTATGCTTCTTCTAGTGATAGTGAGTCTAGTGACGATGATGACATAGATTATTCTTGCTTGTTCAAAGGCTTAGATAGATCTAAGATAGATAAAATCAATGAATTGATTGATGCTTTGAATGAAAAGGATAGGCTTTTAGAGAAGCAAGAGGATTTATTGTATGATGAACATGATAAGTTTATAGAGGCACAAAAATCATATGCTTTAGAAGTGAAAAGAAATGAAGTGCTTTCTAGTGAAATATCTTCTTGTCATGAAACCATTGCTACTTTACAAAGTGTTAACCATGATTTAAATGCTAAATTAGAAGTAACAAATAAATCTAAGTCTTGTGTTGAAAATGTTACAATTTGCACTAAGTGTAAAGATTTTGATGTTAACACTTGTAGCAAACACTTAGTTTCAATTTCAAAACTAAAAGATGAAGTGGCTAGTCTTAATGCTCAACTTAAGACTAGCAAGAGTGAAGTTGAAAAGATAAAATTTGCAAGGGATGCCTATACAATTGGAAGACATCCCTCAATTAAGGATGGGCTTGGCTTCAAGAGGGAAGCCAAGAACTTAACAAGCCATAAGGCTCCCATCTTCGTCAAGGAGAAGGGGAAGGCCCCGATGGCTAGTAATCATGCTTTTATGTATTATGATAGGAGACATGCTAGAAATGCTTATAATCATGTTGATTCACATGTTTATGATTCTCATGCAATGTTTGCTTCTAGTTCTTCTTATAAGCATGGTAGAGATATGTGTAGGAGAAATGTTGTACATATGCCTAGGAGAGATATTGCTCATGTACCTAGAAAGAATGTTATTCATGCTCCTAGGAAAGTAGTGAATGAACCTTCTACCATTTATTATGCTTGTAATGCTCCCTTTGCTATTTGTAGAAAGGGTAAGAAGGTAGTTGCTAGGAAATTAGGGGCTAGATGCAAGGGAGATAAATCTTGCATTTGGGTCCCTAAAGACATTTGTGCTAACCTTGCAGGACCCAACATGAGTTGGGTACCTAAGACCCAAGCCTAAATTTGCCTTGCAGGTTTATGCATCCGGGGGTTCAAGCTGGATTATCGACAGCGGATGCACAAACCATATGACGGGGGAGAAGAAGATGTTCACCTCCTACGTCAAGAATAAGGATTCCCAAGATTCAATTATATTCGGTGATGGGAATCAAGGCAAGGTAAAAGGGTTAGGTAAAATTGCAATTTCTAATGAGCATTCTATCTCAAATGTATTCTTAGTGGAGAGTCTTGGATATAATTTGCTATCTGTTAGTCAATTATGTCAAATGGGATATAATTGCCTTTTTACTAATGTAGATGTGTCTGTCTTTAGAAGATGTGATGGTTCACTAGCTTTTAAGGGTGTACTAGATGGCAAGCTTTACTTGGTAGATTTTGCAAAAGAAGAGGCCGGTCTAGATGCATGCTTAATGGCTAAGACTTGCATGGGCTGGCTGTGGCATCGCCGCTTAGCACATGTGGGGATGAAGAACCTCCACAAGCTTCTAAAGGGAGAACACGTGATAGGTCTAACAAATGTTTATTTCGAAAAAGATAGACCTTGTGCAGCTTGTCAGGCAGGAAAACAAGTGGGAGGAGCACATCACAGCAAGAATGTGATGACCACGTCAAGACCTCTGGAGCTGCTGCATATGGACCTCTTCGGACCCGTCGCCTATCTAAGCATAGGAGGAAGTAAGTATGGTTTAGTTATTGTTGATGACTTTTCCCGCTTCACTTGGGTGTTCTTTTTGCAGGATAAGTCTGAAACCCAAGGGACCATCAAGCGCTTCCTCAGGAGAGCTCAAAATGAGTTTGAGCTCAAGGTGAAGAAGATAAGGAGCGACAATGGGTCCGAGTTCAAGAACCTTCAAGTGGAGGAGTTTCTTGAGGAGGAAGGGATCAAGCACGAGTTCTCCGCTCCCTACACACCACAACAAAATGGTGTGGTAGAGAGGAAGAACAGGACGCTAATCGATATGGCGAGGACGATGCTTGGAGAGTTCAAGACCCCCGATTGCTTTTGGTCGGAAGCCGTGAACACGGCTTGCCACGCCATCAACAGGGTCTACCTTCACCGCCTCCTCAAGAAGACGTCATATGAGCTACTAACCGGTAACAAACCCAATGTATCGTACTTTCGTGTATTTGGGAGCAAGTGCTACATTCTAGTGAAGAAGGGTAGAAATTCTAAGTTTGCTCCCAAAGCTGTAGAAGGGTTTTTATTAGGTTATGATTCAAATACAAAGGCGTATAGGGTCTTCAACAAATCATCGGGTTTGGTTG
Source organism: Zea luxurians (assembly GCA_029449295.1). Lineage (NCBI taxonomy): Eukaryota > Viridiplantae > Streptophyta > Magnoliopsida > Poales > Poaceae > Zea > Zea luxurians. The sequence goes on from JAOPSE010000014.1 coordinate 32,072,113, forward strand.
AAGTCTCTAGCGACGTTGTATTTGATGAGACTAATGGCTCTCCAAGAGAGCAAGCTGTTGATTGTGATGATGTAGATGAAGAAGATGTTCCGACGGCCGCTATACGAACCATGGCGATTGGAGACGTTCGGCCACAGGAACAGGATGAACGTGATCAACCTTCTTCCTCAACGACGGTGCATCCCCCAACTCAAGACGATGAACAGGTTCATCAAAAGGAGGCGTGTGATCAAGGGGGAGCACAAGACGATCAAGTGATGGAGGAAGAAGCGCAACCGGCACCTCCAACCCAAGTTCGAGCGATGATTCAAAGGGATCATCCCGTCGACCAAATTTTGGGTGACATTAGCAAGGGAGTAACTACTCGATCTCGATTAGTTAATTTTTGTGAGCATTACTCTTTTGTCTCCTCTATTGAGCCTTTCAGGGTAGAGGAGGCCTTGCTAGATCCGGATTGGGTGTTGGCCATGCAGGAGGAACTCAACAACTTCAAGCGCAATGAAGTTTGGACGCTGGTGCCTCGTCCCAAGCAAAATGTTGTGGGAACCAAGTGGGTGTTCCGCAACAAACAAGACGAGCACGGAGTGGTGACAAGGAACAAGGCTCGACTTGTGGCAAAAGGTTATGCCCAAGTCGCAGGTTTGGACTTTGAGGAGACTTTTGCTCCTGTGGCTAGGCTAGAGTCCATTCGTATCTTGCTAGCATATGCCGCTCACCATTCTTTCAGGTTGTACCAAATGGATGTGAAGAGCGCTTTCCTCAACGGGCCAATAAAGGAGGAGGTGTACGTGGAGCAACCCCCTGGCTTCGAGGATGAGCGGTACCCCGACCACGTGTGTAAACTCTCTAAGGCGCTCTATGGACTTAAACAAGCCCCAAGAGCATGGTATGAATGCCTTAGAGATTTCTTACTTGCTAATGCTTTCAAGGTTGGGAAAGCCGATCCAACTCTTTTTACAAAGACATGTGATGGTGATTTGTTTGTATGCCAAATTTATGTCGATGACATAATATTTGGTTCTACTAATCAAAAGTCTTGTGAAGAGTTTAGCAGGGTAATGACGCAGAAATTCGAGATGTCGATGATGGGCGAGTTGAACTACTTCCTTGGGTTCCAAGTGAAGCAACTCAAGGACGGCACCTTCATCTCCCAAACGAAGTACACGCAAGATCTGCTGAAGCGGTTTGGGATGAAGGACGCCAAGCCCGCAAAGACTCCGATGGGAACCGACGGACACACCGACCTCAACAAAGGAGGTAAGTCCGTTGATCAAAAAGCATACCGGTCAATGATAGGGTCTTTACTTTATTTATGTGCTAGTAGACCGGATATTATGCTTAGCGTATGCATGTGTGCTAGATTTCAATCCGATCCTAAGGAGTGTCACTTGGTGGCGGTGAAGCGAATTCTTAGATATTTAGTCGCTACGCCTTGCTTCGGGATCTGGTATCCAAAGGGGTCTAACTTTGACTTGATTGGGTACTCAGATTCCGACTATGCTGGATGTAAGGTCGATAGGAAGAGTACATCGGGGACGTGCCAATTCTTAGGAAGGTCCCTGGTGTCATGGAACTCTAAGAAACAAACCTCTGTTGCCCTATCCACCGCTGAGGCCGAGTATGTTGCCACAGGTCAGTGTTGCGCGCAACTACTTTGGATGAGGCAAACCCTCAGGGACTTTGGCTACAATCTGAGCAAAGTCCCACTCCTATGTGATAATGAGAGTGCTATCCGAATAGCGGAAAATCCTGTTGAGCACAGCCGCACAAAGCACATTGACATCCGGCATCACTTTCTGAGAGACCACCAGCAAAAGGGAGATATCGAAGTGTTTTATGTTAGCACCGAGAACCAGCTAGCCGATATCTTTACCAAGCCTTTAGATGAGAAGACCTTTTGCAGGCTGCGTAGTGAGCTAAATGTCTTAGATTCGCGGAACTTGGATTGAATTGTAGCATACATGTATTCATGATTTTGATCATGTTCCTTTCTGCATTTTTGTTGCTTATTATGGTGCTCAAGTTGTACAAACACTCCCTGGACCTCACAAGTCCGTTGCAATGTGATGCACATGTTTAGGGGGAGATGTGTTACAACTTGACCCTTTGAGACTAACCATATGTTTGAGTTTGCTTGTGTTAGTCACAAAGGAGAATTGAAAGGGAAAAGGTGGACTTGGACCATGAAAGACTTCCACTGCACTCCGATGAGGGGTAACTTATTCCAAGTCCATCTCATGAACTCTTATTGCCATTTGCTCTTAATTGAAGATTTTGGTGAGGCAATGGGGTTAAAGGGCCAAAATTGATCCCGTTTTGGTGTTTGATGCCAAAGGGGGAGAAAATAAAGGCCAAAGCAATAAATGGATCAGCTACCACTTGAGAGATTTTGAAAATAGTAGAATAGAGCTTTTGGTTTGTCAAAACTCTTTTGTTGTCTCTCTTGTCAAAAGTTGGCTTCTTGTGGGGAGAAGTAGTAATTATGGGAAAAAGGGGGAGTTTTTGAAATCTTTGATCAATCTCTTTTGGAATGACTCTCTTTATGCTTCAACATGTGTGTTTGACTTAGAGATAGAGATTTGAGTTTGATTTGCAAAAACAAACCAAGTGGTGGCAAAGGATGATCCATATATGCCAAAATCGATTCAAAATAATTTGAGTTATTATTTGAAGTGTTTTTGTACTTGTTAAACTTGCTTTATGTTGTGTTGGCATAAATCACCAAAAAGGGGGAGATTGAAAGGGAAATGTGCCCTTGGGCCATTTCTAAGTATTTTGGTGATTTAGTGACCAACACAGGTGCCTAATTGTAAAATGGAACAAAGTACAAATCATGGAGTAAAGGTATGTTTCTAATCCGTAGTACATTGGTTTTGTGTACTAATATATTTGTCTAAGTGTTAGAAACAGGAAGAAAGAAGAAAAAGAGAAAAGGGGAGAGAATGACTTGGCTGTGTGCAGCCAAGTCTCAGCTCGGTCTGGAGCACCGGACTGTCCGGTGTGCACCGGACAGTGTCCGGTGCGCCAGGCTGACTCGACTCGAACTGGCCGCTCTCGGGAATTCGCCGACGGCGTACGGCTAAAATTCACCGGACTGTCCGGTGTGCACCGGACTGTCCGGTGAGCCAACGGTCGGCCAGGGCCAACGGTCGGCCGCGCAATCCGCGTGGGACACGTGGCCGAGCCAACGGTCGGAAGACGGCACCGGACTGTCCGGTGTGCACCGGACATGTCCGGGGCGCCAACTGCGCCAGATCTTCCAACGGTCGGCAACGGTCGTCTTCGCCGTTTAAGGAAACAAATCGGGCACCGGACAGTGTCCGGTGTGCACCGGACTGTCCGGTGCCCCCGACGACAGAAGGCAAGGATGGCCTTCCGGATTTGCTCTCAACGGCTCCTAGCTGCCTTGGGGATATAAAAGGAGCCCCTAGGCGCATGGAGGAGAGATACAAGCAACCTTTGAGCATTCTTGATCATCCACACTAAGTCTCTGCGCATTCGTTCTGTGTTTCTAAGTGATTCGAGCTCTGTTCTAAGTGAGAACTCTGAGATAGTCTTGTGAGCTCGATTCTTGGCCGTGTGTGTGTGCTTTTGTTGTGGATTCGTGTGTGTTGCTTCCCTCCCTTACTCTGAGCTTTCTTTGTGATCATATACTTGTAAGGGCAAGAGACTCCAATTTGTGGAGATTCCTTGCAAACGGGATAGTGAAAGGAAAAGCAAAACACCGTGGTATTCAAGTGGGTCTTTGGACCGCTTGAGAGGGGTTGATTGCAACCCTCGTCCGTCGGGACGCCACAACGTGGAAGTAGGCAAGCATTGGCTTGGCCGAACCACGGGATAAACCACTGTGTCACCTCTGTCTTGATCTCTTGTGGTATTGTGTTTTGTTGAGACTTCACCTTAGCCACTTGGCAATAATCGTGCTAACACTTAACAAGTTTTTGTGGCTTAAGTTTGAAGTTTTTACAGGATCACCTATTCACCCCCCCCCCTCTAGGTGCTCTCAGAAGCGACACCCGCCATTGTCTCAGGCGTGAGGGCAACACCCGACATGTCCCCCGCAGGGGTGCCGGCGTCGTCGACTCGCTCTGGTTCGACAGCTGATGAGGTGCCACCTCCGGCCTGGTCACGGTTGCCCCGTCTCCTCCTCCTCCGGTGAGGAGGGTGGCGGGGCAACCCGGGTGTTCCTCTTCTACCATGGGGAGATGCCGCCATCGAGTTCGCCTCTGCCGGGCGAGCCGACGACCGTTGTTGTGCTGCGGGGGGAGCAGTACCATGTCGTAGCCGCCATCGAGGGACATGAACTCGAGACTCCCGAAGCGGAGCACCGTCCCGAGCTGGAGAAGCTACTAAAAGCTATCCATCTGGAACTCAACGAGAAAGTGTTCGTTAACACGCAGCAGTCCCCTACCTGGCGCGCCAACTGTCGGCGTTTCGGACCCGTGAGGACCGTCAACCGACCAGTAAATTTGTCGCTGCGTGTCCCTCCCCAGATGGGTTGATGCAAGATGGAATACAAGAGGGAAATGAGGCTTATGTTATCTCGCACCGGGGTGCTCATAGTAGGGGTTACAAGCGTTGCAGGAGAGCGAGAACGAGAGAGAGAGAGAGAAAGAGAGGGTTCGACCTTGAGGCAAGCTATCTGAGTCTGCCTCTACCGCGTCTCTCCTACTCTACCTGCCTCCGCTCGTCTGCGTCGTGCGCCCGTGTGTTTGTACGTGCGTTTTTTCCGTCTCCCTCCCTCTGGAAGGCCCTGGACATCCCCTTTTATAGATACAAGGAGATGCCCAGCTGTACAATGGGGGTGTAGCTATGAGCTAATGTGGCTGGCAGAGAAGTGCCTTGAGCCCTATACACGTAACAACGTGGCCGTCGGAGAAGTGCCTTGAGCCCTGTAGAAGCACAGCTAGCGGTGCGGCATGGATCCTGCTGACGTTTCCTTGCTTCCGTAGGGGGTTGAGAGCAAACGATGTCATGGGCGCACACGGGGAACCATCATTACCTGTTAACGGAGTAACTTAGATGGGACACCGGTCTTGTTCCCTCGTAGCCTGAGGCAGCTAGCTAGGGATAGGGTCATGATGTATCCCCTATAGCGTAGTTGATTCCGAGGCCTGAGGTCGGGCGAGGCGGCGACTCCTCCCGAGGCCTAAGCTGAGGTCGGGCGCGGATGTGACCCCTCTCAAGGCCGAGGCTGCGGTCGAGGCCCGAGGTCGGGCGAAGCAGAGACCTCCTCCCGAGGCCGAGGCTGAGGTCGAGACCTGGGGTCAGGCGAGGTGGAGCTCCTTGTTGCGCCTGAGGCTGAACTCAGGAGTGGCCACGACTGTTGTTAGTCTTTCCCTGGTGGTTGGCACAGTTGCCGGAGCGGGATGAACAGCGCTGTCCTCCTGTTAGAACGGTCAGTAAAGGGGCGAAGTGACTGCGGTCACTTCGACCTTGCCGACTGAGGCACGCGTGTCAGGACAAGGTGTCAGGCGATCCCCGCATTAAATGCGCATGCGATACGGTAAGTTGGTAAGGCGATTCGGTCGAGGTCGTTGCACGACAAAGTTTGCCTGAGCTTAGCCTTGGGTGAGCCGGGGGTGCGTCTGTTGGCAGAGGGGACCCTCGGGCGAGGCGTGAATTTGCCCGGGACTATTGTCTGCGCCCGAGGCCAGGCTCGGACGAGGCGAGGTCGCGTCCTACGAGGCCCTGACTCGAACCGTGCTTATTAGTTGTTGATGGTTTGTTCTGAAGATGTTTTTCGGCCATGTTAAGGAGCATTGGGGGTACCCCTAATTACGGTCCTCGACAGGTTTATTCTATTTATTATTTGCTACAGGAAATAAATAGAATAAACAACATAGAGCATGTACATAAATTAAAAAAATGTACAAAAGTTTATTGATTCAGCGTGTATTTACGAAAAAAATAGTAACTTTTTTGTTCTTCATAAACGTACGGCTAGGCAACTTTGACCGGACTTTAGAAATTGGCTAACTGCCTTGACCGGATGAACAACAGCTCCTTTCTTTTTTCTGCATGTGTGGCCACAATAGGCATGCATGGCTGCATGGAAATGAAAGTGCCGCTACTCACTACACGTGCATGCATTGGAGACGATTGTGCATGCATGTGACCGGGTCAGACGGTTGTGCATGCCTCCCAACTGGTGCGTATAACCACCACTCCACCAGCCTTGCACCTTTTTCTCGTGAGCTATTACTGGATGCGCGTGGACGACGCTGCACCTGATCCCGAGTTTGACAACGGGCGACGGGATGCCTGCACGCGGCTCGAGTGACATCGCGAGGGGTACGCCAGGTCACGGAGGGCGCTACCATCGCGTGCAGCGGGTGGGACCAGCACGGCTGCGCGGGGAAGTGCGTGGGCGAGGCTTCGCACGAGCTTGTGGAGCAGAGGCCAAAGCTTCGTGTGTCCACTTCCGAGCGCCGCCGTGCAGGGCGGTCGTGCGTTAAAGTCAATGCCCACTGTTAGATTCGATCTCATCTTCCGGTGAGAGCTAGCTGCCACGAGTGCAGTGCTTCCAGCACGGACGCAGCACCACGATGGAGACAACAAATTTGTGGCGCATAGATCACACCAGCAGATCAAGAAAACATACCGCTCTATTGCGTAGAGGGAGAATCGAAGCCTATCGCGCAGGACAGTTCGGCTAGGCCAAAGACCTGCCAGCTTGACGGAGAGTTGATGTAGATCTGATCTAGCCACAGCAACGTCGAGGTAGAGCATGCTGATAACGTATTGAGAACTACATTACCACGGATCACCAGATCCGCTCCCTTCCCTCCTGTCAGCAGTAGAGACGCAAGAAGCTCTAGAGGACCTGTCTCCCTTCCCATAAGCACGACAGAGGAAACACACGAGACACAGGATATAGGGTTGGGCCTCTGACCTCTTTCTCTTCTCTGTATTATGAGGGGGTGTACATGTTGCTTATATAGACATGTGAGACCCCTCAGGGGCAAAGCAGGTATTTGCCCACATAATCCTAACTAGGGATACTTAACAGGGAGGAGCTAGGGTGGGCTTTTCCCTTTTCTTTCCTATTTCTTTATTTCCGCGTCTTTCTATTTGAATTTAGCTCTACCTTTTAAATTCAAAATCAACATGTTTCATGAGTTTAAATGGAGGCACAACAACTCAAAACCTCATACAAAATTAGGTGCTCCAGTATGTGATGCAACCACAATAATTTCCCTAGGGTTTTGAACAAATACTACGATTAATACTTATATAGTACAAAATAACTATTCAATATTTAGAAAAAGAGAAGTAAATCAAAGAAAGGAGAGGGTAACACCTGAATTTGGTGGATATTAGAAAATAAAATTTATACCCCCAAATTTAGAGTGTTACAGGTGGGTGCCGAGGCTCATTTGATTTGGTTTTGTTAGTCACCCACCTTTGGGAGGTGTACTGTGTTACTACGACTGGCGAAACCTAACGAGCAGCTATGCACCAGGGGAGTCTTTGTAAAGGCTACGTAGTGTATCCCTGGCCATTCACCACGGTAATGAAGATCGGGTTTGTACAACCCAGGCTGGAAAGGGATCACGACTCGTGGGTAAAGTGTGCAAGCTCTGCAGAGTGTTAGAAACTGGTATATCAGTTGTGCTCACGGTTAAGAGTAGCCTTGGGATCCTCTTTGATTAGAAGAACTCTGGATACTTTATGATGATGGTAACTATTGATGACAATAACTCTGATCTCTGGTATTTCCTCTTTCTAATACTCAAATATGTATACCAAGAATATAGTGAGGTATCCTTATTTTATGTGCCAATTTTGCATCATAAAAAGAGCACACATATAATTGAGAGTGATTAATTAAAACCAATGATACCAAAATAAAAGAAAATGCATCATGTGGAGTTTATATGTTTGTGCATTAAATAAAATAACAATAATAATAATAATAATAAGGATAATAAGATAATAAATACTAGTAGTTAAATCAAACCCTAACTTAAAATTAGGGTTTTTGAAAATAAGAAGAAGAGAAATGATATAAAAATATAAATGATATAATTATATTTCAAGAATTGGTATTCTTAACTTCACAAAAGTAATAGAGATTAATGTAGCACAAGTTTGACTTCAAAATTCAAATTCAAATTAAACCTAGCAAGGAAGAAAGGAAAATAGAAAGAAAAGATAAAAAGAAAGAGAATAAAAGCTTCTTAGGCCTCGGAACTCCAACCGGCCCACCTTCTGGTTTACTCGTGCGCGGCCCAGTTGCACTCCAGTGCCGACAGATGGGACCACCGTGTCAGCCCTCGTGCACGCGCTCCTCCCCACTTTGGCTGCTGATGGATGGGGCCCACTACTAACCCCCCCCCCCCACGTTCACCAGCTTCGCCCGCCATGCCGAGGAACGCGGCCAGCGCTTTTCCTCCGTCGAGAATTCGCGGGTGCGGATTGACCTGGCCTCCCGCCCGGACTGAGTATAAGTAGATCGCGCACGCGCTCCCTTCCCTCTCCCTTCTTTATCCCCAATTTCTTGTCACCACCAGACGCCGCCGCGACGCATAGGTCGCCGCCGCCATGGACCCGCACCTTCACTGACGTTCTGGAGTTCGCGTGGGGCCGGAGCTACTCGTTGGGGTTCGTGGGTCGTGTAGGAGGAAGGAATTGAGACAAGCGTGCCTAGGGGCTCTGGTGAATTCCTCGTTGTCGAAGCACTTCCGCCGTGCGCCGCGGGCAGGGCGGAACTCTGTTCGATCTCTGGAAATTACCTCACCAGCGCTCCCGCATCTTTGTTATCTGCGTTAAGTAGCGTTTTGTGCAAGCATCGTGAGCTAGAGGCGTAGATCGAGGGCGCCGGCAATGGCGCCGCCGTGTTTGAAGCCACGCCATCGCGGAGTTTTTTTTGCGCCGTTGGAGTCCGGTCGGGTTAGGGAAGATCGCCTCAGCCGTTGATCCGCGCGTGTGTGGCCCCGATTGAATCCAAGCGTACCCCCTTCGGCTGAGTAATCGTGCACCATTCGATTTCGATTGACCGGTAGTAAAACCCGTGTAGGCGTTTTAAATCTGTAGCGTTGGATCGAGATCCGATGACCACCGTAGCATACCGTTCGCGATGTTACGGATTTAATCTGGGCGCCTCATCTCAGATCGGACGGCTTAGAATAAACCAAACTGGTAGTTGTGTCTCTTTTGCTAAAGAGTCCCTAAGGAACTCACCAATCAACCCGCCATCCAGTGGGTTCTATTCGCTGTGTCTCGGGGATCTTACCCCGAGACCCCTGAGTTTTCCAGGAATTGAGGCCTAATCCAAAGAAGATTAAAAATAGAGAAATAATTATAGAAATTCATTTTAATACAAAAACAAATCTAGAAACTTGTAAAATGAATAGAAAATTCATTTTAGCTCCAAATTGAACCATTCTAATTTCTAAAATTTTGTAATACTATTGTCTATCATTTAGTGTCTCTGTTTTGATATGAAAATAGTAAGAAAATTAATTTCTCATTTAATCCTATTTCAAGCACATTAAACCTTAGGAAATCCATAACTTGAAATCTATAACTCCAAATTTAATGATTCCAGTTCCTATGATCTCATTTTAATGTGTATATTTTTATTGTATATTTTATTTATCTGTTTGATGTGATGTTAATTGATGCTACACTATGTATGTATTGTGTTGATGTGAGTAGACGAGCAAGCCACTGTGGATTCTGAGGTTCAGCAAGTAGAAGTAGCTGAGCAGGAGCTCATTGAAGGCAAGTTGTGCTCTTGATCACTTACTTTTCCCAGCCATGCTCTTATTAATTATAATGATCTGCATAGGTTAATTTTGATGGGACCCATTAGTTATACCTTGTTCACCATTGAAATATTTTTGGGTAGTACCTGCTATTGCTTTTTATGGATTTGGGTATGGAGATACACTATTTATGATTACTCTTTTATTATCTTTTTATTATTATTGTTCATGTTAAGATCATTAAGTTAATGGGAACATGGAGCGACCACCCGGGAAAACAGTGCTACCACAAGGGTTTAATGGGACGCCCTTGGCTGATTAACTAGGAAAGCTAGTGGATGTCTTCCTTACCCGAAAGCGGCAAGGGCAGTAGGGGAGTGGTCAGTGTAGGGAGGTCCTTGGGTTGATTTTGCTGCGATGGCAGTCAGGCGAGGGATTCCTGCACTGGAGCTTCCTATAAACTGTAGCGGGATTTCTGAAGCTAGTGGAATTTTGTAAAGGCCTCGTAGTGTTACCCTGCCTTGCCTCCTCGGTAGAGGTGTATGGGATTGGCCGTCTCTTGGCAGATGGGTAACATGACTTGTGGGTAAAGATGTGCAATCTCTGCAGAGTGTAAAACTGGTATACTAGTCGTGCTCACGGTTATGAGCAGCTCGGACCCTCACATAATTAATTTATGGAACTTAAATTTAATTTGACATTTGCATCGCATTTGGGATTATTTATTATTACTTTTCTTTATTTTTATTAAGTTTGGTATTTACTTACACTTAGTAATTGTGAGAGCACCTAGAGGGGGGTGAATAGGTGATCCTGTAAAAACTTGAAACTTAATCCCACAAAACTTGATTAGGCGTTAGCACAATAAAGCCAAGTGGCTAGAGAGGAGTTCTTGCAAAACATAATAACCACAAAGAGATCAACACAGAGATGGCACAGTGGTTTATCCCGTGGTTCGGCCAAGTCCAACACTTGCCTATTCCACGTTGTGGCGTCCCAACGGATGAGGGTTGCACTCAACCCCTTTCAAGCGGTCCAAGGACCCACTTGAATACCACGGTGTTTTGCTTTCACTTTACTATATCCCGCTTGCAAGGAATCTCCACACTTTGGAGCCTCTCGCCCTTACAATTTGATTATCACAAAGAAGCACAGAAGTAAGGATGGGATGAGCAACGCACACAAGACACAAAATCAGAGCAACAACACGCACACAAGTCACAACTTGAGCTGTCAACACAACTCGACAAGTTATCTACTCAAATGGAGCTCTAGTTGCTATCACAAAGAATCGAATGCGCGGAATTGGAGTCTTGGTGCTTAGGAATGCTTAGAGAATGCTTGTTGTACTCCTTCATGCGCCTAGGGGTCCCTTTTATATCCCCAAGGCAGCTAGGAGCCGTTGAGAGCATTCCAGGAAGGCAAATCTTGCTTTCAGTCGCCTGGCGCACCAGACAGTCCGGTGCACCACCGGACACTGTCCAGTGCGGATTTCTTTCCTGTTTTGGCGCAGCCGACCGTTGGAGACTTGGAGCCGTTGGCGCACCGGACACTTCGGTGCACACCGGACAGTCCGGTGCTCCCATCTGACCGTTGGCTCAGCCACGCGTCACGCGCGGATTGCACGGCCGACCGTTGGCGTGCCCGACCGTTGGCTCACCGGACAGTCCGATGACTCACCAGACAGTCCGGTGAATTATAGCCGTACGCTGTTGACTTGGTTCCCGAGAGCGGCGACTTCGCCGCAGCCGACTCACCGGACACTGTCCGGTGCACCACCGGACAGTCCGGTGATTTATAGCCATACGCCGCCGTCGAAACCCGAGAGCAGCTTTTTCATCAGAGCCATCTTGGCGCACCGGACACTGTCTGGTGCACCACCGGACAGTCCGGTGCACCCAGACCGAGCAGAGTTTTGGCTGCTTGCACCAAGTCTTTTCTAATTGAATTTTCTCTGATTCTAGCACTTAGACAAATATGTTAGTACACAAAAACCAAGGTACTAAGTCTAGAATCATACCATTGTATTGATTTGCACTTTGTCCACCATTTGGCATAGTTTAACACTTAAGCACTTGTGTTGGACACTAAATCACCAAAATACTTAGAAATGGCCCAAAGGCACATTTCCCTTTCAATCTCCCCCTTTTTGGTGATTTATGCCAACACAACATAAAGCGACTAAAAGAAGTGCAATATCAATGCAAATTCGAACAAGAAATGATTTTGATTCAAATTTGGCATATTTGGATCATTCTTTGCCACCACTTGGTTTGTTTTTGCAAATCAAACTCAATTTCCTATCTTTAAGTCAAATTCACTTGCAGAGACATAAAGAGAGGTATTCCAAGATCAAAGATTCAAAAACTCCCCTTTTTCCCATAATCAAGCATTCTCCCCACAAGAGACATACTTTTAGCACTTAGAGACAACAAGAGTATTTTGACAAAACAAAACTCTATTCTTCTATTTTCAAAATTCTCAAGTGGTAGCTGATCCATTTCTTGCTTTGGCCTTATTTTCTCCCCCTTTGGCATCAAGCACCTAAACGGGATCAATCTTGGCCCTTAAACCCCATTGCCTCACCAAAATCTTCAAATAAGAGTACAAAGGCAATAAGAATATGAAGATGAACTTGGAGTGAGTTACCCTCTCATCGGAGTGCAGTGGAAGTCTTGCATGGTCCAAGTTCACCTTTTCCCTTTCAATCCACCTTTGAGACTAAATCAAGCAAGCTCAAACATATGGTTAGTCTCAAGGGGTCAAGTTGTAACACATCTCCCCCTAAATATGTGCATCACTCGCACATGGACTTTTGAGGTCCGGGGAGAGTTTGTACAACTTGAGCACCATAAATAAACAAAATGCATAAGGAAACATGATCAAAGCATAATACACATATATGCTACACATCAATCCAAGTTTCGCGAATCTAAGACATTTAGCTCACTATGCAGCCTACAAAAGGTCTTTTCATCTAAAGGCTTGGTGAAGATATCGGCTAGCTGGTTCTCGGTGCTAATATAAAACACTTCGATATCTCCCTTTTGCTGGTGGTCTTTCAAAAAGTGATGCCGGATGTCAATGTGCTTTGTGCAGCTGTGCTCAACAGGATTTTCCGCTATGCGGATAGCACTCTCATTGTCACATAGGAGTGGGACTTTGCTCAGATTGTAGCCAAAGTCCCAATGGATTTGCCTCATCCAAAGTAGTTGCGCGCAACACTGTCCTGCGGCAACATACTCGGCCTCAGCGGTGGATAGGGCAACGGAGGTTTGTTTCTTAGAACTCCACGACACCAGGGACCTTCCTAGAAATTGGCACGTCCCTGATGTACTCTTCCTATCGACCTTACATCCAGCATAATCGGAGTCTGAGTATCCTATTAAGTCAAAGGTAGACCCTTTTGGATACTAGATCCCGAAGCAAGGCGTAGCGACTAAATATCTAAGAATTCGCTTCATGGCCACTAAGTGACACTCCCTTGGATCGGATTGAAATCTAGCACACATGCATACACTAAGCATAATGTTCGGTCTACTAGCACATAAATAAAGCAGGGAACCTATCATGGACCGGTATGCTTTTTGATCAACGGACTTACCTCCTTTATTGAGGTCGACGTGTCCGTCAGTTCCCATTGGAGTCTTTATGGGCTTGGCGTCCTTCATCCCAAACCGTTTGAGCAAGTCTTGCGTATACTTCGTTTGGGAGATGAAAGTGCCGTCCTTGAGTTGCTTCACTTGGAACCCAAGGAAGTAGTTCAACTCACCCATCATCGACATTTCGAATTTCTGCGTCATCACTCTGCTAAACTCTTCACAAGACTTTTGGTTAGTAGAACCAAATATTATGTCATCGACATAAATTTGGCACACAAATAAGTCACCATCACATGTCTTAGTGAAAAGAGTTGGATCAGCTTTCCCAACCTTGAAAGCATTAGCAATTAAAAAGTCTCTAAGGCATTCATACCAGGCTCTTAGGGCTTGCTTAAGTCCATAGAGCGCCTTAGAGAGTTTACACACGTGGTCGAGGTATCGTTCATCCTCAAAGCCAGGGGTTGCTCCACGTACACCTCCTCCTTGATTGGCCCGTTGAGGAAAGCGCTCTTCACATCCATTTGGAACAACCTGAAAGAATGGTGAGCGGCATATGCTAGCAAAATACGAATAGACTCTAGCCTAGCCACAGGAGCGAAAGTCTCCTCAAAGTCCAAACCTGCGACTTGGGCATAACCTTTTGCCACAAGTCGAGCCTTGTTCCTTGTCACCACTCCGTGCTCGTCTTGTTTGTTGCGAAACACCCACTTGGTTCCCACAACGTTTTGCTTGGGACGAGGCACCAGTGTCCAAACTTCATTTCTCTTGAAGTTACTGAGCTCTTCCTACATGGCCAACACCCAGTCCGGATCTAGCAAAGCCTCTTCTACCCTGAAAGGCTCAATAGAAGAGACAAAAGAGTAATGCTCACAAAAATTAACTAATCTAGAGCGAGTAGTTACTCCCTTGCTAATGTCACCCAGAATTTGGTCGACGGGATGATTCCTTTGAATCGTTGCTCGAACTTGAGTTGGAGGGGCCTGTGGTGTTTCTTCCTCTTCAACTTGGACATCCTGTGCTCCCCCTTGATCACACGCCTCTTCTTGAGGAACCTGTTCATCATTTTGAGTTGGGGGTGCACCATCGTTGAGGAAGAAGGTTGATCTTGCTCCTTTTGTTCCTGTGGCCTCACTTCTCCAATCGCCATGGTGCGTATTGCGGCCGTTGGAACATCTTCTTCATCTACATCATCAAGATCAACAACTTAATCTCTTGGAGAGCCATTAGTCTCATTAAATACAACGCCGCTAGAGACTTCAACCAAACCCGATGATTTGTTGAAGACCCTATACGCCTTTGTATTTGAGTCATAACCTAACAAAAACCCTTCTACAGCTTTGGGAGCAAACTTAGAACTTCTACCTTTCTTCACTAGAATATAACATTTGCTCCCAAATACACAAAAGTATGACACATTGGGTTTGTTACCGATTAGGAGTTCGTACGACGTCTTCTTGAGGAGGCGATGAAGGTAGACCCGGTTGATGGCGTGGCAAGCCGTGTTCACGGCTTCTGACCAAAACCGCTCGGGCGTCTTGAACTCTCCAAGCATTGTCCTCACCATGTCTATAAGCGTCTTGTTCTTCCTCTCTACCACACCATTTTGCTGTGGTGTGTATGGAGCGGAGAACTCGTGCTTGATTCCTTCCTTCTCAAGGTACTCCTCCACTTGAAGGTTCTTGAACTCGGACCCGTTGTTGCTCCTTATCTTCTTCACCTTGAGCTCAAACTCATTTTGAGCTCTCCTTAGGAAGCGCTTGAGGGTCCCTTGGGTTTCAGATTTATCCTGCAAAAAGAATACCCAAGTGAAGCGGGAAAAATCATCAACTATAACAAGACCATACTTACTTCCTCCTATGCTTAGGTAGGCAACGGGTCCGAAGAGATCCATATGCAATAGCTCCAGTGGTCTTGACGTAGTCATCACGTTCTTGATGTGATGAGCACTTCCCACTTGTTTACCTGTTTGACATGCTGCACAAGGTCTATCTTTTTCGAAATGCACATTTGTTAGACCTAACACATGTTCTCCCTTTAGAAGTTTGTGAAGGTTCTTCATCCCAACATGTGCTAAACGGCGATGCCACAGCCAGCCCATGCTAGTCTTAGCAATTAAGCATGCATCTAGACCGGCCTCCTCTTTTCCAAAATCAACTAAATAAAGTTTGCCATCTGGTACACCCTTAAAAGCTAATGAACCATCACTTCTTCTAAAGACAGACACATCTACATTTGTGAATAAGCAATTATATCCCATATTACAAAGCTGACTCACAGACAACAAGTTATATCCAAGCAACTCAACTAAGAACACATTAGAAATAGAGTGCTCGGATGAAATAGCAATCTTCCCTAGTCCTTTGACCTTGCCTTGATTCCCGTCACCGAATATGATTGAGTCTTGGGAATATTTGTTCTTGACGTAGGAGGTGAACATCTTCTTCTCCCCCGTCATGTGGTTTGTGCATCCGCTGTCGATAATCCAGCTTGATCCCCCGGATGCATAAACCTGCAAGGCAAATTAGGCTTGGGTCTTAGGTACCCAACTCTTGTTGGGTCCTACAAGGTTAGTAACAATGGTCTTAGGGACCCAAATGCAAGTTTTGTCTCCCTCGCATTTTTTCCCTAATTTCCTAGCAATCACCTTCTTATCCTTTCTACAAATTTCGAAAGAAGCATTGCAAGCATGATAAATTGTAGAAGGTCCATTAATTTTCCTAGGAACATGAGCAAAATTTCTCCTAGGCATATGATGAATGACATTTCTCCTAGGCATATCTCTACCATGCACATAGGAAGAACTTGAAGCAAACATTGCATTTGAATCATAAGCATTACAACTCCTATCATGATGAACATTTCTAGAAAATTTCCTATCATAAATAAATGCATGATTCTTTTGAGCACTATTAGCCATAGGGGCCTTCCCTTTCTCCTTGGTGGAGATGGGAGCCTTATGACTTGTTAAGTTCTTGGCTTCCTTCTTAAAGCCAAGCCCATCCTTAATTGAGGGGTGTCTACCAATAGTGTAGGCATCCCTTGCAAATTTTAGTTTGTCAAATTCACTCTTGCTAGTCTTAAGTTGGGCATTAAGACTAGCCACTTCATCATTTAACTTTGCAATAGAAACTAGGTATTCACTACAAGCATCAACATTAAAATCTTTACACCTATTGCAAATCACAATATGTTCTACACAAGAGTTAGATCTATTTGCTACTTCTAGTTTAGCATTTAAATCATCATTAACACTTTTTAAACTAGAAATTGTCTCATGGCAAGTAGATAGTTCACAAGAAAGCATTTCATTCCTTTTAACCTCTAAAGCAAGAGATTTTTGTGCCTCTACAAATTTATCATGTTCTTCATACAAAAGATCCTCTTGCTTTTCTAACAATCTATTCTTATCATTCAAAGCATCAATCAATTCATTAATCCTATCAATTTTAGATCTATCTAAGCCCTTGAACAAACTAGAGTAATCTATTTCATCATCGCTAGATTCATCATCACTAGAAGAAGCATAAGTAGACTTTCGAGTACGTACCTTCTTCTCCTTCGCCATGAGGCATGTGTGACGCTCGTTGGGGAAGAGGGATGATTTGTTGAAGGCTGATGCGGCGAGTCCTTCGTTGTCAGAGTCGGACGACGAGCAATCTGAGTCCCACTCCTTGCCAAGGTGTGCCTCGCCCTTAGCCTTCTTGTAAGCCTTCTTCTTTTCCCTCTTCTTATCTTGTTCCTGGTCACTATCATTATCGGGACAATTAGCGATAAAATGACCAATCTTACCGCACTTGAAGCAGGAGCGCTTTCCCTTCGTCTTGTTCTTTTTTGGATGCTCCTTGCGGCCCTTTAGCGCCGTCTTGAAGCGCTTGATGATGAGGGCCATCTCTTCCTCATTTAGCCCCGCCGCCTCAACTTGCACCACCTTGCTAGGTAGCGCCTCCTTGCTACTCGTTGCCTTGAGAGCAATGGCTTGAGGCTCATGAATTGGACCATTCAACGCCTCATCGACGTATCTTGCCTCCTTGATCATCATCCGCCCGCTTACGAACTTTCCAAGTATTTCTTCGGGCGACATCTTGGTGTACCTAGGATTCTCACGAATATTGTTTACAAGATGTGGATCAAGGACAGTAAAAGACCTTAGCATTAGACGGACGACGTCGTGGTCCGTCCATCATGTGCTTCCATAGCTCCTTATTTTGTTGACGAGGGTCTTGAGCCTGTTGTATGTTTGGGTTGGCTCCTCCCCCCTGATCATTGCGAATCTCCCAAGTTCGCCTTCCACCAACTCCATTTTGGTGAGCATGGTGACATCATTTCCCTCATGAGAGATCCTGAGGGTGTCCCATATCTGCTTGGCGTTATCCAAGCCACTCACCTTATGGTACTCATCCCTGCACAATGAGGCTAACAACACAGTAGTAGCTTGTGCATTTTTATGAATCTGTTCATTGATAAACAAAGGACTATCTGTGCTATCAAATTGCATTCCATTTTCTACTATCTCCCATATACTCGGATGGAGAGAGAACAAGTGACTACGCATTTTGTGACTCCAAAATCCGTAGTCCTCCCCATCAAAGTGTGGAGGTTTGCCAAGAGGAATAGAAAGCAAATGTGCATTTGAACTATGCGGAATACGAGAATAATCAAAGGAGAAGTTTGAATTAACCGTCTTCTTTTTCTCGTAGTCGTTGTCGTCCTTTTGGGAAGAGGAAGATTCGTCGCTGTCGTAGTAGACTATCTCCTTGATGCGCCTTGTTTTCTTCTTCCTGTCTTTTCTTTTGTGGCCCGAGCCCAAGTCAGTAGGTTTGTCATCTTTCGGCTCGTTGACGAAGGACTCCTTCTCCTTATCATTGACCACCATCCCCTTGCCCTTAGGATCCATCTCTTCAGGCGATTAGTCCCTTACGTGAAGAGAACGGCTCTGATACCAATTGAGAGCACCTAGAGGGGGGGTGAATAGGTGATCCTGTAAAAACTTGAAACTTAATCCCACAAAACTTGATTAGGCGTTAGCACAATAAAGCCAAGTGGCTAGAGAGGAGTTCTTGCAAAACACAATAACCACAAAGAGATCAACACAGAGATGGCACAGTGGTTTATCCCGTAGTTCGGCCAAGTCCAACACTTGCCTACTCCACGTTGTGGCGTCCCAACGGACGAGGGTTGCACTCAACCCCTTTCAAGCGGTCCAAGGACCCACTTGAATACCACAGTGTTTTGCTTTCACTTTACTATATCCCGCTTGCGAGGAATCTCCACACTTTGGAGCCTCTCGCCCTTACAATTTGATTATCACAAAGAAGCACAGAAGTAAGGATGGGATGAGCAACGCACACAAGACACAAAATTAGAGCAACAACACGCACACAAGTCACAACTTGAGCTCTCAACACAACTCGACGAGTTATCTACTCAAATGGAGCTCTAGTTGCTATCACAAAGAATCGAATGCGCGGAATTGGAGTCTTGGTGCTTAGGAATGCTTAGAGAATGCTTGTTGTACTCCTCCATGCGCCTAGGGGTCCCTTTTATAGCCCCAAGGCAGCTAGGAGCCGTTGAGAGCATTCCAGGAAGGCAAATCTTGCCTTCAGTCGCCTGGCGCACCGGACAGTCCGGTGCACCACCGGACATTGCTCGGTGCGGATTTCTTTCCTGTTTTGGCGTAGCCGACCGTTGGAGACTTGGAGCCGTTGGCGCACCGGACACTGTCCGGTGCACACCGGACAGTCCGGTGCTCCCATCCGACCGTTGGCTCGGCCACGCGTCACGCGCAAATTGCGCGGCCGACCGTTGGTGCGCCTGACCGTTGGCTCACCGGACAGTCCGGTGAATTATCGCCGTACGCTATTGACTTGGTTCCCGAGAGCGGCGACTTCGCCGCAGCCGACTCACCGGACATTGTCCGGTGCACCACCGGACAGTCCAGTGATTTATAGTCGTACGCTGCCGTCGAAACCCGAGAGCAGCCTTTTCATCAGAGCCATCTTGGCGCACCGGACACTGTCCGGTGCACCCAGACCGAGCAGAGTTTTGGCTGCTTGCACCAAGTCTTTTCCAATTGAATTTTCTCTGATTCTAGCACTTAGACAAATATGTTAGTACACAAAAACCAATGTACTAAGTCTAGAATCATACCTTTGTATTGATTTGCACTTTGTCCACCATTTGGCATAGTTTAGCACTTAAGGACTTGTGTTGGACACTAAATCGCCAAAATACTTAGAAATGGCCCAAAGGCACATTTCCCTTTCAAATTGCTAAAAAAATTTTGACCAACTTATAAAAGCAATGCTCAGCTTCAGCCCTTATTTTGTTGGTTAGCCTTACACTTCACATGAACTCCCACCTTTGGTGAGTTCATGCACATTATTCCCCATGACTTGTTGAGGTATGAACGTATGTGAGCTCACTCTTGCTGTCTCACACCCCCCACAGGAGAAGAACAGGTGGTAGAAGAGGAGCTGCCTAACACTGAGGCATTCGACTTGATCTAGGTGGAGTCTCCCAGTCAGCTTTGTGGCACCAGGGAATAATAATTAGTTTGTTTTATTTTATCATTTATTTTTGTAAGACTTCTGCTATGTAATAAGTACATTTATGATATTTATGACATTTATCTCTATGCACTCTGTTATTATGTGTGTTGTTCTTCCTTGGTGCACATATGAGATGCACCCGGATTTGTCCCTTAAATCCGGGTGTGACACTCTTGGAGGGAGTACTTTTGGGTAATAACTAGGTTTATTACTAAAACTTGGCTATACTACTAGTAATAAATATCCGACCAACTAAAAGCAATTGCTTTAACCTTAACTCCACATACAACTAGTCTACTTTAGCCAAACGGGACATTTGATGAGTATGTTGATGTGTACTCGCCCTTGCTTTAAAAACCACCCCACCCCAGGTTGTCCCAAGTCCCCACTGTATTCAGTGCTCAGGAGGAGATGCAGGCAACATGGAGGACTTTGAGGAGTTCTAGAATTACGACGAGTTCTAGTTATGTTAGAGGCAAACCCCCAGTCAGCTGCCTGTGAAGGCCATATCTACTACGTTCGCCTTTTCGCACTTTGATAATGTTAATTACTATGTTAAGTAATGACTCTATGGATGTCTTAGACATCTTGATGTAACAAAGTACCTTTTCGCTATTTACTTTGAGGAATGTGTGATGATGTCCAATTATGTAAATGATGTGTATGTGAGTTTCTGATTTGGCACGTACATGGTTTGCATTCAGTTTGCCTTCCAAAACCGGGCATGACAGTTTGTAACATCCTGAATTTGGGGGTATAAAATTTCTTCAATAATATATACCAAATTCAGGTGTTACTCCTTTTCTCACCTCTATAGATTTATCTCTCTCTCTCTTCTTTTTAATAGAATTTTGGTTACTCATGTGAGAGATGTATTATTTTCTTTAGAATATTAAAACCCAAGGGAGATATGAATGTTTGCATCAAGCTGAGCTCAAACTTTGTTTTGATTGATGCACATATTTGAAATATCTGAATTTGAGTTTGTGGTTTGAGTTTATTTGAATTCAATAGAGAAAATGAATTATAAATTCAAAGGAAAAAGGAAAAACCATTTCAGTCTAGTTCGGTCCAGCTCGGCCCAGCCCCGCACGCCCGCGCGTGCTCACCCTCCCCCTGACACCCCGCCTGTCACTACAAAACTGCACCCGCACATCCTTGCTCCCTCTCTCCCTCTGCCCGGTGGGGCCGACCTATCAATGTCGTTTCCCCTCACGTGTGTGCCCAGTCCTCTCTCTGCGCAACGGGCCCCGCCCGACAGCGCTGACCGCCCGTTCGCGCGCCCTCTCTCGCTGGCCCGTGGACCCTACCCGTCAGACCCATCCCCCTAACCGTCTGCGCACATCGTGGACTCCACGCCCACGACGCACACCAAGGCCGTGCCCGCCCCCACCTCGGCCATTTCTAGCTGCCCGCATCCCACTCGCTCTCCCTCCTCCCTCACTCGTGCACTCGCAGAGCTCTAGCACCCGCCTCGCACCGCGCGCACACTAGAGAAGCCCCGTTGCCGCTGCTGTGGTCTCGTGCTAGTTTCGCAGCCACCGTCAAGTCCTCATCATGTCCTTTGCCCCAGTAAGCTTTGCCTCAACGCCAGCAACCTGGGACGCCCCCTTGATTTGCCCCTTCCCCCTCTATTTCTCTTTGTCCGCGCTCATCGGACCTCCACCGTGCAGCCGGAGTCCCGCTGCGACCTGAGGCCTCACCGCGTCCCTACCACCGTTCAAATGTCTCGTTGCCCTCTCTCAAGGTAACCAACCTCCCCATGCCCCCGATTTCCCTCCCCTGCCATTAGGCATGCGCAATCGCTCACTAGAGTTGAGCTCCGTCGCCGCTGAGCCACCTCAGCGCGGACGCCATCATCCGGTGCCTCTGCACCGGTGTCGTGCCCACGGCCTCGTTCACCATGTCACCCCGAACCCACCTAAGCCCTTCCCGGCGCCCCAGGGCCCCCGATGTGCCAACGCCCTCGTCTCCGGTAGAGCTCCACCACAGAGTCGGGCGGCGCCGCCACTGGCAGCAACGGAGACCCTGCCCGAGCTTGCCGTGGGATCTCAGGCGTCCACCTAAGATCAAGCGGCCCCAGATTTAAATAGAGTAGATCTAATCCTAACCGTTCGCTCAAGATTCGACCGCTCGGATCCGTTCCCTCACCCGCACCCCTGCTAGTGGGCTCGATCTGTCAGCTCCACTGACCTTAGGCCGCTACCCGCTTTGACCCACCTGTCAGCCACACACGCCAGCCCACGCCCACACTCGTTTGCCGATCTAATCTCGGCCGTTGATCCCAAATCCAATGGCCGAGGGATCCCAATACCCCTTTGGCTGGCTGTTTTGTAAAAGAGACCCCCCGGTTTCTTAGAAAACAACCCGCAGTCCTGTTTTCTTGCGCTCAGGCCCCTGGTTTCTTGCAATGAAGCGCCTAGACTTTATTTTAATCATAGAAATAGGTTTAATTTAGTGTTTTTGAATTCTAAAACTTGTGAATTTCATATCTTTTGCATATGAACTCCATATTGGGTGGTTCAAATTGCAAAATGTTCATAAAATTATTCCATATCTGTTTAAATTATAATCTTTCAATGTTTGCATGTATTAATTTTATGACTAGACAATAGGTTGATTTAAAGTGATAGATTATTTATTAAAGGGAGAACAAAAATGAAGCCCTAATGAATAGTTAAGTGGTTAATTAAGTGGTTAACTTTGTGAAATTAATCTCATGTAATATATGATCCCATCTCTGGAATGACTTAAGTTAAGTAAGTAATTCATTAAGGCAGATGCAGTTAAGTAATGGAATCTACTGAGATAGGCAATACTTAGAGAACAATAGACCTCTAGGTATATTAATCTACCCTAGAACCTAGAGTTCACTTTTGTGTTTATACTTTTCTATTGAACTTGTGTTCACTTTGTTGCATATGTTTGGTGTACTGTTCTTTTGTCATTTCCCAAAAGTGTTGAATGAATGATTGCTTTGTGTAGACAATGAGCAGTCCGAGGTTTCCGAGTGTGTTGCAGGAGACTTCCCTGAGCAGCAACTTGGTGAAGGTAAGTGTCCTCTAACCCATTATGTCCTATTTACTTTATAATTCATTGTCCCGCATACCATGATCAACCTAAGGATTGACTAGCTTTCTATTTACCTTGTCCTTGATTACCTTTTGGGTTACTATGGTTAGATTCATGCTATTGTTTTACTTTAATCAATGAACATGATGAGGACATTTATGATACGATGATGCTATCTTAATTATAATGTTGATCTTGTGACACTCTAGTGGACTCGGGTTGTTTTCCGAGTACCTCTGCGTAAGGACTTGTTTGTTGTATGACCACCCAGGAAAACAGTACAACCATGAGGGTGAAATGGGATGCCCTTATCTGATTAATTGGATGAACTTGGGGTGTAGTTGGCTTTGCCGTTGTGTCGTCAATGGGGGCTGGGGCATAGTGCTTGCTCTGCCAAGGGTGGGTGTCGAGGTTCATTCAATTTGGTTTTGTTAGTCACCCAACTTAGGGAGGAGTACTGTGTTTGTATGACTGGCGAAACCTAATGAGCAACTATACACCAGGGGAATCTTTGTAAAGGCTATATAGTGATACCCTGCTAGGCCATCTAGGTAGTGGTCAATGGGGAGTAGCGCTTGTCGGGCAGAAAGGGAATCATGGCTCCTAGGTAAAGTTTGCAACCTCTACAGAGTGTTAGAAACTGGTATATTAGTCGTGTGAGTAGCCTTGGGAGCTCCTTAGATTAGAGTAACTCTAAATACTTTTTATGATGATGCTTAACGATGATGACTATCTTTATGGTATTTTGGTATTTCCTCTTGGAAGGAGTGCCACGTGGATAATAACTTGGGTTTATTACTAAAATTTGGCTTTCTACTAGTAATAAATACCTGACCAACTAAAAGCAACTTCTTTAAGCTTAAATCCACATACAACTATTCCACTTTAGCCAAACGGGACATTTGTTGAGTACGTTGATGTGTACTCACCTTTGCTTTAAAACACCCAAACCCCCAGGTTGTCCCCATTGCAATCAGTGCTTAGGAGAAGATGAAGGCAACGTGGAGGACTTTCAGGAGTTTCAGGACTTGAATGAGTTCTAGTGTGGTTAGTGGCAAACCCCCAGTCAGCTGCTGTGAAGGCCTTATCGTACTACATTTCGTAATTCAGACTTCGATTATGATTATGACTTAAGTTAATGACTTTGTGGATGTCTTGGACATCTTTATGTAATAAAGTACTATTTTTGCTATTATTTTGAGCAATGTGTGATGATGTCGAACTATGTAATCGCTGTGTACGTGAGTTTATGATCCTGGCACGTACATGGTTTGCATTCAGTTTGCCTTCCAAAACCAGGTGTGACAGACGCCTGTCGCACCGGACATGTCCGGTGATTTTTAGCCAGCGAGCCTCAGCATTTTCCCGAGAGTGGCTAGTTTGGGCCAGCCAACCAGGCCAGCACCGGACAT
Source organism: Zea luxurians (assembly GCA_029449295.1). Lineage (NCBI taxonomy): Eukaryota > Viridiplantae > Streptophyta > Magnoliopsida > Poales > Poaceae > Zea > Zea luxurians. Next base: position 32,096,460 of record JAOPSE010000014.1, read on the forward strand.
GTCTGGTGCACACCGAATTGTCCGGTGGTGCCAGTCTGGCCAAAATTTGTCCACTTTCGAGAAAAACTTTTAACTCCTTTTTGGCTCGACTTGAGAAGTTCCCTAGCACTTAGATGAACATAGTTAGCAACTAAATCAATTGACTATGTGCTAGAAACATACATTTATCATTATGTTCCATAATAGTTTGCAATATGTTCAAGCTCAGTCCAAAAAGTGCCTTTATTATTTTCCACAAACAATTGAACTTGATTGCTTCAGTTTGCTTTCTAAACACCTATGCTCATGCTCATATGAAGAGTGTTAGTTCATAGTGTTGCGTTGAGCAGTTAATTACCAAAACACTTAGAAATGGCCCAAGGGCACATTTCCCTTTCAAAGACGTGTTAGTCACAATAATCCTATGATGCATTAATAACTAAAACACTTAAAGGTCTAGATGCTTTCACACCAGGATGAAGAGAAAGAAGATGGTTTAAGGCATCATTAGGAAAAAGAGAACGATTAACGCGTAATCATGGGGGCGCTTCCCAAAACCTTATTTTCCACACACATGCATGCAGATGGAGGTTCGAAAGTCCTACTATCCTAAAACTCTATGCGTGCAAAGGAATAGGATGGGGAGGCATAGGTGCAACTCAAAAGAGAAGTGTAAGATGACATTTTGTAGTTGTGTTTTGTATTCTACTCGTGCCATGAGAGCTAATTATAATAGCATGAGTTGCAAAAAGATTAAAAGATAGAGTAATTACCATAATATACACCCACTATTGCATAAGTTATAGGTCTATTATACCTTTTCAATCTAGCTATTAAGTCCTCCATTGACTGGTCCAAGTGGCAAAAGAAGTCTACCTACACAACTCAGTCACCAACAATGCTAGGGTACATGGCTTAAGATATCATGATGGCCCCAATAGCCCAGATGGTCCTTGATGGCCCTAAAGGGTCTCTGATGTCCTAATGGCCCTAAGAGTCCTAACACATTTAATATGTACTTATAATATATTTGAATTAATGAAATATGAGATATGGCTTTATTAAATCTATCATGGATTTGGATTATCTTGTGAGGGTGACCTTAGAAGTGGTGTATCACATCAAGATACAGAGTGGGGAAAATAAGTTTTAGTTTTGTGGATGGTGACGCGTGAAATAATATATAATTGCATGCAAAATAAAGAGCATGCAATATGGAAACCTTGTTGCATGCATGTTAGACACCATATCAATTGTCCTGTCCAATGTGGACCCATAAACATACTGGTCTTGGCCATGACGAGGGATATCACAAATGTACCTAATAGGGTAAATGACCACAATGAAAATGGTAGTACTTCTCGCCTAGTCATTTAACAAACAACTTATAGATGGTGAAGTTGATGATGCAATTAGGTGGCATTGGCACCTGTGGCATCAACCTTGTTCACATGCTTGAAGAATCAAACTGGTATTATATTTGATGTGTGGCCATGGCTACATGTAGCTCATTAGTCTAGACAACGTTGTTGGATGAACACAAGTCAAGATCAAGTATGACTACTTGAGGTCATGATGACCTAGTCCTCTTTAGTAGTAGACCTAATAAGAGGAGAGGCGATAACTATTATCAAGTGAAGATGGATAATAACAAGTATTGGTTAGATAAGCAAGTTCAATGTTGTTTATATGGGTTTGGATTGTCCAATGATGGTGGACTTGGAGGATGCATATCACATGGATATGAAAATTAGTGCATAAGGTAAGTTTTGGTCTTGTGAATGATAATGTGAAACAAGGAAGCAATGTCTAATTGCATGCAAAATCATGAGCATGAAAGAAGAGAACCACCTCTTCTTTTCTTATGATGGACACCCTGTCAATTGTCGTGTGCAACAAGGACCCGTAAACATACTTGTCCTAGCTAGGACAAGGGAGTTCGCAATGGTAACTTCTTGTAGATGGTGAAGTCGAGGATCTAGGATGTATAAGTTTTTGCAAGAAAAATTGGTAATCATCTCCAATAATGCCTCAAAAAATAAAATATTACACCATTTAAAGTGTTTAGGGCACTAAAAACAAATCAAACTCCAATACTTAAGCCCTAAATCATGTATTTTAGAAAGTAAATTACATTATTATGAAAGAAAATGTTGAGGATGATGTACAAAACAATGATAGAGCACTAATCTGGGGTGTAGTATATTTGCATCACTTCATGATGTGTCCTATATTTTTTGATAGAAACATGTAAAATAGAGTATTGTTGGCGCTATTTTTTATGAGTTTAGGCCTATATTTCAAGCTAGAGCACTAATTTAAGGCACTGTTGGAGATGCTGACACCCCAAATTAGTGCCTATCCTTGTTTTCTATATCATTCTCAATATTATTCTTTTCTAATAATGAAATTTATTTTCTAAAATACATGGTTTAGCGCTTGGCTGTTGGAGCTTAATTTATTTTTAGTGCATTAGACACTTTAAATGATGTAGTGTTTAAATTTTTTGGTACATTAATTTGATGCATCTTGTTGGAGATGCTTGATTCCCACGTCTTTAGATAGCTGAAATAATGTGGATCCCATCGTGCATCCTAGGTGTTGGATCCTATGAGTAGGGACGTAAATAGTACGGATATTATCTATCTGTATTCGAATTCGATCCGTCTAAGAGAATTAAGATAATCGGTATTCGAGTCCGGGTATTCAGTTACCGATCTGTATCTGATTTATATACATATATGTACACTCAAAGTTGAATATTTAAGATATCAATATTCATTTAAATCTTATCCGACACAACTCGATAATATTCGTATCCGGCTCGAATCTAAAGAGAAAATATGAAAATAAATGTGGTACAAGTAATATTCGTCTGTATCCGATCTGATTACATCCCTGCCTATGAGTGCATATGAGTGAAGGGTTTCAAAGAATTCTAATCCAAATGTAAAAAAAATCAACGTATAAAATTGAGTGATTATGTTTCTATCAATTTAATAATTTGATGTCCTTTTTATATGATGTGTCATGTTTGGTAATTTAAACATGAGTATGATGTCTATTGTCTAATGAGTTTGTGGATTCAAGTTTACATATATCTAATAAATTTATCAAAAAAACGAGATTATTATAGGCTTAACTTTTTATAAAAAGTAAAAAGTTGAGCGTTATAGTCTCGTTTTTTGATAAAAAGTTGGACGTAATAAATAAATACATCTATTTCTCGAAAACATGACTAGAATGCTAATTCCTCTCAAATAAAAACTAATCCTATCTAAGTTTCCTTTCCCATCAACCTTGCCGAGCTGCCATTGGAGGATACGTCAATTCCTCGCCGGCGGCCCGGCGCTACGCTGGGAGCTTCTATCCTCTATAGCAGCCTTGCAGGTACGCGACTTCCGATGCCGAGGAAAGACATTTCTTTTATCACCAAGGAAAGACATTTGGTACGGAGCAGCCTGTCGGCCTGCGCCATGCTGTCTCAGTTTCTGTGCGTGCGGTTGTACCAAAATCGAGAACAGAAACATCGATTAGAGTTCAACAACATGCATTATAGTCTGACCACCTGACACAGCCACACAGCGCATATACTATGAACATGCTACACTGAAACCCTGACATTGACTACTACAATGAAAGAAAAAACCCTGAGACTTGAGCACTAGTGACCTTTTGTCCTAGAGAACTACTGCTGTTAATGATAGAACTAAAGTTTGCTTTTTTTAAAAAAAAAAAGAACGGCTACTGGCCGCTACCAGTAATGGAATGGCAGTGCACGCACGGCAGCTAGTTTGGGTGGCCGGCGGTGGACGGGCTGGGGCTGGACCCAATCGGCTGCTGCTGGTGTGCTGCGAGCGGCGACGCGCCGGTGTGGTGGTCGACGGAGGAAGAGTTCGCCTCGGCCATGTCGAGGTCGACGTCCTTGTGGCGGAGCATGAGCAGCAGGCGTCGGCTCTCGATGCGGAGGCGGTCGTTCTGCAGGCGGGAGCGTTGCATGTCGCGCTCCTTGCTGGCGCGGAACCGCTCCCACTTCAGCCGCTGGCGCTCCAGGTAGTACGCGTGGGACTCCAGGACGATCTGCTGCTCCTCCACCTCCACCGCGCGGCGGCGCACCCAGCTCCTGGCCTGCTGCGGGTCCATCGCCGCGGCGGTCGCAGTCGCGAGCTCGCTCTTCAGCTGCCGCAGTATCGCCGACGGGTCGGGTGCCGCCGCCGTCCTCGAGCGTCTCCCACCGCCGCCGTCCGCCTCGTCCTCGAGGTCCTCGGACGCGGCGCCATCCATGCCACGCCCGCGCTTGCCGCGCCCGCCGCTGTGCTGACGACTGCTGGGGCGGCGGCTGCGGTACACGGGGCCGTCCTCCTCCTCCTCCTCGTCCTCGTCCCCGTTGTCGCTCATGGCGTCGTCGCTGTCGTCTTCGTCGTCTGCGACGTCAGTGGAGGAGTCCTTCATCCCCGGCGGGGACGGTGCCGCATGCTGCTGCGCGTGGGCGTAGCGAGCGGCAGACGAGGCCGCGGCGGCCACGGGCGCCGGCGGCGGGTGGTGGAGGCAGGCGGTGTCGCCCGCCGCGCCGCCGCCGGCGTGCGGCGGCAGGTTCGAGCCCGCGGCGGCGGCGCTGTTGTGGTAGGCGCACATCTCGCGGAAGAAGAGGTGCTTGGAGCTGAGCAGCTTGCGCGCCTCGTTCTTGGCCTTGGGCGTGAGCTCGTCGATGGCGTCCAGCAGCGCGTGGTTCTCCACCACGCGGCAGGCGCGGCCGCGGCCCAGCAGGTCGACCACGCGCTTGTAGCGCTTGTTCAGATCGTTGAACTTGTCCTCGCACTGCTGCGGCGACACCACGAAGCCCTTGTCCATCATGGCGTGTGACACCGACTTCCACTTGCCCTTCTTCTGCTGCTGCGCCGCCGCCGCGTGGCCGTGGACGTGGCCCGCCCTGCCCGCCTTGGCCGGTCCCCCGGCGCCGGCAGCCGTCGCCACGCCCTCGCCGTCGTCCCCGACGCTGTACACCACCCTGATGAGCAGGCGCACCATGGCGTCCGTCCACTTCATCCTCGTCCACGGGCACCCCGCCGACGCCAGCTGCTGCTGCTGCTGCACCACCACTCCGCCCTTCCCGCCGCCGCCGTTGCCCACCATTTCGTCGTCGTGACCCACCGCCGCCGCGCTCACCACGACCCTGGACGACGACGTGTTGGTGGAGTAGGGCAAGAACGACGACGGCGGCGGCTGTTGCTGCCTCACCGCCACCGGCGACGGCTGCTGCAGCTGGAACCCACCGTTGTGGCGGTCCTGCTGGTGCTGGAACGCGGCGGCCTGGTGCATCTGCTGCTGGGCGAGGTGCATGTCCAGCCCCAGCATTGCCCCGGACCCCACCACGCCGCCCCGCGGCGCCATTCCTCCTCCTCCGTCGCCCCTCTCCATCGGCAAACCGCCAATCTCTACTACCAGGGTCTAGAAACCACTTGGCACTCCCGCTCGTGCTGCACGATGCGCCGTGGGAAAACGGCAGCGAGGTGGGTGTTTTTATGGGGTGGTGGCTGTGTGGGACGATCGCCGCCGGTTTCGCCTGTGCGGCTGCAACCGCCTCCGGGCGCGGCAGCGGCACGGGTACTCGGTTTTGCCCCCGTGCCGTGCGTCACCGTTTCCAGCGGTGGGAGCCCACAGTCCCGCAAAACCGCCTGGGATCCCCTGCGCGGCGGTGCTCCCCGCTTGGCGGTGTCAGGTGTGCACACAAGATCCGATACTGCCTGTGGAGGACTGGACTGCGAAACAGCCATCCTGAGTGGGCTGCCCCTGGTTTTGGTTTTACCGGAGTTCAGTTTCTTTTGAGAACGCGATTACAGAAAAGACACCACTGTTGGATGGACCTCTGTGGTCGTGGTCGCTATTTTTTCATGCAGTGGTCAACATGCAAGTGACAGTTACGTTGACCTTCTAAACCCTTTGTAGTAAGGTTTTGCAACTGTTGCTTCACGGCGCGTTTTACATGCGGTCTCACGTAATTTCAAGACAATATGCATAATACTTGGTTTTTTAAAACTTGTTTCGTGCTAATTCACAATTTCTTAATTTATTATTGAGATAAAATTAGATATCGTTAACTGTATAACAATAATAACTTATACGCTAGTACTATAGTTGTTTTATAATCTTAAATTTTAGTCAACGAGATGGATTTTTATTAGAACAATGATCTTTTTCTCTTTTCTCTTTCTTTTTTCTCCGCATCAGAAAAAAGCCATGTAACATTAAACTTTCCTTCACAATTAAGTTGTAGCCGCTGTTCGCTATGCGACTTGTCTCAACTTCTTTTGATAGCATGATGAATATGAAATCTTCCCTCCGGACTCCTACATTTGGACCTACCAAAAAACTCAATGTATTTCTTTTACGGCTAATTTGAAAGCCCTATTCTCCCAAGAGATTTACAAGGTAGATTAGTTCATTTTTCTTTGGAAAAATAAAAATCTCTTGAGAAAATATGGTTTCCAAACTATCCCTTAAGAGGGGTGTTAAGAGGGGTGTTTGGGATTGGGATTGGAGTTTTTTTTTCTCAATTTGTATAGAATATTGTGATATTTGAGATACTGTGGTATTTTTTTGCCCGTACATTGTTTCATAGCCTCTTCAAAAAATGTGTATTCAAAATTGTGCTTTTGGTCATACTTCAACATTTTCATGGTTTTGGAAACTTCGGTTCATACCAAAGTTTTCTCTAGCGCATGCACTCTGTTTTGAATTTGAATGGAAGAACTCTCTTCAAAAAAACTGTCTCCAAACAATCCTCTGTATTTTAAATTGTGGTATTCTAAAACTGTTTTAAAAAATACCATGAGTATATCATGACATTCCAAAACCTTGGTATTTCAAAACTGTGGTTTTGATTTACTCCCAAATAGGGCCTTAGTTTTCCCAATTCTTTGTTAGCAGTGTTGGTGAACTCATCGTTTTTGTATCTAGATGAGACAGACATAAAGTTTCATATTACCTCGCTAGATAAGCTTGACACTTTAAGAATGTATATTTTTTAGCGAAATGGCATGCTTATTCAAGGAGAGTATACTCACCTTACATATGTTTTTGTAATATATTATGGAGTTATAGTAGATGTTTTGAACCATTCTTCATTTTTGCTGCTATTTTTGTAAGAACCAATACTGCCATACTTGCTTTAATGGCTTGGATCATTAATTTTAGCTCTGGCTAGACCGTTTGTTTAGGGCATGTTTGGATCCCAGAAGCTAAAGTAAAAGTGACTCTAGTCACTTAGGAGCTAAAGATCCAAACAAGAAGAGTTACAAGTGACTAAATTGCACATATATCTCTTTACATTTGGATCTTTAGCTCCTAAGTGAATAAACTTTAGCCACTTTTGCTTTAGCTCATGGGATCCAAGCATGCCATTGATATGTCATTCACGATGGCTATGGTTAATTATGGCACGATTCAGTTAATGAAAAAACATGAGATAAAGGGTAGTGGTATATATCTACATACTTACCAGGGAAATAACCCATACCCACGACTACATAACAGGCCTTTGGAACCGTTATATTATTCTTGATATCCTTATATTAGTTTCGATTGAATTAGAACGGGTACTAGAAGGAGATTTAGTGTTGGTTCATAATACGTGTGGTCCTAATGACACCTTTAATACCGGTTGGTAATATCAATCGGTACTAAAAATTCAAAGCCTTTAGTACTTGTTGGTGATAAAAATCAGAATTAAAGGGTACCATTTAGTATTGGTTTTAGCCATCAACTGGAACTAAAGGCTCTCTCAGAGTTAAAATAAAAGGAAAGCATCTCCTTTCTAGTCACAAATAGCTCTATAATGGAGTACCTAGTAAGAAAGGTTATGGGTCCTTGGTTCCAATCCTAACATTGCACACGCATGTACTTTGTGCAAAATTTGTGTGACTTGTGATCATGTCATACCGTAGCCTATTTTACGTTTTGGACTCTTTAGTACTAGTTGAAATCACCGACTAGTACTAAAGGGTCCTTTAGTATCAGGTTATGCAACTAGGTATTTAGTCCTATTTGCATGGTATCCGTTGAGAATCAGATACTAAAGCTACTCGAGGCTCTCTAACTCTGTATGTTTTCTGCTATAGCCACATGACATTCCTTTATGTTTCTTCGTCTAATGGTTGCATTTTTGTTTCTATATTTTTAGCGAAATGTACCTAATATACTACTAGTGGCTAATCAAACTATAAATTGTTGCCTCTTGCATTGTTCTATACTTTCATACTGATGTTACATGCTTTTCGCTGGTCATGATACACTTTGTTGAGGTAACATTCTTATAGCTACTCCTACTTAGGGAATTTAGCCATCCATAATTAGCGATTATATAATGGTCCTATATTGAGGGAACATGCTCTTAGACACTCTAATGGTTGTTCCTATGCCTGAAACCCAAGAACCTCTTTGGTATTTAGAATTGACTCCATGTAATTAAATATTTCTCTTCGTTCTTCATCATTCTTTCTCCCTAGTTGTTGCAACTTGTTCTTGTAGGATGAACTCCAAAGGCATCAAGTCCTACAAATCAAGCTCAAGGCAAGCCTTATTATCAGTAGTGGTCGAGGCCAAGAGCGAGGTGAAATGGTCGATTAAGAAGGACTGCTAATGACAAGGTTGTAGTGGTGAATGCTGACAAAAGCATCATGGATGGAACTAGCTAGGTTAGCAAGGCCTTGCCGCCCTTTCCTAGACTTAAAAATTTTTGAACCCCCTTTTGATCTTAGGTTATATTAATTTGTTTGTGTAAGCATAAAATGGCACTTATATGATATGCTTATCTAAAAAGACCTTCTATATCTACTAGATCAGGATAGCATGTAAGGTCACTACATGTTTCTATGTTTCAAGAAATATACCAACCTCTTCACACACACACACTAACAACATGTTTATATTTGGGAGTGACCTCATCCAGAATCACCTAATCTAGGATGACTTAATTACTTATAGGTTTGGGTGATTCTTTGTTGATGCTGCGTGATCCAATGCTTACAATCACTCTAGGTTTTAAGAGCATTCATATGTAAAGGTAAAACATACTAACACTATCATTTGATGGTTTTTTAGAGTGATCATTGGTTTAATTTGTCAATCATGTCAGCCATAGATAATTGTTACATGGTTCGGTTAACACAAGAAAACCATAAGATGAAAGCATAGCATGTACATATTTACTTCCTCATCATGGAAAGAATCCATACCCATTCAAGGCTCTCCAACTCGATGTGCTTTCTACTACAACCTTGTGGTTATCCTTCTACATTTCTCTATCTTATGGGTTGCATTTTTTCTATATATAGGGTCAAAAGGCGATGTAGTAGCGGAAAACAAATCTATAAATTATTGACTCCTGTATTGTTTTATACTTCCATACCAATGTGACATATTTTTTCTCATCATGATATACTTTGTTGAGGTAACATTCTTTTAGCTACTCTTACTTAGGCTATCCTAACATCTACAATAGATTATTTTACACAAGTCATGTATTGAGGGAATCTACTCCTATACATTGCCAGATCATTCCTATACCAAAAAAGAACTTACTACCTGAAAGGGAAATAGGGTCAAACCTTTTCCATATGAATTTTGGTGGTTGAATTGCCCAACACAAATTATTGGACTAACTAGTTTGCTCTAGATTATGAGTTCTACATGTGCCAAAGGTTCACTATAAACCAATATAAGTCAAAAGAAAGGGTTCAAAACTAAGGAGCAAATTGTACCGAAGGCAGCCCTGGTTTGGCACACCGGACTGTCCGGTGCACCACCGGACAGTGTCCGGTGCACCAGGGAATCCAACTCCAAACTTGCCACCTTCGGGAATTCTAGGAGCCGCTCCGCTATAATTCACCGGACTGTCCGGTGTGCCAGCGGAGCAATGGCTACTTCGCACCAACGGTCGTCTGCAGAAGACATTTAATGCGCTACAGTGCGCGCCTGCACGCGCAGAAGTCAGAGCAGGCGCAGAAGGCGCACCGGACAGTCTACAGGACCTGTCCGGTGCACCACTGGGCTGTCCGGTGGTCCCACAAGTCAGAGCTCCAACGGTCGAACCCTAACGGTTGGGTGACGTGGCTGGCGCACCGGACTGTCCGGCGCGCGTGTCGACAGAAGCCATCCCCAACGGCCACTTTGGTGGTTGGGGCTATAAATACCCCCAACCACCCCACATTCATGGCATCCAAGTTTTCAGCCTTCACACCTCATACAAGAGCTATAGCATTCAATATAAGACACAAACAAAGAGATCAAATCCTCTCCCAAGTCCGGAATCACTCCAAACAAATTAGTGACTAGAGAGAGAGAGAGACATTTATGTTCTTTTGAGCTCTTGCGCTTGGATTGCTTTTCTTCTTCCTCATCCTTGTTTCCATAACACTTGTAATCAAAACAAGAGACACCAATTGTGTGGTGGTCCTTGTAGTGGACTTAGTGTCCCATTTGATTGAGAAGAGAAGCTCACTCGGTCTAGGTGACCGTTTGAGAGAGGGAAAGGGTTGAAAGAGACCCGGTCTTTGTGACCACCTCAACGGGGAGTAGGTTTGCAAGAACCGAACCTCGGTAAAACAAATCACCGTGTCATCTGCTCTGTTTCCTTGGTTGATTTGTTTTGCGCCCTCTCTTTCGGACTCATTTATATTTCTAACGCTAACCCCGACTTGTAGTTGTGCTTAAGTTTATAATTTTCAGATTCCGCCTATTCACCCCCCCTCTAGGCGACTTTCAATTGGTATCAGAGCCCGGTGCTTCATTAGAGCCTAACCGCTCGAAGTGATGTCGGGAGATCACGCCAAGAAGGAGATGGTGACCGGCGAGAAGCCCGTTACAAGCCACGGGAAGGCTCCATCGGGAGAGCCCCGCAACAAGGGGAAGGAGAAGGAATCCCCTTCACACAAGTCGCATCGGAGTGGCGAAAAGAAAAAGAAGATGAGGAAAGTGGTCTACTACGAGACCGACTCTTCATCGCCATCCACCTCTGGCTCCAACGCGTCGTCCGTAACTTCTAAGCGCCATGAGCGCAAGAAGTTTAGTAAGATTCCCCTACACTACCCTCGTATTTCTAAACGTACTCCATTACTTTCGGTTCCATTAGGCAAACCACCGGTTTTTGATGGTGAAGATTATAACATGTGGAGTGATAAAATGAGGCATCACCTAACCTCACTCCACACTAGTATATGGAACGTTGTTGAGTTTGGTGCACAGGTACCATCCGTAGGGGATGAGGACTATGATTTGGACGAAGTTGCCCAAATCCGGCACTTCAACTCACAAGCCACCACAATACTCCTCGCCTCTCTAAGTCGAGAGGAGTATAACAAGGTGCAAGGATTAAAGAGCACCAAGAAGATTTGGGACATGCTCAAAACGGCGCACGAAGGAGACGAGGTGACCAAGATCACCAAAAGGGAGACGATCGAGGGGGAGCTCGGTCGCTTCATGCTCAACCAAGGAGAAGACCCCCAAGCCATGTACAACCGACTAAAAACCTTGGTAAATCAAGTGCGCAACCTCGGGAGCACCAAATGGGATGACCATGAGATGGTCAAGGTTATTCTTAGATCACTCGTATTTCTTAACCCTACTCAAGTTCAATTGATTCGTGGTGATCCAAGATATAAACTAATGTCTCCCGAGGAAGTGATAGGTAAATTTGTGAGCTTTGAATTGATGATCAAAGGCTCCAAGAAGATCATCGAGCAAGGCGCCTCCTCCTCCGTACCCGAAGCACAACCCGTTGCATTCAAGGCTATGGAGGAGAAGAAAGAAGACTCTACACCAAGTAGAGTCCCCATCGATGCCTCCAACCTCGACAATGAGGAGATGGCGCTCATCATCAAGAGCTTCTGCCAAATCCTCAAACAAAGGAAGGGGAAAGATTACAAGCCCCGTTCCAAGAAGGTTTGCTACAAGTGTGGTAAGCCCGGTCATTTCATTGCTAAATGTCCATTATCTAGTGATAGTGACAGGGGCGACGACAAGAAGGGAAAGAGGAGAGAAAAGAAGAGGTACTACAAGAAGAAGGGCGGCGATGCCCATGTTTGCCGGGAGTGGGACTCCGACGAGAGCTCCACCGACTCCTCCTCCGACGAGGACACCGCCAACATCGCCGTCAACAAAGGGCTCCTCTTCCCCAACGTCGGCCAAAAGTGTCTTATGGCAAAGGACGGCAAAAAGAAGAAGGTAAAATCCAAATCCTCCACTAAGTATGCAACATCTAGTGATGAGGCTAATTCTAGTGATGATGAGGATGATTTGTTTACTCTCTTTGCTAACTTAAACATGCAAAAAAAAGGAAAAATTAAATGAATTGATTAGCGCTATTCATGAGAAGGATGAACTCTTGGATAGCCAAGAGGATTTACTAATTAAAGAAAACAAAAAGTATGTTAAAGTTAAAAATACTTATGCTCAGGAGATAGAGAAAAATAAAAATTAACTAGTGAGCTAAGCACTTGCCATGACATTGTTTCCAACCTTAGAAATGAAAATGCAAAATTAATTGCTAAGGTTGAAAAATTTGATGATGATTCAATTGTTAGTCTTAGAAATGATAATGCCAATTTAATTGCTAAGATCGACAAATTAAAGGCTTCTCTTTCTAGCCCTAAAATTGAGAATGAAAAATTAATTGCTAAGGCTAAGGAACTAGATGTTTGCAATATTTCTATTTTCAATCTTAGAGATGAGAATGACATTTATATGCTAAGATTGTTGAATTGAATGATTGCAAACCCTCTACATCTACCGTTGAACATGTTTCTATTTGCACTAGATGTAGAGATATTAATGTAGATGCTATTCATGATCACCTTGCTTTAATTAATCAACAAAATGATCACATAGCTACATTAACTGCTAAAATCAATGAGCATCACTTATAAAATGAAAATTTTAAATTTGCTAGAAGCATGCTTTATAGTGGGAGACGCCCTAGCATTAAGGATGGCATTGGCTTCCAACAGGGAGACAACGTCAAGCTTAATGTCCCGCCTAAAAGATTGTCTAATTTTGTTAAGGGCAAGGCTCCCATGGTTCAAGATAACGAAGGGTACATTTTGTACCCTGCCGTCTATCCTGAACACAAAATTAGGAGAATTCATTCTAGGAAGTCTCACTCTGGTTCTCATCATGCTTTTTTGTACAAGAGTGAGGCATCTAGTTCTAGGCAATCAACACATGCTAAATTGCCTAAGAAGAAAACTCCTAAAGCATCAAATGATCATAATGTTTCATTCAAAACTTTTGATGCTTCCTATGTGCTCACTAACAAATCAGGCAAGGTAGTTGCCAAATATATTGGGAGCAAACACAAGGGGTCAAAGACTTGTGTTTGGGTACCCAAAGTTCTTGTATCTAATGTCAAAGGACCCAAAACTGTTTGGGTACCTAAAATCAAGAACTAAATTTGTTTTGTAGGTTTATGCATCCGGGGGCTCAAGTTGGATCATCGATAGCGGGTGCACAAACCATATGACTGGGGAGAAAAGGATGTTCTCCTCCTATGAGAAAAATCAAGATCCCCAAAGAGCAATCACATTCGGGGATGGAAATCAAGGTTTGGTTAAAGGATTGGGTAAAACTGCTATATCACCTGACCACTCCATTTCCAATGTTTTTCTAGTAGATTCATTAGATTACAACTTGCGTTCTGTTTCTCAATTATGCAAAATGGGTTACAACTGTCTTTTCACGGATACAGATTCAGTAGCTTTTAAGGGAGTATTAGAGGGTCAGCTATACTTAGTTGATTTCAATAGAGCTGAACTCGATACTTGCTTAATTGCTAAGACTAACATGGGTTGGCTCTGGCACCGCCGACTAGCCCATGTTGGGATGAAGAATCTTCACAAGCTTCTAAAGGGGGAGCACATTTTGGGACTAACAAATGTTCATTTTGAGAAAGACAGGATTTGTAGCGCATGCCAAGCAAGGAAGCAAGTTGGTGTTCATCATCCACATAAGAACATCATGACGACTGATAGGCCATTGGAGCTACTCCACATGGATTTATTCGGCCCGATAGCTTACATAAGCATCGGCAGGAGTAAGTACTATCTAGTTATTGTGGATGATTATTCTCGCTTCACTTGGGTATTCTTTTTACAGGAAAAATCTCCAACCCAAGAGACCTTAAAGGGATTCTTGAGACGGGCTCAAAATGAGTTCGGCTTGAGGATCAAGAAAATAAGAAGCGACAACAGGACGGAGTTCAAGAACTCACAAATTGAAGGCTTCCTTGAGGAGGAGGGCATCAAGCATGAGTTCTCTTCTCCCTACACGCCACAACAAAATGGTGTAGTGGAGAGAAAGAATAGAACTCTTTTGGACATGGCAAAGACCATGCTTGATGAGTACAAGACTTCAGATCGGTTTTGGGCCGAGGCGGTCAACACCGCTTGCTACGCCATCAACCGGTTGTATCTACACCGAATCCTCAAGAAGACATCATACGAACTCCTCACCGATAAAAAGCCAAATGTTTCATATTTTAGAGTCTTTGGTAGCAAATGCTTTATTCTTGTTAAAAGAGGTAGAAAATCTAAATTTGCTCCTAAGGTTGTAGAAGGCTTTTTACTAGGATATGATTCAAACACAAGGGCATATAGAGTCCTTAACAAGTCCACTGGACTAGTTGAAGTTTCTTGTGACATTGTGTTTGATGAGAATAACGGCTCTCAAGTAGAGCAAGTTGATCTTGATGAATTAGATGATGAAGAGGCTCCGTGCATCGCACTAAGGAACATGTCCATTAGGGATGTGTATCCTAAGGAACTTGAAGAGCCTCCATAAGCACAAGATCAACCATCTTCCTCCATACAAGCATCTCCACCAACCCAAGATGAGGATGAGGCTCAAGATGATGAAGGAGAAGATCAAGATGATGAGCTACCTCAAGAAGAGAGCAATGATTAAGGGGGAGATGCCAATGTTCAAGACAAGGAGGATGAGCAAGTTCTAAGGCCGCCACACCCAAGAGTCCACCAAGCAATCCAACGAGATCACCCCGTGAACACCATCCTAGGAGATATTCATAAGGGGGTAACCACTCGATCTCGTGCTGCTCATTTTTGTGAACACTACTCTTTTGTCTCCTCTATTGAGCCACACAGGGTAGAGGAAGCACTTCAAGATTTGGATTAGGTGTTGACAATGCAAGAGGAGCTCAACAACTTCGCAAGGAATGAGGTATGGCATTTGGTTCCATGTCCTAACCAAAATGTTGTAGGAACCAAGTGGGTCTTCCGCAACAAACAAGATGAGCATGGTGTGGTGACAAGGAACAAAGCCCGACTTGTGGCCAAGGGGTATTCACAAGTCGAAGGTTTGGATTTTGGTGAAACCTATGCACCCGTAGCTAGGCTTGAGTTCATTCGTATATTATTAGCCTATGCTACTTACCATGGCTTTAAGCTTTACCAAATGGACGTGAAGAGTGCCTTCCTCAATGGACCAATCAAGGAAGAGGTCTATGTTGAGCAACCTCCCGGCTTTGAAGACAGTGAGTACCCTAACCATGTTTATAAACTCTCTAAGGCGCTTTATGGGCTCAAGCAAGCCCCAAGAGCATGGTATGAATGCTTAAGAGATTTTCTTATCACTAATGGCTTCAAAGTCGAAAAGGCTGATCCTACTTTATTCACTAAAACTATTGCAAATGATTTGTTTGTATGCCAAATTTATGTTGATGATATCATATTTGGGTCTACTAACAAATCTATATGTGAAGAGTTTAGTAGGATCATGATTCAAAAATTCGAGATGTCTATGATGGGGGAGTTGAAGTATTTTCTAGGCTTTCAAGTGAAGCAACTCTAAGAGGGCACCTTCATCAGCCAAACGAAGTACATTCAAGATATACTCACCAAGTTTGGAATGAAGGATGCCAAGCCCATCAAGACACCCATGGGAACCAATGGGCATCTCGACCTCGACACGAGAGGTAAATCCGTAGATCAAAAGGTATACCGGTCGATGATAGGTTCTTTACTCTACTTATGTGCATCTCGACCGGACATTATGCTTTCCGTATGCATGTGTGCAAAATTCCAAGCCGATCCTAAGGAAGTTCACCTTAGGGCCGTGAAGCGAATCATGAGATATTTAGTTTATACACCTAAGTTTGGTCTTTGGTACCCCAGGGGATCCTCATTTGATTTATTAGGATATTCTGATGCCAATTGGGCAGGGTGTAAGATTGATAGGAAGAGCACATCAGGGACTTGTCAGTTTCTGGGGAGATCCTTGGTATCTTGGGCTTCAAAGAAATAAAACTCAGTAGCTCTTTCTACCGCCGAAGCCGAGTACATTGCCGCATGCCATTGTTGCGCGCAATTACTTTGGATGAGGCAAACCCTTAGGGACTATGGCTATAAATTGAGCAAAGTCCCTCTCCTATGTGATAATGAGAGTGCAATCCGCATGGCGGATAATCCCGTTGAACACAGCCGCACTAAGCGCATAGCCATTCGGTATCACTTTCTGAGAGATCACCAACAAAAGGGGGATATCGAGATAGCCTATATAAACACCAAAGATCAATTGGCCGATATCTTTACTAAGCCTTTAGATGAGAAAACCTTTACCAAACTTAGGAATGAGCTAAAAATTCTTGATTCTAGGAACTTTGATTGATTCTTTGCAAACATTGCTCATTTATATACCTTTGATCATATCTCTTTTATGTCTATGACTAATGTGTTTTCAAGTGTATTATTATGCTTAGTCATAGATATTGAAAGGGAAATAGAGTATTCGACAAAGAAGGCGCTTCCACTCAACTCCATTGATATTTGTCGGTATTCCGCATTATTCTCCACTATGGTATAATCTTCACTCATATTTTTGTTTACCAAAGGGGGAGAAAGTTTGATAAAAGGGATTATATCTCACTCACAAGTATCCGTTTTTGGCGATTCATGCCAAAGGGGGAGAAAGTATGAGCCCAAAGCAAAAGGACCGCACCACCACCGAATTTTAAAATGAAGTTTTTTCAAATTGGTATCTTATTGTGTTCGAAAGGGGGAGAAAGTAGTATCTTCAAAAATTGCAAAACCCTCTTGAACACTAAGAGGAGAATTTCATTTTAGGGGGAGTTTTGTTTTAGTCAAAGGAAAAGCATTTGAAATAGGGGGAGAAAATTTCAAATCTTGAAAATGCTTCGTTCGATCTTATTCATATACCTTTGACTATTTGCAAAATGATTTTGAAAAGAATTTTACAAAGGATTCACAAAAATAAAACTCGTGGTGCAAATGTGGTCCAAAATTTTAAATAAGAAGAAAACCATCCATGCACATCTATTGAAATAAGTTTATTGGTTTCAATTCCAAGCAACCTTGTGCACTTACATTATGCAAACTAGTTCAATTCTACACTTATTTATTTGCTTTGGTTTGTGTTGGCATCAATCACCAAAAAGGGGAAGATTGAAAGGGAAATACGGTCAAACCTTTTCCATATGAATTTTGGTGGTTGAATTGCCCAACACAAATTGTTGGACTAACTAGTTTGCTCTAGATTATGAGTTCTACAGATGCCAAAGGTTCACTATAAACCAATACAAGTCAAAAGAAAGGGTTCAAAACTAAGGAGCAAATTGTACCGAAGGCAGCCCTGGTTTGGCACACCGGACTGTCCGGTGCACCACCGGACAGTGTCCGGTGCACCAGAGAATCCAACTCCAAACTTGCCACCTTCGGGAATTCTGGGAGTCGCTCCGCTATAATTCACCGGACTGTCCGGTGTAGCACCGGACTGTCCGGTGTGCCAGCGGAGCAACGGCTACTTCGCACAAACGGTCGTCTGCAGAAGACATTTAATGCGCTACAGTGCGCGCTTGCGCGTGCAGAAGTCAGAGCAGGCGCAGAAGGCGCACCGGACAGTCTACAGGACCTGTCCAGTGCACCACCGGACTGTCCGGTGGTCCCACAAGTTAGAGCTCCAACGGTCGAACCCTAACAGTTGGGTGACGTGGCTGGCGCACCGGACAGTGTCCGGTGGCGCCCCGGACTGTCAGTGCGCCTGTCGACAGAAGCCATCCCCAATGACCACTTTGGTGGTTGGGGCTATAAATACCCCCAACCACCCCACATTCATAGCATCCAAGTTTTCAGCCTTCACACCTCATACAAGAGCTATATCATTCAATACAAGACACAAACAAAGAGATCAAATCCTCTCCCAAGTCCGGAAGCACTCCAAACAAATTAGTGACTAGAGAGAGAGAGAGAGACATTTGTGTTCTTTTGAGCTCTTGCGCTTGGATTGCTTTTCTTCTTCCTCATTCTTGTTTTCATAACACTTGTAATAAAAACAAGAGACACCAATTGTGTGGTGGTCCTTGTAGTGGACTTAGTGTCCCATTTGAGAAGGAAAGCTCACTCGGTCTAGGTGACCGTTTGAGAGAGGGAAAGGGTTGAAAGAGACCCGGTCTTTGTGACCACCTCAACGGGGAGTAGGTTTGCAAGAACCGAACCTCGGTAAAACAAATCACTGTGTCATCCGCTCTATTTCCTTGGTTGATTTGTTTTGCGCCCTCTCTTTCGGACTCGTTTATATTTCTAACGCTAACCCCGGCTTGTAGTTGTGCTTAAGTTTATAATTTTTAGATTCTGCCTATTCACCCCCCCTCTAGGCGACTTTCACTACCATACTTGGGAGTACCTCACATGAAATAAAATAATTATCCTAATTCTTCATCATTATACCTCTCTCGTATTGTTCCTAGACACTCTTATAGGATGAACTCCAACTACAAAGCCTTAAATGGTGTTTGGTTCCTTGACTAAAGTTTAGTCCTTGTCATATTAGATGTTTGAATGCCAATTACAAGTATTAAATATAGCCTAATTACAAACTAATTACATACATAAGGACTAAATGATAAGGCAAACCTATTAATACTAATTAGTTCATGATTCGTGCATGTGATGCTACATTAAACATTTGCTAAATCATGGATTAATTAGGTTCAATAAATTCGTCTCATTGTTTGGTCTTCATCTATGTAATTAGTTTTGTAATTGGACCATATTTAATACTCATCATTAGCATTCAAACATCTTATGTGATATGGACTAAAATTTAGTTATGGAACAAAACACACCCCTTATAAACCAAGCTCCAGGCATGGCTTTTGTCGACAACATCTAAAGCTAAGATGGAGGAAAATGGTAGGTGAATAATGTACTCTTGATGATAAGGATGTAATGATGAATGGTGACTCAAGGATCATAGATGGAGCTAGCTAGAGGTAGCAAAGGCCATGTCCCCTTTAGTAGAGCTAAAATTGTTTTAAAACCCCTTTTAATCTTATGATAGATTAATTTATTTGTGTAAGCATATAAAATGACACAAAAGGTGATCTGATTTTGTGAGAAACATTTTATTTATGCTAGATAGGGCATAACATGTAAGATCACTACATGTTTTGCACTTGTCTCTCTCTCATACACACTAACAATGTGTTTTCTTAGTGGCCCCATTTAGAAACACCTGATCTAGCATGACTTGATTACCTAAATATTTAGATAATTCTTTGCTAATGTTGGATGTGTCACTGCTGCTACACTCCCTCTAATGCTTGTTGTACCGGCGCTATACACAGATGATGTTGTCCACTGGGTTTTGAAGAAATGAGTTCATGACTTGTATGTACAAGTGGAGGGAATGGGTTGGTAACAGACCTATCTATTCTATGCATCAAACAAAACATTTCTTTTAGGTCAAACAAAACCCATGCATATGGAAAAAGGTTAGGCAAATAGTCAAGAACTGTAACATACTTACATAGAATGGTTGACCTTATGGGTATCAGCACCAAATGATACAGTTTGAGGTAAATCCTCATAGCTACTCCTACTTAGGGCACCTGCCATCCATAGTTAAAAAATATATACCAGTCCTATATTTAGGGAACATAATCGTAGACACTCTAAGGGTTGTTCTTATGCATAAAGCCAAGAACCTCTCTGGTATTTGGAACCGGCTCCCATGAAATAAAATATATACTTCTCTCCATTCTTCATTGTTGTCTCTCTTCCTGGTGTTGCCTCTCATGCTTGTACGATAAACTCCAGTGATAGTAAGCCCTACAAATTGAACTCAAGGCAAGTCTTTTTATAAGTAGTGGATGAGGATAGATGGGATGCAAAATGGTCGATTAAGAAGGATTCCTAATGATAAGGTTTAGGTGGTGGATGATAATCAAATTAAGGATCATGAACGGAACTAGCTAGGTCAGCAAGGCCTTACCTCTTTGCTAGACCTAAAATTTTTTGAAACCCTTTTCATCTTATTTTATATTAATTTATTTGTGTAAGCATAAATGACACTTATGATAATCTACTAACCTAAGAAACCCTCTATATCTACTAGACAGGACATATCATGTTAGGTCACTACATGTTTCTATGTTTCAAGAAATATATCAAACTCTTCACTTCACAAACAACACACACTAACAACGTGTTTAGTTTTGGGAGTGACCTCATCTAGAATCACTTGATCTAGCATGACTTAATTACCTATAGATTTGGATGATTCTTTATTGATGTCGCGTGATCCAAAGCTGCTACACTCACTCTAGGGTTTAAGAGCATTCATATGTAAAGGCACGATACATCCATAGTGTCGTCCAACGGTTTTTGAGCTTGATCATTGGTTTAATGTATCAATCATGATAGCTATGGATAATTGTTACATGGTTTAGTTAATCAACAAAAATCATAAGATGAAAGTGTAGCATGTACATATTTACTTTCTTACCATGGAAATAATTCATTCTCAATCGAGGCTCTCCATCTCGACGTGTTTTCTACTATATATAACCATGTGGTGATCCTTCTACACTTCTTTGTCTTGTGGGTTGTAGTGGTATTTTATATATAGGGGCACATGGAAATGTACCATAGTTACTACTAGCAGCCAATGAATCTATAAATTGTTGCCTCATGTGTTGTTTTATACTTTCGTATCAATGTGAAACATGTTTTTTTCTCATCATAATATACTTTGTTGAGGTAATATTATTCTAGCTACTCGTATTTAGGCTATCCTGATGTCCATAATGGATGATTCTATGAGTCTTGTATTGATAGAACTTTCTCCTATACGTTGTTAAGATCGTTCCTACAACAAAAAGAAACTACTCTCATACTTAGGACTAGCTCCCATGAAATAAATAGTTATCTTCATTCTTCATCATTGTACCATTCCTTGATCATTTCCACTTACACTTCTTTGATGAACTCTAGCTACAACAAGCCTTATAAATCAAGCTCACGACATGGCCTTTTCCCAGCAACATCTGAAGCCAGGAGGGACATAAAATGGTCGATGAAGAATGTACTCCTGATGACAATGATGCAATGATGAATGGTGACAATGATGCAATGATGAAGAATGTACTCGAGGATCATGGATGGAGCTAGTTGGGAGCAGCGAAGGCTGTGTCCCCTTTACTACAACTAACATTGTTTTGAAGCCCCTTTTAATCTTATGATGGATTAATTTATTTGTGTAGGCATATCAAATGACAAATATAGTGATATACTTATGTTAGAAACATTTTATTTATGCTAGATAGGGCATAACATGTAAGGTCACTATATTTTTTATGTTTCAAGAAATATACCAAGCTTTGCGCTTCTCTCTCTCACACACACACTAACAATGTGTTTTGTTTAGGGAGTGACTCCATTTAGAATCACCTAAACTAGCATGACTTGACTACATATAGATTTGGATGATTCTTTGTTGATGTCGCATGAATCACCGCTGCTACACTCCCTCTAGGTTCTTTTAAGAGTGCTTGCTCGTAGAGGCGCTACACATGGACGATGTCGTCCAATGGGGTTTGAAGGAATGAATGTGACTTGTTTGTACAGGTGGAAGGAATGAGCTGGTAACGAACATGTTGTCTATCCTATGTATAAAACAAAAAAATGCTTTTAGGTCGGAATAGAGGACCAGATGGTTCTGTATGGTTTATTTCCGCTAGCAAAACATGTTGTAAACTCATGCATACGAAAAAAGAGTTTGGCAAAAGTCAGGAACTCTCACATATTTAGGGCTGATTTGGTGATCAGTGATTTAGCAAGGAGTTTTCTCCTCAGGGATCCTGTGGCAGAACTACCCGAATTATTCCAGCTTAAGTGTCCAAGTCGCACCTCTAAAGGCAGCAACATACTTAAACCGGAATAAACCGTTTAGTTCTTCGGATCTCGTCCGATAGAGCCACTTACCAAAAATCGAGTACCACTAGCTCACATGGTCTCAATGTGGGTACTGAGAGAAAAACCCTGAGTAACACCTATAGGGTGTTACAGATCGAAAAATTTGCTATTTTAGCTTTTTTAACGTGGGCTAAATGCTATTATGTGACCATCTGCCTATGACTTGTGGGACCATCTGTGTCTATGATTTGTGGACCTGGGTCTAAAATAGAGAAGTTCACAACTGAGAGTGACAAAATAGTAAATTTCCCGTTACAGATCCCCTCCAAATCCCTGGTCGTCAAACCAACCCTTATAGAGAATGGTTGATCTTATGAGTATCTAATTCATTCTCAAACGTAGCACCAAATGATTGAGTTAATATAAACATGCATCAAATTGAAGTTGTTTTTACGTTGCAAATGATCTAACAGCGCATCATGTACATAGCTATCGAGTTCATAATTGCAACATTTATTTTATAAATGATTTGGAACGAAAATAAATTGCTGAACACGGCTTAATAAAGCGCAGCTTCATTTTTAAACTCATGTTCTATGTTTCTCGTTCAAATATCTAATGGATAACAATATCGAGGATAGTAATAATAAGATAGATTAGGGATAGTATAGAAATTAAGCCACAAAGATTATAAAAAATATTCAAACATCTAGGGCCTTTTAGAAATTACTCACAAAAAAGATATGAAAAGTGCAGCCTAGGTTCGTTTCGTACACGTGGTTAGTGGTTTTGCGCATGTTTTGCTGTAAAACCGTGGCTAGCTATCATGAGCATTGAGCAGTGGGTCGACGGAGGAAAGAGAAGGAGAGAGAGGTATTGTCCCAAGGCATGCAGACGAATTCGCCAGCACTCCATTCCACTAGCGGTTTATCATTATTAGGGCTTGTTTGGGAGTAAGTGGAACAAAGAGAATTAAGGGGGCTATAATCCCTTGTTATTCAATTTTGAATAACAAGGTATTATAGCCCCCTCAATTCTCTTCATTTCACTTGGTCCCAAACAAGCCCTTATATGTTTTCTCCTTTGTTTATGTTGCTTCACTATGGACAGTCAACTGTTGCCTTGAAATAAATTCAGCAGCCACTTAGAAAGGATTCTAGACCAAATGACTTGACAAGGATAAGGATGGACCTGGAATTTTGTTTTTGACAATCCTCATATTTTGAAAAAGGATACACTATAAGACTATCTTCAGTAGACCCACTATTTCACTCTCTATTTTAAACTCCACTCTACAAATAGTACGATCTACAAAGTAAAACGGTATTTTGCACGACCGTTGGAGATGGCCTAAGTCTGTTCAAATCTACTGAAGATTATGAGGTATTAATTCTCCATAGTTATTGTAAAATCAAGATTTTGCAAAAATAAATGAAGTATGCTTTATAGACATTGATTATAGATGGTTCACAGTGTTGCACATCCAATATCTCAGAATAACAGGATAGAATTGCAAGAATAAATGTCAATTTTAGGAGATTGTCGAATTGCAAAGAATCCAGCCATTCGGATTCTCTTCTAATCAATTTTAGGAGATCCAAACAAAACCGTGTTTATATTTTCTCTATAATATTTTGTATAAGGCGTTGTTTGGATTCTCCTGATTTATTGTTTGTCAGTGACTAATAATTAGCTGGTAAACAATTAGCTAGCAAAAATTAGCTAGGCTATATTTGGAGACTTGACTAATAGATGTTTTTTTTTCTCTTTATACGATCTATTAGCACCTATTAACAAGGTCAAGTGGCTAATGGGCAAACATTTTGCCGGCCCTCTAGCTAACAATTAGCTAATTTATTAGCCAGACTGTTTAGAGGTTAAGATGCTAAAATTAGTCAGCAAACTATTTGCTACAAGCATCAAACATGCCTTTAGTATAGTGACACGTGCATGTAAACAACGTCCATAGGTACCTTTTTAATTATAACATTTGGATTTTCTTACTTTAAAATAATTTTCGCTAAATAGTATTGTTTATAGTTTATTTTTAAAAATTGTATTTAATATCTGTTATTTTAGTGCCTCAAAACTAAATGCTTTTGACGTTATTGATAATTAGAGTGTTTTTTAAATTGTCTCCACCTTATTCAAAACTAGGGATGAAAACGATTATTGTTATGACAAATCTAATATTTTAAAATAGTAATATTTTAATATAGATATTTATGAAATTTGATACTTATCTTTTATTGTGTTATAAACATATTATTACAGATAAGAACAAAATTTTGTATAAATTGCTTTATACATTATTTCCTCTCTACAACCTAAATGTGAAAAATTATCCGTATCCGTATCTGAATGGTACCTAAATTTTATATCTATCATTTGAGAATATATACGATAATTTTAAGGTTTACTTTTTATGAGACTTTACAATCTCACTGCTAAAAAACAAGAACATAAATTTACAGAGCATATTTTATATCCTATTTATTCACAACCAATGAACAAAGTCCAAAAAACCGGTATCCAAATCAATACCAATTTTCATCTCTATTCAAAACGACAAAAATTGTATGCTGAAGGAGTATACTACATCGGTTGATATATATTTTGAAAAGAGAATAAACATTGATCTAATTTATTACTATCTCTATTCTCAAATATTTGTTGTCCAACAATTTATTTTTAAACTAAAATATAACAAATAAAAAAGAACGAAGGGAGTATTTTTTTATTATTCTCCTTCAAGTTCAAATTCCACACTTCGCTCAAAACCAATGGTTACGAACCTAGAAAACCAATCATGACCGGTTTCCTTACCCTTTTGCTCTAAACCACCTAGGTAGTCTGTCTGCCTATCATCCATGAATTTATATATTTTTTGTTTAGCTTTGATCTAGATTCTAGAAGTGTATGCATAGGTTTAATTCACATTTGGAAAGAAAAAGTTCGGATGTGTTAATCCCATCGGGATTGAACCTGTGAGATTAATACGAGATTTGTGTCCACGTTCACTACCAGAATTCGGCTCTTTGCCGAGTGCCAAATGTTTTGCTGAGTGTTTTTTTCGGGCATTCGACAAAGAAGCTATTTGCGAGTGCCACACAAAAAACCCTCGGTAAAAGAAAACACTCGGCGAAGAAGCTCTTTGCCGAGTGCTTTTTTTCAACACTAGGTAAAGACAATTTAAAAATCACATTTTAAAGCAGTAAATTAATTTAAGAAATATACGAAGCTTTGCACTTGTCTCCCTATCATACACACTAACAATGTGTTTTATTTGGGGATGGCTCCATGTAGAAACACTTGATCTAGCATGACTTGATTACCTAAATATTTAGATGAATCTTTGCTGATGTTCGATGTGTCACTGCTACTACACTCCCTCTAATGCTTGTTGTAGAGGAGCTATACACGAACAATGTTGTCCATTGGGTTTTGAAGGAATGAGTCCTTGACTTGTTTATACAAGTGGAGGGAATGGGTTGCTAACAGACCTGTCTATTCTATGCATTAAACAAAGCATTGCTTTTAGGTCAAAATAGAGGACCAGATTGTTCTTTATTGCTTGCTTACACTAACAAAACATGTTGTAGAAGACAAAACTCATGCATAAAGAAAAAAGTTAGACAAATAATCAATAACTGTAACATACTTATATAGAATGATTGACCTTATGAGTATCTAATTTATTCTCAAATGTAGCACCGTATGATACACTTCTTTGAGGTAACATTCTCATAGCTAGTCCTACTTAGGCACCTACCATCCATAGTAAGCAAATATATACTAGTTCTATATTTAGGGAACCTGATCTTCGGCACTCTAAGGGTTGTTCTTATACCTAAAAGCCAAGAACCTCTCTGGTATTTGGAACCAACTCCCATGAAATAAAATACTTCTCTCCATTCTTCATTGTTGTTGCCTCTTCCTGGTGTTGCCTCTCATGCTTGTAGAATGAACTCCAGTGATAGTAAGCCCTACAAATCGAAATCTAGGCAAGCCTTTTTGTAGGTAGTGGTTGAGTCTAGAAGGGATGCAAAATGGTCGATTAAGAAGGACTCCTAATGATAAGGTTGCAGTGGTGGATGACAATCAAATTAAGGATCATGGATGAAACTAGCTAGGTCAGCAAGGCCTTACCCCCTTTCCTAGACCTAATTTTTTTGAAACCCTTTTTATTCTATTTGAAATTAATTTATTTGTGTAAGCATAAAATGACACTTATGAAAATCTACTAATATAAGAAACCTTATATATCTACTAGATAGGACATAGCATGTTAGGTCACTACATATTTTTATGTTTAAACAACATCTTCACTTCACAAACAACACACTAACAATATGTTTAGCTTTTGGAGTGACCTCATCTAGAATCACTTGATCTAGCATGACTTAATTACCTATAGGTTTGTATGATTCTTTATTGATGTCGTGTGATCCAAAGCTATTACACTCACTCTAGGTTTTAACAACATTCATATGTAAAGGCACGATACACCGATAGTTTTGTCCAATGGTTTTTGATCTTGATCATTGGTTTAATTGTTACATGGTTTAGTTGATCAACAAAAATCATGAGATGAAAGCGTAGCATGTACATGTTTACTTTCTTATCATGGAAAGAATCCATTCTCATTCGAGGGTCTCCCACTCGGCATGTTTTCTACTATAACCATGTGGTGATTCTTCTATGCTTATTTGTCTTATGTGTTGTATAGTGATTTTTTATATATAGGGGCTAATGGAAATGTACCATAGTTACTATTAGCGGCCAATGAATCTATAAATGGTTGCCTCCTATGTTATTTTATACTTTTGTATCGATGTGACATGCTTTTTTCTCATCATAATATACTTTGTTGAGGTAATATTGTTCTAGCTACTCCTATTTAGGCTATCATGATGTCCATAATTGATGATACTATGAGTCATGTATTGATAGAACTAGCTCCTATTTGTTGTCAGTGTCGTTCCTACAATGAAAAAGAACCTACTCCTATACTTGTGACTAGCTCCCATGAAAGAAAATAATTATCTTCATTCTTCATCATTGTATCGTTCCTTGATCATTTCCACTTACTCTTCTAGGATGAACTCCAGCTACAACAACCCTTATAAATCAAGCTCACGGCATGGCCTTTTGCTGGCAACATCCGATGTTAGGAGGGAGATGAAATGGTCGATGAAGAATATACTCCTGATGACAATGATGCAATGATGAATGTTGACTTGAGGATCATGGATGGAGCTAGCTGGGGCCTGGGGGTAGCAAAGTTCTTGTGCCATTTACTACAACTAACATTGTTTTGAAACTCCTTTTAATGTTATGATGGATTAATTTATTTGTGTAGGCATATAAAATGACACATATGGTGATATACTTATGTCAAAAACATTCTATTTATGCTAGATAGGGAATAACATGTAAGATCACTACATGTTTTTATGTTTGAAGAAATATACCAAGCTTTGCACTTCTCTATCACACACACTAACAATGTGTTTTGTTTAGGGAGTGACCCCATTTAGAATCACCTAAACTTGCATGACTTGACTACATATAGATTTGGATTATTCTTTGTTGATGTCGCATGAGTCATCGCTGCTACACTCCCTCTAGGTTTTTTATAGTGCTCGCTCGTACATGCGTTATACATGCACAATGTCGTCCAATTGGGTTTGAAGGAATGATGCGTGACTTGTTTGTACATGTGGAGGGGATGAGTCGTTAACGGACATGTCTATTCTATACATAAGACAAAACATTGCTTTTAGATGGTTCTGTATGGCTTGCTTCCGCTAAACGAAACATGTTGTAAAAGACAAAACTCATGCATACAAAAAATGTTAAACAAAAGTCAGGAACCCTCACATACTTATAGAGAATGGTTGACCTCATGAGTATCTAATTCATTCTCAAACGTAGCACCAATTGATTGAGTTAATATAATCGCGTGTCAAATTAAAGTTGTTTTTATTTATGTTGTAAATGATCTAACGGATCATCATGTGGAGCTATCGAGTTCACAATTGCAACATTTATTTTATAAATGATTTGCAACGAAAATAAATTGCTGAACACGACTTAATAATGTGCATTCTCATTTTAAACACATGTCTATGTTTCTCGTTCAGTTATCTAACGGGTAACAATATTGGGGTTATTGGTTTGGACGCCCACACACACACCCAAAAAAACTAGCTTGGTCCCCGTCGAGGATAGTAATAATAAGTAGATTAGGAATACTACAGAAATTAAGCCACAAGATTATAAAAATTATTCAAACACACAGGACCTTTTTGCAAATACTCACAAAAATTGATATGGAAAATATTACCTCCATTCATAAATACATGACACCGTTGACTTTTTTCGAAAACTTTGACCACTCGCCTTATTCAAATATTTATTCAAAAAATCTAAAATTTTAAGTCAAGCACAAACTACCTTAAGTGATAAAACAAACCACAAAAAAATGATAACTCATTATTTTTTGAATAAAACGAGTGGTCAAAGTTTTTAAAAAAAGTCAACGGTGTCATATATTTATGAACTGAGGGAGTACAACTAGTGTTGGGAATATGGGTTTGGCTTTTTGGGCCAGCACGAGCGCGACCCAAAAATAGGAGCCCAAAGCATGGCTCGATATGAAATAATCTGGACCGGGTTAGCACGGTCCGAAAGCGGGCCTAGGCCGGGCCTCAAATTCTGGCTCGTTGGGCCCCGACATGGCCTGCACAGATGAGCCGAGCTTGGGCCGGCATGGCCCAATGAAACCCAAATTGTTTAATTACTTTGATTTAGTATGGTACTGATTTTATATTGTTGTGATATTTGGAGTTTATATAGTCAAATGATGATAGGATTGTTTAATATCTCTAATTTAGTAAGCTATGGACTTTATGTGGTTGTAATATTTTGATTTTATGTGGTCAAATATATGGGTCGGGTTTGAGCCGGTACAGCCCAACAAATGCATGACGTGGTTTAGGATCGGGCTAAGCTACTGTTTTTACACTTTGGGCTGGCACGACACGGCCTAAACTTTTTTTGGGCTTTCCTGGCCCGAACCCATTTGGTATGAAATATGATGGCTTAGGCCGGGCTGGCCTGACCCGGTCCAATTTCCAGCACTAAGTACAACCTAGGTTCGTTCGCACACGTGGTTAGTGGTTTTGCCCACGTGTTTTGCTGCAAAACGGTGGTTAGCTATCATGGTCAACTCAACGGGGCAAAAAGGAGAGAGAGAGACTCTAACGGGGCAAAAGGAGAGAGATGTGGTCCTAACTCCCAAGGTATGCAAAAGAATTCGTCATCAGTCCATACCACTAGCGGTTTATCATTATTATATGTTTTCCCTTTTTTTATGATGCTTCACTATGGATAGTCAACTGTTGCCTTAAAATAAATTCAGCAGCCCCGCTTAGAAAGGATCCTAGGCCAAATGACTTCACAAGGCGTCAAGGCCAAGGGTCGTTATATTTTGCAAAAGGATACACTATAAGTCTGTTTAGATATACTAAAGATTATGAGGTATTAATTCTCCATAGGTATTGTAAAAATCTAGATTTTGCAAAAAATAAATGAAGTGTGTTTTATAGACATTGATTATAGATATTGCACGTACATCCAATATCTCAGAATAGCATGATAGATTTGTAAGAATAAATGTCAATTTTAGGAGATGGTCGAATTGCAAAGAATCCAACCATTCGGATTCTCTGCTAATCAATTTTAGGATATCCAAATAAAATCGTATCTATATTTTCTCTATTATATCATGTGTACAACTATTACAGTGACACCTGCATGTAAACAGCGTGTATAGATAGCTTTATAATTATAACATTAGGATTTTCTTACTTAAAAAATATTTTTTGCTAAATAGTTTTGTTTATAGTTTATTTTAAAAAACTATTCAATATTTGTTATTTTAGTGCCTCAAAACTAAATGCTTTCGAAGTTATTGATTTTTTTTTGAAATTATCTCCACCTTGTTCAAAACGGCAAAAAGTGTATGCTGAAGGAGTATATATACTACTACATCGGTTGATATATTTTGAAAAGAGAATAAATTAACGTGTGATCTAAATGATTACCTTTTTTTTATCTTCTCTCGATTCTCCTTCAAGTTCAAATTCCACGCTTCGCTCAAAACCAATGGTTACGAACGTGGAAAACCAATCATGACCGGTTTCCTTAGCCTTTTGCTCTAAACCACCTTGGTTTAGTCTGCCTAGCACCCATGAATTTATATATATTTTTTGCTTAGCTTTGGATCTAGATTCTAGAAGCGTATGCATAGGTTTAGTTCACGTTTGTAAAGAAAAAGATCGGATGTGTTAATTCCATCGGCATCGAATAGCTCCCTGTGAGATTGATACGAGATTTGCGTCCACGTTCCAAGCATGGTGTTCCAAGTGGGCATCATGGGCGTGGAACTCATTCATCAGCTGGTTCCTCACGTCCTAAAAAGTACGAAAGAATCTTATAAATCACGTTCTCAATGTTTTTTTGCGTAAAATGAGGCCATACCCACGAGGTCGTCCCGTTCACCTTTCCCCACTATATTCATAGGAACCATGAACTTATGAATTAATTGTACATCAGCTAATTAGATATCATATGGTGCAACTTATCCATCCAAATTTAAATTCTCTATATAATTGCCATGAGTGCGCTTGCATTTTCTTGATTTAGTGATGTTATTTTTTAGTAGTAAACAAGGTACCCGTCGACGCCAAGGCCTAATTTTAATCTTCTGGTGATAGACATGTGTGTCTGCTAACAATAAGACACAATTTTCAATATTTACTCGCTCAATTTTGGAAGGTATTTATAAATTGTTGGCAACGATCTGGGCACCAAACATTGGAAGATGAATCATCTGGCGATGCTCTCTACAGTGGCGCAGACAATTCGCGACCTGGCGCAGGAGCAGCTCCTCCTCTGCGTACGTTCGGACAGTTTGCGCCTAGAGCTCAGACAGTCTGTGATGGCGCAGAGGGTCGTTTTCTTCGCAGCAGATCTAGATCTCGCCTCCTAGTAGGGACCCTATTGAAAGTCGCCTAGAGGGGGGGTGAATAGGGCGAAACTGAAATTTACAAAGTTAATCACAACTACAAGCCGGGTTAGCGTTACAAATAAAAGCGAGTCCGAGAGAGAGGGTGAAAAACAAATCGCAAGCAAATAAAGAGTGGGACACAAAGATTTGTTTTACCGAGGTTCGGTTCTTGCAAACCTACTCCTCGTTGAGGTGGTCACAAAGATCGGGTCTCTTTCAACCCTTTCCCTCTCTCAAACGGTCACTTAGACCGAGTGAGATTCTCTTCTCAATCACACGGGACACTAAGTCCCCGCAAGGACCACCAAACAATTGGTGTCTCTTGCCTCGGTTACAAGTGAGTGAATCACAAGAAAGAATGAGAAAGAAAAGAAGCAATCCAAACGCAAGAGCTCAAATGAACACAAATGTCGCTCTCTCTAGTCACTATTTGATTTGGAGTGATTCCTGTTGGGGACTTGTTCTCAAATGCTCAATGTTGGGGACTTGTTCTCAAAGGCTTCGGATTAAGAACAAGGCAACATAGAAGGTGTTAAATGATAAAGTCCTTCGTCCTCTGAAACATTATTTCCCTTCGGGATATAATGAATTTCGGACGAAGGTCCTGGCAAGCATACCTTCGTAAACACAAGAGATAATGATGAAGAATTCATACGGAATATGAAATTTAACATAAACATTATTATTAGATCATTTCTATTTTATTGATATAGAAAAATAGAAATGATCGCAGATTACAAATGTACCTTCGGCTTGAAGGACAGCAAAAGTACAAGCGTGACGCCAAAAGCAAATGTCCAGTCCGCGTGAACAGTACGGGGGTACTGTTCACCTATTTATAGGCACGGGACACAATCCATACAAAATTACATTCATGCCCTTTACACTTGGTAGTAATTCTATAGTAATCCACCGAGATCCGAATAGCCTTTTCATCTTTAAGTCGGTTTCTTTTTCCGCTATCACACCGAAGCTTTCCCGCTCACATCTTCGGTGTTGTATCAACCTTCGTATTACTTGGACTTCTCCTACTGTGATATCGACTCGAGTCCGAAGATACCTGTTCACACATTATACTCCAGAAACACTGTTAAATCCTGTTTTTGAGGACCTTCGGATGCCGAAGGCCCCCAACAGTAGCCCCTCGCAATATTAATTTGTTAAAATAATAAATTTAGATTGCGACATGGACGAAGGCTTTAAGCCGAAGGTCCGAAAAACACCTTCCCTTTGCTAGAATAGCAACATTCACTGACAAGCGGGGTCTTTCAATTTTCAACGCACTGGGCGTATAAATAAGATCATACCGCAAACTCATTTGGTACACTCTCTTGCCATCTGCTCCCGCTCACTCAATTTTTAGCTCTTGCGCACCAAGATTTGCTTAGCTTTTTAAGTTTTTAAGCTTCGACGTTGAAAACAGTTTTTTAGTGGTTCCGAAGATGTCTGAAGATAAGAAGGCTGCTCCCGAGATGAAGCTGAGTCTTTCTGAAGAGAAGAACCTGGGGTTTCTTATAGCAATGTCGAAGACCAACACAGAAAAAATCACCAAAGAGATTTTAGAAAGTTTGTCTGAAGATACTGATGACAGCGACAGTTATGACGTGGATAGTGGTGGTGAAGACTCCGAAGATCGCCCCTGGCGACCAAGCCATTCAGTTTTTGGCAAATCAGGTATCAAAGAAAATCATCTTGTCAACATGAGGGGAAGATACTTCCGGGATTTATCCATTGTGAGGGTTGACGAAGGAGAGAAAACTTGCCCGACCCCTGATGAAAATGAAGTCGTAGTGTTCCGAAGCTTTTTGAAAGCTGGACTACGATTTCCCCTGAGCAGCTTTGTCGTAGAAGTGCTGAAAATGTTTGAAATCTATCTTCATCAACTTACCCCCGAAGCAATTATAAGGCTAAATATCTTCGTGTGGGCCGTGAGAAGCCAAGGTCTGGAACCTGATGCGAAAAGTTTCTGCAACATACACGAGTTATCATACGAGACAAAACCCTGGGGTAAGGAACAGTATCACAATAATTTTGGCTGCTACAGTTTCGTTTCTCGGTCTGGGTCAAGCTGTCCCGTGCCAACATTTCGGAAGAGATGGCCCGGCGACTGGATGACAGAATGGTTCTATGTGAAAAATGACCTGAAAGCACGGGAAGATATTAAAGGTATAATTATGCGCCCTATTTGGCAAAGCTTCGGCCTGCGAAAGCCGAAGGTTGAGATGAATGAAGCTGCCGAAGAATGCCAGAGAGCCTTCGGAGTTATTTGTTCTTTTATTGGAACGAGAGATTTGGTCCAAGAGCATATTGCCTTCAGAGTATGGCCGCTCGCGGAAAAATGGGAAATACTGCAAGAGACCATAAAAGAGGCTGACGAAGGTGGACTTATCAGATTGAAGTATACTTTCAAATTCGGAGATAAATTCGTTGAGCCAGATGATGACTGGCTGAAAAGCATTGAAAATTTAAGTGATGAACTACTTGGGGCTTACTCGAAGGCCGAAGATACTGCATTGTCAGTAGCCTTCGGAGGCCGAAAAAAGAAAAGACTGAACCGAGTGTTTGACGCAATCGAGTTCGTCTACCCTGACTATCGTTATCCCATTCGAGGGCAGAAAAGAAAAGGCGCGACCTCTGCGAAAGAAGAAGCTGCAGCTGCTCCTAGTGAGCCAGCACCGAAAAGAAAAAGGATAAAGGTCCTCACACATCGGCCACGCTATATTGAACCAGCCTCGGTGTCTGAATTCACCGGAGAGACTTCTTCGGCCACCGAGGCTGAACAGCCAACCTTGCTGCCAGTAATCGCAGAAATAGCCGAAGCGCCAACAAGAACAGAATTGGAAGAACCAAAGATTTTGTTATCAGAAACCAAAGAGATGGCCGAAGCGCCATCAACAGAAAAAATGGAAGAAACAAAAGGATCAGCTGAGGGATCAAAAATATTAGAAGTTTTAAGTCCTTCAGCAAATGTTGACACAACAAAAATCTAAAAGGGGCCCGCAGTGACTCCGAAAAGAAAAAGAATGGTCAATGTGCTAGATGTTCTAGAAACAATTAAGTCCTCAAGCACAACTCCGAGGAAGACTGTTGAAACCTCCGAAGCGAAAACTGAGATTTTTGATACTAAAGCTCCAGAGCAAGAAACTGAAGCTGAAGCTGGGCCTTCGGAGCCCACGAACGTAAAATCCCTGGAAACCGAGGAAGAAAAAGTGACAGAACCAATTCTTGTTGAAGAAATCAGTGCTGCTGCCCCCGAAGCATCCCCCAAAGTCCCTGATTATATTGTTCGACATGCTTCGGGGAAAAAGTTGTCTGAAAAAGAAAAGCAAGAGGCCCAGTTTTACGCCCAAAAACTAAAATATCCAAAGGGGGCGTTGATATTCAACGGCAGCGGAGAAGAAGACTTCTTGTACTGTCTCCCTGACAGCAAGGAGATTTCTGTCTGCCGGGAGATGAGCAAGAGCTTCGGATTCCCAACACTAGAAGACGGACTCTCGGTGCTGTCGAAAGACGAGTTGGCCGACAGCTTGGCGTATAATAGTTTAAAGGTACAAAATTTGAGACCTTCGCATTGTTTCTTGAAAACAAAAAATTTTCATTTGCTTAGATTTATTAACACACACACATTCTTCTTTGCAGGGCCTTATACTTAGCAATGCCCTCAGGGCCCAAAAAGATGCCGAAGATGAAGGATGTGTGATGGCCCTGAGCAATCTTCGTTCCGAAGTAATTGAACTACGGAAGGAAGGTCTCGAAAAAGACAAAATATTGCATTCATTGATAAGCAGAATAAAAGAAGACGAAGCTACTTTTAAAGGTCAAGCTGAAGCTCAGAAACGTGAAATTGATGATCTTCGAAAACAACTAGCCAGAGCTAGAGAAGAACGCATACTTGAAGAAACAAAGCGAGAACTTAGCGACCAATGGGCAAATCATTTAGAAGGAACTGTTGAAGAGCTTCGTGCGTCCAAGAAGAGATGCTATAACAAATCTATTGAATGTGTTAAGAAAATGAAAACTAGCTTCGCCAGCGTTGGCGCATTTTCGAGTGAGGAAAACTTTACGAGAGGCAACCCCGAAGGCCCCATTGAATGGATTAGCCACGAAGCTGAGGCCTTCGAAGAAATTTTAAATAGCCGCGGAGATATATGTGCTTTTTCGGGTGCCAGGGGAATTGCCACCATTTTGGAGAAAAAGGGCTGTGAGCATGTAAAGATTTTAGCGCAATCCGAAGCTACCTTGCCCTTCAAAGATACAGAGGATCCTTCAGCCGAAGCTAGCATGGTTGGAGGAAAATTTTTTACCGATGTCTGGAACAATGGTGGCCGAGAAATGGCCCGAGAAATTATCCAAAAAAGCGAAAAGGGCATCCACGATGCTAGAAAAGTAGCAGAGGCTGCTGAGAAGAGCGTGGAGCCCGAAGGGCAAATAGGTATTAACTAGTGGTTTTTATTGTGTTGTAATTTTTAATTTTAAACTTCGTTCGCAATTTGTAATAGCAATGTAGCTGTATCCTGTCCTCCCTCAGATCCTACTAAAGCGTCTCCGGGTCCTCCCCCGAAAGATGACGATGAAATTAAAAAGATGGCCGAAGCTATCATGGATCAAGTTGCCAATCAACTCCTGAACGAAGCTGCAGAAGTAGTACTTAGGGAAGACTAGGTGCTACTATGAAAACATTTGAAATGTAATATGTGTGGTATCTTGTAACCCTGAATGTAATATATTTGCTTTTTATGGTTCAATTCTTTACGATGCATGAAACTTTACATACATACCGTTTTTGAGCCTTCGGCGAAAAAACACCTTCCCTTCTTTTCATGCTTCGTGAAGAAAAAAACTTTTATGCATCACAACACTGTCCATAGTGCTCTGATGAAGAATATCCAAGCTTCGTGAAAACATTCTCCGAAGCTATACTCCGAAGATCAATATTGTATCTCCTTGTGACTTAGCACGATTTTCACTTTTTCAAAGCATTCTTCCGAAGATCAATATTGTGTCCCCTTCTTGTGCCATATGCAACATGATGTATGATGCTTATGCTATGCGAAATGATGTGATGATGTTATGTTATGCAGAATGATATTTGTCCCGAAGATACACACACATCCCCGCAATAAAACACAATCTTTTTATATCAGCGCTGACTTTTCGCTGTAAGCCTCCCTTAGGAGCTTCTTCGCCTTTTACTTCAGTGGTATCAGCGTTTATTTTTCGCTGTAAGCTCTGCATTCCCTTAGGAACGACTTTGGAGCTTCTTCGCCTTTTACTTTCGGCGGTATCAGCGTTGACTTTTCGCTGTATGCTCTGCATTCCCTTTGGAACGACTTTGGAGCAGAAAACTTACACTGCACTCCCTTTGGAACGGCTTTTTGTGACTTCAGCAAACTTACTCTGCGTTCCTTAGAACGACTTTTTGTTGCTTCGAAGGATTTTTGATAATTCGAAGGTCCTCCTTGTTATCGCAAATCTTTAAGCTTCAGCAACTTAAGCCTGTGGAGAAAATACATTTTCCTTGTGGCAAACACGAAACTATTACATGAAAACTAAAAAAAATGTCCTTTATTACACAGAAAATAAAACTGAATGAAAAAGACGGCTATCAAGGTAGGATATTTGTCAATAGATGTGCTTCGACTCTGGCACAGTGCTATTGACTGTGCGAGCTTCGGACTGTTCTCTGAAGTCCCTTTGGTGTGGAGCATATTGGCTCCCTTCTGGCTGTTGGCCTTGTTGCAGCAGTGGTGGAGGCGGAGGCTGTTGCCAAGAAGCTTGAGGTTGACTCGCCGAAGCAACAGAAACTGCAGGGTGGTTGCCTACGTATTCTGGGATGTAAGGCGAATGGTACGAAGCAGTATGCATGACCTGCTTTGGCTGAGCTTGTTGTACTGCAGCTTCGGCTATCTCCTTTTGTTTCTGGATGGTAACATGGCACGTCCTGGTGGTATGGCCCTTGTTTTCACCACAGAACAAGCAAAATATTCTCCTTGGTTGATCTCCAAATCTTCCGCCGAAGCCCCTGGCGCCTCTGCCTCTTGGAGCTGGTGGCCGGAAGAAGCTTTGCTGTTGCCCCGAAGCCTGTGAGGAGCACTGTGGCCTTTGCTGCTGACTCCCCTTATCACCATTTTGAGTAGAGTTGTGGATTGACCTGACATGCCTCGGATAGAATCTTCCTCCGAAGCCCCTGGTCATTTCGGAAAACCTGAAAGCCTCTTCCCTTCTTTGGCGAAAATCATTGTCGGCACGAATATACTCGTCCATCTTCTGGAGCAGCTTCTCCAAAGTTTGAGGAGGCTTCCTAGCAAAGTACTGAGCTGAAGGTCCAGGCCGAAGTCCCTTGATCATGGCCTCAATGACAATTTCGTTGGGCACCGTTGGCGCCTGCGCCCTTAAACGCAAGAACCTCCTGACATACGCCTGAAGGTATTCTTCGTGATCCTGTGTGCACTGGAACAGGGCCTGAGCAGTGACCGGCTTCGTCTGAAACCCTTGGAAGCTGGTTAACAACATGTCCTTCAGTTTTTGCCATGAAGTGATCGTTCCTGGTCGAAGGGAGGAATACCAGGTTTGAGCAACACTCCTGACAGCCATAACAAAAGACTTTGCCATGACTGCAGCATTGCCACCATACGAAGATACTGTTGCTTCGTAGCTCATCAAAAACTGCTTCGGGTCTGAATGGCCATCGAATATGGGAAGCTGGGGCGGCTTGTAGGACGGAGGCCAAGGTGTAGCCTGCAGCTCAGCGGACAGAGGAGAAGCATCATCAAAAACAAAATTTCCATGGTGGAAATTGTCATACCAGTCATCTTCATTGAAGAAACCTTCCTGATGAAGGTCTTTTTGTTGAGGCCTTCGGTTCTGCTCATCTTGAGTAAGATGACGAACTTCTTCGGAGGCTTCGTCTATTTGCCTTTGTAGTTCAGCTAGCCTGGCCATCTTTTCCTTCTTCTTTTGTACCTGTTGATGAAGCATCTCCATATCTCTGATTTCTTGGTCTAGCTCATCCTCTTGAGGCGTCGGGCTGGCAACCTTCCTCTTCTGGCCTCGGGCCTCCCGAAGAGAGAGAGTCTCCTGATTAGGGTCCAGC
Organism: Zea luxurians; assembly: GCA_029449295.1. Lineage (NCBI taxonomy): Eukaryota > Viridiplantae > Streptophyta > Magnoliopsida > Poales > Poaceae > Zea > Zea luxurians. Next base: position 32,134,822 of record JAOPSE010000014.1, read on the forward strand.
GGTTGCAGAGCTGCAGCCCCTGTTGCTGAAGCTTTCTTCGGCGCCATAACGAAGGTTTATGGTTGCCGAAGGTATTCAAAACTCAAAGAGTGGAAGTGGGTTCACCGGAGGTGGGCGCCAATGTTGGGGACTTGTTCTCAAATGCTCAATGTTGGGGACTTGTTCTCAAATGCTTCGGATTAAGAACAAGGCAACATAGAAGGTGTTAAATGATAAAGTCCTTCGTCCTCTGAAACATTATTTCCCTTCGGGATATAATGAATTTCGGACGAAGGTCCTGGCAAGCATACCTTCGTAAACACAAGAGATAATGATGAAGAATTCATACGGAATATGAAATTTAACATAAACATTATTATTAGATCATTTCTATTTTATTGATATAGAAAAATAGAAATGATCGCAGATTACAAATGTACCTTCGGCTTGAAGGACAGCAAAAGTACAAGCGTGACGCCAAAAGCAAATGTCCAGTCCGCGTGAACAGTACGGGGGTACTGTTCACCTATTTATAGGCACGGGACACAGCCCATACAAAATTACATTCATGCCCTTTACACTTGGTAGTAATTCTATAGTAATCCACCGAGGTCCGAATAGCCTTTTCATCTTTAAGTCGGTTTCTTTTTCCGCTATCACACCGAAGCTTTCCCGCTCACATCTTCGGCGTTGTATCAACCTTCATATTACTTGGACTTCTCCTACTGTGATATCGACTCGAGTCCGAAGATACCTGTTCACACATTATACTCCAGAAACACTGTTAAATCCTGTTTTTGAGGACCTTCGGATGCCGAAGGCCCCCAACAATTCCAGACTTGGGAGAGGATTTGATCTCTTTGGTTGTGTCTAGAATTGAATGCTATAGCTCTTGTAAGTAGTTGGAAGCTGGAAAACTTGGATGCAATTGAATGTGGGGTGGTTGGGGTATTTATAGCCCCAACCACCAAACTAGCCGTTTGGTGGACGCTGCTGTCGCATGGCGCACCGACAGTCCGGTGCGCCAGCCACGTCACCCGGCCGTTAGGGTTCGACCGTTGGAGCTCTGACAGGTGGGGTCTTCTGGCTGTCCGGTGGTGCACCGGACATCTCCTGTAGACTGTCCGGTGCGCCTGCTGCGCGTGCTCTGACCTCTGCGCGCGTAGGCGCGCATTAAATGCGTTGCAGTCGACCGTTGCACGCGAAGTAACCGTTGCTCCGCTGACACACCGGACAGTCCGGTGTGCCACCGGACACTGTCCGGTGCATACACCGGACGGTCCGGTGAATTATAGCGGAGCGGCCTCCATTTTCCCGAAGGTAGCGAGTTCAGCGTCGAGTTCCCTGGCACACCGGACACTGTCCGGTGCCACACCGGACAGTCCGGTGCGCCAGACCAGGGCACACTTTGGTTGTCTTTTGCTCTCTTTGTTTGAACCCTTTCTTGGTCATTTTATTGGTCTATTGTGAACCTTTGGCACCTGTAAAACTTATAATCTAGAGCAAACTAGTTAGTCCAATTATTTGTGTTGGCCAATTCAACCACCAAAATCAATTAGGAAAAGGTATAAGCCTATTTCCCTTTCACCCATCAGGGAGGAGAGATCCTAGAGTGTGTCTTGGCGTCGGCAAGCCATCCAAGACGCCTCTAGTCGATGTAGAGCCGAAGAGAGAAGAAGATTCGAGATAAAGGAAGACTAAACTAGGGTTAAACTAGGGCTACTCTTAATGCATAAGGTAAAAACGAGAAGTAGAGTTGATTGGATCGATTGTGGGGGTTCAATCGACTGTAGCCCTTCATCTATATAAAGGGGGATGTCTGGACCCGTTACAAGTCGGTTCTCGAGTTAATCCCGCAGGTTTAGCTAACAAACTCGCAAGAAATCTAGAACCCTAATTGATTCTGTGCACACATGGACGGTCCGCGCTGCCACCCCGGATAGTCTAGATTGCGGACCGTCCGCTAGGACAATTTTGACGTTCAACATATGTCCCCTGCCTTTTGGTTAAGGTTGACGAACCAAAAGCATACGCACTAGGGCTTATGCAAGTCACCGGCTTTTCAATCCAATAGGGTGATCATTTAATAGAGCTCTAGTCCATAAAGGCCGTTTTGGATTGCATCTTTCTCGGTCATGCCCATCTGATCAAAGGATCAAAAGGTATAGAATAGAATGTAGGTGCCCTCGAGCCTAAATAGGTAAATAGACTATGTATGTACTATGGGTTCATCATCGTACCATTCCACATTTGAATAGGACAATATACCGACGATGAGTAGGCGAGCGGAAAGTATCCTGGCATCACTGGATGAATTGGCGATGCTTGTTGCATCGCCTTTCGGGCCATTTTATTCGACCGTTTTGTTTTAGCGGGTTATCGTGGTTTATTTATTGGCCAATCATGTAGAATGACTTTCTTGCAAATGTATTTGGAGAGCAATCGATCAAAAGTATGGCCAGCTTTGACCAGGCGACCATGTACATTATATGTGTTTTGCTCTTGTGTCTCCTTTTCCGCTTTGTGTGGAGGCTGATGCCTCTGGCCATGGGCAGACTGTCCGGCTGAGTTAGCCGGACCGTCTGCATGAGCACCAAACAGTCCACGCGCAGGTGACGGACAGTCCGCGATGGTCAAGTCAAGGAGCCATGCTCGACTGCTCAATTGAGTCCGTGCCTCCGGACTTGTTAGTCTTCTTGTCCGGAGCCTTCTGAACAATCCCTCCTTGTGATATGTTTGACGTGCGAGGATCACCAATGATGATGTTTTTGCCTTTGCCTTTATCGGCCATTTCCGGCCGAACCAAGACTTTTTTGCTTGTTGGTTCTATAGTATTGATAGGAAATAGTTGTGTGTCCACTTGCATCTCCTGAAAGACCAACCGACTCTCATTTATGGCCGATTGTATCTGTCGACGAAAAATATTACAATCGTTGGTGGCATGAAAAAAAGAACTATACCACTTGCAATAAGCACATCTCTTTAATTCATCCATAAAGGAATAGTATGTGTTAATTTATTGTTTACATTTTTTACTAGCTTGTCAAATATTCTATCACATTTGGCAACATTAAAAGTAAATTTAACTTATTCTTGTCGATTCTTTTGAACCGGTTGCAAAGAAGAACATGCAAAAGGTTTGGCCTTCGTTGGCCAAACAAACTCATCGGTATATACATCTGTGAATTCGTCATCTAAACTATAATGCTCTACTAGATATATAGTACGAGCGACCGATTTTGATGTCTCTTTACATCGGCTTTCATAGGCCAAAGTCCGCTTATATAGCTGAGCTATTGAAAAGAACTGAGTGCCATCCAATTTTTCTCTTAAGTAGGACAACAACCCCTTAAAAGCTAGCCCTACTAGCTCTTTGTTTGCGACATGGATTCGAAAGCATCAGTTTCTAGTGTCTCGGAACCTCCGGTTATAATCATTAACCGGTCCTTCACATCCCTGTTGGACTAAGGCTAAATCTGAGAGCACCTAGAGGGGGGGTGAATAGGTGATCCTGTAAAAACTTGAAACTTAAAGCCACAAACTTGATTAAGTGTTAGAGCAATAAAACCAAGTGGCTAGAGAGGAGTTCTTGCTAAACACGATAACCACAAAGAAATCAACACAGAGAGGCACAATGGTTTATCCCGTGGTTCGGCCAAGTCCAACACTTGCCTACTCCATGTTGTGGCGTCCCAACGGACGAGGGTTGCACTCAACCCCTTTCAAGCGGTCCAAAGACCCACTTGAATACCATGGTGTTTCTCTTTGTTTTACTATATCGCACTTGCGAGGAATCTCCACAACTTGAAGCCTCTCGCCCTTACAATTTGATGATCACAAAGAAGCACGGAAGTAAGGGTGGGAAAAGCAACACACACAAGACACAAAATCAGAGCACAAACATGCACACTAGTCACAACTTGAGCTCGCAACATAACTCGAAGAGTTCTCTACTCAAATGGAGCTCTAGTTGCTATCACAAAGAATCAAATGCACGGAAATGGAGTCTTGTTGCTTAGAGTTGATCAAAGAATGCTTGGTGTGCTCCTCCATGTGCCTAGGGGTCCCTTTTATAGCCCCAAGGTAGCTAGGAGCCGTTGGAAGCAATCCAGGAAGGCAAATCTTGCCTTCTGTCGGGTGGCGCACCGGACAGTCCATTGCACCACCGGACACCCACTGTTCACAGTCCGGTGCAGATTGCTTTCCTAATTTGGCACAGTTGACCGTTGAAGATTTCGAGCCGTTGGCGCACCGGACAGTCCGGTGCCCCCATCCGACCGTTGGCTCGGCCACGCATCACGCACGGATTGCACGCCCGACCGTTGGCGCGCCCGACCGTTGGCTCACCGGATAGTCCGGTGCCTCACCGGACAGTCCGGTGAATTTTAGCCGTACGCTTGTTGACTTCTTCCCGAGAGCGGCGACTTCGCCGCAGACGACTCACCGGACAGTCCGGTGAACCACCGGACAGTCCGGTGATTTATAGTCGTACGCTTGTTGGGACCCAAGAGCAGGGTGTTCACCTGGACTGGTCCTGGCACACCGGACACTGTCCGGTGCACCACCGGACAGTCTGATGCACCCAGACTGAGCAGCCTGTGGCTGAACACAGCCAACTTATCTCCAAAGCGATTTCTCCTGTTTCTAGCACTTAGACACAATACATTAGTCTTCAAAACAATGTACTAAGTCTGGAAACATACCTTTAATCTTGATTTGCACTTCTTGAGTCTTTGGCACAAATATTACTCAAAGCATTTGTGTGGAGCACTAAATCACCAAAATCTTATAGAAATGGCCCAAGGGCACATTTCCCTTTCAAAATCAGCCAACCATAATTTATATTCCTTGGAAAAGGAATGCTCATGAAATTTACTATCTAAATCATTCTAGGAATTAATGGAAATAGGAGGCAGGATGGCATACCAAACAAAAGAGGTACTAGTAAGGGATAGAGAAAATAAAAAACATGAAAGGCTTCCCCCTTGGCCAATTTGCCTAGGTGAGCTAGGAACTGGCCTACATGTTCATGTGTGCTTCTACCACTTTCACCAGAAAAATTAGAAAACTCTGGTATCCTTGCCCCTTGTGGGTATGTGATAGTGTCAAACCAGTGATCATATGGCTTTTGATATGATTGCCCTACTATGGCTACACTAACTCCGAGCCTATCTCAAAATAGTTTAGCCATCTCTTCCCTAATTTTCTCCACTATGCCCGGTGGTAAACCACCGAACCCTAGGTTGTGGGACTCATTCGGTCGGGCGTTGGTATACCGACCTTCTTGACGTGACCGATCAATAATGTTGATCGGGTTGTGATCATATGGTGCGCTATGGTTTAAATATGTAGGGGGTGGAACTTAATGTTGCTGTGGTGTGTAATAAATTGGTACATAGTGTGCAACAGTAGGTTCTGCCTATGCGTATATGAACTGTCCGGCCTAGGCAGCCGGACGGCCTGGCGCGATGCCAGACTGTCCGATGGTAAGTCTGGACTGTTTGGTTGTGTTCGCTACTATTGGAGCGCCACGCGGTGGTCCTGGTGCAGCCCCGGACTATCTAACAGGGAAAATCGGATGGTTCGTGTAAGGGTTGGACTGTCCGAGCAAAAGATCAGACGGTCCGACCGTGTCTAGGGGCACCGATCTGCCAAGTAGGGACGACGATAGTGGTATTTTCCATGGATATGAGTTCACCAGCATACCATATAATAGGCTAGGGCTATGAATCCCCATTTGTTGCCGATGTATTAGACATAGATTTCCTATTACTAATTTCATATGATGGAAAACTAGGAGCAACAGATTCTCCAATGAACGTGTTAATTTTCTAATTGATTCTTCTAACCCTCCAATTTGTTGTTTCATTTGATTCTGCTACTTATCTACATACTATTTAATAGATTGGATGTCGTCAGGTTTACTTACGTTGGGGATTTGAAGCGAAGATAGAAGAGATGCGACGTCGGTCTCTCCATGTTTGATAATCTTGTGGTGGCAATCCACCGTGTATTGTGACAAGAATTTCTCCTTCGCTTGATGCATGTAGTCTTTGTATTGCTGTTGCTCATTGACCGTCAGACATTCAACAATCGGCTTTAGAATATTGTCTATGAAGATATCGGCGTGATCTTTAGAACCGACCATTCGAGGGCCTAATTTTTAGTAGATCTAGACACCTGATCCCCAGCGGAGTCACCAAAAAGTGTGTTGGCACCGATCTAGGCACCAAACACCGGAAGATGAACCGCTTGGCGATGCTCTCTATGGAGGCACGGACGGTTCGCGGCCTAGAGCAGGAGCGATTCTCCTCAGCGTATGTTCGGACGGTCCACGCCTAGGGCTCGTGAAAGTCGCCTAGAGGGGGGTGAATAGGCGAAACCTAAAATTTATAAACTTAAGCACACACTACAAGCCGGGGTTAGCGTTAGAATTAAAGTCAAGTCGAAAGAGAGGGGAAAACAAATCAAACAAGAATCAAGGCGAGTGAACATGGTGATTTGTTTTACTGAGGTTCGGTTCCAAAGAACCTAGTCCCTGTTGAGGAGGTCACAAAGACTGGGTCTATTTCAACCTTTTCCCTCTCTCAAACGGTCACCTAGACCGAGTGAGCCTTCTTCCTTAATCTCACAGGTCACTTAGACCCCACAAGGACCACCCCACACTTGGTGTCTCTTGCCTTGCTTACAAAGCACTTGAGAATAAGAATGGAAAAGAAGAAAGGCCAACCAAGCAACAAGAGCAACAAAAGAACACAAGAGATCCTCTCACAAGTCCTAATACACTAGAGTTGATTCGCGGACTTTGAGTGGATCGATCGCTTTGATTGTGTCTTGGAGTGGAGTCTTTTGCTCTTGTATTGAATGCAATGTTTGGAATGCTTGGATCGATATGAATGAGGTGGTTGGGGGTATTTATAGCCCCCAACCACTTCCATAGCCATTGGGGAGGCTGCAGGTGAAGTGCGCACTGGATAGTCTGGTGCACCACCGGACAGGCACTGTTCCTTATCCGGTGCGCCGCCACGTCACCCAACCATTAGAGTTCGGAGTAGGTCGACCGTTGGAGGCTTTGTCCTCTTACGGCACCGGACAGTCTGGTGCCACACCGGACAGTCCGGTGCATTCTGATTTCTGTGCTCTGACTTTTGACTTGGCACTGCTCCGACTGTTGCGTTTGGAGTCGACCGTTGGCGTAGAGAGCCATTGCTCCGCTGGCTCACCGGATAGTCCGGTGACACACCCGATAGTCCGGTGAATTATAGCGGAGCGCGCCTCCGTTTTTCCCGAGAGTGACTGGTTCAATCTTGTACGGTCCTGGTGCACCGGACACTGTCCGGTGGCACACCGGACAGTCCGGTGCGCCATTCTTCAGCACACCCAAGTCCTTTTGCTCCAATAAAATTGTGACTCTAACTTGATATTTTTCTTGGTTTGTGTTGAACCTTATACACCTGTAATAGATGAATTCTAGACAAACTAGTTAGTCCATAGGTTTGTGTTGGTTATCAACCACCAAAATTAATTATAGGAAATTGTTAGCCCAATTTCCCTTTCAGCTCGAATGGTCCCCGATGGCGCAGATGATCGTCTTCTTGGTAGCAGACCTAGATCTCACTTCTCGATAGGGATCCCTTTGGGGAGGAGAGATTCTAGGGCGTGTCTTGGCGTTGGCAGGCCACCCAAGACGTCTCTAGTCGACGTAAAGTCAAAGAGAGATGAAGATTCGAGGTAGAGAAAGACTAAACTAGGGCTACTCCTAATGCATAAGGTAAAAACAAGAAGTAGAGTTGATTGGATCGATTGTGGGGTTCAATCGACCATAGCCCTTCATCTATTTGAAGCGGGGAGGTCTGGACCCATTAGAAGTTGGTTCTCGAGTTAATCTCGTAGGTTTAGCTAACAAATCCAGTAAGAAATCTGAAACTCTAACTGATTCTATGCACGTGTAGACGGTCCACGCCGCCACCGTGAACAGTCTAGACCGCGGACCGTTTGCTAGGACAATTTTGGTGTTCAACATAAATGTAAGATTTATGTGTATGTTATATATGTACAAATTTGTATGTTTCTAGGCGTCTGCATCTATACTAAACAATAGGCTCAAAAATCACGATCTATATTGAATCGTCATGACGCATACTCGAGCAAATTAGACATCCTAGTGTTAGAAATTAATTATGATTAGAATTTAACAGTGAATCTCTAGTTACAATTAGAAAACCTACTAACATTTAGATTGGCATAGTACCTTCATTCTACGATGATGAAGCCATTGAATGTGAAGACTCGAGCCTACAACATGCAAACACTAATGTAGTTATGTTGGTGGAGTTGATATATTTTGTAGTTGTGCTTGTCGCCTTTATCATCCTGACTTCTGCTACGTTACTCTGATCCACATTCTCAATGATGATGAGGAAGGGCTAAGAAATGGCGATGGTTTTCCATTTACTCCAGCGCTCGGTTAGATCTGATGTTTAGGGTTTTCTGTGGCTAACCTCTCTCTGTGAGTTGGCTTTCGAGAGGGGAAAGGCACCTCTGTTTATGAGCACTGTGTAGTTGGGGATTGTAACCATTGTTCAATTTTTGTGACTTTGATCAAATCGCATATGCGGGGTTTCCTCCATGAAATTGAACCTTTAACCATTTTCTAAGGTTAACCCAATATTCTACCTCTTGATCCAAAGAATTATATTCTTCAATAAAAGCAATACATTAAGGTGAAGTGTTGCGACTGTTACTTAAGTGCAACCAAACTCAGTGACTATAGCATAACATTTAATTTTTTTAATGAATGTTTTCTTAGTCTTTTGAGAAGATGATTGCCTTAATAGTCCCCTAATTCTAGAATCATAATTAGTGGCCTCCTAGATAATACTTAATAACTTAAACTAACAAATAATAAAATTAGGTAATAGGCCTTTAGTTACGGTATCACTAGCATTTAATAACATGTCCATCTTAGTTTATAAGGTTATGAGTTCTAGCTTTCACATCTAGCACCTTAATATAGTATGGTTGGTTGTCCACTTGGTATGTTGCTACTCATTTAGATAACTGTTATGAACTATTACAATATTATTAAGTGGTGTAAATTTTACCAATAAGAAGCAATAAGCCTGGGCATTAAGTCATGCTGCAAATTTTAGTGTGCATCATCAACTAAGTAGTAATAACTTTGCCTCTTAATAACTCATGGCTAAAAGGTTTGGAAACTTACTAATGAGCACAAATTTCTTATTCTTATACAAATCAATTTGCAAATACTTTAATAAACTTTAATATACTAATAAAACCTATTTATGCATATTAAATTAAGGTACAAACTTTTTGAGCACTACCAAATTAAATGAACCCCTTTTCTCTTATTCAAATTTATACTATTTTATATTGGTTCATGGCCTTAACTTATGACAGCCTGCAAGATAGAGCACTTAAGTTATATTTATGCTTGTCTTTGTTACCTCATCTATGCTTGCCACATTATCTAATTCCAATAATTTCTTTATTTAAATGATGTAAAAAAGAAAATATGGTATAGGTACCAAACTTTGTATGCTAATTAACTACTCACCCTAATCCTTAAGATCTTAATTGTATATTATGAATAAGATTAGTAACTAATGAATACGTATAATATTTTGGTAGGAAAAATATGCGATGAGTTGTTGATGCGAAAACTATGTTACAAAATGCGGATTTTGTTTTGGAAAATGCATCGATATGTGTTTATGTGAAAAGTGTATTTGTTTTAAGCAATGTGATGGGATTCGTGATTTTAGAGGGGATATATTTATTGATGTGACGAGTAGTTTAGAAAATACTAGTTTACGTGGAGGATGTATTGTTAAGACATGAGTGTCGGAGTTCATATATTAATGGTTACGCTACGATGATCGAAGTGTCTCGAGTGCACGCCACCATATGGTTGTATGCGATACGAGGTTATGTGCATGATGGTTTCGAGTTAGAGATTAGTGGTTTACTGTAACACCCCTGGTGTTACGATAACTAAAATATTGGCATGTCATAATAAGAACTTGCATTATCTTGTTTGATATACCTAGAATGCATTCACTAGGTAAAACTTTTTCAAAAGTGTGACGTTGTGTGTTGGGTTTAGAGTTTAATTTAAGGACTTGGTTTAAGCTAGACAAGGAGAGGTCATCTCTTGAGCAAGAAACAAATTGACTTGGAGTCTTGAAGTGCTAAAGGCAAGTCCTAGAGTCTATAGCAACCTTATTTTCAAAGATAGATCAAGTGGAAGAAATACTTGGACCGAAGGATTAACTTCAAAACCCTAAGGCTTGAAAACCTTGTTTGAAATTGAGTGTAAACAAACAACTCCTAAACCAAGGACACTTTGGACATGGGTTCTATATGCCAACGTCAGATTTGAGACTAAGGAGTTATTTCGCTTAGGTGGACGAATCATTGGAAGAAATAGTAGCCACATTTGAAACCCTAAAAGTACCCCAAAAGAGGAATTCAAAATCTAGAAGGATTTAGCTAAAAGTCTATATACCAAAGTTGTAGAACTTGGAAAAGTGAACAAATTTCTTATTTAGAGATTCCCAAGTTGTGTGGAAGATTTTGGAGTTAGTACAAAAATTCAGTTTTGGGTTCATTTTGGAATTGCTGAAAATAATATAAACTAGTCAAATTTGAACCCTTGTAACTTCTGATCTAGAACCATTTTGAAGATGATCATTATAACAAAGTTATAGAGCTACATGAGGAGTATAAGTTTGGTTAAGTCATATAGCTCTAAAACTATTTGGAACTCGGAGTAAAACTGGTCCAAAATAGAGCTGTTACAGATTGGTATCGGAGCGATCCCCCATTAGCATGGATATTAAAGTAATCTTTTGATATACTTCAAAAGGATTTTGAGTCCAAATTATTTTGGAAAAAAAACTTAAGAATGAATAAGGAAATCCTGATAATAGAAGTGCAAATAGTATATGATTAAGTTAAGGACTATTAGGTGGCTTAGTTTAGGATGCTAACCACTAACCCACAACTATAATGCAATTTTTTGTAGGTACACTAATTAAACCCTAGGAAAGTGCGACTAGTATTCAATGACGGAGTGAGTAGGATTGCCACCGCCATAGAACGTGATAGCCACTATATGTTGGCATGAGTTGCAAGGACGAATAGGACGAGCATGCATCATGTCATACAACTTTAAGTTAAACCCCCAGTGTAGCTATTTTAGTACGTGTTTCATATGCCCTGTTCATACATCCTTAGCGAATAGAGTGTATCTATTGCTCTTCTCTATAGATGAATCAACAAGAAGCGCCTATAGGAGTTGGAGAGTTTCTATGAGATTTCGGTGTTCCTATGGTCCTATGGCGACTACTTCAAGAAGTTGGATATACCGAAGCACCCAAGTACCAGTGGTCGCACACTATTCTTAGAGGACAACCATGGTATGAGGTCGTAGTGCGTATTCCAGAACATGCTAGAAAGCCATTTTGGCCACAATGGATGTTCCAAGCTGAAGGAATGATTCCTTGGGAAGGTGCTCAGGTAGCTGCCTTAGAGGTGTTGACAACCATCTGTTACCAGAAATGGGAAGAAATACAGGCAACGTCTATGAGGTTGTTCCCTGTAGTTGCCTTAAGTGACCCAGTTGTGTATCATCACCAGGCCTGATTAATGGAAAGCATTCCCATTGGGCAGGATTCTGTTGAATCGACATCTGCTCGAGTTTTGATGGCTATGCTAGAGTTGCAGCTTACTCGAGGGAACAGTCGTCAAATGTGGCAGCAGTTGTACACTAGGAGTTATGCAACATTTAATATGATGGAAATGGCCAAGAATAGGGCTTATACTCAGGCACAAGAATGGCTTGAAGAAACAAAGATTCAAGCTGAGCGAATTGTTGGACTAGAGCATCAGGTGACAGAACTTTAGACGCAACACCAAGCTGATCAGAATCGCATTAAGGAGCTTGAGCATCAGCTAACTAATGTTCATTCTAAATCAAAAGTTTTGAGTCAGCAACAAGAAGAAACTCACTCGTATGCTGTTGCTGTTAGGGAAGAACTTAAGGAAACCATGGGCTACCTAGGTCAGCAGGATCAAGTGCTTGAGGAGTTGCATCGTACCTATCTGATGGAATCTCAAACAGCGCAGCGACTAATCAACCATCTGCAACAAATGGTGCATATGCTCAATGTTGCCTTTTATTCTGCCCCAACACCAATGGATTAAAAGGTACCTATGGAGCATGGAAATAGACATCTGGAAGATGTAATAACCGGAGAAGATATAGCAGGCAACTTAGTCCTCATGAGGCAATATAACTATGTAAATTAGTTTTGAAGGGTAGATGTAAGGTAGACCCATATGGCAATGTTAGCTAGTAAAAAACAGGTTTTTAAACTTTGTTGTAAAGAGTTTTTCCTGTTTCACCTGGATCAGGTAACCTGTGAGCTTGCCTATGGCTGTGATGTAAGAAAGAACTGCCAGTCTCAGTGGCAACTTTTGGATGTCTGTAGTAGTTTTCCAAATCCCAAAAGTTAAAATGGATGTTCCTTTTGAAAAGTGTGTTATTGGTTTTCTCCTTAATTGTTGTTACCACATGGGTATTGGATGAGTATACCCAGGGTTCCCTGTGGATGCTCATGCGTGGATAAACGACTTGGCACACGCTGGTACCCTAGTTTCTGGTTGTGTTTTGTGATGAAATGGTACCACCGTGATTTCCCATGTGAGTCTATTGAACAAGAAATGGACAAATGGATAGACATTATCCAAAACCAGTCAGATGCAACATCTTGGGTAAAACACACAGAAAGAGGTTTATCGCCGAATCATCATTGGAAGTCCATAGCATATGGTACGGGTGTGGATGTCAAACGACATTGTGGTTAACTTGTGGTTAAGCAATACAGAACACCTCCCCAGCCTTGTGAGAGAAATTAGGAAATAAGTCTATGACGCATTTCCTTTTCCATTACTAAGCCTAGACTTTTAAATCTCGGGACGAGATTTCTTTTTAGGGGGGAAGGCTGTAACACCCCTGGTGTTACGATAACTAAAATGTTGGCATGTCATCATAAACACTTGCATTATCTTGTTTGATATACCTAGACTGCATTCACTAGGTTAAACTTTTTCAAAAGTGTGATGTTGTGTGTTGGGTTTAGAGTTTAATTTAAGGAGTTGGTTTAAGCTAGACAAGGAGAGGTCATCTCTTGAGCAAGAAACAAATTGACTTGGAGTCTTGAAGTGCTAAAGGCAAGTCCTAGAGTCTATAGCAACCTTGTTTTCAAAGATAGATCAAGTGGAAGAAATACTTGGACCGAAGGATTAACTTCAAAACCCTAAGGCTTGAAAACCTTGTTTGAAATTGAGTGTAAACAAACAACTCCTAAACCAAGGACACTTTGGACATGGGTTCTATATGCCAACGTCGGATTTGAGACTAAGGCCCTGTTTGGCACAGCTTATTTTCAGCTTCTTCACAAATTTAAGCAGAGGTTCTGCCAAACAGGCAGCTTCTGCAGCAGCTTATCAGTTCAGCTGCTTCTCAGAATACACTAAAAGCAGCCAATAAGCAGAAGCTGTTTTTCACCAGCTTCTCAGATAAGCTGCTTTTTCAACAAGCACCAGCTGTGCCAAACAGGGCCTAAGGAGTTATTTCGCTTAGGTGGACGAATCATTGGAAGAAATAGTAGCCACATTTGAAACCCTAAAAGTACCCCAAAAGAGGAATTCAAAATCTAGAAGGATTTAGCTAAAATTCTATATACCAAAGTTGTAGAACTTGGAAAAGTGAACAAATTTCTTATATGGAGATTCCCAAGTTGTGTGGAAGATTTTGGAGTTAAGTACAAAAATTCAGTTTTGGGTTCATTTTGGAATTGCTGAAAATAATATAAACTAGTCAAATTTGAACCCTTGTAACTTCTGATCTAGAACCATTTTGAAGATGATCATTATAACAAAGTTATAGAGCTACATGAGAAATATAAGTTTGGTTAAGTCATATAGCTGTAAAACTATTTGGAACTTGGAGTAAAACTGGTCCAAAATAGAGCTGTCACATTTACGGTTCGTATGATTTGGTCGATGTGTGAATATACATGCGAATATGTATGTTTATAAAAATGTTGTGGTGTATGTTGTGCCTCAGATAGCGATAATAATAGGCAAGCCGACGTGTATATTATTTAGCGGGCTATGTCGTTGCTCCAGTTAGCCGACCTGTCAGATGGTTTGGTTAAGCACGTAATCACGATAAATTGCTTGTTGTAGTCCATATGCGCATGGTTATGGTCGCGGGTAAAATTAGTGTTGCTCATGTGAATTCTAATTTAAAATGCAAATTATTGTGTGAAGAGTGCATCGCTAAATACATGTATATCGGATTTGAGTATCGTGGAGAATGCGTTGTAAATTGTGTATAGTAATTCTAGCGTACGAAATAACTTGTATAAAATTAGTAAGTCTACTTGTTGGTTCTAATTTGATTGTTTCAACTCTAACACATGGTAAAGTGTTAAAATAATTCACGTCTCTAGAACGCAGCAATTATTGAAGTAAATGGGAGCTGAAATTTATTAGCTGCTGTTTTGGGCTGCACACATTGTTTTTGTTGTGCTGTTTGTTGGAAGAAATAAATTATGTTTTCTGTAGAAAAGTCCTATAGAAGAGTTGTAGATAACCTTATTATCTTAATTGTGTTAAATTTTGACAGCCATAAGTCTAATCGTTTAAAAGTTATGCTTTTCACAAATTCAGTAACTGAATTTCTGTACAGATTTTAGACACTGAATTGTTTGCTTAAGTTAAGGTTACAATCTATTCATGGTAGCTATAAGAAAGTTGTAGATGTTTTTCTTATCTTCCTTGTGTTAAAATTTCATAACCATAGGCTCAATAGTTTAAGAGTTATGAATTTTACAAACTGGTCGTTGTGTTCTATCCACTGTCATAACAGATTTCGAAAACAATATTGTTTGACTTGGTTAAACATAGAATCACTTCTTGATGATTATAAAAGCTATGTAGTACTTTTGCTAAGCTTTCTAAAAAGTATTGGATCACTCTTTTTGGTGGTCTGAAGATTTAGTTATGAATGTTTAAAGTGTAAAGACTGAATCTGTCCAGTTCTGGACAGCAAAGCCTTCTAATGTCTTTTATCCTAGATTGCATATTGAATCACCTTGGGATGTTTATAAATAATTTGTATAAAATTTTATTAGCTTTCCAGAAAGTCTAGAATCACCTGTGTTGGATGCATAAGTCTCTGGTTATGTATTTTTGAAGTCGCAAGTCTGAATCTGTCCAAACCTGGACAGAGCTGTTATTTTTGCACAATTCGACCTTGCTAAGTGTTGAATCAGATTGAGGTTATAATACCAAAGTTGTAGAGCATTTCATAAGATTTCCAAGAAGTATTTGTTCATTATTTTTAGATAAATATCTTGTTAGTTATTACTGAAACAAGTACTGCTGTGTTGTTGTCCAAAAATCTGCAAGTGCTTATTTGATTGTTGAGTTCACCCTTTTGGTTAAAATTGCTTAGTTAGAACTTAACGGACATAGACTTGTAATGTCTAAACTTATGTCAACATACGTTCTATGATAAATGTGCTTGCTTGCTGTAGTTGGTTGTGGATTAGAGTTCCGTAGTTATTGATGCATATGTCCTCTGTTAAACTTGTGCTTGTGATGCTTTTGTGTGATTAATCGAAGAACTAATGAAAAGCCATAGCAAATTAAATAAATGCTCATACTTGTGATGTCATGTTTGTGTTAGTTAAGTATAGTAAGTGTCGTCATCTTTCCAGTGGTAGTGATTACGTATGCCCGATGACGTGTAGATAACTAATGCTAACGTGTGGTTATTTACGGTGTCTTCCAGTTTAATGTTTAGTTCGCTACTGTGTATTTGAATATCTTGTGCTATTTTCATTATATTCATACATATGCATCTTGCATCTCATTTAGGACCGAGAGATGATGATCGTGCAAGTGATGTGGTGCCAACCACAAGATGCAGTTGGTGGACGATCCAAAGAAGGATGGACTTAACCAGTGGATGCTCGCCAAGCGAGTGTCATCTAGCAAACAATACCAGTGTTGAATTCTAGGCAAGCCCCGGTTTTATGCATAACCGTTTATATATGCCATTTTACTACACTTAATGTTTGTAGGCTTGTACCATGCACTTAAGTGTAGGAGTTGCCTGGAACCCTAGTTGCATGAACTCAGGATTCCTTTTGAGATAGATACTAGTATGCTAGGTCGAGTAGCTGCTTTGCTAAATCAGGATCTCGGTAGAAGTCGAATGATTTTTCTAGCACTCGCGCGAGGTCAGGAATTGGGTATATCCATTTTTGATAACAGAATGATGATGGTCTATGGACACGGATCCATAGGGATGCGCTGTCTACAAGACGAAATTGGAATAAGGATTAACGTGCGGATACCTGTGTCAAGCGTTTGGACGTACTAAACACATGTCGAGAAATATGGTAACCGGTAAGCCTAGTACCTGAGTGAAGCCGAGCGCGGGCTTTACCCCTCACTTGTCCTCAGATTGGGTCTTCCATTCTAGATATGGTGGGTACAAGTGCGGCCACTGTAGGGCGACGGCCGGGGTCAGTGGAGCATTGTATGCTAAGGCGGTGAGGCCTGGCCGCGAACGGGGAATCAATGGGGATGGTTGATATGTGTGGGGACGAAGTGCCCCTACATGTCGTGTGTTTAGGTTTACCTTGCAAGGTTAAAACTCGATTCGAATCGTCTGCTTCTCGCAGCTAATGAGACTGCTTGATCCATTGTACTGCATTGAGTAATAAGTGCAAATGAGATGACTCGCAAAAGATGTTGATTGATATAATGTTTGATACCATGTTTGAATAGATAGGTTCTCATCTAGTCTAAATTATTATTCTAGAAATTGAAAAGCTAAAACTTGTTTTTAGACTCAGCTAGTGCTTTTGGCAAACCAAACCCCTCAGCCAAATAGCTGCATGGTCTAGAGGTAGAGGAGTAGACTCCTCACACTAGGTAAGTCTAGCTGAGTATTAGTATACTCAGCCTTGCTTGTGGCATAATTTTTGCAGGTACCTCCTTGATTTGGTTGATGGTGTGACTTGGCCTTCATCCCTGCCACCGGGATAGACGGTCGAGTGGGTTACTGCTTCCGTAGGAGAGGACCAGGAGGAGTAGTGTGGCCAGGCTTCACCATGTTACTCGGTTTTCTCCGTTAGTTATTTCCGCTGCATTAAAAACTATGGTTACTGCTTTTGAAACTCTGATAATGTAATCACTATTGATACTTTCTTAATTTACGGTATTATGCTTTATTGTATTTCTCTGTGCCTCACCTTCGAGTGAGCTAGTGGTATTCGATCCTGGATAAGTGGCTTTATCAGACTAGATCCGAGGGACTGACAGGTTATTCCGATTTAAGTGTGTTGCTGCCTTTAAGGGTGCGACTTGGGCACTTAAGCTGGAATAATTTGAGCGGTTCCGCCACAGCTGGCATCGAAGCGAATACCATTATAGAGAAGTCAATAAGTCATGATTTCCAACCTTTTTCCAAAGTAAAATTTGCTTAGAAACCAATGTTGGATAGATCGTCAGGACGATAAGGATAGACCTAAGATGTGAAGCCTTAGGAAATAGATGGGTAGCTAGGTGGCTATTTATATAGGCCATAAAGGCTACTACTACTATTAATAAGGATGTTGTAGCAAGCACCTGAAAAATTAGTTAGGTCTGAGAAGACGACTAGAATGAGCATGCATCATGATTGTCGCATTATAATTGTCTCTTGTGCACCAACATGCTTCTCTCACCTTTATTCCAATAATAAGAACTTGTGAATAAGGTGATGTACTGCTATGTTAGAAATGCCTTACCTCGTGTCAGATTGGTAAGTCTTGTTAGGTCGTGCTATATGTTTCTCTTGTCTTGCTATCTAGGTGGTATTGTAATTGTTCGGCCCTTTTTACAATTTTTTTGTTGTATGTTCTGCTCATGAAAAGACCCACCCACTTTAAACAATCTTGAGTTTAGCAAGTGAAACCTCTTAAAAAAATTCATGCTTGTGTTGGAATTTTCTAGCCCTTGTGTGTTTTACCCTTAAAGTTACACCTGCACAGCTTATAGAACCCCACAGCTTGACCGCTAGACCAACCCAAGTCTCCTTGTGCACTTGTCGTGTCACAATTTTTGTTGTTGTTGTTGTTGGTGTCTAGTTGCACAAACCCTATCAAGGCCATGTTTGTTTCCACAGATCCTGTCCCAAATCTTCATAACCTTTCTGGTGCTCATCCTAATCGATCTCATGCGACTACCTCTCTTTTCTCCTGGATATGATAATCTTTTTCCTTGTGAATCGTGTTGTGACCTTATCCGTCGAATCTCTAGATCATTCATCAAAATCTACCATGTCGTCTTGTAATCTGTTCCAATCGATTCTCAAGTACCGGATGTCGATCAATCTAATCTCTCATTTCTGATCATTCTCATACTCTTTCTCTAAGGATCATGACGTCAATTTATCAATTTATCTCTAAACGGCATATCCATTTGGTTCAAAGGGTGTTGTTGTTGTCTTTGGTTCTCAGATGTCTCTAAAAGGCTCATCAATCTTGATTTCCTGGTTGTTTTGTGCTCACATCAAATCTCGTACTAATCTCTTGCCTGATAATCTCCATGTTGATCATAAAATAGTTCTCTGAGTTGAATAAAATTCTCATGTGATGCTCTTTTGCCAACAATCTCTGCTTCAACTCCAGTCACATTCTTATTTTCTGAGCCATACTCTCATGGGCTCCGTCTATCTGTGCTATGTGGATTTCTCATTAGTTGCGTTTGGTAATGATGTTATGACTAACGACTGATGGTGCCACGACGAAACCGAGAGCCTCCTATGGTGCACACATAAGGTTGAGCTGCTCGGCACGCGCTGGTATCGTGGTTAATAGTCGTGATCCATTATGGAACTACACCGATGTGTTGTGTTTTGTGAACATTCTCTCAGAGTGATCGTGGCATTTTGTCTCAACATGTCGCGATATTCTATCCAAATCTATCTTCAGTATCTTGTAAGGTACCTTCTCATGAATTTGCATCTATCTTTAGTCTGGGAGTTACATGCTTCTCCACCCTTAAAGATCCTCATTCGAATCTCGGGACGAGATTCTTTTAAAGGGGGAAGGCTGTGACACCCCAGGTGTCCATTTCACGTTATGTCGGGAGATTTATCCTAATCTTGGATGCTCAGTAAAAATTTCTATTTCTCGGTCGCATATGTGTCTGATTATCCAGACTATTCGTACACATTTCACCGAATTCAGAGTTATTCAGTCTAACAGAAGGCCGAATTTGGATCCTGTTAAAACTTTTATATCTCGGCACAAACACAAACTTGAAAATCCTTCTCGACTTATAAATCTCATCCGAAGCTCATTTAATCAGACACTCGACGGTTGCTAGTCGAGCTGTGTCCGAATCCAATTTCTCGATGTTCGATCTATATCTAAAAAAAATTAATCCAAGTCCATACTCTCAAGCGGAATCTCCAATGCATTGTCCTCTAATAAATTCTTATCCGACCCGGCTGAATATCTCTCTATCCAACCTAAATTCGGAAACCGACCTCGGCAATGATTTCTATTAATCCGACTCGCTTTATTTCGATACGAACCCAAAGCTGATCGATCTCAATTCATTTTATTTCTACTTGTGCGCGAGAATTTAATTTCCAAGCGACACCCAATGAAAATGTTTTGGTTCATTTTATTCTATGGCCTCTTGTTCGTCCGGACCTCAGTTCGCTTTGTTCCCTGCGTCGGTCTTAGCCAACGAGTGAGCTGTGCAAATCGGCTAACAGATGACCACTCCTCTCCAACCAATAAATTGTCACCGTCCTAATAGACAACTCAAGCGGGAGCTCTTGTCTCAGAGAAATAAAATAAAGTTACTTAGCTCCTAAGCAATCAGCTTTTTTCTCCTTAAATATTTCACCAACAGCTGTCTTATTTTCTCCTGCACGCCACGGCCTGCTCTGGCTAGCAGCCAACGCCCGGCCACCGGCTACGCCAGCCAACGGATGCATGTCGCACCTGCTCGCCAGTAGCTGCAGCCGGCCAGTGGGAAATGCCGCCCATCCTGACTAATGGAGTGCCAACGTTGTCATGTTAAATCAACTAGCAGCCAGCATAGTTCTCCTCCTCCCTCTATTCCTTACCGCAGAAGCATCTCCCCTCTTCTTCCACCTATTGAGCAACAGCTCTGCACTCTCTCCATGGCGCACCTCATCCCCTTACTCAAGACAGTGCCCTCCCCCAGGCTCTTTGCGCACAGGGCACTTCTCTGGCCCTGGGACAGCCTCAACCCACCCCCTCAGCTCTGATGGTTGGTGCTCACGGAGGTCTTCCATGGCATCGCCTCCCCCTGCCCTTGTTACCTTCCTCCCTATGTTCGGCACCCCTTCCCCTTGGCTTCACCTCGCTCGGCGGTGCCCTTCTTCCCCAAGAGCAGGGAACAGCAGATCCCATTCCCCAGCAACCTCCACGGTCGAGCTCCCTCCCTGCTCCATGGCCACTGGCCCCTCGCCCTTGCTCTTCCCCCTTGGCCGCGCAGGAGCTCCCTGGGCCGACCTCAGCCAGGTCAATGTCCATGGCGCGGCGCCTCTACTCTCCCAGTCGTGGACAGCACCCTCCCCTCCCTCGGATTCCCTGCTCGCCCTAGCCTTGGGCCATTGCGCAGAGTGTCGTCGGGCCTCTTGAGCGCGCTCTCCACTGCCCTGGCGTCTCCCCCTGCTATCTCCTCCCCATGGCGCGACGCATCAGCTCCATGGCTATTTCCCCAATCACAGCAGGTGTCTAGATTTTCCCCATGGCGCCTAGTCCCTTGAGCTCACCTTCAACCTCCACAACACCTCCTCAGCATCAGCCACCGCGCAACCCTGCTGCCCCCCTTGGCTGCGCGCGAGTGCTCTCCCACGTCAATCCCCCCCATCTGGTTTTGGGCTGCAGAAGCAGTCTCGGCATCGTCGCGCAGCGAGCTCCACCGCCGATCTGCGCAGCCCCTATTCGGTTGTCGTTCTGCCTCCGTCGACCTCCTCCATGCACGTGCAGCAGCAGCCGCTGCCCCTTCGCGTCGAGTGTGCCGAAACGGATCTACGCAGTACCGACGCGATGTTGTCAAACTCCGGTAAAACCCCATCGTCCTCGCTACAACTTGTGTTTTTTAGCGCTCCATGAAATGACTGAAACCATGCACTGTCATATTCTTGTAGCCCCTTATCGTCGTCATGCCTCACGCATCGCTCCTCGACAAAGAGCCCCAAACCGATGGCATGCATGCGCAACTCCAATCAGGTTTCGGCCAGGTTGTTCGCATTGAGTGATTCATGATTTGTTTTATTTTCATATTTGGTCGATGATGTGCATGTGGTTATATGTGTGTGAAAGAATAATTGTATGAATGGACGCATATAGAGAAGAAAATGAAGTAGAAAAGAACTCGGACGTTTTTATATTTTGGTAGGAAAAATATGCGATGAGTTGTTGATGCGAAAACTAAGTTACAAAATGCGGATTTTGTTTTGGAAAATACATCGATATTTGTTTATGTGAAAAGTGTATTTGTTTTAAGCAATGTGATGGGATTCATGATTTTAGAGGGGATATATTTATTGATGTGACGAGTAGTTTAGAAAATGCTAGTTTGCGTGGAGGATGTATTGTTAAGACATGAGTGTCGGAGTTCATATATTAGTGGTTACGCTACGATAATTGAAGTGTCTCGAGTGCGTGCCACCATATGGTTGTATGCGAGATGAGGTTATGCGCATGTTGGTTTCGAGTTAGAGATTAGTGGTTTACGGTTCGTATGATTTGGTCGATGTGTGAATATACATGTGAATATGTATGTTTATAAAAATGTTGTGGTGTATGTTGTGCCTCAGATAGCGATAATAATAGGCAAGTCGACGTGTATGTTATTTAGTGGGCTATGTCGTTGCTCCAGTTAGCTGACCTGTCAGATGGTTTGGTTAAGCACGTAATCATGATAAATTGCTTGTTGTAGTCCAAATGCGCATGGTTATAGTCGCGGGTAAAATTAGTGGTGCTCATGTGATGTCTAATTTAAAATGCAAATTATTGTCTGAAGAGCGCATCGCTAAATCAATGTATATCAGATTTGAGTATCGTGGAGAATGCGTTGTAAATTGTGTATGGTAATTCTAGCGCACGAAATAACTTGTATAAAATTAGTAAGTCTACTTGTTGGTCCTAATTTGATTGTTTTAACTCTAACACATGGTAAAGTATTAAAATAATTCACGTCTCTAGAACGTGGCAATTATTGAAGTAAATGGGAGCTGAAATTTATTAGTTGTTGTTTTGGGCTGCACACATTGTTTTTGTTGTGCTGTTTGTTGGATGAAATAAATTATATTTTATGTAGAAAAGTCCTACAAAAGAGTTTTAGATAACCTTATTATCTTACTTGTGTTAAATTTTGACAGCCATAAGTCAGGTCGTTTAAAAGTTATGCTTTTCACAAATTCAGTAACTGAATCTGTCTAATTTCTGTATAGATTTCAGAGACTGAATTGTTTGCTTAAGTTAAGGTTAATATGTTCATGGTTGCTATAAGAAAGTTGTAGATGTTTTTCTTTTCTTCCTTGTGTTAAAATTTCATAACCATAGACCCAATAGTTTAAGAGTTATAAATTTTACAAACTGGTAGTTGTGTTCTGTCCACTGTCAGAACATATTTCAAAAACGGTATTGTTTGACTTGGTTAAACATAGAATCGCTTCTTGGTGATTATAAAAGTTATATAGTACTTTTGCTAAGCTTTTCAAAAAGTCTTGGATCACTCTTTTTGGTGGTCTGAAGATTTAGTTATGAATGTTTAAATTGTGAAGACTGAATCTATCTAGTTCTGGACAGTAAAGCCTTCTAATGTCTTTTATCCTAAATTGCATATTGAATCACCTTGGGATATTTATAAATGATTTGTAGAAAATTTCATTAGCTTTCCAGAAAGTTCAGAATCACCTGTTTTAGATGCATAAGTCTCTGGTTATGTATTTTTGAAGTCACAAGTCTGAATCTGTCTAAACCTGGACAGAACTGTTATTTTTGCATAATTCGACCTTGCTAAGTGTTGAATCAGATTGAGGTGATAATACCAAAGTTGTAGAGCGTTTCATAAGATTTTCAAAAAGTATTTGTTCACTATTTTTAGATAAATATCTTGTGAGTTATGACTAAAACAAGTACTGCTGTGTTGCTGTCCAAAAATCTGCAAGTGCTTATTTGATATTTGAGTTCACCCTTTTGGCTAAAATTTCTTAGTTAGCACTTAACGGACATAGACTTGTAATGTCTAAACTTATGTCAACATGCGTTCCATGATAAATATGCTTGCTTGCTGTAGTTGGTTGTGGATTGGAGTTCTGTAGTTATTGATGCCTATGTCCTCTGTTAAACTTGTGCTTGGGATGCTTTTGTGTGATTAATCGAAGAACTAATGAAAAGCCATAGCAAATTAAATAAATGATCATACTTGTGATGTAATGTTTGTGTTAGTTAAGTATAGTAAGTGTCGTCATCTTTCCAGTGGTAGTGATTACGTATGCCCGATGACGTGTAGATAACTAATGCTAACGTGTGGTTATTTACGGTGTCTTCCAGTTTAATGTTTAGTTCGCTACTGTGTATTTCAATATCTTGTGCTATTTTCATTATATTCATATATATGCATCTTGCATCTCATTTAGGACCGAGAGATGATGATCGTGCAAGTGATGTGGTGCCAACCACAAGATGCAGTTGGTGGACGACCCAAAGAAGGATGGACTTAACCAGTGGATGCTCGCCAAACGAGTGTCATCTAGCAAACACTACCAGTGTTGAATTCTAGGCAAGCCCCAGTTTTATGCATAACCGTTTATATATGCTATTTTACGACACTTAATGTTTGTAGGCTTGTACCGTGCACTTAAGTGTAGGAGCTGCCTGAAACCGTAGTTGCATGAACTCAGGATTCCTTTTGAGATTGATACTAGTATGCTAGGTCGAGTAGCTGCTATGCTAAATCAGGATCTCGGTAGAAGTCGAGTGATTTTTCTAGCACTCGCGCGAGGTCAGGAATTGGGTGTATCCATTTTTGATAACAGAATGATGATGGTCTATGGACACGGATCCATGGGGATGCGTTGTCTACAAGACGAAATTGGAATAAGGATTAACGTGCGGATACCTGTGTCAAGCGTTTGAACGTACTAAACACATGTCGGAAAATATGGTAACCGGTAAGCCTAGTAGCTAAGTGAAGTCGGGCGCAGACTTTACCCCTCACTTGTCCTGAGACTGGGTCTCCCATTCTAGATATGGTGGGTACAAGTGCGGCCATAGCACGACGACGGCCGGGGTCAGTGGAGCATTGTTGTAACACTCTAAATTTGGGGTATAAAATTTCTCTTCTAATATCCACCAAATTCAGGTGTTACCCTCTCATTTCTTTACATGCTCTCCTTCTCTTTTTTCTAAATAATAGAGTTAGTTCGTTTTGTATAAATATCGAGCCTAATGAAATAAAACCCTAGGGAAGTCTCGATTGTTGCATCATGCTGGAGTACATTCTTCTCTTGATTGATGAATTTGCTTGTTGTGAATTCTTCTCATTTGTGGGATTGCGCTAGAGCTTGAAATTAAATCGGAGGAAAATAGATAAAAAGGAAAAAAGCCTAACCTCTCCCTAGCCCCCCCTTGGCCGGCCCACACCCCCTCTTCCCCCCGCGTGGCCGAGCTCCCCTGGCCCACCCGTGGCCCACCACGCCCCTCCCCCCAAACCCTAGTGTCGCCGCCCACCCCTGCCCCAGCTGCCCCTAGCGCCGCCGCCCACTCCGGATCCCGCGCGGGCTCGCCCACCCATCTCTCCCTCCCTTTCTCATCTCCTCTCCCTGCTCCCCACGATCTCCAACTCCGGCACCAGGACACGCTCGTTCTCTCCTCTCCCAAACCGCCAGCGCCGACCTCCTCCCCATCCCCCCTCCTCCCCGTGCTCGGTCGGCACGGCCACAGTCTTGCGCGCGTGCGGCCGGAGCTCGCCCGGTGTCGCGGCCCCCAGCGGCCCGGCGCGACCGACGTGGCAGCTCGCGGCCGCCCGGCGTGGCGCGCTCGCGGCGCCCACCGTGCGGCCAACCTGCCGGCACGGGCGTGGCCCTGGCATGGGCGCGCGACCCGGCGCGGTGGCCCGCCCCAACCAGCCCCGACGGCGCCCATCTCCCTCTACCTCCCCTAGCCGCGGCCCCCTCGCTCTCCCCTGGCGCGGCCATGGCGCCCCGCGTGGCGCGCGATGCGCGGTGCCCAGCGTGGCCCGCCCGGCACGCGGCTGTGGCGTCCGCGGTGCGGCCTCGGCCGGCCATGGCGTGGCGTGGTCGCCCCCTGCGCAGCACCCAGCAGCGCCGCTCGCCCAGCCGCTCGCGTGCCCCGCGCCCTAGCCCGCGCTCGCCGGCATAGCCGCGCAGCTCAACGCGTGCAAGCACGTTCGCCCTAGCGTGCCCGTCCAGCCGCGTGCGCAGCAGCTCCCCCCAACCGTCGCGTGCCTTGGCGAGTTCGGCCAACCCTCGCGCCGCGATGCGTGCAAGCCAGGCCCGGCGTCGCGGCACCCCGTGCCGAGCGCTTGCTCTGGCCGCGTTGTGGTGTGTCGTGCCGTCGTCCATGCTCCAGCAGGTCAGTCGCCTCCTGCGTGCGCGCAGTTTCTGCGAGTTGAAGAAGAGCGCAGGAAATCCCAGCATCCAGATCTTCTATGGTTGCGCCCTCTGCGACTCCCGGTATAGCTTCGTTTTCGTCCAATAGAAATGCGCCATGTCGTTTAAATCCATGAATCGTTGGTTATTTAATGAATTTTGCGTCATAGACCTGTCTCGATGTGCTTCACTTGCGTTAACTTTATATTAACGTTGATTACACGTTAGTAGCTTTATTCTTTGTCGCAACACATGGTCTAATTAATTATTTGCTTATCGGTGGGGTATTAAAATAAGTTTTTGCATTAAGACTAGGTTATTGTATTAAGTGCGCTTTTATAAATTTACATTAACATGATTAATCACGACATCGGTTAGTGATCCTCGTTTGTCGACGCGTGCTGTCGCATGCGTCTTTCTGCGCACCATGTTTAGCGGGTTGCGTGTCTTGTGCGCAGCGCGTCGTCAGGGTCCCGACGACATCCGTCTACCCTCTAGACGACTCCCGTCTACCCCCCATCTACCCCCCTGCGCGTGCGCGAGTTCGCACCGTTAGCACGTGTCGTTGTTGCCTTTCGTGTGAGCGGTCTGTGCGCGTCGTCACCGTCCGCACACATTAGTTAATCTTTTTGCTTTAATCGTTCATAATTAGTAATGAGATCTTGTTAATCGTTGACTGATTGTTAATTCAATTTATCTAAAAGGTTCTACGTAAATAATTTATATTAACTAAAAATCAACTTGGAAATATAGTTTTGTATATCTAATTATAATCTGGTGATAGTCGCATGTCGCGTGCTGTTTGCACACGTTGTCACGCGCTGTTCGCGCTGTCGCGCGTCTCGCCACGTGTGTCGCGCGACATCTGCATGTGATAATAAATTGTTTTCACTCGTAAACACTCGTGTTAGTGACATTAGTTCATCAAGTCATATATGCTAGATAATTAACTTAAAGTTCACTTGACTAATATTATAATTAATACTCGTTCAGTGTAAACGTTATAACTTCTCGATCGTAGCTTCGACCGTCACGCTCCTTATCCCCGCGTAACCATAGAAGCGCTCTATATTTTATATTGCTTGTTTTGATAATATTTTATCTTGTATGGTGTAATGTTCTTATACAAGTATATGTTTGCTTGTGCCGGTTTGTATTCGTTGCGCGTCGCGAATAGATTGCGATCTGTCCCTGAGCTTCGAGGAATCGACGATCAAGATTTGGTGAACCACTGGTTCCGAGATCAAGCTCTTCGAGTTCTGCAAGGTTGAAAACCCTGAGCATCGGTTTGGTGAAGGCAAGTGTCCTCTGACCCATTATGTCCCATTTACTTTATAATTTACTGTCCCGCATACTATGAACAACCCCCTAAGGGTTGACTAGCTTTCTATTTACCTTGTCCTTGGTTACCTTTTGGGTTGCTATGGTTAGCTTCATGCTATTGCTTTACTTTAATCAATGAACATGATGTGAACACTTATGATACATGTTGTCATTATGATTATGATGTTGGACTGGTGATACTTTAGGGGACTCGAGCGGTTTCTCGAGTGCCTCTCCGTAAGGACCTGTTCGTTGGATGACTACCCGGGAGAACAGTGCAACCATGAGGGTGGAATGGGACGCCCTTAGCTGAATAATTAGAGGAACTAGGGTGTAGTTCGCTTAGCCGTTGTGCCGTTAATGGGGCTCGGTGTATGCGGCTCGCTCTGCCAAGGTTGGTTCGCCCCTTGGGGAGGAGTGCGGTGCATTTAGGAAACCTAACGGGCGGCTATAGCCTCAATGAATCTTTGTAAAGGCTTCGTAGTTAATCCCTGGCCATTCACCTTGGGAGTGAATAAGGGTCTTGCAAGCCCGGGCTAGAGAGGGAATCACGACTTGTGGGTAAAGTGCGCAACCTCTGCAGAGTGTTATGAAACTGATATATCAGCCGTGCTCGCGGTTATGAGCGGCCAAGGGAGCTCCATTGATTAGAGATACTTGATCAGAGATGATTGGTTTACAGATGGTGACAAGGATGATGGTTTTGACTATGGTAATGGTAAGTGGTATTCTTTCCGTTTGGAAAGGTACTTTGGGTTAAGAACTTGGGTTAATGCTAAAACCTGGCTTTCTACTAGTAATAATAACCTGACCAACAAAAAGCAACTGCTTGACTTAACCCCACATAAAGCTAGTCCACTACAGCCAAACTGGACATTTGTTGAGTACGTTGATGTGTACTCACCCTTGCTTTCACAAAACACCAGGTTGCATTTGGTGCAATCTATGCTCAGGTAAAGAAAGAGAAGAAGGCGTCAAGGTGTATCTCCAGGAGTTCCAGGGTGTCGATGAGTTCGAGGATTAGGCTAGCGACCTCCCCCAGTCAGCTGTCTGTGGTGGGTTGTTTACGTTGGCTACGTTTCGATTCTGTGTACTTTGATTTATATTATGTAAATGGCTCTAGTCTGTAATATTATTACTTACTCTTTATTGTAATTCGAAGCATTGTGCTATGATGAGTCATTTATGTAATCGCTGTGTACGTGAATTTTTGATCCTGACACGTACATGGTTCGCATTCGGTTTACCTTCTAAAACCGGGTGTGACATAAGTGGTATCAAAGCTAGGCTGACTGTAGGACCGCTGACCTAGAGTAGCATTGGCCGTTTTAAGGACTTATTGATTTTTACTTCACCTCATCCTTGATGCTGCTTCAAAATATTAGTCATATTGACTAATTCTATGTTGTGCTCCTATATGCCCCCTTGCCAAAAAGTATTTTATTCTAGTATGGTCTATACTTTTCCCAATCTACTAGATCTGATCTCGCTCTTGTGCTTGCGACATCCTTGTAGATGCCCCATGACCATAACTTTCTTCTCTTTCGGGATTCTTTCCTTTTCTATCGTTAAATTCCCAACCTTTGACAATATCTATTACATTGGTATTGACATGCTCGTATTCCTGGATTCTTTAATACTCTTGTTTCAATACCTACCTCTAATAAAAACTATGCTGCCTATTTAAACATTTCAGTTTATATGTCCATGATGTTACTGTCTTCTGAGACCCTTTCCTATTCTATTGTTAAGTCGCTATCTCTTTGGCAATTTGTACTCTCTCGGTCTTGGTATGCTCGTACCATTGGAATCTTGCATACTCTTATTTTTATATGTGCTTACCTTTATATCTCAATATCTGTTCGAGACATTTCAGTTAACATGCCCTTGACCACCCTTGTTTCTTAATGATCCATGAGTTGTCTCCTTGTAACTCCACTCGGTAATGAATCTTTACTTCAACCCTTATGTTGGAACCTTACCTATCTTACCCTTGATTGTTTTCTCCACTTTGTCGTTTCGCGAGTCTTGCCTTAACTATATCCTTTGTTATGCTTTTAATTATTATCATACGCACCCTTGACACCTCTATATCCTACATTGATGTTTGTCTCATACCTGCCCTTTAAAATCGCCCCTCTTCTGTCTCATACCTTCTTTCTCTTGGTCGTATCCTCTTCTTTGGCTCGCGAGTTTGTAACCTCATCCTTTGTTGTGCTTTTGTTTCTTATTGCCTTCACCCTTCTCATCTCTCAATCTTACCTTGGTGATTACGCTATGTTCGTTATTTAAAACCTCCAATCTCCCACCTTAGTTCAAGCATGGTCTCTTACTTATCTCACCTGTGGTTATATCCTATACTCTACCACTTGCAAGACTTATCTTAACTCTATTCTTGGTTGTACCTAGATTCCTGGTTTTTTATGCACATTTACCTCTTCCTTTATATCCTTGCCTATTATCACCTTTGACCCTTGACCTCTCTCCATATTTACCATGATGTTTACCTATTTTTCTTAGCCTCACTTATTCCATTTCAATCCGAGAGTGTTGTTTTCCCTATCCTGCTCTTGTTCGGTTCCTTTCCCTTTGTCGCTTTGCAATCTTGTCTCACTTTAACTTCATCCTTGGTTGAGCTTTTGTTTGATATCATCCTTACCTTTGTAATTTGTAGATCTTGCCTTAATACTTATCTTAGGTCTGCTTGTTGAAATCCCCTCTTTTCGATCTCAATTCGAGAGCTATGTTTTACTTATCTCACCCTTGGCTATATTCTCTTCTTTACCGTGTAAGCCTTGACATACCTCCATTCTTTGTTGTACTTATACCACTGGCTCTTCTGTGCTTTCGTTTTTTCCCTTATGCCCTTGTCTATTATCGCCTTTGGCCCTTGCGATATTTATGTCTTCTACCTAAATGCTTACCTTAAACTTATCCTTTAAATCCTTCCCTTTCTTTCAACCCAGTTTGAGAGTTGCGAGTTACCTACCTCTCCCTTGATTTCTTTTCACTTCTTGTCGCCTTACAAGTTTTGTTTCAATTCCATCCTTTGCTATGTGTTTTATTTGCTATCACCACCTCCTTGTCATCCATCGATCTTGCCTTGATACTCATCTTTATTCTGGCTCTTTAAAATCTCCTCTCTTCCACCTCAATTGGAGAGTGGCAATTCATCTATCTGGCCCTTGGACACATCCTCTCCTTTTCTATTTGCAGGTCCTGCCTTAACTCCATCCTTTGTGGTATTTATATTCTTGGTTCTTATGCACATTTACCTCCTCTCCTACATCCTTGTCCGTTATCACCTTTAAACCCTTGTGATACCTATTCCCTTGCTTTGAACCTACCCTTTAAAGCCTCCTCTCCCATTTCATTTCAAGAGCGATGTCTTACCTATCCCGCTCTTGTTCGTTCCCTTTTCCTCTGTCGCGTTGCAAGTCTTGTCCTAACTCTATCTTTTGGTGTGCTTTTGCCTTTCATCTCCATTACCTTAGTAATCTCTAGATCATTCCATGATACTTATCTTATGCCTACCTTTTGAAATATCATCCTTCCCATCTCGATTTGAGAATGGTGTTTTACCTATCCTAACCTTGGTTGCATTCCCTCCCTGTCAGTTTTAATCCTTGCTTTAGCTTCATCCTTTATTATGCTCATGCCCCTATCGTGCATGCCTTATCTCTCCCCTTGCCTTACGATGGCCTTAGAGTAGTTTCCCCTTTGTAAGGAAAGACCACCATCTAGTTAACATTAACGTGTAGACACGATATGTTTGTTGTTGTATGCTTGTGTCGTTTGTCTTTGTGTTATGACTCATTTGCTTCTTTGTGATGAATGTTGAGGTGTTGTGGCCATTGGTCCTCAATGACATCAGTTTACTAGGTGAGTGCCATAGAGTTAAGTAGTTGGGTTCTCCCCTGCTCTCTCTTATCCGTCTATACTTACCTTTTCTCGCTTTTCTTTCCTCTTGCACCTGTCTATTTGGCAACCTCCAACTCCTCCAAATCAGTTAAGATCAAGTCGGCAGCATCTTCACCAAGTGCATATCAACGCTCCTGTTAAGGGGGTTAGCCGCTAACCCCAATAAAGACAATGCGATCAACATCAGCCAACAAGTTCAAAGTGAAGCAGCGAAAGCATGTGTGGGTCCTAACCCACAGGTCCAAGAGATTCTTAAGAATTGCACCAATCGGTCTCAAGCATCTGAAGGTCAAAGAAGTCTATCCACAAGCTAAGTTTGGAGAGTCAAAGTCAACTCAAGAAAGCCATGGACAACCTATGAACCAACCAAGTCATTCTTGCTAGCCTCTTCTTGAATCTCGGGGGCGAGATTCCTGTTAAGGGGGTTAGATTTGTAACACCCTAAATTTGGGGTATAAAATTTATCTTCTAATATCCACCAAATTCAGGTGTTACCCTCTCATTTCTTTACATGCTCTCCTTCTCTTTTTTCTAAATAATAGAGAGTTAGTTTGTTTTGTATAAATATCAAGCCTAATGAAATAAAACCCTAGGGAAGTCTCGATTGTTGCATCATGCTGGAGTACATTCTTCTCTTGATTGATGAATTTGCTTGTTGTGAATTCTTCTCATTTGTGGGATTGCGCTCGAGCTTGAAATTAAATCGGAGGAAAATAGATAAAAAGGAAAAAGCCCAACCTCTCCCTAGCCCCCCTTGGCCGGCCCACACCCCCTCTTCCCCCGCGTGGCCGAGCTCCCCTGGCCCACCCGTGGCCCACCGCGCCCCTCCCCCCCCAAACCCTAGTGTCGCCACCCACCCCTGCCCCAGCTGCCCCTAGCGCCGCCGCCCACTCCGGATCCCGCGCGGGATCGCCCACCCATCTCTCCCTCCCTTTCTCATCTCCTCTCCCTGCTCCCCACGATCTCCAACTCTGGCACCAGGACACGCTCGTTCTCTCCTCTCCCAAACCGCCAGCGCCGACCTCCTCCCCGTCCCCCTTCTCCCCGTGCTTGGTCGGCACGGCCGCGACCTTGCGCGTGTGCGGCCGGAGCTCGCCCGGCGTCGCGGCCCCCAGCGGCCCGGCGCGGCCGGCGTGGCAGCTCGCGGCCACCCGGCGTGGCGCGCTCGCGGCGCCCACGGCGCGGCCAGCCTGCCCAGCGCGGGCGTGACCCTGGGGTGGGCGCGCGACCCTGGCGTAGCGGCCCGGTGCGGTGGCCCGCCCCGACCAGCCCTGACGGCGCCCATCTCCCTCTACCTCCCCTAGCCACGGCCCCCTCGCTCTCCCCTGGCGCAGCCTTGGCGCCCCGCGTGGCGTGCGGCTGTGGTGTCCGCGGTGCGGCCTCGGCCGGCCATGGCATGGTGTGGCCGGCCCTACGCAGCGCCCAGCAGCGCCGCTCGCCTAGCCGCTCACGTGCCCCGCGCCCTAGCCCGCGCTCGCCGGCGCAGCCGCGCAGCTCAACGCACGCAAGCGCGTTCGCCCTAGCGTGCCTGTCCAGCCGCGTGCGCAGCAACTCCTCGGCCCCCAGCCGTCGCGCGCCTTGGCGAGTTCGGCCAACCCTCGCGCCGCGATGCGTGCAAGCCAGGCCCGGTGTCGCGGCACCACGTGCCGAGCGCCTGCTCTAGCCATGCTGTGGTGTGTCGTGTCGTCGTCCATGCTCCAGCAGGTCAGTCGCCTCCTGCATGCGCGCAGTTTCTGCGGGTTGAAGAAGTGCACAGGAAATCCTAGCATCCACATCTTCTGTGGTTGCGCCCTCTACGACTCCCGGTATAGCTTCGTTTTCGTCCAATAGAAATGTGCCATGTCATTTAAATCCATGAATCGTTGGTTATTTAATGAATTTTGCATCATAGACCTGTCTCGATGTGCTTCACTTGCGTTAACTTTATATTAACGTTGATTACACGTTAGTAGCTTTATTCTTTGTCGCAACACATGGTCTAACTAATTATTTGCTTATCGGTGGGGTATTAAAATAAGTTTTTGCATTAAGACTAGGTTATAGTATTAAGTGCGCTTTTATAAATTTACATTAACATGATTAATCACGACATCGGTTAGTGATCCTCGTTTGTCGACGCGCGCTGTCGCATGCGCCTTTCTGCGCACCTTGTTTAGCGGGTTGCGTGTCTTGTGCGCAGCGCGTCGCTAGGGTCCCGACGACATCCGTCTACCCCCTAGACGACTCCCATCTACCCCCCCCCCCCCCCCCCCCGCGCGTGCACGAGTTCGCACCGTTCGCACGTGTTGTTGCCTTTCGCGTGCGTGGTCTGTGCTCGTCGTCACCGTCCGTTCGCGCTACGTCGCGTACGCGATCCGCACACATTAGTTAATCTTTTAGCTTTAATCGTTCATATTTAGTAATGAGATCTTGTTAATCGTTGACTGATTGTTAATTCAATTTATCTAAAATGTTCTACGTAAATAATTTATATTAACTAAAAATCAACTTCCAAGGCCGCCACACCCAAGAGTCCACCAAGCAATACAACGAGATCACCCCATGAACACCATCCTAGGATATATTCATAAGGGGGTAACTACTCGATCTCGTGTTGCTCACTTTTGTGAACATTACTCGTTTGTTTCCTCTATTGAGCCACACAGGGTAGAGGAAGCACTTCAAGATTCGGATTGGGTGCTGGCCATGCAAGAGGATCTCAACAATTTCACAAGGAATGAGGTATGGCATTTAGTTCCATGTCCTAATCAAAATGTTGTAGGAACCAAGTGGGTCTTCCGCAACAAACAAGATGAGCATGGTGTGGTGACAAGGAACAAAGCCCGACTTGTGGCCAAGGGATATTCACAAGTTGAAGGTTTGGATTTTGGTGAAACCTATACACCCGTAGCTAGGCTTGAGTCCATACGTATATTATTAGCCTATGCTACTTACCATGGCTTTAAGCTTTACCAAATGGATGTGAAGAGTGCCTTCCTCAACGGACCTATCAAGGAAGAGGTCTATGTTGAGCAACCTCCCGGCTTTGAAGATAGTGAGTATCCTAATCACGTGTATAAACTCTCTAAGGCGCTTTATGGGCTCAAGCAAGCCCCAAGAGCATGGTATGAATGCCTAAGAGATTTTCTTATCACTAATGGATTCAAAGTCGGTAAAGCCGATCCTACTCTATTCACTAAAACTATTGAAAATGATTTGTTTGTATGCCAAATTTATGTTGATGATATTATATTTCGGTCTACTAACAAATCTATTTGTGAAGAATTTAGTAGGATCATGATTCAAAAATTCAAGATGTCTATGATGGGGGAGTTGAAGTATTTCTTAGGATTTCAAGTCAAGCAACTCCAAGAGGGCACCTTCATTAGCCAAACGAAGTATATTCAAGATATTCTCACCAAGTTTGGAATGAAGGATGCCAAGCCCATCAAGACACCCATGGGAACCAATGGGCATCTCGACCTCGACACGGGAGGTAAATCCGTAGATCAAAAGGTATACCGGTCGATGATAGGATCTTTACTCTATTTATGTGCATCTCGACTGGACATCATACTTTATGTATGCATGTGTGCAAGATTCCAAGCCGATCCTAAGGAAGTTCACCTTAGGGCCATAAAACGAATCATGAAATATTTAGTTTATACACCTAAGTTTGGTCTTTGGTACCCTAGGGGATCCTCTTTTGATTTAATTGGTTATTCAGATGTTGATTGGGCAGGGTGTAAACTTGATAGGAAGAGCACATCAGGGACTTGTCAGTTCTTGGGAAGATCTCTGGTGTCTTGGGCTTCAAAGAAGCAAAATTCGGTCGCTCTTTCTACCGCCAAAGCCGAGTACATTGCCGTAGGCCATTGTTGCGCGCAATTGCTTTGGATGAGGCAAACCCTTAGGGACTATGACTACAAATTTAGCAAAGTCCCTCTCCTATGTGATAATGAGAGTGCTATCCGCATGGCAGAAAATCCCGTTGAACACATCCGCACTAAGCACATAGCCATTCGGTATCACTTTTTGAGGGATCACCAACAAAAGGGGGATATCGAGATTTCTTATGTGAGCACCAAAGAACAATTAACCGATATCTTTACCAAACCACTAGATGAGCAAACTTTCACCAAACTTAGGCATGAGCTAAATATTCTTGATTCTAGGAATTTTGATTGATTCTTTGCACACATAGCTCACTTATATACCTTTGATCATATCTCTTTTATGTCTATGACTAATGTATTTTCGAGTGTATTATTATGATTAGTCATAGATATTGAAAGGGAAATGGAGTATTTGGCAAAGAAGGCGCTTCCACTCAACTCCATCAACATTTGCCGGTACTACGCATCATTCTCCACCTTGGTATAATCTTCACTTTTATTTATGTGTTTGCCAAAGGGGGAGAAAGTTTGATACGAAGGGCTTATATTCCACTCATAAGTATCCGTTTTTTGGCGATTCATGCCAAAGGGGGAGAAAGTATGAGCCCAAAGCAAAAGGACCACACCACCACCTAATTTTAAAATGAAGTTTTTTTTAAAATTGATATCTTATTGTGCTTGAAAGGGGGAGAGAGTAGTATCTTCAAAAATTGCAAAACCCTCTTGAACACTAAGAGGAGAATTTTATTTAGGGGGAGTTCTGTTTAAGTCAAAGGAAAACCATTTAAAACAGGGGGAGTAAATTTCAAATCTTGAAAATGCTTTCTTCAATCTTATTCATATACCTTTGACTATTTGCAAAATGGTTTTGAAAAGAATTTTACAAAGGATTTGCAAAAACAAAACTCGTGGTGCAAATGTGGTCCAAAATTTTAAATAAGAAGAAAACCATCCATGCACATCTATTGAATTAATTCAATTCCAAGTAACCTTTGCACTTACTTTATGCTAACTAGTTCAATTCTGCACTTCTATATTTGCTTTGGTTTGTGTTGGCATCAATCACCAAAAAGGGGGAGATTGAAAGGGAAATAGGGTCAAACCTTTTCCATATGAATTTTGGTGGTTGAATTGCCCAACATAAATTATTGGACTAACTAGTTTGCTCTAGATTATGTGTTCTACAGGTGCCAAAGCCTCAACACAAACCAATACATGTCAAAAGAAAGGGTTCAAAACTAAGGAGCAAATTATACCGAAGGCAGCCCTGGTCTAGCGCACCGGACCGTCCGGTGCACCAGGGAGAATTATGTCAAACTTGCCAGTCTCGGGAATTTTGGAGGCCGCTCCGCTATAATTCACCGGACTGTCCGGTGTAACACCGGACTGTCCGGTGTGTCAGCGGAGCAACGGCTACTTCGTGCCAACGGTCGTCTGCAGATGAATTAAATGCGCTACAGTGCGCGCCTGCACGCGCAGAAGTCAGAGCAGGCGCCAGAAGGCACACCGAACAGTCTACAGGACCTGTCCGGTGCACCACCGGACTGTCCGGTGTCCCCACAAGTCAGAGCTCCAATGGTTGAACCCTAACGGCCGGGTGACGTGGCTGGCGCATCGGACAGTGTCCGGTGGCGCACCGGACTGTCCGGTGCGCCCGTCGACAACAGCCTTCACCAACGGTTACTTTGGTGGTTGGGGCTATAAATAACCCCAACCACCCACCATTCATTGCATCCAAGTTTTCAGCCTTCACACCTCATACAAGAGCTATAGCATTCAATACAAGACACAAACAAGGAGATCAAATACTCTCCCAAGTCCGAAATCACTCCAAACAAATTAGTGACTAGAGAGAGAGACATTTGTGTTCTTTTGAGCTCTTGCGCTTGGATTGCTTTTCTTCTTTCTCATTCTTGTTTCCATAACACTTGTAATCAAAACTAGAGATACCAATTGTGTGGTGGTCCTTGTAGTGGTCTTAGTGTCCCATTTGATTGAGAAGAGAAGCTCACTCGGTCTAGGTGACCGTTTGAGAGAGGGAAAGGGTTGAAAGAGACCCGGTCCTTGTGACCACCTCAACGGGGAGTAGGTTTGCAAGAACCGAACCTCGGTAAAACAAATCACCGCGTCATCCATTCTCATTTGCTTGTGATTTGTTTTCGCCCTTTCTTTTGGACTCGATTATATTTCTAACGCTAACCCCGGCTTGTAGTTGTGCTTAAGTTTATAATTTTTAGATTCCGCCTATTCACCCCCCCTAGGCGACTTTCACTCTTGGTGATCGGCATCACCTAGACGGCTTGGTGGCGTTGGGAGCTCGGTGATCACCGTGGAGATCTTGTTGGAACCGACTCAAGTTTATAAGCGGTCGTAAGGGATCGTGCACCCATGCACAAAGTCAATCTAGAACCTTCAACCAACAACCTTTGGCTGACCATGTAGGTTTTTGCAAATGTGTTTCTAGGCACAAGGGAAGGAAGCGTGGAAGTTGTTTTCATAAAACATGTCAGTCAAAGATTGTTGGATGAAGGATCAAAATTGACTTTGTACATAGGTGCTCGAAGATATTCTTGTATATAGGATATATTTTCTAAGTGAAGATCTACTATCTAATAAGCCTATATAGCTATAGTAAGTAAGATAAAAAGTCTACTAAAATAAAAAAAAATGAGTACGGAAAAGCACCCGCTAGGTCTAGCATGGGTCTGCCCTATCTATAGCAACCCATATTGCGAGAATGGGTAGAGATGACCAAGTCTACGGTAGGCCCATGTGGTAGAAAATGGTGCCTCGTCCTCACCGAGAGAAATGAATGATTTCATCTACCATCGTATGATGGTACGAGAGCCAACATCATATCTCAAGGAGAAATGATTTCTCCATATTTTTCTCATTTTTTATAAATATGGGTGCCAAATCATGTTTGTTTTTCTTATACGGCGCATTACTAATTCTAGAAAAGACTTGCCTCATGCACCGACGTTGTGTAATAGTAACCTAACTTCTGTGTACCTCCGGAGTGGTTAGTTGGACCAGGAATATTTGGTCGCCGTAAAAATCCTTTTACTCTTATAGCAACTGTAAGAGACCTAAATTATAAAAGAAAAATATTTTTATGTAAATAAAAATTCAAATAATGAGTGAGCTTTAAAAGAACTTTTAAAAAATGCTCTTAAAATTTCCTAGATTAGACATGTTATTACTATATACAAACATGGGCGCAAAGGTGCATGTTTAGGATGTCCGCGTCAATTAGTTATCAATAGGTGTCACTTTTTTGCGTTCAGCTCATAAGCATCAACACAGCACAAAGGATGGTTTGGTACCCCACATATGATCTAGCTACACCGTTACACATAAATTAGTATATTATCATTCTTATATATTTCCAAAAAAATCAAATAATGTTGTAAAAACTTTAGTTCAAACACAGTAGCGAATCCACTCAAGTAACACATGATTCTTCCATGGAGTTAGGTGATGGATATAAATCATTAGCTGAGGTAGGGTCAGGATGGGTTATTTAGGGCATGTTTGTTTCAGCTTATAGATTATATAATCTAGATATATTATAATCTACACGTAGTTGTTTGGTAGTTTAGATTATACAAATTAGATTATTCACAAAGACAACAATACCCTTGTTTGTTTATTTAAGGTGAAAAAAGAAGGATGATATATATTGTAATTTCTATTTACATAACCATGAGTAGTGAGTCTTTTACCAAAATAATTTCAAATAAGTTACTCTTGGGAAGATTATGAGATTATCATAATCTGGGCTTTAGATTATATAATCTAAACCCATAACCTAGTTGTTTGTTTATCTAATTGATTATTTGCGCTAGATTATATAATCTGGAGAGATAATAATATGAAACAAACAGGGCCTTAGTGAATGATTAGGTTGGATGGATCGATCTCATCTGCAATGTGTTATGGTGGGGTTGGGGCTACTGATCAGTGACAGTGAGCGGTAGATGTGAAACAAAGGCAGCTTATTTTTTGTTATAAAAGAATGCAGCACATTATGATTTACTCTCCCAAGTCCCAACTGACAACTCCCAACCACTTGTACCATACAGCTACAGCTGTTGGCAGAAATAATATCTCTGATTCGTTAATTAATGAATGAAAGTCTGCAAGATTCATCATCGGCAGGCATGGAGGCATCTGGAGATCTCGGGAATCGGGACCATCAGACGAGATCTCGTAGTATTGGAGCAAAAAAAAAATTCTGTAATCAGCAGACAGCACAAGTTTATTGCTGGATCCGTACTCGAATACTCCATAGTAGCTGGAAGAAACCTAGGATAGAATCTGGGATGGTGAATGGACCACGCGCGGTTGAAGGCAAGCCTGGCCATGGCACGCACGCACGCAGGAGGCGTGCCCAAACTACTGCTCGCCGTGGTGCGCGCCCGCGGCTGTAGCGTTGGCGCGTGCCTTGAGCCAGTCTATGATATCGTCGAACACCTTCTCCACGTTCTCCTCGGGCTCGCCGACAATCTGGTGCCACATCCCTGGGTAGATGCGAAGCGTCTTGTCCTTGCTCCCAGCGCGCCTGCAGAGCTCCTCGACGCAGGCCGGGTCGCAGACGGTGTCCTCGGCGCCGTGCACGACGAGGAGCGGCAGCTGCACCTCCTCGAATCGCCGCTGCAGCTCGCGGCAGACGCGGAGGAGCTCGAGCGCCGTGGCCGCCCTGGGCGGCGCCGTGGTGCGGCGCGGGGAGGCGAGCGCGAGCGCCCGCTTCCAGTCCACCTTGAAGGAGCGCTCGGGGATGTTGCCCCGCGTGAAGGCGACGCGCCAGGTGGGGACGACGGCGGCGGCTGCGGCGAGCAGGTGCTCGAGCGGCCACGGCGGCTTGAACCTCGGGCTGACCCCGCACATGGCGCCGTTGAGCACGGCCCCGTCCCGCCACAGGTCCCTGTTCCGCAGGTGGAGCAGCAGCGCGATGGCGCCGCCGAGCGACTCCCCGTAGAGGAAGCAGGGGAGCGGCGGCGGGTAGTCGGCGCGGAAGGGCGCGAAGGCGGCGTCGCAGTCGTCGAGCACGGGGTTGATGTCGGGGAGGTGGCCCTGGAGGCCCTCGGAGAAGCCGTGGCCCTGGTGGTCGAGCGCGGCGACGGCGAAGCCCGCGGCGGCGAGGTGGACGGCGGTGAGCTGGACTGTCCAGCTGGACTCGCCGGTGAAGCCGTGCACGACGGCGACGGCGCCCAGGACGGGGGCGTCCCCACGGGGCACCCAGCGCTGGGTGAAGATGCGGAGCCCCCGCGGGTTGACGAAGGAGGAGGCGGAGTGGGTCACGCCGTGGCGCGCGTAGAACTCGTCCGGCGTCAGGCGGCCGAAGGGGCTCCGCTCGTCGGCCTCCGCGATCGGGTGCACCATCTTGCTGTAGCTGCTGCCTGCTGGGTGGATGAATCAGAATCAATATAGGTAGGGAGGTGGAGGAGAGGGGAGGCGTTGCCGTTGCTTGTATCGGACCGCCCTCCGGTGCGGATGGAAACAATGTGGGAGGAGAAGGCAAGGCAGTGCGGGCGCCGTGGTGGGAATCAAACACCGAATGGGCAGGGTCGCTGGGCGTAGGCCGCAGTGCACAGCCGCATTGGCCCACAGCGAATTGACTCCTTGTGCTGCGTTGCTTGGGAATAGAATGGGCGATTAGTTTAAAAAAAAACTAAGATCAACTCCAAAAGTCTAGCTAAATAAACTAGTATCGACAAAATAGAAAAAAAAAACTACGGTTAAAACTTATCCAGGAGACTTTCCTTCTTACTCTAAAGTTGGCTAGGATTATATCTAAACTCTTGAAGTTGTTCTAAGGCTCTGTTTGAAACATCTAAAACTAATAGCTAGTTACTAGAAATTAGTCGATGGGGTCAAACACCATCAATTAATATCATGGCTAATTGTTAGCTATCTCACAGCTAACAATTAGTTCATTAGCTGGCTCAGTCAAGCTAATAATTTATTAGCTGGCTAACTATTAGCTCTAGTGGTTCCAAACAGGGTATAAGCCCTAAATTCGATCGTAATGAAATTTTGGTCAAACTCAAAAAATATTGTTTTCTTAAAAAAATGTATTTTTTGGGCGGAGAGATAGCTACTATTATGATATTATTTGAAAAATGTCAAATTATATAAATTTTGACAACATTTTATTTGAGCTATATGTATCTGCAACTCAAATTACATGGATAAATCGATATTAAAGTATTTTCTTAGAATGAGGTGCATTTTGTAGAAATTTATCATATGATGGAAGATAGATGAATGATCAGGATCCTAGTGCTCCTGATGACTCTTTTGAGAGTGTTTGGTTGCCCTCTGATAAAGTCTAGTCTCTGTCATATTGAATGTTTAAATAATAATTATGAGTATTAAATATAATCTAATTATAAAATTAATTTCATAGATGAAGACTAAAAGCTGACGAGACGAATTTATTAAATCTAATAAACTCTATATTTAATATTTATGATTGATATTCGAATATTTAATGTGACACAAACTAAATTTTTTTAGTCAGACGAATATTCTAAAATATTGCTGGACTTGGTGAATGTATGATGTTTCAAGTACAGGTAGCGAGTGGGCTGTCACACTCAATTCAATGAATGCTGTCCGTCAGCGTTTTTGTTTTGTTTCTCCCAACCACCCGGTTCCGGGGCCTGGGGGGCCAAGAGCAGGAAGGTACCTGTGACGATTGACGAAGGTACGGCCCACGATAGAGATGGGAAACAGAATTCATACAGGAATTAAATTCAGCGTTCAGTTCTCCAACCCGACTTCAATACAAGAGCCTGAAATTGAAAGCGCAGAAACATGAAAAAGGAAAGGTTCCCACCCAACTCATGGTGATGCATCCACCAAGCCAAATGTTTGATTGCTCACGTGAAAGATCACATCTAGATGAAGGGACACCAAGCAACATTCCTGAAAGCTCTGTCTAACCGATATGTTTTGATTTCATTTCATCTAAGATTCGTACAGATGATGATTAAAATAAACTCCATTGGAATCTAAATGCCACGATGCGCTTTTTGGCGAAAGAATTGACGCTTTTAGGCGCCAGAGTCATGACTTGCAAGTTCATCACCTGTAACTTTGGAATTCTTATGCCATGTTTGTCACAGTTTAGGCCCTATTTGGGAACAAAGTTTTTGAAAACCACAGTTTTTGAAATACTACAGTATATTTTTAGTCATGACAATACTGCAGTTTACAATATCACAATTTTAGAAACTGAGGTCCAGACCTAAGTTTAGAATACCTTAAAACAACTATAGTATTTGCAATACTTCAGTTTTGAAAACAGAGATTTTAGCCAGCTTGCCAAACACCATTCTGTATATAATACTGCAGTATTTGAGAATACTGCAGTATTCTTCCAAAACTGTGAAAAAACTTCACTCCCAAACACCCCCTTAGCTTCTTCACAGATTTAAGCAGAAGTTGTACCAAACAGGTAGATTATGTAGCAGTTTATCAATTCAGCTATTTATCAGAATAAACTAAAAGCAGCCAACAAACAGAAGCTGCTTTTCACCAGCTTCTCGGATAAGGTGATTTTCTGACAAGCAGCAGCTATGCCAAACAGGGCTATGTGTGATATGTTTTGGATTATTTACAGCTACAGCCCAAAAATAATATAATTACAAAAATATAAGAAAGCGAGCAGCTGGGTGTCACTATTTAGGTACAATGGGATACACGAGTGGCAAATATCCAATTTCTAAAAATAAAAATAAAATCCAAGCCTTACATATCCCCCCAAATATTGACCACCTTCCGATCTCCAAATGATAAATAATAAAATATTATTTTTACACCAGACCAGGAGTTGAAGAAATTTGATGTCAATGTATAGCCCAAGGGTTCATGGGCACGTACGAAACACTCATGCCTCGTTTTGGATCCTTGAATCGAACTCATTCTAATTATTTTAATTTAGATGTTTTATGTAGATGAACATCCATCAACTTCACTACTTGGGGATTGATAGATCAAAATCCTAAGAATTTCCTATAGGGCTGACTTCCCACCAAAGAGATGGGTTGGCCCTATTGGGTGCTTGAAGACACAGAACAAGGTGGTGTTCGCCAAGGCAAAAGGCTATCAACCTAGTCAAAAAGGGAAAGATTTTCTGTATGAGGATTAGAGCTCCTCTACCTTTGGCGACTAGGACTCAACTTATACACCTACCCTCTAAACTATATAAATAGAGGCAGAGTACCCCTTTAAAACACACAAACAAACACGATCAAGTACATCATAACTAGCAATCCAACAAAAGGCAACATGCCTAACTAAATGTACGTATTATCTGCCCTATGTTGAAGCCCGCCTATCCTACTCCAGGTAACCCTATAATATACTTGTTGATCAAGACACATCAACAGTTGTCATGATAGGTAGGGGATTTCAGTGAAAGAATGATCATCACATTCATAGCAGGGTCAACCTTCATGTTTGGTTCCTAGATGTGTATGGCTGACAACTCTAGCATGCTTCATGAACACCTCATCAATACTATAGTGATCCAAGCTTCCCCACCAACTCATGGTTACATGCTAGAAGACATCGTCAAATTTTTTGGTGAACTTTCGATTTTTTGTCCTACTTGAATATAGAAACAACTCAAACCAATGAGTACAAGTCTAAGTTAGGCACGACCAAGCTTTCTGAGTCAACATCCATGCCACTAGACAATTGTGGTCCAAACCCAGTTTGACTACCAATATGAGTCTAACTCAAGCACAATGGATTCTTTTGAGTCAACTTCTAAGTGCGGTACTAGCACGACCTAGACATGGGCCCATAGTGTTAGGCATGGGCACGATCTCGGGGAGTGCCTAGGTCACAAGTTCAACATATAGTGTCTGCATGGACATGGCACGTTTAATGGGCTAGCACGATATGTTGAGATATTTTCTAAACATTAGATAATCTTAGGCCATATGGATTCTTGGAATTGAATTTCATAATAATAATTATAATTAAACATAAATCAATTAAGCTAATAAAGTTTTTACAAAATATTTTGTATACTACTATTGTCCTACATTAGATAATTTTATGCTCCTCCTCCCATCTTGCATCCAAACCCTAGCTACTACCTTTTATGCGGCCACGTGGCAGAGCTAGGGCGTGGTGAGTGGTGACGGCACCACACAGGAACAGTGGCCCAACAACACGATGTGGTGGTGCGGGTAGTGGCACAACGTGCAGGGGGAGTGAGTGTGACACATTGGGGGCTAGTTTGGGAGTTCAAAAACTGGAGGGGATTGGAGGGGCTAAAATCCCCTTATTCAAAATTGAATAGGAAGGGGATTTTAGCCCCTCCAATCCACTCTGGTTTTGTGGCTCTCAAATTAGCCCTGGGAGTGAGGGGCTGCGCAGGATATGTGGAGAGATGGCGCGTGGGGCAA
Source organism: Zea luxurians (assembly GCA_029449295.1). Lineage (NCBI taxonomy): Eukaryota > Viridiplantae > Streptophyta > Magnoliopsida > Poales > Poaceae > Zea > Zea luxurians. The sequence goes on from JAOPSE010000014.1 coordinate 32,179,107, forward strand.
GGCACAACTATGCTGGTATGGTGCACTGTGCTGGTATGGCGCTGACGACGGGTTGGCATAGGCCTAGTGGGCCACAATGCGTAGAGATGGTAATAGATATAAACTCACTAGATTTTGTCATCCCAAATCCATACCCGTGAAAATTATATATACACATTAAAAAACTCGTACCCATAACGGGTTTGAAATTTTATCCAAACCCATACCCATCGGGTTAGCGGGTATTCACGGGTTACCCGTGGTTTTATCTCCAATATGCTAGTTCTTCTCATAATCAATAAATATCGTAATGATCATAGTCCAAATTTATGTGATGAACAATGAGTTCATGGTTTGGTATAAAAAATATTAGTAGAGAGAATGAAATACAAATAATAAGTTGTATAATCAATTGACCTTGCACTAAGTTATCCATCCACCACATATATAACGCTAGTAAAAACTACAATAACAAACAACACTCTCACCAACTATTTATACATTCACCACTTGATAAGAATTAGAAAGTAAATGGGGAGATAACAAGTTTATTGTTCGTTTATAAAATTGTTGACGCCTTTTCAGAGCGCCAAACACTCAACAAGAACCGTGGCGGTGCTCTCTGGTTAGGCACGGACGGTCCGCGGCACAGGGCCGAACGGTCCGCGACCTGGCGTAGGGGCTAGGGTTCCCTGCCTGACGGCCGGACGGTCCGCGCCCTAGGGCCGGACGGTCCGCACGTGCGCAGGGGCGGCGGAGGATTGCTGGCGGCACCTGGATCTCGCTCCCGGGAGGGACCCCGTCGGGAAGGAGAGATCCTAGGTGGTGTCTAGGCTCGGGTAGACCGACCTAGACTCCTCTAATTGACGTAGAGTCGAGGAGAGGCGGAGAATTTGGGGATTGGAAGGCTAAACTAGAACTAGACTAGAACTACTCCTAAGAACAAATGTAAATTGTATTGATTGTGGGTTCGATTGATTGCCTCTAATCAACTGTAATCCTCTGCTTTTATAGAGGAGGGGGCTGGGCCCGTTACCAACAAAACTCCAAGCAAATCCTACGATTTTCGCCAACAAACACAGCGAAAAACTCGGAACCCTAATCTGTTCTATGCGTGTGTGGACCATCCAACCTCAGGGCCGGACAGTCCGCCGGCTCAAATTGGTGCCCAACATATGCCCCCCTGCCTTTTGGTGGAGCTGAGCAAACCAAAAGCAACTAACTCGATGTGATTACATCGGTTTTCTTAGGCATCTTGCCACATACTAGGATGATATTGTTTGAGGAAACACCCATTCAAAGCCTTGGGTAAATCCTTGCCTTGTAATGTTTGTAGTAAATAGGCGTTACCAGACATTACCTGTTTTACTTTGTAAGGACCCTCCCAACTTGGCGACCATTTACCAAACTTCCGGTCTTTATTCCTTAGAGGCAGGATGGTCTTTCACACCAGGTCTCCTACGCCAATGCTTAGGATTATCGGATATCTTCTTTTTTATCAAGTTAATCAATGTCCTGTTACTAGACTCGGCCTATCCATTGGCCTGAGCATAATATGAAGATGAATTAAGCAACTTAATTCTATATAATTCAGCAAATTCATGTACCTCCTTTGACATAAAAGAAGTCCCTTGATCTGTAGTCAAGGTCTGGAGAATGTCGAATCTATGAATAATATGCTCAATTATGAATTCAATCACCTCCTTGTGTGTCATGTTCTTCAGAGCAACGACTTCAGTCCATTTGGTAAAGTAGTCAGTGGCAACTAACACGAACCGATGCCCCTTTGATGATGAAGGATGAATTTCTCCAATAAAGTCTAATCCCCATCCTCTAAAAGGCCAAGGCTTGATGATAGGATGTAATTCGGCTGCAGGGACCAACTGTAGGTCGCCGAATTTTTGACATACTTGGTAACCCTTGTAATACTTGAAATAATCAGCTATCATGTTAGGCCAATAAAAACCAGACCTTCGCAACAGCCACTTCATCTTTGGAGCCGATTGATGGGTACCACAAATTCCTTCATGTACTTCGGCCATAGCTAATATAGCATCATCTAGGCCCAAGCACTTAAGCAGGACGTCGTTGACTGTTCGACGGTAGAGTTCATCACTCATCAAAATATACTTGAAAGTTGTACGCCGAATGTTCTTATCTGTCTTGACATTGGGATTTCATAAATAATTAGTTATGGGCGTCCTCCAATCACTTGCATCGGCTTTATTATCAGCCGAATCGATTAAGAGGACTTTTCTGGTAACCCCGGACGGTCCGGTGTCTTCACGCGGACGGTCCGCGACCTGGGAAATTGGCCCTGCACCGGTTATCAGATTTTCAGTGTTGTGAAATCTCCCTCGCTTTATCCGATAACCTAATGCATCTTGTGCTAAATTGTTAGCTCTATGATTCTCAACTCTAGAGATATGCCGAATAGTGAATTCGTCAAAAGAATGGATTATGCTCCAACATTTTTCAAGGTAACTATTTAGAGTACCATCAAAACATTGATATTCTTCTAACACCTGTTGGATGACCAGCTGAGAATCACCAAATGCCTTCACATGTTTTACTCCCATACAATTTAAAAGTTCCAAGCCGAATAAAAGGGCCTCATATTCGGCTTGATTATTAGTGCAATAAGTTTCCAATCAGCTAGAGAAGTCGAAGGAGATATTACTTGGTGAAACAAGTACGATGCCAATTCCTTGCCCTTCATTGCAAACCGATCCATCAAAATATAAAGTCCAAGGAGTAATAGTGAGGTATGACATGTCTAGTTTATGAGTATCATTAATCCGATGTTCTACAATAAAATCCGCTACGACCTGGCCTTTCATAGATTTCAATGGTTCATAGGCCAAGTCATATTCTATGAGTGCATAAGCCCACTTACCAATTCTACCACTCATAATTGGGTTATGAAACATATATTTCATCACATCGGATTGACCAGAAACAGTGCAATGACTAGACAGCAAATAACATCTACACTTGGTGCATGCATAAAACAAGCATAAGCATAACTTTTCAATAAAAGTGTACCTTGTTTCAGCATCCACCAACCTCCGACTTAGATATGTCACCACATGCTCCTTTCCTTCAGTTTCTTGTGTCAGAACAGCCCCAATGACCTTATCTTCAGCTGCAATGTATAATCTGAATGGTACTCCTACTTGTGGTGCTTTTAACACGGGAGTCGAAGACAAGTATTTTTTAATTAGATCAAATGCTTCCTACTGCTCTACCCCCCAAGTGAATTCGGCATCATTCTTAAGCCGAAGGATAGGGGTGAAGGCATCAATCTTCCCGGCTAGGTTAGAAATAAACCTTCATAAATAATTCACCTTGCCGAGAAACTTCTGCACTTCGACCTTACAAGTCGGAGGCCCCACATTCTGAATAGACTTGATTCGGTCAGGGTCTATTTCTATACCATGTTCATGGATGACAAATCCTAAAAACTTACCAGCCGACACTCCAAAAGCACATTTATGTGGGTTCATTTTCAAACCATACCGACGCATCTTATCAAAAGCTTTGCGCAAATCAGCTAAATGAGAACTAAACTCAGCCGATTTTACTACAATATCATCAATGTAGACTTCCACAGTGTTTCCTAACAGCTCGTCAAAGATCAAATTCATAGCCCTCTGATAAGTAGCACCAGCATTTTTCAGACCAAATGTCATGACAACCCACTCAAATAAACCAATGAAGCCTGGACATATAAAGGTCATTTTAGACGCATCTTCTTCGGCCATAAAAACCTGATTATATCTGGCATTACCATCAAGAAAGCTAATAATTCTATTTCCTGATGCATTATTGATTAATGTGTCGGCTATGGGTATGGGATACTCATCTTTAGGGGTTGCTCTATTTAAATTGCGAAAATCAATGCATACTCTAAGCTTACCTAACTCCTTCTTCTCCATCGGCATAATATTGGAGACCCACTCTGCGTATCTGCAAGGCCTAATAAAATTAGTTTCTAGCAGCCGGTGGATTTCGTCCTTGATTCGTGGGAGAAGATCTGGACGAAATGTTCTAGCTTTCTGCTTAAAAGGTCTGAAACCGGACTTAATGGGCGGCCGATGCTCTACGATCTCTCGACTTAGTCCCGGCATCTCAGTGTAATTCTAAGCAAAGCAATCTGAATACTCCTTCAATAGACCGATCATCTCACTTCTAGAATCGGTCTCCAGGGTCTTATTTATAAAAGTCGGCCTTAGAGTTTTACCATCTCCTATGTTGATCTCCTCCAAAGGATCAGCCGATGTAAACCCCTGTCCTAGTTTATCGAGATCTCTGAATTCCTCTAGCATGTCTCCCACAGAGGAATCAGACGATCTTTGTGTGATAGCGGACTCTCCAGTCTCGGGGGTCGGATCATCTGTGATACTGTTTTTATACTGTGGTAGATGTTTGGCCTTAAAGACCGAACCGTTTTGTGAAAGATCAGACCATTCGCCCTCAGAAGCCAAACTGTCCGTGACCAAGGACTCATGAATTTTGCGTGGATTCATCATTTAAACTTTATTTAGGATTTAGCCGATTCTCCATCGGCTCTAGCATTACAGGAACGAAACCTTTCTTATCTGTACTTATGAACTGATAATCAGAAAAATTCACTCCTATGAGACATGTAGCAGTCTCATAAGTCTAGAGTACAGGGGCATCGGCCACAGTGATACAGGCCGATACATCAGCATGTACTTGTTCTATGTCATCGCCTACCCATTGTATTAACATTTGATGTAATGTAGAAGGTATACATTGGTTGGCATGAATCCAATCTCTACCTAAGATTAGACTGTAATTTCCTTCTACATCAGCGACGAAGAATGCAGCAGCAAGGGTCTTAGTCCCGATGGTTAATTCAACGAACGTGACTCCCCTGGCTTTGATCGAACTATCATTTCCAACACCACTGAGGGTCATGTTGGTCTTGACAAGTTCATCATCTTGTTTACCTAATTTTCTGTATAATAAATAAGGCATTAGATTTATAGCCGCCCCTCCATCTACCAACATTTTAGCAATCGGTATCCCATCAATGTGACCGCACACGAAGAGCAGCTTTAAATGATTTACCGATTCCTTTGGTTTAGTAAAGGCGGCTTCTTTAGGACCAAAATCAAACTAGGCAACAACAGGTTCATCGTCGCCGACAATAGTACAATCGGCGGAAAATGTAATAATATTTACATCCATACCTGGGCGCTCTGGAGAAGCCTCGTAGTCGACTAGGTCTTCCACCAGTAGTTTGTCCTCCTCCATTGGTGTTGGTGCGTCGTCGGAGTCGTCCTAGCGTGGCGCGGACGGTCCGGACTTAGGGGTCGGACGGTCCGCGCCTGGTGCAGATTGTCCAACCTTGTTAGCCAGGCTGTCTTCCATACCTGTAGGGTGCTGCACAAGTGTTGTTTTATTTTCTATTTCTATAGTCGTTTGTTTTTCCTCAACGGCCTTTGGTCTCCATTTCTTTTGCGGTGGCGGGTATTGTGGATGTGTATCATTGAATATCTTTTCCGCCTCCTTTTCCTGGTTTTCTTTTGCTCTTAGGCGTTGTAATTTTCGCTTTTGGGACCGTGTCAATCCCGTTGGGCACCATCGAGGCATGGAGTATTTTGGATCGGCTGCTTTGATGGTAGCCATATCTTCTTTTTTGGTCGTGTTGGCCGATTCCCCAAAAATCATCGGCCCTTCATTATCTTCTTGTACGATGACCTCTGCAGTACCTATTTTAATGATATCCTTTTTTGTTGTTCTTTTGGTTGCTGCAGGCATATGCCCCCCTGCCGGATTGGTCGGCCTTTGAGGCCGAGTACTCCGGCACTCTTGTTGGGCCTGTGCCTGGTGACCAGATTGAGCGGCGCTCAATCGGTCTTGTACTGGAGGTGCCAACCTGTTGAATACAGATGTTTGGGGTGCCCCCAAGCGGGGTACTGTGGCATCCCAAATGGATATGGTGGCATGCCCCACATTTGATTTGGGACATATGGTGGAGGTAAATATGTGTATGGATATTGAGAGCACCTAGAGGGGGGGTGAATAGGTGATCCTGTGAAACTTGAAACTTAAGCCACAAAAACTTGGTTAAGCGTTAGTACAATAATGCCAAGTGGCTAGAGAGGAGTCTCAACAAAACACAATAACCACAAGGATATCAATCGCAGAGATGGCATGGTGGTTATCCCGTGGTTCGGCCAAGACCAACGCTTGCCTACTCCACGTTGTGGCGTCCCAACGGACGAGGGTTGCAATCAACCCCTCTCAAGCGGTCCAAAGACCCACTTGAATACCACGGTGTTTTGCTTTGCTTTTCTTAATCCCGTTCGCGAGGAATCTCCATAACTTGGAGCCTCTCGCCCTTACACTTGAAGTTCACAAAGAAGCACGGAGTAAGGGAGGGATTAGCAACTCACACAAGACACAAAGATCACAGCAAATACGCACACACAAGACCCAGACTTGAGCTCAAATAACTATCACGAGTTTTTCACTAGAACGGAGCTCAAATCACTAAGAATGTCGAACAAGTGCGCAAGAACGAAGTGTGAGTGATCAAGTATGCTCAAAGAATGCTTGGATGTCTTCTCCATGCGCCAAGGGGTCCCTTTTATAGCCCCAAGGCAGCTAGGAGCCGTTGTGAGCATTGTTGGAAGGCAAATCTTGCCTTCTGTCGACTGGCGCACCGGACAGTCCGGTGCACCACCGGACACTGTCCGGTGCGGATCTCCTTCCTTATTTGGCGAAGCCGACCGTTGCAGATTAAGAGTCGTTGGCGCACCGGACACTGTCCGGTGCACACCGGACAGTCCGGTGCTCCAATGTGACCGTTGGCTCGGCCACGCGTCACGCGCGGAATCCTCGGCCGACCGTTGCCCCGGCTGACCGTTGACTCACCGGACAGTCCGGTGCACCACCGGACAGACCGGTGAATTTTAGCCGTACGTCGTTAATCAACTCCCGAGAGTGACGAGTTTGCCTGTGAACGGCTCACCGGACAGTCCGGTGCGCCACCGGACAGTCCGGTGATTTATTGCCGTACACCGCCGTCGAAGTCCCGAGAGTAGCCAGTTCACCAGAGTCAGCCTGGCACACCGGACACTGTCCGGTGCACCGTCGGACACTATCCGGTGCACCACCGGACAGTCCGGTGCACCCAAACCGAGCTGACTTTGGCTGAACAGAGCCATCTCATTTCCAATTCAATCTTTCCTGTTTCCAGCACTTAGACACAATACATTAGTCCATAAAACAATGTACTAAGTCTAGAAACATACCTTTTGACTTGATTTGCACTTTATCCACCACATTGCATAGATCAAAAGCACTTGCGTTGGCACTCAATCACCAAAATACTTAGAAATGGCCCAAGGGCACATTTCCCTTTCAATCTCCCCCTTTTTGGTGATTTATGCCAACACAACATAAAGCAACTAGAACAAGTGCAATAACAATGCAAATGGGAACTCAAAATTGTTTTGATTCATATTTGGCATATATGGATCACTCTTTGCCACCACTTGGTTTGTTTTTGCAAATCAAACTCAAATTCCTATCTCTAAGTCAAATTCACTTGTAGAGACATAAAGAGAGGTATTCCAAAGAAAATTGATCAAGGATTTCAAAAACTCCCCCTTTTTCTCATAATCAACACTTCTCCCCACAAGAGGCCAACTTTTGACAAAAGAGACAATAAAAGAGTTTTGACAAACCAAAAGCTCTAATCTACTATTTTCAAAATTTCTCAAGTGGTAGCTGATCCATCTATTGCTTTGGCCTTTATTTTCTCCCCCTTTGGCATCAAGCACCAAAACGGGATCAATCTTGGCCCTTTAACCCCATTGCCTCACCAAAATCTTCAAATAAGAATACAAAGGCAATAGGAGTACATGAGATGAACTTGGAATAAGTTACCCTCACATCGGAGTGCAGTGGAAGTCTTTCATGGTCCAAGTCCACCTTTTCCCTTTCAAACTTCCTTTGAGACTAAATTAAGCACTCAAGCACACGGTTAGTCTCAAAGGGTCAAGTTGTAGCACATCTCCCCCTAAATATGTGCACCACTTGCAAATGGACTTGTGAGGTCCGGGGAGTGATTGTACAACTTGAGCACCACAGTAAGCAACAAAATGCATAAGGAACATGATCAAAGGCATAAATACATGTATGCTATAAATCAATCCAAGTTCCACGAATCTAAGACATTTAGCTCACTACGCAGCCTGCAAAAGGTCTTCTCATCTAGAGGCTTGGTAAAGATATCGGCTAGCTGGTTCTCGGTGCTAACATGAAACACTTTGATATCTCCCATTTGCTAGTGGTCTCTCAAAAAGTGATGCCGGATGTCAATGTGCTTTGTGCGGCTGTGCTCAACAGGATTTTCCGCTATGCGGATGACACTCTCATTGTCACATAGGAGTGGGACTTTGCTCAGATTCTAGCCGAAGTCCCGGAGGGTTTGCCTCATCCAAAGTAGTTGCGCGCAACACTGTCCTGCGGCAACATACTCGGCCTCAGCGGTGGATAGGGCAACGGAAGTTTGTTTCTTAGAGTTCCACGACACCAGGGACCTTCCTAAGAATTGGCACGTCCCTGATGTACTCTTCCTATCGACCTTACATCCAGCATAGTCGGAGTCTGAGTATCCAATCAAGTCAAAGTTAGAACCCTTTGGATACCAGATCCTGAAGCAAGGCGTAGCGACTAAATATCTAAGAATTCGCTTCACAGCCACCAAGTGACACTCCCTTGGATCGGATTGAAATCTAGCACACATGCATACGCTAAGCATAATATCCGGTCTACTAGCACATAAATAAAGCAAAGAACCTATCATTGACTGGTATGCCTTTTGATCAACGGACTTACCTCCTTTGTTGAGGTCGGTGTGTCCGTCAGTTCCCATCAGCGTCTTTGCGGGCTTGGCGTCCTTCATCCCAAACCCCTTTAGCAAGTCTTGCGTGTACTTCGTTTGGGAGATGAAAGTGCCCTCCTTGAGTTGCTTCACTTGGAACCCAAGGAAGTAGTTCAACTCGCCCATCATCGACATCTCGAATTTCTGCGTCATCACCCTACTAAACTCTTCACAAGACTTTTGGTTAGTAGAACCAAATATTATGTCATCGACATAAATTTGGCACACAAAAAGATTGCCATCGCAAGTCTTAGTAAAAAGAGTTGGATCAGCTTTCCCAACCTTGAAAGCATTAGCAATTAGAAAGTCTCTAAGGCATTCATACCATGCTCTTGGGGCTTGGTTAAGTCCATAGAGCGCCTTAGAGAGCTTACACACGTGGTCGGGGTACCGTTCATCCTCGAAGCCAGGGGGTTGCTCCACGTACACCTCCTCCTTGATCGGCCCGTTGAGGAAAGCGCTCTTCACATCCATTTGGTACAACCTGAAAGAATGGTGAGCAGCATATGCTAGCAAAATACGAATTGATTCTAGCCTAGCCACAGGAGCGAAAGTCTCCTCAAAGTCCAAACCTGCGACTTGGGCATAACCTTTTGCCACAAGTCGAGCCTTGTTCCTTGTCACCACCCCGTGCTCGTCCTGTTTGTTGCGGAACACCCACTTGGTTCCCACAACATTTTGCTTGGGACGAGGCACCAGTGTCCAAACTTCATTACGCTTGAAGTTGTTGAGCTCCTCCTACATGGCCATCACCCAGTCCGGATCTAGCAAGGCCTCTTCTACCCTGAAAGGCTCAATAGAAGAGACAAAAGAGTAATGCTCACAAAAATTCACCAATCTAGAGCGAGTAGTTACTCCCTTGCTAATATCACCCAAAATTTGGTCGACGGGATGATTCCTTTGAATCGTTGCTCGAACTTGGGTTGGAGGTGCCTGAGGTGCTTCTTCTTCTTCCACTTGAACATCCTGTGCTCCCCCTTGATCATGCGCCTCCACTTGAGGTACCTATTCGTCATTTTGGGTTGGGGGATGCACCATTGTTGAGGAAGAAGGTTGATCTTGCTCCAAATGTTCCTGTGGTCGCACATCGCCAATCGCGATGGTGCGCATAGCGGCCGTTGGAACGTCTTCTTCATCTACATCATCAAGATCAACAACTTGCTCTCTTGGAGAGCCATTAGTCTCATCAAATACAACGTCGCTAGAGACTTCAACCAAACCCGATGATTTGTTGAATACCCTATACGCCTTTGTATTTGAGTCATAACCTAATAAAAACCCTTCTACAGCTTTGGGAGCAAATTTAGAAGTTCTACCTTTCTTCACAAGAATATAACACTTGCTCCCAAATACACGAAAATAAGACACATTGGGTTTGTTACCAGTTAGCAGCTCATATGAAGTCTTCTTGAGGAGGCGGTGAAGGTAGACCCGGTTGATGGCGTGGCAAGCCGTGTTCACGGCTTCCGACCAAAAGCGCTCGGGGTCTTGAACTCTCCAAGCATAGTCCTCGCCATATCGATGAGCGTCCTGTTCTTCCTCTCTACCACACCATTTTGGTGTGGTGTGTAGAGAGCGGAGAACTCGTGCTTGATTCCTTCCTCCTCAAGGAACTCCTCCACTTGAAGGTTCTTGAACTCGGACCCGTTGTCGCTCCTTATCTTCTTCACCTTGAGCTCAAACTCATTTTGATCTCTCCTGAGGAAGCGCTTGAGGGTCCCTTGGGTTTCAGATTTATCCTGCAAAAAGAATACCCAAGTGAAGCGGGAAAAATCGTCAACTATAACAAGACCATACTTACTTCCTCCTATACTTAGATAGGCGACGGGTCCGAAGAGGTCCATATGAAGCATCTCCAAGGGTCTTGATGTGGTCATCACATTTTTGGTGTGATGAGAGCCTCCCACCTGTTTCCCTGCTTGACAAGCTACACAAGGTCTATCTTTTTCGAAATGTACGTTAGTTAGACCTATCACGTGTTCTCCCTTTAGAAGCTTGTGGAGGTTCTTCATCCCCACATGTGCTAAGCGGCGATGCCACAGCCAGCCCATGCAAGTCTTAGCAATTAAGCATGCATCTAGACCGGCCTCTTCTTTTGCAAAATCAACCAAATAAAGTTTGTCATCTAGTACACCCTTAAAAGCTAGTGAACCATCACACCTTCTAAAGACAGACACATCTACATTTGTGAATAGACAATTATATCCCATATTGCATAATTGACTAACAGATAACAAATTATATCCAAGAGACTCAACTAAAAACACATTGGATATAGAGTGCTCGGATGAAATAGCAATTTTACCTAACCCTTTTACCTTGCCTTGGTTCCCATCACCGAATATTATTGAATCTTGGGAATCCTTGTTTTTGACGTAGGAGGTGAACATCTTCTTCTCCCCCGTCATATGGTTTGTGCATCCGCTGTCGATAATCTAGCTTGAACCCCCGGATGCATAAACCTGCAAGGCAAATTTAGGCTTGGGTCTTAGGTACCCAACTCTTGTTGGGTCCTACAAGGTTAGTCACAATTGTCTTAGGGACCCAAATGCAAGTTTTATCTCCCTTGCATCTTGCCCCTAACTTCCTAGCAATTACCTTCTTATTCTTTCTACAAATAGCAAAGGAAGCATTGCAAGCATAATAAATTGTAGAAGGTTCATTTGTTACTTTCCTAGGAGCATGAACAATATTCTTTCTAGGCACATGATGAATAACATTTCTCCTAGACATATTTCTACCATGCATATAGGAAGAACTAGAAGCAAACATGGCATGAGAATCAAAAGCATCATAAGCATTACAACTCCTATAAGCATTTCTAGATTGTCTCCTATCATGGTACATAAAAGCATGGTTCTTTTTTTCACTACTAGCCATAGGGGCCTTCCCTTTCTCCTTGGCGGAGATGGGAGCCTTATGGCTTGTCAAGTTCTTGGCTTCCCTCTTGAAGCCAAGTCCATCCTTAATTGAGGGGTGTCTACCAATCGTGTAGGCATCCCTTGCAAATTTTAACTTATCAAATTCACTTTTGCTAGTCTTAAGTTGGGCATTAAGACTAGCTACTTCATCATTTAATTTAGAAATGCAATCTAGGTGTTCACTACAAGCATCAACATTAAAATCTTTACACCTAGTGCAAATCACAACATGTTCTACAAGATGTTAATTTACTAGATTTTTCTAACTTAGCATTTAAATCATCATTTATGCTCTTTAAGCTAGAAATTGTCTCATGGCAAGTAGATAGTTCACAAGAAAGTATTTCATTTCGTTTAACTTCTAAAGCAAGTGAATTTTGTGCACTAACAAATTTATCATGCTCTTCATATAAAAGGTCCTCTTGTTTCTCTAAAAGTCTATCCTTTTCATTCAAGGAATCAATCAATTCATTAATCTTATCTATTTTAGTTCTATCCAATCCCTTGAATAAACTAGAGTAATCTATTTCTTCATCACTAGACTCATCATCACTAGAAGAGTCATAAGTAGTACTGTCTCGAGTACATACCTTCTTCTCCTTCTCGTTGATCACGATTCCCTTCCCCTTAGGATCCATCTCTTCGGGAGATTAGTCCCTTTATGAAGAGAACGGCTCCGATACCAATTGAGAGCACCTAGAGGGGGGGTGAATAGGTGATCCTGTGAAACTTGAAACTTAAGCCACAAAAACTTGGTTAAGCGTTAGTACAATAATGCCAAGTGGCTAGAGAGGAGTCTCAACAAAACACAATAACCATAAGGATATCAATCACAGAGATGGCACGGTGGTTATCCCGTGGTTCGGCCAAGACCAACGCTTGCCTACTCCACGTTGTGGCGTCCCAACGGACGAGGGTTGCAATCAACCCCTCTCAAGCGGTCCAAAGACCCACTTGAATACCATAGTGTTTTGCTTTGCTTTTCTTAATCCCGTTCGCGAGGAATCTCCACAACTTGGAGCCTCTCGCCCTTACACTTGAAGTTCACAAAGAAGCACGGAGTAAGGGAGGGATTAGCAACTCACACAAGACACAAAGATCACAACAAATATGCACACACAAGACCCAGACTTGAGCTCAAATAACTATCACGAGTTTTTCACTAGAACGGAGCTCAAATCACTAAGAATGTCGAACAAGTGCGCAAGAACGAAGTGTGAGTGATCAAGTATGCTCAAAGAATGCTTGGATGTCTTCTCCATGCGCCAAGGGGTCCCTTTTATAGCCCCAAGGCAGCTAGGAGCCGTTGTGAGCATTATTGGAAGGCAAATCTTGTCTTTTGTCGACTGGCGCACCGGACAGTCCGGTGCACCACCGGACACTGTCCGGTGCGGATCTCCTTCCTTATTTGGCGAAGCCGACCGTTGCAGATTAAGAGCCGTTGGCGCACCGGACACTGTCCGGTGCACACCGGACAGTCCGGTGCACACCGGACAGTCCGGTGCTCCAATGTGACCGTTGGCTCGGCCACGCGTCACGCGCGGAATCCTCGGCCCACCGTTGCCCCGGCTGACCGTTGACTCACCGAACAGTCCGGTGCACCACCGGACAGACTGGTGAATTTTAGCCGTACACCGTTAATCAACTCCCGAGAGCGACGAGTTCGCCTGTGAACGGCTCACCGGACAGTCCGGTGCGCCACCGGACAGTCCGGTGATTTATAGCCGTACACCGCCGTCGAAGTCCCGAGAGTAGCCAGTTCACTAGAGTCAGCCTGGCACACCGGACACTGTCCGGTGCACCGCCGGACACTGTCCGGTGCACCACCGGACAGTCCGGTGCACCCAGACCGAGCTGACTTTGGCTGAACAGAGCCATCTCATTTCCAATTCAATTTTTCCTGTTTCCAGCACTTAGACACAATACATTAGTCCATAAAACAATGTACTAAGTCTAGAAACATACCTTTTGACTTGATTTGCACTTTGTCCACCACATTGCATAGATCAAAAGCACTTGCGTTGGCACTCAATCACCAAAATACTTAGAAATGGCCCAAGGGCACATTTCCCTTTCAGATATGGCATAGGCGGATAAGGGGGTGGAGGTGTCCATGTAGGTATGTTAGGTCTCAATTGTTCGGTATGACCTTTCATTTCTTCCGATTGGTGGGGTGGTCCAATCGGCCTGACCTGACGTTGCTCATGAATGGGTGAGCGGGGTCGCTTTGTTGGTCGGTCACTAGGGCCGACCTTCTTTTTTATGTATTTACACAATAATTGATCGAAAGTCGGGCCGGTTTTGACCAACCGACCAGCTGCATTGAATGTATTTGTTTTCCACGTACCTATCTCTGGTCGTCATGGTTTGAAAGTACGTGGGCGTTGTGAGTCTTGAGCACGGCCAAACCGTCCGCTGGAGTTCTCCGGACCGTCCGGTGGGGTCCCGGATCGTCCACGCCTGTGTGTCGGACTGTCCGCGGTGCGCAGCATGGGTTCCTACTCCTTGGTCCGTGCTTGCCCCCCAGTGCCGGAAGTCGTGATGGTCACCTTAAGAGTTTCCCCTCCATCAGGAGTCTTTTCTGCCACCACTTTCCTGCAAGAAATTTTATGATTCTCATCGGCCTCTCCTGCATTGCCGATGACTATCTCCTTGTCTTTGCCTTTATCGGCTGTGTTTGGCCGAGCCAGGACTTTCTTGCCCTCGATGTCGATCATGTTCATTGGAAAGGGTTCTGTATCCACCTGCATTTCCTGAAATTTCAATTGTCCCTCGTTAATGGCCGATTGAATCTGTCGTCGAAACACATTACAATCATTGGTGGCATGAGAAAATGAGTTATGCCACTTGCAGTATGCACGACGTTTTAGCTCGTCAGTGGATGGAATAGTGTGATTTATTTTAATGTTGCCATTTTTGAGTAATTCATCAAATATTTTATCACATTTACCAACATTAAATGTAAATTTAACCTCCTCTTGCCGTTTCTTTTGAACCGGCTGTAGGGAGGAACAACCCGAGGATTTGGCCTGCTTTGGCCAAACCATTTCAGCAACATACACTTCCGTTGATTCATCATCAGAGCTACTTTGGCCGCACTCTACTATATGCACGTTGTGACGAATTGTTTTAGCAGTTTCTTTGCTTCGATTTTCATAGGCCAAAGCTCTTTGGTGTAACTGTGCTAGCGTAAAAAATTGGATGCCTTCTAATCTTTCCTTTAAGTAATATCGCAGACCATTAAAGGCTAATCCTGCTAATTGTTTTTCTGCTAAATGAATTTGGAAGCATCGGTTTCTGGTATCTCGGAATCTTCGGATATAGTCATTAACCGATTCGTCCTTCCCCTGCCGCAAGGCCACTAGGTCTACCAAATCTAACTCATAGTCGCCAGAGAAAAAGTGATCATGGAATTTTTGTTCTAAATCCCCCCATGACGAAATAGAATTAGGAGGTAAAGTGGCATACCATGCGAACGCGGTCCCTGTTAAAGATAATGAAAATAAACGCACGCGAAATGCTTCTATGTCGGCCAATTCTCCTAATTGTGCTAGAAACTAGCCTATGTGTTCGCGCGTGCTCTTTCCCTGGTCACCCAAAAATTTTGAGAATTCGGGTATCTTGGTTCCCTGTGGGTATGGGTGGTGATCAAATCGGCTGTCATAAGGTTTCCGATATGATTGCCCCCCAGGGATCATGCTTACTCCGAGCTTATCTCGGAACGCCCTAGCTATTTCCTCCCTCACTATATCAATGGCAGCCGGTGCGAGACCACCGACTCTCTGGTCAAACATGGGTGGAGTTGGCTGGATATTGGCATGTTGTCTTCCCCCCCATTGGTTTGAACTATGGGGTGCATTGCCATTTGCCCTATATGGCTCATAGGATTGATCGTTCCTTTCTGGCCTTCTAGGCGGGACCGAAAAGCTTTCATGGGATCTGGATTTTGTATTGATGGGATGGTGCATCGCATAGTGTAATGGGAAGTGTTGCTGGGACGGGTGAGGATTTGGGTAACAATCCTCCTCAAAAAGGTCATGCGCGGACTGTCCGGACATTGGCCTAGACCGTCCATGATTATATGCGGACCGTCTGTCGTGGTATGCGGACGGTCCGACTGGGTAGTTTGAATTTTGCGCTAAACGATGTGGCTCGGGTACATGTGTTGGTAACTCATTAAAAATGGGCCCGACTGTGGCTGGCTCGGACGGTCCGCGCTCACGTGTGGACGGTCCGGGCATGTGCAGATCGGCTGATTTACTGCCGATTTGCGGTTGCTCAGGGTATGTGTCCATCGGCATCCCATAAAGGGGTTGTGACTGGTCGTGACAACCTATAGCCGATGTATTACGTGTGTTACCCCCTAATTCAACCTCGTGCGAAGGAAAATTTGCGATATTAGATTTATCAAATGCACGTACTAGTCTCCTATAATCGCTTTGCATACCCCCTATGATATTTTGCATTTGATCACGCTGTTCATCTACATAATTTCTAAGAGATTGTAGCTCGTTTGTATTACTTACATTGGGGATTTCTGGTGTGGGTCAGAGCGAAGCCGGATCCGGCACCCAATGTCGGACGACCTTGTTGTTCCTGTCCACTTTGAAGTTGGCCAAGAACTTTGCTTTCGCCTCTTGGATCATCTGCTCCTTGTTGTCCTCGAATTGGAGTTGTTCGTCAGTCGGCAAGGTCTCCCAAGTCGACTCTACGATGTTGCTTGCGGAAATATCAGAGCTATCCCTTAAACCGGCCATCAAGGGCCGATTTGATGAGTCTATATTTGTTGTCCCCAGCGGAGTCGGCAAAAAGTATGTTGACGCCTTTTCGGAGCGCCAAACACTCAATAAGAACCGTGGCGGTGCTCTCTGGTCAGGCGCGGATGGTCCGCAGCACAAGGCCAGACGGTCCGCGACCTGGCGTAGGGGCTAGGGTTCCCTGCCTAACGGCCGGACGATCCGCGCCCTAGGGTCGGACGGTTCGCGCGTGCGCAGGGGCGACGGAGGATCGCCGGCGGCGCTTGGATCTCGCTCCCGGGAGGGACCCTGTCGGGGAGGAGAGATCCTAGGTGGTGTCTAGGCTCGGGTAGACCGACCTAGACTTCTCTAATCGACGTAGAGTCGATGAGAGGCGGAGAATTTGGGGATTGGAAGGCTAAACTAATCGGTCGTAATCCTCTGCTTTTATAGAGGAGGGGGCTGGACCCGTTACCAATAAAACTCCGAGCAAATCCCGCGATTTTCACCAACAAACACAGCGAAAAACTCGGAACCCTAATATGTTCTGCGCGTGCGCGGACCGTCCGGCCCACAGGCGTGGACCGTCCGGACCGCGGACCATCCGGCCTCAGGGCCGGACAGTCCGTCGGCTCAAATTGGTGCCCAACAAAAATGAAATGGCAATATGCACTATGTTTGGTCGGGTTTAAAAAACCCACGAGTTCACGGGTTTGGCTACTAGGAACAAACTTGTACAATAAATCTATGTCCATTAATAAACCCATAAATATGAAAACTGATCTAAATCTATAACCTAAATAGAGTAAAAATCCATCAGATTTTGAGTTTCGGGTAGCCGTTGTCGTCTCTATGTCGATCGGTATAGCACGGTTGAGCTGCCTATAGGATCGTGCCTGAGCCAAAAGTTGAGCATGGCATGAAGTGTCTGGTGCTATGTCATAGTCATACTGGATCAGAATTGGACCGTCCATTTGAACGTTTCTACATTTTCTCTTTATTTTATTTTACTATTTTTATAAAGGTCCTTTGCACGTACTCAGCTGACACCAACATTTACTAAAAAAAACAGTAATTGATCTAACAATACTTATTTTATATTATAAATGTTAGTATTTTATATAAATTTGATTGAAATGAAAATGAATTGATTTCTCGAGTAAAAGTTGTTTTTTATGAATAAAAGGAGCAACACAAAACCGTACCATTCTTTTTTACCATTTTGTATTCGCTGTTTTTTATTTCTTCCATTGATGCAAGGATTGTTCCAGCAAGGCAGTACCGTGCGACGTGAAGGCTGTTGGACGACGATGCTCAGCACAGCAGGCAGGCAGGCAGGTACGTGAGCAGTGAGTGAGGTGAGCTCCACGGACGTGCCGTGGCATGGCAACCATACTACTGCAATTACGCACTAGCAGTTTCGATCTCTCGATCCGTATTCACGATATTGTTTCGGTACATTCCCGATGCAACAACCACATGGGCATGCAGGATCTATTCTATGTACGGAGGAGCAGACTTTTCGGTCGCTAGGAAATCCCACTTGCTAGTCGACCAGAGCGATGCGATTTAAAAGATTGTAAAATCGATTTTCTTCCTAATACAAAACATATAGCCTAGCAATTCCTCGCCACACACTGGGCCTGGGCTCCTCGGCCTCTAGTGGCCTTGTGCCAAGCTTAACTTGGTTTTAAGGCAGCTAAGTTTAGATGGACGTACGTCGTCCAGTGGCCTCCCACCACAGCTACGAACTCCATCACGGGCTAGTTCAGATTCAATACCTCATAGATATAATAAAAAGAACTCGATCTAAGACTATCTCTAGCAGATCATCTATTGTATCCTCCTCTATTTCAAACTTCTCTCTGCAAACAGTATCATCTACAATTCCACGTCTCTTATTTTACATATTGTACCGTAGACAGTCTAAAGGGTATAGCTGCCTCTGAGCATTCATATAAGAAAAATGAGTTCTCATGTATGCCGAGCTTAGAGGGTGTTTGAATGTATTAGAGCTAATAGTTAGCGGCTAAAATTAGCTAGAAACATCCAAATACCCTAGCTAACAGTTCAACTATTAGCTATTTTTAGTAAATTAGTTAATAGTTAGCTAGCTATTTATTAACTATCTAATTCCACTAGTTATTTTTAGCTAACTAACTATAGCTCTAATGCATTTAAACACCGCTTAGACATGTGCATTTAAACACCACCTAGACTTGTTAGTTGGAAACATGTCACTCAAATTTCTGAAAAATTTAAAACTAGTTTATTTTCATGTCACTCCATGGCATCAAAATAAACTAGCCCTCTAATTTTGTAAAAGTTAAGTGACATGTATATTATTAACTCTAGATCTAAAGACATGCTACTCAATCCGTCTAACCAACTTAGCTATTGTGTGATAAAAGAGAGCAATTTCTAGAAATGGTCAATCAACTGATTATATAGGTGGGACAATCTGGTGTGAAAGCTGGCACAGTAAGCAGCAGAGAAGTAGCTGGATCCATTCATTCATGGTATCCTGCAATCGCATCATCACGGTTCACGGCCAATGTCTGATCAGGAGAA
This sequence comes from Zea luxurians, assembly GCA_029449295.1. Taxonomy (NCBI): domain Eukaryota; kingdom Viridiplantae; phylum Streptophyta; class Magnoliopsida; order Poales; family Poaceae; genus Zea; species Zea luxurians. The sequence continues at coordinate 32,198,240 of JAOPSE010000014.1, forward strand.
ATGGGCGGGCTCAGAGTTCACATGGGCAAGGTCCAAGGAGTCATTTTGTTCGTTAATGGAGTACCAGACACACACGACCTACCACTGCTGCTACACCGGCACAGAAACCATTTGCAATTAAGGTTGAGATTGCGCAGGCTGTTTAACTGCAATGGCGACCAATACCAAAATACCATCCAGTTAATTAAGGGCACAAAGATGCGACGGGCCAAGTTGCAGTTGCATGGCATATTTTTCTCCTTTTTTTTTCTTCTTTTTGATATAACGGTAACACAGCATGACATTGTTAATCTGGCAGCCCAGAAGAGAAGGGTTAAGAACAACAAACTAACAAATCTACAATTTGGGTGAGACATAGCTGACATATGTACACTAACTTATGAGGCGATCCAGGCACTTCCTATGTTGCTATGGCCACCGATTTTGATGACGGGGCTACAAGATACATACACAATAGAGAGCCTAAGACTTTCTACCTGCTTCTTCAGTCAGCAAAAACTTTGGGCTTACGGACCCTTTGGCTCCTCCTGCTATTTACAGCGACAAGCACAGCTTTCTCAACCTGCAACTTCTGGGAGGCACTCGCGGTCTCTAGCTTCTTCTCCGTGGCCCGCTTCTTTGTTGCATTTGCAGCTGCAGTCGGGTTTTCAGTTTTCTGCTTCTTCAATGCTGAGGATGGCTTCCCAGTTTTATTTGCATCTGCAAGTTCATTTCCAGATTTGCGCTTCTTTCCAGCACAGCAAGACCTCATGGTTCCTGGTCCTGTTGCACCAGAGAGTGGGCTCTCAGTTTCCTCTGCTACATCAGAGGGCGTGCTCCTTTGGTTCTTTGCAGCTGAGGGCGTGCACTCAGTTTTTTCCTTTGCATCAGGTGTTCTGGAGTCCACCTTGCGCTGCTTCTTAGTAAATAAAGAGCCTTTCCTCTTCCGTCTTTTCTTAGGTTTCAGCTCCTGCTTGTTCCCCGGGGATACAGGCTGCCTCGAGGGTGACTTTTCAAGCAACGATTCTTGCTCCAATGCTGGATCAGAAGTGTTTTCTACTTCAACTGGAGAACAAAAGCTCTCAATTTTTACTGGACCACAAGTGTTCTTCACTTCCACTGGTGGAGAATTATTCTTCATTTCTGCTGGAGCAGAAATGATCTTGTCTTTGGAAGGACTTCCAGAAGGCAGATGCTTTGCCTCATGAAACTGCTGACAAGCTTCAACGGCTGCTTGATTGGCTATGAGGATATCATCAGTGTTCTACATAAAAGAATCAGTAGTATCAACTAAATGCAAACACAAATATATTGCCCAAGAAGCTAAAACGTTCATTATTTTCTGGGAAGTGGTTCAAAATCAGGGAAATATGTTTTAGATGCATGACTATCATTAAGCTTTCAAAATAGCGTAGAATAAATCACTAGTATTTGCGTGTTTGTAAAAACATTTTTTAAAAATGACTTGCTTCTTCATATCACTCTCCTGATGGCTTCGGTTTTATAACCTGCAAATTTCACTAGGGATATCTTCTATCTTTGCTAACAAAGTAGATATATAATTCTGTATGGATCTGATTTACAAAGATCCTAATAACTTTATAGCCCCTACATATCCAAAACATAACTAGAGATTCCAGGTTCCTACAGGGAATTAGCATCTGTTTACATGGGTAGTATGCTTTTGTTATTTAAATGTGGACAAGTAAAGCAGCCATCCCTGCAATATTTTTTGAGATGCAGTATAATGTTCGACTATTTTGTCTAGAAATAGTAAATGAGCAAATTTATACATCCCAAGCTTAATGTGCATATAAGATGATCCAAATTCCAATGTCTAAGCAGCCGTTTTGAGCAATGATTTCAAGTCGCCCGACTTGCTAGTCGATACACCTAGGCGACTAGATGACTAATCGCGATTAGGACGACGATTAGGTCGACTAATCAGGTCACAGGGTCGCAGAGGGGAATTCAAGAGCGGGAACAGATCAATAGAGGTGCAGGTACCATTGGGTGATGTACTCATCTTCATCTTGCCGCTGCAGGCTGCTGGGCCACCTCCGTCGAGGATGGTGAGCCACCGCCGCCGAGGAGGGTGCAACCGTGCAGGGCTGCCGTCAAGGAATAGAGTGAGCCGGTGAGCACTGAGCAACGGTTGAGGAACAAGGAGAGGGCAGCCACCGGTGTTGAACAGGGAGAGAGGTGAGCAGCTGCCGGAACAGGGAGAGCCGCTACACAGCCTCTGGAACAGGGAGAGAAGAGCAGCCACCGGAACAGGGAGACTGGAGCAGCCCCATTTAGATAAAACCCTAAGGCGTTACACTAATGGGCCTTACTACCAGCCGTCCAGCCCACATCCAAAACAGGCCAAAACCAGGAGTCCAGGGCAACTAATCGTCCCCACCCAAATTGGACAACTTATCACGTTTAGTCGATGACTAATCGGACGACCGGATGATTAGTCGAGCAGATCGGGTCGGACTCCCTAGTCGCATCAACAGAACCGACTAGCCCGACTAATCGCGATTAGTCGGACGACTTGAATTCACTGGTTTTGAGAGTATCAATCCAACTCCAAACAAGAACTTAATAATCAAATTAGAAATAAGAATAACCAAAGGGCAAAAGACTTACTACATTGTATAAATCCCCAATATCACTATTTGTTATGGAATTGCCAGTACCCAACAGTAGGTCCACTGTGATGGCTTTGTCCCTCGAGTGATTGCACTCTCCACTTCTTTCTTCAGTACTCCTACTAGCACCTATCATATGCACATCAGTTTCCCCGTGAGCCAAAGCAGGTCCGCCTGCAAGAGCTTGTCCATCATCATCATCCTTCAGCAAAATATTTAGGTTCTTCCTTTTCTGTGGTTTAGTATGTCGAGACTTTGTATTAGAGAATGAGTGCTTTTGAGTACGCTGTCTCTTCCCGGCCACTCTGACATCAGTATCGGCCCCAGAAAATGCCAAATTTTCTCCTTCAGAATGAGCTTTGCTGAGACGATCTTGCAGCAGATGAACTCGAGACTGAACCCCATCAATTGTCAGGAGAATATCCTGTAAAGCGTGTTGCTCACAAATCATACCATAATCCTCGGAATCAAGCAATGTAGTAGTATCAAGTCCACCACTGATACTACCATCAACTGCATTCAGAATGAAACAAATACATAGTTAGCACTTGCATGATAAATACTTAGGTAGAGAATAAAGATGAATTACAGTTTCTGCATGACTAAACCACAAGTAGTTATGTATGTCCTTCATTGATCTACCCAAAAATGGGAAAGCTACCATAAAATCCAATAAAACCATAGAGGGTCAGGAAGATGTTGGACACATTTTATCATATGGCTATATAAACTTTGTCAAATTATGAAAGGTCTACATGTTTCTGGAAATTCAAAGTTCATATATGATATATCTGATTTAAGCTTAGTCAAATTATGCATTACTTTTGTACAAACTATACAGGTATTCATAATTCAAAGTGCTTTCACACTAAATTCGTGTTATAGTTGTACTGTGTAAACACTTGTGAGAAAACAATGGTCAAAGTCTAGTTTTCTATACCGGTAAAAGGTCTAGTTTTGAACACCGTGCCAAAATAAAATACACCTACATACTTGGATATAAAAAATATTTGCTTGAATACTTTACAACTTCAAAAACCAAGACCACTGAAATACATGTAAGCAATAAGATTCGTCACATAAAATAACATTAAACAATTGCCATGCATTGTGCTTTCACGCAATTGTAAGATTTATACTTTTATTGCATATATTCTAATAAAGTAAAATCAATGGTGTGTATAGGAGGAGACTGGTATAGTCTAAGGCAAAAATGGCAAAAATGGACGGTGTCTAGTTTCTAGTTTTGGTCAATATCGTGTTGTACAAAAAGGGCGTTTATGTTTTCATAGAATCAAGGGTGTGTCAGTAGGCGAAGGGTTCTTGCACCTTTTTCTTCTTAATACAATGATATGCAGGCCTCCTACGTGTTAAAGAAAAAAAACTGGGGCATCAAGGTCATATTAGATATCTTGGATTCCTTTGATAGCATGCATATGGTGTCACAAAAACGTTTTTCTCACAATTGAGTGGAGAGCTAATTCTGTCTAATGGTGTACCTTTGCTAGATGCTATGTTTTCCATTTTAACTTCACTGAAAAGTTTGACAAGATACCAGATGGGTACATTCATACCTGTGCCACAATCGTCATCAACTAAGAGATCACCGGTTTGAACTCCCTTATTTTGTTTATCTGCAAAATATTGGAAGAAATGTTGTCATTAAGAACGAAACCTGGTGCAAAATTAACACAAACACGGATAAATTGGTGTCCTATCCCTAAAAAAGAAGACAAATTGGATGCCAGACCATGGTAGTATGACAATATCTGGTGCTTGTTGATGTACAAGGACGCATCCACACTGTCCTCATGCCTCTTCCTCTTTCTCCTCTTCATGATACTGTTTCCATGGCCTTTATGAATCTGCATCGATTCTGACATAGTACCATTTGCTTTGCTTGCTGCCTGTTGTAATTCATTCTGTTTCTTGATTAGAGCAAGCTCCTTGTCATACTTCGATATTTGAGATGAAAGCTCCCTCATACGCAACTCTAACCAGTGGCATCTCCACTGAATTGGACGAACAGAATTGCTCCACTCAGCCATCACCTTTTTCCTTCTGAAGAGTGAAGAGTAATCACATGTCACAAATTTTGTATAAAAATTAAGCATGTTGAGTAAAAGAATACAACAAGATATAATAAGAATATAGGAAGTACTCCCTCCATTTCAAATTATAAGATGTTTTGAATTTTCTAGATATACAGTTTTTGTTATCCACTCAGGTATACACTATCCAGATAAATAATAAAATCAATATATCTAGAAAAGCCAAAACGTCTTATAATTTAGAACAAATAGAGTAGTTGCTTGTTCCAATTATATTCTAGTCATACCCATAAATGACAGATAAGCTAGCACTTTGAAGCATTCATAAGAGTAGCTCAATTATCGGTTTCCTTGTTCATGACTACACATTATAGTTTTTTTATTAAATCATGTATATGAGAAATAAGCATGCACAAATCAGAACCATAATTTAAAAAAGAGGCATAAGAATAAAAATACAAAATGTCTACCGACAGGTACAAAAGGAATGCATATTGGTCTACAACAATAAAAAATCATCAATGTTGGCTTGGGTTAGCCATAAAATCAAAGCAGGGTGAAGAAAGTGGCGCCAAGCATCTAGCATTATATGTGACAAGCGGATACAACAGAAGTTTAGGAGCAAGTTTTATAGGACGGCGATTAAACCTGCTATGTTGTATGATGTAAAATGCCTACAAAAATATGTCATGTTCAATAGATAAATGTTACAAAAATGTGTATGTTGTATTGGATTTATGGCTATACAAAAAGGGGTCGAGTCCAGAATGATGATATACGTGATAGGCTATAGGTAGCACCAATTAAAGAAAAGCTTCTCCAACACAGATTGAGATATTTTGGTCATTTCCAACAGAGACTTCTAGAGTATTCAGTACGTAGTGTCATACTAAAGCATGATAGTAATGGAAGGAGATGCAGGGAAGTCCGAAATTGAATAGCAAGAGACCATAAAAAAAGACTTGCAAGTATGGAATGTACCTAAAGGTTTAGCCTTAAATAGAAGTGAATCGAAAAAGCTATCTACATGCCTGAAGCTTGATGTGTGGCTTCTGTTAGTTTCAACTCTAGCCTACCCCAACATGCTTGTAACTAAAATGCTATATTGTTGTTGTTGCTGCTGGCTTGGGTTTGAATCCCAAGCTGGAAACTTCTTTTCCAAATACAGACTGTCATGTTTAACATATACCATGTAGTAAAACACCAAGATGAACTTTTCAGAAAGCTAAAGAAAAAGGTAACACTGACAAAAGGACTTTCTAACCAGAAGGATATTGGTGCTCTGTGTCAATATGTAGTGTTTTGACCTATTACTGGATTGACAGACATATGGTCACCCATAAATCCATGACGATTATCATGGAATTAATGTATCCGGTAGCTGAAACAAAGTCCTGGTTGAACAAGCATAATTGTAAATTCATAATGCTTCTGAATAAGATGCCATTTGCTTAATTATCTTTCTTAATAGCTACCTGACAAATAGAAGATCATAGGAGTAACCAGTAATTACCTTTTCTTATCGTGATAAGCATACTTAGCATAAGTGGCACGACATTTCTTAGGACAGAACATATATTTTTTTCTGGCTGTTGCTACCTGCTTCTATTTTTCAGAAGAATTGGTCAGAAATTATACCTGTCCTAATCTAAGTGTTATTATCACCTTATAAGTTTTTAACATTTCATATATAAATGACAAACGAAATGTGGGCCATAAAAGGAAAATTTCGATGAGAAGGAACAAATCAATAAACATACAAGACACCACATTACGTTACTGAATCATATCTTTCTGTTTTAGGTACATTGATGATCCTACGTTTCTTGTCGCTTCCGCAGTCAGGATGGTGCAATAATTACAACATAGTATAACAGTTGAAACCCTACTACAACCTTCCGTTTTGTCAGCAGGGGCGCAGGAGATAAAATCAATCACTGAAACACAAAAGCACATAACAACCTAGCATAGTCTTACACATGTTCATTCTTCCATGTACTATGAGTGCACAATAATGACATAAGTAGCATTCAGGGCATGCGAAGAACTACTAAGGATGACTCACCTAGGGGGTTTTGAGGGGCCAACACCATTGGCATGAGCAGACAGGCTAGAATTCACTTCTGGTTCACCATTGTCTGCCTCACCTTCAAATCCAGAGCAGGTGTCACCAAACGAGCTCGAGCATTCAGTGGTATCACCTCCCTCGTATTTCACAAGTTCAGTCCCAACCACCAGAGGGCCACCATTCGTGCAGACAACCTCGGATTTCACCACCACCACGCTGTTTTGGTTCTTGGAGCCACCGTCGCCCTCGTCCTTAGTATCCATGGCTGGAGGTAGAGCTGGAACGGAAGCCGGAGCCATGGCTCGCCGCTGATGCGTCAGGCCAGGTCGTCAGGGGCCCTACGCGCCCACACGAACCCCACCAGAATTCCCCCCAATCTTCCTCCAGAAGAAGACCATGAGGGCGGACAGATGACGTTCAGCAACGAAATTCGCAGGGGTAGAAGAGAATCAAAGGAGCGCACTAGAGCGGTCGAAGACTTCGCAAGAAAAAAGATCAATTCTGCAATAGAAAACCCACGGATTGGTAACAGAACCCTATAGAACCGAAGGATTCCTAAGAATCGTCGCGAATGGGCCAATGGAAAATACAAATACTCGACCAGGCAACGAGGGAATCCGCGGAACACTCATACGCAAGACGAATCTGCAACAACAACAAAAAGACGCAAAAGAACCCGCAAGAACCTGACAAGCCATGTGAATCACGCAGGATCAAACCAGCGGGGGGCGAAGGCTTACCGAGGATCGTCAGATGGAGAATCGGGCATCAGTCCGGGCGGATCGCCATGGCGGAAATTGGTGGGAATCAGGATCGGGGGCCGGGGCACGATCGCTCGGGTCTGTGGCTCAAAAGTGGAGGCGAGGGCGAGGAGAGAATTTGTCAAAATGGGTCTCCTCGTTGCCGCTCTAAAAAAAATCTGGTTCCCTGTTGTAAAATCTGTCGCCCCACCTGGATTTTGGGACATCTGACGTATGGGTCCAAGCAGCGGACATGCCTAAAATAGCTTGACTGTTAGGCTCCCTTCCGACTCATTAAACGATTTCCTAAAAAATCTACCAAATGAAAAGTTTTTTGTGGACTCTTTATAAAAAATATGGAGGACCTTAAAAAACAGCAGGAGACAGGAACCAGAAAAAAGAGCTTCTATCAGCTCATCTTCCATATTTTTCTCTTCGTCGGCGTTATATTGTAGGAGAAACTTCAGAAGGAGGTATATTTTCAACAAACAGGATGCTCTTTTAAAAGCTATTCTCGAAAATAAGTGGAGAGGAGCCAAAACCAGGGTTGAAGCTGGCAAAGGAAGAGCCCTACCAAACAGGGCCTTAATTTATTACCTCCTGATGTCTCGATTCAGATCAAACTGTCTCTAACACATCGCATATCTCATCCCTTATTTCCAATTTCACTCTATAAAAAGTGTCTCCTATAATACAAATCCTCTATTTTACAAGATCTACTGCGGACAGTCTCAAAAGATGAGAAGGGACCCTCCCGACGGATCACTCTCTCCTCTTTCTTTAGACATGAAAAGGAAGTGTTTGTCTTCACCAACGCTTCACCGACCACAATTACAAACAGGGTACATGGTATTGAGTGCACTGATCTAGCCAGGGAAAGCCTATAATCTTGATACAGTTGTATCCCACATCATTGTACTCACGTGGTGTTGTGTAATTTCTATTGACTTCTTGTATCCTTTGTGATGAGTGTATCTCTCTTCTTAAAACCACATAGGGATTCCTTGCACGAAGTTACGCCACCTCAGTTCAAACTCACTGCATTCTGTCGCGACGCCAATCTCTGGACCAGAAATTTTCATCAAATTTAGGTAACAAAGTCGTTAGAGTCCACATTTGCTCCTCCTTCTCCAATGCACTACGCCCCGCAAACGAGAGGGCGACTCCCTCGCATGGATCGCTTGGTCTTCATCCTAGCGTCGTTGCCACTCAACAAAGTCAGGCTCGCCGTCGCCACGTCATATGAAGAGAAGGAAAACCGACCAAGGTCAAACACTCCATCTCCCCGCGTCTCCCCGAGTATCGTGCCCTAACCCTGTCGGAGAGAAAATCATCCGGTCGGGTGGCGGAATGCACCCGCCCTAATCCTAAGATGAGGAGGGGGCCTAAGCGTTTTGCCTGTTGTGTGGATTTAGGCTGAACACAAGAGCACACGAGGGATTATAGTGGTTCAGTCCGCCGGAGCGTAATACCCTACCTCCACTGTGTGTATGTTGTATTGAGAGAGTATGTGTAAACTTGTGAGCTTGTGCGTCTGTGTGTGAGTCCGTGTGTGTGAACTTGAGAGCTTGTGAGCTTGTGTAAAACCTGTCCCTATAACGTTGTGTGCCTTCCCTTTTATAGTTTTAGGGAGGCACATACAAGGATGCTGAGCCCCGACATGCGGGCCCAGGAGCATAATGGAAGGAGTACATTATGTGAGTAATTAATGCTAGTAACGCCTGAGTAATCACCGAGAGTCTTGATGACCGCAGTCCATGCAGTATTGATAGCCAAAACGTGCGAGTAATGGTGAATAACAGCTCGGCCCACGTATCGTGGACTGAGCACGCCCCTGTCAGTGGAATAGACAGGCGCACGTCTTATCCGCAATGAATGCGGAGGCGTGCGTAGCCCAGAGGCGTCACGCTAGGTTTCGCCCGTTGGCTTATGCCGCGCGCAGTATGCCACGTGGTAGCATCGAGTCTCCGCCTGAGCGGGGAGCAGGAGTATATGTGGACAGGTCCGGAACCCACCAGAATAGGTCCAGACACGTGTCGGCACTAGACCCCGCCTGGGTCCTGTTCAAGGCCCGAGTATGTTCTATCCTAGGAACTTAGGACCCCATTGTGGGCGGCCCGGACCCCATACGGGGGGGGGTCTGGATCCCATTCCAGGGTTCGGCTTGCACACGTGGAGGTCCTGGACCAACCTCAGAGGTCCAGACGCACTCTCCCATGGGGGTCCAGACTTACTGTTGATGTCTTGGAGTATATCACCTTCTCTGGACACGTGGCAGCTCTGGACCCGCCCATGTGGTGGGGCCAGGTGCTGTTCTGGACCCAGAGTAGTCGCTCGAGGCTCGGGCGAGTCATGGCTTGGTCCCACACACAGTACCTTTACCACGCGACTAAGAGATAGCCGCGTGGGTACTACGTCTTTATACAGTAGCAAGGGGTACCCTAGTTTTAGGGTACCGACAAACCCCATTAGAATCTAACCCCCCATTGGATCCAAGTTCTCAAGGTGACGCCGAGGGATGAGGATGTGATGCGACGCAAGGTGGTGGCACACATCAAGGGCGACGAGATTGAAAAGGCATTCGCCATGATCCATGTCACCGAGCGCGTCCTGATGACCTCAGCTACTACAAGGTGATGCGACGTGTCCTCTCTTGCTCTCACTCGCTCGATAGTGAGAGCACCTAGAGGGGGGGTGAATAGGTGATCCTGTAAAACTTGAAACTTAATGCCACAAAACTTCGTTAGGAGTTAGCGCAATAAAGCCAAGTGGCTAGAGAGGAGTCTTAGCAAAACACAATAACCACAAGAAGATCAACACAGGTAGACACAGTGGTCTATCCCGTGGTTCGGCCAAGTACAAAACTTGCCTACTTCCACATTGTGGCGTCCCAACGGACGAGGGTTGCAATCAACCCCTCTCAAGCGGTCCAAAGACCCACTTGAATACCACGAGGTTTTGCTTTGCTTTTCTATATCCCGTTCGCGAGGAATCTCCACAACTTGGAGTCTCTCGCCCTTACACTTGAAGTTCACAAAGAAGCACGGAGTAAGGGAGGGATGAGCAACTCACACAAGACACAAAGATCACAACAAATACGCACACACAAGACCTAGACTTGAGCTCAAGAGACTATCACGAGTTTCTCACTAGAACGGAGCTCAAATCACTAAGAATGTCGAACAAGTGCACAAGAACAAAGTGTGAGTGATCAACTATGCTCAAAGAATGCTTGGATGTCTTCTCCATGCGCCAAGGGGTCCCTTTTATAGCCCCAAGGCAGCTAGGAGCCGTTGAGAGCATTGTAGGAAGGCAATTCTTGCCTTCTGTCGACTGGCGCACCGGACAGTCCGGTGCACCACCGGACACTGTCCGGTGCGGATTTGTTTCCTTATTTGGCGAAGCCGACCGTTGGAGATTCAGAGCCGTTGGCGCACCGGACACTGTCCGGTGCACACTGGATAGTCCGGTGCTCCAATGTGACCGTTGGCTCGGCCATGCGTCACGCGCGGAATCCTCGGCCGACCGTTGCCCCGGCTGACCGTTGGCTCACCGGACAGTCCGGTGAATTATAGCCATACGCCGTTGATGGCTTCCCGAGACCGATGACTTTGCCTGTGAACGGCTCACCGGACAGTCCGGTGCACCACCGGACAGTCCGGTGATTTATAGCCGTACACCGCCGTCAAAGTCCCGAGAGCAGCAAGTTCGCCAGAGCCAGCCTGGCGCACCGGACACTGTCCGGTGCACCACCGGACAATCCGGTGCACCCAGACTGCGCAGACTTTGGCTGAACAAAGCCATCTCTTTTTTAATTCGATTTCTCCTGTTTCCAGCACTTAGACACAATACATTAGTCCATAAAACAATGTACTAAGTCTAGAAACATACCTTTTGACATGATTTGCACTTTGTCCACCACTTTGCATAGATTAACACAAAAGCACCTGTGTTGGCACTCAATCACCAAAATACTTAGAAATGGCCCAAGGGCACATTTCCCTTTCAATCTCCCCCTTTTTGGTGATTTATGCCAACACAACATAAAGCACTAGAATAAGTGCAATATCAATGCAAATGAAAACTCAAAATTGTTTTGATTCAAATTTGGCATATATGGATCATACTTTGCCACCACTTGGTTTGTTTTTGCAAATCAACCTCAATTTTCTATCTCTAAGTCAAACACACTTGTAGAGACATAAAGAGAGTTGTTCCAATAGAAATTGATCACAATATCAAAAACTCCCCCTATTTCCCATAATCAACCATTCTTCCCACAAGAGACCAACTTTTGACAAAAAGAGCCAATAAGAGTATTTTGAAAAAACAAAAGCTCTATTCTATTATTTTCAAAATTCTCAAGTGGTAGCTGATCCATTTATTGCTTTGGCCTTATTTTCTCCCCCTTTGGCATCAAGCACCAAAACGGGATCAATCTTGGCCCTTTAACCCCATTGCCTCACCAAAATCTTCATATAAGAATATAAGGGCAATAAGAGTACATGAGATGAACTTGGAATAAGTTACCCTCTCATCGGAGTGCAGTGGAAGTCTTTCATGGTCCAAGTCCACCTTTTCCCTTTCAAACCTCCTTTGAGACTAAATTAAGAAAACTCAAACACATGGTTAGTCTCAAAGGGTCAAGTTGTAGCACAACTCCCCCTAATTATGTGCATCACTTGCAAACGGACTTGTGAGGTCCGGGGAGTGATTGTACAACTTGAGCACCACAAGGAAGCAACAAAATGCATAAGGAACATGATCAAGGCATAAGCACATGTATGCTATAAGTCAATCCAAGATCTGCAAATCTAGGACATTTAGCTCACTACGCAGCCTGCAAAAGGTCTTCTCATCTAGAGGCTTGGTAAAGATATCGGCTAGCTGGTTCTCGGTGCTAACATAAAACACTTCGATATCTCCCTTTTGCTGGTGGTCTCTCAAAAAGTGATGCCGGATGTCAATGTGCTTTGTGCGGCTATGCTCAACAGGATTTTCCGCTATTCGGATAGCACTCTCATTGTCACATAGGAGTGGGACTTTGCTCAGATTGTAGCCAAAGTCCCGGAGGGTTTGCCTCATCCAAATTAGTTGCGCGCAACACTGTCCTGCGGCAACGTACTCGGCCTCAGCGGTGGATAGGGCAACGAAAGTTTGTTTCTTAGAGTTCCATGACACCAGGGACCTTCCTAAGAATTAGCACGTCCCCGATGTACTCTTCCTATCGACCTTACATCTAGCATAGTCAGAGTCTGAATATCCAATCAAGTCAAAGTTAGACCCCTTTGGATACCAGATCCCGAAGCAAGGCGTAGCTACTAAATATCTAAGGATTCGCTTCACAGCCACCAGGTGACACTCCCTTGGATCAGATTGAAATCTAGCACATATGCATACGCTAAGCATAATATCCGGTCTACTAGCACATAAGTAAAGCAAAGAACCTATCATGGACCGGTATGCTTTTTGATCAACGGACTTACCTCCTTTGTTGAGGTCGGTGTGTCCGTCAGTTCCCATCGGTGTGGGTGTCTTTGCGGGCTTGGCGTCCTTCATCCCAAACCGCTTTAGCAAGTCTTGCGTGTACTTCGTTTGGGAGATGAAGGTGTCGTCCTTGAGTTGCTTCACTTGGAACCCAAGGAAGTAGTTCAACTCGCCCATCATCGACATCTCGAACTTCTGAGTCATCACCCTGCTAAACTCTTCACAAGACTTTTGGTTAGTAGAACCAAATATTATGTCATCGACATAAATTTAGCACACAAAAAGATCACCATCGCAAGTCTTAGTGAAAAGAGTTGGATCGGCTTTCCCAACCTTGAAAGCATAGCAATTAAAAAGTCTCTAAGGCATTCATACCATGCTCTTGGGGCTTGCTTAAGTCCATAGAGCGCCTTAGAGAGCTTACACACGTGGTCGGGGTACCGTTCATCCTCGAAGCCAGGGGGTTGCTCTACGTACACCTCCTCCTTGATTGGCCCGTTGAGGAAAGCGCTCTTCACATCCATTTGAAACAACTTGAAAGAATGGTGAGCGACATATGCTAGCAATACGAATAGACTCTAGCCTAGCCACAGGAGCAAAAGTCTCCTCAAAGTCCAAACTTGTGACTTGGGCATAACCTTTTGCCACAAGTCGAGCCTTGTTCCTTGTCACCACCCCGTGCTCGTCCTGTTTGTTGCGGAACACCCACTTGGTTCCCACAACATTTTGCTTGGGACGAGGCACCAGTGTCCAAACTTCATTACGCTTGAAGTTGTTGAGCTCCTCCTGCATGGCCAACACCCAGTCTGGATCTAGCAAGGCCTCTTCTACCCTGAAAGGCTCAAGAAGAGACAAAAGAGTAATGCTCACAAAAATTAACTAATCTAGAATGAGTAGTTACTCTCTTGCTAATATCACCCAATATTTGATCGACGGGATGATTCCTTTGAATCGTCGCTCGAACTTGGGTTGGAGGTGCCAGTTGTGCTTCTTCCTCCATCACATGATCGTCTTGTACTCCCCCTTGATCACGCGCCTCCACTTGATGAACCTGTTCATCATCTTGAGTTGGGGGATTCACCATCGTTGAGGAAGAAGGTTGATCTTGCTCCAATTGTTCCTGTGGTCGCACATCGCCAATTGCCATGGTGCGCATTGCGGCCGTTGGAACGTCTTCTTCATCTACATCATCAAGATCAACAACTTGCTCTCTTGGAGAGCCATTAGTCTCATCAAATACAACGTCGCTAGAGACTTCAACCAAACCCGATGATTTGTTGAAGACCCTATACGTCTTTGTATTTGAGTCATAACCTAATAAAAACCCTTCTACAGCTTTGGGAGCAAATTTAGAAGTTCTACCTTTCTTCACAAGAATATAACACTTGCTCCCAAATACACGAAAGTAAGACACATTGGGTTTGTTACCGGTTAGGAGCTCATACGAAGTCTTCTTGAGGAGGCAGTGAGTGTTCACGGCTTCCGACCAAAAGCGCTCGGGGGTCTTGAACTCTCCAAGCATCGTCCTCGCCATGTCTATGAGTGTCCTGTTCTTCCTTTCTACCACACCATTTTGCTGTGGTGTGTAGGGAGCGGAGAACTTGTGCTTGATCCCTTCCTCCTCAAGATACTCCTCCACTTGAAGGTTCTTGAACTCGGACCCGTTGTCGCTCCTTATCTTCTTCACCTTGAGCTCAAACTCATTTTGAGCTCTCCTGAGGAAGCGCTTGAGGGTCCCTTGGGTTTCAGTTTTATCCTACAAAAAGAATACCCAAGTGAAGCGGGAAAAATCATCAACTATAACAAGACCATACTTACTTCCTCCTATACTCAGATAGGTGACGGGTCTGAAGAGGTCCATATGAAGCATCTCCAAAGGTCTTGATGTGGTCATCACATTTTTGGTGTGATGAGAGCTTCCCACCTGTTTGCCTGCTTGACAAGCTGCACAAGGTCTATCTTTTTCGAAATGCACATTAGTTAGACCTATCACGTGTTCTCCCTTTAGAAGCTTGTGAAGGTTCTTCATCCCCACATGTGCTAAACAACGATGCCACAACCAGCCCATGCAAGTCTTAGCAATTAAGCATGCATCTAGACCGGCCTCCTCTTTTGCAAAATCAACTAAATAAAGTTTGTCGTCTAGTACACCCTTAAAAGCTAGTGAACCATCACTCCTTCTAAAGACAGACACATCTACATTAGTGAATAAATAATTATATCCCATATTGCAAAGTTGACTAACAGATAACAGATTATATCCAAGCGACTCAACTAAAAACACATTAGAAATAGAGTGCTCGGATGAAATAGTAATCTTCCCTAACCCTTTTACCTTGCCTTGGTTCCCATCACCGAATATGATTGAATCTTGGGAATCCTTGTTCTTGACGTAGGAGGTGAACATCTTCTTCTCCCCCGTCATGTGGTTTGTGCATCCGTTGTCGATAATCCAGCTTGAACCCCCGGATGCATAAACCTGCAAGGCAAATTTAGGCTTGGGTCTTAGGTACCCAACTCTTGTTGGGTCCTACAAGGTTAGTCACAATGGTCTTAGGGACCCAAATGCAAGCTTTATCTCCCTTGCATCTTGCCCCTAATTTCCTAGCAATTACCTTCTTATCCTTTCTACAAATGGCAAATGAAGCATTGCAAGCATGATATATTGTCGAAGGTTCATTAATTTTCCTAGGAACATTAACAACATTTCTCCTAGGCATATGATGAACAACATTTCTCCTAGACATATCTCTATTATGCATATAGGAAGAACTAGAAGCAAACATGGCATGAGAATCAAAAGCATTATAACTTCTATAGGCATTCCTAGAATGTCTCCTATCATGATACATGAAAGCATGGTTCTTTTTAGCACTACTAGCCATAGGGGCCTTCCCTTTCTCCTTGGCGGAGATGGGAGCCTTATGGCTTGTTAAGTCCTTGACTTCCCTCTTGAAGCCAAGTCCATCCTTAATTGAGGGGTGTCTACCAATCGTGTAGACATCCCTTGCAAATTTTAGCTTGTCAAATTCATTCTTGCTAGTCTTAAGTTGGGCATTAAGACTAGCCACTTCATCATTTAATTTAGAAATGCAAACTAGGTGTTCACTACAAGCATCAACATTAAAATCTTTGCACCTATTGCAAATCATAACATGTTCTACACAAGAGTTAGATTTACTTGCTACTTCTAATTTAGCATTTAAATTATCATTAACACCTTTTAAAGTAGAAATGGTTTCATGACAAGTAGATAGTTCACAAGAAAGCATTTCATTCCTTTTAACTTCTAGAGCAAGTGAGTTTTGTGCACTAACAAATTTATCATGCTCTTCATATAAAAGATCCTCTTGCTTTTCTAATAACCTATTCTTATCATTTAAAGCATCAATCAATTCATTAATTTTATTAATTTTATTTCTATCTAAACCTTAAATAAACTAGAATAGTCTATTTCATCATCATCACTAGACTCATCATCACTTGAAGAAGCATAAGTGGTATCCCGAGTACATACCTTCTTCTCCTTCGCCATGAGGCATGTGTGATGCTCGTTGTGGAAGAGGGATGACTTGTTGAAGGCAGCGGCGGCAAGTCCTTCATCGTCGGATGAAGAGCAATCCGAGTCCCACTCCTTGCCAAGATGTGCCTCGCCCTTAGCCTTCTTGTACTTCTTCTTTTCCCCTTTCTTCTCTTATTCCTGGTCACTATCATTATCAGGGCAATTAGCGATAAAATGACCAATCTTACCGCACTTGAAGCAGAAGCGCTTTCCCTTCGTCTTGTTCTTCTTGGGATGCTCCTTGCGGCCCTTTAGCGCCGTCTTGAAGCGCTTGATGATGAGGGCCATTTCTTCATCATTAAGCCCGGCCGCCTCTACTTGCGCCACCTTGCTAGGTAGCGCCTCCTTGCTCCTCGTTACCTTGAGAGCAATAGTTTGAGGCTCTTGGATTGGTCCATTTAGTGCATCGACGACGTATCTCGCCTCCTTGATCATCATTCGCCCGCTTACGAACTTCCCAAGAACTTCTTCGGGCGACATCTTGGTGTACCTAGGATTTTCACGAATATTGTTCACCAGATGTGGATCAAGTACAGTAAAGGACCTTAGCATTAGACGAACGACGTTGTGGTCCGTCCATCGCGTGCTTCCGTAGCTCCTTATTTTATTGATGAGGGTCTTGAGCCGGTTGTATGTTTGGGTTGGCTCCTCGCCCCTTATCATCGCGAATCTTCCAAGCTCGCCCTCCACCAACTCCATCTTGGTGAGAAAGGTGACATCGTTCCCCTCATGAGAGATCTTGAGGGTGTCCTAGATCTGCTTGGCATTGTCCAAGCCACTCACCTTATGGTACTCGTCCCTGCACAAAGAGGCTAACAACACAGTAGTAGCTTGTGCATTTTTATGAATCTGTTCATTAATAAATATAGGACTATCCGAGCTATCAAATTTCATTCCATTCTCAACAATCTCCCATATGCTTGGATGGAGAGAGAACAAGTGACTACGCATTTTGTGACTCCAAAATCCGTAGTCCTCCCCATCAAAGTGTGGAGGTTTGCCAAGAGGGATGGAAAGCAAATGTGCATTTGAACTCTGCGGAATACGAGAGTAATCGAAAGAAAAGTTCGAATTAACCGTCTTTCTTTTGTCGTAGTCGTTGTCGTCGTTGTCCTTTTGGGAAGAAGTGGACTCGTCGCTGTCGTCGTAGTAGACGATCTCCTTGATGCGCCTTGTCTTCTTCTTCTTCCCATCTTTACGTTTGTGGCCCGAGCCCGAGTCAGTAGGCTTGTCATCCTTCGGCTCGTTGACGAAGGACTCCTTCTCCTTATCATTGATCACAATCCCCTTCCCCTTAGGATCCATCTCTTCGGGCGATTAGTCCCTTCGTGAAGAGAACGGCTCCGATACCAATTGAGAGCACCTAGAGGGGGGGGGGGGTGAATAGGTGATCCTGTAAAACTTGAAACTTAATGCCACAAAACTTGGTTAGGAGTTAGCGCAATAAAGCCAAGTGGCTAGAGAGGAGTCTTAGCAAAACACAATAACCACAAGAAGATCAACACAGGTAGACACAGTGGTTTATCCCGTGGTTCGGCCAAGTACAAAACTTGCCTACTTCCACGTTGTGGCGTCCCAACGGACGAGGGTTGCAATCAACCCCTCTCAAGCGGTCCAAAGACCCACTTGAATACCACAGTGTTTTGCTTTGCTTTTCTATATCCCGTTCACGAGGAATCTCCACAACTTGGAGTCTCTCGCCCTTACACTTGAAGTTCACAAAGAAGCACGGAGTAAGGGAGGGATGAGCAACTCACACAAGACACAAAGATCACAACAAATACGCACACACAAGACCCAGACTTGAGCTCAAGAGACTATCACGAGTTTCTCACTAGAACGGAGCTCAAATCACTAAGAATGTCGAACAAGTGCACAAGAACGAAGTGTGAGTGATCAACTATGCTCAAAGAATGCTTGGATGTCTTCTCCATGCGCCAAGGGATCCCTTTTATAGCCCCAAGGCAGCTAGGAGCCGTTGAGAGCATTGTAGGAAGGCAATTCTTGCCTTCTGTCGATTGGCGCACCGGACAGTCCGGTGCACCACCGGACACTGTCCGGTGCACCACCGGACACTGTCCGGTGCGGATTTGTTTCCTTATTTGGCGAAGCCGACCGTTGGAGATTCAGAGTCGTTGGCACACCGGACAGTCCGGTGCTCCAATGTGACCGTTGGCTCGGCCACGCGTCACGCGCAGAATCCTCGGCCGACCGTTGCCCCGGCTGACCGTTGGCTCACCGGACAGTCCGGTGCATCACCGGACAGTCCGGTGAATTATAGCCGTACGCCGTTGATGGCTTCCCGAGACCGACGACTTCGCCTGTGAACGGCTCACCGGACAGTTTGGTGATTTATAGCCGTACACCATCGTCGAAGTCCCGAGAGCAGCAAGTTCGCCAGAGCCAGCCTAGCGCACCGGACACTGTCCGGTGCACCACTGGACAGTCCGGTGCACACAGACTGCGTAGACTTTGGCTGAACAAAGCCATCTCTTTTCCAATTTGATTTCTCCTGTTTCCAGCACTTAGACACAATACATTAGTCCATAAAACAATGTACTAAGTCTAGAAACATACTTTTTGACATGATTTGCACTTTGTCCACCACTTTGCATAGATTAACACAAAAGCACCTGTGTTGGCACTCAATCACCAAAATACTTAGAAATGGCCCAAGGGCACATTTTCCTTTCAGATATGTCTGTTTGTTCTCTTGTTTTCATGTTGACTTGACACACTAGGGACTAGGTTGTGGTAGTGTGGTTACGATGCAAGAGCGGTCAGATCTATATGTGTTTATATCTAGTGATAAACTAAATAAGTGGTTTTGTGGGAGATTCAACCTAGATGTGCTTCCCCCATGTACCTCCCAACTTCTAAAACATATAAAATTGGTCCAATTCTTTTTGTTTTTTTATTTCCTGGGTGTTCTGCATTTTCAAACAATATCTAGCAAGATATTTACTTTATTCCCATTGCGGATATAGAAGTCCAGTCTTTTGTACCTTGCACATGTTTTGGTTATAGATAAAACATCAACATGTGTTCACGATTAAGAGTTCTTTATAGGCTAAATGCATACGGCCTGTTTGAGGTGACAATATTTGGTGATAGAAATTGTTAGGACACCAACTTATGCCCATTCTATTTCAATATTTCTTGATACAACATAGCAATAACAAAGCCTTATTATCCTAAGCAACTTCTCAAACCCATTCTATTTATTCAATAAAATTAGATAATCTTGTTAAACTCTTAATCATATGCTCATGTGCTTGTATTTTGTCGTGTAGTTCCATGCGCTCTCAGACCTGCGAACAAAAGATTGACTTATTTATTATAGTTTGGGTTGATGATGAATGATTGTCAACATGGGTAGTACTTTGGTGTAGCCAATGGACTAACCAGAGTATGAGATTATGTGTTGTTTAACTATGTCTCTCGGCTTGTGGTGTGTAGGTGTGAAGCACAGGCACAATGGTCGACGGTGAAGATGAAGGTCATGCAGGTTTGTGCTGATGGATGGGTAGTGTTGTTCACTTGTTTTTGATTGTTGTGAACTAAGAACAAGGCAACACAATTGTTAAACATTAAAGATCTTCGTCCTTCGAAGCATTATTTCCCTTTGGGTATAATGAGTCTCGGACGAAGGTCATGAAGAACAGGTCTTCATCATTCATAAATATAAAAACATAATCACAAATGTAAAATTATGTCATTTACTCATTTCATATCGAATGTATAAACAATATTAAGACATACTTTATATATTAACAAATTGATACACGATGCACATTACATTGATATCATCAGCTTGCTCGAAGGTAATGGCGTGAATACAATTCCGATCCAGTGTGAACTATATGGGGGCACTGTTCATCTATTTATAGGCAATCGTATAGCTTCGTACGATATTACACTCATGCCCTCAAAGATTACATACAAAGTTTACAAATGTCACAGAGATAACATTGTCATTTGCTCCTAGCAACTCGAATAACAACTTCTCCTTATGTCGCCTTCCTGCGTCAACGCGACGAAGCTTCCTTCGTCGCTCTTCCATTGATCTATGCTGAAGCTTTTCTGGTAACAAAGCTCCTGTAACACTTATAAACATGCTAATAGCAAATGGTTAGCCGTGTTTTTGAGGACCTTCGGAAGATGAAGGCCTCCAACAGTAGCCCCTCGCAGTATTAGTTTGTTTTCTTTGTAACAAATGCAGACTGTGAAATGAACGAAGGCCTTTAGCTGAAGATCCGAAAAAACACCTTTCCTTTGCTAGAATAGCAAAACCTTTTGTATCGTAGGGCCCACCGTGCGGTGGTTGTTTGCATATATATATGAGGGTCGATGAAAATATTTTTTGTGCTATCAAGCTTGTGTTGGCTTTGTTGTTTAGATTGTTGACACTATGCCCGCGACTACATTTGAGTTTCGCCTCTTTGCTTTAACCAACGTTGAGATGGCCTAAGATAAGAGAAGCGAAGACCCCACACTAGCTAAGTTTTTATGAGGCTATGGAAAGGACAAATGTTGAGAAAATTACTGATGAGATTTTAGCTGGACTGTCTGAAGATTCTAGTGATAGTGAAGATTTTGATATTGAAAGTGATAACGATGATGCCAAAGATCGGCCGTGGAGGCCGAGTCATGTGGTATTTGGGAAATCAACCATGAAGAAAGGACATGTTGAGGCTATGAAAGGCAAATACATTCATGATGTGTCTATAGTGAGAATTGGTGGTGAAAATATTGTTCCACTTCCTGAAAAAGATGAAGTGGTGATTTTTCGAAGCTTCATGAAGGCTAGGCTACGGTTCCCCTTACACAAGTTTCTAGTCAAAGTTTTGAAAATGTTTGAAATTTTGCTTCATCAGCTCACCCCTTATGCATTAATCAAGGTTGGAATTTTTATTTGGGCAATAAGGAGCCAGGGAGGATGCTGATTGTTTTTGTAATATTCATGAGTTGTCCTACCAGACGAAGGCCACCGGGATGGAATAATATCATAATAACTTCAGGTGCTATACCTTCGTATACCGGTCTTATGCAAGGCAACATGTGCCAACCTTTCGGAAAAAATGGCTAGGTTCATGGATGAAGTAGTGATTTTATGTGAAGAATTATTTGAGTCAAAGAAGTGATATTAAGGATGTAATCCAGTGGCCTATCCAATCCAGCTTTGGACTTAGGAGGCTTGCTATTATGAATACAGAAAAATCGCAAGGCTGCTTGACGGTATTTGCTGATGTGTGCAACTACATTAGTACCAGGGACTTAGTGTAGGAGCATATAACTTTCAAGGTGTGGCCTCTGGCTACCGAATGGGAAATGCCGAAGGATGCTGAAGTTGATTCAGAAGCCGGAAAGAGCAGTCCGGTTCGCCTAAAATACACTTATTGATTCAGGAATCAATTTGGTGAGCCAGATGACGATTGGTTAGATGCCATTGAAGCGACAAGTGATGAATTGCTAGGGGGCTATTCAAAGGATGAAGACGAAGCTATGTATACTGCCTTTGGTGCTCGTGGGAAATGAAGATTGAACAGGGTCTTTGATGCTATTGGTTTTGTTTATCCTGATTACCGCTTCCCTGCCCGAAAAAGGGGGTTAAAAAGGAAGAGTGCGCCAGGAGCTTCTTCTGTTGCACCAAAGCAAAAGAGGGTGAAGGTTTTAACCCACCGACCGAAGTCGTACTTCTTGGAGAGGGCTGCTCAACTGCCTACCACAGGGACTTCAGAAACAGAGACTACCGATAAAACCGAAGGGGTCCTCCCGGCAACTGTAGTGAATGCCTCGGATTCTATCCATTTGGAACTGCTAGATTAGCCGAAGGTTCTAGAGTTATCGAATGCATCAACGCAACCACAAATTACAACTGCTCCAACGGGAACTCCTTGAAAGTCGCCTAGAGGGGGGTGGATAGGCGGAAACTAAAATTTACAAATTTTAAGCACACTTCAAGCCGGGGTTAGCGTTAGAATAAAAGTTAAGTCCGGGAGAGAGGGGAAAACAAATCAACCAAGAAATAAAAGTGGATGACACGGTGATTTGTTTTACCGAGGTTCGGTTCCAAAGGACCTAGTCCCTTTTGAGGTGGTCACAAAGACGGGGTCTCTTTCAACCCTTTCCCTCTCTCAAACGGTCACCTAGACCGAGTGGGGCTTCTTCTTAATCAAACGGGTCACTTAGACCTCACAAGGACCACCACACACTTGATGTCTCTTGCTTTGATTACAAGTCACTTAGAGAACAAGAATGAGGAAGAAGAAAGCCAAGCCAAGCAAACAAGAGCACAAGAAAACACAAATGATCCTCTCTCAAGTCTAAATGTGCTAGAGTTGAATTGGAGACTTTGAGCAGATCGATCACTTGAAATTTGTCTTTGGAGTGGTGTCTATTGCTCTTGTATTGAATGTGTAGTAGTGAATGCTTTGATGGTTGGAGTGGAGGTGGTTGGGGGTATTTATAGCCCTCAACCACCAATTCAACTGTTGGGGCACGCTGCTGTCGATGGGCGCACCGGACAGTCTGGTGCGCCACCGGCAGTGTCCGGTGCGCCAGCCACGTCACCCAACCGTTAGGGTTCTGACGGTTTCGACAATTGGAGCTTTGACTTCTGGTCGCACCAGACAGTCCGGTGCCACACCGGACAGGTACTGTGCACTGTCCATTGTGCCTTTGGCGGCTGCTCTGACTTCTGTGCGCACTGTTCTTCACTGTTCATGTTGCAGGCGACCGTTGCACTGGCTAGCCATTGCTCCGCTGGCACACCGGACAGTCCGGTGGCGCACTGGACAGTCCGGTGAATTATAGCGGAGCGGCTCTTTTGAAACCCGAAGGTGGCAAGTTTGAAGTCGTACGGCCCTGGGCACCGGACACTGTCTGATGGCACACCGGACAGTCCGGTGCACCAGACCAGGGTTCTCTTCGGTTTCTTTTGCTCCTTTCTTTTGAACCCTAACTTTGATCTTTTTATTGGTTTGTGTTGAACCTTTAGCACCTGTGGAATATATAATCTAGAGCAAACCAGTTAGTCCAATTATTTGTGTTGGGCATTCAACCACCAAAATTATATTTAGGAAAAGGTTAAACCCTATTTACCTTTCAATCTCCCCCTTTTTGGTGATTGATGCCAACACAAACCAAAGAAAATATGTAAGTGCAGAATTGAACTAGTTTGCATAAGGTAAGTGCAAAGGTTACTTGGAATTAAACTGATATCTTACTTCTACTAGATATGCATGGTTGCTTTCTTTTTATTTAACATTTTGGACCACGCTTGCACCACTTGTTTTGTTTTTGCAAATTCCTTTTGGAAAATCTTTTCAAAGTCTTTTTGCAAATAGTCAAAGGTATATGAATAAGATTGTGAGAAGCATTTTCAAGATTTGAAATTCTCCCCCTATTTCAAATGCTTTTCCTTTGACTTAAACAAAACTCCCCCTTAATCAAATGCTCCTCTTAGTGTTCAAGAGGGTTTTACCAATTTTGTAAATACCAAATCGAGTAAGATTAAATACATTTAGATACCAATTTTGAAACAATTTTTGAAAATACCAATTGAAAATCATCATACCAATTTGAAATATATTACTTAAAATTTTGAAAGTTGGTGGTGGTCCTTTTGCTTTGGGCTAATACTCTCTCCCCCTTTGGCATTAATCGCCAAAAATGGAGACTTTGTGAGCCCTTTTATTTTCTCCCCAATGGTACATATAAATATGAGTGAAGATTATACTAATTTGGAGAGTGGTGCGGAGTGACGGCGAAGGATAAATAATACCGATAGAGTGGAGTGGAAGCCTTGTCTTCGCCGAAGACTCCATTTCCCCTTTCAATCTATGACTTAGCATAGGAATACACTTGAAAACACATTAGTCGTAGACATAAAAGAGATATGATCAAGGTATATAAATGAGCTAAGTGTGCAAAGTGTCAATCAAAATACCGAGAATCAAGAATGTTTAGCTCATTCCTAAGTTTGGTAAAAGTTTTCTTATCTAATAGTTTGGTAAAGATATCGGCTAGTTGTTCTTTAGTGCTAACATAAGCAATCTCGATATCCCCTTTTGTTGGTGATCCCTCAAAAAGTGATACCGAATGGCTATGTGCTTAGTGATGCTGTGTTCAACGGGATTATCTGCCATGCGGATTGCACTCTCATTATCACATAGGAGAGGGACTTTG
This sequence comes from Zea luxurians, assembly GCA_029449295.1. Taxonomy (NCBI): domain Eukaryota; kingdom Viridiplantae; phylum Streptophyta; class Magnoliopsida; order Poales; family Poaceae; genus Zea; species Zea luxurians. Next base: position 32,222,953 of record JAOPSE010000014.1, read on the forward strand.
CTCAATTTGTAGCCATAGTCTTTGAGGGTTTGCCTCATCCAAAGTAATTGCGCACAACAATGGCCTGCGGCAATATACTCGGCTTCGATGGTAGAAAGAGCTACTGAGTTTTGTTTCTTTGAAGCCCAAGATACCAGGGATCTCCCCAAAAACTGATAAGTCCCTGATGTGCTCTTCCTATCAATTTTACACCCTGCCCAATCAACATCTGAATATCCTATTAAATTAAAAGTGGATCCCTTGGGGTACCAATGTCCAAACTTAGGTGTATAAACTAAATATCTCATGATTCTTTTCATGGCCCTAAGGTGGACTTCCTTAGGATCGGCTTGGAACCTTGCACACATGCATACAGAAAGCATAATATCCGGTCGAGAAGCACATAAATAGAGTAAAGATCCTATCATCGACCTGTATACCTTTTGATCTATGGATTTACCTCCCGTGTCGAGGTCATGATGCCCATATGTTCCCATGGGGTGTCTTGATGGGCTTGGCATCCTTCATTCCAAACTTGTTGAGTATGTCTTGAATATATTTTGTTTGGCTGATGAAGGTGCCCTCTTGGAGTTGCTTGACTTGAAATCCTAGAAAATATTTTAACTCCTCCATCATAGACATCTCGAATTTCTGAATCATGATCCTACTAAACTCTTCACAAGTAGATTTGTTAGTAGACCCAAATATGATATCATCAACATAAATTTGGCATACAAACAAATCTTTTGCAATAGTTTTAGTGAAGAGTGTAGGATCAGCTTTTCTGATTTCGAAGCCATTAGTGATAAGGAAATCTCGCAGGCATTCATACCATGCTCTTGGGGCTTGCTTGAGCCCATAAAGCGCCTTTGAGAGTTTACAAACATGGTTAGGGTACTCATTATCTTCAAAGCTGGGAGGTTGCTCAACATAGATCTCTTCCTTGACTGGTCCATTGAGGAAGGCACTTTTCACGTCCATTTGATAAAGCTTAAAGCCATGGTAAGTAGCATAGGCAAGTAATATATGAATTGACTCAAGCCTAGCTACGGGTGCATAGGTTTCACCGAAATCCAAACCTTCGACTTATGAATATCCCTTGGCCACAAGTTGGGCTTTGTTCCTTGTCACCACACCATGCTCATCTTGCTTGTTGCGGAATACCCACTTGGTATCTACAACATTTTGATTAGGACGTGGAACTAAATACCATACCTCATTCCTCATGAAGTTGTTGAGCTCCTCTTGCATTGCCAACACCCAATCCGAATCTTTTAGTGCATCCTCTCCCTTATATGGCTCAATAGAGGAGACAAAAGAGTAATGTTCACAAAAATGAGCGACTCGAGATCGGGTTGTTACCCCCTTATGAATGTCACCGAGAATTGAGTTCACAGGGTGATCTCTTTAAATCGCTTGGTGGACTCTTGGGTGTGGCGGTCTTTGACCCTTTATCTCTTGATCATCTTCCTTGTCTTGATCAACTTCATCTCCCCCTTGATCATTGTCCTCCACTTGAGGTGGCTCAACCTCTTGATCTTCATCTTCATTGTCTTGAGCCTGATCCTCATCTTGGGTTGGTGGAGATGCTTGCATGGAAGATGATGGTTGATCTTGTGTTTGAGTGGGCTCTTCGGATTCCTTAGGACACACATACCTAATGGACATGTTCCTTAGTGCGACGCATGGAGCCTCTTCATCATCTAGCTCATCAAGATCAACTTGCTCCACTTGGGAGCCATTAGTCTCATCAAACACAATGTCACAAGAAACCTCAACTAATCCTATGGATTTGTTGAAGACTCTATATGCCCTTGTGTTTGAGTCATAACCAAGTAAAAAGCCTTCTACAGCCTTAGGAGCAAATTTAGATTTTCTACCTCTTCTAACAAGAATAAAACATTTGCTACCAAAGACTCTAAAATATGAAACATTGGGCTTTTTACCGGTGAGAAGTTCGTATGATGTCTTCTTGAGGATTCGGCAGAGATAGAGCCGGTTGATGGAGTAGCAGGCGGTGTTAATCGCCTCGGCCCAAAACCGATCCAGAGTCTTGTACTCATCAAGCATGGTCCTCGCCATGTCCAATAGAGTTCTATTCTTCCTCTCCACTACACCATTTTGTTGAGGTGTGTAGGGAGAAGAGAACTCATGCTGGATGCCCTCGTCCTCAAGAAAGCCTTCTATTTGTGAGTTCTTGAACTCCGTCCCATTGTCGCTTCTTATCTTTTTGATCCTTAATTCGAACTCATTTTGAGCTCGTCTCAAGAATCCCTTTAAGGTTTCTTGGGTTTGAGATTTTTCTTGCAAAAAGAATACCCAAGTGAAGCGAGAATAATCATCCACAATTACTAGACAGTACTTTACTCCCGTCGATGCTTATGTAAGCAATCGGTCCGAATAGATCCATGTGGAGTAGCTCCAGTGACCTGTCTGTTGTCATGATGTTTTTGTGTGGATGGTGGATTCCAACTTGCTTCCCTACTTGACATGCGCTACAAACCTTGTCTTTCTCAAAATGAATATTTGTTAGTCCCAAAATGTGTTCTCCCTTTAGAAGCTTGTGAAGATTCTTCATCTCAACATGGGCTAGTTGGTGATGCCAGAGCCAACCCATATTAGTCTTAGCAATTAAGCAAGTATCGAGTTCAGCTCTATTAAAATCAACTAAGTATAACTAACCCTCTAATACTCCTTTAAATGCTACTGAATCATCACTTCTTCTAAAGACAATAACACCTATATCCATAAAAAGACAGTTGTAGCCCATTTTACATAATTGAGAAACTGAAAGCAAATTGTAATCTAAAGAATCTACAAGGAAAACATTGGAAATAGAATGGTCAGGTGATATAGCAATTTTACCAAGTCCTTTGACCAAATCTTGATTTCCATCCCCAAATGTGACAGCTCTTTGGGGATCATCGTTTTTCTCGTAGGAGGAGAACATCTTTTTCTCCCCTGTCATGTGGTTTGTGTATCCGCTATCAATCCAGCTTGAGCCCCCAGATGCATAAACCTGCAAAACAGTTTTAGGCCTTGTTCTTAGGTACCCAAATGGTCTTGGGTCCTTTCACATTAGAAACAAGCACCTTGGGTACCAAAACACAAGTCTTGGAGCCCTTGTGTTTGCCCCCAACATATTTGGCAACTATTTTGCCTGATTTGTTAGTTAAAACATATGAAGCATCAAAAGTTTTAAATAACACATTAGGTTCATTTGATGCACTAGGAGTTTTCTTTTTAGGCATTTTAATATGAGTGGAATGCCTAGAGCTAGAAGCCTCACTTTTATATATAAAAGCATGGTGTGAAACATTATGAGGTTTCCTAGCATGAATTCTCCTAATCTTATGCTCAGGATAACCAGCAGGATATAAAATGTAACCCTCGTTGTCCTGAGCCATGGGAGCCTTTCCCTTAACAAAGCTAGACAATTTCTTAGGGGCATTAAGCTTGACATTGCTCCCTGTTGGAAACCAATGCCATCCTTAATGCTAGGGCGTCTCCCACTATAGAGCATGCTTCTAGCAAATTTAAATTTTTTATTCTCAATTTCATGCTCATTGATTTTAGCAGTTAGTTGAGCTATATGATCATTTTGTTGTTTAATTAAAGCTAGGTGATCATGAATAGCATCAACATTAATATCTCCACATCTAGCACAAATAGTAACATGATCAACACTAGATGTAGAGGGTTTGCAAGCATTTAATTCATCAATCTTAGCATTTAAAATAGCATTCTCATTTCTAAGATTGGAAACAGCATCATTGCAAATATTTAAATCTTTTGCCATAGAAATTAACTTATCATTCTCAGTTTTAAGGCTAGCAATTGATTCATTCAATTTATCAACCTTAGCAACTAAACTAGCATTCTCATTCTTAAGATTGACAATTGAATCATTGCAAACATTTGATTTCTCAACCTTAGCAATTAAACTAACATTCTCAGTTCTAAGGTTGTAAATAGTGTCATGGCACAAGCTAAGCTCTTTAGTCAAATTTTCATATTTTTCTATCTCCTCAGCATAAGCATTTTTTACTATAACATGCTTCTTATTTTCTTTAGTAAGGAATTCCTCTTGGCTATCCAAGAGTTCATCCTTCTCATGAATAGCACCTATTAATTCATTCAATTTTTCCTTTTGATGCATGTTAAGGTTGGCAAAAAGGGTAAGTAAATCATCCTCATCTTCACTAGAGCTACCCTCATCACTAGATTTTGTATATTTAGTGGAGGCTCTAGATTTTACCTTCTTCCTTTTGCCGTCCTTTGCCATGAGGCACTTGTGGCCGACGTTGGGGAAGAGAAGTCCCTTGTTGACGGTGATGTTGGCGGTGTCCTCGTCGAAGGAGGAGTCGGTGGAGCTCTCTTCGGAGTCCCATTCCCGACACACGTGGGCATCGCCGCCCTTCTTCTTGTAGTACCTCTTCTTCTCCTTCTTCTTCCTCTCTTGTCGTCGCCCCTGTCACTATCACTAAACATAGGACATTTAGCGATAAAATGACCGGGCTTACCACACTTGTAGCACACCCTTTTGGAGCGGGGTTTATAGTCCTTCCCCCTCCTTTGCTTAAGGATTTGACGGAAGCTCTTGATGATGAGCGCCATTTCCTCGTTGTCGAGCTTGGAGGCATCGATGGGGAGCCTACTTGATGTAGACTCTTCTTTCTTGTCCTCCATCGCTTTGAATGCAACGGGTTGCACCTTGGGTGTAGAGGTGGCGCCTTGCTCCAAGTTGACAATTTGTTTGGATCCTTTGATCATTAATTCAAAGCTCACAAACTTTCCTATCACTTCCTCGGGAGACATTAGCTTGTATCTAGGATCACCACGAATTAATTGAACTTGTGTAGGATTACGAAAAACAAGTGATCTTAGAATAACCTTGACCATTTCATGGTCATCCCATTTGGTGCTCCCGAGGTTGTGCACTTGGTTGACCAAGGTCTTGAGCTGGTTGTACATTGCTTGTGGCTCCTCTCCTTGGTTGAGGATAAATCGACCGAGCTCCCCCTCGATCATCTCTCACTTGGTGATCTTGGTCACCTCGTCTCCTTCGTGCGCTATTTTGAGGACGTCCCAAATTTCTTTCGCCATCTTTAACCCTTGTACCTTATTATATTCCTCTCGACACAAGGAGGCGAGGAGTATAGTTGTGGCTTGAGAGTTAAAGTGCCGAATCTGGTCGGCCTCATCCAAATCGTAGTCCTTGTCCCCTACCTTCGGTACCTATGCTCCATACTCAACAATATCCCATATGCTTTTGTGGAGTGAGGTTAGATGATGCCTCATTTTATCACTCCACATACAATAGTCCTCAACATCAAAAAATGGTGGTTTGTCTAGTGGAACGGAAAGTAATGGAGTGCGTTTAGAAATACGAGGATAGCGGAGAGGGCATCTTACTATACTTCTTACGCTCATGGCGCTTAGAAGTGACGAACGCCGATTCAGAGCCGGAGGTGGAGGGTGATGAAGAGTCGGTCTCGTAGTAGACCACTTTCTTTATCTTCTTCTTCTTGTCACCTCTCCTTTGTGACTTGATGGAGGAATAGGATTCCTCCTTGTGCTTGTGGCTGGACTCCCTCGAATAAGTTCTTCTCGAGCTTGCGGACTTGTCGCCACCAGTCACGATCTCCCTCTTGGCGTGATCTCTCGACATCACTTCGAGTGGTTAGACTCTAATGAAGCACCGGGCTCCAATACCAATTGAAAGTTGCCTAGAGGGGGAGTGGATAGGCAGAAATTGAAATTTACAAACTTTAAGCACACTTCAAGCCAGGGTTAGCGTTAGAATAAAAGTTAAGTCCGAGAGAGAGGGGAAAACAAATCAACCAAGAAATAAAAGCGGATGACACTGTGATTTGTTTTACCGAGGTTCGGTTCCAAAGAACCTAGTCCCCGTTGAGGTGGTCATAAAGACCTGGTCTCTTTCAACCCTTTCCCTCTCTCAAACGGTCACCTAGACCGAGTGAGGATTCTTCTTAATCAAACGGGTCACTTAGACCTCACAAGGACCACCACACACTTGGTGTCTCTTGCTTTGATTACAAGTCACTTAGAGAACAAGAATGAGGAAGAAGAAAGCCAAGCCAAGCAAACAAGAGCACAAGAAAATACAAATGATCCTCTCTCAAGTCTAAATGCGCTAGAGTTGAATTGGAGACTTTGAGCGGATCGATCACTTGAAATGTGTCTTTGGAGTGGTGTCTATTGCTCTTGTATTGAATGTGTAGTAGTGAATGCTTTGATGGTTGGAGTGGAGGTGGTTGGGGGTATTTATAGCCCTCAACCACCAATTCAATCGTTGGGGCAGGCTGCTGTCGATGAGCGCACCGGACAGTCCGGTGTGCCACCGGACAATGTCTGGTGTGCCAGCCACGTCACCCAACCGTTAGGGTTCTAACTGTTTCGACCGTTGGAGCTTTGACTTCTGGTCACACCGGATAGTCTAGTGCCGCACCGGACAGGTACTGTGCAATGTCTGGTGCGCCTCAGGCGGCTGCTCTGACTTCTGCGCGCACTGTTCTTCACTGTTCACGTTGCAGGCGACCGTTGCAGCCGACCGTTGCACTGGCTAGCCGTTGCTCCGCTGGCACACCAGAAAGTCTGGTGGCGCACCGGACAGTCCGGTGAATTATAGCGGAGCGGCTCTTCTGAAACCCGAAGGTGGCAAGTTTGAAGTCGTATGGCCCTGGGCACCGGACACTGTCCGGTGGCACACCGGACAGTCCGGTGCGCCAGACTAGGGTTCTCTTTGGTTTCTTTTGCTCCTTTCTTTTGAACCCTAACTTTGATCTTTTTATTGGTTTGTGTTGAACCTTTAGCACCTGTGGAATATATAATCTAGAGCAAACCAGTTAGTCCAATTATTTGTGTTGGGCATTCAACCACCAAAATTATATTTAGCAAAAGGTTAAACCCTATTTCCCTTTCACTCCTAAGAGAGGAAGGAGAATGGCTAATGTGATTGAGGCTGTTTTAAGACCTTCAAAGATGGCGACACCTGCGCCGTTGAGAGTTTCCAAGGATAAAGCTGGTGAACCTTCAGATTTAGATAAGGCTAGACCTTCAGAGGCCATGCCGTCAGAGCAAAAATTCGAGAGCCTACCAGATAGAATGACAACACCATCCTTCGGGACAACATCGTCGGAAAATATTGACTTCATTATCCGTCATGCTTTGGGAAAGCAACTGACGAAGGAACAAATTGTCAAAACTCAACATTATGCCAAAGATCTGAAATATCCTAGAGGGTCCTTAGATTATGGAGGCAGCAACGAAGATGATTTCCTGTACTGTCTTCCTGACAACAAGGAGATGATGTGAAAGGGAAATAGGGTCAAACCTTTTTCTAAATAATTATGGTGGTTGAATTGCCCAACACAAACAATTGAACTAACTAGTTTGCTCTAATTATATGTTCTACAGGTGCCATAGGTTCAACACAAACCAATAAAAAGTCCAAGATAGGGTTTAAAAAGAAAGGAGCAAAACCAACCGAAGGCTGCCCTGGTCTAGCTCACCGGACTGTCTGGTGCACCACCAGACAGTGTCCGGTGCACCAGGGAGAATCACTCTGAACTCCTCAGCTTCGGGTTTTTGGAATGCCACTCCGCTATAATTCACCGGACTGTCCAGTGCGGCACCGGACTGTCCGGTGTGCCAGCGGGAGTAACGGCTACAGCGCCAACGGTCGACTGCAAAAGTGAACAGTAACAGTGAACAGTGCGGACTGCACGCGCAGAAGTCAGAGCAGGCACCAGAAGGCGCACCGGACAGTGAACAATGACTGTCCGATGCACCACCAGACTGTCCGGTGGCCCAGCTATCAGAAGCTCCAACAGTCGAACCCTAATGGTTGGGTGACGTGGCTGGCGCACCGGACAGTGTCCGGTGGCGCACCGGACTGTCCGTTGCGCCCGTCGACAGACAGCCTCCCCAACGACCACTTTGGTGGTTGGGGCTATAAATACCCCCAACCACCAGACTTCAAGGTATCCAAGTTTTCAGCCAACACATTCAATACAAGAGCTAGTGCATTCAATACAAGACACAAATAGATTGAATCAAAGCCTCTCCAAGTCTAAAATTCCACTCAAAGCAATTGGTGACTAGAGAGAGAGTTTTGCTCGTGTTCTTTGAGCTCTTGCGCTTGGATCGCTTTTCTTGTTCCTCTTTCTTGTTCTCAAGCAACTTGTAATCAACGCAAGAGACACCAAGTTGTGGTGGTCCTTGTGAGGGGTCTAAGTGACCCGTTGATTAAGGAGAAAAGCTCACTCGGTCTAGGTGGCCGTTTGAGAGAGGGAAAGGGTTGAAAGAGACCCGGTCTTTGTGACCACCTCAACGGGGAGTAGGTTTGCAAGAACCAAACCTCGGTAAAACAAATCACCGCGTCACACTCTTCATTTGCTTGTGATTTATTTTTTCGCCCTCTCTTTCGGACTCAATTTTATTTCTAACACTAACCCCGGTTTGTAGTGTGTGCTTAACACTACTAGAAAAACCCCTTGTATGTACGTTTTAGTTGTAGCGCACACAAAAGCGTCTCTACGGCGGTACATAAAGACGTTATTTGAAACAATTTTAAGAACGCATCAAAATATTATGGTATTTGACACGCTTTCAACGTGAAGAGATACCTAAACACAATTTTTAACACACTATTAAAATCGTATTAGAATGACACAAAATTAGACACACTTTCAATCGTCAGTAACCTATAGACACGTTGCAAAACACGTATTAAAATCGTCTATAGGAACCTTAAGACGCTTTTTATATGCAATTAAAAACGTATAAAAATGACATAGTTAGACATGCTTTCAATATGTGACTAACATGAAGATACGTCATAAAGCGCATCGAATAACCGTTCTTAGCCACATAGAGATGTTTTTTATGTGATAACGAAATATCTCTAGTTGATATGAAATTAGATACGCTTTTAACCGTTACTACTTGAAGACACGTTTTAATGTGTATTAGCAATTTATCCTTAACCATGTAGAGATGTTTTTGGTGTAAAATTTAAAACATGTAACCTACCGAGGTATATTAGTCACCATAGTTGTTGTGTGGTATATCTTCCACTAGAGCTAACGTGGCATATATTATAGGAGGCTAAAACAATGTTAACATTAATTGTGTTTAGCTAGTGTATGTTGTATAGGTCTAATAAAGGCATAATAATAATAATAAATCAGAAAAATATGGTCATGCCCACTTGAAATGGGAAAAAGTATGGTCACTCACTCGATAATAATAAATATAAAAAGCGCCTGATTTGGGCACACTCATAACCAAAAAACATCAAAGCTAAGAATAATTAAATAAGCCATGTTACAAGTCTCATGGATTGTAGTATTTAATCAAATAGGAAAATTTGTACACTAAACAACATTAACCCAACAAGTTGGCACCTCCTATCTAAAGTAACACATATTAGTTCATTCTGATTCAGTGCAAGTAAAAACCCACAATATTCTTCTATAGCAGTAGATGACCGGAAAACCTAAGCTTTGTCTAACTTTCTTCATCGAGTTATCACTACACCAAAAACATACACTTCCTACGGGTTTTTAACTTCCTAGAGCTTTTATAACAAACCATAGGAAATAAATAACTTCCAAGAGCCAACTAGTAGCTCTAGGTAATAAACATAACTTCCTACGATATTTTATAAAAGCTGTAGGAAGTTAGCTTTCACATGCTGACCCATGTGTGTGGTCAAACGAGCCGCTAACTTCCTACGACCTGCTCTAGAAAGTTAGCTTCTCCCGCTAACTTCCTACGGCCTACTCTAGGAAGTAAGATTCTCCTGCTAACTTCCTACGGCCTCCTCTAGAAAGTTAGCTTTTAGTTGCTGATCCACGGGTGCGGTCAAATGAGCCGCTAACTTTCTACGGCCGCCTCTAGAAAGTTAGCTGCTCATGCTAGCTTCCTACGGCCTCATCTAGGAAGTTAGCTTTCAGCTTTTGACTAGTCAAACGAAAAACTAACTTTTACGGCCTGCTCTAGGAAGTGAATTAACTTCTTAGAGTACATGTACAACATCTAGGAAGTTAAGTAACTTCCTACGACTTTACTCTAGGAAGTTATATTTTTATCTTAACCCGTGAATCTCCCTTATCTTCCCCTCACTATCCTTTCTCGCTCACGTTCCTCGCATCAATTGTCAGTGTGCACTAAAATATCAACACACACATGCTGTCGAGACATGTTACCCTACGTCATGTTACCCAAAGCCTTGACGCCGAGCAAAACGTCTAAAAAAGAAATTAAGTCGTCCATGAGTCAAACATAATAGCTAAAGTAAAAAAAATCGGACGACCCAAACACCACCCAAAACACGTCGTCCACCACCACGCCCGCCGTTTCCCGGTTCCCCAGCAGCCAAAACCCTAGAAACCTCCAGCCAGAGGGAGGAGTTCAAGAGAGAGAGTGTGTGTGAGAGAGAAAGAGAGGGAGCGGGAGAGCCGGAGAGGGGCTATGGAGAAGCTAGATAAGAGAAAGTTCGAGCAGCGGTTAGAGCTCTGGGCGCTCCGCATCCCCCGTGAGCTCGCCTCCGCAGTTACCTGTCTCCTTCGCTCTGGGTAACGTTTCTCCCTTGTTCCAGGTTCCAATCCAATTAATCTGGTAGGAACAGGAAAAACGAATGGATAACTTAGTTATAGTATCTGTTGTGTCAACGACTAATTGGAGGCTCATTTCCCTTCCCCATATGTGATTTTAGTTATCTGCTCGACAAGCCAAGGGTTAAACCTGTAGTTGAGGACCCCGAGGGCGACAAGAACCGGCTCGTCATACTTCCAAGTTGGGAAAATACAAACTAAGTATCACAACGTTTTGTGTAGATTGTATCATGGAAGAAGGTTTGGACAGACAGAATGATGACATGAATCGAGATATCAAGAAGCAAAAGAAAAAGTTGAAGAAGTTGCTGGATAAGGTTAAACTTCTGTTCACCAAAAGACCTGGCATGCTCATTTTAAATTATCAATGTTCTTACAATTACAGGCTATCCGCTCAATAGTTTCTTCTTGCCATCATGGAAAACATTTTACAACTTCCTTTTAATGGGTCTTATGTTTGTATGCCATTTTCTTTACATAAAGGTTTTCAGCAAATAGAGCTCATCATATAATGTTAATGGGGCCTGGAAGAAAATTTGTGCACAGAAAAATGTTCGCGAAATTTCTGTAGGCTATAGCTGATAGTATTAATTGTATCATAGTATGTAACTGTATACTTTCTGCTCAATCGAATGGGTAAGCTACTAAGCTCATTTTTAGATTAGGTCAGCTCAGCTCTGAACTTCTGGACATGTTCATTTAATAAAGTAGTAATTGAAGTGCACCTAGTGTGTGTATTTTTAGACACAGTTTGTGGTTGTAGTTATGTAGAGATTCTGCACTAATCCATGAGTTTTTGATGTCACGATCTATGCAAGGTGCTTCGAATTATCTGCGACTGTCAAATAAGAAACATATATGAAATGCTAGTACAATTTAAGTGAAATTCTAGGGTTGTGATGTACATTGCTTATAGTGATTTCAATATAGATTTTAAATATATTGTAGGACCCTGAATTTGCAAATTTTCTCAAAAAATGGCAGTCGGATTTTAAAATGCTCCAGAAGTAAAGGAGTAAGTATCAGTAGTTGTTCTTTTTGCTTCTACAGAACGCAGATACACTTTTTGCATGTTCTGTTTACACTGTTAAATAAACTTGATCTCACCAGTTTATTTTTGTTTTGTTATGTCTAATTTTAAATTTCCAATAGGATTCTGATGAAGAGGGTATGGATTCTATGGATGATGACGATGACTCCAATGATGGGAATTTACCAAATGCTAAGGTACTTACAAGAAAGACGATAAGTGAATGGTGCCAGTTAGTATCAAAGGAACCTAAAGCACCTGCCTTGCGTAATCTACTAAATGCTTTTCGAGATGCTTGTCGATATGGTGTTCACTCTGATGGGCCCTTGATGCAGAGATTTTAATGTGCCAAGGTGTTTTATCAAATAATAATGTTTGTTCTTTCTGAGTCGGACAACATTTTCTATGCTCTTTTGGAAATTCAAGATGATGTTAACAAAGGAAAAATTATGAACCTGAGAAATTCAAAGAAATGGCTAACTGTTGATCCTCTCATAAAGTCCTACCTATCAAGTTCTCTTGATCTTCTTAGTCAACTTACAGACAACAAGATACTTGCCTTTGTTTTGACTCGGTTGAGGGTATCAGTGGTCATTTTTTCTGCATATCCATCAACATCAAGTAGGCTTGTCAAGGTACTGCTATCTTGTGATGATGTTACTTGCTTAGAGTGTAATCCAGTTTTGCATGTTTATTTATTACGAATTTAGTTCATGTCTAAATCTAGTTGACCCAACTGTATTGCTATTATGAAATGAATTCATGTATTAACGAAGGCAATATGTTTATTTTAGATATACTCTTAACTTAGGGATCTTCGAGTTAGGACGTGGAGACACATGGTTCTGTTTCTGGCAAAACTCTATTACATGAAATTGTGATTGTAACAGGCTTGAATGCATCATCTTAGTCATCAGTTCCTAGTATATATTTGGAATGAATGCTAATTTTTATGTTTGGTCCTGTTGTTGGCTAGGTAGACCGTTATTATTATACAAAAATTGTGAATGTAATAACCTAATAGGCTTCCTCGAGTTCTAGTCATCTGTCTGGTATATAATCTTATAAACATTTAGAAGGGATATTCTTACAAAAGCTTCATGTGGTTATTATTTATATATGTATTAATTTGACAGTTCTTTAAACAATTATACTGCAGTATTAATATTATTGGTCATGAATCCTTGGTGCTTAGGGTTCAAAAATCCGCTTGGTGTTCAATTACTACATACAATGTGAAGATAGAAGGTACATTTTGAGTTTGTTAAATTAATTTCATTTTTTTGCTGCAATTTTAACTTACTATATATGCTGCAAACACTGCAGATTTTATTTCGCTTGCGGGCAAGTGGTGATCGGAGTTTGTCTCTGTTGGCATTTCTTATGATCCGAGAAGTAGCTTCACTGTTACCTGACTGTTTGGATCACTGTTTAACTAAATCCTACAATACATACCTTGCCAGTATCTCCTTCCGCTAGATTCATATGTAAGTTTCAGGTTTGTTCTTGTATATCTTGGTACAATGTGAAATCTTACATTTTCATATATGCAGGGCCAAATGGAGAGGTTAGATAGATTATAGGGGAATTCACACTTTCAAATTTACTAGCATTACAAGGAGGAAAGGTAATTGTAGAGACAGATGAAAATGGTGTCCCAAATGAAAGGTCAGCCTCCATTCTTGGGCAGCACCTTGGCCATGTAGCAGAAAGCCCAACCTTAGCTCCTTTAGACATCCCAAGATTTGACAATCGCAGGTTTAATTCACACAAAGAACAAATAATAAAGGATGTTGAGGTATTTTTTTGTTATCGGTGCAAGCATGTACCTTCATTTTTTATATATGTACTAACATTTACCTTCCTGTATATAGCTAAAGTTTGCCTTCCCAAGGCAAACCATACATCTTACAAGGGACTGGATCCTAAGGACAGTTAATAATAGGTGGCGAGCGTACAAATCTAAGTTGAAGAAACAATACTTCAATCATGATGAGAGAACTCTAGAAGAAATCCTAAGAGAGAAGCCACTAACGACTAATGACCATCAATGGAGATCTCTAGTTGGAATTTGGTGCCAAGAGCAACATAAGGTGCCATCTATTTACTCAACACATTTATATCAATTTTTAATCAAGGAATGTTACATTATTGCTTAATCATTGACTGTCTTTGCAAAAATTAATATTCCACAAACTCTCGTTGTGCAAAAGAACAGAAGACTACACACACATGTGGGAGGAAAAGCCTTGCTAGATTAAAAAAAGAGATGGTGATAAATATTCATCCATATTTGTTAAATTTCAGTATCATCTATCTGAGGATTGAAATGACAGCCAAATAACTCAATTATGCAGGAAACCAGAACTAAACAAAAGGTTCATAGGATAGAACTATGGGAGGCAGCTCATAAAAAGAAGAATGGTAGATACACAACAGAAAAAGCAGAGACACTGATGGTACGTACATTTTCTGGTATAAATGATTTATGCTTGATCTAAAAATCAGCTTATAGTTCCTTAACCTTCCTATATACTTGTTTCAATAGGCTGCATCTTATGAGGAATTTAAAAAAGGGCGAGGGAACAACGATGGTAATCGTCTTTCATCTAAAGATTACAATGAAGTGTTCAATGATATTGTTGCCAAGGATTTCAAAGCACGTGGGTACTATGATGATAAGTACTGGAGTCAAGTACAAGCTTTTCATGGTTTACCGTTTGTTATTCAAACGGAGGAAGAAAGAATGTACCAAGAGAAAGTAAATGAAATTGACAATAAAATGGAATCCGTGAGTGGTCTCATGAAGCATTGGCTTACTTTTATGTCAAAAAAGTATCCAGAAGATTTGACCCCAGAGATGAGAGAAGCCTTACAAAATGAAGTAAGCTTGCATTCAACCATGGCCCCCTCCCTCTCTAGAATAAGAGCATATTTTTAACAGTATGTTGGTTCAAATATTTCAGGGTGGTGATAGTTATGACCAATGCACTGAAGATGACAAATCGGAAAATTATGCTACCAAAGATACGAGTAGCATCCAAGAAGATTCAAATGCTGACGTGACCTCTCGAACAAATGAAGTGCATGTATACTTCCTTTATTTCAATCATTAAATATCATTAGCTACTATATAATAATATTCAAGCTCTTGCTAATGGCTTGTAGAACATGGTTCATGTCGAGCAGCAGCAACAACAATCTGTCCATAGAAGTCTTGGACGAACTCAAGTCCATACATCTACACCACATGAGCAAACACCTTCAAAGGTATGTTAGAAAGGCCTACTCAATTACCAATGCACATGTATCTTGTATTTTTTTGTATTTTGTTACCTGCTTCAAATTTGTTATTTTGCAAATTTGAATACTTGTAGTTGGATATAGATTGTTCTCACAGAATAGAAGAGATATAAAGGATTTTCATGTGAGATAAATTTGCAAAGTTTCTTTTCACCTGTTGATTTATTGCTCTTTGATTCTGTGTAGTTTTTTAAGAAGAAGTAGAATGTACTCTGCTTTCATTCAGTTGTTAATCCGTCTCATTTAGCCTATATAAACTTAAGTGAAAAGCATTAAAAACTCCCTTTTAGTTTAGTTGCCTAATTAATTAGCTTTCTTTTGCAACTCTAGGGTTCAGTAATTGGTTCCTGTTCATCTACATTTCCTGTTAAAATCTAATATTTATAATTTCCTTTTTCTATAATAATTGAGTGAAACTATGCCTGTAGGAGGCACAACTTGATGGCAAAGTCACAAATTTGCCAAGTGATCCTATATTGCACAACATGGTATGTCTAAGCTAATTGTATTATTGTTTCAATTAAAATATAAAGCATAATTTGATTAAGTGATGCTATGATTTGATGTTTATATAGAGAACTCGAAGGGTTCAAGCTGCTAGCATGGGCATATCAGAATCAGTATGTGGTTTTATTTGCCTTATTTCTTTCCAATTATGACGTTGTTTTACCAAAAGATCATATGTTCATGTTTTGTAATTTGTAGAGACAAAAGCAAGTCTAGCTTATTTCATTGATAAACAAAGGCAGAGTTGTGGCCAAAAGGAAGTTAGTGACTACAGATAGACAAAGAGAAATATTAGGAGCAAAGCTTGGACCAGAATATTGTGAAAGCTTGGACCAGAATATTGTGGGGTTCTTGTTGAAGGCCTTGAAAATATTGAACTTGGCAATATTATAGATGAGGAGGTACCTAGACCATCTAATCAGATTCGTACACTAATTGATGTTATTGGCTATGTTATTCCTTGGCCAATTACACATGTAAGTTTCTTTTTTATTTCAAATAGTACATGTGTCCCCATAACAACTTCAAATTGAGTTATTGATCTAACACATGCTTCATAGGTGAAGCAAGCTAGAAGCTCATCTTGTACCCGCAACAAGTTGGTACCTGCAGCACGTGGACAAAGCTAGATGGGAAGCCTAGTATAATTGCAAAGTGAATCAGTTAGATTCTAGTAGTTACTAAAATTTTTAAGCGATATTTGTATGATATTGCCACTTTGGCTTTGCTTCTTTGTGAACACAATTGGCAGTTACTGAACATGTTTGCTATCGAGTTAGTTAGCTTCTTGATATTTTGCTAAGGCCAAAAGCAATATTATTGAGGGTTTATAATTTGATTTTTTAACATTCATCTCGATGCACATTTATATATATAAATATATAAATGAAAACATCTTGTTTTGGGACGTAATAAAGTGTTACAGTATAACGTGTCTATATTATTACAAACAAATATAGATGTATGTACAAAATCGTTTCTACAGGTCTTAATACACACTTTGACGTTACTATATAACGTATTGATATGGGTAGGCACACAATACAAATGTGGTTATAGTATTGTTTCTACTTTTGTTAACACGTGTTTTGGCATTACTATAAAATGTGTCACTCGCCTGTTCAGCTGACACGTCACCTTTCCACATCACCTGCCACGTCATTTTTCCACATCACCTGCCATGTCACCTATCCACATCACCTGCCATGTCATCATTCGTGTCACCTACTATATCGTCTCTATACTCCTTAATGCGCAATAACGCGTCACTATAAAACGTGACTATAGTAATACACATGAATTATGAATGTATCTATAATACTGTATCTATATTTTCACACATAATGAAACGTTACTATATGACGTAACAACAATAATAGACACAAGTTATATGCGCATCTATAAAAGCGTATCAATGTGTCTAAACATGCATCTAACATGTCTATGAAACGTCTATTCATCTAATATATACGCTTACGATAATCGTTTCTACAAAGTCTGATACGGTCCATACGAAGACGCTTCTAACACGTTTTTGGAAAGCGTGCGTACATTCATATAGAGACGAATTAAAGCATGCCTATTATCCAAAAAAACATAGCTACAAGGGGGTTTTCTAGTAGTGTTAAGTTTATAATTTTCAGATTCTCCCTATTCACCCCCTCTCTAGGCAACTTTCAATTGGTACCAAAACCTGGTACTTATTAGAGCTTAACCGCTCGAAGTGATGTCGGGAGATCACGCTAAGAAGGAGGTCGTGACCGGCGAGAAGCCCGCCACAAGCCACGGGAAGGCTCCATCAAGGGAGTCTGGCTCCAAAGGAAAGGGGGAATGACCTCCCCGCATCAAGTTGCACCGGAGTGGCGACAAGAAGAAGAAAATGAAGAAGGTGGTCTACTACGAGACCGATTCTTCATCGCCCTCCACCTCCGGCTCCGACGCGCCGTCCGTAACTTCTAAGCGCCATGAGCGCAAGAAGTTTAGTAAGATCCCCGTACACTATCCTCGCATTTCCAAACGTACTCCTTTACTTTCCGTCCCATTAGGCAAACCACCTATTTTTGATGGTGAAGATTATTGTATGTGGAGTGATAAAATGAGGCACCATCTAACCTCACTCCACACTAGCATTTGGGATGTTGTTGAGTTTGGAGCACAGGTACCATCCGTGGGGGATGAAGATTATGATTCGGACGAGGTTGCCCAAATCCGACACTTCAACTCCCAAGCCACTACTATACTCCTCGCCTCTCTAAGTCGAGAGGAGTATAATAAGGTGCAAGGGTTGAAGAGTGCCAAAGAAATTTGGGACGTACTCAAGACCGCGCACGAAGGAGATGAGGTGACCAAGATCACCAAGCGGGAAACGATCGAGGGGGAGCTCGGTCGATTCATGCTCAACCAAGGAGAGGAGCCACAAGCCATGTACAACCGGCTCAAGACCTTGGTGAATCAAGTGCGCAACCTCAGGAGCACAAAATGGGATGACCATGAAATGGTCAAGGTTATTCTAAGATCACTTGTTTTTCTTAATCCTACACAAGTTCAATTAATTCGTGGTGATCCTAGATACAAGCTAATGTCTCCTGAGGAGGTTATAGGAAAGTTTGTGAGCTTTAAATTGATGATCAAAGGCTCCAAACAAATCATCGAGCGAGGCGCCACCTCAACACCCGAGGTGCAACCCGTTGCTTTCAAAGCAACGGAGGAGAAGAAAGAAGAGTCTACATCAAGTAGGCTCCCCATCGATGCCTCCAAGCTCGACAATGAGGAGATGGCACTCAGCATCAAGAGCTTCCATCAAATCCTCAAGCAACAGAAGGGGAAAGATTACAAGCCCCGTTCCAAGAAGGTTTGCTACAAGTGTGGTAAGCCCCGTCACTTTATAGCAAAATGTCCTATTTCTAGTGACAGTGACAGGGGCGACGACAAGAGGGGGAAGAAGAAGGAGAAGAAGAGATACTACAAGAAGAAGGGCGGTGATGCCCATGTATGCCGGGAGTGGGACTCCGACGAGAGCTCCACCGACTCCTCCTCCGATGAGGACGCCGCCAACATCACTGTCAACAAGGGTCTTCTCTTCCCCAACGTCGGCCACAAGTGCCTCATGGCAAAAGACAGCCAAAAGAAGAAGGTAAAATCTAGAGCTTCCACTAAATATGCAACATCTACTGATGAGGCTAGCTCTAGTGATAATGAGGATGATTTGCTCATACTTTTTGCCAACCTAAACATGCAACAAAAGGAAAATTGAATGAATTAATTAGTGCTTTTCATGAGAAGGATGAACTCTTGGATAGCCAAGAGGACTTCCTTATTAAGGAAAACAAGAAGCACGTTAAGGTTAAAAATGCTTATGCTCAGGAAGTAGAAAAATGTGAAAAATTAACTAGTGAGCTTTGCATTTGCCATGACACTATCTCCAACCTTAGAATTGAAAATGCTAATTTGATTGCTAAGGTTGAGAAGTCAAATATTTGTGATGATTCAATTACCAATCTTAGAAATGATAATGCTAGTCTAATTGCTAAGATTGATAAATTGAATGCCTCTCTTGCTAGCCTTAAAATTGAGAATGAAAAACTAATTGCTAAGGCTAAGGATTTAAATGTTTGCAATGATGCTATTTCCAATCTTAGAAATGAAAATGCTATGTTACATGCTAAGATTGATGAATTAAATGTTTGCAAACCCTCTACATCTACTGTTGATCATGTTTCTATTTGTACTAGATGTAGAGACATTAATGTTGTTGCTATCCATGATCACCTAGCTTTAATTAAACAACAAAATGATCACATAGCTCAACTTAGTGCAAAAATTAATGAGCATGAGATAGAAAATGAAAAATTTAAATTTGCTAGAAGCATGCTCTATAGTGGGAGACACCCTGGCATTAAGGATGACATTGGTTTCCAACAGGGAGGCAATGTCAAGCTTAATGCCCCTAAAAGATTGTCCAATTTTGTTAAGGGCAAGGCTCCCATGCCACAGGATAACGAGTGCTATATTTTATATCCTGCTGGTTATCCTCAGGATAAGATTAGGAGAATTCATTCTAGGAAGTCTCACTCTGGCTCTCATCATGCTTTTATGTATAAGGGTGAGGCATCTAGTTCTAGGTGTTCTACTCATGTTAAAATGCCTAAAAAGAAATCTCCTATTGCATCAAATGAACCTATTATTTCATTTAAGACTTTTGATGCATCATATGTTTTAACTAACAAATCAGGCAAAGTAGTTGCCAAATATGTTGGGGCCAAACACAAAGGCTCAAAGACTTGTGTTTGGGTACCCAAGGTGCTTGTTTCTAATGTGAAAGGACCCAAGACCGTTTGGGTACCTAAGAACAAGGCCTAAACTTGTTTTGTAGGCTTATGCATCCGGGGGCTCAAGTTGGATCATTGACAGCGGGTGCACAAACCACATGACTGGAGAGAAAAGGATGTTCTCCTACTATGAGAAAAACCATGATCCCCAACGAGCTATCACATTCGGGGATGGAAATCAAGGTTTGGTCAAAGGACTTGGTAAAATTGCTATATCACCTGACCATTCTATTTCCAATGTTTTTCTTGTAGATTCTTTAGATTACAATTTGCTTTCAGTTTCTCAATTATGCAAAATGGGTTACAACTGTCTTTTTACAGATTTAGGTGTTACTGTCTTTAGAAGAAGTGATGATTCAGTAGCATTTAAGGGAGTGTTAGAGGGTCAGCTATACTTAGTTGATTTCAATAGAGCTGAACTCGACACTTGCTTAATTGCTAAGACTAAATATGGGTTGGCTCTGGCATCGCCGACTAGCCCATATTGGGATGAAGAATCTTCACAAGCTTCTAAAGGGAGAGCACATTTTGGGACTAACCAATGTTCATTTTGAGAAAGGGTTTGTAGCGCATGCCAAGCAGGGAAGCAAGTTGGTGCTCATCATCCACACAAGAACATCATGACGACCGACAGGCCGCTTGAGCTACTCCACATGGATCTATTCGGCCCAATCGCTTACATAAGCATCAGCGGGAGTAAGTATTGTCTTGTAATTGTGGATGATTATTCTCGCTTCACTTGGGTGTTCTTTTTGCAGGAAAAATCTCAAACCCAAGGGACCTTAAAGGGATTCTTAAGACAGGCTCAAAATGAGTTCGGCTTAAGGATCAAAAAGATTAGAATCGACAATGGAACGGAGTTCAAGAACTCTCAAATTGAAGGCTTCCTTGAGGAGGAGGGCATCAAGCATGAGTTCTCTTCTCCCTACACGCCACAACAAAATGGTGTAGTGGAGAGGAAGAATAGAACTCTACTTGACATGGCGAGGACCATGCTTGATGAGTACAAGACACCGGACCGGTTTTGGGCCGAGGCGATTAACACCGCCTGCTAGTCCATCAACCGGCTCTACCTTCACTGAATCCTCAAGAAGACATCATATGAACTCCTCACCGGTAAAAAGCCCAATGTTTCATATTTTAGAGTCTTTGGTAGCAAATGTTTTATTCTTGTTAAAAGAGGTAGAAAATCAAAATTTGCTCCTAAGGCTGTAGAAGGTTTTTTACTTGGTTATGATTCAAACACAAGGGCATATAGAGTCTTTAACAAGTCCACTGGACTAGTTGAAGTTTTTTGTGACATTGTGTTTGATGAGACTAACGACTCTCAAGTAGAGCAAGTTGATCTTGATGAGCTAGATGATGAAGAGGCTCCGTGCGTCGCGCTAAGGAACATGTCCATTGGGGATGTGTGTCCTAAGGAATCCGAAGAGCCTCCACAAGCACAAGATCAACCTTCATCTTCCATACAAGCATCTCCACCAACCCAAGATAAGGAGCAAGCTTAAGATGATGAAAATGAAGATCAAGAGGATGAGCCACCTCAAGAGGAGGACCATGATCAAGGGGGAGATGCTAATGATCATGACAAGGAAGATGATGAGGGTCCAAGACCGCCACACCTAAGAGTCCACCAGGCGATTTAAAGAGATCACCCCGTGAACACCATCCTCGGCGATATTCATAAGGGGGTAACCACTCGATCTTGAGTCGCTCATTTTTGTGAACATTACTCTTTTGTTTCCTCTATTGAGCCACACAGGGTAGAGGATGCACTTAAAGATTCGGATTGGGTGCTGGTGTTGCAAGAGGAGCTCAACAACTTCACGAGGAATGAGGTATGGCATTTAGTTCCACGTCCTAACCAAAATGTTGTAGGAACCAAGTGGGTATTCCGCAACAAGCAAGATGAGCATGGTGTGGTGACAAGGAACAATGCCCGACTTGTGGCCAAGGGTTATTCACAAGTCGAAGGTTTGGATTTTGGTGAAACTTATGCACCCGTAGCTAGGCTTGAGTCAATTCGTATATTACTTGCCTATGCTACTTACCATGGCTTTAAGCTTTATCAAATGGACGTAAAGAGTGCCTTCCTCAATGGACCCATCAAGGAAGAGGTCTATGTTGAGCAACCTCCCGACTTTGAAGATAGTGAGTACCCTAATCATGTTTATAAACTCTCTATGGCACTTTATGGGCTCAAGCAAGCCCCAAGAGCATGGTATGAATGCCTAAGAGATTTTCTTATCACTAATGGCTTCAAAGTCGGCAAAGCCAATCCTACTATCTTTACTAAAACTATTGCAAAAGATTTGTTTGTATGCCAAATTTATGTTGATGATATTATATTTGGGTCTACTAACAAATCTACTTGTGAAGAGTTTAGTAGGATCATGGTTCAAAAATTCAAGATGTCTATGATGGGGGAGTTAAAGTATTTTCTAGGATTTCAAGTCAAGCAACTCCAAGAGGGCACCTTCATTAGCCAAACGAAGTACATTCAAGACAATCTAACCAAGTTTGGGATGAAGGATGCCAAGCCCATCAAGACACCCATGGGAACTAATGGGCATCTCGACCTCGACACGGGAGGTAAATCCATAGATCAAAAGGTATACCGGTCGATGATAGGATCCTTACTTTATTTATGTGCTTCATGACCGGATATTATGCTTTTCGTATGTATGTGTGCAAGATTCCAAGCCGATCCTAAGGAAGCTCACCTTAGGGCCGTAAAATGAATCTTGAGATATTTAGTTTATACTCCTAAGTTTGGCCTTTAGTACCCCAGGGGATCCACATTTGATTTAATTGGTTATTCCGATGCCGATTGGGCAGGGTGCAAAATTAATAGAAATAGCACATCAGGGACTTGCCAGTTTCTGGGGAGATCCCTGGTGTCTTGGGCTTCAAAGAAACAAAACTCAGTAGCTCTTTCTACCGTCGAAGCCGAGTATATTGCCGTAGGCCATTGTTGCGCGCAATTGCTTTGGATGAGGCAAACCCTTAAGGACTATGGCTACAAATTTAGCAAAGTCCCTCTCCTATGTGATAATGAGAGTGCAATCCGCATGGCGGATAATCCCGTTGAACACAGCCGCACTAAACACATAGCCATTCGGTGTCACTTTTTGAGAGATCACCAACAAAGGGGGGATATCGAGATAGCCTATATTAACACCAAAGAACAACTAGCCGATATCTTTACCAAGCCACTAGATGAGAAAACCTTTACCAAACTTAGGAATGAGCTAAACACTCTCGATTCTCGGAACTTTGATTGATACTTTGCATACATAGCTCATTTATATACCTTTGATCATATCTCTTTTTATGTCTATAACTAATGTGTTTTCAAGTGTATTCTTGTGATTAGTCATAGAATTGAAAGGGAAATGAAGTTTTTGGCAAAGACGACGCTTTCACTCAACTCCATCGGTATTATCTACTCTTTGCCGGTATTCCGCCATCTCTCCATTGGTATAATCTTTCACTCATATATTGTCTGCCAAAGTGGGGGAGAAAGTAGATGGGCTCATATTTCACTCACAAGTATCTGTTTTTAGCGATTCATGCCAAAGGGGGAGAAAATATTAGCCCAAAGCAAAAGGACCGCACCACCACCAATTTCAAAAGTTTTTAAAGAAGTTTTCAATTGGTATTGTATTTTTGATATATTTCAAATTGGTATAACCCCTTTCAAAAATTAGTATCTAAAACCCTCTTGAACACTAAGAGGAGAATTTCATTGAGGGGGAGTTTTGTTTAAGTCAAAGGAAAAGCATTTGAAACAGGGGGAGAAAATTTCAAATCATGAAAATGCTTCTTTCAATCTTATTCATATACCTTTGACTATTTGCAAAAGGTTTTTGAAAAGAATTTTACAAAGAATTTGCAAAAACAAAACTAGTGGTGCAAGCGTGGTCCAAAATGTTAAATAAGAAGAAAACCATCCATGCATATCTATTAGAAATAATATATTGGTTTCATTCCAAGCAACCTTTGCACTTACCTTTTGCTAACTAGTTCAATTCTGCACTTATATATTTGCTTTGGTTTGTGTTGGCATCAATCACCAAAAAGGGGGAGATTGAAAGGGAAATAGGGTCAAACCTTTTCCTAAATGATTTTTGTGGTTGAATTGCCCAATACAAATAATTGGACTAACTAGTTTGCTCTAGATTATATGTTCTATAGGTGCCAAATGTTCAACACAAACCAATAAAAAGTCCAAGATAGGGTTCAAAAAGAAAGGAGCAAAACCAACCGAAGGCTGCCCTGGTCTGGCGCACCAGACTGTCCGGTGCGCCACCGGACAGTGTCCGGTGCACCAGGGAGAATCACTTTGAACTCCTCAGCTTCGGGTTTTTAGAACGCCACTCCGCTATAATTCACCGGACTGTCCGGTGCGGCACCGGACTGTTCGGTGTGCCAGCAGGAGTAACGGCTACAGCGTCAATGGTTGACTGCAAAAGTGAACAGTAACGGTGAACAGTGCGGACTGAGCGCGCAGAAGTCAGAGCAGGCACCAGAAGGCGCACCGGACAGTGAACAGTGACTATCCGGTGCACCACCGGACTGTCTGGTGGCCCAGCTATCAGAAGCTCCAACGGTCGAACCCTAATAGTTGGGTGACGTGGCTGGCGCACCGGACAGTGTCCGGTGGCGCACCGGACAGTCCGGTGCGCCCGTCGACAGACAGCCTCCCCAACGGCCACTTTGGTGGTTGGGGCTATAAATACCCCCCAACCACCACACTTCAAGGTATCCAAGTTTTCAGCCAACACATTCAATACAAGAGCTAGTGCATTCAATACAAGACATAAATATATTGAATCAAAGCCTCTCCAAGTCCCAAATTCCACTCAAAGCAATTAGTGACTAGAGAGAGAGTTTTGCTCGTGTTCTTTGAGCTCTTGCGCTTGGATCGCTTTTCATCTTCTTCCTCTTTCTTGTTCTCAAGAAACTTGTAATCTACGCAAGAGACACCAAGTTTTGGTGGTCCTTGTGAGGGGTCTAAGTGACCCGTTGATTAAGGAGAAAAGCTCATTCGGTCTAGTTGACCGTTTGAGAGAGGGAAAGGGTTGAAAGAGACCTGGTCTTTGTGACCACCTCAACGGGGAGTAGGTTTGCAAGAACCGAACCTTGGTAAAACAAATCACCGCGTCACACTCTTTATTTGCTTGTGATTTGTTTTTTCGCCCTCTCTTTCAGACTCAATTTTATTTCTAACGCTAACCCCGGTTTGTAGTGTGTGCTTAAGTTTATAATTTTTAGATTCCGCCTATTCACCCCCTTCTAGGCGACTTTCAATTGGTACCAAAACCCGGTACTTCATTAGAGCTTAACCGCTCGAAGTGATGTCGGGAGATCACGCCAAGAAGGAGGTCGTGACCGGCGAGAAGCCCGCCACAAGCCACGGGAAGGCTCCATCAAGGGAGTCCGGCTCCAAAGGAAAGGGGGAATCACCTCCCCGCATCAAGTCGCACCGAAGTGGCGATAAGAAGAAGAAAATGAAGAAGGTGGTCTACTACGAGACCGATTCTTCATCGCCCTCCACCTCCGGCTCCGATGCGCCGTCCGTCACTTCTAAGCGCCATGAGCGCAAGAAGTTTAGTAAGATCCCCCTACACTATCCTCGCATTTCCAAATGTACTCCTTTACTTTCCGTCCCATTAGGCAAACCACCTGTTTTTGATGGTGAAGATTATTGTATGTGGAGTGATAAATTGAGGCACCATCTAACCTCACTCCACACTAGCATTTGGGATGTTGTTGAGTTTGGAGCACAGGTACCATCCGTGGGGGATGAAGATTATGATTCGGACGAGGTTGCCCAAATCCGGCACTTCAACTCCCAAGCCACTACTATACTCCTCGCCTCTCTAAGTCGAGAGGAGTATAATAAGGTGCAAGGGTTGAAGAGTGCCAAATAGATTTGGGACGTACTCAAGACCACGCACGAAGGAGATGAGGTGACCAAGATCACCAAGCGGGAAACGATCGAGGGGGAGCTCGGTCGATTCATGCTCAACCAAGGAGAGGAGCCACAAGCCATGTACAACCGACTCAAGACCTTGGTGAATCAAGTGTGCAACCTTAGGAGCACAAAATGGGATGACCATGAAATGGTCAAGGTTATTCTAAGATCACTTGTTTTTCTTAATCCTACTCAAGTTCAATTAATTCGTGGTGATCCTAGATACAAGCTAATGTCTCCCGAGGAGGTTATAGGAAAGTTTGTGAGCTTTAAATTGATGATCAAAGGCTCCAAACAAATCATCGAGCAAGGCGCCACCTCAACACCCGAGGTGCAACCCGTTGCCTTCAAAGCAACGGAGGAGAAGAAAGAAGAGTCTACATCAAGTAGGCTCCCCATCGATGCCTCCAAGCTCGACAATGAGGAGATGACGCTCATCATCAAGAGCTTCCATCAAATCCTCAAGCAACGGAAGGGGAAAGATTGAATCAAAGCCTCTCCAAGTTCCAAATCCCACTCAAAGCAATTAGTGACTAGAGAGAGAGTTTTGCTCGTGTTCTTTGAGCTCTTGCGCTTGGATCGCTTTTCTTCTTCCTCTTTCTTGTTCTCAAGCAACTTGTAATCAACACAAGAGACACCAAGTTGTGGTGGTCCTTGTGAGGGGTCTAAGTGACCTGTTGATTAAGGAGAAAAGCTCACTCGGTCTAGGTGATCGTTTGAGAGAGGGAAAGGGTTGAAAGAGACCCGGTCTTTGTGACCACCTCAACGGGGAGTAGGTTTGCAAGAACCAAACCTCGGTAAAACAAATCACCGCGTCACACTCTTCATTTGCTTGTGATTTGTTATTTTCCCTCTCTTTCGGACTCGATTTTATTTCTAACGCTAACCCCGGTTTGTAGTGTGTGCTTAAGTTTATAATTTTTAGATTCCGCCTATTCACCCCCCTCTAGGCGACTTTCATGATGTTTGTCGAGAAATGATGGACAACATGGGTTACCCGAAGCTTGAGCTTGGGTTATCCTTAATGTCGAAGGACCATCTAACAGACTGCTTAGCGTACAACAGTTTGAGGGTTTGTGCTTACTTTTTCCTTCGGGGTCTTAATAATCATTTTGAGTAAAGTATTTACTTGTTTTCTTTTTCTCGTTATCTAGGGAATTATTTTAAGTAAAGCTTTGAAGGCACAAAAAGAATGTGAGGATGAGAGCACTAAAATAGTCTTCGGAAATCTACGCTCAGAAGTTATAAGCGGAATGAGGCCCTTGAAAAAGATAAGATTCTTCTTTGTTTAGTCGAAAGGCTAAAGACGAATGAAGCTAATTTGGCTAAATTCTCTAAAGCAAATCAGAAGATTTCAAAGCTTGAAAAGGAAAAGGAGGCTGACGAAAACGCATAGCCGATCTAGAATACGCCTTATCCGCCGAGGTAGAATTGCATAAATCTGAAGTGATGAGGCTGGAGAAGAAACTTGATGAAGTTACCAAAAAATCTTTAACATTGAGCAATCGAAGCGTGAGATATCCGACAATGAATGGTCCAGGGTACAAAAGAATGTTGAAGAGCTTCGTCAAGTGAAGGAAGAATGCTACATTGTTGCTATGCAATGCTCTGATAAGCTAAAAATGCTTTTACTAGTGTTGGCGCATTCTCGGCTGAGCGAAATTTTATCTGTGGAGATCCCGAGGGTGTGATCAAATGGACTGAGGGTGAAATCGAAGCATTTGACGAAGTTCTAACTGGCAGGGGGGCTTTTGTGCTTGTGTAGGCGCTCGAGGGGCTGTGTCGCTGCTGAAAAAAGCTGGCTATGAACATGCGAAGGCTGTAATTCAGCTAGAATTCTCAGTTTTAGCAAATGACATTGAAGAACCTTCAGCCGAAGCTACCACCCTTGGTGGAAAATTTTATTCTGAAGTGTGGATGAATGGCGGTAGAGAAATAGCAAACAAATCTATCAGGCAAAGCAAAGAATCTCATCTTGCTTTAGAGGAAGCAAGAAAAGCTGAAGAAGCTGCAGAGCGTGAAAGGCGTATAGGTGCGCTTGTCATATTTTAGCTTCGTAAGTGCTTTAGGTTCGTATTTGACAAAACCTTATATTTTTTTACAGCTGAACTCTCTCCCCCTAGAACCGTATGACCCTGACACTGATCCAGCCCTAAAGGGCACTTTTGATGAATTCAAGATAGTCAACGCAACAATTGATGAAGTTGCCGAGGAACTCTTAAATGAAGCTGCAGAAAAAGTCCTAAAGGAGGATGATTAGACTATGTGTAAAAGACATTTTTAAAATTTGTATGCTGCCTTTATGCAATAAACAATTGCAAACTGTGTGATTCCTTATGTAATAGTGTAGCGTGAAAGTGTCGTACATATCGTTTTTGAGCCAAAGGCGAAAAGACACCTTTCCTTGTTTTCACGCTTCATAAAGAAAATCCCTTTTGCCAAAGGTCTTGCATAAGGAATACCGTTGTCGAAGTGACAGTATTGGCCTCAAAGGTGTTGCCGAAGGTCTTGTATAAAGAATATCGTACCGTTTAAGAGCAACTGCTCGAGATGCAGTATCTTTTCTTTTGTCTTGCTTTGTCTAGTAATTCCTTAACAAAAATACACTTAGCTTCGTAGGTCAACCACATTTGCGGATGAAGGAGCAATTTCCCTTCTTCTCCCTTTTTGAATGATGCGAAATGATGAATGATGCGATGATATGATGCAAAATGATGCGATGATATGATGCGAAGAATGATGATAGAAAACACTTCATAATATTAAGACTCTAGATCCCCTTAGGAACGACTTTGGAGTCTCTTCACCTTTTACTTAGGTGGCATTTAAGCTCTGCATCCTCTTAGGAACAACTTTGAAGCTTCTTCACCTTTTACTTAGGTGGCATTTAAGCTCTGCATCCCCTTAGGAACGACTTTGGAGCTTCTTCACCTTTTACTTAGGTGGCATTTAAGATCTGCATCCCCTTAGGAACGACATCAGAGCTTCTTCACCTTTTACTTAGGTGATATTTTAGCTCTGCATCCCCGTAGGAACGACTTTGGAGGTTTTTTACCTTTGTTGTTACACTCGATGGTGTCACCATATATTTACTACAATGTATCGATGGTTGCGCCTTCTAAAATTGATTCTGAGGCAAGAACATGAAGCAAAAGAAACGAAAATTACAATAGATGTATATCAAGTTCTTAGTCCAGCCCCTTTGTAGCTTTAGCAAATGTGCCTAGATTCTGGAACAGTACTATTGACTGTTCGAGCTTCGGATTCTTCCCTTGCATCGCGTTGCTGCTGGACTTGGCGCTGCCCTTCAGGCTGCTGGTTATGGGACGAAGTTAGAGCCAGTGCAGGTGGTTGTGGCAAGGCCCACGCGGCTGGAGAGTGACTTGCCGAAGCCACTGAAATTGTAGGTTGTGAGAATGGCTGTTGGTTGCCCACATACTCTAGAATGTATGGGGAATAACATGAAGCAGTATGAAGAACTTGCTTCGGTTGACTTTGTCATGCTTCGGTCTCAGTTGTCTCCTTCTGTTTCTATATTGTGACTTGACAGGTTCTTGTTGTGTGCCCATTGTCCTCTCCATAGAATAAGCAAAATAGTCTTCTTAGTTGTGAGTTGAACCTTCCTCCGAAGCTAGGCCTCCACTGCCTCTTGGGACTGGTGGTCTGAAGGAGCTCTGCTACGCCCCTGTTTATTGGGAACTGTGCTGGTGCCCTTGGTTGTGATTGCCCCTGTCCTCACTTTGACTTAGATTGGTGTATTGTTCTGACATGCCTTAGGTGGAACCTTCCTCCGAAGCCCCTGGTCATCTCAGAATATCTGTAAGCTTCCTTCCTTCTTTGCCTAAAATCGTTGTCGGCCCTGATATACTCATCCATCTTTTGGAGAAGCTTCTCCAGAGTTTGGGGGTCTTTCTGGCAAAATATTGTGCCATTGGGCCTGGACGAAGTCCCTTGATCATGGATTCAATGACGATCTCATTTGGCACTATTAGTGCCTGAGCTCTTAGATGCAGAAACCTTCGGACATATGCCTGCAGATACTCCTCATGGTCCTGTGTGCACTGGAATAAGGCTTGAGCGGTCATTGGCTTCATCTGAAACCCCTGAAAGCTAGTGACCAACATATCCTTCTGCTTCTGCCATGATGTAATTGTTCCTAGCCTAAGTGGAGAATACCAAGTTTGGGCAACACTTCTGACTTCCATGACAAAGGATTTCGCCATAACAGCGGTGTTGCCACCATATGATGATATGGTTGCTTCGTAGCTCATGAGAAACTGCTTTGGGTCTGAGTGACTGTCATACATTAGAAGTTGGGGTGGTTTGTATGAAGGTGGCCATGGAGTAGCCTGCAACTCTATTGCTAGAGGAGAAGTATCATCGAAAGCAATGCTATCATGGTGAAAGTCGTCATACCATACGTCGTCATGGCTGGGGTATCTTTAGAGTATCGGGTATCAAGTGTGGGAGATTTACCTCGATGCTGCATTCTATGTACAGTGTGCTCGAATCACTCCTCTTTAGATGGAGTATAATGATTCGAACAACAAGGCTCACAACACTTTGTTCTCATGCCTCCTGCTTGCTCAGTTTTAGCAAGTTGGTCATTTGGGTACGACACATCAGATCTAGTCCACCCTCGAGAAATTTCATGAGGGAAATGGTCATGTAAATACCAGACTCTTTGAGATGTATCGGTGAGAGTATGATAACTTTGTGCAGTTAGCTGGAGCGACCATTGATATAATGTTTTCTCGATTCCAGTCCATTGTGAACAAGATGCGCGCCAACAAGGTGCAACCTCCCGGACATACGCAAGACAACGACCATTAGCTATCGCCTCACCACCAAATAGGAAGACACACTCGTATGTTTCCTGCAGATAACTAGGACATGTTTCCCATACCACCCTTGTGGTAGCACTATTTTCCAGGGTGGTCGCTCCATGTTCCAATTAACACAATGATATTGTCATGAACAATAATTAAAACAACAGTATAATTGGAACATAATCATAATATAACATTAATTTCTCAAAACCATGTAGAGTAGTAGCAAAACTACCCAATAGTGTTTTTGTTTGCAAGGTAGGGGATAAACAATGCTAGGGAAACCTATTGGGTCCCATCAAATTAACCTGAGCATGTCACAGTGATTAACCAGAACATTATTAGGTAAATAAAAGTGATCAAGGGTACAACTTGCTTGAGACTCAAGATTCCTAGTTACCAACTTGCTCTTCAAGTGACGTGTTACCTCGCTGCTAATCGTAGCCATACAAACAAACATGGTATATGCAAAATTAACATCACACCAAACATAAGAACAAACTGCATAATAATATTCTATGTATCGTAACTAGATCCTAGGTTTGAGAAGCACTAAAATACGAGTTACGATTAAAGAGTTATGATTTTCCGAAGATTTAGGTGTTTAATATAGAATAAATTAAGTGCATAATTTTAAGGTATGCTTCATGACTAAACAAGGTTACCAAATGATAAACAATGTTAATATGAATTTAATGCAACTGTAATGGATCAAAAAGAAGTTAAAATGAATTAAATATGAATAAAACAAGTTTCTGGAATTATTTTTGTACTAAAAACATTTTCAGAATTTGTTTTCATAATTTCTAAGTGCGGAATGACTGTGGCATATTTTTATTCAAAGACAGGGGCTAAACTACAAATTTTAGGACATAGTGGCACTGATCTTTACACAGGTTGGGATGGCGGGTTGGTTTCAAGAAACCCCGAGGGCTAAATGCAAAACGGGATCGGCTGAAGCGGTACAAGACGAGATCGGCCGATGGATCTATTATTAACGGTCACAATTAGCTTGTTATGCAGTCTAAACCGGTACACACTGACCGCCGCAGGATCAAGATCTGATGGCCAACATTAGATCAAGTCATGTAATGTACCAGTACACGCCCACGACCCTTGATCCCGAGATCAGTGGCCCAGATCTGAAATCCCCACGATCTGACTAGACCCACTCAATCTAGATCCGATGGTCCATCATTTCCCACGGTACGACCTAATCTTCACCGTGCACACACAGGTCGACGGTCCTGATCACACAATCGAATCGGTACGATGTGATTTAATCGCAGTCGTCCATCGCGGGATCCAACGACCACGATGACACACGAACACCCACATCTAACCCATACGCCGATCTAATTCAGACCCTCCATCGAGGATCCCATGGCCGCACCCTAAGCATCCCCCAACAACCGTGAGCTCGGCGGCCGCCCAAGACCCAAGACGGAGGCCGTGGCCACGACCACCCAAACTTCAATTCCTATGCCTGAACTCTGATCCGAAGTCGGTAATAGGTAGAGGGTAACAGTATGATGCTTTTGAGGGATTACTCACCATGGTTCCAGCAATGGCAAGCTGCACACATTGCACTCGGTGGATCTGTGGCACCCACGGTGCGATGGCGAGCAATTCACCCTCCCCCGATGAAGTTCTCCGCTCAATACGACAACGCACACCACGAACGCGCATTAACGAAGCTCCCACACCACCTGCCGAGACCGGAACGACGTCGTAGAATAGAGTCATCAGCGGCGGCGGATAGCCCCCCTAATGTCGACGATGGCATCCACCACCTAGGTGGCATTCAAGTGTGTCAGGGGCGTGGGGCATCAGTACTTATATGCCCAGCCGGAGGGGACAAATAGCCCCGGGTGTTGGGGGTCTGCTTTGTCGCCGAAGGTCCTGTGAGAAGAAACACCTTCAGAAGATCAAAACAGAAGCGATGCCGAAGCTACAATCCAGGGTGCTTCGGCATGACGACACGCCTTGAGACGAAGGGTAGCACTGACTTAAAGAGTAAAAGACCGTTTAGTCCATGATAACTTGTGTCATGGTTATGATTAGTTATCAAGGGCACAAATGTAATTTTGTCCAGGCTACATCCCGTGCCAACAAATAGATGAACAGTACCCTTGTACTGTTCACGCTGACTGGCATTCGCTCGTGCATCACGCTTGTACTTTTGTCTTCTGTCAAGCTGGAGGTACAAATGTAATTCAATATTGTTCTTATTCATTCATGATTATATAATAAAAGATATATAAACGGTATCATATGATTATTCATGTTATTTCTCATGTTTCATATGCTTCATCTTTCATTAATAAATGCTATGATGATGAAGGTACGTCCTTCATGACCTTCGTCCGAAGATTGTTATACCGTTAAGGAAATAACGCTTCGAAGGACGAAGGGCATTAACCGTTAATCTATTTTTTGTGTTGCCTTGTTCTTAATTCATAGCATTTGAGAACAAGTTCCCAACATTGGCGCCCACCTCCGGTGAACTCACTTCCCTGTTGAGCTGATGGCTTCGTTCAACAACCAAGCTGAAGTACCTTCGGCTATGAAGCTGGTGCTTCCGATAACAGGTGGTTCCAGTTCGGAACTGGCTAACAAGAAGCAGAAGAAGGAAGCGCAGAGAAGGGTGCAACATGTTGGGGTGCAGGGACCCTTCATCAAGTCAAAATGGTCCCACATCCCAATCACCTTCTCCCAGGAGGATCTTCAGCTTAAAGATTACCCTCATAATGATGCTATGGTCATATCTTGTGTTATCAAGGGATTTCTGGTCCATAATGTTCCGGTTGATACAGGCAGTGCAGCAGATATCATATTTGCTAAGGCCTTCAGACAGATGCAAGAGCCAGAAGACAAGATTCATGATGCTACACACCCTCTTTGTGGCTTCGGAGGAAGGTAGATTGTAGCACTCGGCAAAATCACAATGCCAGTTACCTTCGGCTTTGTTCATAACATAAGGACCGAACAGGTTGTCTTTGATATTGTTGATATGGAGTGGTCGTGGAACACTTAATGCCTTTGAAGCAATACTTCATCCAGCATATCTATGCATGAAGATACCTTCGGAACAAGGGCCCATTGCTGTTCATGGAAGTCAAGAAGCTGCCAGAAAGGCCGAAGGAAATTGGACAGACTCAAAAGCAATTCACAATATAGATGGAACCGAAGCATGTGAACAGTACAAATACAAAAGAGAGAAGGCTGCTTCGGCTGATCAGGCGAAGCCTATGCTTCTATGTGAAGACATAGCAGAGCAAAAGGTACTGCTGGGGTCTCAGCTATCTGAAGAACAAGAGAAAACTTTGATAAGATTTTTGTTCAACAACAAAGATGTCTTTGCTTGGTCAGCCAATGATATCTGTGGTGTTAACAGAGATGTCATTGAACATTCACTCAATGTGGACCCATCCTTCAGGCCAAGAAAGCAAAGGCTTCAGAAAATGTCTGATGATAAAGCCGAAGGTGCTCAGAATGAAGTGAAAAGACTTCTCAGTGCTGGTGTCATCAGAGAAGTAAAATACCCAGAATGGTTAGCCAATACTGTTATGGCAAATGGAGAATGTGTATTGATTTTACAGATCTTAAAAAGGCTTGTCCGAAGGATGAATTCCCATTGTCAAGGATAGATTCTCTAGTAGACGCAGAAACTTCTTTAGAGCTTATGAGTCTACTGGACTGTTACTCAGGCTACCACCAAATCTGGATGAAAAAAGAAGATGAGCCAAAAACTAGCTTCATAACCCCTAGTGGTACATATTGCTATCTTCGGATGCCTGAGGGGCTTAAAAATGCTGGAGGAAGTTTCAACAGAATGACAGCCAAGGTTCTTCATTCTCAAATAGGCAGAAATATATTGACCTATGTTGACGACATTATAGTGAAAAGCACGAAGCAAGAAAATCACATTGCTGACTTGCAAGAGACATTTGCCAATTTCAGACAAGCTGGTCTGAAGTTGAATCCAGAAAAATGTGTTTTTGGGGTGAAGAAGGGCAAGTTCCTTGGCTGTTTAGTATCAACGAAAGGAATTGAAGCTAACCCAAGCAAGATTGAAGCTATCCTTCATATGGAACCGCCAAGCACAAAGAAAAGAGCTCAACGGTTGGCAGGTAGATTAGCATCACTGAATAGATTCATATCCAGATCAGTAGAAAGAAACCTGCCTTTGTTTGAAATACTAAAGTCAGCCCAAGTCTTCCAATGGGGTCTGGTTCAGCAAAAAGCCTTCGAAGAATTGAAGCAATATTTGATTGATTTAACAACGTTAACTCCACCTTCGCCAGGGGCTCCATTGCTCTTATATGTTGCAGCTTCACATTCTGCAATAAGTGTGGCACTTGTACAGGAGAAGCTAGATGGCCAAGTTAAAAAGCAAGCTCCAGTGTACTTCGTCTCCGAAGTTCTGAGTCCATCAAAGAAAAATTACACAGAATTGAAAAAGGTGCTATATGCTGTGTTAATGGCCTCTAGAAAGCTTCGGCATTATTTTGAAGCATATCACATAATTGTTCCTTCGTCACAGCCTCTGAAGGATATTATGAGGAACAGAGAAGCTACTAGAAGGATTGGGAAATGGGCTGCAGAACTTAATGAATTCACTATTGATTATGTGCATAGATCCTCAATCCAGTCCCAAGCATTAGCAGACTTTATCGCTGATTGGACGCCAGGGGCTCACGAAGAAGAAGTAAACAAAGATGCCAAAGCTTGGACAGTGTTCTGCGATGGTTCTTGGGGAACCTTTGGTGCAGGAGCGGCTGCAGTCCTAGTGGCACCTTCAAAAGTCAAAACATGTTATGCAGCCAAGCTTGATTTCAGTTGCACAAATAATATTGCTGAGTACGAAGCACTTCTGTTGGGGCTTCGGAAGTTAAGGGCAATGGGAATAAGAAGGGCCATTCTTAAAACTGACTCTCAAGTTATTTCTGGCCATGTGGACAAAAGTAGCAAGGCAAGAGATTCGAAGCTTGAAAGATATCTGGATACAGTTTGAAGGTTGGAGGCTTCTTTCGAAGGTTTTTCTGTTAAGAATATCCCAAAAGGTGAAAATGAGCACGCAGATTTACTAGCCAAATCAGTGGCTCAGGGGCTCCCTCTACCTTCGGAAGTATTTTTTGAAACAATAAAGGCACCTTCGGTTGAACTCATGGAGAGAGCAGTGCCCACCATCTCTCCAGTACATAGTGAAGATTGGAGGACTGAAATCATATCTTTCCTCTAGGGTAACTGCCTCTCGGACGATGAAGTTTATAATAAAAGAATGGAAGCAAGAACAAGACCATATGTCATAATAGAAGGGGAATTATACAAGCATGGAGTTTGCTCCCCCCTTCTCAAGTGTTTATCCAGAACCGAAGGTATAGAACTAATGAAAGAGATACACGCAGGATTGTGTGGATCCCATATTGGGTCCAGGCCTTTGCTGGGAAAGGTTTTCAGATAGGGATTTTACTAGCCAAAGGCAGCTTCGGATGCAGCAGATCTGGTCCAAAAGTGTGAAAATTGTCAAAAATGTGCAAGAGACCAAAAACAACCTTCGTCATTAACTCAGTTAATACAACCAACCTGACCATTGCAAAGATGGGGCCTGGACTTATTAGGCCCACTTCCACCAGTGCAAGGTAATTTGAAATATGTCGTGGTGGCTGTAGAATATTTTTCTAAGTGGATTGAAGCAAAGCCTTTGGCTGCAATAACTTCAGTTACAGTCCAGAAATTCTTCTGGCAAAATATCGTTTGTCGCTTCGGTGTGCCGAAGGCTATAATTGTGGACAATGGAACACAGTTTGATGCCGAAACTTTTAAAGATATTTGCAACCAGATTGGCACGAAGATCCATTTTGCATCAGTCAGGCACCTTGAGTCAAACTGGCTGGTCGAAAGAGCAAATGGTATTATAATGACGGGAATAATGAAGTTAATCTTCAATCAACCCAAAGGAAAGTGTCCAGATGAGTTGATTAAAGTGGTGTGGAGCCACAATACAACTATATCTAGGTGAACAGGTTTTACACCGTTCAAGTTATTGTTTGGTGACGAAGCTATAACCCCAGAAGAAGCCAAGGCAGGGTCAATTAGAACAGTAGCTTCGGTAGAGGACGAAGCTGATTATTCTGTGGAAAAAGATGCTATAGAAGGGACCAGACTTCAGGTTGTGGAGAATATCAATAAATATCAAGCGGAAACAATAAAATGGCATGACAGAAAAGTTCGGCTGAAAAACATTAAGCCAGGGCATTTGGTACTTCGGAGAGTGGCCAATCCAGACACAGTAGGCAAGCTACAGGTGAAGTGGGAAGGACCCTTTCTGGTGGTATCTTTGCCAAGACCCGGTTCTTACAAATTGAAGGATATGGACGGCAACGACATTCCTAGATCTTGGAATGCGGATGAGCTTCGACGATATTATGTGTAACTTGATGTAATCTTTTTTCATTTTTCCTATGGCACCCTTTTCCTTTCCAAAGGGGGAGAAAGGTTTTTAATGGGGCCATAGTTTGTAATTTTTCCTTTCTTATCCAGCTCTACGAGAGCAAAATCCCCCAAAAATATGTAAAATGTAAAATCTGAGCATGCACCATCGAGTGCAGAAAAAGAAATAAAACAGGGAGAAGCTCGAAAGTCGTCCCTAAGGGGATGCAGAGCACGACGAAGCTATAAAAAGTCGTTCCTAAGGGAGCGCAGCGTAAGTTTTCTGCTCAAAAGTCATTCCTAAGAGAATGCAGAGCCAAATACCGCCGAAATATAAGGCGAAGAAGTTCAAAAGACGTTCCTAA
The DNA here is from genome assembly GCA_029449295.1 of Zea luxurians. Taxonomy (NCBI): domain Eukaryota; kingdom Viridiplantae; phylum Streptophyta; class Magnoliopsida; order Poales; family Poaceae; genus Zea; species Zea luxurians. The sequence goes on from JAOPSE010000014.1 coordinate 32,260,352, forward strand.
GGGAATGCAGAACTTGCACCGGAAAGTCAACAGTGATACCACCGAAATAGAAGGCGAAGAAGTTCAAAAGACATTCCTAAGGGGATGCAGAACTTACACCGAAAAATAAGCGGTGCAGCCGAAAAATAAACGGCAAAGAGATTTCAGCTATTCCTAAGGGAATGAAGAGTTTTGATGTGGCTTCGTAAGCATGTGTCTAGACATTCATTTGCACAATACATCACATCATTCATTGCATTCATATACATTCATTTAGACATACATAGGATCATCATCATCATATCATACAAATACATACAATTGCTTCGGCTCTAATGATAAGGCTTTGGCGAAAGGAAAAGAAGCAGATTTATGCTTCGTTGTGTACGAAAAGAAGGAAAGGTGTTTTTCGCCTTCGGCTCAAAAAATACAAGTTTCGTCCACATCAAAGCAGTTCATACATGGACGGAAAGGTAAATATATTACAAGGTATGGACAAATTTACAGAGTAGTATCTGATTCTTAAATTACAATATTTTTTTACAAGAATAATTCAAAAGTTTCTCTAAAGTTTTTTCATAGCAATGTCTTCGGCTTCAACACCATCCACTAAGCTTCGGATCATCCACCAAGCTTCGGATCATTGCTCTTCGGCTTCGTCATCCTGTACATAACAAAGTGGTATAAGGTAAATTCAAGTTTCAAGGAAATGGTAAGCACAAGGTATGAGTTTATTACCGGTTTGATATGACATCGAGCTTCGTCACCAGCCAAGCTTCATTCACCCTTCGCCCAAATTTGAGTTACGAATCTGTTCCCAATGCTTCAGGCTAGGCCGAGGATGACATTCAAGTCCGCTGGTGATAAGCTGAAGTTCGACCTGTTTACAATATTCCCGTGTGTGCAACCAGCCTTCATAAAAGCAACAGCTGTGCCACGAGAAGCTAGCAGAGCGCAGAAGTCACCATGCCCAACTATGACTTCATCAAGAGCATCAACTTCGCCTTCAATATGATTGAAGATGCCTGACAGGTCTTTAGCTGAAGGTTTAAACTTTTCAGAACTGGCTCCAACTGAGTTGAAGACCTGCTTCAGTCGTTGCACCCAACGGTTGCCGAAGTTCAGACATTTATCTTGAAGTTCCTTCAATGACTTTTGCAAGTTCAAACTCTTTGCAACTTCAGCTTCAAGCTTTGCATCAAGATCCTTCTTCTCTTATGCGAAGCTTTTTGATTTCGTGGAGAGTTCACTGTTTAATTTAGTAATCTCGGCTTGGGCTTTTGCCAGCGAACCCTCCATTGTTTGAATCACGAAATATTTCTTCTCTAGAGCAGCTTCGTGATCTTTAATTTTGGCCTCTAAGCCCTCAATTATAATCTCATTTTTCTTGTCCTCGAGGTCTTGTTGCATCCTCAAGGTTTTGCTTAGTAGTAGAATCTGAAAAAAATAACCTTCATCAGAAACATCCTTCGTCTCGAAAATAATAAAAAAGTTAAGGTAGGAATTGTACCTTAAAATTAGAATAAAACAAGCTACCGGCGATATGTTGTCGCCGATATTTGCTGAGGTTGGCCTCAAGCTTCGGAAAGCCAACACTCTTTGATAGAGTGCTGACAACCTTCGCTCCAGTCCGGTCCCGGAGACATCCTAAGCTCTCTTCGTCAACGCCACCGAAGAGCAATGCTCCTGGTTGATAGCCGCATGATATTGCATAATCCCTCAGCTCTTCCTTCTCAGCCTTAGACAACTTTTGCCCAAGTATGTTTTGAAAATTAAAATCCTTTTCCTCCGAAGTATCTTCGGTAATCTCCTTCTCGTTCCCCTTCTCTTTCCCGGGCGCTGGGGCTAGAGTCTCTTCGGCAGTTGCAGCAACTTCTTCCGCAGCCATGTCCAAAAGCATCTTATCAATATCAGAAAAAGTGCTCTCTAGATTTGTATCTTCAGTCGTCTCAGCTTCGACAGTTGCAGCTTCGGCGGGGGCAGCCTCAGTAGCTGTAGTGTCTTCGGCAACCGGTGTTTTTGACGTCGAAGCCGATGGTGGCGTTTCTTCAATAACATCAATAATAGTAATAATCCTTCGCCTTTTTTCAGCATGCTTCTTGATTGCCGCAGGCTCCTCCTTCTTCTGTTAAAGGTTCATCAGTTGTGGCCCTAGTGGACTTAGCTTGAGAGGTAAAGATTCGGTCATTACCTTTAAAATTTTCTCCACGTCAGCAGCAGGAGGCGTTGAAGGAACTTCTTCCTCTATATCAGTTGTTCTTGGCTTCGCAGCCACAACTTTTCTTTTCTTCAGAACAGCCACCTTTGGCTCAGGGCTAGATTTTTTCTTCTTTAAAGTTTTCTCAACTTCTTCTATCATTCTAGCAGCTTGTCTCTTCATAACACTGACAACTCTTTTTCGTTTTGGCCCTTCGGCACCCTTGCCTAATCGTTCATAGTCAGGGTATTCAAATTTTAGGGCATCCATTACTCGGTTCAGCCTTCATTTCGGTCAGGTGCCGAAGGCCGCGGTCATCAATTGATATTCTTTCTTAGTATAGTTGCCCAAAATATCATTGCACATAGCTTCAATCATTTCCAACCATTCTTGGCAAGGCTCTTTGAAATGTTTCTTGAACTTGAAGTGATAGAGCAGTCGAACAAGTTCATTCCTTTTCTTTTCTCCTTTAAGCTTCGGCATATTCCATTCCTTTAACGTCGAATATACTCTATTGGCTAAGTATTCCTGCACCAAATCTCTAGTACCAATATGCTCAGACACAACTCGGAATTCACCCACAGCTTCTCGGCATGGTGACCCTTGCAGCATGTCACAGAAGGGCCTAGTTAACCCGAAGGTTAGAACCAGTGGGCTCTGAACTATCTTCTCCTTCTTCTCATCAACCTTAACATAAAACCACTCATTCTTCCAACCGGTTGGCCATTTGGTGCGACAGCTGACCACCGGAGTCTTCATATCTTTGCGATAAGCAAAGTTGTAACAACCAAAATTCTCGTGAAGCCCATCTTCTCTAGCCTTTGTCTGATAATGAAGCTTGTGCACCCGGCAGAAAGCTTCGGCAAGCGGCTCTACTCCTTGGCTTTGAAGATCCCAGATAAAGACGCTGAGCCTAACAATGGCGTTAGGAGTCAGTTGATGAAGATAAATTTCGAAATCTTCCAAAACATCCCTAATCATTTCATGTAAAGGAAACCTCAATGCTGCTTTGAAGAAACTTTTGAAAACTACCACCTCATCATTTTCTGGCTTCGGAGTGGTTTCTTCCCCGACAAAACGAATCAGCTTCTTCTCGGCTTCCCCGAAGTAGCCTAGCTTTAACATCATGGGCATATCAGCCGCAGAGACAGTAGACTTTCCAAAATCCAAGTGGCTGGGTTTGGATGGCATGACAGTGTTATAATCTATCTCTTCTTCATCAGCATTACCCTCTTCAATGTCAACCTGTTCAGCTTCGAAAGCAGGTGCACCTTCGTCAGAGGCACCCTCTATTACAACCAGTCCCAATTGCCTCATTACTTTGGAGATTGGGGCAGTTTCAGCAGCTTCGGCCTCCTCTCCGTCGTGCGTAATTCTAGCTGTTGAACGCACTCTGGCCATTTGATACTGAATTTCTCACAGTTTTGACGAAGTTGATGAGTTTTTGCAATTTTACCGAAGCTCCCTCTTATGACGAAGCTAAAACAAGACGATGCTTTGATTGAGAATACGATGAATAAGCTTCGGCTATGGTCAAATTTTTCAGTAGCACAACAATGCAATAGTAATAAATGCTATGGTAACTTCACATCTACTCGTCTGTTTATATAGTGCTGCAGGTGGGAAGGTGAATCGCCAAGCCGCTCGCACACGCTGAACAGTCGCCCGCAAGCACTGAACGGTGGACCATAGTGCGTGAGAAGGTGAATCACCAAATCGCGCGTACCCGTCATATGGTGGGACCACCTCGTACTCATAATATTTAATCGTTTCTCGACAACGAGCTCAGGTGTGGCGGAACCGCCCGAATTATTCCAATTTAAGTGCCTAAGTCCCGCCTTAAAGGCTAGACCACACTTAAATAGGAATAAATCGTCAGTCCCTCGGATCTAGTCCGATGAGGCCACTTATCCAGGATCGAATACCACTAGCTCACTCAAAGGTGAGGCATAGAGAAATACAATAAAGCATAATACCACAAATTTAAGAAATATCATTAGTGATTACATTATCGGAGTTTCAGAAATAATAACCATAAATTTTAATGCAGCGGAAATAACTAACAGAGAAAACCGAGTAACATGACGAAGCCTGGCCACGCTACTCCTCCTGGTCCTCTCCTGCGGAAGCAATAACCCACTCGGCCGTCTATCCCGGTGGCAGGGATAAAGGCCAAGTCACACCATCAACCAATCATCCTAAGGAGTACCTGCAAAAATTATGCCACAAGCAAGGCTGAGTATACTAATACTCAGCTAGACTTACCCGGTGTGAGGAGTCTACTCCTCTACCTCTAGACATGTAGCTATTTGGCTGAGGTGTTTGGTTTGCCAAAAGCACTAGCTGAGTCTAAAAACAAGTTTTAGCTTTTCAAGTTTTAGTAGAATCCTTTAGACTAGATGTGTACCTAGCTAATCATACATGGTATCAAACATTTTTACCAATCAACATCTTTTGCCAGTCACCTCATTTCCACTTATTACTGAATGTAGCAACATGGATCAAGCAGTCTCATTAGCTGCGAGAAGCAGACGATTCGAATCGGGTTTTTAAACCTTGCAAGGTAAACCTAAACACACGACGTGGCGAGGCACTCCGTCCCCACACACATCAACCGTCCCCATCGATTCCCTGTCAGCAGATCAGGGCTCACCGCCTTGGCGTACAATGCCTCACTGACCCCGACTACCGTCGTGCAGTGATCGCACTTGTACCCACCATAACCGGAATGGGAGACCACGTCTCAGGTCGCGTGAGGGGCAAAGTCTGCTGCCAGGTTCAATCAGGTACTAGGCTTACTGATTTACCATATTTCTTGGCATATGTTTAGTACGTTCAAACGCTTGACACACGGTACCACACCTTAATCCTTATTCCAATTTCCGTCTCGTAGACAACGCATCCCCATGGATCGTTGTCCACATACCATCATCCTTATGATATAAAATGGATACAACCAATACCTGACCTCACGCGAGTGCTAGAAAAATCACTCGACTTCTACCGAGATCCCTAATTAGTAAGGCAGCTACTCGACCTAGCATACTAGTATCCATCTCAAAAGGAATCCTGAGTTCATGCAACTATGGTTTCAGGCAACTCCTACACTTAAGTGCACAATACAAGCCTACAAACATTAAGTGCAGTAAAATAGCATATGTCGGCGTTCCGAGACCGGGGGGTCCCTGGGCCGACGAGTGAATGTCGCCGCGTGCCCCAGCCCAGATGGGTCGAGCCCGAGGGCGAGCGCGAAGGGGGGAGAGCGAGGCGGCCGGAGACCGGCGTGAGAGAGGTGGGAATCCCGCGGCCTTCGTGTTCGTCTCGCGCCCAGGTCGGGTGCGCTTGCAGTAGGGGGTTACAAGCGTACACGCGGGAGAGGGAGCGAGCGGCTCCAAGCGAGCGCCTGTTCTCGTCCTCGTCCCCGCGCGGCCAACCCTCTCTAAGAGGGCCCTGGTCCTCCCTTTTATAGACGTAAGGAGAGGATCCAGGTGTACAATGGGGGGTGTAGTAGGGTGCTACGTGTCTAGCGGAGGTGAGCTAGCGCCCTAGGTACATGTCGTTGTGGCAGCCGGAGAGATCTTGGCACCCAGCTGGTGTGATGTCGTGGCCGTCGAAGGAGCGATGGAGCTTGGCGGAGGGACAGCTGTCGGAGCGGTTGAGCCCTTGCTGACGTCCTCTTGCTTCCGTAAGGGGGCGGAGAGCCGCCGTCGTCACAGAGCATGCGGGGCGCCATCATTGCCTATCTGGCGGTGCGAGCCAGATGGGACGCCGGTCTTGTTCCCTGCGGCCCGAGTCATCTCGGGTTAGGGTGATGATGGCGCCTCCTGTTGACGTGGCTGGTCTACGCCCTAGGTTGGGCGATGTGGAAGCTCCTCCGAAGCTGAGGTTGAGTCCGAGCCCCCGGGTCGGGCGAGGCGGAGATCGTCGTCTTCTGGGGCCGAGCCCAAGTCCGAGCCCTGGGTCGGGCGAGGCGGAGATCGTCGTCTTCTGGGACTTAGCCCGAGTCCGAGCCCTAGGTCGGGCGAGGCGGAGATCGTCGTCTTCTGGGACTTAGCCCGAGTCCGAGCCCTGGGTCGGGCAGAGCGGAGATCGTCGTCTTCTGGGACTTAGCCCGAGTCCGAGCCCTGGGTCGGGCGGAGCGGAGTTTGCCGTCTTCCGGGACTTAGCCCGAGTCTGAGCCCTGGGTCGGGCGGAGTTCGCCGTCTTCCGGGACTTAGCCCGAGTCCGAGCCCTGGGTCGGGCGGAGTTCGCCGTCTTCCGGGACTTAGCCCGAGTCTGAGCCCTGGGTCGGGCGGAGCGGAGTTCGCCGTCTTCCGGGACTTAGCCCGAGCCCGAGCCCTGGGTCGGGCGAAGCGGAGCTTCCTATGGTGCCTCCGGTAGGGCCTGACCGCTTGTCAGTCTTACTCTGTCCAGTGGCACTGTAGTCGGTGTGGCGTAGGCGGCGCTGTCCTTTCGTCAGGCCGGTCAGTGGAGCGGCGAAGTGACGGCGGTCACTTCGGCTCTGCCGGCGGGGGGTGCGTGCCAGGATAAGGGTGTCAGGCCACCTTTGCATTAAATGCTCCTGCGACTTGGTCGGTCGGTGCGGCGATTTGGTCAGGGTTGCTTCTTAGCTAAGGCAGGGCCTCGGGCGAGCCAGGAATATGTTCGCCGCTAAAAGGGGGGCCTCGGGCGAGACGGAAATCCTCCGGGGTCGGCTGCCCTTGTTCGAGGCTAGGCTCAGGTGAGGCGTGATTGTGTCCCTCGAATGGACTGATCCCTGACTTAATCGCACCCATCAGGCCTTTGCAGCTTCATGCTGATGGGGGTTACCAGCTGAGAATTAGGAGCCTTGAGGGTACCCGTAATTATGGTCCCCGACAGTAGCCCCCGAGCCTCGAAGGGAGTGTTTGCACTCGCTTGGAGGCTTTCGTTGCACCTTTTTGCAAGGGGACCAGCCTTTCTCGGTTGCGTTTTGTTCCGGTGGGTGCGCGCGAGCGCACCCGCCGGGTGTAGCCCCCGAGGCCTCGGAGGAGTGGTTTCACTCCTTCGAGGTCTTACTGCCTCACGTAGTGCTTTGGCTGGTCTGGTCGTTCCCTCATGCGAACTGCCCGTAGCCCAGGTGTACGGTCGGGTCCCAAGTTCTCGGGCTGGTATGTTGACGCTGTCAACGGTTCGGCCGGAGCCGGGTTTGCGAGAGCAGCCCCTGAGCCTCTGCACAAAGCGAGAGGGCGGTCAGGGGTAGACTCGGCTTTTTTACATATGCCCCTGCGTCGCCTTTCCACAAGGAGGAGGGGGGGGGGGAAAGCACCATGTTGCCCTCGATAGGTGTCGAACATGGTGTCTCGGACAAGCTGCAAGCGGGTAATCCGAGTGGACGTCCGTGCCTCGTTCGTTAGGGGTCGGCTAGGGGCCCAGAGGCACGCCCAAAAGTACCTGCGGGTGATCTGCCAGACCCGGTCCCCTGGCGACGGGGTCCGAGGGCTCGATGCCTCCCTCTGGTGGGATTCTGTTACAAGATCATTCCCGCCGGTCTTGGAAATGTCCTAGGGTACCTCGGGAGCGCAGCCCGAGCCTTGGTTATGTATCGAACGTACCCATGGTCATCCCTCGCTCGGCGTCTGAGGCGGCTGTGAACCCTTCGGGGGCCAGCCTTCGAACCCCTGATCAGTATTGGGCGCGGAGCCCATGCAGCCTAAGGCGGTCGTTGAACCCTTTCGAGGGGCCGGCCTTCGAACCCCTGACCAGTAGTGGGTGTAGGGCCCACGCGGTCTGAAGCGGCTGTTGAACCCTTCCGGGGGGCCAGCCTTCGAACCTCTGATCAGTAGGGGGGCTCGGAGCCTGGTTCCTTCTCGGGGAAGGATCCTTTTCGGGGTATCCCCCTTTCCCAGTCCCTGTTGCAAGAGAGAGAAAGAGGAAAAACGGAAAATGATATGAAATCGAACGACACGGCGTACCTTTTTGGACGCGTTCATTTTGGCGAAGGGGAAGCGTCGCCTGCTTCTCCTGCCAGAGGCGCCGCGTGTCCCGTCGCGGAGTTAATGTGACGGGGCGAGTGGTTGGAGAGGCGACCGTTGCGCGTGCGCGAGCCGTTCGAGGAACGGATCACGGGCGCGTCGTCTTCACGCCGTGGGAGAGGGTTCTCTCACTGCCCCCGGATGGGACGTAAGCTTGGCTGACGACGCGACCGCTGCGCCTGCTCGCCTGCCACCGCCATTACTGCCGGCCCACTTCGGGCCGTGTTGACCATCGCGCCAGGCTGGTGCTGCTGGGTCGCACGCCGGGTCGCCTCGAGTCGCGGTATTGGTTCCGCAGTCGAGGAGGTGCGGTGGTGGCGCGGGTGGCGATGCAGTTACTCACACGTAGCAAACGGCGCACCGGTTGCACGACGCGTGGGCCTAGGCCTCTATGCCGGGCGTGTTGGGAGTCAGAGGAGCGCGCTCACTTAGCGCGGTTGCATGCCGCCTGCATGGCTGCCCACCCTTTCGCCCGTTGGTCTGGGCAAAAGTGGAGGGTCGCTTGTAACCGCTGGGCGGTTGTGTGCACCGCGCGCGGCGGTTTGGCTTCTTCTGCCCTGAGTTGGCTTGCATGACGTGTGGGACCCAGCCCCCGCGCCGTAGGGGAGGACCTTGGAGTGTGTTGGAGAAGACTCAGCCCGTGACGGCTGGGGGCGCGAGTAGGGAGAACCGTCCTTAAAAGGAGGGTGACCCCTTTGGAGGGCGACCATGTCTTTGCGCTCCCTTATGCATCGTGTCTTTCCACCTTCTAGGCCCCCGGATGGGGGAGATCCGCCGTCTTTCCGCCTCGTCGTTGGGGGAACGCAACTCCGCGGGAGTTGGTACCTTTCAGCCATCGTTCGGCTTCAAGGATTTTCATCATGCAGCCTGGCTGCACCCCTCCACCGGTGGTCACCCAAGACGGTGACCTCCAGCTTGATGGTGGGGGAAAGCGAGCCGAGCTGCGGCCTCCGCCCCTCCCTCAGCCTCAAGGATTTTCATCACTAGCGCTGGGGAGGGGAGTGTGCCGAGTTGGGGTCGGCCCCTGCGTGGGTAGTGGCCCGCTCCTTCCCTCAGTGATCGGGGGGAAGGGCGGGAGTCGTCCGTGGCGCTGACAGCTGCACCGTGCCCGGCTTGCTGGGCCGAGCGGCTTCGGAGCCGCTCCCGGTGCCGCTGTAAAGCCCAAAAAAATTGGTAAGAGAAAAAAAAAATAATAATAATAATAAATAAGTAAATTTATAAGTGGATGTTTCGAGGATCCCTTGATTTTCTCTACATATTCAATCAATGACATTAAATTATGTAAATAACAAATAAAATAGATACATAAATGTGCATTCCATGGAGTTTCCTTATAAGTTTACACTTTGTATTCAAATTTGTGAAACAAGCTTAAGCTAGGAAACTAGGATTTGAAAATGGAAATATAAAATAAAAGAGAAGAAAAAGGAAAAGAATATGTGCTATAGGGAAAAATAGTAATAATAATATATAAATAAATATATATTCTTATACTGGTATTTTTGTGAACTTGAACTATGTGTAAAACTCACTAACAAATTCAAATTCAAATGGTAGACTTTGAATTGAAGAAAGAAATGCAAAATATAAAAGAAAATAAAAAAAAAAGAGAAACTCACCCCTAACCTGGGCCGAAATGTTCACCAGCGGCCCAACTGCTCACTTCACTGCTCGGCCCAGCCACACGGTCGCGGCCCACTTACCCTCCCCGCGGCGCCGACAGGTGGGCCCGCCTCGTCAGACTCACGCGCGCACGGACCGCACGCTCACGCGCGCTGCTGGCGCTGACGACCGGGCCCCGCTGCTCAGTTCTCCTCACACACGGCGCTGAGTCAGTGATCGGTGGGACCCCCGCGTCAGAATCATCTTCACCTGCGCGGACTCGGTAACAAACTCGTGCGGCGCTGTGGTCTCCGCCGGGGTCTCTGCGCGCGCGCTTTTCGGGAGGCTGGTGGGATATTCCCCTCGCCTCCTGGGTATAAAACCCGTGCTACACCCCTATCGTCTTCTACCTTGAGCCCCAGCTCCTTTCGCCTCGCCGCAGCGCCACCGAGAGGAAGAGATCGGAGGGAAGACGTCTCCGCCGTCGTCAAGTCCCGCCATTCGCACTGCTCAGCACCAATAATCCGGTCTCGGACGTTCGGGAGGGTGCGCCGGTGGTGCTCGGGGAAGAAACCGGGTGATCAAGGCATCGGGTGCACGGGAATTCTTCGCCGTGTTTGAGTCTCCACCGCGGGATCGCGCCATCACGTGGGCGGACTCACCACGAAACCCATTGTGAGTACAAACCGTCTACCCGAATTCACCATCATACTACCTCCATTTTGCACCTGGTGACTCGATCGATCGTGCACCGTAGGCCAACAGGGAGTAACGCGGCTATGGCGCGCCGCCGTGACCTTAGGTTGGGTCGCCGGAATTATCCAGGGGTAGAAGAGAATGACTGCGCCGTTGATCGACTGATCGGCGGTTAAGATTAGATCGTCAGGGAACGATTCGATCGGAATAGCGTGGACCGTCGATCTCGCGATATGTGGCGGCGATTGGGTCTATCGTAACGATTCGGCCAAAGTCGATAGTTACCGTTGATCCTTGATCGGATGGCTGGGAGATCACATAGTCCAGGATCTTTTATGGGCCGTTGGATTTGGATCCGAGGCCTTACGTCGCGTACCGGTTCAGTAGTAAGTCGTGGCCGTCGATCTCGCGATCAGCGGCTCTGGTAGTATACCGGTTGGATTCTTGCGTGCGATCTGATCTGGCGCGTCCGTTTCTAATCGGACGGCTCTGGAACGCCGATACCCTTTCGCGGCTGTCATTTTGCTAAAGAACCCCTGCGCTTATCAGAAAACAACGCGCCATCCACTCATACTGTGCTCTGTGTCTTGTAAAACTTGCACTGTGAACCCTGTGCTTACAAGAAATTGATGCTCAGTCCAGAGGATAATAAAAACCGAGAAATGATTATAGAATTTAGTTTTTAATACAAAAACAATTCTAGAAACTTGTTTATTCCATAGAAAATTCATTTTTGCTCCAAATTAATTCATTCCAGTTGCAATAATCTTGTATTAATATTGTCTATCATCTAATACCACTGTTTTCACATGAAAGTCACATTAAAATTTATAACCTATTTAATCTTATATCAAATACATAAAACCTTAGAAAAGTCATAACTCCTCCGTTTTAACTCCGATTTGATCCGTTCAAATTGCGTTAGTCTCGTACAAATGCGTAGATCATTATTATGCAGTGTATTCTTATGTTTGGTGTAATGTTAATTTTGCCTATACACTGTTTGTTTGTATTGCTACGTTTAGCAGTGAGGACACGTGTCATCTGAAAAGCGAGTTGGTACCTGGAATCTCAAGTCCCAGGCAAGTTGTGCCCTTGATCACTTCTTTTTACCCACTCATGTTCTAATTAATCATAATGATCTGCATAGGTTAATTTTGATGGGACCTAATAGGTTACCCTAGTTTGTCTATCTTTATGCCTTGTTTACCACTAAACTTTCTGGGTAGTACTTGCTAGTGCTATACGTGGATTTGGGCATTGAGATACATATTATTCATACTTTTGTTATCAGTTGTTATTTACTGTTCATGATAAGATCATTATGTTAATTGGAACATGGAGCGACCACCCGGGAAAACAGTGCTACCACAAGGGTTTAATGGGACGCCCTTGGCCGATTAATTAGGAAAGCTAGTGGAAGACTACCTTACCCGAAAGGGGCAAGGGCAGTAGGGGAGTGGTCAGTGTAGGGAGGCCCTCGGGAGGATTTTGCTGCGATGGCGGTCCTGCAAGGGATTCATGCATTGGAGCTTCCTATAAACTGTAGCGGGTTTTCTGAAGCTAGTGGAACTTTGTAAAGGCCTCGTAGTGTTACCCTGCCTCGCCTCCTCGGTAGAGGTGTATGGGATTGGCCGTCTCTTGGCAGATGGGTAACACGACTTGTGGGTAAAGATGCGCAACCTCTGCAGAGTGTAAAACTAGTATACTAGCCGTGCTCACGGTCATGAGCGGCTCGGACCCTCACATGATTAAATTATGGAACTTAAACTCAATTTGTCATATGCATTGCATCGCATGTGAAGGTTGCTACTTTTGTTCTACTACTTAATTGGGTCGGTATTTACTTATACTTAGTAATTGCTAATAAAATTTTAACCAACTTTAAAAGCAATGCTCAGCTCTAACCATCCTCTTTGGTAAGCCTTACACTTCACGTGAGCTCCCACCTTTGGCGAGTTCATGCACATTATTCCCCACAACTTGTTGAGCGATGAACGTATATGAGCTCACTCTTGCTGTCTCACACCCCCCCACAGGTCAAGAACAGGTACCGCAGGATGAAGCGCATGGAGGATGTTGCGATGTGTTCGTGAGAGATCTAGGCCGTCGTCTCCCAGTCAACTTTGGGTTGCTGGACCGTTGTCTCCTTATAATGTAATTATTTATTTATTTTATACAGAACTTCTATTATGTAGTAAAGATGTGACATTCGATCCTGTGCCACTATACATCATATGTGTGAGACTTGGTCCCAGCATACCTGGTGTTTATGTTCGCGCCCGGGTCTTGGTGCCCCTAAAACCCGGGTGTGACAGAAGTGGTATCAAAGGAATGTTGACTGTAGGACGAAACCTAGATAGAACTGGACAACCAATACTTACTTACCTTACTCTGATTCTTTTCTAAACTCATCTTAATCTTTTCTCATCTATTTCCGCTTTACTCTGATTATTCTTATCTTTTCTTTCTAAAAGACACATGTGGATTTTACACTTTGAAATCCTGTGACTGAAGTGACCTTTAGGAATAGGAGACCTAATCCTAGGAACAAAAACAAAACTATTTTTATAAGTGTCTATGTATTTGAATGTTGCTCTTATGAAATTTGTCTGATTTGGATTTTTGATTGAGTGTGATGGGTTGTGGAGTGATGCCCACAATTACATCTGCATATACGTATAGGCATAAATAGAATTCATAAGAAAACTAAGCAACTTAGATTATTCTCCATTAAAATGTATCTATCTCATCTTGACATATTCTATCTTACCTTTGGACATTCACCTCATACAACTAATTACCCTAGTCTTGACATAGAATATCTGGCCCAGCCCTGCCAAAGAAAGTTTTAGTACATAACAAACTATTAGCTTATTCATTCTGCCTACCAAATGATTCCCTTGCAAAACTATCTTACCATATGCTTCTAACTTAGATGGTCAATACCAGGCGGGGTGGTGGAATTGATTTACCTGCTAATCGACACACTCGGTGGATATATTGACAACCCCAACCACAGCCAGCAGAGATGAATCCTCCTAATCCCCCACCAGGCGGAGTTGATCCACTAGTCGCAGCTCAAATGAGAATGATGCAGCAAATGGCGGACACTATGGCAGATATGCGCACCCAAATGCAGCAAGAACGCCAAGAAATGCACCAGGAAAGAGAGGATGCACGTCGGGAAATGCGCCAAGAGCGGGAAGAGATACGCCAGGAGAGAAGGGTACAACAACAGCAGCTGCAACAACAACTTCAACAACAGCAGCAACAACAACAAGTGCCATTGCCTCCACCTCCACCACCAGTTCCACCCCGAGATAAGCATCGGGAATTCATGAGCCACAAACCACCAACCTTCTCCAACTCCGCAGATCCGCTGCAAGCAGATGACTGGTTAAAGTCCATAGAGAAGATGCTCAACATAGCTCAGTGCTCGGATAGAGAGAAAGTACTCTATGCATCAGGTCGTCTTGCTGGTCCCGCTGCGGATTGGTGGGATGCATACTGCGCTGCTCATGCTGCTGTCGATACAATTACCTGGGCAGAATTCTCCACTCAATTCAGAAATTACCATATTCCTGCTGGGCTCATGAAGATTAAGAGAAAGGAGTTTCTATCCCTTAAGCAAGGAAGTATGTCTGTGAGTGAATACAGGGACAAATTCATCCAGTTATCCCGATATGCTCCTAGAGATGTAGAGGATGATGAGCAAAAGCAGGAGCTTTTTCTGGATGGTTTGATTGGACCCTTGCAATATCAACTGGTATCGCACACATTCCCATCTTTCCAAAGGCTACTTGACAAAGCTATTGCTGTAGAAAACAAGAGGAGTATATTTGGAGAGAAAAGAAAGGCTGTCAACCAAGGACAGGCTGGAAGTAGTTCCCGCCCTCGCTATACTACCACTCCCAATACACCAGCTAGTGGCAATTCCGGACAACAAACTCAACAGACACCAACTGCTCCTCCAAAAGCAAGCACTCCAGTGGGACCCGTTGCTCCTAACACAACCGCCATCAGGACATGCTTCAAGTGTGGACAACCGGGACACTACGCCAACTACTGTCCCAACCGAGCTGCCTACACTACACCGGCTCCGATGAAGCAAGGACAAGCCTCGGCAGGAAAGAGTCAGCTCCTATCTATCAACCGGGGATATGCCCATCATGCAGAAGTAGAAGCTGAACCCGGTGAACTTGAAATTCAAGAAGAAGAGCCAGTTGAAGATGAAGTAGTCGGTGAAGAAGTCAACGAGCAACAAGAATAAAGATAAACATAGATATAGATACATATATATATATATATTTTACTATTTGTAAGACCTAAATATTAGTTTAGCTATTAGTTAGTATTATTGCTATTTTAGTGATAATAGTAAGGTCTATTAAACCTATGTTTTGTTAAAGGATTATGCATCATGCCGAGATTTCTTTGTTTGTGCATATGTTCCGAGAACAATATAAGCATACATCCCTTTTATTACTAATCTCGAGGACGAGATTATTTTTAAGGGGGTAGGATTTGTAAAGCCCAAAAAAATTGGTAAGAGAAAAAAAATAATAATAATAATAAATAAGTAAATTTATAAGTGGATGTTTCGAGGATCCCTTGATTTTCTCTACATATTCAATCAATGGCATTAAATTATGTAAATAACAAATAAAATAGATACATAAATGTGCATTCCATGGAGTTTCCTTATAAGTTTACACTTTGTATTCAAATTTGTGAAACAAGCTTAAGCTAGGAAACTAGGATTTAAAAATGGAAATATAAAATAAAAGAGAAGAAAAAGGAAAAGAATATGTGCTATAGGGAAAAATACTAATAATAATATATAAATAAATATATATTCTTATACTGGTATTTTTGTGAACTTGAACTATGTGTAAAACTCACTAACAAATTCAAATTCAAATGGTAGACTTTGAATTGAAGAAAAAATGCAAAATATAAAAGAAAATAAAAAAAGAGAAACTCACCCCTAACCTGGGCCGAAATGTTCACCAGCGGCCCAACTGCTCACTTCACTGCTCGGCCCAGCCTCACGGCCGCGGCCCACTTACCCTCCCCGC
Organism: Zea luxurians; assembly: GCA_029449295.1. Lineage (NCBI taxonomy): Eukaryota > Viridiplantae > Streptophyta > Magnoliopsida > Poales > Poaceae > Zea > Zea luxurians. The sequence continues at coordinate 32,275,900 of JAOPSE010000014.1, forward strand.
GGCGCCGACAGGTGGGCCCGCCTCGTCAGACTCACGCGCGCACGGACCGCACGCTCACGCGCGCCGCTGGCGCTGATGACCGGGCCCCGCTGCTCAGTTCTCCTCACACACGGCGCTGAGTCACTGATCGGTGGGACCCCCGCGTCAGAATCATCTTCACCTGCGCGGACTCGGTAACAAACTCGTGCGGCGCCGTGGTCTCCGCCGGGGTCTCTGCGCGCGCGCTTTTCGGGAGGCTGGTGGGATATTCCCCTCGCCTCCTGGGTATAAAACCCGTGCTACACCCCTATCGTCTTCTACCTTGAGCCCCAGCTCCTTTCGCCTCGCCGCAGCGCCACCGAGAGGAAGAGATCGGAGGGAAGACGTCTCCGCCGTCGTCAAGTCCCGCCATTCGCACTGCTCAGCACCAATAATCCGGTCTCGGACGTTCGGGAGGGTGCGCCGGTGGTGCTCGGGGAAGAAACCGGGTGATCAAGGCATCGGGTGCACGGGAATTCTTCGCCGTGTTTGAGTCTCCACCGCGGGATCGCGCCATCACGTGGGCGGACTCACCACGAAACCCATTGTGAGTACAAACCGTCTACCCGAATTCACCGTCATACTACCTCCATTTTGCACCTGGCGACTCGATCGATCGTGCACCGTAGGCCAACAGGGAGTAACGCGGCTATGGCGCGCCGCCGTGACCTTAGGTTGGGTCGCCGGAATTATCCAGGGGTAGAAGAGAATGACTGCGCCGTTGATCGACTGATCGGCGGTTAAGATTAGATCGTCGGGGAACGATTCGATCGGAATAGCGTGGACCGTCGATCTCGCGATATGTGGCGGCGATTGGGTCTATCGTAACGATTCGGCCAAAGTCGATAGTTACCGTTGATCCTTGATCGGATGGCTGGGAGATCACATAGTCCAGGATCTTTTATGGGCCGTTGGATTTGGATCCGAGGCCTTACGTCGCGTACCGGTTCAGTAGTAAGTCGTGGCCGTCGATCTCGCGATCAGCGGCTCTGGTAGTATACCGGTTGGATTCTTGCGTGCGATCTGATCTGGCGCGTCCGTTTCTAATCGGACGGCTCTGGAACGCCGATACCCTTTCGCGGCTGTCATTTTGCTAAAGAACCCCTGCGCTTATCAGAAAACAACCCGCCATCCACTCATACTGTGCTCTGTGTCTTGTAAAACTTGCACTGTGAACCCTGTGCTTACAAGAAATTGATGCTCAGTCCAGAGGATAATAAAAACCGAGAAATGATTATAGAATTTAGTTTTTAATACAAAAACAATTCTAGAAACTTGTTTATTCCATAGAAAATTCATTTTTGCTCCAAATTAATTCATTCCAGTTGCAATAATCTTGTATTAATATTGTCTATCATCTAATACCACTGTTTTCACATGAAAGTCACATTAAAATTTATAACCTATTTAATCTTATATCAAATACATAAAACCTTAGAAAAGTCATAACTCCTCCGTTTTAACTCCGATTTGATCCGTTCAAATTGCGTTAGTCTCGTACAAATGCGTAGATCATTATTATGCAGTGTATTCTTATGTTTGGTGTAATGTTAATTTTGCCTATACACTGTTTGTTTGTATTGCTACGTTTAGCAGTGAGGACACGTGTCATCTGAAAAGCGAGTTGGTACCTGGAATCTCAAGTCCCAGGCAAGTTGTGCCCTTGATCACTTCTTTTTACCCACTCATGTTCTAATTAATCATAATGATCTGCATAGGTTAATTTTGATGGGACCTAATAGGTTACCCTAGTTTGTCTATCTTTATGCCTTGTTTACCACTAAACTTTCTGGGTAGTACTTGCTAGTGCTATACGTGGATTTGGGCATTGAGATATATATTATTCATACTTTTGTTATCAGTTGTTATTTACTGTTCATGATAAGATCATTATGTTAATTGGAACATGGAGCGACCACCCGGGAAAACAGTGCTACCACAAGGGTTTAATGAGACGCCCTTGGCCGATTAATTAGGAAAGCTAGTGGAAGACTACCTTACCCGAAAGGGGCAAGGGCAGTAGGGGAGTGGTCAGTGTAGGGAGGCCCTCGGGAGGATTTTGCTGCGATGGCGGTCCTGCAAGGGATTCCTGCATTGGAGCTTCCTATAAACTGTAGCGGGTTTTCTGAAGCTAGTGGAACTTTGTAAAGGCCTCGTAGTGTTACCCTGCCTCGCCTCCTCGGTAGAGGTGTATGGGATTGGCCGTCTCTTGGCAGATGGGTAACACGACTTGTGGGTAAAGATGCGCAACCTCTGCAGAGTGTAAAACTAGTATACTAGCCGTGCTCACGGTCATGAGCGGCTCGGACCCTCACATGATTAAATTATGGAACTTAAACTCAATTTGTCATATGCATTGCATCGCATGTGAAGGTTGCTACTTTTGTTCTACTACTTAATTGGGTCGGTATTTACTTATACTTAGTAATTGCTAATAAAATTTTTACCAACTTTAAAAGCAATGCTCAGCTCTAACCATCCTCTTTGGTAAGCCTTACACTTCACGTGAGCTCCCACCTTTGGCGAGTTCATGCACATTATTCCCCACAACTTGTTGAGCGATGAACATATGTGAGCTCACTCTTGCTGTCTCACACCCCCCCACAGGTCAAGAACAGGTACCGCAGGATGAAGCGCATGGAGGATGTTGCGATGTGTTCGTGAGAGATCTAGGCCGTCGTCTCCCAGTCAACTTTGGGTTGCTGGACCGTTGTCTCCTTATAATGTAATTATTTATTTATTTTATACAGAACTTCTATTATGTAGTAAAGATGTGACATTCGATCCTGTGCCACTATACATCATATGTGTGAGACTTGGTCCCAGCATACCTGGTGTTTATGTTCGCGCCCGGGTCTTGGTGCCCCTAAAACCCGGGTGTGACAGCCGCCTCCCGCCACGGCAGCTGGAAGAGGTTCCGCCGCCGACGAGTTTGCCGGCGCCACCCGCGGACCGACCTCCAACTCTACGGCCTTCTGCCCGTCCTTGCCTCTCGAGTTTGGGCACGGGCGGGGGCCTCCTGGCAGCAGCATCCACCTTGAGGTCATCGCTGCTGCTGTTCGGCCCCTCGGGACAAAAGTCGTCGTCGTCGCCATGGCTGGGGCGGGCGACGACAAGCCGTTCGTCGGTCTTCTGTTGCTCCGCAGGCCTCTCCCCCGTCGAGTGGGGTTGTTCGTACCTGCGGAGGTGGAACCGGAGTTCCGTTTGTAATGGCACCTTGAGTGCCGGTGTTTTTGTTCATTGTGGTTGTCGGGGCCTGAACATGTATGTAGTTTCAGCACGGAGCCGTGTATTTTCCTCCTTTCCGAGCACTGAAACTCGCCTGCTGGTTGTCTGAACCGCTTCACCAAGCGTGAGTCGCCCCGTGTACAGGTGACGAGTGAGGTATCCGTATCCCGGAGGTGTAGGAGTTCCTCGGCTCGGTCGGCCTTGTTGTCCGAGGCTTCTCTAACTTAGTTAAAGGAACCCCTCGGCCGCTCTTCGATGAGCCGAGGCCAGGGGTAGCGGCGTCAACATGGGCAGAGGCAGAGTTGGCTTGAAAAGGAAACCTGGTTGGCCAGAGCCTGGCCGGGTCGTCCGTCGGCGGGACTGACGCCGGAATTGACCAGCCGAGGCCTCGGGTCGGGCTGACGTCCTCGGAGGGCAGCTGGCCGAGGCCCCGGGGTGACCGACCGAGCCGCCTGCTTGGGCCGGATTGACGTCCTTGGAAGGTAACTGGCCGAGGCCCCGGGGCGACCGGCCGAGCCGCCTGCTCAGGCCGGATTCCCGGAGAAGACCCTAGCGGCGATGGCCCGGGCGTGGTGATGACGTCGTCCTCCAGAGTGGAGATCCTCGGACCGCGTCGCCGTTCGTGGCTAGGTCGGCCCTTGCCGAAGGTGTCGTCGATGCCAAGGGTGCTGCTGCTCCCTTCAGCCGTCAAGATCCAAGCCTGCAGGATCGGATTGTCTTGTAGCGTGTGTTTCCTGCGGCCGCCGAGGCCTAAACACACCCTCGCCGTGTTGTAAAGCTGCGTCTCTTTTCCTTTTATTTCGAATATCTGGACTTTTTTGTTGGTAACAGAAATGTTTGTGTGAGCAAGAGTTGCTTCTCGCGGAAGGTGATGAGTGAGGTATCTGTATCCCGGAGGCGTAGGAGTACCTCGGCTCGGTCGACCTTGCCGCTTACGCGCACTCTTACCCGTCCATGGGGCTCTGTCACCGACGCAGTCGAGAAGGCTCGGAGGATCGCTTCGGCAGAAGAGCTTTCAGGCGTGAAGACTTGTTCGGTCCGCAGAATCACTTATCCGAACGTGAGTTACTTATCGCAGAAGGTGATGAGTGAGGTATCTGTATCCCAGAGGCGTAGGAGTCCCTCGGCTCGGTCAGCCTTGGCTGCTTACGTGTACTCCGTCATTTTCAGGATCCACTTTCGAAGTAGCCAAAAAGTGCGAAAGACATTCTGGCAGAAAAGATCTTTTTTCGAGGAAAATTTCGACGTAGAGGGGGTTCCCCCCCTTTTAGCCCCCGAGGGAGGGTCGGGCTTTGCCGAGGCGAGGCCGACCCTTCCTTGATGACTAAACTTTGCGTGGGTGCGAGGTATATGATCAACTTGAAAACATCTTAAGGGTAGAAGCGACGTAGCTGTTGGATGTTCCAGGCGTTGTCGTAGACCTCGCCTTGGCTGTTGGCCAGCTTGTATGTTCCGGGCTTCAGAACCTTGGCGATGACGAATGGCCCCTCCCAGGGAGGCGCGAGCTTGTGTCGCCCTCGGGCGTCTTGTCGCAGCCGAAGCACCAGGTCGCCCACCTGGAGGTCTCGGGACCGGACCCCTCGGGTGTGGTAGCGTCGCAGGGACTGCTGGTACCGCGCCAAGTGTAGCAAGGCCTGGTCCCGAGCCTCCTCCAGCTGGTCCAGCGAGTTTTCTCGGCTGACCTGGTTGCTTTGGTTGGTGTAGGCCCTCGTCTTCGGGGAGCCGTATTCTAAGTCTGTGGGCAAGATGGCTTCGGCCCCATAGACTAGAAAGAACGGCGTGAAGCCCGTGGCTCGGCTCGGCGTTGTCCTCAGACTCCAGACCACCGAGGGGAGTTCCTTCATCCATCGCTTGCCGAACTTGTTGAGGTCGTTGTAGATCCGAGGCTTAAGCCCTTGTAGAATCATGCCGTTGGCACGCTCCACCTGCCCATTCATCATGGGATGAGCCACGGCGGCCCAGTCCACCCGGATGTGGTGATCCTCGCAGAAGTCCAGGAACTTTCTGCCGGTGAACTGGGTGCCGTTGTCGGTAATGATGGAGTTCGGGACCCCGAAGCGATGGATGATGTTGGTGAAGAACGCCACCGTCTGCTCGGACCTGATGCTGTTCAGGGGTTGGACCTCGATCCACTTGGAGAATTTGTCGATGGCGACCAGCAGGTGCGTGTAGCCCCCGGGTGCCTTCTGCAAGGGGCCGACGAGGTCCAGTCCCCACACCGCAAAAGGCCAGGTGATGGGTATCGTCTGAAGAGCCTGAGCGGGCAGATGGGTCTGCCTCGTGTAGAATTGGCACCCTTCGCAGGTGCGGACGATTCTGGTAGCGTCGGCCACCGCCGTCGGCCAGTAGAAGCCTTGCCGGAAAGCATTCCCGACAAGGGCTCGAGGCGCTGCGTGATGGCCGCAAGCCCCCGAGTGTATCTCTCGCAGGAGTTCCTGACCTTCGGCGATGGAGATGCATCGCTGGAGGATGCCTGAGGGGCTGCGGTGGTAGAGCTCCTTCTCATCTCCCAGCAAGACGAACGACTTGGCGCGCCGCGCCACCCGCTGAGCCTCGGCTCGGTCGAGGGGCAGCTCTCCTCGGTAGAGATATTGCAGGTACGGGGTCTGCAAGTTTTGATTAGGCGCGACCCCGCTTTGCTCCTCCTCGACGAGCAGTGCCTCACCCTCGGGGGCCGAGGGTACCTCGGACTGAACCGAGGGCGCCTCGGGTCGAGCTGAGGGTGCCTCGGACTGAGCCGAGGGCGCCTCGGGTTGAGCCGTGGGCGTCTCGGACTGGGCCGAGGGTACCTCGGGCTCGGACGTGTCGTCGATCTTGACGGAAGGTTGATGCAGGTCTCGGGAGAAGATGTCCGGGGGAACCGTCATTCGCCCTGAGGCTATTTTAGCCAGCTCGTCCGCAGTCTCATTGTAGCGCCGAGCGATGTGGTTGAGCTCGAGCCCGTAGAACTTGTCTTCCAGGCGCCGAACCTCATCGCAGTAGGCCTCCATCTTCGGGTCGCGGCAATGGGAGTTCTTCATGACTTGGTCGATGACGAGCCACGAGTCACCACGAGCATCGAGGCATCGGACCCCTAGCTCGATGGCGATCCACAACCCGTTGACTAGGGCCTCATATTCGGCCACATTGTTGGACGCCGGGAAGTGGAGGCGTAGCACGTAGCGTAGATGCTTTCCGAGGGGTGAGATGAAGAGTAGGCCTGCGCCGGCTTCTGTCTTCATCAGCGACCCGTCGAAGAACATGGTCCAGAGCTCCGGTTGGATCGGAGCCGTCGGTAGCTGGTTGTCGACCCATTCAGCCACGAAGTCCGCCAAGACCTGGGACTTAATGGCTTTCCGAGGAGCGAACGAGATTGTCTCGCCCATGATCTCCACCGCCCACTTTGCAATCCTACTCGAGGCCTCTCGGCACTGGATGATCTCCCCCAGGGGGAAGGATGACACCACAGTTACCGGATGAGACTCGAAGTAGTGTCGTAGCTTCCGTTGCGTTAGGATCACCGCGTACAGCAGCTTCTGGACTTGTGGGTAGCGGATCCTGGTTTCGGACAGTACCTCGCTGATGAAGTAGACTGGCCTCTGAACGGGCAGTGCATGCCCCTCTTCTTGCCTCTCGACCACAATCGCGGTGCTAACCACCTGGGTGGTCGCGGCGACGTAGACCAGGAGGGCTTCTCCGGCAGCTGGGGGCACCAAGATAGGTGCCTTTGTGAGGAGCGCCTTTAGGTTCCCGAGGGCTTCCTCGGCCTCAGGGGTCCAAGTGAAGCACTCGGCCTTCCTTAAGAGGCGATACAGAGGTAGACCTCTTTCGCCGAGGCGTGAGATGAAACGGCTCAGAGCCGCGAGGCATCCCATGACCCTCTGTACGCCTTTCAAGTCCTTGATGGGCCCCATGCTGGTAATGGCTGCGATTTTTTCCGTGTTGGCTTCGATGCCCCGCTCGGAGACGATGAACCCCAAGAGCATGCCTCGAGGCACCCCGAAGACACACTTTTCGGGATTGAGCTTGACGCCTTTTGCCTGGAGACATCGGAATGTCGTTTCAAGGTCGGAAAGGAGGTCGGAGGCTTTCCTCGTCTTGACCACGATGTCATCGACGTAGGCCTCGACCGTGCGGCCAATGTGTTCGCCGAACACATGGTTCATGCACCGCTGGTACGTCGCGCCCGCATTCCTCAAACCGAACGGCATGGTGACATAGCAGTACATGCCGAAGGGTGTGATGAAAGAAGTCGCGAGCTGGTCGGACTCTTTCATCTTGATTTGATGATACCCCGAGTAGGCATCGAGGAAAGACAGGGTTTCGCACCCAGCAGTGGAATCCACGATCTGATCGATGCGAGGCAGAGGGTAGGGAACCTTCGGACATGCTTTATTGAGACCAGTGTAGTCTACACACATCCGCCATTTCCCCCCTTTCTTTCTCACAAGCACAGGGTTGGCAAGCCATTCGGGATGGAATACCTCTTTGATGAACCCTGCCGCCATTAGCTTGTGAATCTCCTCGCCTATAGCTCTGCGCTTCTCCTCGTCGAATCGGCGCAGCGGCTGCTTGACGGGTCGGGCTCCGGCTCGGATGTCCAGCGAGTGCTCAGCGACATCCCTCGGTACGCCGGGCATGTCCGAGGGACTCCACGCGAAGACGTCGGCGTTCGCGCGGGGAAAGTCGACGAGCACTGCTTCCTATTTGGGATCGAACCCAGAGCCGATCCGGATCTGCTTGGAGGTGTCGCCGCTGGGGTCGAGGGGGACGGACTTAACCGTCTCCGCTGGCTCGAAGTTGTCGGCGTGACGCTTCACGTCTGGCACCTCCTTAGAGAGGCTCTCCAGGTCGGCGATGAGGGCCTCGGACTCGGCGAGGGCCTCGGCGTACTCCACGCACTCCACGTCGCATTCGAACGCGTGTTTGTACGTAGGGCCGACGGTGATGACCCCGTTGGGGCCCGGCATCTTGAGCTTCAGGTAGATGTAGTTGGGGACGGCCATGAACTTCGCGTAGCATGGCCTCCCCAGTACCGCGTGGTAGGTCCCTCGGAACCCGACCACCTCGAACGTCAGGGTCTCCCTTCGGAAGTTGGAGGGTGTTCCGAAGCAGACGGGAAGGTCGAGCTGTCCGAGGGGTTGGACGCGCTTCCTGGGGATGATCCCATGGAAGGGCGCAACGCCTGCCCGGACAGAGGACAGATCAACACGCAGGAGCCCGAGGGTCTCGGCGTAGATGATGTTGAGGCTGCTGCCTCCGCCCATGAGGACCTTGGTGAGCCTGACGTCGCCGATGATGGGGTCGACGACGAGCGGGTATTTCCCCGGGCTCGGCACATGGTCGGGGTGATCGTCTCGGTCGAAGGTGATGGGCTTGTCGGACCAGTCTAGATAGACTGGCTCCGCCACCTTGACCGAGCAGACCTCCCGGCGCTCTCGCTTGCGGTGCCGAGCCGAGGCGTTCGCCGCTTGCCCACCATAGATCATGAAGCAGTCGTGGACCTCGGGGAACTCTCCTGCCTGGTGATCTTCCTTCTTGTCGTCGTCGCGGGCCTTGCCACCCTCCGCGGGTGGCCCGGCTCTGTGAAGTGGCGCCGAAGCATGACGCACTCCTCAAGGGTGTGCTTGACCGGTCCCTGGTGATAGGGGCACGGCTCCTTGAGCATCTTGTCGAAGAGGTTGGCACCTCCGGGGGGCTTCCGAGGGTTCTTGTACTCGGCGGTGGCGACAAGGTCCGCGTCGGCGGCGTCGCGTTTTGCTTGCGACTTCTTCTTGCCCTTCTTCTTGGCGCCGCGCTGAGTTGACGCCTCGGGAGTACCTTCCGATGGGCGGCCCTGGGGCTGCTTGTCCTTTCGGAAGATAGCCTCAACCGCCTCCTGGCAGGAGGCGAACTTGGTGGCGATGTCCATCAGCTCGCTCGCCCTGGTTGGGGTCTTGTGGCCCAGCTTGCTCACCAGGTCGCGGCAGGTGGTGCCAGCGAGGAACGCGCCGATGACATCCAAGTCGGTGATGTTGGGCAGCTCGATGTGCTGCTTCGAGAATCGCCGGATGTAGTCTCGGAGAGACTCTCCCGGCTGCTGTCGGCAGCTTTGGAGGTCCCAGGAATTCCTGGGGCGCACATACGTGCCCTGGAAATTGCCGGCGAAAGCTTGGACTAGGTCGTCCCAGTTGGAGATCTGCCCCGGAGGCAGGTGCTCCAACCAGGCGCGAGCGGAGTCGGAGAGGAACAGGGGGAGGTTGCGGATGATGAGGTTGTCATCGTCCGTTCCACCTAGCTGGCAGGCAAGACGGTAGTCTGCGAGCCACAGTTCCGGTCTCGTCTCCCCCGAATACTTCGTGATAGTAGCCGGGGGTCGGAACCGGGTCGGGAATGGCGCCCGTCGGATGGCTCGGCTGAAGGCTTGCGGACCTCGTGGTTCGGGCGAGGGACTCCGATCCTCCCCGCTGTCGTAGCGTCCCCCACGCCTAGGGTGGTAGCCTCGGTGCACCCTCTCGTTGAGGTGGGCCCGTCGGTCGCGGTGGTGGTGCTCGTTGCCGAGGCGACCCGGGGCCGCAGGCGCAGTGTTGCGCGTGCGCCCGGTGTAGACCGAGGCTTCCTGCATGAATCGGGAAGTCGCGGCATGAGGTTCCGAGGGGTACCCCTTCCTTCGGGAGGCAGAGCTCTCGGCCCATCGGACCGCGGCGCCTTCCAGGAGATTCTTGAGTTCTCCTTGGATTCGCCGCCCCTCGGTGGTTGATGGCTCTGGCATCGCGCGAAGAAGCATTGCTGCTGCCGCCAGGTTCTGGCCGACCCCACTGGATGCGGGTGGCGGCCTGAGCCTGACGTCGTCGGCGATGCGGTGCTGGAAGCCCTGGGGTAGATGACGTATTTCTCCGGCCGGAGGTTGGCCCACCCATGCCTGCCCGACGTCCCGACGGATCGGCTCCAGCGCTCTTGCTCCCTCGTCGAGCCTGGCCTGCACCCCGCGGATTTGCTCGAGCTGTGGGTCATGACCCCCCGCCTGAACGGGGACCACAGCTAGCTCCCGTGGGATGTCAACGCGAGGCACCGGCCTAGGGAGGTCACCGTCCTCTGGCATGCCGAGATGGCTGCCTTCGGGGGGACCCCCTAGATCGACGTGGAAGCATTCGCGACTTGGGCCGCGATCCTCGTCGCCGAGGCTTCGGCCACCGTCGGAACAGTCGGAAAGGCAGTAGTCGCATGCGGTCATGAAGTCCCGCATGGCACTGGGGTTACCAAGTCCAGAGAAATCCCAACAGATGCTGGGTTCGTCGTCTTCCTCGGACCCAGAGGGCCCGTAGGTCGAGACGTCCGTCAGCCGGTCCCAAGGTGACCGCACATGAAACCCCAGAGGGTCTGGATTTGCCTCTACGAGAGCGCCCGCCAAAGCGAAGTTGCTAGACGGGTTGAGGCTGAACCCAAAAGACGCGGGATGGGAATCGATCGGTACCTTTTGGTCGACGGGCGGCGATAAGGTCGCGTCGGGGACTGACTGCGCCGTCGTCTCAGGTACGAGGGTGACATCCAGCAAGCTTTTCGCGAGCGTGCTGGCGTCGTCCGCTTGCTCGGGATTGGCGTGTCGCGGGGAGACGACGCTCGCCTTCGTCTCAAACGCGAGGTCGACGCCTGGTGCGCCCCCCGTTGGGGTGCCGGGACCGTCGACTCACTCGACAGTCGACGAGGCGCTGTCTCCTGCTTGGCCTTGGTTGCCCCGCCTCCTCCTCCGTCGACGGGGGAGAGGGCGGGGTGAGCTCGAAGGTTGCTCTTCCACCATGCGGGGAAGACGTCGCCGATTCCGCCGCCGGCAGGCGGGTTGTCGGCCGCCACTGTTGTTGTCGCACAGCGGTGGAAGGAGTATCATGTCATAGCTGCCGTCGAGGGACATGAACTCAAGACTCCCGAAATGGAGCACCGTCCCGGGTTGGAGAGGTTGCTGGAGACTGCCCATCTAGAGCTTGACGAGAAGCTGTTCGTCAACACGCAGCGTGCCCCTACCTGGCGCGCCAACTGTCGGCGTTCTGAGACCGGGGGGTCCCTGGGCCGACAACTGAATGTCGCCGCGTGCCCCAGCCTAGATGGGTCGAGCGCGAAGGGGGGAGAGCGAGGCGGCCGGAGACCGGCGTGACAGAGGTGGGAATCCCGCGGCCTTCGTGTTCGTCTCGCGCCCAGGTCAGGTGCGCTTGCAGTAGGGGGTTACAAGCGTCCACGCGGGAGAGGGAGCGAGCGGCTCCAGGCGAGCGCCTGTTCTCGTCCTCGTCCCCGCGCGGCCAACCCTCTCTAAGAGGGCCCTGGTCCTCCCTTTTATAGAAGTAAGGAGAGGATCCAGGTGTACAATGGGGGGTGTAGCAGGGTGCTACGTGTCTAGCGGAGGTGAGCTAGCGCCCTAGGTACATGCCGTTGTGGCAGCCGGAGAGATCTTGGCACCCAGCTGGTGTGATGTCGTGGCCGTCGAAGGAGCGATGGAGCTTGGCGGAGGGACAGCTGTCGGAGCGGTTGAGCCCTTGCTGACGTCCTCTTGCTTCCGTAAGGGGGCGGAGAGCCGCCGTCGTCACAGAGCATGCGGGGCGCCATCATTGCCTATCTGGCGGCGCGAGCCAGATGGGACGCCGGTCTTGTTCCCTGCGGCCCGAGTCAGCTCGGGGTAGGGTGATGATGGCGCCTCCTGTCGACGTGGCTGATCTACGCCCTAGGTTGGGCGATGTGGAAGCTCCTCCGAAGCCGAGGTTGAGTCCGAGCCCCCGGGTCGGGCGAGGTGGAGATCGTCGTCTTCTGGGGCCGAGCCCAAGTCCGAGCCCTAGGTCGGGCGAGGCGGAGATCGTCGTCTTCTGGGACTTAGCCCGAGTCCGAGCCCTGGGTCGGGCGGAGCGGAGATCGTCGTCTTCTGGGACTTAGCCCGAGTCCGAGCCCTGGGTCGGGCGGAGCGGCGTTCGCCGTCTTTTGGGACTTAGCCCGAGTCTGAGCCCTGGGTCGGGCGGAGTTCGCCGTCTTCCGGGACTTAGCCCGAGTCTGAGCCCTAGGTCGGGCGGAGTTCGCCGTCTTCCGAGACTTAGCCCGAGTCCGAGCCCTGGTTCGGGCGGAGCGGAGTTCGCCGTCTTCCGGGACTTAGCCCGAGCCCGAGCCCTGGGTCGGGCGAAGCGGAGCTTCCTATGGTGCCTCCGGCAGGGCCTGACCGCTTGTCAGTCTTACTCTGTCCAGTGGCACTGTAGTCGGTGTGGCGTAGGCGACGCTGTCCTTTCGTCAGGCCGGTCAGTGGAGCGGCGAAGTGACGGCGGTCACTTCGGCTCTGCCGGCGGGGGGTGCGTGTCAGGATAAGGGTGTCAGGCCACCTTTGCATTAAATGCTCCTGCGACTTGGTCGGTCGGTGCGGCGATTTGGTCAGAGTTGCTTCTTAGCGAAGGCAGGGCCTCGGGCAAGCCAGGAATATGTTCGCCGCTAAAAGGGGGGCCTCGGGCGAGACGGAAATCCTCCGGGGTCGGCTTCCCTTGTCCGAGGCTAGGCTCGGGTGAGGCGTGATTGTGTCCCTCGAATGGACTGATCCCTGACTTAATCGCACCCATCAGGCCTTTGCAGCTTCATGCTGATGGGGGTTACCAGCTGAGAATTAGGAGCCTTGAGGGTACCCCTAATTATGGTCCCCGACAGCATATATAATGGTTATGCATAAAACCGGGGCTTGCCTTTAATTTAACATTTAGATTGTGTTTGCTGGGGTGGCACTCGCTTGGCGAGCGTCTACTGGATAAGTCCATTCTTCAGGTCGTCCACCAACGGCATCTTGTGGTTGACACCACACCACTTGCATGAGCGTCATCTCTCGGTCCTAAATAAGATGCAAGATGCATATGTATGAATATAACGACAGTAGCACAAAAGTAGCACAAGATATACAGGGACACAATGGCGAACTAAACAATAAAATGGAAGACACTGTAACAACCACATGTTCGCTTTGGTTATCTACACATTATCGACGTTCAACATTAACACCATTAAAAGACGACAAATATTTTATGTATATTTACGTAACACAACTACGACATCACAAGTACGAGCGTTTATTTAATTTTCTACGGCTTTTCATTAGTTCTTCTATTTATCACACAAAAGCATCCTAACACAAGTTTAACAGAGGGCATATGTATCAATGTCCATGGAATTCCTATATCACAATCAACTAGAGAAGAAACATATAAAACATGACATACATGTAATCTCTAGCTTAACCATGGCAAGTCTACATTACTTAAGAGCAAACCAAACATTTTTAGCGACAAGGGTGAACTAAACAATCAAAAGCGCACTAGCAGAATTTTTGGACAGCAATACAACAGTCACTTGTTTCAGTCATAACTCACAAGATATTTAACCAAAAATAGTAAACTAGGACTTTCTAGAAAGCTTGAAAAGTGCTTTACAACTTTGGTATTATCATCTCAACATGATTCAACAGTTAGCAAGGTCAAACAGTGCTAACACAATAGCTCTGTCCGGATTTGGACAGATTCAGACTTGCAGCTTCAAAAATTCATAACTAAAGATTCAGACATCCAAACAAATTGATCCTAGACTTTCTGGAAAGGTAATAAGATTGTCTACATATTATTTATAAACATCTCAAGGTGATTCAATATTTAACTAAGGATAACATCACTAAAAGACTTTGCTGTTCAGAACTGGACAGATTCAGTCTTCATATTTGAAACATTCATAACCACTACCGGAATTCGCGCCTTTGCCGAGTGCCGGTGGCTTTGCCGAGTGCTTTTTATCGGGCACTCGGCAAAGCAGGCTTTGCCGAGTGCCGCACTCGGCAACGTCCTGCGCTCGGTAAAGAGCTAGTTTACCGAGGGTAGGACACTCGGCACAGCCCAGCACTCGGCAAAGACTTCTTTGCCGAGGGTCAAGCACTCGGCAAACATGGCTCTCGGCAAAGGGCCGTTAGCGGCCGTCTACAACTGACGGCCGTCAGTCTTTGCCGAGTGTCAAATATCTGGCACTCGGCAAACATAGTTTTTGCCGAGTGTCCTCTGTAGACACTCGGCAAAGCATATTTTTATTTTTTTTATTTTGGTCACCAAAATTTTTGTGGTATGTTTCTACACTATGTAGACCTACATGTACCATTTTGGGACAATTATAACAGTTTTTTCTATAGCTAGTACATTTAGTTTGTTTATTTGAATTTCTTCGGAAAATTCAGATTTGAACCGCAGGTCACTCGAAACTTGGAAAACCGTGAATGCAAAAATGATATCCATGCTACATAGCACAAGTTACGACCGATTTCAGGAGCGAACCGGAAACTTCGAGCACCATGCTCACTCAATATGACCGTAAACTTGCCATCCAGGTGTTTAAAAATTGTATAAAACAAAAACAAAGTCAGAAAATCATGAACCCTGTCCACGTGTCATGATATCATATGTAGAGGCTGTGATAAAAATTTGAAAAAGTTTCGAGAAAGCTGTAACGCACTATGTGTACAAATCTAAGAGATCCACATTGAAACTCCATGATTTCATGTGTGGTTCTCTTAGGTTTCTACACATAGTGTCTCACAACTTTTTCCAAACATTCTAAATTTTTTATCACAGACTCTACATATGATATCATGACAGGTGGACAAGTTTCATGATTTTCTAAGTTTGTTTGTGTTTTATAAATTTTTTAAACAGCTGTATGGCAAGTTCACGGCCATGTTGAGTGAGCATGGTTCTCGAAGTTTCCGGTCCGCTCCTGAAATCGGTCGTAACTTGTGCTATGTAGCATGGATATTATTTTTGCATGCACGGTTTTCCAAGTTTCAAGTGACCTGCAGTTCAAATCTGAAATTTCCGAAGAAATTCAAATAAACAAACTAAATGTACTAGCTATAGAAAACACTGTTATAATTGTCCCAAAATAGTACATGTAGGTCTATATAGTGTAGGAACATACCACAAAAATTTTGGTTGGCAAAATAAAAAAAATAAAAATGTACTTTGCCGAGTGTCCAAAGAAGACACTCGGCAAAGACTTCTTTGCCGAGTGCCCCCAGGGTGGCACTCGGCAAAGATGTGTAAGTTAATCTTTGCCGAGTGTCAGATGATAGACACTCGGCAAAGGATCCTTTGCCGAGTGCCACCGATCTGGCACTCGGCAAAGCTTATTTTAAAAAAATAAAAATGTACTTTGCCGAGTGTCCACCGATCTGGCACTCGGCAAAGACTTCTTTGCCGAGTGCCACCGATCTGGCACTCGGCAAAGTTTATTTTAAAATTAAAAAAAACTTTGCCGAGTGCCAGATCACGGGCACTCGGCAAAGAAGGCGAATATACTCGCCCGCGGCTTTCTTCCTCCTCCTTTCTCTGCTCTCGCTGTCTCCTCTTTAATTCTCTACCGCCGCCTCCCTGCGCGCCCGCCGCCGCTCCGCGCCATCGCCGGCTCGCCGCCCGCCGTGCCGTCGCCGGCCGCGTCCGCCCACGCCAGCGCCCGCCGCGGCCGCCGCCCGCCGTGCCCGCCGCGGCCGCCCTCGCCAGCGCCCGCGCCCGCGCCCGCCACGGCCTCCCTCGCCAGCGCCCGCGCCCTCGCCGGCGCCCGCCCGTCCGCCCACGCCCTAGTGAGTGTATTAACCGCTTGATTTAGTGTTGTCAAATTTGTAGAAGAATTTTTTTGGCTATTCACACCTACATGCTATTTGGTATGACATGTCACATCTACATGCGCTAGGGCCCATGCCATTTAGTATGATCTAGTTGATAGTAAGTGTATCCTTTTGTATTTGATAATACTTCATGGTACACATTGTTTGTGCATGTTTGGCTATAGGATTGATGCACATACTGAATAGTGGCGTCGAGTACCCTGTAGCCTAAGTCATGGCAACAACATGCTTGTTAGTCCTAAAATGCTAAATCTTACACATTTCATGTGTTGTATCTAAGAATTATCTGATAAGCTAATGTTATGGACTTGTCATTAGGTCTTTGAGATGTGGGGCCTCAAACTCGGGGTCGCATTGCCCTTGGTGGGTCCCATCACATCCTTTTGTCTCAATATAAGATTACACTTAGACTTGTTAATTAAGCTCCTTATTCCTACAAGTGCTTTTCAGGCCCTGAATAGTTAGAGGCTTAGATGATCTTATAATGTTAGGCCAAGGACTTTAAGGACCTCGAGGCTAGCAAAGAGCCCCTAACGTCTAAGTGTCACCGAGTGCTCTTGGGGGCATTGCCCTAAGAACTTGTACTCTTCGCAGCGCTCTATGTCCCAAGAGGCCATGGGGACTTAGACTCATGATCATCTTAGGAAACTTAAGGGTCCTAGGGGCTTGAGCTGCTCATAAATATCCTAGGGGGAAAGGGGCCTCAAGGACTTTGATTATCTAAGCCTAGGACATCTAGGGCACTATGGACACTAGTTCTTATAGCAAAATAGGGCTCACTGGATGTCAGGTCTCTTCATCTAGGGCACTATGGACACTAGTTCTTATAGCAAAATAGGGCTCACTGGATGTCAGGTCTCTTAATGGTTCTTTGAGACTTAGTGGTGTGGCATTTCCTTTGGGTGCCTCAATATCGAGTTACCCAGTATAAAGTCTCTTCCCTGGTTGGGGCCAAGAGAGGTCCGCTGAGCATGGTGCCCATGCCCAGTTTGCAAGGAAGCTCTTAGGTTCATTTGGTTGAAGAAGGGTGGCAAATATTCGTCATTCGATAAACATCGACAATTTCTCCCTCCTGACCATGCATTCCGACTAGACATCAAGAACTTTACGAAAGGTGTCATGGTGACAGACCGCCCACCTGCAATGATGACTGGTGCCGAAGTTCGCGAACAGATAGATGGTCTCGTGGCCAACCCAGAAGGTGGTTTTGTGGGATATGGTGAGCAACATATGTGGACACATAAGTCGGGCTTGACTTGGCTCCCCTATTATGATGACCTGCTCCTTCCACACAACATTGACGTGATGCACACTAAAAAGAATGTCGCCGAGGCACTTTGGGCAACAATTATGGAGATTCCTGATAAGTCAAAGGATAACGTAAAGGCAAGAGTGGATCTGGCAGAGTTATGTGATAGACCAAACCAAGAGATGAAGCCGCCTAGTGGTGGTAAGACATGGAGAAGGCCTAAGGCCGATTTCGTCCTGAGCAGGGCCCAGAGGAAGGAAGTACTACAGTGGATCAAGATGTTAATGTTCCCTGATGGGTATGCAGCTAACCTTAGTAGGGGGGTGAACTTATCTACTCTGCGAGTCTTAGGGATGAAGAGTCATGACTTCCACATATGGATTGAACGAATTCTTCCGGCGATGGTTCGAGGCTATGTCCCTGAGCATGTCTGGCTAGCTCTTGCAGAGTTGAGCTATTTCTTCCGCCAGCTTTGTGCAAAAGAGTTAGCTCGGACCATGATTGCAGACTTGGAAAGGATGACACCCGTGTTACTGTGTAAGCTGGAGAAGATCTTTCCACCCGGCTTCTTCAATCCGATGCAGCATTTGATTATTCATCTCCCGTATGAGGCATGAATGGGGGGGCCCGTGCAGGGACGTTGGTGCTATCCAATCGAGAGATGTCTAAAGAGTATCCGAAAGAAATGTAGAAATAAATGCAAAATCGAGGCTTCCATTGCAGAGGCATACATACTGGAGGAGGTGTCAAACTTCACAACAACTTACTATGGTGACAAACTGCCGAGCGTGCATAATCCACCCCCTCGTTACAATGATGGCGGCAATGAATCGAACCTCAACATTTTTCGAGGGCAACTCGGAAGCGCGAGTGGTTCGACCACCAAGACCCTGAGACATGAAGAGTGGCGCCATATCATGCTATATGTATTGACCAACCTTGAAGAGGTGACGCCATACATGGAGCAATTTCTTCATGAATTCTGGCGCCGATCAAGGGACCCAACTCCACAGGAATATGATACCCTTCTTAGAAGGGTGCGGGAAATGGATTGCCCGATTTCATTTCCTGGTTTAAACATAAGGTACGTGCTTAGTTTGTTATTCCAAGTTGCTCTTACGTGCGAATAATATAACAATCTAGCGTGTTTGAACTTGCAGGGCCAAAGAGAGCCGTCTATGAGTGCCGAGTTGAGACAAGTAGCCAATGGCTTTGCCTATAGGGTCAGGAAATTTTCTGGGTATGACGTCAATGGATACCGTTTTCGCACAACAAGCTACGACCAAAGTCGGCCCAATCGAAAAACCACATGTTCTAGAGTCTTTACGCCCGGGCTTGACGAGGTCGAGTATTATGGAAGAATTGAAGAAATATATGAACTCAATTTTTATGGTTCCAAACCTCTTACTCCAGTGATATTCAAATGTCATTGGTTTGACCCTGAAGTTACGAGACGGACACATTCTAATCTTGGGATAGTCGAAATTCGACAGGATTCCACCTTAACAGGAGACGATGTCTATATTGTGGCCCAACAGGCCACACAAGTGTATTATCTTCCATATGTGTGCCAAACGAAACAACATCTTAAGGGTTGGGATGTTGTGTATAAGGTATCACCGCACGCTAAATTACCTGTTCCAAACGATGAAGATTATAACTTAGACCCGAACACATATGACGGAGAGTTCTTCCAAGAAGATGGGCTCGAAGGGCAATTTGAGATAGACTTAACCGAAGTGATCGAAATGGAAGTAGATATTGAAATGGTTGTTGATGACGAGGATGATGAGGTGCAAAATGAGAATGACTTAGAAATACTTGAAGGCAATGCCAATGACGAAATTGTGCCTTCAGATGATGTTGACTATGAAATGGTTGATAGTGATGATGACACTTATGATCCGGCTAACCCGGACACATATGAAGATTATTTTTAATCGATGTAATGCTATATTTCATTTATTTTGCATATGTTTCTAAATACATATTTTTTTATCTGTGCTTAATTGTTTACTCTTAATTACAGGTTGTTGGACAAAGATGGTGGGCGGTGGGACGAGGACGAGGAGGGGGAGGGGGAGGGGGAGGAGGAGCACCCGTAGGACGGAGGAGGAGGCGCAGCAGGACGACGCCGTACAACAGCAGGTGGAGCAACAAGCCGCTGTCGATGCGGCACAGCAGGACGACGACGATGCGGCGTAGCAGGACGACGACGACGACGCCGCTCAGCAGGACGTCTCAGGTTCTGGCTCCTCAGGTTCGAGGAGTATCTACCTGCGAGGTCCCGTGAGCCTACCTAAGCGACCCATACTTCGTGACAGACGTCCGCTGATACGACCCGATGGAGAGAGGTAGGTAACTTTAGATGTTGTTGCTGCTTTTTCATATTATATGTTCAAATTAATAATAGAAACTAATACTTCATCTTAATCACTTCGACAGGTCTTGGATGGTTTTGGAGACTGCAGGGGGTCACGGCCGCAACCCCAATGGCATCCTCGGCCTTCTATGTCGGAAACACTTCCCTGGACTTGTCGAGTACGCCGGAGTGACGAGCCCAGCATACACCTTCGACCACTACGCCGTCGCCCCCGATGCAGTAGATCGGGACGACAGACAATTCAACAACAAGGCGGAGCGGGTCAAGCAAGAGCTGTGGGTAAGTCTTCCTCGCACTATATTGTTTAATAAGTCGCATTTGTTGCATATTCTTGAAATAATGTATGGATACATCTTCTTTGTATGTAGGATTTCTTCAGGTGCGATGCTGGATACGAGGCTAGGGCGGATGTGGTGTCTACGACGTGCTGTAAGAAGCTCGTCGTGGACATGCACTACGAGGCGCGCATCCAGGCCATCGTCACTTACCACGGCTCCGTCCTTGGGGAGAAGGTGAACAAGAAGGACGCCCGAACCATGTCATTGACTGCGGACCAGTACTTGCAGGTAAATACAAAACTTTATTATTGGTACTAAATATGCTTATTCTTATCTTCTGATATGCGGTGTACTTATATTTTTTTAGATGATTCCTCATTGGTGCGCCGCGCATCCTGAGTGCTGGGAGAAGATGGTGCAGAGGTGGTGCTCGGCTGAGTGGGACGAGGCGCACAACGCTAGCCGGGAACAGCGTTTGCTGATGCAAGGTCCCTCCCACCATCAAGGCAGCCGCAGCCTGGGCAAATACGCGGAAGCATGGGTACGCACTCTTTTTTATTTAGGTATATAACTTTCGATTAGACATGATTTCTAACCATATCGTTGGTTTTCTCGCAGTCGGCGGCACATGGTGGCGCGCCTTGCTCCACGTTCTCGGCATATGCCATGGCCCACAAGGGGAAGGCGACGTCCGACGTCACCTACAACCCGGATGACGGGCCCGAGGCGTACACCAACCCCGCCATCCACAGCCGACTCAGTGAGTACACCGCCATGGCCAAGGAGGTCCATGGGCCAGATTACGATCCGAGGACCGAGGACATCGACGGAGATGTCCTCATGAGGGTCGGAGGAGGCAAGAGGCATGGGCGGTACTGGATTGCCGACGGGGCAATCGACTCGTCCTCCACTCCCACTCTCTCTCAGGTGCGAGCAAGGAGCACGAGCGCGAGCCCAGCCATACGACCTCGGCAGGACACCTCACAGCATCGTATCCAGCAACTCTAGGTTATTCCTTATCTATTCATCGTTCATTGATTTTTTATATATCTTCTCTTTGCATTATCGTAACATTAGGGCGAAATATTACAGACTCAGCTAGATGATGAGAGGAGGCAACGTGAGGAGCTGGAGAAGAGGATGGCGGAGATGTTCGCGTACATGCAGAGCCTTGGCGCCGCACAGGGTCATGCTCCACCACCTCCGTTGTTCCCTGCAGTTGACCCTACAGAGTTCACTACTCCTGTGAGTATCAAAATTTTAGTACTGCATGATATTTATTCATATGTTCTCACACATACAATCTCTTCTCTGTGCAGGGTCAATCGGCGGCGTCGAACAACCCTCATGCTTCGTCCAGCCCTTCGCCGAACCAGTCCAGATGCCCACCTCGTTGATGATCTATTTTGTGATGATCCAGACTTACCTTTATGAGTGTTGGTGATGTTAGTTAAACTTTATCTTGTGAGATACTTGGTGATGTTAGTGATGACGCAGACTTATATCTGTTTTGTGATGATCCTTACTTATATTTGTGAGACTTTAGTGAGACTTTGTGATATATATGGTGTTGATGATTAATGTGTTCATTCTATGATGTGATTGATATATAATGTGATGTGAATCATATATATCTTTTGTTTGTTTGGATGGAACAACAAAAGCAAATAAAAAATGGACATTCTGGTCACTTTGCCGAGTGTAACACTCGGCAAAGGGGTGCTTTGCCGAGTGCTATGACCATGGCACTCGGCAAAAAAGACAACCTGGGAACCGGTAAAGCCATCTTTGCCGAGTGCTAACAATGGCACTCGGCAAAGAAGGAAACCTGGGAACCGGCAAAGACATCTTTGCCGAGTGCCATTGCCAAGGCACTCGGCAAAGAGACTGGCAAAGGGGCCCACTGGAGGGTTCTTTGCCGAGTGCCTGTCCAACAGACACTCGGCAAAGAAGCTCCTTTGCCGAGTGCCTACTAGAGCTCTCGGCACAGGGACTGGCAGTGGGGCCCACTGGGTCAGTCTTTGCCGAGGGCCACTCGAGCAAACACTCGGCAACATTGACCTCTTTGCCGAGTGCCACAGACGGCACTCGGCAAAGGATCCGTCACCGTTACTTGGCACCGTGACGGTGACTTTTATTTGCCGAGTGCCGTTTGGCACTCGGCAAAGTCTTTGCCGAGTGCCCGACAAATAGTACTCAGCAAAGAGGCTGTTGCCGATGTATAGTTTACCGATCGTTCTTTGCCGAGTGTAACACTCGGCAAAGCATTTGCCGAGTGTAAATTTGCCTTTGCCGTGTGTCTGAGACACACGGCAAAGAAGCTGATTCCGGTAGTGAACTTAAGCTTCAGACCACCAAAAATAGTGATCAAGACTTTTTGGAAAGCTTGGCAAAAGCACTACATAACTTTTATAATCACCAAGAAGTGATTCCAGGTTTAATCAAATCAAACATTACAGTTTTCGAAATCTGTTCTAACATAGGACAGAACACAGCAACCAGTTTGTAAAATTCATAACTCTTAAACTACCAGGACTATGGTTATGAAATTTTAACACAAGCAAGATCAGAAAAGCATCTACAACTTTCTTATAACGACCATGAACAGATTGCAACATTAAATTGAGAAAACAATGCAGTTTCTGAAATCTGTACAGAATTTGGACAGATTCAGTTATTGAATTTGTGAACAGCATAACTCCTAAACTGTCAGACCTATGGCTCTCAAATTTTAACACCAGCAAGATAATAAAGTTATCTACCACTTTTCTATAGCACATATCTACAGAAAACACAATTTAGTTCATCAAACATACAGCACAACTAAAACAATGCGTGCAGCCCAAAATAGCAACCAATAAAATTCAGCTCCTATTCACTTTAAAAATTGCCGCGTTCTAGAGACGTGAACCATTCTAACATTTTATCATCTGTTAGAGTTAAAACAATCAAATTAGGACCCATAAGTAGACTTACTAATTTTATACAAGTTATTTCGTGCGCTAGAATTACCATACACAATCAGCAAACACGTTCACCACAATAATCAAACCTGGTATAAATGTGTATATCGATTGCGCCCTTCACACACTAATTTGCATTTTCACTTAGACATCATATGAGCACCACTAATTTTACCCGCGACCCTAACCATGCGCACTTGGACTACAACAAGCAATTTATCGCGATTATGTGCTTAACTAAAGCCGTCCAACAATTCGGCTAACTAGAGTAACGACATAGCCCGCTAAATAACATACACGTCGGCTTAGTCCATTATTATCACTATCCGAGACACAACATACACTACAACAATTTTATAAACACCATATTCACAAGTATTTTCGCACACCGACCAATCTATACGAATCGTAAACCACTAATCCCCAAATCGAAATCACCATGCATTTACTTCCCAAATCACGAACGCATTCGTGTTCATCATACGAGCCGAGTACTTCAATAATTATCCTTAAACAACTAACTCCATTACACACTTGTATCACAACCTACTTAACTTACTTGAAGTGTCTATTTGACATCGTGAGCACAATCATACACTATACGCGAAGCATAATTTAACGAACGCATAATGCACATCGTTACGACTCGACTTAGAAATATAGAGAAGCGACGACTACTTAGGCATGTCACCACCTCTCTATATAAGCCAAAACCATTTCTACCAACATCGACTAAGAGTTCTAAGTATTAAACACATTATCACATTCTATGCGCAAATAATCCTCAACTAAACACCAGTGACACCGATAGATTTTTACTAAAGTCATCATGCGCATAACCTCGTCTCGCATACAACCATATGGTGGCGTGCACTCGAGACACTTTGATCAATGTAGCGCGACTACTAATATATGAACTCCAACACTCATGTCTTAACAATACATCATCCACGCAATCTAGTATTTTCTAAACTACTCGTCACATCAATTCATATAACCCTATATAATCACGAACCCCATCACATTGCATAAAACAAATACACTTTTCACTTAAAGACATATCGATGCCTTTCCCAAAACAAAATCCGCATTTTGTAACTTAGTTTTCGCATTTAACAACGCATCGCATATTTTCCGATCAAAATAAAAATATAAAAACATACGAGTCCTTTTCTACTTCATTTTCTTTTCTACTCTACACGCGTCCATTCATACAAATATATTTTCACACGCATATAAACACGCAGGCACATCATCGACCGAATACGTAAGTAAAACAAATCACAATCATTCAAGGCGAACAACCTGGCCGACTCGTGTCGCGCATGCATGCCATTAGTTTGGGCTCTTTGCCGACGAGCGATGCGCAAGGCGTGACGTCGACAAGGGCTGCGATTAAACGACATACACAATCATTACACAATTTATTATGTGATTCATTGGTGCGGCCTTTTAATCGAACAAGAAAGGCACGGGACAGCAGGGAGCTCACCGCGGGTTTTGACGACGACTCGTAGGCGCTGCGCAGATCGACGGCGTCGCGCAAGCGCTGCGCAGAACACCAGTGTAACACCTGGATTTTAGGGGTCCAAAACCCGGGCGCTAACAAAAACACCAGGTATGCTGGGACCAAGTCTCAAACATATGATGTATAGTGGCACAGGATCGAATGTCACAACTTTATATATAACAGGAGTTCTATACTAAATAAATAATTACATTATAAGGAGACAACGGTCCAGCAACCCAAAGTTGACTGGGAGACGACGACCTAGACCTCTCACGAACACATCGCAGCATCCTCCATGGGCATCATCCTGCAGTACCTGGTCTTGACCTGTGGGGTATGTGAGACAGCAAGAGTGAGCTCACATACGTTCATCGCTCAACAAGTTGTGGGGAATAATGTGCATGAACTCGCCAAAGGTGGGAGCTCACGTGAAGTGTAAGGCTTACCAAAGAAGATGGTTAGAGCTGAGCATTGCTTTTAAAGTTGGTCAAAATTTTATTAGCAGTTACTAAGTATAAGTAAATACCAACCCAATTAAACAGTAGAACAAAAGTAACAACCTTCACCTGCGATGCAATGCATATGACAAATTGAGTTTAAGTTCCATAATTTAATCATGTGAGGGTCCGAGCCGCTCATGACCGTGAGCACGGCTAGTATACTAGTTTTACACTCTGCAGAGGTTGCGCATCTTTACCCACAAGTCGTGTATCCCATGTCGCCAGGGTTTGCAAGGCCCTTAGACACTTCCGAGGTGAATGGCTAGGGATCCACTACGAGGCCTTTACAAAGTTCCACTAGCTTCCGAAAACCCGCTACAGTTTATAGGAAGTTCCAATGCAGGAATCCCTTGCAGGACCGCCATCGCAGCAAAATCCTCCCGAGGGCCTCCCTACACTGACCACTCCCCTACTGCCCTTGCCCCTTTCGGGTAAGGTAGTCTTCCACTAGCTTTCCTAATTAATCAGCCAAGGGGTCCCATTCCTCCCTTGTGGTAGCACTGTTTTCCCGGGTGGTCGCTCCATGTTCCAATTAACATAATGATCTTATCATGAACAGTAATAATAAACATATAATAAAAGTGTGATCATGAATATTATACCTTCATACCCAAAACCACATAAAGCACTAGCAAGTACTACCCAAAAAGCTCAGTGGTAAACAAGGTATAAAGATAGACAAACTAGGGTAACCTATTGGGTCCCATCAAAATTAACCTATGCAGATCATTATGATTAATTAGAACATGAGTGGGTAAAAGAAGTGATCAAGGGCACAACTTGCCTGGGCCTTGAGAATCCAGGTACCAGGATGATCTTCAGATGACTCGTGACCTCACTGCTAGTCGTAGCAATTCAAACCAACATGGTATAGGCAAAATTAACATTACACCAAACATAAGAACAAAATTCACATTATTAATATACATATTAAAATAAGATCATAGGAACAGGAATCATTAATTTTGGAGTTATAGATTTTAAGTTATGAATTTTCAAAGGTTTTATGTGTTTAAAATAGGATTAGGTGAGAAATAAATTTTAATATTGTTTTCATGACAAAACAGAGGCTCTAAGTGATAGGGAATAAAATTACAAAATTTTAGAAAGTGGAATGGATTAATTTGGAGCTAAAATGAATTTTCTATGAATTAAATAAGTTCTAGCAATTATTTTCATATTAAAAATCTATTTTCTATTTTATTTATTCAATTTAAACGAGTCCTGGACTGGGCCTCAATTTATGGAAACGCCAGGGGCTTCGGGGTAAAAATCCAGAGACACAGAGAATAGTGACTAAGGGACGGCGGGTTGATTCCACTAAAGTTCGAGGGCTCTTTAACAAAACCGACCCGCGAAGGGGTATCGTGGGATGCCAGCCGCTGGATTAGAAACCAAGGGCCCCGATTTACTTCTTCGATTTAATGAAACAGTGCGCGACCAGAGCCGTCGATCAAGCGATCCACGGTTGAGATTCTATGTGGACGAGGGGTATACGTGATCTAATCTAAACCGTTACATCGCGGATCTACGGTCAATATCCCACCGCCAATCCGATCTATCCCTAGACGCCGGATCAAAATCTAACGGTGGCCAAGCCACGCCATCCACTGGACCGTTGATTTAAAGATCGATGGAGGCAGCACCTTCTTCCCCACCATCATCCGCACGGCCAGGAGCAGAACTCCACGGCGTGTTCACCGTCGAGCACCCGCTGACGGCCCAGTACCCCGAAAGCAACCCCGAGCGGCGCTACACCTAGAGAAAGAGATGGCGCAGACAATGAGGTACTACTCACCGGCAGTCGAGTGATGAAGAGGCCCGCCCACGATGTAGTGCGGCCCGACGGTAGAATTGATGCGCCGGCGAGCAATTCCCCGAGTCCCAGGGGTGCTCGGATCAAATTGACGGCACGAATGGTTCCGCCCCGAGCCACCGAAGCTTCCCAATGCCGCGGCTCGATTACTGGAGTGCTCAATCGAGATAGCCTCGACGACGGCGCTAAAACCCTTTTCTCCCTCTCTCTCTTCTTCGTTTGCCTCTCTGTTCGAGCTGGTAACTGCGGCGACCAGCACTTATATAGCCCAGAGCTCCGAGATCATGGGGTAACACCAGGCCGAGCATCGCGGAGTTTGTTGGGGCCGAATCACGGAGTTCGCGCGTCGGCGCTGGGATCCCGTTTCCGTTGGCGAAAATCGTGGGGGAAGAACACCCTGACGTCCGGTCCCACAAGCCAGCGAAGGCAGAGGCGCGCACGTGTTTTGGTTGCTGACGCAAGGGGCCCACATGCCAGTGCAAAGAGAACGCAACGCTGCAGTGAGACTGACCAAGAAGGCCCACCTGTCGGCGCAAACAGCAGTTGGGTCACGCGGGGCAAGCTGGTGGGCCGAAATGAGTAGAGGTCGGCCCATGTGGCTTTTATTCTTTTTCCTTTTTATTTTCTATTTTCTTTTCTCCATTTTCAAATCCAATTTGAGTTCAAGTTTAAATTCAAACTTTGTGAATAACTTGTCCTCAGTTTGAATGGTATAATTTAATAATATAAGTGTGAAGGATGTTTATTCTGATTTTTATTTTATTTTATGTAGTATTTTTCTTAGTTCTTCCCTTCTCTTAATTCAAACTCTAATTTCCAAAGCATTATGATATTTTGTTTATATTTTTTTTTCCTACTAATTTTGGGTCTTACAAATCCTACCCCCCTTAACAAAAATCTCGTCCTCGAGATTTGTAAGAAAAGGGATGTATGCTCATATGGTTCTCGGAACATATGCACAAACAAAGAAATCTCGGCAAGATGCATAATCCTTTAACAAAACATAGGTTTAATAGACCTTACTATTATAACTAAAATAGTAATAATACTAGCTAATAGCTAAACTAATATTTAGGTCTTACAAATAGTAAAAATATATATATATATATGTATATATATGTATCTATATCTAAGTTTATCTCTTTATTCTTGTTGCTCGTTGACTTCTTCACCGACTACTTCATCTCCAGCTGGCTCTTCTTCTTGAATTTCAAGTTCACCGGGTTCAGCTTCTACTTCTGCATGATGGGCATATCCCCGGTTGATAGATAGGGGCTGACTCTTTCCTGCCGAGGCTTGTCCTTGCTTCATCGGAGCCGGTGTAGTGTAGGCAGCTCTGTTGGGACAGTAGTTGGCGTAGTGTCCCGGTTGACCACACTTGAAGCATGTCCTGATGGCGGTTGTGTTAGGAGCAGCGGGTCCCACTGGAGTGCTTGCTTTTGGAGGAGCAGTTGGTGTCTGTTGAGTTTGTTGTCCAGAACTGCCACTAGCTGGTGTACTTGGAGTGGTAGTATAGCGAGGACGGGAACTGCTTCCAGCCTGCCCTTGGTTAGCAGCCTTTCTTTTCTCTCCAAATATACTCCTCTTGTTTTCTACAGCAATAGCTTTGTCCAATAGCCTTTGGAAGGATGGGAATGTGTGTGATACCAGCTGATATTGCAAGGGTCCAATCAAACCATCCAGAAAGAGCTCCTGCTTTTGCTCATCATCCTCAACATCTCTAGGAGCATATCGAGATAACTGGATGAATTTGTCCCTATATTCACTCACGGACATACTTCCTTGCTTGAGGGATAGAAACTCCTTCCTCTTAATCTTCATGAGTCCAGCAGGAATATGGTAATTCCTAAATTGTGCGGAGAATTCTTCCCAGGTGATTGTATCGGCAGCAGCATGAGCTGCACAGTACGCATCCCACCAATCCGCAGCGGGACCAGCAAGACGACCCGATGCATAAAGTACTTTCTCTCGGTCCGAGCACTGGGCTATGTTGAGCATCTTCTCGATGGATTTTAACCAGTCATCTGCTTGCAGCGGATCTGCGGAGTTGGAGAAGGTTGGTGGTTTGTGGCTCATGAATTCCCGGTGCTTGTCCCGGGGTGGAACTGGTGGTGGAGGTGGAGGCAATGGCACTTGTTGTTGTTGCTGCTGTTGTTGAAGTTGTTGCTGCAGCTGCTGTTGTTGTACCCTTCTCTCCTGACGTATTTCTTCCCGCTCTTGGCGCATTTCCCGACGTGCATCCTCTCTTTCCTGGTGCATTTCTTGGCGTTCTTGCTGCATTTGGGTGCGCATATCTGCCATAGTGTCAGCCATTTGCTGCATCATTCTCATTTGAGCTGCGACTAGTGGATCAACTCCGCCTGGTGGAGGATTAGGAGGATTCATCACTGCTGACTGTGGTTGGGGTTGTTGATTAGCAGGTAAATCAATTCCACCACCCCGCCTGGTATTGACCATCTAAGTTAGAAGCATATGGTAAGATAGCTTTGCAAGGGAATCATTTAGTAGACAGAATGAATAAGCTAATAGTTGGTTATGTACTGAAACTTCTTTGGCAGAGCTGGGCCAGATATTCTATGTCAAGACTAGGGTAATTAGTTGTACGAGGTGAATGTCCAAAGGTAAGATAGAATATGTCAAGATGAGATAGATACGGAATACTATATATACATATATATATTCTAAGGGGATAATCCAGATTGTCTAGTTATCTTACAAATGCTATCTTTTATGCCTAGATGTATATGCAGATGTAATTGTGGACATTACTCCACAACCCATCACACTCAATCAAAGATCCAAATCAGACAGATATCATAAGAACAAACATTCAAATACATAAACACTTATAAAAATAGTTTTGTTTTTGTTCCTAGGATTAGGTCTCCTATTCCTAAAGTCACTTTAGGCACAAGATTTCAAAGTGTGAAATCCAAGTTTGTCTTTAGAATGAAAAGGTAAGAATAATCAGAGTAACGCGGAATTAGATGAGAAAAGATTAAGAGAAGTTTAGAAAGAATCAGAGTAGCAGAGGTAAGTAAATAATGGTTGTCCAGTTCTATCTAGGTTTCGTCCTACAGTCAACATTCCTCTGATACCACTTCTGTAACACCCGGATTTTAGGGGTCCAAAACCCGGGCGCTAACAAAAACACCAGGTATGCTGGGACCAAGTCTCAAACATATGATGTATAGTGGCACAGGATCGAATGTCACAACTTTATATATAACAGGAGTTCTATACTAAATAAATAATTACATTATAAGGAGACAACGGTCCAGCAACCCAAAGTTGACTGGGAGACGACGACCTAGACCTCTCACGAACACATCGCAGCATCCTCCATGGGCATCATCCTGCAGTACCTGGTCTTGACCTGTGGGGTATGTGAGACAGCAAGAGTGAGCTCACATACGTTCATCGCTCAACAAGTTGTGGGGAATAATGTGCATGAACTCGCCAAAGGTGGGAGCTCACGTGAAGTGTAAGGCTTACCAAAGAAGATGGTTAGAGCTGAGCATTGCTTTTAAAGTTGGTCAAAATTTTATTAGCAGTTACTAAGTATAAGTAAATACCAACCCAATTAAACAGTAGAACAAAAGTAACAACCTTCACCTGCGATGCAATGCATATGACAAATTGAGTTTAAGTTCCATAATTTAATCATGTGAGGGTCCGAGCCGCTCATGACCGTGAGCACGGCTAGTATACTAGTTTTACACTCTGCAGAGGTTGCGCATCTTTACCCACAAGTCGTGTATCCCATGTCGCCAGGGTTTGCAAGGCCCTTAGACACTTCCGAGGTGAATGGCTAGGGATCCACTACGAGGCCTTTACAAAGTTCCACTAGCTTCCGAAAACCCGCTACAGTTTATAGGAAGTTCCAATGCAGGAATCCCTTGCAGGACCGCCATCGCAGCAAAATCCTCCCGAGGGCCTCCCTACACTGACCACTCCCCTACTGCCCTTGCCCCTTTCGGGTAAGGTAGTCTTCCACTAGCTTTCCTAATTAATCAGCCAAGGGGTCCCATTCCTCCCTTGTGGTAGCACTGTTTTCCCGGGTGGTCGCTCCATGTTCCAATTAACATAATGATCTTATCATGAACAGTAATAATAAACATATAATAAAAGTGTGATCATGAATATTATACCTTCATACCCAAAACCACATAAAGCACTAGCAAGTACTACCCAAAAAGCTCAGTGGTAAACAAGGTATAAAGATAGACAAACTAGGGTAACCTATTGGGTCCCATCAAAATTAACCTATGCAGATCATTATGATTAATTAGAACATGAGTGGGTAAAAGAAGTGATCAAGGGCACAACTTGCCTGGGCCTTGAGAATCCAGGTACCAGGATGATCTTCAGATGACTCGTGACCTCACTGCTAGTCGTAGCAATTCAAACCAACATGGTATAGGCAAAATTAACATTACACCAAACATAAGAACAAAATTCACATTATTAATATACATATTAAAATAAGATCATAGGAACAGGAATCATTAATTTTGGAGTTATAGATTTTAAGTTATGAATTTTCAAAGGTTTTATGTGTTTAAAATAGGATTAGGTGAGAAATAAATTTTAATATTGTTTTCATGACAAAACAGAGGCTCTAAGTGATAGGGAATAAAATTACAAAATTTTAGAAAGTGGAATGGATTAATTTGGAGCTAAAATGAATTTTCTATGAATTAAATAAGTTCTAGCAATTATTTTCATATTAAAAATCTATTTTCTATTTTATTTATTCAATTTAAACGAGTCCTGGACTGGGCCTCAATTTATGGAAACGCCAGGGGCTTCGGGGTAAAAATCCAGAGACACAGAGAATAGTGACTAAGGGACGGCGGGTTGATTCCACTAAAGTTCGAGGGCTCTTTAACAAAACCGACCCGCGAAGGGGTATCGTGGGATGCCAGCCGCTGGATTAGAAACCAAGGGCCCCGATTTACTTCTTCGATTTAATGAAACAGTGCGCGACAGAGCCGTCGATCAAGCGATCCACGGTTGAGATTCTATGTGGACGAGGGGTATACGTGATCTAATCTAAACCGTTACATCGCGGATCTACGGTCAATATCCCACCGCCAATCCGATCTATCCCTAGACGCCGGATCAAAATCTAACGGTGGCCAAGCCACGCCATCCACTGGACCGTTGATTTAAAGATCGATGGAGGCAGCACCTTCTTCCCCACCATCATCCGCACGGCCAGGAGCAGAACTCCACGGCGTGTTCACCGTCGAGCACCCGCTGACGGCCCAGTACCCCGAAAGCAACCCCGAGCGGCGCTACACCTAGAGAAAGAGATGGCGCAGACAATGAGGTACTACTCACCGGCAGTCGAGTGATGAAGAGGCCCGCCCACGATGTAGTGCGGCCCGACGGTAGAATTGATGCGCCGGCGAGCAATTCCCCGAGTCCCAGGGGTGCTCGGATCAAATTGACGGCACGAATGGTTCCGCCCCTAGCCACCGAAGCTTCCCAATGCCGCGGCTCGATTACTGGAGTGCTCAATCGAGATAGCCTCGACGACGGCGCTAAAACCCTTTTCTCCCTCTCTCTCTTCTTCGTTTGCCTCTCTGTTCGAGCTGGTAACTGCGGCGACCAGCACTTATATAGCCCAGAGCTCCGAGATCATGGGGTAACACCAGGCCGAGCATCGCGGAGTTTGTTGGGGCCGAATCACGGAGTTCGCGCGTCGGCGCTGGGATCCCGTTTCCGTTGGCGAAAATCGTGGGGGAAGAACACCCTGACGTCCGGTCCCACAAGCCAGCGAAGGCAGAGGCGCGCACGTGTTTTGGTTGCTGACGCAAGGGGCCCACATGCCAGTGCAAAGAGAACGCAACGCTGCAGTGAGACTGACCGAGAAGGCCCACCTGTCGGCGCAAACAGCAGTTGGGTCACGCGGGGCAAGCTGGTGGGCCGAAATGAGTAGAGGTCGGCCCATGTGGCTTTTATTCTTTTTCCTTTTTATTTTCTATTTTCTTTTCTCCATTTTCAAATCCAATTTGAGTTCAAGTTTAAATTCAAACTTTGTGAATAACTTGTCCTCAGTTTGAATGGTATAATTTAATAATATAAGTGTGAAGGATGTTTATTCTGATTTTTATTTTATTTTATGTAGTATTTTTCTTAGTTCTTCCCTTCTCTTAATTCAAACTCTAATTTCCAAAGCATTATGATATTTTGTTTATATTTTTTTCCTACTAATTTTGGGTCTTACAACCAGCATGACCACACGCAGCTGGTTGCGCATATCGTCGAGCAGGTAGTATGCGCGGTGGAGCAGCGGCTAGGGTGTCCCGACAGCAAGCTCGCGAGGCCAAGCTGAGCAGCGAGAACACCAGGACGCGATGGGGGCTTGCTGTTTTGGGGAGGGCGCCAGTAGAGAGAGGAGGAACAGGGGGTGTCGGCATGGGGCAGGGGCCAGCGCCATGGCTGCCAGCGGCCGAGAGCAGAGAGAAAAAGGAAAAAGAAAATGGAGTAGGGAGGGGCGCCGAACTAGGGGAGGGCACCGACATGGGCTCATCCCTGGAGACGAGTGCAAGCCAGGGAACATCTGCGCGCCCACCATGGCTGGGGAAAGGAGCTCAGGGAGGCACTGCCAGGGAGGATACAACCTGTACCAGCGTTGAGGGAGTAGGGGTAGGGGGCGCCGTGCCATTGCTGGCCGAGGGGAGGAAGGGCGCGTGCCCAGGGAATGCTGGGGAAGAACGCCCTGCTGGATGGGTGCCGAGCGCCAATGGCGAGAAGGAGCCGAGCTCTGGCGTGCGTGGAGCCTGTGGCTGGAAAATGGCAGAGGAGGAAGAGAAGAGATGTTGGCGGCTGGGGGTGGAAATGGAAATTTTCCAATTTGCAAGGGAGAGAGCTCCTATTTATAGGCATATGCTAGGGTTAGGGTTTTCTTAGTGGGCCAAATGGGCTGAGTTGGTCTGGCCCAAACACTAAACCGGGCCGCGCTAATTCATTCCCATTTTATTTTAGGGTGTTTTGATTAAACACGGATTATCGGATCACTAATTATTTCCCGGAATACAAATGCTCCTGCGGAATTCGTTTGTACGCAAAACAGCGTGAACCAGAGTTCGGACGAACGGACGGTTGCGCGATTAACTCGGCCGAGAGTCTGTTTTGAATTTGCTTTCGCTCGAAAATAATTCCCTACGCGTGATTTCGAAAATAAATCATCCAGAGATTTGATCGGCTTTGGATTTTTAGTCGAAGAAGACGAATCGTGATAATTTAAAATCGCTGTCGATACGGGGTTTGAGTTCGGTTCGGACATGAGATATTTAGTCGAGTCGGATAAAATTGATTAGAGGACGACATATTGAGTATTCCGTTTGAGAGTACAGACTCGGATTAAAATAGTCGGACATAGATCAAGTTCGAGGAATTAGACTCGGGCTCAGATCAAATAACAACCGTCGAGAGTTTGATTAAATGAACATCAGATGAGGTTTATAATTCGAGAATGATTTTCGAGTTTGCATTCGTGCTGAGAATAAAAGTTGTAATAGGCTCCAAAATTGGCCTTCTGTGAGACTGAGTAACTCCGAATTCGGTGAAATGTGAATGAGAAATTTGGATAAACAGAGATAGACACGATCGAGAAATAGAAATTTTTACTGAGCATCCCAGATTAGGATAATTCTTCCGACATAACCCGAAATAGACACCTGGGGTGTCACATCAGGGAAGGTGTTTTTCGGACCTTCAGCATTCCGAAGCCTAAGAGAATTTTTCACGAGTCAAGCTCGTTACGAAAAATGATCTGGCATCGTGAAGGGGCTACTGTTGGGGGTCTGCTTCATCGCCGAAGGTCCTGTGAGAAGAAACACCTTTGGAAGATCAAAACTGAAGCGGTGCCGAAGCTACAATCCAGGGTGCTTCGGCATGACGACGCGCCTTGAGACGAAGGGCAGCACCGACTTAAAGAGTAAAAGACCGTTTAGTCCATGATAACTTGTGTCATGGTTATGGTTAGTTATCAAGGGCATAAATGTAATTTTGTCTGGGCTGCATCCCGTGCCTACAAATAGATGAACAGTACCCTTGTACTGTTCATGCTGACTGGCATTCGCTCGTGCATCACGCTTGTATCTTTGTCTTCTGTCAAGCCGGAGGTACAAATGTAATTCAATATTGTTCTTATTCATTCATGATTATATAATAAAAGATATATAAACGGTATCATATGATTATTCATGTTATTTCTTATGTTTCATGTGCTTCATCTTTCATTAATAAATGCTGTGATGACGAAGGTACGTCCTTCATAACCTTCGTCCGAAGATTGTTATACCCTTAAGGAAATAACGCTTCGAAGGATGAAGGGCATTAACCGTTAATCTATTTTTTGTGTTGTCTTGTTCTTAATTCATAGCATTTGAGAACAAGTTCCCAACACCGGGCAATAGCTCGGTGAGATCTGCGCGAGCAATGGAGTCCCCGGTTCCGAGTTCGGCGCCGCGCGGGGTGGGAGAGAACCCAATAAGTGGGTCCCACACGCCAGCGACTGAAACAGAACGGTCCGTGCACCTGTTTGGCCGACGTATGGGGCCCCTAAGTCAGCCAGGGTGTGAGCTGTGCGTGCACGAGACGAGTGGCTGCAATGTGGCCCCATCAGTCAGCAGGCGCGAGAGCATAGGGGAGGTGGGCCGCGCGGGAAAAAAGTTAATGGGCCAAAATGTAGTTCCAAGCCCATCTAGTTCTCTCACCTTTTTCTTTTCCTTTTTGTTTTTCTTTCCTATTCTTTTTTTCAAATTTCAAATTCCTATTTCAAATTCAAACATGTTTCAACTTTCTATTTTAAATTTCAGTTTTCCATTCTCAAACATAATCCTAATGTGAATATAGATTCTATTGTTTATAATATTATTGTTTATTACTATAGTTATTACTTTCCATTATTTTAATTCTTTTATCATTTCTGTTTTGTTTTTCCACCTAAAGTCAAAATTTTGAATTCAAATTCACACTAGGGTTTCTCTTTTAGATTAAATGCATTACTAAAAAATCCCAGCATGAGATGGACATTTCTTTATTTATTTATGGGTTAATTGACTAATTTTACTTCATCAATTGATTATGAAAATGAAGGGTCCTAATAAATTTCCACATGTTCTAAAAAATTCTCAAAACACTATCATAAATATATTTATTTAATTATTTAATTATTTTTTCCCTTCTACCAATTTTGGGCTTTACAAATCCTACCCCCTTAAAAGAAATCTCGTCCTCGAGATTAGTAAGAAAAGGATGTACCCAAATCTTATCTCAAAACATATGCACAAGCAAGAATCTCGGCATGATGCATCACTTATTAGTAAAACATAGGGTCAAATAGACCTTATAACTATTCTTAAAATAATAAAGTACTAGCTACTACCTAAAGTATTATTTAGGTCGTACAAATACTACTTCCTATATATATCTATATATATGT
Source organism: Zea luxurians (assembly GCA_029449295.1). NCBI lineage: Eukaryota > Viridiplantae > Streptophyta > Magnoliopsida > Poales > Poaceae > Zea > Zea luxurians. The sequence continues at coordinate 32,311,930 of JAOPSE010000014.1, forward strand.
ATATACTCTAATCTTGTTGTTCATTGCCTTCCTCACTGACTTCTTCACCCTCAACTGACACCTCATGACTAAGTAAAAGCTCCCCCTATTTCCAAGAGGGTTTTTGAAATAGATACTAAGTGAAAATATACCAATTGGAATTCTTATACTATTGTGAAGTATTTAGATACCAATTTAAAATTTACTTCATATATCAATTGAAAAGTTAGATACCATTTGAAAAATTCATTTTGAGGCTAACTCAAATCCAATTGAAATAAACTCAAAATAAGCATTTGTGAAAATTTTGAAATTGGTGGTGCGGTCCTTTTGCTTTGGGCTTAATACTTTATCCTCCTTTGGCATTAATCGCCAAAAACGAAGAACTTGAGAGCCCTCTTTACATTTTCTCCCAAATGGTAAAATAAATATGAGTGAAGGGTCATACCAATTGAGAGTTGTAGGAGTAATGGCAAAGGGTAAAAGATACTGTTAGAGTTGAAGTGGAAGCCTTGTCTTTGCCGAATTCTCCATTTCCCTTTCAATCTAAGACTAAGTATAGAAATACACTTGGAAGCATATTAATCTCAGCCTTGGCACAAGAAGAATAATAAATATGCATTTATACCAAATGAAAGAGACATGATCAAAGGTATATACTTAAGCTATGTGTGCAATGTTTCAATCAAAATTCCGAGAATCAAGTATATTTAGCTCATTCCTAAGTTTGCTAAAGGTTTTCTCATCTAGTGGTTTGGTAAAGATATTAGCTAATTGGTTGTGGGTGCTTACATAAGCTATTTCGATATCCCCCTTTTGTTGGTGATCTCTCAGAAAGTGATACCGGATGTCTATGTGCTTAGTGCGGCTGTGTTCAACGGAATTATCCACCATGCGGATTGCACTCTCATTATCACATAGGAGAGGGACTTTGCTCAATTTGTAGCCATAGTCCCTAAGGGTTTGCCTCATCCAAAGTAATTGCGCACAGCAATGGCCTACGGCAATATACTTGGCTTCGGCAGTAGAAAGAGCTACGGAGTTTTGTTTCTTTGAAGCCCATGACACCAAGGATCTTCCCAGAAACTGGCAAGTCCCTGATGTGCTCTTTCTATCTATTTTACATCCGACATAATCGGCATCGGAATACCCAATTAAATCAAAGGTAGATCCCTTAGGGTACCAAAGCCCAAACTTAGGAGTATAAACTAAATATCTCATGATTCTTTTCATGGCTCTAAGGTGAACTTCCTTAGGATTTGCCTGGAACCTTGCACACATGCAAACAGAAAGCATAATGTCCGGTCGAGATGCACATAAATAGAGTAAAGAACCTATCATCGACCGGTATACCTTTTGATCGACGGACTTACCTTCCGTGTCGAGGTCGAGATGCCCATTAGTTCCCATGGGTGTCTTGATGGGTTTGCCATTCTTCATCTCAAACTTCTTAAGTATGTCTTGAATATACTTAGTTTGACTGATGAAGGTGCCCTCTTGGAGTTGCTTGATTTGAAATCCAAGAAAATACTTCAACTCCCCCATCATAGACATCTCAAATTTCTGTATCATGATCCTACTAAACTCTTCATAGGATGACTTATGAGTAGACCTAAATATAATATCATCAACATAAATTTGGCATATAAACAAGTCTTTTGCAATAGTTTTAGTGAAGAGAGTGGGATCGGCCTTTCCGACTTTGAAGCCATTAGTGATAAGGAAATCTCAGAGACATTCGTACCATGCTCTTGGGGCTTGCTTGAGCCCATAAAGCGCCTTTGAGAGTTTATACACATGGTTATGGTACTCACTATCTTTAAAGCCGGGAAGGTTGCTCAACATAGACCTCTTCCTTGATAGGTCCATTGAGGAAGGCACTCTTCACGTCCATTTGATAAAGCTTGAAGCCATGGTAAGTAGCATAGGCAAGTAATATACGAATTGACTCAAGCCTAGCTACGGGTGCATAGGTTTCATCAAAATCCAAACCTTTGACTTGTGAATATTCCTTTGCCACAAGTTAGGCTTTGTTCCTTGTCACCACACCATGCTCATCTTGCTTGTTGTGGAATACCCACTTGGTACCTACAACATTTTGTTTAGGACGTGGAACTAAATGCCATACCTTATTTCTCATGAAGTTGTTGAGCTTGTCTTGCATAGCCACTACCCAATCCGGATCTCTTAGTGCATCCTCTATACTGTATGGCTCAATAGAAGACACAAAAGAGTAATGTTCACAAAAATGTGCAACTCGAGACCTAGTGGTTACTCCCTTATGAATGTCGCCAAGAATGGAGTTGACGGGGTGATCTCTTTGAATTGCTTGGTGGACTCTTGGGTGTGGCGGTCTTTGATCCCTAATTTCTTGATCAACTTCCTTGTCTTCATTGTCTTCATCTCCCCCTTGATCAATGTCCTCCTCTTGAGGTGGCTCATTGTCTTGATCTTCATCTTCATCTTCTTGAGCTTGATCCTCATCTTGAGTTGGTGGAGATGCTTTCATGGAAGATGGTGGTTGATCTTATGTTTGTGGAGGCTCTTTGTATTCCTTAGGACACACATCCCCAATGGACATGTTCTTTAGTGCGACGCATGGAGACTCTTTATCATCTAATTCATCAAGATCAACTTGCTCCACTTGGAAGCCATTAGCCTCATCAAACACAATGTCACAAGAAACTTCAACTAGTCCAGTGGATTTGTTGAAGACTCTATATGCCCTTGTGTTTGAGTCATAACCTAATAAAAAGCCTTATACTGCTTTAGGAGCAAATTTAGAACTTCTACCTATTTTGATAAGACTAAAGCATTTGCTCCCATAGACTCTAAAATATGAAACATTGGGCTTTTTACCGGTGAGGAGTTCATATGATGTCTTCTTGAGGATTCAATGAAGATATAACCGGTTGATGGAGTAGCAGGCGGTGTTAATCGCCTCTGCCCAAAACCGGTTCAGTGTCTTGTACTCATCAAGCATGGTTCTTGCCATGTCCAGTGGAGTTCTATTCTTTCTTTCCACTACACCATTTTGTTGAGGTGTGTAGGGAGAAGAAAACTCATGCCTGATGCCCTCCTCCTCAAGAAATCCTTCAATTTGTGAATTCTTGAACTCTGTCCCATTATCGCTTCTAATCTTTTTAATTCTCATTCCAAACTTATTTTGAGCCCGTCTCAAGAATCTCTTTAAGGTCTCTTGGGTCTGAGATTTTTCTAGCAAAAAGAATACCTAAGTGAAGCGAGAATAATCATCCCTAATAACTAGATAGTACTTACTCCCGCTGATGCTTATATAAGCGATCGAGCCGAATAGGTCCATGTGGAGTAGCTTGAGTGGCCTGTCAGTCGTCATTATGTTCTTGTGTGGATTATGGACTCCAACTTGCTTTCCTGCTTGGCATGCGCTACAGATCTTGTCTTTCTCAAAATGAACATTTGTTAGTCCTAAAATGTGCTCTTCCTTTAGAAGCTTATGAAGATTCTTCATTCCAACATGGGCAAGTCGGCGATGCCAGAGCTAGCCCATATTAGTCTTAGCAATTAAGCAAGTGTCTAGTTCAACTTTGTTACCATTAAAATCAACTAAATATAGCTAACCATCTAGCACTCCCTTAAATGCTATTGAATCATCACTTCTTCTAAAGACATTAACACCTACATTCGTAAATAGACAGTTGTAGCGCATTTTGCATAATTGAGAAATAGAAAGTAAATTGTAATCTAAAGAATCTACGAGAAAAAGATTGGAAATAGAAAGGTCAGGAGATATAGCTATTTTACCCAAACCTTTGACCAAACCTTGATTTCCATCCCCGAATGTGATAGCTTCTTGGGGATCTTCGTTTTTCTCATAGGAGGAGAACATCCTTTTCTCCCCTGTCATGTGGTTTGTACACCTACTATCGATTATCCAACTTGATCTATCGGATGCATAAACCTACAAAACAAGTTTAGGCCTTATTCTTAGGTACCCAAACGGTCTTGGGTCCTTAGACATTAGAAACAAGCACCTTGGGTACCCAAACACAAGTCTTTGGACTCTTGTGTTTGCCCCCAACATATTTGGCAACTATCTTGCCTGATTTGTCAGTTAGCACATAGGAAGCATCAAAAGTCTTAATGAAATGTTGTGCTCATTTGATGCATTAGGAATTTTCCTTTTAGGCATTTTAGCATGATTGGAATGCCTAGAACTAGAAGCCTCATTTTTATACATAAAAGCGTGGTGAGAAATAGTATGAGGTTTCCTAGCATGAATTTTCCTAATTTTGTGCTCAGGATAGTTTGTAGGATATAAAATATAGCCCTCACTATCCTAAACCATGAGAGCCTTACCCTTAACAAAATTAGATAATCTTTTGGGGGCATTAAGCTTGACATTGCTTTGGTTCCCTTGTTGGAACCCAATACCATCCTTGATGCCCGAGCTTCTCCCATTATAGAGCATGCTTCTAGCAAATTTAAATTTTTCATTTTTAAGTTCATGCTCGGCAATTTTTGCATCCAATTTAGCTATATGATCATTTTGTTGTTTAATTATAGCAAGGTGATCATCAATAGCTTCAACATTAACATCTCTACATCTAGTACAAATGATAACATTTTCAATAGTAGATGTAGATGCTTTGCAAGTACTCAATTCCTGAATCTTAGCAGTTAAATTATCATTCTCAATTCTAAGACTAGAAATTGAATCATTGCAAACCTTCAAATTTTCAATCTTAGAAACTAAACTAGCATTTTCATCTCTAAGACAGGAAATTGAATTATTGCAAGTGCTAAGCTCCTTAGACAAGTTTTCACATTTCCCTAGTTCTAGAGCATAAGCATTTTTCAACTTAACAAATTTTTTATTTTCTTTAACGAGCAAGTCCTCTTGGCATTCCAAGAGATCATCCTTCTCGTTAATTATCTCAATTAATTCATTTAATTTTTTCTTTTGTTCCATGTTAAGGTTGGCAAAGAGAGAAATTAAATCATCTTCATTATCGCTAGAACTACCCTCATCACTAGATGTAGTATATTTTGGGGTACTTCTAGAATGTATCTTCTTCTTCTTATCGTCCTTTGCCATGAGACATTTGTGGCCGACGTTGGGGAAAAGAAGTCCCTTGTTGACGGTGATGATGGCGGCGTCTTCATTGTCGGAGGAGTTGGTGGAGCTCTCGTCAGAGTCCTACTCCTGTCCCATGTGCGCTTCGCCTCCCTTCTTCTTGTAGTACCTTTTCTTCTCCATTTTCTTCTTCCCCTTCTTGTCGTTGTCCCTATCACTTTCACTTGTATATGGACATTTTGCAATGAAATGACCAGACTTACCACACCAGTAGCAGACCCTCTTGGAGCGAGGCTTGTAGTCCTTCCCCCTCCTTTGCTTGAGGATTTGGCGAAAGCTCTTGATGATGAGCGCCATTTCCTCGTTGTCAAGCTTGGAGGTGTTGATTGGGAGCCTACTTGGTGTAGACTCCTCCTTTTCTTCTGTTGCTTTGAATGCAACGGGTTGCACCTCGGGTGTGGAGGTGGTGTCTTGCTCCAAGTTGACAATGTGTTTGGAGTCTTTGATCATAAGTTCAAAGCTCACAAACTTGCCAATTACTTCCTCGGGAGACATCTGTTTATATCTAGGGTCTCCACGGATTAGTTGCACTTGAATGGGATTACGAAAAACAAGTGATCTAAGAATAACCTTGACCATCTCATGGTCATCCCACTTGGTGCTCCCAAGGTTGCGCACTTGGTTCACCATTGTCTTGAGCCGGTTGTACATGGCTTGCGGCTCTTCCCCTTTGTTGAGGACGAATCGACCGAGTTCTCCCTTGATCGTCTCACGCTTGGTGATCTTGGTCACCTCGTCCCCTTCGTGCGCCGTTTTGAGGACGTTCCAAATTTCTTTGGCGTTCTTAACCCTTGCACCTTATTATACTCCTCTCAACATAAAGAGGCGAGGAGTATAGAAGTTGCTTGAGAGTTAAAGTGCCTAATTTGGGCGGCCTCGTCCGAGTCGTAGTCCTCATTAGGGGTGGGCATTTTAAAACCAAAAACCGAACCCGAACCGAACCGAACCCGAAATTTCAGGTTTTCGGGTTTGGGTTCGGTTCCTATATGTGCTATATTTCGGGGTATGGGTTCAGGTTTGGTTCCTAACCTTTAAAACCCGAATAGACCGAATAACCCGAAATATAAAAGGCTCTAAATATGTGATGGTATTATTATATGATTTATGAACTTATTAGCTAAAAATAATGATATCATCTTAATGATAGTATATATATATATCTCTATGCTATTTTTTATAGTTACTTGTTGTAATAATAGTACTTTCAATTAATTATTTATTGTATATATTTTAATAAAAGATACTAGTCTCTCTACTATTCGAGTCTATTTGGTGGACCGAATAGACCAAACCGAAATTGTGAGTCTATTCGGGTTCGGTTCCTAAAATAATTTTGAAAATTTCGTTCTCATTTTTCAGAACCCGAAATTTCACAAACCCGAATAGACCGAACCGAATTACCCTAATAGACCGAATACCCAGCCCTAGTCCTCGTCCCCCACTTGAGGTGCCTGCGCTCCAAACTCAACAATATCCCAAATACTTTCGTGGAGTGACGTTAGATGGTGCCTCATGTTATAACTCCACATGCAATAGTCTTCACCATGAATATATAGTGGTTTTCCTAGGGGTACGAAAAGTAATGGAGCGCGCTTTGAAATACGAGGATAGCGTAGGGGCATCTTACTATACTTCTTGCGCTCATGGCGCTTAGAAGTAGTCGACGACTCGGTGCCGGATGTGGGTGACGAAGAGTCGGTCTCGTAGTAGACCACTTTCTTCATCTTCTTCTTCTTCTTGTCACCCCTCCTATGTGACTTGATGGAGGAAGAGGATTCCTCCTTGAACTTGTTGCTGGACTCTCTAAGAGAGTCTTCCCTGAGCCCGCGGGCTTTTCGCTGGTCATGATCTCCCTCTTGGCGTGATCTCCAGACATCACTTCGAGTTGGTTAGACTCTTAATGAAGCACTAGCTTTGATACCAATTGAAAGTCGCCTAGAGGGGGGTGAATAGGCAAAACCTGAAATTTATAAACTTTAAACACACACTAGGGCTGGGGTTAGCGTTAGAATTAAATTCAAGTCCAAAAGATGGTTTCTATTGCTATGAGTTGCTTAGAAGATGCGGATGACGTATGGGAGCGAACTCAAATCAATACTAGCAAGGAAACGTTAGAGAGAGGAAAGAGTGCAAACAAATCAATGTGAGAATCAAAGCGAATGGACACGGTGATTTATTTTACCGAGGTTCAGTTCCAAAGAACCTAGTCCCCATTGAGGAGGCCACAAAGGCCGGGTCTATTTCAACCCTTTCCCTCTCTCTCAAATGGTCACTTAGACCAAGTGAGCCTTTTCTTAATCACACGGGTCACTTAGACCCCGCAAGGAGCACCACACACTTGGTGTCTCTTGCTTTGCTTACAAAGCACTTGAGAATAAGGATGGGAAAAGAAAAAGGCCAATCCAAGCAACAAGAGCAACAAAAGAACACAAAACACCCTCTCTCAAGTCCCTAATGGAATTAAGTTGATTTGGAGGCTTGGAGAGGATTTGATCTATTGAATGTGTCTTGGAGTGAAGTCTTTTGCTCTTGCAATGAACGGGATGTTCAGAAAACTTAGATGCCAATGAATGAGGTGGTTGGGGGTATTTATAGCCCCCAACCACTTCCTAGCCGTTGGCAAAGGCTGCTGGTGATGGGCGCACCGGACAGTCCGGTGCGTGCCACATCAGCGCAACCGTTAGGGTTCAGAGCAGTTGACCGTTGGAGACGTTTGTCTTCTAGCTGCACCAGACAGTGCGGTGCCACACTGGATAGTCTGGTGCCCTCTGACTTCTGCGTTCTACTGTTTAGCACTGTAGCTCTGCACAGTCGACCGTAGGCGCACAGGGAGCCGTTGCTCCGTTGGCTCACCGGACAGTCCGGTGGCACACCGGACAGTCCAGTGAATTATAGCAGAGCGCGCCTCTGAATTCCTGAGAGTGGTTGGTTTGCAGCTGTACGGGCTTGGTGCACCGGACACTGTCCGGTGCATCAAAATTTAGCACACTCTTGTCCTTTACTCCAATTTTTGATTGAGTCCCTAACTGAATTTCTTTCTTGGTTTGTGTTGAACCTTATGCACCTGAGATAATTCACATCTAGCCAAACTAGTCAGTCCATATGGTTTGTGTTGGTCGTCAATCACCAAAATCTATTATAGGGAATGGTTAACTCTATTTCCCTTTCAACGATAAATTCTATGCATGGGTGAAGTTGGGGTTGATTCTAATGAATTCCAAGGACTTCTTGGTAAGTTTGCCATGGTGAAGGAGCTAGAAGACGATTTCGACCATCCGATCAGTTCCGGACGACCAGGATTAAAAGCTAACTCAACCAAACCGGTACGCCATGTGGGGCGTCCGATCCCAATCTGTTGGATAATATTTTAAATACTGCAATCAAATCTGATCCGGGCGTTGCTAAACCAATGGCTCTGATTAACCACCTGAAGGGGTATGCTATCCTTCTAATCGTGTTCGCCCATAGAGAGATCAATGGACAGACCATGTTTCCCCTACTCGATCACCATATGGCGGCGACGTGAGCTCACCCACGGTGGAGCCATGGCCGGAGTTCAGCCATCCGTCGACATGTATCATTATATACATAGTAGTTCGAGCTACAACAAGAGGAGATGTTATCGAACACAATCGGAGGTGGGTTATGTTAGATAAATAGACATTTTCAGTTTTAATTTAATCCAGAAAACCAGAGTGATGTATGTGATGACATGTATGTGCATGTGTGTATCACTACTCACATAAGCAATAAAGAACAATAAAATATGCACAAATACGAAGAACAGAGTGTACCCCATGGAGGGACCGATGCTCAAGGCATCGGTAGCTCTATTCACACGAGACATCTCGTGTGTATGTTTGATGTAGTCATACGCAGTCGACGCAGGCAGATTGTACGCAGTGCAGTCCCACGAACGGTGCCGACGACGAAGAACTGGATCTACGTTGGTCAAGCGGACGGAGCGAGTAGTCACGAGTAGTCTCCCAAAAACCTAATCGTGCGCACACTCGTGCAAGTGTAGCTCTGCGGAGGACGATTTCAGTATGCAACTCGCATGAGAATCTATTCTCGTGTAACCAGAAGCAGCCTCACCTCCTCCGTATTTGTTCACGCGTAGAGGGAGGTAAACATACAGTAATGGTCGCCATCAGAGCTACCGTTATATTCAGCCAAAAACTGACGCCATCAGAGATGTCCGTTACTAGCCGACAGCCAATAACAGACAACATTAATGGATGGTCATCATTCTAGGAAAAATGTGCAACCGTTAGGAAGGAATATTCGGACCAATGTCCGATCTACCACGGCCTCAGCCCGGCCGACGGCGCATGCGCGTTTGGCAGTCCTTCATCCTTTTCTCAACTTCTCAATAGATGCACCATTTGTCCACCTATTTAAGTTGATTGATTTGTCCCTTGAACTTCCCGTATGGTACTACAGTAATAGTACACTGTAACATTAAAGTTAGTATTTAGCATTTACTATTATTGAATATTAATTTGAACCAAGCCCGCATTAATCCAACATTTTAGAGGTGAAGGATGTTAGGATTTATGGGCTAGGCCCAATTGAGAAATTCAATTAAATCCCAGGAAAATCTCAAAAGCCCATATTTGTGTATGGCTAGGGAATGGTGGAACCAATAGTACCATATTGCTAGTCCAAGTGGAGTGGAACTAGTTAAAATATGGAAGCCACACTCACTCACCAAGTCATGGATGAGAGGAGAGAGTGTGGAGAGCCACACGCGCGCGCGCTCCCTCGCCTGGCCTGGCCTGGGCGGGGCGAAGGGTGCACGACATGCGCGTGAATGGTCCACCGAAATCCGGCCCCTCGCCTTGCGGGGGTGCGGCTTCCTTTTGCCATTTGAATTTTTTGGTTACTTGGCTGTTAAGTTTAGAATCCTAATAGATCGCTATAAAATCTAAACTGAACGCGATATTTTCGCGGGCGGATAAGATCGAAGATACCTATCTGGTCGCGGACTCGGCCCTATAAATGGCGCCTGGCAGCCAGCATCCAGATCATCCCAGTTTTCGCTTTTGCTTCTCTTCACAGCTGAGCCGCCTTCAGTTCTCTTCACCCCGACCGCAGACGTGCATCTATGATCAGGAGAGCAGGTCTCCGGAACCCTTCGCCTTTGAGATCCTGCACCAGGAGAGGGCGAATAAGGTTTTTGGGAAGCATCCTCACGTGACTACTCGTGATCTTCTAACCTCGTCGACCCTGCTGATTTCGCTGCTTCGACATCGTCGACCCTGCTGATTCAAGCCCGCGTCATCTATCAGTATGTCTAATCAGTACACATCATCTGATTTGACTTTTTACTTCAGTTCTTCTGATTTTGTCATAATTTATATTCAGAATTTAATCTGAAAATTGTCTAATTATTCAACAAAGGACAGAGAGAGGGGGTTGGTCCCGACGATATGCGGCTCTATGGTGTAGTGAATCGCAGGCGAGCAATTTATGATGCTCCGACGCTCCAAAATGATCTAGGTGTTAGAATTCGTGGAGACGACAGACCCCGACATCGTTCGGTTCGCGACTCTCGTACTCCACCGACGAGCAATTAGCCCTAGATGGAACCACCCGAGCACGGGAAGATTCCCTAGTTCCCGGTGAACTCCATGGATGACACAAAGAGGATGATGAAGTGGTGGTGGCGTGAATTTGTCACGGTGGCGCAATTCTTCCTATAATGGCATGCAGTGGAGGAAATTTGCTCTGCAACCATGGGCTATGATTAGAGGCAAAGGGTGGTAGATATAGGCCACATGGATAGGTCGACGGCACACCTAGAGATAGTTGCAGATGGACCCAGAATTTTGGGGGAGGTCGTTGCGGCCCGCGCTGGAAGCGACAAACAAGCGTCTCGCTACGGACTCAGTGACAAGGGTAGCTGAGTGGCTGGCTAAATGGGCCCGAACATCAGCGACCCAGCAGCGGCGCTCACGTGTGCAATAGACCTAGCGTAGGGACCCCACACGACAGTGATTCGAGTAGAGGGACGCGCGGGTTCGAATCGTTAGACACGGCGGTGGAGAGTGAGGTATGCGCGCGCCGGCTAATGGGTTGGTGCAGGGGTTCCTAAATGGGCCGGCCGATTTCAGCCCACCGCCAGGTAAGTATTCTTCTTTTTCTTTTTTTTTCTAGTTTGGTTTTCTCTTCTTCTTTTCTAGTTTGTTTCAAATTCAAAGGGAGTCAAAGTTTCAAATGTGATGTAAATGCATAATAAAAATCTCCAGCATGATGCATAATCATAATTTTATTTATTTATTCATTTATTTAAAAGAATAGGTATTAATGATAAACCACACACTAACCAAAGATTTATTTCTCCAATAACAAAGGGACTACTTAACCCACTTGGATTCATATTTTAGGCTTTACAAATCCTACCACCTTAAATGAATATCAACCTCGAGATTTTGACGAACTATGAAAAATATGAGGGAATTCTACATACAACTCGTCTTCACGCTCCCAGGTAGCCTCATCTTCCACATGATGACTCCACTACACCTTGGACGTTTTGATCACCTTGTTTCTTGTGACTCGGTTCAGGGTATCGATGATATTGATAGGATATTCCGTATATGTAACACCCAAAATCCTAATTTTGGGATTTAGAAATATATATACATATATCTAATCCTGAAATCTAAATAAGAATATTTTCTCATAAAAAAGTGATTATATATTAGAAAGTATTTCCTCATAAAATAAAATAAGTAATAAACATTGAAGCTTTGGAATGAACTTCTAATGGACTACACATTCGAAATCCTTTCATAAAATGAATATTATGTGTTGCATATTGAAAACATTATCTAAATAAATAAGTACGGTAATAAATAATTGAATAAACTTAATACATGAACCTTGCATTCATGTTGGAATATATTTCTTTGGTGTGCAAATTAGAACTTTGTTTGAATTTAAATCTAATTGAATTTGATAATAGGAATAGGAAAAGAAAAGAAAAGAAAAGAAAAAGAAAAAAAAGAACACTCACCTGCGTCCTGGGCCAAAATCCCTGAACGATCCATTTCCATGGTCTGCGCGGCCCAACCAGCCGAGCTCGAGCTCAGACTCACTACCAGGCGGGGCCCATGCTGTCAATCACTGTGACACGCGCGCCTAGGTGTTCTATCTCGCTGACATGTGGGGTCCCTTGACTAGATCCTCTTCCTCCACCGTGTGCCCCACTCGGACCGAAACCAGAAGCTTCGCCCGGATTTCTCTCGTCGTGAACCAACGACTTCCACTCGAATGTTCCTTTCTCCTCCTCCTGTGCATATAAACTTGAGCCACACCGCCCTTCTCCTCCACCACTGCCTACCCTGTGGCTCCACTTCATTCGTTGCCACATCGCCGAGGGAGGGAGAGCACCGAGTGATGAGCCACCACCACCGTATTCCGGCCCCGATGTCAATCTAGGTCGGGTAGGTGGTCAGGGAGGATCGCTGGGATATGGGGGAATAGATGCCCCCCTCAATTTGACGATATGATGCCCGGGGTGGATGGAATCGACCGCCCGTACGCCACCTCCGCCACGGTGTTCGACCATTACCTCATCTCGGGTCAGATAACTTCCATGGAGTTCGCCTTGGTCTCCTCTATACGTAGAGCCATCGGGATTGGGGGTTGGGGCATTGGGAGCACCAACTCACGTTACTCCGATGAGGTCACCAGGTGCAGGGGGGCAGCATCGCGGCCTTAGCATCATCCGTGGTGAGCGATTGGGCATTGACCGTCCGATCCGAGTGGACGCCAACGATTAGAACCACAATATCCCTTTGGACGGATTTAATCAGGGTCGTAGAAGCTTGATCGGGTGGCTGGTCCATCTCATGCATCGTGGCCATTGGATGGGCGGTAGTGGCACTGATTTAAAGTAATATACCCCTTCGAGCAGACCTAATCTAGACCGTTGCTCTAGATCCTGCGGCTAAGATCAGATACCGGTTCGCGGGTGTGTGGGAGCCGTTGATTTTGATCCGATGACTGCCATTCCAAACCTCTTTAATGAAGGCCCGATCTAATCTCCGCCGCAGACCATCAATCCAAAAACACCGATACGCTGATACCCCTTCGCAGTAGATTCTTTTGAAAAGAGCCCTCGGGTTTCATTAAAATTGACCCGCCATCCATGCCAATACAAAAGTAATCACCTATAGACCCTAAATTTTATATACTTAACCCTATACTTGTGAAGAATTGAATCACTGACCAGGGACTTTAGTAAATCATATAATAAATCTGGAAAATGATTTCTAGTAGAAAAATAAATATATAAACTTAGTAAACTCATAACTTTCGTGTTTTAACTCTGATTCAATCCGTTCCAATTGTGTTAGCTTCGTAATAAAATTTCTTACGCAGTAACAACCTTAATTGTATCATATCACATACTTAGGTATTTGTTTATCCTATGGTCACTAGATTTATCTAACTTAAGCTATCCAAGTTATAATTTAGGATAAAGTTGAATTAGGTATTTCTTTAATAACTTTTCTCATATGATTTACATTAATCAACATAAAATATAGTTGTAAAATATTGAATCACTAAAACCTTTCGAAAATCATACCTTCTTAACCGTAACTTCGGTTTTAGTTGTTCTTAAACCTGCAAGCTCGTAGCAGCACGTAGAATATTCTTATGTTGTTTGTTCTCATGTTTGGTGTAATGTTATTTTTATGTACTCCTTGTCCATTTGTATGTATTGCTACAAATAGAAGTGAGGTCACGAGTCACTTGAAGACCAAGTTGGTGAAGTACCTGGGAATCTCGAGTGTAAGGCAAGTTGTGCCATTGATCCCTTTTCTTTACCCAATAATATTCCTATTAATCACTGTGACATGCTCATGATAATCTGATGGGACCTAATAGGTTTCTCTAGACTTGTTCATCCCACACCTTGTTTACCACTGAACTTTTGGGTAGTTTTTCTATTGCTCTACCTAGTTTTGGGATTAATATTACATTATGATCATGTTCCAGTTATACTGTTGTTTTAATTATTGTTCATGACAAGATCATTGTGCTAATTGGAACATGCAGCTTAACTTGAGATATACGTGCTACCACAAGGTGGAATGGGACGCCCTTGGCTGACTAAATAGGAAAGCTAGTGGAGGACTACCTTACCCGAAAGGGAAAAGGGCGGTAGAGGAGCTACATATAGGGAGGTTCTCGGGTCGATCATGCTGCGATGGCTTTTTGGACGAGGGATTCCTATATTGCCCTTCTTAGAAACTGTAGCGGGTTTTCTGAAGCTAGTGGAACTTTGTAAAGGCCTCGTAGTGGATCCCTAGCCATTCACCTCGGAAGTGTCTAAGGGTCTAGCTAACCCTGGCTTGACGGGATACATGACTTGTGGGTAAAGGGCGCAACCTCTGTAGAGTGTAAAACTGGTATATCAGCCATGCTCGCGGTCATGAGCAGCTCGGGACTCTCGCATGATTAATTTAAGGAACTAAACTTAATCTGTCATATGCATTGCATCATGGGTGTTATTATTAATTGTGATCTCTTATTTAATTGGGTTGGTATCTACTTATACTTAGTAATTGCTAATAAAATTTTGACCAACTCTAAAAGCAATGCTCAGCTTTAACCATCTCTTTTGGTAAGCCTTACACTTCACATGAGCTCCCACCTTTGGTGAGTTCATGCACATTATTCCCTACAACTTGTTGAGCGATGAACGTATGTGAGCTCACCCTTGTTGTACTCACATTCCCCAGGTCAAGAATAGGTACCACATGATGAGGCGCATGAAGGATGCTGTGATGAGTTCATGAGTCGTCTAGGTCGTCGTTTCTGAGTCAACTATGGTTGCTGGATCGATGTCTTCATATGATGTATTTATTTGTTTATTTTGTACATAACTCATATTATATAGTAAAGATGTGGCATTCGTTTCTATACCATGAGTCATCATATGTGTGAGATTTGATCCCAGCACACTTGGTGAATTTCGTTCCCGGGTTTTGGTGCCCCTAAAACCCATGTGTGACAATATAGGTCAAATCACCTTGCACACTGAGTTCATCCATAGACAACTGTTCTACTGGGACTCGGAGATACTTCTTCAACTAGGATACATGAAACGCATCATGCACATTAGCCAGGTGACTAGGTAACTCCAGCTGGTAGGCCATTTGCCCAACTCACTTTAGGATATTGAAGGGTCCAATAAAGCGAAGCGACAACTTCTCCTTGACTTTAAATCTTCTCATACCCCGAATTGGTGACACTTTTAGGTACACATGATCACCTTCCTCAAACTCCAATTGTCTTTTTCGGGTGTCCACATAACTTTTCTGCCTTGACTGTGTTGTCCTCAGGTTTTCCCTAATTATCTGAATCTGTTTGTAACACCCCAGGTGTTACCCAAGGCCTTGGCTCAATATATATGCAACTATGGCCTATTATCACATGTGTTTAAGTGGAAGGAGAAGGCACCCAAAGCTTTAGAACCATGGCTTAACTAAGTGATGATCATGATGGGAGGGATGCCCTAGCTTTTCATGTATCTTCACCTATGAAAAGGTTCTAAAACACTAGTTCCCCCTCTTGAGCCATTAAACCCCCAAGCATTGGATTAGTAAGAAGGGGAAGCAAATGATCATTTCATGCCTTGAACCCTTTACCAAAGTTGGAGTACATTAACATATCTACAAATTATAGTAAGGGAAGTATTAAAAAAAGACCCCACAAAGACCCCAAATCAACCCCCAAGTGGAGGACACTATAAAGCAACTCACTTTTTCTCTAAGTCAAAAATCAGCCCTAGTTTAAAGATCAGAAGTGTTCACCCATTTGCTGGCGCCAAAACCACTTGGTCCAAATAACAAAAAGTAGCCAAACTACCCAAGGCACACCCCTGAAAAGTTTGAAACCAAGCCAGGGTCATTTGACACGGTTTGGCATCTGTTTTGTCGCGAGATGAACAGTGCAGACAGACAAGACTTGGCGCCACCATATCTTCCAAGCCAGACCCGATCTCCCCTTGGAACTCACATGAACTAGATAGCTCTAGGTGCAGGGAAGAAATCTTACACAAGTCATATGGCAAGATTCGCACGTTTGGTTGCTCAGCCGACGCAAGAACTTGGGCAGAATAACACGACCACGTGTTCGACACACCCTGGCAATGCCAAAGCATGCCTCGGCGCTCGGCCCCGCACGCCGCGCCGCGTCAACCCCGTGCCCACGCCCGCGCCCGCGGCTATAAAGCCAACCCCAGCCTCGACCATACGCCCCCCGCGCGCTCCCAACCCTTCCCGAGCACAAGTTCACCGGCGTTTGCCCTGGGAACACCGTGCCAGCGGCCACCCGAGCCCCGCCCACCGTAGACCGGCCACTCCAGCCCTCCTCCACCCCGTCTGACCCCTCGGCTAGCTTCCTCGGAGCTCAGTGAAGATCCCCAAGCCGCAGACCGAACACCACCTCATCGGAGACGCCGGATTGAGGCCACCGAACTTCAACCGGCCGCCGTTGCACGTAGACCGAGCTACACGGTAAGCCATTCATCGATTCCTTGTGCATACGGCAGCCTTGACCTCCAGTGAAGCTCCCGATGCTATTTAATTGAACTCTACCACCATGATCAGGCCGGAGCACGCATCGCCGATGAGCTCGACCGCCTGCGCATGCGGCCAGCCCTATTCCGGCCATCACCGTCGGCGATCCGCCCCTCGACGTGACCGCCAGGACCTCCCGGACCTCACCCAGCCCTCCACCGGACCTCTCTCACCGTTGCTAAGCCGCGCCACCCTTTTCCTCTCTGCGGCTACTGTTCCAGCGAGGAGGGAGCTCGGGTTAAGAGAGGGAAAAGCCAGGGGGGTATTCGCGATGTCAGTGACTCAGTGAAACAGTTTCTCAGGGGCACAGTTTAAATAGTTTAGTTAAAGAAAATCCTAGGGGTCCCGGTGCAAACCTGCTTTTCATAAACCTTTAAGATTTATTCTTTTTTAAATAAGTAGAGAACTTGAAAAATTCATAACTTGAGTTTTATTCGACCAAACTTGGTCAAACTAATTTTGCTAAGTCCTAAATATTATAAACTATTCAGGAAAAATAATAAACACCCTAATTTCTGTAACACTTTTTAGAGTTTTAATTTAAATAAGCATACTGCCCAAAACTAAATAAATAGAGGAAAAATAGAAATACTTTTGGACTGAGGGTAAGAAAAATTAGAGACATACTTAACTATGAACTACCCTATTTAAAAATGTTAAACTCCTCAGTATACTAGGTTAAGGAGGGATTAACCATTAAAACTTGTATTGGCCCAAACCTTAAGAAAATGAAAAAGGAAATTTAAAATAAGAACCAGAGGGCAACCACATTTTTCCTAGCTTGCTTAGGTGATATAGTTCATAAGAAAATGTTGTTGAACCCGCTGTTAGTACAAAAGCAATGCACCACATTTTATTTTATAAAAACAGTAAGAACTTAGAAAAATCCTAGAAAAATAACCCTAAGAAGGAACCACCCCAATCCTTGGGATAACTACTATTATGCTAGTATAAATCTTGGAAAAATAAAAGTTCTGTTGTTTGATATTTTTCAAATGACAAGTTAGTTATAAGTGCCTTTTTGACATTAAACTTTAGAAAATCACAACTAAATGACCATTAAGTGACTTTCTATGATTTTTGGCATAGAGGCCTGTCATTACCCATAGATGTTGGCAAGAACAATTTTTAGTGCAGAACCCCCATCTAAACTAGAGCTGTAGTGCAAAGTGACCATCCACCCTCACTTTTGTTATTTTGCCTAGAGTTTATTCTAATTATTATTAACCTCAAATTTGTAGAACAGACTACAATGCTCAATATTAGCCCACTGTAATTTTTGCAATATTTTTGGAAAATTCTAAATCACTATGGTAGTTCAAGATCACTCTAAAAAGCACAAATAGAAAGTAAACAGGGAATTATGGAAGGAATTAATATTATACAACTAAATCTCTCTAATTGTCCAATAAAACATAAAGGAGGTGATTAAAATTCTTAAATTCACTCCAGACCCTAAAATAGGTGTGTATAAAACACTAAGATCACCATCCGATAAAGAAACCCTAGTTTATCCACTACTTTAATATTGTTTCACCATACATAGTATTTACTAAATTGACATATCATTAATATACATGTATCTTATTCATTGCATTCAATAGATTGTAATCTCGCTGATGGAGAGTACGTCCTCATTCCGGAGCAAGGAGTTGCTCAGGAGGTAGTCCAGGAGCCAGCACCAGAGCCTGCCATCGTGGATCTGCCTGCCCCAGCTTTTGAAGGCAAGCCCCGGTTTTATGCATAACCATTTATATATGCTATTTTACTACACTTAACGTTTGTAGGTGTGTACTGTGCACTTAAGTGTAGGAGTTGACTGAAACCCTAGTTGCATGAACTCAGGATTCCTTTTTGAGATGGATACTAGTATGCTAGGTCGAGTAGCTGCTTTGCTAATTAGGGATCTCGGTAGAAGTCGAGTGATTTTTCTAGAACTCGCGCGAGGTCAGGAATTGGTTGTATCCATTTTGATAACCGAATAATAATGGTCTGTGGACATGGATCCATGGGGATGCGCTATCTATATGGTGAGAATTTGGAATAAGGATTAACGTGCGGATACCTGTGTCAAGCACTTGAACGTATTAAGCACATGCCGAGAAATATGGTAAATCGGTAAGCCTAGTACCTAAGTGAACCTGCTCGTAGACTTTACCCCTCATGCGACCTGAGACGTGGTCTCCCATTCTGGTTATGGTGGGTACAAGTGCGGTCACTGCACGACGGCAGTCGGGGTCAGTGAGGCATTGTACGCCAAGGCTGTGAGCCCTGTTTTGTTGACGGGGAATCGATGGGGACAGTTGATGTGTGTTGGGACGGAGTGCCTCGCCACGTCGTGTGTTTAGGTTTACCTTGCAAGGTTAAAACTCGATTTGAATCGT
This sequence comes from Zea luxurians, assembly GCA_029449295.1. Classification (NCBI taxonomy): domain Eukaryota; kingdom Viridiplantae; phylum Streptophyta; class Magnoliopsida; order Poales; family Poaceae; genus Zea; species Zea luxurians. Next base: position 32,331,009 of record JAOPSE010000014.1, read on the forward strand.
CTGCTTCTCGCAGCTAATGAGACTGCTTGATCCATTGTACTGCATTAAGTAATAAGTGGAAATGAGATGACTGGCAAAAGATGTTGATTGATATAATGTTTGATACCATGTATGAATAGCTAGGTACTCATCTAGTTCAAAAAAGGATCATACTAAAACTTGAAAAGCTAAAACTTGATTTTAGACTCAGCTAGTGCTTTTGGCAAACCAAACCCCTCAGCCAAACAGCTGCATGTCTAGAGGTAGAGGAGTAGACTCCTCACACCGGGTAAGTCTAGCTGAGTATTAGTATACTCAGCCTTGCTTATGGCATAGTTTTTACAGGTTCTCTGGAGGATATGGTTGCTGGAGTGACTTGGCCGTCCACCTTGCCACCAGGTTGGATAGTCGAGTGGGACCCTCTCAGCAGGAGAGGAGCAGGAGGAGTGATGGGCTAGGCTTCCCCATTCTCCCTTTCATTTACCATTAGTTGATTTCCGCTGCATCGAGAAAAATGGTTACTACTTTTGCAAAACTCCGATAATGTTGTAATAACATTAAGTACTTCTTTAATTTATGGTTTTATGCTTTATTGTATTTGCTCTGTGCCTCACCTTCGAGTGAGTATGTGGTACTTGATCCTGTTAGTGGCCTCGTCAGACTAGATCCGAGGGACTGACGGGTTGTTGCTATTTAAGTGTGGTCTAGCCTCTTCATTGGGACTTGGGCACTTAAGTTGGAATAATTCGAGCAGTTCCGCCACACTGTTCCTCTACTTGGAAAATTTCTTTCCCAAAGAACTATCTTTCACTAGTCTGATCTGTCGGTGTTTCGGGTCCGACCGCGCACCCGGGGTTGCCCTCAAGGTGCTTTTTGGAGTAGGACGGTGTTATCAACTGTAGCTCGATGGTTCGTGCTAAATACACGAGAGACAGTGGACAATTGCGTACAGGTTCGGGCCGCTTTGAGATGCGTAACACCCTACGTCCTGGCGTGAGCACTCTATGCAGTGGGTTACAAGGAGGTTCTCTAGTGTTGGAAACGTAGAGAGCCGGTGTTGGTGGCTAAGTAATGAGGGATGGATCTGAAGGGGTGCCCCTAGGCCTTATATACTCGACCGTGGGGTGTTACATGCAGATATGATTACAACGTATGCCTAAGAAATAGTGAACCAACTGAGTTTATCATCCTATAATTCAGCCGACCCATCCTCGATTGGTTCCATCGTACGGGGCTCCTGCGTGGGAAGGTCGGGTCGCTGTTGTGGTTACTGCTCGAATTTGTTGGGCCGTCTGGGCTTGCGCCAATCTGGCCTTGTGTCAATCCGCTTCATTGGTCGTTCCTCCCCAGGCCCTTATGAATTATGGGGCCCTTAGGCCTTTCATGAGGTCTTTCATCCTTCTGGTGGACCCGGGGGATATCTGTCCCCCACAAGCCCCCAATCTTTGGGTTGATTTTGAGGTAAACGGCCCAAAGATCCTAGGTCCAGCTTGTAGTCCTTAATTTTAACAAGGAATGCTTTGGAAATAAGTCTGCCAGGCCACTACTTCTAAACTCTGAGTGATCTGGTAAAAACATTTTTTTACTGTCTTCTTCTGGTATTATTCCTCGAGTTTTGGTGTTTCGTCTCAGGTTTATGCTTTGGAGGTCAGCATTTTGCACTATAGGACTTTGAACTTCATTGGGTGCACCAAAGGTGCACCCAATGGGTGTAGCCCCCGAGCTTTGAGTGGATTTTCGCAGACAATTCACTTGAAGGTCTTCATTTCAAGTATTATCAGAAATCACTTTTATCTTCCACTTGTGCTTTTTCAGAGGTCAGCCTTGTCTTAATCTTGCCTTATGCTTTAGAGGTCAACATTTTGCTTCTTGGGGGATGATGATTTATTGGGTGCACCGAAGGTGCACCCAATGGGTGTAGCCCCCGAGCTTCGAGTGGATTTTTGAAAATAATCCACTCGAAGTTCTTCATTTCATGCCTTTTTCCGGGAATCATCCTTTCCTTCTGTCGAATGTCTTTAGAGATCAGCATGTTATTAACACTATGCTTTAGAGGTCAGCATACATTCTTATCTTTGAGGCCGAGTATGCGATCTGCCCATATTTTGCTGGATCTTGCAATTTATTTGATCTGCTACTGATTGGACGTTCGATAGATGGCCTCTTACTAGTCTTCATGTCACTCCGTGCTTTGATGCTTCTGTCGATTAGACTTGAACCTCATCGGCTATATTTGGCTTTCCTTTGATCCTTGCTGATATCTTTCTTCTGTCTTGAAGTATTCATTGCATATACTGTTCGGATGTGACAGTTTTGAAAATATACTGATAATTCCTGGGCGCCCCCCAATGGGTGTAGGCAAGGGACGGCTTGGTACGCTGAGCGTTTAGCAAACTGCTTCTGAGTAGTAACTTGATGTGACCGCGGGCGTAATCATATCGCCCGCACAGTTGACTGGAGTCCCAATGGGTGTCGTGTTACGTGAAACGGCGTCAGCCGCCTGACGTGTCTCCAGACGGTTTGAATTGCATATTGAATTTTTGCGACTGTTCAGTGGCCGTGATAAGAGGTGAGCGGTTGCCTTCTTCTTCTATAAATAGCGTTCTTGCTTCTCCGGCATTTTCACATCTCTTACTGCTGCTTGCTGTTTGCTCTCTTCTCTTTCCTTTTTCCTCCATCATGGGCAAGAGTAAGAAAGGTGGTAGTTCTTCGCATCACTCTGGCGACAAGAGCAAGCGCGAGCCGACTCCTCCCTCGGAGGACTTCGGTGACTCGGAGTACTCGGAGGAGGAGTTCTCCTCCGAGTCCGAGGGCTCTCCGGCTCCTGCCTCTCCCCCGGTGTCGTCTTATGATTCAGACGACTCCCAGGAAATCGCCGTGGAGGTATGGACCTACATCCGGGCCGTCGAGCGCGCCGGGCTCGAGGGCTCGGATGAGTCGGAGTACTCCTCGAACTCGTCCGAGGAGGGCGGCGGTGACGACGATGGCGGTGACGGTGGCGGCAAGGGTGGCAGCGGCGACGGCGGCGACGACAGCAGCAGCAGGGGCAGCAACAAAGCCAGTGGCTAGATGCCAATGGTTTTAATTATTAGTATAGATTAGTAGTAGAAGTAGTATTAGCGGAATAATGTAGTAGTAGCTAGTAGTATAGTTAGTAAAATGTAATGTAGTAGTAGGGAAGGCATTAGCTCATAATGAGTTGATTTGTAAGTTCAGTAGTGCTTCCCTTATGAAGAATGATTTTGCTCCACTTCTGTGTGCATTATTTTGCCTTCTGGTCAGTCATCGATCGTTTTTATATTTACCGCCAATGATGTTTTCTATCTGCAACGCTTGAGTAGCAACTTGGAGTCGTCGGGTCACGCTTCAGATTGCTTTATTTGCGACGTCAGTGCTTTGGTGGTAGCGGTCGAGTTATTATTGGCGATGTTGGCGCTTTTTGAAGTAATGGCTGAGCGATAGCGGTCACGTCGGTGTTTTAGAAATAACGACCGAGCGGTTACTGGTGATGTCGGCGTTTTAGAGGTAACAGCCGAATCCCTTGGAGCCACGTCACCGCTTTAGGAATAACAATCGAGTGACTGATGGCGACGTCGGTGTTTTAGAGGTAACAACCGAGTGATCGATGGCAACGTCGGCGTTTTAGAGGTAATAGCCGAGTGATAACGGGCCACGCCGGCCGCTTTGGAAACAGTGGCCGAGTGGAGTCTGGTAACGTCAGCGTTTTTAGAAATAACCGCTGAGTTAAAATGGACCGCGTCGGCCGCTTTGGAAATAACGGTCGAGTGATGATGTGGCATGCCCGCGCTCTAGAAATAACGGCCGGGTGATGACGTGGCACGCCAGCATTTTAGAAATAACAGCTGGGTGATGACTGGGCGCTTTTTAGATTTGGCATCTGGCCTCGGAAAACCCCATATGTACTGCACTGTCACACGCCTCTGCATTCCGTGCCCTAGTTTTTGCTTTTCCGCATCCAAGCCTTCTCTGCTTTCCTGCAATACTGCTTCCGCTCCGCTCGTCAGTAAGGTTGAGATGGCGCCCAAGCGGAAAGCTTCGAGTTCGTCCGTCGCAGTCATTCCACCCATCGATCCTAACAGTCAGTTGCCCTTCGCAGGTAACCATATGTCTGTTGTCTCTGAATCCGACCTTCTTCATCTCGTATCCATCGGAGTTCTTCCTCCGAAGGAGCTCTGTTCCTGGCGGATCTGCTGTGGGGTCGTCATTCCGGTAGAAGACACCCACAAATTCGTCATTTATGTTCCTTTTCTTATCCGCGGTCTTGGTCTTCCCATTTCTCCTTTCTTCCGCGGTCTCCTTGATTTCTATCACTTGAATCTGACCCATCTGAATCCCAATTCCATTCTGCAAGTCTCTGTTTTTGTTCATTTATGTGAAGCCTTCCTTGGTGTTTTGCCTCACTTTGGCCTTTGGAAGTATTTGTACCACTGTTGGCCTAGGATGGCTAGAGGGCAGCACCAGCTAGTGGGGGCGCGAGCTTGGAGATGCACCTTGGGAGAAAATCTGACTACCTCGACATCCCACTCAAGGACAGCATCAAGAGATGGCGCCTAGAATGGTTCATCGTGGAGAATCATGGGAATTCTCTCCCCCCACGATCAGGGAGGCAGCCAGATGTTCGCACTTCGAGCTGGACCGAATCCCCTATGGACCAGGAGGTGGCTGAGGCAGGGGCTCTGCTTGCTGAGGTTGGGCTGCTGAAAGAGAGGGGTTTGACTGCAAAGGTTGTGGTTGCCGACTTCATATTCAAGAACATTCGACCACTGAAAGATAGAGCATACCCCGCATATCTGTATCGAGGCCTGGCTGATTCAACCCGTGTAATCAACAGAAGAATTCCTGCTGTGGACTTAGTGAGTCGGCTCGAGATGATACTCAGAGGTAAGGTGTCGAACATCAGCGCTCCTGTCGCATATTCGGCCTGGAATCTGCCTCCTTCCAAGGCCTTTACCAGTTTTGTGTCAAATCCTCCTACTGGTGATAGCGATTTGGGCCTTAGAGTGCGACCCTCTCCCGAAGAAGTTAGTGCTTTGGTTGCCTCACTTGAAGAAATTCCTGATGACGAGAGGTAGGTTCATTTTGAGGTGCCTTTGAATCCGTGTGATGCAAAGATAAGTGCCATGCTGGATATGTTAGCTGAAGATTCTTCTGATGCAGTCCTTGCTGAAACACTGGTGGTAGTGCCCATCCCAGAGGCTAGCAAAGCTTTGGATATTCAGAAGTCTGACATTGTTCGCCTGAAGCGTTCTCGCCGAGCCAATCAGCCTGCTTCTCCTGCTGAGGGGAAGAAATAGAAGAAGAGACATCTTCGTCGAATGTCTAGCTTGGATCAGGATGCTGGTCCTTCTGTTCCTGCTTCTGAGGAAATGCCGGTGCCTGCATTTGCTGAAGCTGACCCCAATGGGTGTGACCCGACTGCTGTGGAACCCAATGGGTGTGACCTAGATGATGTTGAACCCAATGGGTGTGATCTGGCCAAAGCTGACCCCAATGGGTGTACTGTCCGCGTTGTTGATGAAGATGAGGAAGAGGAGGATGAAATCCCTCTAACTCGGAAGAACAGCCGACGCTATATTGTTAGTGGTGAAAGTAGTGGTGTTCCTTCTCCAGCCCTGTCTACTCTCGTTGGTCTGCAAGAATTGTCTCTGGCCAACTTTGATCAGACTCTTGAAGATATGGTCCCAGAAGGTCTGTTGTCAGAGCCGGCAGATGGTGGCATAATGGATGCTTGTGCTGATATGCCTGATGCTAGGTTGGGGTTATCCCGAGCAGCGTCCCGTACCTCATCTACCTTGGAGCACAGTCTTAAGGGTCGGGAGACTGATCTAGATTGTACTGCTCCCATGGAAGTGGTTGAACGTCCTTCAGCCTTAGAGGTGGCTGTTACGAAAGGCTTGGCCCTCAAGGATGGTGCTGGCGCTTACCCAGCCCCCGAGGGTGTTACCGGAGATGATCCGACTCGGATGGGTAGCGCGAGCTATGACCCAGCCCCCGAGGGTGTCTAGGTTGGTTCTCCCTCTCACACTTCCATGGATGTTCATGTAGGATCTTCTCCTCCGCACTCTGATTGTATGACAGCAGCACGGGTTTTAGGTCAGGAAGTCGCTTTAGAGACCAGCGCACCTGATGATAGAGTTCTGACTTCTGCTGATGACACTGACTTGGTTCCCAATGATGCATTGCGGGTTGTTCCAGTTGGTGACCCTTCAATGAGTCATCAGTTGATTTCCCACGACTTGGGAGTTCCCTCATTCTTCTCCAACCTCCAGGTAATTTGGTTTCTTCTGGTCTGACTTTTATTCCAGGTAGACTGCTGTTATTATACTCATCTATTCTTAATGTTAGGCATTAGTGGACGGGATGGCTGGCTAGCTGAAATTGCAGGGTGCCTCTGTCCCAGAAGGAGCTTTGTCTCTGATGCATTGGAATCCGGTGCTGCTTCAGCGGCGTGTATCTGATTTGGAGATGGCAAATGCTGGTTAGTGCCCTTCATTTCTTCTTTAGCTATTTGACTAATTTGCTTTATAGCTGGACATCCTTGCTTGACTGTTTCCTGACAGATATGGCCCGACAATATTCTGATCTTGAAAAAAAGTATTCCCAAGGTCAGGCTGAACTGGCCCGGCAATATTCAGATCTTGAAGAAAAGTATTCTCATGGTCAGGCTGAACTGGCTCAGGTTTCTGCTTCTCTGAATGATGCTAACACGCTGATCTCCACTCTCCATGCTCAGCTTGATTCTAAAAAGGTGGCCACAGAATTGAACTTTCACTTGCCCTTATCTGTTATGTTTTTAGTGCTTGCTTGATGTTGGAGAAACTGGCCCTTGTCTACAGGAGGAGAAGCGTGCTCTTGCCACTTCTCGCGACAACCTGGACAAGTTATATCGTGACGCCAGCAACTCGTTGACCGTCTTGGAGAGGAGCCATCGTTTCACCAAGGAAGACTTGGATAACCATCGTTACAAGTTGCAAGAGTCTCTAGACGATATGATTCGCCTCAGGCAATTGGTGTCGAGCAAGGATACTGTCATCAAGGATCTGCGTGCTTCCAAGAAGTCGGTCGCCCAGGAGCTAGAGGCCGCTCGGTTGGCTATCAAGGCCGCTGAAGACGCTTCTGCTACTCTGAGGGCTCAGCGCGACAGAGCTATGGACAAAGCCATCCACGCGGGGCGGATCCTGATGAGAAGACCCGGCGTGGTTGTTCCTGGAGACATAGTTGTCAACGTGAATGCAGCTCCTGATTCCTCGAGTCGTCCCTCTTCGTCGGTCGCCCCTGAGAAGAATATTTCCAAATAGAAAACACTGAATGCTTTGAGTATATAGTTAGTGTGCTCGGTTGTTTCGTTAGAAAACACTTTTCAATACTGAATGCTGTTATTGTTTTCCTGTTGCTAGAATTCAACGGTCTCTACAATCGTAAAAGTAAATGCACTATGATGGTTTTGAAATTTTTTCGTGGGGCATAGAGATTGCCCTGGGATGAATAACCGCAAACGTGCCGAATGTGCCTTGTCAACTTAAGTCGTTACCAACTTAAATCGATTGCTCCGTTATTAGGGGTATAGTGATCACCCCGAGTCAAGTAAGCATGAGCATGTCGCACTGCCTTAAGCCATTGCTGACTTAAACCGATTGCTCTGTTAGTAGGGTATAGTGGTCACCCCGAGTTAAGTAGACGTGAGCATGTCGCACCACCTTAAGTCACTTCCGACTTAAGCTGATTGCTCCGTTAGCAGGGTATAGTGGTCAACCCGAGTTAAGTAAAGCGTGAGCATGTCACACCGCCTTAAGTCACTTCCGACTTAAGCCGATTGCTCCGTTAGCAGGGTATAGTGGTCACCCCGAGTTAAGTAAGCGTGAGCATGTCGCACCGCCTTAAGTCATTGCCGACTTAAGCTGATTGCTCCGTTAGTAGGGTATAATGGTCACCCCGAGTTAAGTAAGCATGAGCATGTCGCACCGCCTTAAGTCATTGCCGACTTAAGCCGATTGCTCCATTAGCAGGGTATAGTGGTCACCCCGAGTTAAGTAAGCGTGAGCATGTCGCACCGCCTTAAATCATTGCCGACTTAAGCCGATTGCTCCGTTAGCAGGGTATAGTGGTCACCCCGAGTTAAGTAAGAATGCGGGTTGATAGTGAACAACTTGAGTGCTCTTGAAGTCCTTTTATTGATGATATATTTCCCAGTTTATAGAATACATCACCGTCCCAATAGCTTTTGAGATATAGCTAGGGGTAAAACTTCCTGAGATGTTCTATGTTCCATGAGTTCCCAACTTCTGTGCCATCCATTTGTGTGAGACGATATGATCCAGGCCGAATAACTTCCGCTACCATGAATGGTCCTTCCCATAGAGGCGACAGTTTGTGCCGTCCCTCCCCCATTAGAATTCGGCGGAGGACGAGATCTCCCACTGTGAAGGATCGACGCTGTATGGCATTATCGTGATAGCACCTCAGAGTCTGTTGATACCGTGCTGATTGAATCACTGTGTTCAGTCGCTCTTCCTCGAGTACGTCAACATCCTCTAGCCTAGTGGCTTCAGCTTCTGCTATGTTTTCAAAAATCAACCTTGGTTCCCCAAACTTGAGATCAGCAGGTAGCACCGCCTCCGAACCGTAGACCATGAAGAAAGGAGTATTTCCATGCAGGGCTCAACTAGGTTGAGTTCTCAGGCTCCAAACGACGTACGGCAGCTCTCTGATCCAATTTCCTGTGAACTTTTCATTCTTGTCGAAGACTTTCTTTCTGAGTGCCTCCAATATCATCCCGTTGGCTCTTTCTACCTGCCCGTTGGCTCTTGGGTGCGCCAGCGAGGCATATTTGATCTGAATGCTCTTTTGCTCACAGAAATCGAAGAACTCTGAGCTTGTGAAGTTGGATCCTAGGTCGGTTATGATGTTATTTGGTATTCCAAACCTGAATATTATGTCTTGTATGAATTCCACTGCCTTAGGTGAAGTTAGAGAAGCAATGGGTTTGAACTCTATCCACTTAGTGAATTTGTCGATAGCAATCAGTACATGAGTGTATCCTCCTTGAGCTTTTTTGAAAGGTCCAATCATATCCAATCCCCAGCATGCAAACGGCCAAGTTACGGGTATGGTTTACAGTTGCTGTGCTGGTAGATGCTGCTGTTTTGACAAGTACTGGCAGGCTTCACACCTCTGAACTAACTTAGCTGCATCACTTTTTGATGTTGGCCAGTAGAAACCTGATCTGAAGACCTTCCCAACCAGGGTCCTGGAGGCTGCATGTACCCCACATTGCCCAGCATGAACCTCTTCTAGCAGTTGCTTTCCGGTGGCTGAGAGAATGCATTTCATGAAGACTCCTGATGCGCCCCTTTTGTATAACGTTTCTCCGATGAAAGTATAATGAGCTAACTGTCTTGCAATCCGTTCTGCTGTATTTTGTCGTCTGGTTCCTCCTCATTTTTATGTACTTGATGATCGGCTCCCTCCAGTCATCAGAATCTGACTCTGGTTGGCTCAGAGCGTTGCATTCTTCCACCCGATCCATTGAAATGCTCGGGTGCGATACTTCTTGGATGAAAACTCCAGGCGGGACCTGAGTCCAACTGGATCCTAGTTTAGACAATGCATTAGCTGCTGTGTTGCGGTCTCTCTCCACATGATGAAATTCCAAACCTTCAAATTTGTCTTCTAGTTTCTAGACAGCAGTGCAGTATTTTCCCATGGAGTCATTCGAGCAGTCCCATTCTTTGTTTATCTGACTTATGACCACCAGAGAATCTCCATACACCATCAGTCTCTTAATGCTCAGTGACATGGCAATGTTCAGTCCATGAATCAGAGCTTCGTATTTGGCTGCATTGTTGGATGCCAGGAATAACAATTGAAGAGCATACTTGAGTTGTTCACCTCCAGGTGCAATAAAGAGGATCCCTGCACCTGCTCCCTGCAGCTTCAACGATTCGTCAAAATACATTCGCCACACTTCTGCGGTTTCTGGGTTATCCGATACCTGTTGCTCAGTCCACTCTGATACGAAGTCAACCAGTGCTTGAGTTTTGATAGCAGTGCGAGGTCGAAATTCAATGTCATGAGATCCCAGCTCACAGGCCCACTTGGCTATTCTCCCGATAGCTTCTTTTTTGTGAAGAATATCTCCTATCAGAAACCCAGTGACTATTATGACTTTGTGGTCGTCGAAGTAGTGACGGAGCGTGCGTGCAGTTAGAAGTACTGCATATAATAGCTTCTGGACTTGAGGGTATTTCTTCTTCGAGGACCCCAGAACTTCACTGATGAAATAGACAGGATGTTGTACTGGGTATGCATGTCCCTCTTCTGCTCGCTCGACTACCAACGCGGTGCTCACCACGTGAGTCGCGCAAGAGATGTATAATAACAAATCTTCAGCCGGTTGAGTCGGCGTGGCTCGGTGCGGCGGTTTCAGCACCGGTGGTGTTGTCAAGAACTTTTTAAACGCATCTAGAGCTTCCTGTGCTTCTAAAGTCCACTAGAATTTGTCCACCTTCTTGAGTAACTTATAGAATGGTAAGCCTTTTTCTCCCAGCCTTGATATGAATCTGCTTAGGGCTGCCATACATCCGGTGAGTCTTTAAACTTTCTTCTGTGATCGTGGTGCTTCCATCCTCATGATAGCCTTGATCTTTTCTGGATTGGCTTCAATTCCTCGGTGACTGACAATAAACCCCAGCAACTTTCCGGCTGGCACTCCGAAAACGCATTTTTCGGGATTAAGCTTCCATCTGTACCGTCGTAGACTGTTGAAGACCAGTTGTAAATCTTCAATGAAATTTTCTGAATCCTCTATCTTGATCACCACGTCATCCACATAAGCTTCCACATGCTTGCCCCAGTGATCGGCTAAGCATGTCTGAATAGCCCTCTGATAAGTTGCTCCAGCGTTTTTGAGGCCGAATGGCATGAAGGTATAGCAGAAGGCTCCAAACGGGGTGATAAATGCTGTTTTTTCCTCGTCTTCTTTTGCCAAACTAATCTGATGATACCCAGAGTAGCAATCCAAGAAAGACAGCATAGAGCATCCGGTGGTTGAGTCCACCACCTGGTCGATTCTAGGAAGCCCGAAGGGATCCTTCGGACAGTGTTTGTTGAGATCCGTATAGTCAACGCGCATGCGCCAATCCACTTTATTCTTTTTGAGTACAAGAACAGAGTTGGCTAACCACTCAGGATGTAACACCTCTCTAATGAATCCGGCCGCGACCAAGCGAGCCAGCTCAGCACGGATGGCTTCTCTCTTGTCGGGCGTAAAGCGACGTAATTTTTGTCGTATTGGCCTCGCCTGTGGGTAGACCTTCAATTTGTGCTCGGCCAGCTCTCTTGGGACTCCCGGCATATCCGCAGGTTGCCACGCGAATACGTCTCGGTTATCTTGCAGAAACTGGATGAGCGCGCCTTCCTATTTGTCATCCAGGCTGGAGCTGATGATGGCAGTTTTGTGTTCATCAGGGAACCCGAGGTTGATCCTTTTGGTTTCTTCAGTCGGCCACATAGAGGTCACGGCTTGAGCTTCGTTCGTGGGTACCATGAGGTCTTCCTCAGGCTTTGAGTTCGCCTGTGCAGAAGAAATCGACGATGGTTTGGTGGTGAGGGCCGCCTGAATGGCCACTTGGAAACATTCTGCGGCGCCTTGGAAGTCAGCGCGCACAGTTATGATCCCTTGTGGTCCTGGCATCTTCAATATCATGTATGTATAATGTGGAATAGCCATGAACTTCGCCAATCCGGGCCTCTTGATGATGGCGTTATATCCGCAGTCGAAGTTTGCCACCTCGAACCTCAGAAACTCGGTTCTATAGTTTTCCGGAGTTCCGAAGGTGACCGGCATGTAGATGTGGCCCAGCGGGTACTCTCCTTCAGTCGGCACGATGCCAAAGAAGGGTGTGTCCGACTCATGGAGCTCTTTGAGGGGAACTCCCAGGCCTTGGAGCGTCCGGGGGAAGGTGACGTTGATGCTGCTTCCCCCATCCACTAATACCTTCTTTACCCTGCTCTCTCGGATCACCAGATCGACAAGGAGCGGGTATTTGCCTAGGTGATCGAAGTTGAGCCACTGATCTGCCCGGGTGAAGGTGATCGGGTGCTCAGACCATCGGTACGGGGCGGGAGGACCGGTGGCCGCCACTAGTATCTGACGATCGTTGAGCTTTTGTTGTCTCTTGCTTTCTTGTGACCTGTGTTCGCCGAAGATGACGTTGACTTCTCTTTCGACGCGCAGGAAGGCTCCTCCTCTTCCCTCCTCCTGCTGCTGGGGTTGTTGCGGTTCTCCTGGTCCTCCTCGTGATGGGGGAGGAGGTAGAAGTTGGAAGGGTCGGCCGTGCCCGACGGAGTGCTTGAAATCCCTGCAGTTCCGGAGGGTGTGGCACATGTCCTTGTGGTACGGGCACTGGGCGTCGAGGATGTCGTCCAGCGTGCGTTCACCCCCGCGAGGTCCTCCTCGGGGGCGAGAGGCGGGCGGTCTGGCGGCGTGGACCTCTTCACGAGGCCTCTTCTCCCAGCGCTTGTCGGGTTGTTGGTTCGTGTCACGTCGCGGCACCGTTGGCGCAGGCTTCGCTCCTCCGATGAGGTCCTGAGCTTGTTCATCGGTGGTGATGTAGAGGTCGGCCTCCCGGAACAGCTGCTCGGAGGTAGTCGGCGCCTTCTGTAGTATGGTTCGGACGAAGGCCGAGTCGTTGGATCCCCTGTAGAAATCCTCGATCACTGCTGCCTCCGCGACCTCAGGGATACGATTTCTCATGGTCTGGAACCTTTTGAGGTACGATCGAAGAGTTTTGTCCCCTCGGCGCTTGATGGATTCGAGGTCCCATGGCTACGCTGGTTTGTCAGAGAGAGACTGAAAGTTGGCGGTGAAGCGTCGACTGAAGTCGCTCCAGTCGTCGATGCAGTGTTGGGGTAGGTGTCGCAGCCATTGCAGCGCGTCTTGTCCGGTGACGATAGGCAAGTACGTGGTCATTACGTCCTCAGTCGCCCCAGCAGCTCGGGCAGCGGTGGTCTAGACGGCCAGCCAGCCTCCCGGATCCTGCTTAGGTTCATATTTGTCAACGTTGGATACCTTGAAGTTAGGGGGCCATTGAATGGCCCTGAGGCGTGGAGTAAGTGCCGATACTCCACATGTGTCCTCTTGTCATCGATGATGTTGTCTATCCCGGGGAGGGGAGCGGTCGTTGTGGTGCCTCGACCGTCCCCGGGTGGTGCCACCAGTTGAAGTCGTGGCCAACTCGGTCCTGGTAGCCTGACTCCGTGCTGGGATGCCGTGATCCTGGTCGTACTCTTCCCAGCGACGGATTTCGTTCTTATGTCGTCGTTCGCGTGAGGCGTGGATGGAGCTCCGTGAGTCCCGCCAACAGTTGATAGCGTGTCGTAGATCGTTCGGCGGGTGAGCGAGGGGTAGAAGATGATTGGCTGCTTGAGTGAATAACCGCTGGTAGCCCTCGGCGTCGGGAGTCTGGGGGAGGCCATCAGCTATCCGAGCCAATACTCCACCGACTTCACTCGGCGTGTTCATAGCTCGGGCGAAATCAGGGTTCAGGTTGCGTCCGAAGAGTGGATTTTCCCAGCGTTGCCTTGTTTCCTGCTCGGCCTGTTCTTGGGCCCATCGACGATCGCGTCGTCGGGAATTCCTTCTTTCCCTGAAGACATGTTCTTCCGGAGTTTCTCCCATCTCTGAGACCTTGTCTCGTGATATGGGTTGCACCGGGTCCCGTTCTCCGGCCTCGTGATGTCGCCGGATATTTTGGCGTCGGTTCCTTCGTCGGCGGGATTCCCGCTGAGGAAGTTCCTCTCCGGGTGCGGTCAGTTCGTCGTCGGAGATGGGGGGCGATTCTACTCTCCCGATGAAGAGGACGTCGGGGTAGAATGGAACAGTTGTCATGGCGATCTTCTTCCTGCCCTCCTTTGAGGACGAAGGCACAGAGAGACTAGATTGACGATCCTTTGCCTCATTTGCTTCCTTTTTCCTTGTAATCCGTGTCCATTCTTCCATTGGAGAGGTGGACAGCAGAGTCCTCCGGGCTGACGGACCCTCAACTCCTAGCTTGTTGAAGGTGATCTTTTCTCGGAGCACTGGAGGTTGCACTTTTCCCTGCTTTGCCCCGATTTTCTCAGAGATCTTTGAGGAAGACTTTCTCTTCGGCGGATCCGCGATGCGATGTAGAGTTCCCTCCTCATCCGCTACAAATGAGATAGTTCCGAAGCAGAACGTGGATCCGGGGCGGAGGATGATCTTGTGCTAGAAGGTGACGGCCATTGAGCTAGCTTGGATCGATGACACACCCCCTACCTGGTGCGCCAGCTGTCCGTGTTTCGGGTCCGACCGCGCACCCGGGGTTGCCCCTCAAGGTGCTTTTTGGAGTAGGACGGTGTTATCGACTGTAGCTCGATGGTTCGTGCTAAATGCACGAGAGACAGTGGACAGTTGCGTACAGGTTCGGGCCGCTTTGAGATGCGTAACACCCTACGTCCTGGCGTGAGCACTCTATGCAGTGGGTTACAAGGAGGTTCTCTAGTGTTGGAAACGTAGAGAGCCGGTGTTGGTGGCTAAGTAATGAGGGATGGATCTGAAGGGGTGCCCACTAGGCCTTATATACTCGACCGTGGGGCGTTACATGCAGATATGATTACAACGTATGCCTAAGAAATAGTGAACCAACTGAGTTTATCATCCTATAATTCAGCCGACCCATCCTCGCTTGGTTCCATCGTACGGGGCTCCTGCGCGGGAAGGTCGGGTAACTGTTGTGGTTACTACTCGAATTGTTGGGCCGTCTGGGCTTGCGCCAATCTGGCCTTGTGTCAATCCGCTTCACTGGTCGTTCCTCCCTAGGCCCACGAGGGGATGACCTTATGAATTATGGGGCCCTTGGGCCTTTCATGAGGTCTTTTATCCTTCTGGTGGACCCGGGGGATATCTGCCCTCCACATGATCCCAATACAACGGGGTTCTACACGTTCTGTCGTACAATGCCTCAAACGAGGACATCTTTAAACTGTCTTGGTAATTGTTATTATATGAAAACTCTGCGTAGGGTAGACTCTTGTCCCAACTGCCACCATGTTTAAGAGCATAAGCTCTCAACATATCTTCTAGCACCTGATTGGTCCTTTTGGTTTGGCCATCTGTTTAGGGATGGTAAGCTGAGCTGAACTTTAGTTTTGTGTCCATACTCTCATGTAACTTCTACCAAAACCGAGAGGTAAACTGGGATCCTCTGCCTGATACAATCTTCTTTGGAACGCCAAGCAAACATAAAATTCGTGACATGTACAACTTTGCTAATCGGGATCTCGAATAAGTGGTCTACACTGGGATAAATGTGGCAGAACCGCCCAGATTATTCCAGTTTAAGTGTCCAAGTCTTGCATTAGAGGCAACGACACACTTAAATTGGAATAAACTGTCAATCCCTTGGATCTAGTCTGATGAAGCCACTTACCAAGGATCGAATACCATTAGCTCACTCGAAGGTGGGGCACAGAGAAATACAATAAAACATAATACCACATATTAACAAAGTACTTAGAGTTATTACATCATCGGAGTTCAAAAGTAGTAACCGTTGTCATTGTAGTGGAAAATAACTAACGATAAATAAAGGGAGTGTGGCGAAGCCTGATTGATCACTCCTCAAGATCCTCTCCTGCTGAGGCAAGGTTCCACTCAACTATCCAACCAGGTGGCAGGGTGGATGGCCAAGTCGAACGAGCAACCATGTCCTCCAAGGAAGTACCTGTAAAAATTATGGAACAAACAAGGGTGAGTATAGTAATACTCAACTAGACTTACCCGGTGTGAGGAGTCTACTCCTCTACCTTTAGACCATGAAGCTATTTGGCTGAGGGGTTTGGTTTGCCAAAAGCACAAGCTGAGTCTAAAACAAGTTTTAGATTTTCCAAGTTCTATAATATTCCTTAAGCTAGGTTAGCATCTTTCTAAACATACATGGTAATAAGCATTTAGTGCAAGCAACACTTTATCAAGAAAACTCATTTCACTTCTTACTTAATGCAGTAGCATGTACCAAGCAGTCTCATTAGCTATGAGAAGCAGACGATTCGAATCAAGTTTTAAACCTTGCAAGGTAAACCTAAACACACGACATGTAGGGGCACTCCATCCCCACACACATCAACCGTCCCCATAGATTCCCCATCAACAGAATAGGCCCACTGCCATTGGCATACAATGCTCCACTGACCCCGGCCGCCGCCGTGCAATGACCACACTTGTACCCACCATAACTAGAATGGGAGACCCTGTCTCATGAACATGTGGGAAGGTATGTCTGCGAGCAGGTTCACTAAGGTACTAGGTTTACCAATTTACCATATTTCTCGGCATGTGCTTAGTACTTTCAAACGCTTGACACATGATACCACACATTAATCCTTATTCCAATTTCGTCTCGTAGATAGGGCATCCACATGGATCCGTGTCCACATACCATCATAATTCTGTTATCAAAAGTGGATACAACCAATTCTTGTCCTTGTGCGAGTGCTAGAAGAATCACTCGACTTCTACCGAGATCCTGAATTATCATATCAACTACTCGACCTAGCATACTAGTATCCATCTCAAGAAGGAACATGAATTCATGCAGCTAGGGTTTCAAGCAATGCCTACACTTAAGTGCACAGTATAAGCCTACAAACATTAAGTGTAGTAAAATAGCATATATAAATGGTTATGCATAAAACCGGGGCTTGCCTTTAATTGCTGGGGCTGCAGGAAGATCCTCTGTGGCAAGTTCGGGAGTTGGCTCCTGAACTTCCTCCTAGGCAACTCCTTGCCCGGGGAGGAGCACGTACTCTCCGTTAGCGAGGTTGCAATCTAATGAATGCAATGCATAAGATACATGTATGCTATAGTATGCAAAATGACAAATATGATGCGGGGTTGAGTAACATTAAGTCACTTAGTAAGGTTAGGGTTTTCTCTATATTGACTGAGTCTTTTAGCAATGTGCACTTATTAGTTTAGATTAAATGGTGACCAAGGGAAATGAAGAGTGGTTTGAGACTTCATTAATGTTAGACCCAAAATTAGTAGAAGAAAAAAATATAATAATAAAATAAAGAAATAAGTATATTAGTGATAGTGTTTCTAGAATTTTTGAAGCCTTTGGAATTTAGTAGGGCACTTCCTTTTCATAATCAATTGAGAATACTAAATTAGTTAAATGACCAATAAATAGATAAAGAAAGGTCGATCTCTTGATGATAATTTTTGGTGATGCATTTTATGGAAACCATAAACTTGATCTTCAATTTTAAATAAGAACATAAAATAGAAAATGAGATAGCGAATGTTTAGGAAGCCATTTATTACTCCCATAAATAAATAACAGGAAAATAAATAATAATGTTGAAAACAGTAGAATCTATATTCACATTAGGAATTTAATTGAGAGTGGAACCGGAGATTTAAAACATGTTAAGGTTTGAAATTTGAACCTAAGTTGGAAATGGAAAAAATAGAAGAAAAGAAAAGAAAAAGGAAATAAGCGCTAGGCGGGCTTGAATCTGCAATTTCGGCCCATTGCGCCTTTCTCTCCGCGCGGCCCAGCCGGGGGGGGAGTGCGCGCGCTACCTGGAGGACCCACCCCGTCAGCCGCTCCCTCTGTCGTGCTATTGCTCTCTCTGTCATGTGGCCCCATGATGTCAGCACCTTCCCCTTCCTTGCAATCGATTCCCGCGGACGCTGGGTCATTGAGCTACCTCTACCGTTCTCGCGACCGGGTCGGCCATTTCATCTTGCTTCTCAGTGCATAAAAGTCGTGTGCCATCAAGCTAAGAAAGAATCAGAAATCATCAAAGCAAGAGTGGGAGGGAAGAGGGTGAAATCGAGCCGAGGGCTGCCGTCGTCATCGTTCGTGACGTGCGTCCTCGTTTTGGGTCCAATAGGTAGTGCAAGAGCTTCACGACATTCCTTGGTGTTAGCGTGTGGGATCACCGGGCACGGCCGGGGGTCATCATCCCTCGGATTGCTCGCCGGTGCTGACACTCCGCCGCGGATCCGCCCTCATCGTGGCTAGAGCTTTCCCCTACAAGGCCATCGGTAATAAAACGTTCGTGTCATTTGAGTTGTGGGGGACAGATATCCCTCGGGTCCACCAGAAGGATAAAAGATCTCACGAAAGGCCTGTGGGCCCAATAATTCGCGAGGTCATCCCTTTGTGGGCCTAGGAAAGAACGCCTAGTGAAGTGGATCGACACAAAATCAGACCGGCGCAAGCCCGGACGGCCCGACGAACTCGAGCGGTAATCACAACAGTGACCCGACCTCCCCGCACAGGAGCCCCGTACGTCGGAACCGAGCAAAGACGGGTCGGCTAAATTATAGGAAGATAGACTGAGTCAGTTCGTTATTACTTAGGTACACGTTGTTATCGTATCCACATGTAATGCCCCACGGTCGAGTATATAAGGCCTAGGGGCACCCCTTCAAAGACATCTACCTCATTACTTAGCCATCCACCCGGCTCTCTACGTTTCCAACGCTAGAGAATCTCCTTGTAACCCATCACAAAAAGTACTCACGCCAGGACGTAGGGTGTTACGCATCTCAAAGCGGCCCGAACCTGTACACAACCGTCCACTATCTCTCGTGTATCTAGTACGAACCATCGAGCTACAGTTAGTAACACCGTCCTACTCCAAAAAGCACCTTGAGGGGCAACACCGGGTGCACGGTCGGACCCAAAATACCGACAGCTGGCGCGCTAGGTAGGGGGTGTGTCATCAATCCAAGCTAGCTCAATGGCCGTCACCTTCCAACACAAGATCATCCTCCGTCCCGGGTCCATGTTCTGCTTTGGAACCATCTCATCTGTAGCGGATGAGGAGGGAATTCTGCATCGCATCGCGGATCCACCAGAGAGAAAATCTTCCTCAAAGATCTTTGAGAAAATCGGAGCAAAGCAGGGAAAAGTGCAACTTCCAGCGCTCAGAGAAAAGATCACCTTCAGCAAGCTAGGAGCCGAGGGTCTGTCTTCCCTGAGAACTCCGCTGTCCACCTCTCTGACGAAAAAATGGACACGGATCACAAGGAAAAAGGAAGCAAATGAGGCAAAGGATCGCCAAGCTGCTCTTTCTGTGCCTCCATCCTCAAAGGAGAACAGAGAGAAGACCGTCGCAACGACTGTTCCATTCTACCCTGACATCCTCTTCATCGGGGGAAGAGCAGAATCGAATCCTATCTCCGACGATGAACCAACTGCACCAGAAGAAGAACCTCTTCATCGGGAATCTCGCCGGCGGAGGAACCGACACCGAAATGTTCGGTGACATCACGAGGCCGGAGAATGGGATCCGGCACAACTTGTATCACGAGACGAGGTCTTAGAAGTGGGAGAAACTCCAGAAGAACAGGTCCTCAGAGAAAGAAGGAACTCTCGATGACGTGGTCGTTGGCAAGCTCAGGAATAGGCTGAGCAGGAAACAAGGCAACGTCGAGAGAATTCACTCTTTGGACGCAACCTGAACCCCGACTTCGCCCGAGCCATGAACACGCCGAGTGAAGTCGGTGGAGTGTTGGCTCGGATAGCTGATGGCCTCCGCCGGACTCCCGACGCCGAGGGCTATCGGTGGCTGTTCACTCGGGCAGCCAATCACCTTCTGCCACTCGCTCATCCGCCAAGCGATCTACGACACGCCATCAACAGTCGGCGAGACGCGTGGAGCTCCATCAACGCTTTGCGCGAACGACGACATGAGAACGAGATCCGTCGCCGAGAAGAGTATGACCGGGATCACGGCATCCTGGCGCGGAGTCAAGCCACCAGGACCAAATCGGCCATGGCTTCGACTGGTGGCACCACCCGGGGACGGTCGAGACACCACGACAACCACTCCCCTCCTCGGGACAGACATCATCATCGACGGCAAGAGGACACGTGTGGAGTATCGGTGCTTACTCCACGCCTCAGGGCCATTCAGTGGCCCCCTAACTTCAAGGTCTCCAACGTTGACAAATATGAAGCCAAGCAGGATCCGGGAGGCTGGCTGGCCGTCTACACCACCACCGCCCGAGCCGCTGGAGCAACCGAAGATGTGATGACTGCGTACTTGCCTATTGTCCTTAGGCAAGACGCGCTGCAATGGCTACGACACCTACCCCGATATTGCATCGACGACTGGAGCGACTTCAGTCGGCGCTTCACTGCCAACTTCCAATCTCTCTCCGACAAACCAGCGCAACCATGGGACCTCAAATCCATCAAGTGCCGGGGAGATGAAACTCTCCGGTCGTACCTCAAAAGATTTCAGACCATGAGAAATCATATCACCGAGGTTGTGGAAGCCGCAGTGATCGAGGACTTCTACCGTGGATCCAATTACTCGGCCTTCATCCAAGCCATACTACAGAAGGCGCCGACCACTTCTGAGCAACTATTCTGGGAAGCCTACCTCTACATCACCACCGACGAACGAGCTCAAGACCTCATCGGAGGAGCAAAGCCCGCACCGGCAGCACCGCGACGTGACGCGAACCAGTAGCCCGACAAACGCTGGGAGAAGAGGCCTCGTGAAGAGGTCCACGCCACCGGACCGCCCGCCTCTCGCGCCCGAGGAGGACCTCGCGGAGGCGAACACACGTTGGACGACATCCTCGATGCCCAGTGCCTGTACCACAAAGACATGCGCCACACCCTCCGGAACTGCAGAGACTTCAAGCATTCCGTGGGGAACGGTCGACCCTTCCAACCTTGACCTCCTCCCCCTCCATGAGGAGGACCTGGAGATCCTCGACAACCCCAGCAGCAGGAGGAGGGAGGAGGTGGAGCCTTCCCACGCATTAACAGAGAAGTCAACGTCATCTTCGGTGAACACGGGTCGCAAGAAATCAAGAGACAACAAAAGCTCAACGATCGTCAGATACTGGTGGCGGCTACCGGTCCTCCCGCCCCGTATAGATGGTCTGAGCACCCGATCACCTTCACCCGAGCAGATCAGTGGCTCAACTTCGACCACCCAGGCAAGTACCCGCTCCTCGTCGATCCGGTGATCCGAGAGAGCATGGTAAAAAAGGTATTAGTGGACAGAGGAAGCAGCATCAACGTCACCTTCCCTCGGACGCTCCAAGGCTTAGGAGTTCCCCTCAAAGAACTCCATGAGTCGGACACACCCTTCTTCGGCTTCGTGCCGACTGAAGGAGAATATCCGCTGGGCCACATCTACATGCCGGTCACCTTCGGAACTCCGGAAAACTACAGGACCGAGTTCCTGAGGTTCGAGGTGGCAAATTTCGACTGCGGATACAACGCCATCATCAGGAGGCCTGGATTGGCGAAGTTCATGGCCATTCCACATTATACATACATGATATTGAAGATGCCAGGACCACAAGGGATCATAACTGTGCGCGCTGACTTCCAAGGCGCCGCAGAATGTTTCCGAGTGGCCATTCAAGCGGCACTCACCACCAAGCCATCGATGACTTCTTCTGCGCAGGCGAACTCAAAGCCTGAGGAAGACCTCGCGGTACTCGCAAATGAAGCTCAAGCCGTGACCTCTATACGGCCGACTGAAGAAACCAAGAGAATCAATCTTGGGTTCACCGACGAGCGCAAAACTGCTATCATCAGTTCCAGCCTAGATGACAAATAGGAAGGCACGCTCATCCAAGATAACCGAGACGTATTCGCATGGCGACCTGTGGATATGCTGGGAGTCCCGAGAGAACTGGCCGAGCACAAATTGAAGGTCTACCCCCAAGCGAGGCCAATCTGACAAAAATTATGTCGCTTCACGCCCGATAAGAGAGAAGCCATCCGTGCTGAGCTGGCTCGCTTGGTCGTGGCCAGATTCATTAGAGAGGTGTTACATCCTGAGTGGTTAGCTAATCTTGTTCTTGTACTCAAAAAGAATAAGGTGGATTGGCGCATGTGCGTCGACTATACGGATCTCAACAAACACTGTCCGAAGGATCCCTTCGGACTTCCTAGGATCGACCATGTGGTGGACTCGACCGCCGGGTGTTCTATGTTGTCTTTCTTGGATTGCTACTCCGGGTATCATCAGATTAGCTTGGCGAAAGAAGACAAGGAAAAAACAGCATTCATCACCCTGTTCGGAGCTTTCTGCTATACCTCCATGCCGTTCGGCCTCAAAAACGCTGGAGCGACTTATCAGAGAGCTATCCAGACATGCTTAGCCGACCATTGGGGCAAGCGTGTGGAAGCTTATGTGGATGATGTGGTGATCGTGACGGAGAATTCAGAAAACTTCATTGAAGATTTACAGCTGGTCTTCAACAGTCTACGACGATATCGATGGAAGCTTAATCCCGAAAAAATGTGTCTTCGGAGTACCGGCAGGAAAGTTGCTCGGGTTTATTGTCAGCCATCGGGGAATTGAGGCCAATCCGGAAAAGATCGAGGCTATCATGAGAATGGAAGCACCACGATCACAGAAGAAAGTACAAAGACTTACAGGATGCATGGCAGCTCTAAGCAGATTCATATCACGGCTTGGAGAAAAAGGCTTACCGTTCTATAAGTTGCTCAAGAAGGTGGACAAATTCCAGTGGACTTCAGAAGCATAGGAAGCTCTAGATGCGTTGAAGAAATTCTTGACAACACCACCAGTGCTAAAACCACCTCGTCGAGCCTCGTCGACTCAACCGGCTGAAGACCTTCTATTATACATCTCTTGCACGACTCACGTGGTGAGCACCACATTGGTAGTCAAGCGAGCAGAGGAAGGGCATGCATACCCAGTACAACATCCTGTCTACTTCATCAGTGAAGTCCTAGGTCCCTCGAAGAAGAAATACCCTCAAGTTCAGAAATTATTATATGCAGTACTTCTAACTGCACGCAAGCTCCGTCACTACTTCGACGACCACAAAGTCATAGTAGTCACTGGATTTCCGATAGGAGATATTCTTCACAATAAAGAAGCCATCGGAAGAATAGCCAAGTGGGCCTGTGAACTGGGATCTCATGACATTGAATTTCGACCTCGCACTGCCATCAAAACTCAAGCACTGGTTGACTTTGTATTAGAGTGGACCGAGCAACAGGTGCCGGTTAACCCAGAAACTGCAGAAGTATGGCGAATGTATTTTGATGGCTCATTGAAGCTGCAGGGAGCAGGCGTAGGGATCCTCTTTATTGCACCTGGAGGTGAACAACTCAAATATGCTCTTCAATTGTTATTTCTAGCATCCAACAATGCGGCAGAATACGAAGCTCTAATTCATGGACTAAACATTGCCATATCATTGGGATCAAGAGACTGATGGTATATGGAGACTCTCTGGTGGTCATAAGTCAGATAAATAAAGAATGGGATTGCTCGAACGATTCCATGGGAAAATACTGCACTGCTGTCCGAAAACTAGAAGACAAATTTGAGGGTCTGGAATTTCATCATGTGGAGAGAGACCGCAACGTGGCAGCTGATGCATTGTCCAAGCTAGGATCCAGTCGGACTCAGGTCCCACCTGGAGTTTTCGTCCAAGAAGTACTGCACCCGAGCATTTCACTGGATCAGGTAGAAGAATGCAATATTCTGAGCCAACCAGAGCCAGATGACTGGAGGGTGCCGATCATCAGGTATATAAAGAATGAGGAGGAACCAGATGACAAAAATGCAGCCGAGCGCATTGCGAGGCAGTCAGCTCATTACACTCTCATTGGGGAAACGCTATACAGAAGGGGCGCGTCAGGAGTCCTCATGAAATGCATTCTCTCAGCTACTGGAAAACAACTTCTAGATGAGGTCCATGCTGGGCAATGCGGGGTACACGCAGCATCTAGGACCCTAGTTGGGAAGGTCTTCAGGTCGGGTTTTTACTTGCCAACAACAAAGAGTGATGTAGCCGAGTTAGTCCAGAGGTGTGAAGCCTGCCAGTACTTGTCAAAACAGCAACATCTACCAGCGCAACAACTACAAACCATACCTGTAACCTGGCCGTTCGCGTGCTGGGGACTGGATATTATTGGACCCTTCAAGAAAGCTCAAGGAGGATACACTCATGTGTTGGTTGCTATCGATAAATTCACTAAATGGATAGAGTTCAAACCCATTGCTTCTCTAACCTCAGCTAAGGCGGTGGAATTCATACAAGACATAATATTCAGATTTGGAATACCAAATAGCATCATAACTGACCTGGGATCCAATTTCACAAGCTCAGACTTTTTTGATTTCTACGAACAAAAAAACATTCAGATCAAATATGCCTCGGTGGCACACCCAAGAGCAATAGGCAAGTAGAAAGAGCCAACGGGATGATACTGGAAGCGCTCAGAAAGAAAGTTTTTGACAAGAATGAGAAGTTCGCAGGAAAGTGGATTAGAGAGTTGCCTTATGTTGTTTGGAGCCTGAGAACTCAACCTAGCCGAGCTCTGCATGGGAATACTCCTTTTTTCATGGTCTACGGTTCGGAGGCAGTGCTACCTGCTGATCTCAAGTTTGGGGCACCAAGGTTGATCTTTGAAAACATAGCAGAAGCTGAGGCTACCAGACTGGAGGATGTTGATATACTAGAAGAAGAACGATTAAACAAGGTGATTCAATCAGCACGGTACCAGCAAACTCTGAGGCGATATCACGACAAGGCCATACGACATCGATCCTTCGCAGTGGGGGACCTCGTCCTCCGGCGAATTCTTACGGGAGAGGGACGACACAAATTGTCACCACTATGGGAAGGACCATTCATGGTAGCAGAAGTCACTCGGCCTGGATCATACCGTCTCACTCAAATGGACGGCACGGAAATCGGGAACTCATGGAACATAGAACATCTCAGGAAGTTTTACCCCTAGCTATATCTCAAAAGCTATTGGAATGACAATGTATTCTGTAAACTGGGAAATATACCGTCAATAAAAAGACTCCAAAGGCACTCAAATTGCTCACTGTCAACCTGCACGCTTACTTAACTCAGGTTGACCACTATACCCTACTAACGGAGCAATCAGCTTAAGTTGGCAATGGCTTAAGGCGGTGCGACATGCTCACGCTTACTTAACTCGGGGTGACCACTATACCCTACTAACGGAGCAATCGGCTTAAGTCGGCAATGGCTTAAGGCGATGCGACATGCTCACGCTTACTTAACTCGGGGTGACCACTATACCCTACTAACGGAGCAATCGGCTTAAGTCGGCAATGGCTTAAGGCGGTGCGACATGCTCACACTTACTTAACTCGGGGTGACCACTATACCCTACTAACGGGGCAGTCGGTTTAAGTTGGTAATGACTTAATTCGGCACGGCATACTCGCGCCTATTTAATCCAACACAAACACGTCCGCAATTACTCATCTTAGGGCGACCTCTATGCCCCACAAAATACGAAGAAATTTCAGAACCCTCATACTACATCTACTTCTGCGATTGCAGATACTGTTGTATCCTAACAACAGGAAAACAATAACAACATTCAGTACTAAAAAGTGTTTTCTAACAAAACATCCGAGCACGCTAACCACATATTCGAAGCATTCAGTGTTTCTATTTGGTAGTGTTCTTCTCAGGAGCAACCGACGAAGTGGGACGACTCGAGGAATCAGGAGCGGCATTCACGTCTGCCACTATGTCATCAGGAACAACCACACCGGGCCTCCTCATCAGGATCCACCCCGCACGAATGGCTTTGTCCATAGCTTTGTCGCGTTGGCCCCTCAGAGTAGCGGAAGTGTCTTCAGCAACCTTGACAGCTAACCGAGCAGCTTCTAGCTCCTAGACGACTGATCTCTTGGAAGCGCGCAAATCCTTGATGATAGTATCCTTGCTCGACACCAATTGCCTAAGGCGAATCATATCATCCAGGGACTCTTGCAGCTTATAACGATGATTATCCAAGTCTTCCATGGTGAAACGATGGCTCCTCTCCAAGATGGTCAACGAGTTGCTGGCGTCACGGTACAACTTGTCAAGGTTGTCGCGAGAAGTGGCAAGAGCACGTTTTTCCTCCTGCAGACAAGAATCAGTTTCTCCAACGTCAAGCAAGCACTAAGAACACAGCAGATAAAGCCAAGAAAAGCTTAATTTCAGCGTGTTGGCATCATTCAGAGAAGCTGAAACCCGAGCCAAGTCCATCTGACCTTGAGAATATTTCTCCTCAAGATCAGAATACCACCGGACCATATCTATCAAGAAACAGTCAAGCAAGGGTGTTCAGCTAAAAAGCAGATTGGTCAAGTAGCCAAAAAAGAAACAAAGGGCACTAACCAGCATTTGCCATCTCCAAATCAGATACCCGCCGCTGAAGCAGCACTGGATTCCAATGCGTCAGAGACGGAGCTCTTTCCGGGACAGGAGCACCCTTCGACTTCAGCTGACCAGCCATTTCGTCAACCAATGCCTGACGATAAAACAAATGAGTGTAAAGAACAATATCACACCCGGGATACAGCCAGATCAGGAAATACCAAATTACCTGGAGGTTGGAGAAGAACGAAGGAACTTCCATGTCGTGGGAAGTCATGTGATGGCTCGATGAAGGATCACCAACCGGAACAACTCGCAATGCGTCAGTGGGGACCAAGTCAGTGTCATCAGCAGAAATCAAAACTCGGTCATCAGAAGCGCCGGCCTCTAAGGCGACTCCCTGACCTAAAGCTTGAGCTGCTGCCAGGCAACCAGAATGTGGAGGAGAAGACCCTACGTGAACATCCATGGAAGTATGAGAGGGAGAATCAACTCGGACACCCTCGGGGGCTGGGTCATAGCTCGCGCTACCCATCCGAGCTGGATCATCCCCGGCAACACCCTCGGGGGCTAGGTAAGCGCTAGCGCCATCCTTGAGGGCTGAATCCTCTATAACAGCCACCTCTAAGGCTGAAGGACCTTCAACCACTTCCATGGGAGCAGAACAATCCAGACCAGCCTCCTGACCCTTAAGACCATGATCCAAGGTAGATGAGGCACGGGACACCGCGTGGGTAACTCCAACCCGGCATTAGGCACATCAGCATAAATATCCATCATCCCACCATCTGTTGGCTCCGACAATAGATCCTCTAGGACCATATCTTCGAGAGTCTGATCAAAATTTGCCAGAAACAATTTTTGCAGACCAACGAGGGCAGACAAAGTTGGAGAAGGAACACCACTACTCTCCCAGCTAGATATGTAGCGCCTGCTGTTCTTCCGAATTAGAGGGATTTCATCCTCCTCTTCCTCATCTTCATCAAAAATGTGGGCAGTACACCCATTGGGATCAACATCATTGAGGTCACACCCATTGGGGTCAGCATCAGTCGGGTCACACCCATTGGGATCAGACTCAGCAAAAACCAGCACTGGCACTCCCTCAGCAGCAAGAGCAGAAGGACCAGCATCCTGATCCAAGCATGACACTCAGCGAAGACGTCTCTTTTTCTTTTTCTTCCCTTCAGCAGGAGAAGTTGGATGATTGGCTCGGCGAGGACGCTTTGGGCGAACACTATCAGACCTCTGAGTATCTAAAGCTTTGCTAGACTCTAGGATGGGTGCTACAGGCAGTGTTTCAGTAGGGGCTGCATCAGAGGAATCTTTGGCCAACATGTCCAGCATGGCACTTATCTCTGCGTCACTTGGATTCAAAGGTACCTCGAAATGAACCTGTTTCTCGTCGTCAGGGATTTCGCCGAGTGAGACAACCAAAGCATCAACCTCTTCGGGAGAAGGTCGCACTCTAAGGCCCAAACCGCTATCACCAGCAGGAGGATTTGACACAAAACTGATAAAGGCCTTGGAAGGAGGCAGATTCCAGGCTGAGTATGCAACAGGAGCACCGATATTCGACACCTTGCCTCTGAGTATCATCTCGAACCGGCTCACCAAATCCACAGCAGGAATCCTTCTGTTGGTAACCCAGGTTGGATCTGCAAGGCCTCGATACAGATAAGCTGGGTATGCTCTGTCTTTTAGCGGCGGAATATTCTTGAAAACAAAATCGGCAACGATAGCCTCTGCAGTCAGACCCTTTTCTTTCAATAATCCAACCTCAGCAAGCAGAGCCCCCGCCTCAGCCACCTCCAGGTCTGTAGGGGATTCAGTCCAACTTGGAGTGCGAACATCTGGCTATCTCCCTGACCGTGGGGGGAGGGAATTCCCGTGATTCTCCATGATAAACCATTCCAGGCGCCATCCTTTGATGCTGTCCTTGAGTGGGATGTCGAGGTACTCGGTTTTCCTCCCACGGTGCATCTCCAAACTCGCACCCCCCACAAGCTGGTGCTGTCCCCCGGCCATTCCAGGCCGACAGTGATACAAGTACTTCCATAGGCCGAAGTGTGGTAGAATACCAAGTAAAGCTTCACACAAATGAACAAAAACGGAAACTTGCAGAATGGAGTTGGGATTCAGATGGGTTAGATTCAAGTGATAGAAATCAAGAAGACCGCGGAAGAAAGGAGAAATAGGAAGAGCAAGGCCCGGATGCAGAAAAGCAAAACTAGGGTACAGCATGCAGAGGCATGCGATAGTGCAGTACATATGGGATTTTCCCGGGCCAGACGCCATTTCTAAAAAAGCGTCCAGTCATCACCCAGCTGTTATTTCTAAAAAGCTGGCGTGCCATGTCATCACCTAGCTGTTATTTCTAAAGCGCTAGCATGCCATGTCATCACTCGGCTGTTTTTTTCCAAAATGGTCGACGCTTCCCAATATAACTCAGCTGTTATTTCTAAAAACGCTGATGTTACCAGACTTCACTCGGCCACTATTTCCAAAGCGGCCGACGTGGCTCCAAAGGATTCGGCTATTATTTCTAAAACGCTGACATCACCAGTAATTGCTTAGTCGTTATTTCTAAAACACCGACGTAGCCCGTTATCACTCGGCCGCTACCACTAAAGCGCTGACATCGCGAAGAAGGCAATGTGAAATGCAACTCGACGATTCTAAGTCGCTACTCAAGCATTACATCCAAAAACAACATCTGCAGTAAGCATAAATACGGTCGACGAATGACAGAAAGGCAAAATGGTGCACACAGAATGGGGCGAAATCCTTCTTCATTATCAAAGGGAAGCATTACCGAACTTACAAATCAACTCATTATGAGCTGATATCCTCCCTACTACTACATTACATTTTGCTACGCTATACTACTAACTACTACTACATTATTTCACTAATACTACTTCTACTACTAAACTATACTAACATCTAAAACCAGTGGCGTCTAGCCACTGGCCTTGTTGCTGCCCCTGCTGCTGCCCTTGCTGCCATCGCCGCCATCGCCGCTGCCACCCTTGCCGCCGCCGTCACCGCTGCCACCCTTGCCGTCGCCTCCATCATCGTCGCCGTCACCGCCATCGCTGACGCCGCCGCCCTCCTCGTCCGAAGAATACTCCGACTCATCCGAGCCCTCGAGCCCGGCGCGCTCGACGGCCCAGATGTAAGTCCACACCTCTGCGGTGATCCCCTGGGAGTCGTCTGAGTCATCAGACGACGCCGGGGGAGAGGCGTGGACCGGAGAGCCCTCTGACTCAGAGGAGAACTCCTCCTCCGAGTACTCCGAGTCGCCGAAGTCCTCCGAGGGGGGAGTCGGCTCACGTTTCCGCTTATCACCAAAGTGATGCGAAGAACTACCACCCTTCTTGCTCTTGCCCATGGTGGAGTAGAAGGAAAGTGGAAAGAGTAAGCAACAAGCAGCAGTAAGAGATGTGAAGACGCCGGAGAAGCAATAACACTATTTATAGAAGGAGAAGGCAACCGCTCACCTCCTACCACGGCCACTGAACAGTCGCAAAAATTCAATATGCAATTCAAACCGTCTGGAAACACGTTAGGCGGCTGACGTCGTTCCACATAACACGACACCCATTGGGACTCCAGTCAACTGCTCGGGCGATATGATTACACCCACGGTCATGTCAAGTTACTACTCAGAAGCAGTTTGCTAAACGCTCAGCGCACCAAGCCGTCCCTTGCCTACACCCATTGGGGGGACGTCCAGCAATTTTCAATAGATTTTCCCAAGCAGTCACATCCACACAGTATACGCAATGAATACCTCAAGATAGAAGGAAGATATCAACAAGGATCAAAGGAAAGCCAAATATAGCTGATGAGGTACAAGTCTAATCGACAGAAGCATTGAAGCACAAAGTGATATGAAGACTAGCCAATGGCCATCTATCGAACGTCCAATCAGTCGCAGATCAAATAAATTGCAAGACATAGCAAGATATGGACAGATCTCACGCTCGACTTTGAAGACAAAAACGAATGCTGATCTCTAAAGCATAATGTTGATGATATAATGCTGATCTCTAAAGCATTCGACAAAAGGAAAGGATGATTCCTAAGGAAAAAAGACAGCGTGAAATGAAGACCTTCGAGCGGATTATTTTCAAAAATCCACTCAAAGCTCGGGGGCTACACCCATTGGGTGCACCTTCGGTGCACCCAATGAATCATCTACCCCGAGAGGCAGAATGCTAACCTCTAAAGCATAGGGTGAAACTAAGACAGGGCTGACTTCTGAAAAAGCACAAAGGGAAGATAAAAGTGATTTTTGAGAAGACTTAAAATGAAGACCTTCGAGTGGATTATTTACAAAAATCCACTCGAAGCTGAAAGGGAAATGTGCCCTTGGGCCATTTCTAAGTATTTTGGTGATTGAGTGCCAACACATGTGCTCAATTGTGAATTTATGTACATGGATGAACAAGGTGCAAATCATGAAGTAAAGGTATGTTTCTAAGCCTTAGTACATTGGTTTTGTGTACTAATATATTTGTCTGAGTGTTAGAAACAGAAAGAAGAAGAAGAGAGAAGAGGAGAAAAGACTTGGCTATGTGCTGCCAAGACCCAGCTCGGTCTGGAGCACCGGACTGTCCGGTGTGCACCGGACAGTGTCCGGTGCGCCAGGCTGACTCGGCTCGAACTGGCCGCTCTCGGGAATTCGCCGACGGCGTACGGCTAAAATTCACCGGACTGTCCGGTGTGCACCGGACTGTCCGGTGAGCCAACGGTCGGCCGGAGCCAACGGTCGGCCGCGCAATCCGCGCGGGACACGTGGCCGAGCCAACGGTCGGAAGACGGCACCGGACTGTCCGGTGTGCACCGGACATGTCCGGTGCGCCAACGGCTCCAGATCTTCCGACGGTCGGCAACGGTCGGAAGCGCCAGTTATGGAAACAAATCGGGCACCGGACAGTGTCCGGTGTGCACCGGACTGTCCGGTGCCCCCGACGACAGAAGGCAGGGATAGCCTTCTAGATTTGCTCTCAACGGCTCCTAGCTGCCTTGGGGCTATAAAAGGGGCCCCTAGGCGCATGGAGGAGACACACAAGCAACCTTTGAGCAATCTTGATCATCCACACTCAGTCTTTGCGCAATTGTTTGTCATTCTAAGTGTTTCGAGCTCCGTTCTAGTGAGAACTTTGTGATATTCGTGTGAGCTCGATTCTTGGCCGTGTGTGTGCGCGTTTCGCTGTGGATTTGTGTGTGTTGCTTCCCTCCCTTACTCTGTGCTTTTTGTGATCATATACTTGTAAGGGCAAGAGACTCCAATTTGTTGAGATTCCTTGCAAACGGGATAGTGAAAAGCAAAACAAAACACCGTGGTATTCAAGTGGGTCTTTGGACCGCTTGAGAGGGGTTGATTGCAACCCTCGTCCGTTGGGACGCCACAACGTGGAGTAGGCAAGCGTTGGTCTTGGCCGAACCACGGGATAAACCACTGTGTCACCTCTGTGCTTGATCTCTTGTGGTATTGTGTTTTGTTGAGACTTTAGCCACTTGGCAATCATTGTGCTAACACTTAACAAGTTTTTGTGGCTTAAGTTTTAAGTTTTCACAGGATCACCTATTCACCCCCCCCTCTAGGTGCTCTCAATTGGTATCGGAGCCGTTCTCTTCACAAAGGGACTAACCGCCCGAAGAGATGGATCCTAAGGGGAAGGGTATAGCGATCAACGAGCCGCAACCCCTTGCTCTCAAGGCAACACGAAGCAAGGAGGCGCTACCCAGCAAGGTGGCACAGATTGAGGCGGCCGGACTCAATGATGAAGAGATGGCTCTCATCATCAAGAGATTCAAGACGGCGCTAAATGGTCGCAAGGGGCAGCCAAGCAAGACCAAGACAAAGGGGAAGCGCTCATGCTTCAAATGCGGTAAGCTTGGTCATTTTATCGCTAACTGTCCCGATAATGAAAGTGACCAGGAAAAGGGGAACAAAAGAGAGAAGAAGAAGCAATACAAGAAGGCAAAGGGCGAGGCGCATCTAGGAAAGGAGTGGGACTCGGATTGCTCCTCCTCCGACTCCGACAATGAAGGACTCGCTGCTACTGCCTTCAACAAGTCTTCCCTCTTCCCCAACGAGCGTCTCACATGCCTTATGGCAAGGGAGAAGAAGGTGAGTACTCAAGACTCCACTTATGCTTCGTCTAGTGATAATGAGTCTAGTGATGATAATGACATAGATTATTCATGCTTGTTCAAGGGCTTAGATAGATCTAAGATAGATAAAATCAATGAATTGATTGATGCATTGAATGAAAAGGATAGGCTTTAAGAAAAGCAAGAGGATTTATTGTATGATGAACATGATAAGTTTGTAGAGGCACAAAAATCATATGCTTTAGAAGTAAAAAGAAATGAAATGCTTTCTTATGAACTATCTACTTGTCATGAAACCATTTCTACTTTACAAGGTGTTAACAATGATTTAAATGCTAAGTTAGAAGTAGCAAATAAATCTAATTCTTGTGAAGAACAGGTTATGATTTGCACTAGGTGTAAGGATTTCGATGTTGATGCCTGTAGTGAACACCTAGTTTTAATTTCCAAATTAAATGAGGAATTGGCTAGTCTTAATGCCCAACTTAAGACTAGCAAGAGTGAAATTGATAAAATAAAATTTGCAAGGGATGCCTACACGGTTGGTAGACACCCCTCAATTAAGGATGGTCTTGGCTTCAAGAGAGAGGCTAAGAACTTAACAAGCCATAAGGCTCCCATCTTCGTCAAGGAGAAAGGGAAGGCCCCTATGGCTAGTAATGCTAAAAAGAACCATGCTTTTATGTATAATGATAGGAGACATGCTAGAAATACTTATAATGATTTTGATTCACATGTTTATGATTCTCATGCCATGGTTGCTTCTAGTTCTTCCTATAAGCATGATAGAAATATGTGTAGGAGAAATATTGTGCATATGCCTAGGAGAAATTTTACTCATGTTCCTAGAAAAGTTGTGAACAAACCTTCTACCATTTATTATGCTTGTAATGCTCCCTTTGCTATTTGTAGAAAGGGTAAGAAGGTAATTGCTAGGAAGTTAGGGGCAAGATGCAAGGGAGATAAAACTTGCATTTGGGTCCCTAAGGATATTTGTACTAACCTTGCAGGACCCAACATGAGTTGGGTACCTAAGACCCAAGCCTAAATTTGCCTTGCAGGTTTATGCATCCGGGGGTTCAAGCTGGATTATCGACAGCGGATGCACAAACCATATGACGGGGGAGAAGAAGATGTTCACCTCCTACGTCAAGAATAAGGATTCCCAAGATTCAATTATATTCGGTGATGGGAATCAAGGCAAGGTAAAAGGGTTAGGTAAAATTGCAATTTCTAATGAGCATTCTATCTCAAATGTATTCTTAGTGGAGAGTCTTGGATATAATTTGCTATCTGTTAGTCAATTATGTCAAATGGGATATAATTGTTTATTTACAAATGTAGATGTGTCTGTCTTTAGAAGATGTGATGGTTCACTAGCTTTTAAGGGTGTACTAGACGGCAAGCTTTATTTAGTTGATTTTGCAAAAGAAGAGGCCGGTCTAGATGCATGCTTAATGGCTAAGACTTGCATGGGCTGGCTGTGGCATCGCCGCTTAGCACATGTGGGGATGAAGAACCTCCACAAGCTTCTAAAGGGAGAACACGTGATAGGTCTAACAAATGTGCATTTCGAAAAAGATAGACCTTGTGCAGCTTGTCAGGCAGGTAAACAGGTGGGAGGAGCGCATCACAGCAAGAATGTGATGACCACGTCAAGACCTCTGGAGCTGCTGCATATGGACCTCTTCGGACCCGTCGCCTACCTAAGCATAGGAGGAAGTAAGTATGGTCTAGTTATTGTTGATGACTTTTCCCGCTTCACTTGGGTGTTCTTTTTGCAGGATAAGTCTGAAACCCAAGGGACCCTCAAGCGCTTCCTCAGGAGGGCTCAAAATGAGTTTGAGCTCAAGGTAAAGAAGATAAGGAGCGACAATGGGTCCGAGTTCAAGAATCTTCAAGTGGAGGAGTTTCTTGAGGAGGAAGGGATCAAGCACGAGTTCTCCGCTCCCTACACACCACAGCAAAATGGTGTGGTTGAGAGGAAGAACAGGACACTAATCGATATGGCGAGGACGATGCTTGGAGAGTTCAAGACCCCCGAGTGCTTTTGGTCGGAAGCCGTGAACACAGCTTGCCACGCCATCAACAGGGTCTACCTTCACCGCCTCCTCAAGAAGACGTCATATGAGCTACTAACCGGTAACAAACCCAATGTATCGTACTTTCGTGTATTTGGGAGCAAGTGCTACATTCTAGTGAAGAAGGGTAGAAATTCTAAGTTTGCTCCCAAAGCTGTAGAAGGGTTTTTATTAGGTTATGATTCAAATACAAAGGTGTATAGAGTCTTCAACAAATCATCGGGTTTGGTTGAAGTCTCTAGCGACGTTGTATTTGATGAGACTAATGGCTCTCCAAGAGAGCAAGTTGTTGATTGTGATGATGTAGATGAAGAAGATGTTCCGACGGCCGCTATACGAACCATGGCGATTGGAGAAGTGCGGCCACAGGAACAAGATGAACGAGATCAACCTTCTTCCTCAACAACGGTGCATCCCCCAATTCAAGACAATGAACAGGTTCATCAAAAGGAGACGTGTGATCAAGGGGGAGCACAAGATGATCATGTGATGGAGGAAGAAGCACAACTGGCACCTCCAACCCAAGTTCGAGCGATGATTCAAAGGGATCATCCCGTCGACCAAATTTTGGGTGACATTAGCAAGGGAGTAACTACTCGATCTCGATTAGTTAATTTTTGTGAGCATTACTCTTTTGTCTCCTCTATTGAGCCTTTCAGGGTAGAGGAGGCCTTGCTAGATCCGGATTGGGTGTTGGCCATGCAGGAGGAACTCAACAACTTCAAGCGCAATGAAGTTTGGACACTGGTGCCTCGTCCCAAAGCAAAATGTTGTGGGAACCAAGTGGGTGTTCCGCAACAAACAGGACGAGCACGGAGTGGTGACGAGGAACAAGGCTCGACTTGTGGCAAAAGGTTATGCCCAAGTCGCAGGTTTGGACTTTGAGGAGACTTTTGCTCCTGTGGCTAGGCTAGAGTCCATTCGTATCTTGCTAGCATATGCCGCTCACCATTCTTTCAGGTTGTACCAAATGGATGTGAAGAGCGCTTTCCTCAACGGGCCAATAAAGGAGGAGGTGTACGTGGAGCAACCCCCTGGCTTCGAGGATGAACGGTACCCCGACCACGTGTGTAAGCTCTCTAAGGCGCTCTATGGACTTAAACAAGCCCCAAGAGCATGGTATGAATGCCTTAGAGATTTCTTAATTGCTAATGCTTTCAAGGTTGGGAAAGCCGATCCAACTCTTTTCACTAAGACTTGTGATGGTGATTTGTTTGTGTGCCAAATTTATGTCGATGACATAATATTTGGTTCTACTAACCAAAAGTCTTGTGAAGAGTTTAGCAGGGTAATGACGCAGAAATTCGAGATGTCAATGATGGGCGAGTTGACCTACTTCCTTGGGTTCCAAGTGAAGCAACTCAAGGACGGCACCTTCATCTCCCAAACGAAGTACACGCAAGATCTGCTAAAGAGGTTTGGGATGAAGGACGCCAAGCCCGCAAAGACGCCGATGGGAACCGACGGACACACCGACCTCAACAAAGGAGGTAAGTCCGTTGATCAAAAAGCATACCGGTCCATGATAGGTTCTTTGCTTTATTTATGTGCTAGTAGACCGGATATTATGCTTAGCGTATGCATGTGTGCTAGATTTTAATCCGATCCTAAGGAGTGTCACTTGGTGGCGGTGAAGCGAATTCTTAGATATTTAGTCGCTACGCCTTGCTTCGGGATCTGGTATCCAAAGGGGTCTAACTTTGACTTGATTGGGTACTCAGATTCCGACTATGCTGGATGTAAGGTCGATAGGAAGAGTACATCAGGGACGTGCCAATTCTTAGGAAGGTCCCTGGTGTCATGGAACTCTAAGAAACAAACCTCCGTTGCCCTATCCACCGCTGAGGCCGAGTACGTTGCCGCAGGTCAGTGTTGCGTGCAACTACTTTGGATGAGGCAAACCCTCAGGGACTTTGGCTACAATCTGAGCAAAGTCCCACTCCTATGTGATAATGAGAGTGCTATCCGAATAGCGGAAAATCCTGTTGAGCACAGCCGCACAAAGCACATTGACATCCGGCATCACTTTTTGAGAGACCACCAGCAAAAGGGAGATATCGAAGTGTTTTATGTTAGCACCGAGAACCAGCTAGCCGATATCTTTACCAAGCCTTTAGATGAGAAGACCTTTTGCAGGCTGCGTAGTGAGCTCAATATCTTAGATTCGCGGAACTTGGATTGAATTGTAGCATACATGTGCTTATGCTTTTGATCATATTCCTTTTTGCATTATGTTGCTTATTATGGTGCTCAAGTTGTACAAACACTCCCTGGACCTCACAAGTCAGTTGCAAAGTGATGCACATGTTTAGGGGGAGATGTGTTACAACTTGATCCCTTGAGACTAACCATATGCTTGAGTTTGTTTGATTTAGTCTCAAAGGAGAATTGAAAGGGAAAAGGTGGACTTGGATCATGCAAGACTTCCACTGCACTCCGATGAGAGGGTAATTAATTCCAAGTTCATCTCATGAACTCTTATTGCCATTTGCTCTTAATTGAAGATTTTGGTGAGGCAATGGGGTTAAAGGGCCAAGATTGATCCCGTTTTGGTGCTTGATGCCAAAGGGGGAGAAAATAAAGGCCAAAGCAATAAATGAATCAGCTACCACTTGAGAAATTTGAAAATAGTAGAGTAGAGCTTTTGGTTTGTCAAAACTCTTTTTGTTGTCTCTCTTATCAAAGTTGGCTTCTTTGGCTTCTTTTGGGAGAAGTAGTAATTATGGGAAAAAGGGGGAGTTTTTGAAATCCTTGATCAATCTCTTTTGGAATGACTCTCTTTATGCTTCAACATGTGTGTTTAACTTAGAGATAGAGATTTGAGTTTGATTTGCAAAAACAAACCAAGTGGTGGCAAAGGATGATCCACATATGCCAAAATTGATTCAAAATAAATTTAAGTTTTATTTGAAGTGAGTTTGCACTTGTTCTAGTTGCTTTATGTTGTGTTGGCATAAATCACCAAAAAGGGGGAGATTGAAAGGGAAATGTGCCCTTGGGCCATTTCTAAGTATTTTGGTGATTGAGTGCCAACACATGTGCTCAATTGTGAATTTATGTACATGGATGAACAAGGTGCAAATCATGAAGTAAAGGTATGTTTCTAAGCCTTAGTACATTGGTTTTGTGTACTAATATATTTGTCTGAGTGTTAGAAACAAAAAGAAGAAGAAGAGAGAAGAGGAGAAAAGACTTGGCTATGTGCTGCCAAGACCCAGCTCGGTCTGGAGCACCGGACTGTCCGGTGTGCACCGGACAGTGTCCGGTGCGCTAGGCTGACTCGGCTCGAACTGGCCGCTCTCGGGAATTCGCCGACGGCGTACGGCTAAAATTCACCGGACTGTCCGGTGTGCACCGGACTGTCCGGTGAGCCAACGGTCGGCCGGAGCCAACGGTCGGCCGCGCAATCCGCGCGGGACACGTGGCCGAGCCAACGGTCGGAAGACGGCACCGGACTGTCCGGTGTGCACCGGACATGTCCGGTGCGCCAATGGCTCCAGATCTTCCGACGGTCGGCAACGGTCGGAAGCGCCAGTTATGGAAACAAATCGGGCACCGGACAGTGTCCGGTGTGCACCGGACTGTCCGGTGCCCCCGACGACAGAAGGCAGGGATAGCCTTCTAGATTTGCTCTCAACGGCTCCTAGCTGCCTTGGGGCTATAAAAGGGGCCCCTAGGCGCATGGAGGAGACACACAAGCAACCTTTGAGCAATCTTGATCATCCACACTCAGTCTTTGCGCAATTGTTTGTCATTCTAAGTGTTTCGAGCTCCGTTCTAGTGAGAACTTTGTGATATTCGTGTGAGCTCGATTCTTGGCCGTGTGTGTGCGCGTTTCGCTGTGGATTTGTGTGTGTTGCTTCCCTCCCTTACTCTGTGCTTTTTGTGATCATATACTTGTAAGGGCAAGAGACTCCAATTTGTGTAGATTCCTTGCAAACGGGATAGTGAAAAGCAAAACAAAACACCGTGGTATTCAAGTGGGTCTTTGGACCGCTTGAGAGGGGTTGATTGCAACCCTCATCCGTTGGGACGCCACAACGTGGAGTAGGCAAGCGTTGGTCTTGGCCGAACCACGGGATAAACCACTGTGTCACCTCTGTGCTTGATCTCTTGTGGTATTGTGTTTTGTTGAGACTTTAGCCACTTGGCAATCATTGTGCTAACACTTAACAAGTTTTTGTGGCTTAAGTTTTAAGTTTTCACAGGATCACCTATTCACCCCCCCCTCTAGGTGCTCTCAGAAGCTCGGGGGCTACACCCATTGGGTGCACCTTCGGCGCACCCAATGAAACTCGGATCCTAAAAAATCAAAATGCTAACCTCCAAAGCATGAACTCAAGGCAGAACACCAAGTCCTGAGGAGTAAAAATGGAAGAATACTGTAAAAGATCGCTTTTACTGGGTCACTCAGAGTTCAGGAGTAATGGCCCAGCAGATTTATTCTCAAATTATCCTTTATCAAAATTAAGAAACCACAAGCTGGACCTTAGATCTTTGGGCCGGTTATTTCAAAATCAACCCAAAGATCGGGGGCTTGTGGGGGACGGATATCCCCGGGTCCACCAGAAGGATAAAAGATCTCACGAAAGGCCCATGGGCCTAATAATTCGCGAGGTCATCCCTTCGTGGGCCTGGGAAAGAACGCCTAGTGAAGTGGATCGACACGGGATCAGACCGGCGCAAGCCCGGATGGCCCGACGAACTCGAGCGGTAATCACAACAGTGACCCGACCTCCCCGTGCAGGAGCCCCGTACGTCGGAACCGAGCAAAGACGGGTCGGCTGAATTATAGGAAGATAGACTCAGTCAGTTC
Source organism: Zea luxurians (assembly GCA_029449295.1). Classification (NCBI taxonomy): domain Eukaryota; kingdom Viridiplantae; phylum Streptophyta; class Magnoliopsida; order Poales; family Poaceae; genus Zea; species Zea luxurians. The sequence goes on from JAOPSE010000014.1 coordinate 32,370,220, forward strand.
ATTATTACTTAGGTTCACATTGTTATCGTATCCACATGTAATGCCCCACGGTCGAGTATATAAGGCCTAGGGGGCACCCCTCCAAAGACATCTACCTCATTACTTAGCCATCCACCCGGCTCTCTACGTTTCCAACGCTAGAGAACCTCCTTGTAACCCATCACAAAAAGTACTCACGCCTGGACATAGGGTGTTACGCATCTCAAAGTGGCCCGAGTACACAACCGTCCACTATCTCTTGTGTATCTAGCACGAACCATCGAGCTACAGTCGGTAACACCGTCCTACTCCAAAAAGCACCTTGAGGGGCAACCCCGGGTGCGTGGTCGGACCCAAAATACCGACATGAGTTGTCATATATTTCGTGTAGGTGTGCTCGATTCAGCTTGGGAAGCCCTGGTGTGGCTACCGGTGTGCTCGCTGGTGGGGAATTAGGGGTGCCGCCGCACTCCAGTGGTGATGGGAGAAGATAACGGGGATCCATTGGATCCCGTTTGAACGGTGACGATAATGGGGTGGCATGGACGTTTCTCAGGCCATCGATTCGAAATCCAATGGATAGGGATTCATGCCGCTACGTAAAATTGTGGATCTGATCTGAATCCTCGATTTCAGATCATATGATTGAGATCGGGCTTAGTTATTTTAAATCATAACCGTAGGGTCTTGATCGTATGGCCATGGTTTCATACCGTTTCACTTAAGATTAGATCTAATCGGTGCCATTCGCCCTTGATCGGACGGCCGAAGTCTATCCATACCCCTTCGACTGGGAAAATATGCAGAAGAGTCCCTAACTTTATTAAGATTAAACCCGCGACCCACACTAGGTGTTGGGGGTTTAGACCATGCCCTCGGGTTTTTCAGAATGGATCCCGGACTTCTGGAAAATTGTGGCTGCAGCCCATTAATTAATAAAATAGGTAAAGTTAATAAAGAAAATGGGATTTTAGTATAAAAATAAATCTAAAAAACTTTTTAATTCGTATTAAATCCATTTTCACTCTAAATTAATTCATTCCAGTTGCATTAGACTTGTATTAATATTGTTTATCATCCAGTAGCTTTATTCTGTTATGAAACCTAAACTGAAATTTTGTACTTAATTTCTTTTGCACACCACTACTAAATCTTTAGAAATTCGTAACTTTTTAACCGTAACTCTGATTTACACCATTCAAATTGTGTTAGCCTCACATTAATATTGTCTACATGATAACAACAATTATGTTAGTGCTTGCATAAGTAATTGATTATATGTTTATTAAATTTACTTTTCTAAACCATGTTAATGTGACATGGTAAATCAACCTATGACTATAGTCTAACTAAAGAAATATGATTCTAACAAGTTATAACTTAGGTTAAAACTAAATTATTATTTTCTTAAGGATATATTTCTCACATGATTTATTAATTAACATAGACATAGTCCCCATAATTGATCACATAAAAACCATAACTTTTCAACCGTAAATCTGATTTTAGTAATTCTTGCGCCCACGATCTTGTAGCAACGCGTATGTTATTATTATGCAGTTTGTTATTATGTTTGGTGCAATGTTAATTTTGCCTATACACTGTTAATTCTCATGCTCATGATCTCGTAGCAATGCGTAGCCCACGAATCATATAGACAGCAAGTTGGTACCTAGAATCTCAAGTCCCAGGCAAGTTGTGCCCTTGATCACTTCTTTTTCCCCAATCATGTTCTTATTAATCATAATGATCTGCATAGGTTAATTTTAATGGGACCCAATAGGTTACCCTAGTTTGACTATCTTTATACCTTGTTTACCACTGAATTCATGGGTAGTACCTGCTATCGCTTTATGTGGTTTTGGGTATGGAAATACACATTATTCATTGTCATACTTTTATTATCAATTGTTATTCACTGTTCATGATAAGATCATTATGTTAATTGGAACATGGAGCGACCACCCGGGAAAACAGTGCTACCACAAGGGTGGTATGGGACACCCTTGGCTGACTAATTAGGAAAGCTAGTGGAGGACTACCTTACTTGAACGAGGCAAGGGCAGTAGAGGAGTGATCAGTGTAGGGAGGCCCTTGGGTTGATTTTGCTGCGACGACGGTCAGGCGAGGGGTCCCTGCTTTGGAGCTTCCTAGAAACTGTAGCGGATTTTCTGAAGCTAGTGGAACTTTGTAAAGGACTCGTAGTGGTACCCTGCCTCACTTCCTTGGAAGAGGTGTATGGGGTCCGATCAACCCCGTGGCAAATGGGTAACACGACTTGTGGGTAAAGATGTGCAACCTCTGCAGAGTGTAAAACTGGTATACTAGCCGTGCTCACGGTCATGAGCAGCTTGGACCCTCATATGATTAATTTATGGAACTAAATTCAAATTGTCATATGCATTGCATTGAGGGTGTTGTTATCACTTTTATTCTACTACTTAATTAGGTTGGTATTTACTTATACTTAGTAATTGCTAATAAAATTTTGACCAACTTTAAAAGCAATGCTCATCTTCAATCATCCTCTTTGGTAAGCCTTACACTTCACATGAGCTCCCACCTTTGGCGAGTTCATGCACATTATTCCCCACAACTTGTTGAGCGATGAACGTATGTGAGCTCACTCTTGTTGTCTCACATCCCCCCATAGGTCAAGAACAGGTACCGCAGGATGAGGCACATGGAGGATGCTGTGACGAGCTCGTGAGAGGTCTAGGCCGTCGTCTCTGAGTCAACTTTGGGTTGCTGGATCGTTGTCTCCTTATGATATAATTATGTATTTATTTTGTACAGAACTCCTATTATATAGTAAAGATGTGACATTCATTTTTGTACCACTATTCATCATATGTATGAGACTTGGTCCCAGCACACCTGGTGATTATTTCGCGCCTGGGTTTTGGACCCCTAAAATCCGGGTGTGACAATTAAGCTCCTAATAATTCAGTGAAGGCTCAGCTAGGTTTTGGTTTTAAGTAACCTAATGAATATTGGTTGGCCCTTAATTTCTCTTTTCTATTTTCTTTATACTTTTAAGGGTGATTTGAACTACAACTGATATTTAGAAAATTACAAAAAAATCTGTAAAACTTATAGTATCTTATCTCTAGTTAAACTAAGTTGTCTTAAAAATATGAGGTCAAGACTAGTTAGAATCTGTTCTAGGAAAATATAACAAAAGCTAGGGTAAAGGGTCACTTTGCACTACACTTTCTATTTAGAGGTGACTTCTGCCTAAAGGTTATTTTTACTGGTATTTAGATGCAATGACATAGTTATGTTCCAAAAATTACTTTGTGAAAGTTAGTGAATATTTAGTTATGATTTTCTAAAGTCTTGGGGCTAGAAGGTGCTCATAACTAACTTTATTTTTGAAAAATGTCAAACAACAGATTTGGTAATTTTCCTAAACTTTTCTTTGTACAAGAGCAATCATTACTAAGGTTGCATATTTTCTCCACAGGGAAGGGTTTCTATGATTTTCTATAGTTTTCTCTAAATCTTTCATGACGCAAAGGGAACCATATTTCCTTTCTGAGCTATGCCCTTTTTATATTTTTCCTTGAAACTTTGTTACTTAAATATTATAAGGAAAATGAGTTGGTCTACTAGTTTATATTTTTATGCCTTGTTTTAATTTTCCAAAGAAATATGTAGAAACCTAAATGAATTTAGGAACTCTACTTGATTGGTGGATTTAGGGTGTATATTATTTTTGTATGGGTTCACTATTGAGTAGGTATCAGCTAAATTTTTTCTAGCCATAGCACAATAGTACTACTATTTTTACTTCCATTTTCATAGTTTACCCTACACCCTAAATAAAAAAAACTTCTAGAAACAGTACTGGACTAGGGGGTTTTCTATTTTTGTTATAAAGATTACCTTGTTTAGAGCCTAGCACCAAATTTGGATAAATCTTGTTCAAGTTATGCATTTTTAAAGTTTGCTATTGATTAAATGAAGTAGATATTCAAAAAGGAAAAGGACAAACATCTTTCTCTCAGGTCCCTGGTCGTTCCTCCATTTTTCTATTATGGATCAGTCTCTGGTACACTATTCCTCTGAGTCTATGGCTTAACACTTAACCCCCTAGGATTTCATGTCATCTAACCCATGGTCCTTGGCTGGGTTAAATAGTCAAGTCAATGTGCAGATCGGCGTCGGAGGTGACTAGAGGTGTCCTGGCCACGAGTTCAGGCGGCGAAGCTCGTCGGCGGCGCCTGCTCTGGCCAAACCACGACGGTAGAGTTCAATCAAACCGCATAAGAAGCTTTAGTGGGTGATAGGGGGTGTGCGTGTACAAGGAATCGAGGAATGGCTCGTGGGATTACCAGGACCACGTGCGCCGGCGGGCGGGTAAAATCCGGAGCGTGTGATTTGGCTTCTCTGGCGAGGTAGTGTTCAGTCTGAGGGTCTGGGGAGCTTCACTGTCCTCTGGGGAAGCTAATGGTGAAGCTTGACTGAGTGGAGAGGAGCTATGGTGGTCGAACCAAGGTGGCCGAGACTCGAGTGAGCTTGTGGGTGGTGCTGGGCTTGGGTCTCAGGCGAACACCGGCGTTTAGGCCTTGGTGAGGGTGAAAGGCGTGCAGGAGAGCGAGACCGAGGGGTTGGGCTATCTTATAGGCGAAGGCATGGGTGTGGGCATGTGGTCGTTCTGACCGACGCTCGAGGCGTGCGCGGGCACGGCTAGGGCGCGTTCCCGAGTGCCAGCCGAGATCAAACACATGGAGATTTTCTTCTGCCCTTGTCCAAGCATCCATTTGGTCGCCTTATGTGCAAATCTCAGCAACGATCCCTTGTAAGGTCTCTTCTGTGCGCCAAATCCTATCTTTTCTATGTGAGTCCCTAGTGTAGATATGCTTGGATCTTGGAGAAAAGGCTAGGTCAAGTTGGGTCTGTCAGTCAGCCCAAACCGAGACAAAAAGTTAGGCCAAATCATGTCAAACGATTTTGGTTTGGTTTCAAACTTTTCCAGGGTGTGCCTAGGGTATTTTGGTGCCACTTTGTCCATTTAGATATGTGGCTTTGAGCTTTGGAACTAGGTGAACACCATTGATCTTTGAAAAGGGCTAAAAAATGAACTTAGAGAAAAGCTGATTTTTCCTTTGAGCCCTCCACTTGAGTGATCTTTTTGGGACTTTTGTAGAACCTTTTTGGGGTAACTTTCTTACTATTTCTTGTAGGTATTTTGGTGAGCTACAACTTTTATAAATAGTCCAAGTCATAATAATGTTATTTTCGTTGCCTTCTTACGTATTTTACTTTGGTGCTCTATTTGTTTAAAGTGGGTAGACTTAGGGTTAAAGCATTTCTCCCCTTTTTATGTGCATGAAAAGTCTAAGGTAGGTATTCTAAGATGATTAGCACTTAATTAAAACCTTGGGTCCTCAAGTTTGATGTCTCTTTCTCAACAAACCACATGAGATAATAGGTCAATGGTCTAAGAGCTGAGTAGAAACCCTGAGTAACACTTGGGGCATTACAGCCCGCCCCCTCAAAAGAATCTCATCCCGAGATTTGAGTGAGACTACAAGGGGTAAGGAGGTGGGTAACTCTACTGCCTAAACAGGGATAGTGCAACTACTGAGTTGTTTTGCCAACTGGCTCTTCGAATGTCATCCTCTTTGCAACTGTAGAAGGAAGCCCTACAACACTTATCTAGATGGTCCATCTTTCTTCTAATTAGGGTGGTATGATGGTATCTTGAAATAGAAAGCAAGGTTGTGATAGGGTATGGTTTCTACCAACACTTTTAGGTAGAAACTCGAGGTAGTTCTTGTTTAGATAATCCTCTGTTTCCCACGTAGCTTCCTCCTCGGTGTGACTAGTCCATTTGACCTCATACATTTTAACTGCCCCATTACGAGTGGATCTATCTTTGTGGTCTAATATTTTCACAAGGTGCTCTTTGTATGACAAGTCTGGTTCTATCTCCATTTCTGGTTCACCTAGAATTTCTGTCGGTATTCAGACACACTTCTTCAGCTGAGATACGTGGAACACATCATGTATTGCGAACATATTAGGTGGTAGCTTCATCTTGTAAGCTACTGGCCCACATGCTTCGGTGATCTCATAAGGTCCAATATCGAGAGGGGCTAATTTGCCTTTAATCCCAAATCTTTGCAGACCTTTAGTGGGTGAGACCTTGAGATACACATGATCTCTCACTTCAAACTGTAGGGGCTTTCTCCTTTTATCATGATAGCTCTTTTGCCTATCTTGAGCAACCTCTAAGTTCTTCTTAATAATTCTGACCTTTTCCTTAACTTCATGTACTAGGTTAGGTCCAAAAATTTCTATTTCACCTGTGGGGGATAGATATCCCTCGGGTTCACTAGAAGGCAAAATACCCTCGTATGGGGCCACAGACCAGTTGCCCCACGAGATTATCTCGTTGTGGGCCGAACGAATACTGCAAGTGAAATGGGCCGACCCAAGAATGCAGTGGGTTCACGCCCGAATTGTCCAATGGATTGCGCGCAATCTCAAGGAACCGCTCATTTTTCCCGTGCCCGACGCCCTTAAACGCCGGGGATAGATCGGGATGGAGTCGGTGGGTTTTCCTTAAGATAAGCTAAGTTAGTTCACTATTAACTAGGAGATATGCTAGAAGAATGTGATCACCATGTACGTAGGGAGTGCCCCACGGTCGTGTATATAAGGCCCAGGGCCCCACCATTTTCATCTGATTAGCCCTTCTCCATTCAGGAGACACCACTTGTAACACTCCACACATACAAAGCCACCCTAGGAAGTAGGGTATTACGCCTTTCAAAGCAGCCCAAACCTGCAGAAAATTGCCTGTCTCTCTCTCTCTCTCTCGTGCTCCTAGCACAAACCATCGAGCTACGATTAGCAACACCGTCCTACCCAAAAGCACAACGAGGGTATCCCTGGGTGTGCGGTCGGACACTAGACACCAACAGGTAGCACGCCAGGTAGGGGTGTGTCTGTTGGGGGCCTTCTGCTTCACCGAAGGTCCTCTAAGCAAAAACACCTTCGGCAGGATGATATGCAAGCAAACACAACACGAAGGTATATGTCAAAGATACAATCCAAGGAGCTTCAGCATGATGACATGCCTTGAGACAAAGGGTAGCACCGACTTAAAGAGGAAAAGACCATTTAGTCCATGACAACTTGTGTCATGTTTATAATTAGTTATCAAGGACATAAATGTAATTTCGACCGGGCTGCGTCCCGTGCCTATAAATAGGTGAACAGTAACCCCGTACTGTTCACGCTAATTGGTAATCATCTGTATGTCGCTCTTGGATTTTTACCTTCTGTCAAGCCGAAGGTACAAATGTAATCATTATCATTAATGTTTGTTCATGATTATATAATAAGAACATAAATAGTAATCTGATGAATTAATGTGATTATTCTATGTTCTTTTCATGTTTCATATGTTTCTACTCTCATTATTACCTACTAAGATGATGAAGGTATGTCCTTCATGACCTTCGTCTGAAGATCATTATATCCCGAGGGAGATAATGTTTTAGAGGACGAAGGTTTTTAATCATTAACATTTGTGTTGCCTTGTTCTTAACTCATAGCATTTGAGAACAAGTCCCCAACATTGGCGCCCACCTCCGGTGAACTCACTTCCACTGTTGAGACGATGGCTTCGTTCAACAACCAAGCTGTAGCACCTTCGGTCACAAAGCTGGTGCTCCCAATCACGGGCGGTTCAAGTTCAGAGCCAGCCAACAAGAAGCAGAAGAAGGAAGCGTAGAGAAGAGTGCAGCATGTTGGGGTGCAAGGACCCTTCGTCAGATCCAAGTGGTCCCACATCCCAATCACCTTCTCCCAGGAGGATCTTCAGCTCAAAGACTATCCTCACAACGATGCTATGGTTATATCTTGTGTCATCAAGGGATTTCTGGTCCACAATGTTCTGGTTGACACAGGCAGTCCAGCGGACATCATATTTGCAAAGGCTTTCATACAGATGCAAGAACCAGAAGACAAGATTCATGATGCTACACACCCTCTTTGTGGCTTTGGAGGAAGACAGATTGTGGCACTTGGCAAAATCACAATGTCAGTTACCTTCGGTTACATCCACAACACAAGGTCTGAGTAGGTTATCTTTGACATTGTTGACATGGATTACCCATACAATGCAATCATTGGTCGAGGGACGCTTAATGCCTTCGAAGCCATACTTCATCCAGCGTACTTATGCATGAAGATACCTTCGGAGCAATGGCCCTATTGCTGTACATGGATGTCAAGAAGCTGCTAGAAGGGCTGAAGGGAGTTGGACAGATTCAAAGGCGATCCATAACATAGATGGAGCCGAAGCTTGTCAATAATATAAGCACAAAAGAGAGAAGGCTGCTTCGGCATATTAGCCAAAGCCTATGCTCCTATGTGAAGATATAGCAGATCAAAGGGTACTGCTAGGATCTCAGCTATCTAATGAGCAAGAAAAGACTCTGCTAAGATTCTTGTTTAACAACAAAGATGTCTTCGCTTGGACAGCCAATGATCTTTGTGGTGTTAACAGAGATGTCATCGAGCATTCACTTAATGTGGATCCATCTTTTAGGCCAAGGAAGCAAAGACTTCGGAAGATGTCTGAGGATAAAGCTGAAGGTGCTCGGAATGAAGTAAAGAGACATCTCAGTGCTGGCGTTATCAGAGAAGTAACATATCCATATTGGCTAGCCAACACTGTTATGGTGAAGAAGGCTAATGGCAAATGAAGAATGTGTATTGATTTCACAGATCTCAACAAAGCATGTCCAAAGGACGAGTTCCCATTACCAAGAATAGACTCCCTTGTAGATGCAACAGCTTCTTCAGAGCTCATGAGTTTATTGGACTACTACTCAGGCTATCATCAGATTTGGATGAAGAAGGAAGATGAGCCAAAGACTAGCTTCATAACTCCCAGTGGTACTTATTGCTATCTTCGAATGCCTGAGGGGCTCAAGAATGCTGGAGGAAGCTTCAGCAGAATGACAGCCAAGGTCCTTCACTCTCAAATAGGCAGGAATGTGCTGACTTATGTTGATGACATCATAGTAAAAAGCATGAAGCAAGAGAATCATATTGCTGACTTTCAAGAGACATTTGCCAATTTCAGGCAAGTTGGTCTTAAATTAAATCTAGAAAAGTGTGTTTTTGGAGTAAAGAAGGGCAAGTTTTTTGGCTGTCTGGTATCAATGAAGGGAATCCAAGCTAACTGAAATAAGATCGAAGCTATCCTTCGGATGGAGCCACCAAATTCAAAGAAGAGGGCTCAACGATTGGCAGGAAGGCTGGCATCGTTAAATAGATTTATATCAAGATCAGCAGAAAGGAATCTACCATTTTTTGAAATACTAAAGTCAGCCGAAGTTTTCCAATGGGGTCTGGCTCAGCAAAAGGCTTTCGAAGAGTTAAAGCAATACTTGGTAGACTTGACAACTCTAACTCCACCTTCGCCAGGGGCTCCGTTATTGCTATATGTAGCAGCTTCTCACTCTACAGTCAGTGCGGCGCTTGTACAGGAGAAGCAAGATGGCCAAGTCAAAAGACAAGCACCAGTATATTTCATCTCCGAAGTTCTAAGATTATCAAAGAAAAATTATACAGAATTGGATAAGGTATTATATGCTGTGTTGATGGCCTCCAGGAAGCTTCGGCATTATTTTCAAGCATATCATATAATTGTTCCTTCATCACAACCTCTGAAGGACATAATGAGGAATAGAGAAGCTACTAGAAGGATTGGAAAATGGGCTGTCGAGCTCAATGAATTCACTATTGATTATGTACATAGATCCTTAATTCAGTCCCAGGCGTTAGCGGATTTCATTACTGATTGGACGCTAGGGGCTCAGGGAGAAGAAGTAACAAAAGACGCCGAAGCCTGGACAGTCTTCTGTGATGGTTCTTGGGGAACCTTCAGCGTAGGAGCGGCTGCTGTTCTAGTAGCGCCCTCTAAAGTCAAAACATGCTACGCAGCAAGGTTGGACTTCAGTTGTATAAATAATATTGCTAAATACGAAGCTCTTCTGTTGGGGCTTCGGAAGCTAAAGGCAATGGGAATAAGAAGGGTGATCCTTAAAACTAACTCCCAAGTCATTTCTGGTCATATAGACAAAAGTAGCAAGACAAGAGATCCGAAGCTTGAAAAATATTTGGATACAGTCTGAAGATTGGAGGCTTCCTTCGAAGGATTTTCTGTAAAAAATATTCCAAGAGGGCAAAATGAGCTTGCAGATATGCTAGCTAAGTCAGTGGCACAGGGGCTCCCTCTACCTTCAGAAGTATTTTTTGAGACAATAAAAGCACCTTCGGTTGAACTTCTGGAGAGAGCAATGCTTGCAATATCACCTATACATAGTGAAGATTGGAGGACTGAAATCATATCTTTCCTCCAACGTAACTGTCTTTCGGATGATGAAGTTTATAATAAAAGAATAGAAGCAAGGACAAGACCATATGTCATAATAGAAGGGGAGTTATACAAACATGGAGTCTGCTCTCCACTTCTCAAGTGTTTATGCAGAACTGAAGGTATAGAGCTGATGAAGGAAATACATGCAGGTTAGTATGGATCTCACATTGGGTCTAGGCCTTTGCCGGGGAAGGTTTTCAGACAAGGATTTTATTGGCCGAAGGCAGCTTCAGATGCAGCAGATCTGGTTCAAAAGTGTGAAAATTGTCAAAAATGTGCAAGAGACCAGAAACAACCTTCGTCGCTAACCCAGTTAATACAGCCAACCTGGCCATTGCAAAGATGGGGCCTAGATTTGTTAGGTCCACTCCCACCAGCACAAGGCAACTTGAAGTATGTTGTAGTGGCAGTAGAATATTTTTCTAAGTGGATTGAGGCGAAGCCCTTCGCTACAATAACTTCAGTCACAGTCCAAAAATTCTTCTGGTAGAATATTGTTTGTCGCTTTGGTGTGCCAAAGGCAATAACTATGGACAATGGAACACAATTTGATGCTGAAACATTCAAAGATTTTTGTGACCAAATTGGTACGAAGATTCATTTTGCATTAGTTAGGCATCCAGAATCTAATGGGCTGGTAGAAAGAGCAAATGGCATTATAATGACAGGAATAATGAAGCTAATCTTCAACCAGCCTAGAGGAAAGTGGCCAGATGAGTTGATTAAAGTGGTGTGGAGCCACAACACAACTGCGTCAAGGTCAACAGGATTTACACCCTTCAAGCTACTATTTGGTGACGAAGCAATAACTCCAGAAGAAGCAAAGACAGGGTCAATAAGAACAACAACTTCGGCAGAAGACGAAGCTGATTATCAAATAACAAAAGATACTATAGAAGGGACTAGACTTCAGGCTATAGAGCACATCAATAAATATCAGGCCGAAACAATAAGGTGGCGTGATAGAAAAGTTCGGTTGAAAAACATCAAGCCAGGGCATCTGGTGCTTCGGAGAGTGGCCAACCCAGATACAGTGGGCAAGTTGCAACTGAAGTGGGAAGGTCCTTTTCTGGTAATATCTTCGTCAAGGCCCGGTTCTTATAGATTGAAGGATATGGACGGCAACGACATACCCAGATCTTGGAATGCGGATGAGCTTCGGCGATACTATGTGTAATTTGATGTAATCTTTTTTCATTTTTTCTATGGCACCCTTTTCCTTTCAAGAGGGGAGAAAGGTTTTTAATGGGGCCATATCTTGTAATTTTTCATTCTTATTTAGCCCTACGAGGGCCAAATCCCCAAAATATGTAATATGTAAAATCTGAGTCTGCACCATCGAGTGCAAAAAGAAAAACAAGGAGAAGCTCAAAAGACGTCCCCAAGGGGATGCAGAGCATGACAAAGCTGCAAAAAAGTCGTTCCTAAGGGAGCGCAGTGTAAGTTTTCTGCTCAAAAGTCATTCCTAAGGGAATGCAGAGCCAAAAATTTGACGAAGTTGCGAAAGTCATTCCTAAGGGAGCGCAGAGTAAGTTTTCTGCTCAAAAGTCGTTCCAAAGGGAATGCAGAGCCAAATACCACCGAAATATAAGGTGAAGAAGTTCAAAAGTCGTTCCTAAGGGGATGCAGAACTTAAAAGCCATCGAAATAGAAGGTGAAGAAGCTCAAAAGTCGTTCCTAAGGGGATGCAGAGCTTAAAAGACTAAAAAGTCATTCCTAAGGGGATGCAGAGTCTGGGTGTGGTTTCGTGTGTGTGTTCGGGACATTCATTTACACATTACATTACATCATTCATTGCATTCATACACATTCATGTAGACATTCGTAGGATCATCATCATCATAACATGAAGCACAAACAGAAATACTTCAGCTTTGACAACAATGCTTCGATGAGCACAAAGAAGCAAGGACATGCTTCGTTGTGTACGAGAAGAAGGGAAGGTGTTTTTCGCCTTCGGCTCAAAAGATACAAGTTTCGTCCACAGCAAAGCAATTTATACATGGATGGAAAGGTAAAAATATATTACAAGGTATGGACAAGTATACAAAGTAATGTTCAATTCTCGATTACAATGTCCTTTACAAAGATAACACAAATGCTTCTAAGCTCTATGCAGACAGGCCTAAAAAATAGCTTCAATAGCCTTCGGAATGTGCTTCGGACTATCAATCTTCGGCACCACCATCCTGCACACAAACAAGCAGTATAAGGTAAAAAGTAATTACAAGAGATGGCAAGCAACAGGTATAAGTTTCATACCGGCTTAAGCAAGCTTCGGGCCTCGTCACCAGCCAAATCCCGCCCACCCTTCACCCAAATTTGAGTTATAAATCTATTTCCAATACTCCGGGCTTCGCTGAGGATATCAACCAAGTCTGTTGGAGATAGGCTGAAGGTTGGTTTGTTTACCGTTTTTCCATGCGTGCAACCAGCCTTCATAAACACTGCAGCGGTGCCGCGAGAAGCTAGCAAGGCATAGAAGTCACCATGCCTGGCTATCACTTCATCAAGCACCTCAACTTCGTTTTCAATATGTTCGAAGGTGCTTGGTAGGTCTTTAGCTGAAGGGGTAAACTCTTCGAAGCTGGCTCCAACCGAGCTGAAGACCTTTTTCAGTCGTCGCACGCAGCGGTTGCCAAAGTCTAAACAGATGTTCCGAAGCTCTTTCAGAGATTGTTGCATCTTTGTATTCTTGTCAGCTTCGGCTTCGTATTTTGCATGGAAATCTTTTTTCCCTTGTTCGAAGCTCTCTGATTTTTGGAGAAGTTCCTCGTTTAATCTAACGTTTTCGGCTTGGGCTTCTGCAAGTGAACCCTCCATTGCCTTAAGCAGGAAATCTTTCTTCTCAAGAGAAGCTTCATAGTCTTTAATTTTGTTTTCCAAACCCTCGATTATAATTTTGTTCTTTTTGTGTTCGAGGTCTTGCTGTATTCTTAGTGCCTTGCTCAGCAACATACTCTGTAGGAATAAACCTTCATCAGAAAATTTTGCTTTATCACAAAAATAAAAAGAAAATTTTGCTTCATCTTAAAAAAGGAATTTTACCTTGAAGTTGGAATAAAACAAACTGTCGATGATATGTTGTTGCCGGTAGCCACTAATATTAGCTTCGAGCTTCGGGAAACCGACACTCTTCAATAGAGTGCTGATTATCTTTGCCCCGGTGCGGTCGCGAATGCATCCTAAGGCCCCTTCATTGGTCCCACCAAAGAGCATGGCTCCTGGCTGGTAGCCATAGGATATACCATACTCCTGTAGCTCCTTCTTTTCAGCCTCGAATAATTCTTGCCCTACCAGGTTCTGAAGGTCGAAGCCTTTTTCCTCCAAAGTAGCATCGGCAATCTTCTTTCCTTTGTCAGGCACTGTGGCCATGACCTCCTCTACAGTCGCAGCTGTCTCTTCCGCAGCCATATCCAAGAGCAGTTTATCAATTCCAGAAAGTGTACTCTCAAGGTTGGTGGCTTCGGCAGCAGCTGCAACTTCGGCAGAGGTATTTGCTTCGGCAGTGGCCTCAGCGCTTGCAATAGGTGTTATTTTACATGCCGAGGCTGATGGTGGCGTTCGTTCAATGGAATGCATTATGGTAACGATTCTTCGCTTTTTCTGCCCATCTGCCTTCTTTGTAGCCGAAGGCTCGTCCTTCTTCTGTAAAAGCTTTGTTAGTTCCAGTCCCAGAGGACTTAGCAGCTTGATAGGTAGAGATTCAGTCATTACCTTTAAAATTTCTACCACTTCGGCAGTAGGAGGTGTCGAAGGAGTTTCCTCTTCTACCTCAGTCACCTTTGGCTCTAGAATTTCAGCCTTTCTTTTCTTCGAAGCTGCCACCTTCGGCTCAGGAGTCGATTTTCTCTTGTTTAAAACCTTCTCATCCTCCTTCACCATTCTGGCAGCTTGTCTGTTCAGAACGCTGACAATTCTTTTCCTTTTTACCCCTTCGGCACCCTTGCTAAACCGCTCATAATCAGGGTATTCAAATTTCAGAGCATCCATCACCCGGTTTAACCTTCGTTTTGGCCGGGTGCCGAAGGCTGCTGTCATCAATTGGTCTTCTTTCTTGGTATAGTTTCCCAATATTTCATTACACACAGTTTCAATCATTTCTAGCCATTCTTGGCAAGGCTCCTTGAACTGTTTTTTCAATTTTGAAAAGATAAGATAATCGAACAAGTTCATGTTTCTTCTTTGTTTCCTTCATCTTCGGCATCCCCCAGCCACTTGACGTTGGATACGTTCGGTTGGCCAGGTACTCTTGCACTAAGTCCCTGGTGCTGATTTACTCAGCCACCACCCTGAATTCTACTCTGGCCAGCTGGCATGGTGACCCTAGCTGCATGTTGCACAGGGGCCTGGTCATTCTGAAGTTTAAGGACAGCGGGCACATGACCATCGTCATCAGTTTCCCCCTCTTCTTCTCATCAGCCTTAATATAAAACCATTCACATTTCCAGTCAGTTGGCCATTTTGTGCGTTAACTGAGAACTAGAGCCTTCGTATCCTTGCGATATGCAAAATTGTAGCAACCAAAATTTTCATGAAGACCGTCTGCCCTGGCCTTCGTCTGGTAGTGCAACTCGGTAGAACGCTTCGGCATCTAGGCTCATCCCTTGGCTTCGGAGGGCCTAGATGAAGACGCTAAGCCTAACAATAGTGTTAGGGGTCAGCTGATGAAGATATATTTCGAAATTTTTCAAGACTTCCCCTATCATCTCGTTCAGAGGAAATCACAGTCCTGCTCTGAAGAAGCTCTTGAAAACCACTACTTCATCACTCTTCGGTGCTGGGGTGGTCTCTTCTCTGGCGAATCGAACAAGTTTGCTTTCATCTTCCCCAAAGTAGCCCAGCTTCATCATCATGGGCATGTCAGCTTCAGACATAGTAGATTTCTCAAAATCTAGATGGCTGGGTTTTGTTGGGATCAAAATACTATAATCTTCCTCATCTTCATCAATATTTTCTTCTTCAGCAATGGTCTGTTCAGCTTTGGCAACAGGAGTACCTTCGTCAGTAGTTCCCTCTATCACAACTAGACCTGATTGTTTCATCACTTCAGAAATTGGTGTTGTCTCAATGACCTCGGTTTCTTCTCCCTCACGAGACACCCTTGCAGTCGAACGCACTCTGGCCATTTGATGGATTTTTCACGGTTTTGATGAAGTTGATGGTTGTTTCGCAGTTTTGACGAAGCTCACTCTTCTAATGAAGTTAACTCTAAATGATGAAGTGCTCGCTTGAGAGCGTAGTGAAAAAAGCTTCGGCTATGGTTTAATTTTTTAACAGCACAATAGTGCAATGGCAATGAATGTTGTGTTAACTCTGCACCAACCCGTCTGTTTATATAGTGCTGCAGGTGGGAAGGTGAACCACCAAATCACCTGCACCCGCTGAACGGTGGACCACTCGACGCTTGGAAGGTGAACCACCAGATTGCCTGTATTCGCTGAACGGTGGACAACCCGACGCCTGGAGTATTTTAATCGTTTCTCGGCAATGAGCTCAGGGAAGGTTTTTTTCGGACCTTCGACATTCCGAAGCCTTTGAGATTTTTCGCGGATCGAGCTCGTTACAAAAAACGATCTAGCACCACGAATGGGATACTGTTGGGAGCCTTCTTCTTCGCCGAAGGTCCTCTAAGCAAAAACACCTTCGGCAGGACGATATGCAAGCAGACACAACACGAAGGTATATGCCGAAGCTACAATCCAGGGAGCTTCAGCATGATGACATGCCTTGAGACGAAGGGTAGCACCGACTTAAAGAGGAAAAGACTGTTTAGTCCATGATAACTTGTGTCATGTTTATAATTAGTTATTATGGACATAAATGTAATTTCGACCGGGCTATGTCCTGTGCCTATAAATAGGTGAACCGTAACCCCGTACTGTTCACGCTGACTGATAATCATCTGTACGTCGCTCTTGGATTTTTACCTTCTGTCAAGCCAAAGGTACAAATGTAATCAATATCATTAATGTTTGTTCATGATTATATAATAAGAACATAAATAGTAATCTGATGATTTAATGTGATTATTCTATGTTCTTTTCATGTTTCATATGTTTCTACTCTTATTATTACCTACTGAGATGATGAAGGTATGTCCTTCATGACCTTCGTCTGAAGATCATTATATCCCGAGGGAGATAATGTTTCGGAGGACGAAGGTTTTTAATAATTAACATTTGTGTTGTCTTGTTCTTAACTCATAGCATTTGAGAACAAGTCCCCAACAGTGTCATTGATCAAAGCCAGCTCAATGGCCATCACCTTCAAGAACAAGATCACTCTTCGCCCAGGAGCTATGTTCTGCTTTGGAACCATCTCATGCATAGCAGATGAAGAAGGCACTCTACACCGCATAGCGGATCCACCCGAGAAAAAGCCTTCCTCGAGAATCCCGAGAGAAGCTAGAGCAAGACTGCGGACAGCTCCCCGGCTCGTAGCTCGGGAGAAGATGATGCCTTGCGGACCGAGGTTCGGGAGCCCTTAGGAGAAGAAAGATCGGTCGGTCGGGGTTCCGCTTACCCGAAAAACTCCGTTTTCCACCTCACCCACTAAGGAGTGGACACGGATCACTCGTAAGAGGGAAATAAACGTCCCGAGTCAGGGAAGGAGAAGACGTTGAGCCACCTTTCCGATACCTCCACCCTCAAAGGAGGATGGGAAGAAGAACATCGTCGCGCCGGCTCCTTTCTACCCCGACATCATCTTCATTCAGGGGAGGTTGGAGTCAGTGCCCATCTCTAACGATGAGCCTACCATGCAAGGGGAGGAACCTCCCCAGCGTGAAGCCCGACGATGGAGAAACAGACGCCGGAACGTGCGGCGACATCATGAAGCCGGGGAATGGGATGTGGCGTAGCCTGTGTCCTGAGACAAAGCCTCGGAAGTGGGAGAAGCTCCCGACGAATGAGTGCACCGAGAAAGGCGTAACTCCCACCACCGTGATCGCCGATAGGCTCAAGATTGAGAGCAGGAGCTAGCCGAGCAAGACACTAGGCTTCGGCGAGAGAACCCTCTCCCTGCACGAAACCTGTACCCCAATTTTGCTCGAGCACTAAACACGCCGAGTGAGGTCGGGGGAGTACTGGCATAGATAGTCGATGGCCTCTCGCGAACCGCAAACGCGGAAGGTTACCAGCGGCTGCTTACTCAGACAGCTAATCATCTTCTACCCCTTGCTCATCCTATGAACGACCTGCGTCACGCCATCAACAGCCAACAAGACGCGTGGAGCACCATCAGCGCTTCTCACGACTGGCAGCATGAAAATGAGATAAGGTGCTGGGAGGAGTACGACTGGGATCACGGCGTACCAGCACGAACTCGTGCCACCCGAGTTGAGTCGGCAGTAGACTCAACCAGTGGCCCATTCTAGGGACATTCGAGAGGACCTGCTACCGACTCCCCTCCTCGGGACCGACGACATGAACGCCGATAGGAGGACACGTGTGGAGTTTCCGTGCTCACTCCATGTCTCTAGGCCATCTAGTGGCCTCCCAACTTCAAGGTCTCCAACGTCAACAAATACAAGCCTAAGCAGGACCTGGGGTGGCTGGTTGGCCGTCTACACGACTACCGCTCAGGCTACTGGGGCAACAGAGGACGTCATGATGGTGTACTTGCCCATTGTCCTAGGGCAAGATGCGCTGCAGTGGCTCCGACATCTACCTCGACACTGCATCGACGATTGGAACGACTTTAGTCGCCGATTTATCGCAAACTTCCAGTCTCTCTCTGATAAGCCGGTGCAGCCATGGGACCTCAAATCCATCAGGCGCCAGAATGACGAGACCCTCCGATCGTTCCTCAAAAGATTTCAAACAATGAGGAACCGCATCCCCAAAGTCGCTGAGGCGACCGTAATTGAAGACTTCTATCAGGGATCCAATGACTCGGCCTTCATCCGAGCCATACTCCAAAAAGTGCCAGCCACCTCCAAACAATTGTTCTGAGAGGCGAACATCTACATAACCGCGGATGAGCAGGCCTAGGACCTCATCAGGGGTATGAAATTAGTGCCACCCGCGCCACGACGGGATATGAACCAACAGTCGGACAAGCACTGGGAGAAGAGTCCTCGTGAGGAGGTGCACACCGCTAGGCCGCCTACCACTCGGGACCGCAGCGCACCCCGCGGAGGAGTACGGACACTTGATGAAATCCTCGACCCCCAGTGTTCGTACCACAAGGACATGCACCATACCCTACGAAACTGCAGAGATTTCAAACATTCTATCGGGCATGGTCGACCGTTCCAGCTACTACCACCTCCCCCGCCGCGAGGAGAACCTAGCGAACCCAGGTAGCCTCAGTAGCAGGAAGAGGGGACGGGTAAAGCTTTCTCGCGCGTTGATAGGGAGGTCAACATTATCTTTGGAGGTCATGGGGCACAAGAAAACAGGAGGCAACAAAAGCTCAACGACCAATAGGTTCTGGTAGCCACAACTAGTGCCCCAGCTCCTTACCGGTGGTCGGAGCACGCAATAACCTTCAGCCGAGCTGATCAATGGCTTAACTTTGATCACCCCGGCAAATATCTGGTACTCATTGATCCGGTGATCCGAGAAAGCCAGGTAAGAAAGTATTGGTGGACGGGGGAAGCAGCATCAACGTCACCTTCCCTAGACGCTCCAGGCCCTTAGGGTCGCCGTCGAAGACCTCACTGAATCGGATACTCCCTTCTTCGGCATCGTGCCGACCGAAGGGGAGTATCCGCTCGGACACATCTACCTGTCTGTCACCTTTGGAACGCTAGAGAACTACTGAACCGAGTTTCTGAGGTTCGAGGTGGCACGCTTCGACTCTAGGTACAACTCCATCATTGGAAGACCAGCACTGGTGAAATTCATGGCTATTCTGCATTACCCATACATGATACTGAAGATGTCGGGACCTCAAGGGTCACCGTGCGCACCAACTTCCAATGTGCCACGGAATGCTTCGGGGTGCCATCCAAACAGCTCTCATCGTCGGGCCCCCGGTAGCCCTTCCCACACAGACAAACGACAGACTAGAGGATGAAAATCTCATGATCCCCTCGAACGAAGCTTAGGCTACAACCTATATGCAGCCAACTGAAGAAACCAAAAGGATCAATTTTGGATTCTCTGATGAACGCAAGACTGCCATCATCAGCTCCAGCCTCGGCGACAAATAGAAAAGCACGCTCGTCCGGTTCTTGCAAGACAATCAGGATGTATTCGCATGGAAACCTACGGACATGCCGAGAGTCCCAAGAGAACAGGCCGAGCACAAACTTAAAGTGTATCCTCATGTGAGACCGATCCGACAGAAGCTGCGTCGTTTCACGCCTGATAACAGAAAAGCTATTCGTGTAGAGTTAGCTCTCCTAGTGTTGGCAGGATTCATTAGAGAAGTACTACATCGAGAGTGGCTGGCAAACCCTGTTCTTGTACTCAAAAAGAATAAAGCTGACTAGCGCATGTGCGTCGACTATACTGATCTCAACAAGCACTGCCCTAAGGATCCTTTCGGACTCCCTAGGATAGATCAGGTAGTTGATTCAACCATTGGCTGCTCTATGCTCTCCTTCCTAGACTGCTACTCTGGGTATCATCAGATTAGTCTGGCAAAAGAGGACGAGGAGAAGACTGCCTTCATCACACCATTTGGAGCCTTCTGCTATAACTCCATGTCATTCAGCCTCAAGAACGCTGGAGCGACTTACCAGAGGGCCATCCAAACGTGTTTAGCCGATCACTCGGGCAAGCAAGTGAAGGCTTATGTTGACGATGTGGTTATCAAGACAGAAAACTCAAAAAACTTCATCGAGGATCTACAACTAGTCTTCAACAGCTTGAGACGCTACCGATGGAAGCTAAACCTAGAAAAATGTGTATTCAGAGTGCCAGCCAAAAAGCTACTTGGGTTTATTGTCAACCATTGGGGAATAGAGGCAAATCCAGAGAAGATTGAGACTATTATGAGGACGGAACTGTCGCGATCATAGAAAAAGGTACAAAGGCTCACTGGATGCATGGTAGCGCTAAGCAGATTCATATCAAGGCTAGGAGAGAAAGGAATGCCATTCTATAAATTGCTTAATAAGGTGGACAAATTTTAGTGGACCACAAAGCGCAGGAGGCTCTAGAGGCGCTGAAGAAATTCTTGACCACTTCGCCAGTACTCAAGCCACCACGCCGAGCTACGCCCGGTCAGCCAGCAGAAGATTTGCTGCTATATATCTCCTACACAACTCATGTGGTAAGCACCACATTAGTAGTCGAGCCGGTGGAAGAAGGGCATGCATACCTAGTGCAGCATCCGGTTTACTCCATCAGCGAAGTCCTCGGGCCCTTAAAGATAAGGTACCCTCAAGATCAGAAGCTATTATACGCGGTACTCCTAACCGCCCGCAAGCTCTAGCACTACTTTGACGACCACAAAGTCATAGTAGTCATAGGATTTCCAATAGGCGATATTCTTCACAACAAGGAAGTTGTTGGGAGAATAGCCAAGTGGGCGTGCGAGCTCGTTGCTCATGATATAGAGTTTCGACCCTGCACGGCGATAAAAACTCAAGAACTGGTTGACTTCATATCAAAGTGGACTGAGCACCAGGTCCCAGAAAGCCTATAGATCACTGAAATATGGAGGATGTACTTTGATGCCTCGCTAAGACTGCAAGGAGCAGGGGCAGGGATTCTCTTTATCACTCCTGGAGGTGAACAACTCAAGTATGCACTCCAGTTCTTGTTTCTAGCATCCAATAATGCAGCAGAGTACGAAGCACTGGTCCACGGGCTGAGCATCACTGGTTCACTCGACATCAAGAAATTAATGGTGTACGGCGACTCACTGGTGGTCATAAGTCAAGTAAACAAAGACTAGGATTGCTCGACCGACTCAATGAACAAATATTGTGCAGTGGTGCGAAAGCTGGAGGACAAGTTTGAAGGATTAGAATTTCACCATGTGGAAAGGGATCACTATGCAGCGGCTGACACACTATCAAAGCTGGGATCCAGTCGGGCCCAGGTTCCGCCTGGGGTCTTCGTCCAAGAGGTACAAAAACCGAGTGTCGCTACAGATCAGATGGAGGAATGCAACGCTCTGAGTCAGGCATAGACAGATCCCAATGACTGGAGAGAGCTAATCATCAGATACATAAAAATGAGGAAGAACCGGATGACAAGGCCGTGGCAGAGCACGTCGCGAGACAGTCGGCCCACTATACCATTATAGGGGGCCTGCTGTATAGAAGAGGTGAAGGAGGGGTACTCATGAAGTGCATCCACTTGGCTACTAGGAAGCAACTATTAGATGAGATTCATGTTGGGCAATGTGGCATACATCTAGCGTCACAGACCCTGGTGGGAAAGGCTTTCAGGTCCAGATTCTGCTGGCCAATAGCGAAGAATGATGCAGCCGAGTTAGTCCAGAAATGCAAGGCATGCCAATTCCTATCAAATCAGCAGCATCTACCCGCACAAAAGTTGTAGACTATTCCTGTGACCTGACCATTCGTGTGCTAGGGGCTGGACATGATTGGGCCCTTCAAGAAAGCTCAAGGGGGGGTATACCCACATACTAGTTGCCATTGACAAATTCACAAAGTGGATAGAATACAAGCCCATCGCCTCTTTGACCTCAGCAAAGGCAGTGGAGTTCATTTAGGAGATAATGTTCAGGTTTGGAATACCTAATAGCATCATCACCGACCTGGGATCTAACTTCACCAGTTTAGAGTTTTTTGACTATGCGAGCAGAGGAGCATCTAGATCAAGTATGCATCAGTGGCACACCCAAGAGCTAATGGGCAGGTGGAAAGGGCCAACAGGATGATACTCGATGCACTCAGAAAAAAGGTGTTCGACAAAAGCGAGAAGCTCGTGGAGAAGTGGATCAGGGAACTACCATATGTAGTCTGGAGCCTGTGAACCCAGCCGATCCGAGCTTTGCACGGAAACACCCCACTCTTCATGGTGTATGGGTCGGAAGCAGTGCTACCAACAGATCTGATCTTTGGAGTACCTGAATTAACATTCGCAAGCATAGCTGAAGCAGAAGCAACCAGGCTGGAGGACATCGATGTACTGGAAGAAGAACGGCCAAATGTGGTAATTCAGTTGGCCAGATACCAGCAGACCCTAAGGCGCTACCACGACAAAGCAGTGCGACATCGATCCTTCACAGTGGGAGATTTGGTCCTCCGCCAAGTGCTGACGAGGGAGGGACGACACAAAGTATCACCACCGTGGGAAGGACCATTCATCATCACAGAGGTCACACGACCGGGGTCCTCCTGGCTCACTCAGGTGGATGGCACGGAAGTGGGAATTCATGGAATATTGAGCACCTCAGGAAATTCTACCCCTAGCAGTGCCTCAAAACTCTTGAGGACTAGTTGTACTTTGTAAGCAGAAGGTTTCAATATCAATAAAGCTTCCATTTTCTAAGGCATAGAAGTTCTTGATCAACAACTAACCTGGGTTGGACTCAACTCAAAATCAGCACAACACGCTCAGGGTGGTCACTATACCCTACTAAAGGAGCAATCGACTTAAGTTGGAAATGCCTTAAGTCGGTGCGACATGCTCACGCTTACACGACTCAGAGTGATCACTGTACCCTACTAACAGAGCAATCGGCTTAAGTCAGAAACACATTAAGTCGGTGCGACATGCTCACGCTTACATGACTTAGGGTGATCACTATACCCTACTAATGG
This sequence comes from Zea luxurians, assembly GCA_029449295.1. NCBI lineage: Eukaryota > Viridiplantae > Streptophyta > Magnoliopsida > Poales > Poaceae > Zea > Zea luxurians. Next base: position 32,393,301 of record JAOPSE010000014.1, read on the forward strand.
AGCAATCAGCTTAAGTTGGAAATGCCTTAAGTTGGTGCAACATGCTCACGCTTACACGACTCAGGGTGATCACTATACCCTGCTAATGCAGCAATCGGCTTAAGTCGGAAACGCCTTAAGTCGGTGTGACATGCTCACGCTTACATGACTCAGGGTGATCACTATACCCTGCTAACAGAGCAATCAGCTTAAGTTAGAAATGCCTTAAGTCGGTGCGACATGCCCACGCTTACATGACTCATGGTGATCACTATACCCTACAAACAGAGCAATCGGCTTAAGTCAGAAACCCCTTAAGTCGGTGCGACATGCTCATGCCTGCGCAACTTAGGGTGACCACTATACCCTACTAGCAAAATAATCAACTCAAATCGGGAGCACTTCAAAGAAAAGTAACCCATTCACATACCCAAGGATGGTTTCAGCACCCTGCTAACAGAACGATCAGTTCAAAGGTAGCACAACTACATGCACATGAAATTCACGATACACTGTTTCACTAGAAAGTACTAACTCAATAAAAGGTGTTTTCCATCCGAGCAAATCACTGTGCAGGAGCATTTTTGTAGGAAGCTTCAGCTACAGGAGTGGCAGAATAAGAAGGTCGGCTCGCAACAGTAGGCTCAGCAAGGACATCGACAACAATATCTTCGGGCACCACAATGCCAGGCCTCTTCATCAGGATCTGCTCGGCACGAACGGCCTTGTCCATGGCTTTGTCACACATCGCCTTCATGACAACACGGTCATCCTCTAAGGCCTTGATGTTGAGGCGAGCGGCCTCTAGTTCTTGTGTGTCAAGCTTCTTTGAAGCACGCAGCTCCTTGATGACAGAATCCTTTGAAGACAGCAGCTTACCAAGTTGAGACACCTCAGTTTGGGACGCCCTCAGTTCATCCCGATGATGGTCTAGGTCCGACATGGTGAAGTGATGACTCCTCTCCAGAATAGTCAAAGAATTGCTGGCGTCGCGATATAATCTATCTAGATTGTCATGAGAAGCAAGGAGCGTTCGCCTCTCCTCCTACAAGCAAGAACAGAACTGAGCATCGAAGCAAAGAAAGTAAAGCAGAAGCAGCCAAGAAAATTTAGCTCATAAGCCATCTTCTCTGAGTCAAGTTGAGCATTCAAAGAAGAATTCAAGGCGCAGGCACTGTCCATGTAACACCCCTGGTGTTACTATAACTAAAACTTGAGCATGGCATCATGAGCATGGGCATTGCATATGTTTGACACACCTAGAGTGCATTCACTAGGCAAAAATTTCAAACAAGTGGTATTGTTTTACTGTTTTACAAATAGGACCCTGGTTTAAGGACTTAACCCTAAATAGTGGTTAAAGGGGTAAAACTTAACTAAAGTTGAGAAAACCTAAAGGCTTTAGGGTAAAAGTCATAAAGTGACCCCAACAATAAAGTTGAATCACATTTATACCCCTGGGATATTAAAAACCCTAATTGGAACCCTGGAAAACCCAAAGTCCAAACCCTAGGGACCTATGTGCAAAATTGATGCACAATTGGACTAAAGTGTAAAAACTAGTATGTTTTAAACCATAAAGTCATTTGGTCCACATTTGAGGAGATTTACAAGCAAAACCCTTGGTTTTGGACTTATTTGCAAAATGGACCCTATTGAGTTCTAAACTAAGTCTGAAAGTTAGTAAATGGGCTCAACTTTGGAGCCTTGTATCTTTCAGAATATAGAGTTTTTGCCCTAGGTCACCACATCAAAGTTGAAGACCAATAATAGGAGAACAACTTTGCTAAAGGGTGCAAGCATAGTTGTTATGAGAAATTGAGAGAAAAACCCAATTAAAGTTGAACTGTCAGACTGCCTGAAGTCTGAATTTTCAGAAACAGTGTGTTAGGATGAACTTTGAGCTCGATTTCGAATGGGATTCAGTGACTATTTGATAGTGAGTTCCATGGCAAAGTTGAAGATGGACTATAGGTCTATAAACTTGATGCAGAGAAGTGAATCAGTTACCACAACAAATTTGGAGAAAATTCAAGTTAAACATCGACTGTCAGGCTCTGATGAACACATGGCCATGGTACAGTGACCAAGCAGATAAGATCGCCAGCAGGACCTCCCTCGCCGTCGACGACTCCCTCCGCCGCGATTCGTGCCGTGGTCACGGTGATGTGTGCCTGAGCTGATCCGTTAACGTTCATGCCACGTCGCCGAGGATAAGTCCGGCTGGTAAAACAATCCCGACCACCGTACATGCGCCGTCGCAGTGGAAAACGATAGGAACGCCGGTGACCGCCGCTTCCCGGCCTTATGCCGCGTGTCCAAGCCTTTCCACCGCGTCGCCAAGACTCCCTCTACCCGTCCCATCACCGCCGGAGAGCTTGCCACGGCAGTAGCCACGAATTCACCGCACCTGCGTTCTTCCCTATCTCCGGCCGCCGCTCATCTTCACCCAAATTGAGCACCACCGCCCGCGAACACTATAAATTGAGGGCAGGGCTAGTTACGCCATGAAATTGTGAAGCTATCGCACCCGCTCCCACACCCGATTGTCCACCAGCTCGCCTGAATTTCGCACTTCCCCCAAATCGGTTCTCCGCCGCCGTAGAAGTGAACTCGCCGTCGCCAGCCCAACTCCGGTCAGTACCTGTCCGTTGCTTCCTCGTTTAAGCATTGTCATGCCTCAGTGATGCTTCCCGACCCATTCAATTGAACTAGACCGGCGCCTATCGCCGGGAACACGCTCATGTCGCCGTTGTGCTTACGGCCACCGTGGCCGGAGCTCCACGATCCACCAACAGTGCAATTAACTTAGGGGAAGTAGTCTGGCCGACCTCAATTTCGTGTCCACCGCTCGGAGAGCTCAGCCGCTGCCCCAATCGGCCGGTCTGCTGCTCGCCGGAGCGCGGCCGTGCTTGAACGCCGTCGGGGACTGCAAGTTGTAAATTGACAGAACCCTGAGGGCATTTGTGCAAACCGTCAGTGACTCAAAACAATAGTGAAAGGACTTAGTTCTGTTTAGCCAGAGACCCGAGGCCATTTCTGCAAAGTCGCCAGGGCGCGACTGCGCGCGAGCGCGCTTTCCCTCTGGACCTGGGCTGCTGGGCTGAATCCGGCCCAGTCCTGTTTAACCCTTTTTCCTTTTCTTTTTCAGAAAAGCTTTGGAAATTTGTAGAAAACTGTAGAAAAATCCTAAAATTATGAGACCAATTTTCCTAGGCTTGTTATTTTCTATAGTATTTAATAAAAATAGTTTTATGATTTTTAGTTTGAATAGGAAATTTTAGGATATTTAAAACAGCCTAAACCAATGGTTCTGGATTTTTAGAAAATAAATAATAAGTCCAAAATTCCCCAAACTTTTTATGTGAGCTTATCACATTATTTAGAAGCCATGGGTAGAATTTGGGTTGATTTGGACCTTGTTTGATCACTAAACCCAAAACCACCCCCCTTGCTCCCTGAACTCCTTTACTGACTCCGAAAACCCTAGGTTCTCGGAGTACCGTGAAGGAAAGTTGTATTCAAGACATAACTATTAAGTTTATGCTATCTTTGCATCCTCATGAGCATTCCATGACATCCATTCTTATGCATGTATATGGTTATATTAGAGCAAGAAGAAGAAGAAGAAGTTCTTGAAGACGGGATACCACCCACCTCTGATCCTCAGGCAGACAACTGCTTCTATTTTGATATCTGGGGATCCGAGCCAGACACATCCGATAACAAAGGCAAGCCCCGGTGCATTTGCCACCTCCCTTGATGTTTTTAAAATCTTTATCACTTGTTTGATGCATTAGGTGATAGGAGTTGATTGATTAAACAATTTCTGCATTACTTTCCTTGATCTTGATTACCCTCCTTGAAATCCTGTTTTTACAAAAAGGTTTTACTTTGCTTAGTATTGCTTTAGAAAAACAAAAGGATTTGTTTTACGAAAGATGTTTGGCAAAGTGGGAGGGATGTTTTTGGAAAATAAAACTTGATGGTGGATCCATCACGGCCGTGATGGATTCAACATCGGAAAAGATGTACCTCTGTCAGGTACCAAACTTTGGGTTTGAAATGGATAAGCTGAGACCGGGCGGGTGACTTGCACGAGAAGAGAGTCTCGGTGTAGTGTCTCCGTCTGAGTCGATTAAGGACCGTCTCGATGTAGGCCTGCTGACCGAGGACCCTTTAACTGGTCACATGCCTCGTCATGGGTAAGCCTTGCCTCGGGCAGACTAAGGCCGGAATAAGATAACACGAAATGGGAGTGGAGCGGTGGCGAGAGTAGCGTGTACCCTCCGTGGCAAGAGGCTGGACGGTGGTGTATCTGTGCTCTCGGTTTGCGTGAACCTGATCCGGTCTTAAGAACCCCGGCGGCGGGTTGACATATGCAAGGGTTAAGTGCTACATATGTCGTGTGATTGGAGATCCTCAGCTGAGTATAATCGATTCGGATCGCCGTACCTCCGCGGTTATGGAGACTTGGCCACTGACTTACACGTAGCATTCCACTAAAGATGATGGGTTTTTGGTTAAGAAATTGGCTAGTGCAGGACCAGTGATTGAACTAGGGTAGAAAGAACTCTAGTGCAGGTAATTTTACCTAACTTGACAAATAAAATTGGATTTTTAAGGATCCACTTTAGTAAGCATTTCTGCAAAACAGAGTCTTTGACTATTGAGAAGCCTTACCTTGACTCCCATATATCCAGCATACCCTTGAGAGTCTTTTCCTTAGTCGGGTAAGACTTGCTGAGTAATTCCATACTCAGGGTTTATCCCTTTGTTGTTTTTAGGTGGGGAAGTAGCAGACTTCTGCTGCTTCTGTGCTAAGGTGGTTCCCAAGGATGAAACCCAAGACTGAAGTGCGGGAGGACTCGGTCCTCCATCTTTAGAATCTTTTGTTTATAGACTTTCGGGAGAAGTTTGTGTCTCCCTGGTTTGTATAATTATTACTTTTATGCACTCACTTTTAATACTGGTCTGTAATATATTAACTTGAGCTTACTTTTGGAAATAAATGTAAGTTTATGTAGTTCGCTTCCGCATATCTTTATCTCCGATGATCTGTAATGTCTGCAAGACGGGTGAAACGTTCCTGGTGAGGTAAGGAAAGATACCGAGCTTGTCAAGTAACTTAGGAACATCTACAGGGTGTCTGATGTCTGTTAGACAAGGACAACTGTAGGTGGGCCTGATTACTTGGGAGGTTCCGTCACAGCTGGTATCGGAGCGTAGCCCTTCTTTGCAGATATTCCGGGACATCTTCAAAAAGATTTTCAAAAGTCTTACCTAAAGATTCTTTTCTCTTCTTACCTAAGTATTCTGAAGAGTTTATCTTAAAGACCAGATAGGAAGAGTGCAATGTATAGAAGGTTGAATCAACCAAGGTTGATTCTGTACTTACTCATGCATCATGCTAAGAATTATACTAATAAATTTCCCCTTTAGAAAATGCCGCCGCGCACAAGAAAAACCGCGCGTAAGTCGACTGGACCGCTTGGAGTGCCTCGACATCAACTTGCTCCGCGAGATGTAGATAGTAGTAGCGGGAGCAATGATCCTATAGGGGATCTAGAAGCAGAAGTAAGCAGGCTCCAATTGGAACTCCGTCGCAGGACAGCTATATGGATTGGAGATGGTGACCGTATAAATGAGTTACGAAGAGACGTTCGCCATCTACAAGACCAGCTGGCCGATCGGGATTTGGCACTCGATTGGGCTGTCCAATCTCGTTCATTGGCATGGGCCAAGGAGGCAAGGGCTCAGGCCCGAGTGAAAGAACTCAGCACAGCTGTCGACGAACTGCAGGTTTACTGCAATACACTGCACGAAGAAGTCCATGTGCTCTACTCGCAACTACACCCTAATGAGCCTACACCCTCCGCTGAGGCGGAAGCCGGACCTTCTCACGTCGCGGGACGCGCGTTGGGTGGGGAATTAGACCTGTATGAACCCCCTCCTTCTTTGAGGTTGGTTGACGTCTGGACTCCCACACCTGATGAGGAAGCCGCCAAAAGCAATGGAAAACAGGACTAGTGGTGTAATAAGAGTAGAGTAATGTATTGTAGGGTGTACGGTTGTATAATAGGTTAAACTTTTGTAAAATGGGTAATGTATCCTGTTGTGTAATGTCGAGTCTGTACCATTACTTTTTACAGTAATGTAAAACGGAAGGTTTTCTTTGGCACATTATGTTTATTCAAATGTTTTTGCCTCAGATGCCGACCCGTACTCGAGGACAGGATGCAACTGGAACATCCGGGGTTGGGGATGCTACCCCGAATCCACCTCCCGTTCCACCCACGCTTGCCGAGGCAATCGCTGCCTTGGTAAATGCTACAGCCGACAATACCCGCTTCCTGAGGGAGATGGCGGGTCAGCAACAGCTTCAGCAACAAGCAGGAAGAGGATTTCAACAGGGTCCCCGTGAGACCACTTATCTGGATTTCTCTGAGACTCGTCCGCCTCTCTTCGTTAAAGCAGAAGATCCGCTCGAAGCCGACGAATGGATAAGGGTCATTGAACAGAAATTTGGCCTTCTTCGCTGCTCAGAAACCCAGAAGCCACTATTTGCGGCACAACAACTTCGAGGCCCTGCCAGCACTTGGTGGGGGAATTTTGTGGCCATCCAGCCGGACAACCATCAAATTACATGGAACGAGTTCAAAGCAGCATTCCGCGAGCATTATATTCCTGAGGGAGTGCTGCACATGAAGCAAGAAGAGTTCATGAAATTGAAACAAGGGGGAGATACTGTGAATCAGTACCTCAACAAGTTCAATCACCTGTCCCAGTACGCAATTGATCAGGTGAATACAGATTTGAAAAAGAAGAATTGTTTTATGAGAGGTCTGAACGACCGGATGCAGCGGAAAATGGCTGCATGTATTGATCTTACTTATGGAAAGGCTGTCAGCACAGCCTTATCTGTGGAGGCCAAATATGCAAATACTGGGAAAAGTAAGGGATTCAGTGGTGATCGGCCTAGTCAGGGCCCGGTAAAGAGGCAACGGTTTATTCTCCGGCCCTCTAACCAGAACCGTCCAAGTGCACCATCTTTCCCTTTCAAGCAGCCTATAATTATTCGTCCCAACAAAGCTCCCACTGTCCAAAGTCAGCCGGGTGCCCCAGGCACTCGATTCCCTGCTCTGCCAAGTTCTTCAACTGGATGTTTTAACTGTGGCAAATCTGGGCATTTTATTAAAGATTGTCCCTATCCTCGGCAAAATCAAGCTAATAATCAGCAAGGATCGGGAAGTTCTGTTCCAGGCAAGGGAAGTACTTCGGGCAAGAATACCAAGAAAACGGGGCGAGTATATTATACGCAAGTGGCTACGACACCGGAGGGAGAGCCGGTGATGATGGGTACGTTCCCTGTGGCCAGTTACCCTGCAATAATTCTTTTTGATTCTGGTGCTTCGCATACCTTCATTAGCAAGACATTTGTGGAGCAACATCACATTACATGTCATGAATCAAAAGAGGGATTTAAAATTCATTCACCTGGGGGCTACATTTTTACTAAAGAAGTGGCCTATGGAGTGCCAGTAACTATGGCCGAACGGAACTTTCCTGCTAACATGATTGTTCTAAGAGGCCAGGATATAGATGTAATTTTGGGGATGAATTGGTTAACCCAACACAAGGCAGTACTCAACACTGAACTCAGAACCGTCAGGTTGAGTTATAATCAAGAAGAAATTCTCTTATCTCTCCCCAAAACCAATCCAGCCAAAGCTTCTGGTAGAATCTTTGAAGCCATTGTACCGGAGATCAAGAACATTCCGGTAGTATGTGAGTTTCCAGATGTATTTCCGGAAGAATTGCCTGGACTACCCCCTGAAAGAGATGTAGAATTTGTAATTGAACTAAAGCCCGGTACGGCTCCCATTTCCCGAAGATCGTACCGTATGCCCCCTAATGAGTTAGCAGAATTGAAGATTCAATTGCAAGATCTGCTGAATAAAGGATTTATCCGGCCAAGCTCGTCCCCGTGGGGTTGTCCCGCCATCTTTGTGAAGAAGAAGGATCAAACCTTGCGCATGTGCGTGGACTATCGGCCCCTAAATGAGGTCACCATCAAGAATAAGTACCCTCTTCCAAGGATTGATATCTTATTTGATCAACTGACTGGGGCGAGGGTGTTTTCCAAAATTGATCTCAGGTCGGGCTATCATCAAATCCGTATTCGGCCCGAGGATATACCGAAGACCGCATTTACTACGCGGTATGGATTGTTTGAGTATCTAGTAATGTCTTTCGGGCTCACTAATGCTCCTGCCCACTTTACCTATTTAATGAACTCGGTGTTCATGCCCGAGTTAGACAAGTTCGTGGTGGTCTTCATCGATGATATTTTGATATATTCTAAAAATGAAGAGGAGCATGCTCAGCACTTACGGATTGTATTGACGCGCCTGAGGGAACATCAGCTGTATGCCAAGTTCAGCAAGTGCGCGTTCTGGCTGGAGGAAATTCAATTTTTGGGGCACGTGTTATCAACCAAGGGAATTGCGGTAGATCCTAGCAAGGTCAAGGATATTCTGGAGTGGAAACCTCCAACAACTGTTCACCAAGTCCGGAGTTTTCTTGGACTGGCTGGGTATTATCGCAGATTCATACCTGATTTTTCTAAGCTTGTGAAGCCAATCACAAGTTTATTGAAGAATGATACTAAATTCAATTGGTCTTCTAAGTGTAACGAAGCCTTTGAGCAACTGAAGACACTATTGACCACTGCTCCGGTATTGGCTCAACCGGACATCACTAAACCTTTTGATGTATATTGTGATGCGTCAGGCAGTGGACTCGGCTGTGTGCTAATGCAAGAAGGCCGAGTAATTGCATATGCTTCAAGGCAGTTACGCCGACATGAAGAGCATTATCCAACACATGATTTAGAGCTAGCTGCTGTGGTTCATGCCCTGAAAATATGGCGTCACTATCTACTGGGAAATATCTGCCACATATATACAGATCATAAGAGTTTGAAGTATATATTTACCCAGTCAGAGTTAAACATGAGGCAAAGACGATGGCTTGAGCTCATTAAAGATTATGAACTGGAAATCCATTATCACCCAGGCAAGGCCAATGTGGTGGCAGATGCATTGAGTCGCAAGACTTCCTGCCACTGTCTTATGGTAAAGACCTCCGAAAATACTTTGTGTCAAGAAATGGAAAAGTTAAACCTGGGGATAATCCAGCAAGGGACTTTGAATCAACTAAAGCTTGAGTCAACCATTTTGCAAAGGGTAATTGATGCTCAAAAGGATAATCTGGGCATGAAGCACATACGAGAGAAGATCAGGGCTGGAACAGCCCAATGTTTCAAGGAAGATGATCAAGGTGTGTTATGGTTTAATAACCGCATAGTAGTGCCGAAGAATGAAGAACTCCGCCAGCAAATTTTAGATGAAGCTCATCTTAGTCGCTATTCCATTCATCCGGGAAGCACTAAGATGTATCAAGATTTAAAGCAACATTACTGGTGGACAAAGATGAAGATTGAAATTGCACGCTATGTGGCTAAGTGTGACACTTGTAGACGTGTCAAGGCCATACACATGAAAGCCGCCGGTCCATTGCAGTCATTACCAATACCAACATGGAAATGGGAAGTCATCAGCATGGACTTCATTGTGGGATTGCCCAGGACCGCAAAAGGGTACGACTCGATCTGGGTGATTGTTGATCGACTTACAAAGGTTGCTCATTTCCTGCCGGTCAAGACAAATTCCCCGGTTACTGTCTACGCCCAATTGTATATTGCTCGTATTCTTAGTCTGCATGGTGTTCCAAAGACCATAGTGTCGGACCGTGGACCTCAATTTGTAGCCAAGTTTTGGGAAGCACTTCACCAATCTTTGGGTACTAAGTTACTCCACAGTTCGGCCTACCATCCCCAAACCAGTGGACAGACTGAGAGGGTGAACCAAATACTTGAAGATATGTTACGGGCATGTGTCCTGGATTTCTCGCAGAAATGGGTTGAATGTTTATCTTTGGCGGAGTTTTCCTATAATAACAGTTATCAGGAAAGTATTAAGATGGCACCTTTTGAAGCTTTATACGGACGTCGGTGTCGAACTCCGCTAAATTGGTCAGAACCTGGTGAAAGATATTTCTTTAGGCCTGATATGGTAAAAGAAACCGAAGAAAAGGTTCAGAAAATAGTTCATAATATGAAGAAGGCACAGGCTCGTCAGAAGAGTTATGCAGACAAACGGCGAATGCCCTTATTCTTCTTAGAAGGAGACTACGTCTACTTAAAGGTTTCACCAATGAAGGGAGTATCGCGTTTCGGGATAAAGGGAAAACTTGCACCCAGGTACATTGGTCCATTCCCTATTCTCCAAAGATATGGACCAGTAGCGTATCAACTCCAACTCCCCGAAACATTGTCTGCCGTGCATAATGTGTTCCACGTGTCACAATTGAAGAAGTGTCTTCGGATTCCCGATCGAACCGTTGAAGTGACTGATGTTGTCCTGGAACCAGATTTGACATACTCGGAACATCCCATTCGAGTTCTGGATCAAAAGGACAGGGTTACCCGGAGAAAGACTCTCAAGTTTTATAAAATACAGTGGAACCAACATTCGGAAGATGAGGCTACATGGGAAACCCAGGATTTCTTAGATAAGAATTTCCCAGGCTTTCTAGCCTCTTGTAAATTGTAAAGTTTGTATAGCTGTGTAATAAAGGAATGAACCCCCACACCACCCCTGCCTTGTACCAGAAATCAGGAAATAAAAACATGACACATTTCCTTTTCCATTACTCACCCTAGGACTTTAAATCTCGGGACGAGATTCTTTTATGGGGGGAAGGATGTAACACCCCTGGTGTTACTATAACTAAAACTTGAGCATGGCATCATGAGCATGGGCATTGCATATGTTTGACACACCTAGAGTGCATTCACTAGGCAAAAATTTCAAACAAGTGGTATTGTTTTACTATTTTACAAATAGGACCCTGGTTTAAGGACTTAACCCTAAATAGTGGTTAAAGGGGTAAAACTTAACTAAAGTTGAGAAAACCTAAAGGCTTTAGGGTAAAAGTCATAAAGTGACCCCAACAATAAAGTTGAATCACATTTATACCCCTGGGATATTAAAAACCCTAATTGGAACCCTGGAAAACCCAAAGTCCAAACCCTAGGGACCTATGTGCAAAATTGATGCACAATTGGACTAAAGTGTAAAAACTAGTATGTTTTAAACCATAAAGTCATTTGGTCCACATTTGAGGAGATTTACAAGCAAAACCCTTGGTTTTGGACTTATTTGCAAAATGGACCCTATTGAGTTCTAAACTAAGTCTGAAAGTTAGTAAATGGGCTCAACTTTGGAGCCTTGTATCTTTCAGAATATAGAGTTTTTGCCCTAGGTCACCACATCAAAGTTGAAGACCAATAATAGGAGAACAACTTTGCTAAAGGGTGCAAGCATAGTTGTTATGAGAAATTGAGAGAAAAACCCAATTAAAGTTGAACTGTCAGACTGCCTGAAGTCTGAATTTTCAGAAACAGTGTGTTAGGATGAACTTTGAGCTCGATTTCGAATGGGATTCAGTGACTATTTGATAGTGAGTTCCATGGCAAAGTTGAAGATGGACTATAGGTCTATAAACTTGATGCAGAGAAGTGAATCAGTTACCACAACAAATTTGGAGAAAATTCAAGTTAAACATCGACTGTCAGGCTCTGATGAACACATGGCCATGGTACAGTGACCAAGCAGATAAGATCGCCAGCAGGACCTCCCTCGCCGTCGACGACTCCCTCCGCCGCGATTCATGCCGTGGTCACGGTGATGTGTGCCCGAGCTGATCCGTTAACGTTCATGCCACGTCGCCGAGGATAAGTCCGGCTGGTAAAACAATCCCGACCACCGTACATGCGCCGTCGCAGTGGAAAACGATAGGAACGCCGGTGACCGCCGCTTCCCGGCCTTATGCCGCGTGTCCAAGCCTTTCCACCGCGTCGCCAAGACTCCCTCTACCCGTCCCATCACCGCCGGAGAGCTTGCCACGGCAGTAGCCACGAATTCACCGCACCTGCGTTCTTCCCTATCTCCGGCCGCCGCTCATCTTCACCCAAATTGAGCACCACCGCCCGCGAACACTATAAATTGAGGGCAGGGCTAGTTACGCCATGAAATTGTGAAGCTATCGCACCCGCTCCCACACCCGATTGTCCACCAGCTCGCCTGAATTTCGCACTTCCCCCAAATCGGTTCTCCGCCGCCGTAGAAGTGAACTCGCCGTCGCCAGCCCAACTCCGGTCAGTACCTGTCCGTTGCTTCCTCGTTTAAGCATTGTCATGCCTCAGTGATGCTTCCCGACCCATTCAATTGAACTAGACCGGCGCCTATCGCCGGGAACACGCTCATGTCGCCGTTGTGCTTACGGCCACCGTGGCTGGAGCTCCACGATCCACCAACAGTGCAATTAACTTAGGGGAAGTAGTCTGGCCGACCTCAATTTCGTGTCCACCGCTCGGAGAGCTCAGCCGCTGCCCCAATCGGCCGGTCTGCTGCTCGCCGGAGCGCGGCCGTGCTTGAACGCCGTCGGGGACTGCAAGTTGTAAATTGACAGAACCCTGAGGGCATTTGTGCAAACCGTCAGTGACTCAAAACAATAGTGAAAGGACTTAGTTCTGTTTAGCCAGAGACCCGAGGCCATTTCTGCAAAGTCGCCAGGGCGCGACTGCGCGCGAGCGCGCTTTCCCTCTGGACCTGGGCTGCTGGGCTGAATCCGGCCCAGTCCTGTTTAACCCTTTTTCCTTTTCTTTTTCAGAAAAGCTTTGGAAATTTGTAGAAAACTGTAGAAAAATCCTAAAATTATGAGACCAATTTTCCTAGGCTTGTTATTTTCTATAGTATTTAATAAAAATAGTTTTATGATTTTTAGTTTGAATAGGGAATTTTAGGATATTTAAAACAGCCTAAACCAATGGTTCTGGATTTTTAGAAAATAAATAATAAGTCCAAAATTCCCCAAACTTTTTATGTGAGCTTATCACATTATTTAGAAGCCATGGGTAGAATTTGGGTTGATTTGGACCTTGTTTGATCACTAAACCCAAAACCACCCCCCTGCTCCCTGAACTCCTTTACTGACTCCGGAAACCCTAGGTTCTCGGAGTACCGTGAAGGAAAGTTGTATTCAAGACATAACTATTAAGTTTATGCTATCTTTGCATCCTCATGAGCATTCCATGACATCCATTCTTATGCATGTATATGGTTATATTAGAGCAAGAAGAAGAAGAAGTTCTTGAAGACGGGATACCACCCACCTCTGATCCTCAGGCAGACAACTGCTTCTATTTTGATATCTGGGGATCCGAGCCAGACACATCCGATAACAAAGGCAAGCCCCGGTGCATTTGCCACCTCCCTTGATGTTTTTAAAATCTTTATCACTTGTTTGATGCATTAGGTGATAGGAGTTGATTGATTAAACAATTTCTGCATTACTTTCCTTGATCTTGATTACCCTCCTTGAAATCCTGTTTTTACAAAAAGGTTTTACTTTGCTTAGTATTGCTTTAGAAAAGCAAAAGGATTTGTTTTACGAAAGATGTTTGGCAAAGTGGGAGGGATGTTTTTGGAAAATAAAACTTGATGGTGGATCCATCACGGCCGTGATGGATTCAACATCGGAAAAGATGTACCTCTGTCAGGTACCAAACTTTGGGTTTGAAATGGATAAGCTGAGACCGGGCGGGTGACTTGCACGAGAAGAGAGTCTCGGTGTAGTGTCTCCGTCTGAGTCGATTAAGGACCGTCTCGATGTAGGCCTGCTGACCGAGGACCCTTTAACTGGTCACATGCCTCGTCATGGGTAAGCCTTGCCTCGGGCAGACTAAGGCCGGAATAAGATAACACGAAATGGGAGTGGAGCGGTGGCGAGAGTAGCGTGTACCCTCCGTGGCAAGAGGCTGGACGGTGGTGTATCTGTGCTCTCGGTTTGCGTGAACCTGATCCGGTCTTAAGAACCCCGGCGGCGGGTTGACATATGCAAGGGTTAAGTGCTACATATGTCGTGTGATTGGAGATCCTCAGCTGAGTATAATCGATTCGGATCGCCGTACCTCCGCGGTTATGGAGACTTGGCCACTGACTTACACGTAGCATTCCACTAAAGATGATGGGTTTTTGGTTAAGAAATTGGCTAGTGCAGGACCAGTGATTGAACTAGGGTAGAAAGAACTCTAGTGCAGGTAATTTTACCTAACTTGACAAATAAAATTGGATTTTTAAGGATCCACTTTAGTAAGCATTTCTGCAAAACAGAGTCTTTGACTATTGAGAAGCCTTACCTTGACTCCCATATATCCAGCATACCCTTGAGAGTCTTTTCCTTAGTCGGGTAAGACTTGCTGAGTAATTCCATACTCAGGGTTTATCCCTTTGTTGTTTTTAGGTGGGGAAGTAGCAGACTTCTGCTGCTTCTGTGCTAAGGTGGTTCCCAAGGATGAAACCCAAGACTGAAGTGCGGGAGGACTCGGTCCTCCATCTTTAGAATCTTTTGTTTATAGACTTTCGGGAGAAGTTTGTGTCTCCCTGGTTTGTATAATTATTACTTTTATGCACTCACTTTTAGAACTGGTCTGTAATATATTAACTTGAGCTTACTTTTGGAAATAAATGTAAGTTTATGTAGTTCGCTTCCGCATATCTTTATCTCCGATGATCTGTAATGTCTGCAAGACGGGTGAAACGTTCCTGGTGAGGTAAGGAAAGATACCGAGCTTGTCAAGTAACTTAGGAACATCTACAGGGTGTCTGATGTCTGTTAGACAAGGACAACTGTAGGTGGGCCTGATTACTTGGGAGGTTCCGTCACAGCCCAAGAAGGTAGAGACTTGGTTCAAGTCAGCCTGGCTCTGGGAATACCTCTCCTCAGCATCGGAGCACCGCTGAGTCTGAACTGGTAAAGCAGCAGGAAAAGAACATAAGATATGAGATAAGAAAAGCAATAAACATAAAAAAAGGAAACTGCAGACTCACTAACCAAGGTTTGAGGCCTTCAGATCATCTATTTGTCTCTGAAGCAGTAGAGGATTCCACTGCATCAAAGACTAAACTTGGTCGGGGATAGGGACGCCACAAGATTTTAGCTGGGCAGATACAGAATCGAAGACTTTCTACAATTTCAAAAATTATCAAGAGAACCCGTTTGCCAACACGAACAATAAGAAGCAAAAGTTTGGAAAGAAATAAGGGAAGACCCAAAGATGGAGGCATCGATGCACTGCTTGTTGAGGGGGCATCAATAGGAACAATGTTGAAAGCATGACTCGGAGAGACCTTAGCTCCATCGGCAGGTAGTGGATTCCTAGCATCCTGGTCACTAGCCTCCAAGGTGACCGGACCGACGAGAGCAGCAGATAAATTTGTCACCACGAGTTCCTTAGACTAAACCAGTGGTGATCCAATGTGAACATCCATAGAAGCAGCCGAAGAGGAGCCAGGCCTAGCACCCTCGAGGGATGTGTTGCCCCAGCACCACCCTCGGGGGCTGGGTCATCTTTAGCGGCAACTTCCAAAGCTGAAGCACCCTCGATCATACCTAGAGGAGCCGGGTGACTCTGATCAGCAGCATCAAGGGCCAGCGTGTCCTCGCGAGCTAGACCGCCCTTCAAGGTCAATGAAGCGCGAGAAACTATCTGGTTACCTCTTGCCCGACAGGATCACATGACAAAGGAACATCATCCATGACCTCTGAATGGATGATGGGACTGTCAACCGCAAGGGGCTCTGATAAAAAGGTTCTTAGGGATAATCACTTCTAATGCATGGTCAAAGGCAGACATTGTCAACCCCTAGAGGCTAACAAGTCCTGATAAGGCCTGCATCGGGATGTCACTGCTCCTCCTGTTGCGGCTGTTCTTGCGAATCAAGGGAATTTCTTGCTCTTCCTCCTCTTCGTCCTCATCAAGCATGCAACCGCCAACCCTGGCATCATCACAACCTCTGATATCGTCCTCAAGGGTGGTGCTCTCCGGGCCACCACCGAGGAGTGATGTCGAGGACCAGCATCTTGTTCTAAGCATGATAACCGCCAAAGTCTTTTCTTTCTCATTTTCTCCTCGTCAGGTGCGGTTGGGTGGTTCGTTCGGTGCGATCGCTTGAGACGAACACCTTCAGGATTCTGAACTTCTTTGTCCTCACCAAGGTTCTGCCCAATCGTAATAGCCATCCACTCAGTATGGGTAGAGTCAGACGATTCTCTAGCCAGCATGCTGAGAACAGCGTTCACCTCAGCCTCATCAGCACTGATCGGCATCTGGAAATGAGTCTGCCTCTCTGCTTCAGGAAGATTCCGGAATGGAGCGATGAAAGCCTTGATGTCATCCAATGAGGGTCGCACTCTATGACCCAGACTACCATCTTGAATAGGAGGGTTAGAAATGAATTCAGAAAAGGGACTCTGTGAAGGTAGATTCTAGGAAGAATAAGATAGGTGAGTACCAGCATTCGAAACCTTGCCCCTTAACATCAAGTCAATCCGGCTCAGTAGGTCCTCATCAGGAATCCGTCTATTGGTAATTCTGGTAGGATCATTGACCTCAGTATACAGATAAGCGGGTACACTCTATCTTTCAGAGGTTGGATGTTCTTGAAGACAAAGTCAGCAACAACTGCTTCAGCAGTCAGGCCCTTGTCTTTCAGCGCACATATTTCGGCAAGCAGCAACCTGGACTTGGCTAGCTCTGAAGCTGTGGGGGACTCTGTCCAACTAGGAGTGCAGACGTTGGGCTGCCTCCCGGATCGAGGGGGAGGGACTTGTTTTGGTTCTCCATGGTAAACCACTCAAGGCACCACCCCTTAATGTTGTCCTTCAGAAAGATATCAGGGTATTCGACTTTTCTGCCCCGACGAAGCTCCAAGCTGGCACCACCAACAAGTTGATGCTGTCCTCCGGCCATCCCGAGCCGATAGTGGTAGAGATATTTCCAAAGCCCGAAATGAGGAAGAATACCAAGGAAAGCCTCACAGAGGTGAACAAACACGACAATTTGAAGAACAGAATTGGGGTTTAAATGTGTAAGATTTAGAGCATAAAAATCGAGGAGGCCACGAAAAAAGGGAGAGGCTGGCAGGGCCAATCCTCGGATGAGAGAAGGCATGAAGACGACGACTTCGTGGGTGTCCTCTATTGGAACGGTAACCCCGCGCCAGATTCGCCAAGAACACAGCTCCTTTCGTGGAAGAACACTAGTTTCAATGAGGTGCAAGAGGTCAGACTCAGAGACAACAAACATGTAGTTGCCGGCAAATGAAAGTTGGCTGTTAGGATCGATGGGCGGAATAATTGGAACAAAAACACTCTGTCTCTTCCTCTTTGGAGGCCATCGCAATCTCTCAAGCGAAGCGGGCGGGCTCAAGAGCTCATGAAACAGAGAAGTGGCAGAGAAAAAAGCGAGAATTAGGGTTCGGAACTCAAGGGGATACGTCAGCATAAATATGAGTTGGCTCGATAAGTCGGGTGCAAGAGTGCCAGATCATAACTTGGAAAAAGCGGAGATCACAAGCATCACTCGGGCATTACCTCTAAAATGCCAGCGAGCCGCTAATGCGCAAACAAAAGCATGCAATAGTGAACCAGCAAAGAGCTGCATTTTTTATTCGTAGGGGGAGTTCAACACCAAATTGAAACCGCCTTATTATGAGTCGGCCTCCTCACCCCTTGGTCATTACATTACATTACACTACACTACTACTTACACTACACTAAACTACTACCTAATACTACCTTAGGGTCTGTTTGGTTGGGCTGTGGCTGTGAAAAAAGTTGTTGTGGGCTGTGAGCTGTGGAAAAAGCTGCTGTAGGCTGTAAGCTGTTAAAAAGCTAAAAACCGTTTGGTGGAAACCACTAAAAGTCGTTAAAAATTCTTCGATATATGTTTTCACGGTTCCATCCGAAAAGCCACTAAAAGCAGGTCTAGGGGTGCTTTCAGATTTGCACTATGAGAAAGTCGACTTTTAGAAAAAGCTGCTTCCTGGATCCAGCCCTTTGGTTGGCTTTTGGCTTTTAGGGGCAAAAGCCAAAGCCAAAAGTCAAACCAAACACACCCTTAATCTACTACTACTTACTACTACTTAGTACTACTACTGCTGCTATCTATACTTATTTCTAAACTAGCAGCATTATGTTGTCGGCCTTGCCGTCGCCGCCATCGCCCTTGCCATCGCCGACGCTGTCATTGTCGCAGTCGCCCTTGCCATCGCCTTTGCCGTCGCCTTCGCCGTTGCCATCGCCCTCGCCATCGCCACCTTCATCATCGTCGCTGCCACCACCCTTGCCGTCGTCGTCACCGCTGCTGTCGTCGTCCTCGCCGCCATCACCCTCGCCGCCGTTCCACTCCTCAGAAAAGTCAGAGGAGTCCACCTCTTCTGAGGATACCTCCTCTGAGTCATCCGATCTATCGAGCCCGATGCGCTCGATGGAGCGGCAGTATGCTCGGGCCACAGTGGATAGCCCCATGGAGTCATTCGAGTCCTCGGATGACGCCATGGGGGATGCAGGAGCGGGCGATCAATCATACTCAGAGGAGGCTTCCTTCGAGTACTTCGAGTCACCAAAATCCTTCGAGGGAGGACTTAGGGGGCGCTTGCTCTTGCCATCGGCGCAGCGAGGCCAGCCCTTACCCCTCTTGCCCCTACCCATGGTCATGCGGAAAGCGAAGAAGCGAGGAAGAAGAAGAGGAGAGCAAGTGATCAAGAACGAGTGAAGAAAACAGCCAGGGCAAGCAGGCTATTTAAAGGGGCCGAGGGGTGACCATCCACTTCCTATCCCGCTCGTCGAACAGTCACAAGTCAACTGCGAGACACCACCTAGATCAAATCAAACTCCTCGTTGTGGGGGGTGTGAGACAGCAAGAGTGAGCTCACACATGTTCATCGCTCAACAAGTTGTGGGGAATAATGTGGCATGAACTCACCCAAGGTGGGAGTTCATGTGAAGTGTAAGGCTGATCAACAAAATAAAGGTTGAAGCTGAGCATTGCTTTTATAAGTTGGTCAAAGTTTTATTAGCGGTTACTAAGTGTATGTAAATACCAAACCATAATAAAAATAATAGAACAAAATTAATAACAAATCCCATGCAATACATATGACAAATTGAATTTAGTTCCATAATTTAATCATGCGAGAGTCCTGAGCTGCTTATGACTGTGAGCTCGGCTAGTATACCAGTTTTACACTCTTCAGAGGTTGTACCCTGTACCCACAAGTCATGTATCCCATGTCACCAGGGTTTGCAAGGCCCTTAGACACTACTGAGGTGAATGGCTAGGGATCCACTATGAGGTCTTTACAAAGTTCCACTAGCTTCTGAAAACCCACTATGGTTTATGGGAAGAGCACTTGCAAGAATCCCTCATCTGACCGCCATCGCAGCAAAATTAACCCGAGAACCTCCCTGCATGCAACTCCCCTACTACCCTTGCCCCTTTTGTGTAAGGTAGTCTTCCACTAGCTTTCCTAATTAGTCAGCGAAGGGGTCCCATTCCTCCCTTGTGATGGCACGTGTTTCTCAAGTTAAGCTCCATGTTCCAATTAAAATATTATGATCTTGACATGAAAATAAATAACATAACAAAATAATTGGAACATGGATATAATGAAATCATAACCCAAAACCATATAAAGCAATAGCATAACTACCCAAATGATTCAGGGGTAAACAAGGGAAAAATGATAAACAGACTAGGGGACCTATTGGGTCCCATCAAAATTAAACCTATGCATTGAATAGTGATAATAAAGAGCATTATTGGGTAACAAAAGTGGTCAAGGGCACAACTTGCCTGGGACTTGAGATTCCAGTTACCAGGATGATCCACAGGTGACTCGTGACCTCACTGCTAGTCGTAGCAATACAAACAGACACGGTATAGACAAAATTAACATCACACCAAATATAAGAATAAAATAAATAATAACGATCTACGCGAAGCTACGAGATCACGGGTTCGAGAATTACTAAGATCGAAGTTACGATTAAGGAGTCATGACTTTATAGAAGATCTATGTGATTAAAATATTAACTATATTATAAATTTGTTATTATAAATCATATGAGAGGTTATTCTATAAATAATTAATTCAACATTAATCTTAACTATAACTTAACTAGAGATCATACTAGAATTATGGACATGTTAGATTTGATTTGAAAAAGCTAATCTAGTAGACATAGGATAAATAAATATAAAAGTATGCGATATGGTATAATTTATGTTGTTACTGCGTAGTAAAAATTTATACGAAGCTAACGCAACTGGAACGGGTCAAATTGGAATTAAAACGAAGAAGTTATGAATTTCCGAAGGTTTTATGTATTTGATACGAGATTAATTAGAAGATAAATTTTAATACGGTTTTCATGTCGAAACAGATACACTATGTGATAAACAACATTATTACCAATTTATAGGAACTAAAATGAACTAAAAAGGAGTAGAAATGGATTTTTCTAGAGATTAAACAAGTTTTTCATAATTGTTTTGATATAAGAATTCATTTTCTTTAATGTTTATCAACACCCTGGTCCGCGCGCATTATTACAGAGAAGTTTAGGGGCTGATCTAAAACTTTCCAGGGCATGGCTGTAAACACTCCACATAGGCTCGGACAGTGGGTTGATTCACTATGATTCTAGGGGCTCTTGAGTAAAACTCCCTGGTCGAAGGGGTATTATTGGATCTCGCCCGTTGGATCAGATCCAAGGGCCGAGAACAGATCGCGCTAACACAACCGCGTCGTGCACCAATCACCCACGACTAAGATTTGACGGACAAGATTTAATGGGATCTAAACCGCCCACAGCCCCACAATCAACATCCTAGGGTCACGATTTACAAAAAATACTCACCCTTTCACCAGCGCTCATCCTCCCACCGACGGCCAAGATCTTCCCCGAGCAAAATGTCACCCAGACTCAATCTCGGGCTGACGTAGACCATCCATCAATGAATGGATGGCTCCCGTCATTCTTCTTCCCCCAGCTCACAAGATGGCGGCGCCTGGTCCTCCCCCAATCTGAAACTTCTAAGCGCACTAGGGAATTCACCAAATCTACTAGGAGGATTCTTACCGACGCTGGAGGGGAGGGACTTGCCGACATTTGCGCTCGATGGTTCCTCGGCACCGAGGCTCCATGGTAAGCACTTCCACGAGCCCAGGCCTCCCACGAGTAGTCGATAGGGGATGCCCACCGTGCCCCACGACGCCTTCTGGTTTTCGCCCGATGCCTCGACCATGGCAAATCGACGACGCGCCCATAGCAGCAAGCGTGGCTAGGTTCTTGGCGGCGTCTAAAGATGTGTCGAGCAGTTGACCGCCGCCGAGGTTTCCCAGGCGCGATGCAAGCGATGGTTGAATGAGTATGGAGGTCAATGGCGCCCGAGGCTCGGCATTATACTTAGGACGAGGTACCGGCCGCGCGGATCGTACGCGGCCACCGGTTGAATCGGCTGGTTGGTTGCGATTTGGAGCGACGAAGCGGACCGGTGACTGGCACCCTCGGCCTGCTTGCGCCGGCAAAAATTGAAAGGGGCAAGGATGGTTTAGGCCGAGGGGGGTTCACCGTGGGTTCCATTCTATACCACGAAGTGCGGTGGGATGATGGGCATGATTGTGCAACGGCCGCCCGCATCCACCAAAGCTCGCGGTGCATGTTGACTGGGCATGGAGGATGGAACTCGTCGAGCAGGCGCTCCTGCCAAGTTGGTCCCACCATCTAGGGAAGACGACGCTCGGCGCGGACTGACGAAGTGGGCCCACTTGGCCAGTGAAATAGAGCGCGCGTGAGTGAGCCAGGCGAGCCAGTTTGGGCCGGGATGGGTAAATAGTGGAACCGGGCCGCAGGGAAAAGAATAGGGGATAGTGGGCTACGATGTGGGTGACAGATATCCCCGGGTCCACTAGAAGGCTAGAGGGCCTCGCGAAAGGCTTTGGGCCCATTACTTCGCAAGGCCATCCCTTCATGGGCTAGGGGAAGAATCACTAGCAGAATGGATCGACGCAAGATTAGATAGACTCAAGCCCAGGCGGATCACTAGGTTTAAGCATTATCCACAGTATGATTCGATTCTCCCGCGCGGCGCCCTCAAACGTCGGAACTAAACGAGGATAAGTCGACAAGATAGTAGGAAGATAAGTTCAGCCGGTTCACTATTACTTAGGAGCACGTGGTTATCATACCCGCATGTAATGCCCCACGGTCGAGTATATAAGGCCTAGGGGGCACCCCATCGAAGGACAAGTCACTCATTAGCCATCCATCTCATTCTCTAGTATCTATCATGCTAGGGAACCCCTCTGTAACCCACCACATAAAAGATCCACACCAGGAAGTAGGGTGTTACGCCTCTCTAAGCGGCCCAAACTTGTATAAAATTGTCTATCGTCTCTCGTGCACCTAGCACGAACCATCGAGCTATAGTCGGTAACACCGTCCTACCCAAAAGCACCTCGAGGGGTAACCCCGGGTGCGTGGTCGGGTCCCAAACACCGACAGCTAGCGCGCCAGGTAGGGGGGGTGTCACTGATCCAAGCTAGCTCAATGGCCATCACTTTTCAGCACAAGTCACTCTCCGCCCTGGATCCATGTTCTGCTTTGGAACCATCTCATCCATGGCAGACGAAGAAGGGATTCTGCATCATATAGCGGATCCACCAGAGAAAAAGCCTTCCTTGAAAATCTCCGGGAAAGCCAGAACGAAGCAGGAAATAGCGCAACCTCCAGCGCCCCGGGCGAAGAATACCTCCTGCAAGACGGGAGCAGAGAATTCGTTCACCCGGAGAACCCCGTTGTCCACCTCATCCACGGAAAGATGGACACGGATTACAAGGAAAAAAGAAACAAACGAGATAAAGGCCCGTCTAGCTACCAATCTGGTACCTTCGCCTTCAAAGGAGAACAGAAAGAAGTTTGTCGTCACAGCAACTCCATTCTACCCCGACGTCCTCTTCATTGGGGGGAGAGTGTAATCGTCCCCCATCTCCGACGATGAACCAACCGTGCCTGGGGAAGAACCTCCTCAGCGAGAAGCTCGCCGACGAAGGAACCGACGCCGTAATGCCCAGCGACATCATGCATCCGGGGAACGAGACCCAGTGCAGCCTGTATCACGAGATGAGATCTTGGAGGTAGGAGAAACTCTAGACGAATGAGCAAGTCGAGCAGGAGGCGAGACAGCATCGAGAGAACCCTCTCTTCGGACAAAACCTGAACCCCGACTTCGCCCAAACCATGAACACACCGAGCAAGGTCGGTGGAGTGTTGGCCTGGATAGCCAGTGGCCTCCCCCGGACTCCAGACGCCAAGGGATATCGGTGGCTACTCACTCGGGCAGCTAATCATCTTCTGTCTCTCGCTCATCCTCCGAGCGATCTACGACACGCCATCAATAGTCGGCAGGACGCATGGAGCTCCATCAATCCTTCGCGCGAACGACGACATGAGAATGAGATCCAGCGCTGTGAGGAGTATGATCGAGATCACGGCATCCCTGCACGAAGTCAGGCCACCAGGGTTGAGTCGGCAACGGCTTCAACTGGCGGCACAACTTGGGGGCGGTCGAGGCAGCACATCGGCAACTCCCCTCCCTAGGACTGACACCACAATCGTCGACAGGAGGACACGTGTGGAGTATCAGCGCTCACTCCACGTCTTAGGGCCATTTAGTGGCCCCCAAACTTCAAGGTCTCCAATGTCGACAAGTATGAGCCTAAGCAGGACCCGGGAGGCTAGTTGGCTGTCTATACCACCGCTGCCCGGGCCGCTGGGGCAACTGAAGATGTGATGACTGCGTACTTGCCCATCGTCCTCGGACAAGATGCGCTGCAATGGCTACGACACCTACCTTGACACTGCATCGATGATTGGAGCGACTTCAATCGGTGTTTTATCGCCAACTTCCAATCCCTCTCCGACAAGCCACCGCAGCCATGGGACCTCAAATCCATCAGGCGCCGAGGGGATGAGACTCTTCGGTCGTACCTCAAAAGATTTTAGACCATGAGAAATCGTATTCCCGAAGTTGCGGAAGCAACAGTGATCGAGGACTTCTACCGAGGATCTAATGACTCGGCTTTCGTCCGAGCCATACTACAAAAAGTGTCGACCACTTCCGAACAGCTGTTCAGGGAGGCGGACCTCTACATCACCGCCGATGCATGTGCCCAGAACCTCATCAGAGGAATGAAGCCCGCTCCGTCCGCACCACGACGCGATACGAATCAGCAAACCGACAAGCGCTGGGAGAAGAGGCCTCGCGAAGAAGTCCATGCCGCTGGACCACCCGTCTCTCGTGCCCGAGGGGCACCTCATGGAGGCAAACGAACATTGGACGACATCCTCGACGCCCAGTGCCTGTACCACAAGGATATGCGTCATACTCTTCGGAACTGCAGAGATTTCAAGCACTTCATCAGGAATGGTCGGCCCTTCCAACCTCTACCACCTCCCCCACTACGAGGAGGACCCGGAGAACCTCGACAACCTCAGCAGCAAGAAGGGGGAGGAGGCGGAGCTTTCCCGCGCGTCGATGGAGAAGTCAACGTCATCTTCGGTGGACACGGGTCGCAAGAGAACAAAAGGTAGTAGAAGCTCAACGATCGTCAGATACTGATGGGGGCCACCAGTGCTCTCGCTACCTATCAATGGTCCGAGCACCCGATCACCTTCACTCGGGCGGATCAATGGCTCAACTTCGATCATCTGGGCAAGTACCCGCTCCTCGTCGATTCGGTGATCCAAGAAAGCAGGGTAAAAAGGTGTTGGTGGACGGGGGAAGCAGCATCAACGTCACTTTCCCCGGACATTATTAGGCTTGGGAGTTGCACTCAAAGAGCTCCACGAGTCAGACACTCCTTTCTTCGGCATTGTGTCGACTGAAGGAGAATACCCAATACCCACTCGGACACATCTACATGTCGGTCACCTTCGGAACTCCAGAAAACTACAGAACCAAGTTCCTGAGGTTCGAGGTAGCGAGCTTCGATTGCAGATATAACGCCATCATCGGCAGACCGGGATTAGCGAAATTCATGGCCATTCCGCACTATTCATACACGATATTGAAGATGTCGGGATCGCAAGGAATCATCAACGTGCGCGCTGACTTCCAAGGCGCCGCAGAATGCTTCCGAGTGGCCATTTAGGCGGCCCTCACCACCAAACCACCGACAACTTCCTCCGCGCAGGCGAACTCAAAGCCTGAGGAAGACCTCGCGATACCTGCGAATGAAGGTCAAGTTGTGACTTCTATGCGGCCGACTGAGGAAACAAAGAGAATCAACCTCGGGTTCGCTGACGAACGCAAGACTGCCATCATCAGCTCCAGCCTGGATGACAAATACGAAGGCGCGCTCGTCCAGTTTCTGCAAGATAACCGAGACGTATTCGCATGGCAACCAGCGGATATGCCAAGAGTCCCGAGAGAACTAGCCGAGCACAAACTAAAGGTCTATCCCTAGGCGAGGCCGATCCGACAAAAGTTGCATCGTTTCACGCATGACAAGAGAGAAGTTATTCGTGCCGAGCTAGCTCCCTTAGTCGTGATAGGGTTCATTAGAGAAGTACTGCATCCTGAGTGGTTAGCAAATCCTGTTCTTGTACTCAAAAAGAATAAAGTGGATTGGCGCATGTGTGTCGACTATACAGACCTCAACAAACACCGTCCGAAGGATCCCTTTGGACTTCCCAGAAAAGATCAGGTGGTAGATTCGACATCCGGGTGTTCTATGTTGTCCTTCCTGGATTGCTACTCTAGATACCATCAGATCAGCCTGGCAAAAGAAGACAAGGAAAAAACTGCATTCATTACCCTGTTTGGAGCTTTCTAGTATACCTCCATGCCGTTTGGCCTCAAGAATGCTAGAGCGACTTACTAGAGAGCTATTGAAACATGCTTAGCCTATCATTGGGGCAAGCGGGTAGAAGCTTATGTTGATGATGTGGTGATTAAGACAGAAAACTCAGAAAACTTCATTGAGGATCTGCAGCTAGTCTTCAACAGCCTGAGGCGGTACCGGTGGAAGCTCAATCCAGAAAAATGTGTCTTTGGAGTGCCAGCAGGGAAGTTGCTCGGATTCATTATCAGCCACCGAGGAATTGAAGCTGACCCGAAGAAAATTGAGGCTATCATGAGGATGGAAGCACCACGATCACAAAAGAAAGTGCAAAGGCTTACTAGATGCATGGCAGCTTTAAGTAGGTTCATATCAAGGTTAGGAGAAAAAGGCCTACCATTCTACAAATTGCTCAAGAAGGTGGACAAGTTCTAGTGGACCTCAGAAGCTCAGAAAGCTCTTGATGCACTGAAGAAGTTCTTGACCACGCCACCAGTGCTAAAGCCGCCACGTCGAGCCATGCCAGATCAGCCGGCGGAAGATCTGCTATTGTACATCTCCTGCACGACTCACGTGGTGAGCACCGCGTTAGTAGTTGGGCGGGCAGAGGAAGGGCATGCATATCCAGTATAGCATCCTGTCTATTTCATCAGTGAAGTTCTGGGACCCTCCAAAAAGAAATATCCTCAAGTTCAAAAACTATTGTACGCAGTACTTCTAACTGCTCGCAAGCTCCGTCACTACTTCGACGACCACAAAGTCATAGTAGTCACCGGGTTTCCAATAGGGGACATTCTTCACAACAAAGAAGCCATCGGAAGAATAGCCAAGTGGGCCTGTGAACTGGGAGCTCATGACATTGAGTTTCGGCCTCGCACTGCAATAAAGACTCAAGCACTAGTTGACTTCATATCAGAATGGACCGAGCAGCAAGTAACAGACAACCCGGAGGCTGTAGAAGTATGGCGAATGTATTTCGATGGCTCGCTGAAACTGCAGGGAGCAGGCGCAGGGACCCTCTTCATTGCCCCTGGAGGTGAACAACTCAAATATGCTCTTCAGTTGTTATTCTTAGCATCAAATAATGCAGCAGAATATGAAGCTCTGATCCACGGGTTGAACATTGTCATATCACTGGGCATTAAGAGGTTGATGGTATACGGAGATTCACTGGTGGTCATAAGTCAGATAAATAAAAACTAGGATTGCTCGAATGATTCCATGGGCAAGTACTGTACAGCCGTCCGAAAACTGGAAGGCAAATTCGAAGGGCTGGAATTTCATCATGTGGAAAGAGATCGCAATGCAGCAGCAGACGCGTTGTCGAAACTAGGATCCAGTCGAGCTCAGATCCCACCTAGAGTTTTCATCCAGGAGGTGCCACACCCAAGCATTTCCTTAGATCAGGCAGAAGAGTGCAATGCTTTGAGCTAGCTAGAGTCAGATTCTAATGACTGGAGGGGGCCTATTATCAGGTATATAAAGAATGAAGAAGAATCGGATGATAAAGCCGCAACAGAACGCCTCGCAAGACAGTCAGCCCACTACACACTCATAGGGGACGCACTATACAGAAGGGGTGCAACATGAGTCCTCATGAAGTACATTTCCTCGGTTACTGGGAGACAACTGCTAGATGAGATTCACGCCGGATAGTGCGGAATACACGTAGCATCCAGAACTATGGTTGGGAAGGTCTTCAGGTCTGGTTTCTACTGGCCGACAGCAAAGAGTGATGCAGCCGAGTTGGTCCAGCGATGTGAAGCTTGCCAATTCTTATTAAAGCAACAACATTTACTAGCACAGCAACTGTAGACCATACCCGTAACATGGCCATTTGCGTGCTGGGGACTAGACATGATTGGACCCTTCAAGAAAGCTCAGGGAGGCTACACTCACGTGTTGTTCGCCATTGACAAATTCACCAAATGGATAGAATACAAACCCATTGCTTCTCTAACTTCAGCCAAGGCAGTGGAATTCATATAAGATATAATATTTAGGTTTGGGATACCAAATAGCATCATAACCGACCTGAGATCCAATTTCACTAGCTCTGAATTCTTTGATTTTTGCGAACAACGGAGCATCCAGATCAAATATGCGTCAGTAGCACATCCAAGAGCTAATGGTCAGGTGGAAAGAGCTAATGAAATGATACTGGAAGTACTCAGGAAGAAAGTCTTCGACAAGAATGAAAATTTCATAGGGAAGTGGATGAGAGAATTACCTTATGTGGTTTGGAGCCTAAGAACTCAACCCAGTCGAGCTCTACATGGAAACACCCCCTTCTTCATGGTCTATGGTTCGGAGGTAGTGCTACCTGCCGACTTCAGGTTTGGGGCACCAAGGCTAGTCTTCGAAAGCATAGCTGAAGTAGAAGCTACCAGGCTAGAAGATATTGACGTACTAGAAGAAGAGCGATTGTATACAGTAATTCAATCTGCTGGATACCAGCAGACCTTGAGGCGCTATCATGATAAGACTATACGACATCAATCCTTCATAGTGGGAGACTTGGTCCTTCGTCGAATTCTAACGGGAGAAGGACGACACAAATTATCGCCGCTATGGGAAGGGCCATTAATGGTGTCGGAGGTCACTCGGCTAGGATCATATCGGCTTACTCAAATGGATGGCACGGAAGTGGGGAATTCATGGAATATAGAGCACCTCAGGAAGTTTTACCCTTAGCGAGAGCTATCGAAGCAACGTTGTACTCTGTAATTGGAAAATATGTCATCAATAAAAGATTTCACTCTCAAAGGCATTCAAACTATTGGTTATCCATTGACTTCGACTTGATTAAACTTGGAATCAACGCACTTACTCAACTTAGGGTGACCACTATACCCTACTAATGGAGCAATCGGCTTAAGTCGGCAATGACTTAAGACGGTGCAACATGCTCGCGCTTACTCGACTTAGGGTGACCACTATACCCTACTAATGGAGCAATCGGCTTAAGTCGGCAATGACTTAAGACGGTGCAACATGCTCACGCTTACTCGACTTAGGGTGACCACTATACCCTACTAATGGAGCAATCGGCTTAAGTCGGCAATGACTTAAGACGGTGCAACATGCTCGCGCTTACTCGACTTAGGGTGACCACTATACCCTACAAACAGAGCAATCAGCCTAAGTCGGCAATGACTTAAGACGGTGCAACATGCTCACAAGTACTCGTCATAGGGTGACCTCTATGCCTTACCAGCTGATCAATTGGCATAAATTAGGAAAAGACTCCAAAACCAGCACGCCACACTTACTTCTGCAATCATTCATGATGACTGTTGAATTCTAACAACAGAAACAAAATGTTATAGTTTTCAGCACCAAGAACACATTCTAGTACCCTATCCACCGAGTATCTGAGCACACTGATCACACACACATATAATTCACGAATGCATTCAGTATCTTCTAAACACATCACTACTGCGAGACATCTCTATTTGGTAATGTCTTTCTCAGGAGCAACTGAAGAAGAAGGGTGACTCGAGGCGTCAGGAGCAGCCTTGACATCGGCAACTATGTCATCAGGAACAACCACACCAGGTCTTCTCATTAGGATCCGTCCCGCGCGAATGGCTTTGACCATAGCCTTGTCGCGCTGAGCTTTCAGAATGGCACAGTTGTCCTCTGCAACTACGGTAGCCAGTTGAGCGGCCTCTAGCTCCTGGACAACTGACTTCTTGGAGGAGCGCAGGTCTTTAACAATGGAGTCCTTGCTTGACACCAGTTGTCTAAGCCACAGGACCTCGTCTTGGGACACTTGCAGTTTGCGGCGATGATGATCCAGATCTGACATAGTAAAGCGATGGCTTCTCTCCAAGATGGTTAAGGAATTGCTGGCATCACGATACAACCTATCCAGATTGTCACAAGAAGCTGCAAGTGCTCGTCTCTCATCCTACAAACAAGAGTCAACTCTCAAGCATCCAGTAAACAGTAAGCACAGTGGAGCCAGTTAAGTAAGTTTACCTCATGAGCCACCCTTTCGGAGTCAAGCTGAGCATTGAGAGAAGAATTCAAAAAATGCGCATCATCCAAAGAAGCAGACACCTGAGCCAGGTCGATCTGACCTTGGGAATACTTCTCCTCAAGCTCGGAGTACCGTCGGGTTGAGTCGGCTTGATGTTGAAGATGTTTCTCCTCAAGCTCAGAGTAACGCCGAGCCATATATGAAAAAAAGTAGTCGAAGAAGGATGCATAGTTAAAAACAAGTTGATCAATTAGCCAAGGAAGAAACAAAGTTACCAACTAGCACTTGATGCTTTCAAATCAGCTATCTGTTTCTAAAGCAGCAATGGATTCAACTGCGTCAGAGACAGAACTCTTTCTGGGATAGTGGCACCGTGTGATCTCAATTGGGCGGACATCCCGTCAACCAAAGCCTGTTATTAAAGGCAAATGAGTACAGAGAAAATGATTTACCAGGAGGAGCGACAGAACAAAAAGAGCTAAGTTACCTGAAGATTAGAAAAGAATGACGGTAATCCCAAGTCATGAGAAGCTGCGTTGTAGCTCGACGAAGGAAGATCAACTAGAACAATCTGAAGAGCATCGTCGGGGGTTGATTTAGCTCCACTAGCAAATATCAGAATTCTGGCATCCGGCTCGCTGACCTCCAAGGCAACTCCCTCGCCCGAAGTTAAAGAAGCATGCATTGCTGTCACGCCATCAGATCGTGGTGGAGACGACCCGACGTGGACGTCCATGAAGGTGTGGGAAGGAGAGCTCACTTGGACACCCTCAGGGGCTGGGTTGCAGCTCGCGCTACCCACCAGAGTTGGATCACTACCAGCAACACCCTCGAGGGCTGGGTTGCAGCTTGCGCTACCCACCCAAGCCGGATCATTACCGGTGACACCCTCAGGGGCTGGGTAACCGCCAGCACCACCCTTAGGGGCTGGGTTTTCTGCAACAGCCACCTCTAAGGCTGAAGGATCCTCAGTCACCTCCATGGGAGTCGGGCAATCCTGACCAACCTCTTGACACCGAAGATTGCCTTCCAAGGTCGACGATGCGCGAGATACTGCCCGAGATACCTCTAATCCCACGTCTAGAATATCAGAGCAAACATCCATCATATCACCATCAGTCGGTTCCGACAGCGTATCTTCAGGAATGTCACACCCGGATTTTAGGGGTCCAAAACCCGGGCGCGAACATAATCACCAGGTGTGCTGGGACCAAGTCTCACACATATGATGAATCATGGCACAGGATCGAATGTCACAGCTTTACTACATAACAGGAGTTCTATACAAAATAAATAATTACATTATAAGGAGGCAACAGTCCAGCAACCCCAAAGTTGACTGGGAGACGACGGCCTAGACCTCTCACGAACACACCACGGCATCCTCCATGCGCCTCATCCTGCGGTACCTGATCTTGACCTGTGGGGGTGTGAGACTGCAAGAGTGAGCTCACATACGTTCATCGCTCAACAAGTTGTGGGGAATAATGTGTATGAACTCGCCAAAGGTGGGAGCTCATGTGAAGTGTAAGGCTTACCAAAGAGGATGGCTGAAGCTGAGCATTGCTTTTAAAGTTGGTCAAAATTTTATTAGCCATTACTAAGTATAAGTAAATACCAACCCAATTAAATAGTAGAACAGAAGTAACAACATCACCCGCGATGCAATGCATATGACAAATTGAATTTAAGTTCCATAGATTAATCATGTGAGTGTCCGAGCTGCTCATGACCGTGAGCACGGCTAGTATACCAGTTTTACACTCTGCAGAGGTTGCGCATCTTTACCCACAAGTCATGTTACCCATCTGCCAAGGGATCGCGACTTCCCATACACCTCTACCGAGGAGGCGAGGTAGGGTAACACTACGAGGCCTTTACAAAGTTCCACTAGCTTCAGAAAACCCGCTACAGTTTATAGGAAGTTCCAATGCAGGAATCCCTTGCAGGACCGCCATCGCAGCAAAATCCTCCCGAGGGCCTCCCTAGCAGGAGTCCCTTGCAGGACTGCCATCGCAGCAAAATCCTCCCGAGGGCCTCCCTACACTGACCACTCCCCTACTGCCCTTGCCCCTTTCGGGTAAGGTAGTCTTCCACTAGCTTTCCTAATTAATCAGCCAAGGGGTCCCATTCCTCCCTTGTGGTAGCACTGTTTTCCCGGGTGGTTCTCCATGTTCCAATTAACATAATGATCTTATCATGAACGGTAAATAACAACTGACAATAAAAGTATAATCATGAATAGTAATGTGTATCTCTATACCCAAAACCACATAAAGCAATAGCAAGTACTACCCAAAAAGTCCAGTGTGATCAAGGTATAAAGATAGTCAAACTGAGGTAACCTATTGGGTCCCATCAAAATTAACCTATGCAGATCATTATGATTAATCAGAACATGAGTGGGTAAGAGAAGTGATCAAGGGCACAACTTGCCTGGGACTTGAGATTCTAGGTACCAGGATGATCTTCGGGTGACTCGTGTCCTCACGCTAGTCGTAGCATTACAAACAAACAGTGTATAGGCAAAATTAACATTACACCAAACATATATGCAAAATACATATTAATAATCTACATGATGAAGTATGATAACAGGAACAAGAATTATTAATTTTGGAGTTATAGGTTTTAAGTTATGAATTTCCAAAGATTCTATGTGCTTATTACAAGATTAATTAAGATAACAATTTTAATGTGACTTTTATGTAAAACCAGTGGCACTAAATGATAAACAATAATATTACAAAATTATAGGAACTGGAATGGGCCAATTTGGACTTAATATGAATTTTCTATGGATTATACAAGTTTTACAATTATTTTTATACTCAAAATCAATTTCTAAATCTCTTTTTCCTATTTTCTTTAATTACTGGACTGGGCACACTATTATCAGAAACCGCAGGGGCTAACACGCAAAATTCCCCAAGACTCAGTCTTCCCCTGCACAGGACGGCGGGTTGATTTCACTAAAGTCCGAGGGCTCTTTAACAAAAGTGACCCGCGAAGGGGTATCGTAGATCATGGGCCGCCAGATCAAACATGGACGGCCCGGATCAGATCGCTACATCTAGAGAGCTGGGACGCGGTGCTGGCCATCCGATTCAAGATCTACGATCTATATTCGATTAAGCTCGCGCTGATGAAACTCATCCGATTTCGATCCATCGGTCGAGATCGATCCGCGCAAAATTGATACACGTGTTCGAATCACAGCCGCCCAATGGCCATCCACGGTTCACCGTCGTTAGAGCGAAGCAGTACGCTTCAGCCTAATCACCACCGCCCGGTGTTAGATCGACGGCTAGCAACCGTCCTCTATCCTACGCCTGCAGCCGAGCTTCCCCCACGGCGGCGCGCCACACCGCACGGCGGAGCATCGCCGTCGCGCGCCCCGATTCGACCCCCAGTGCGAACCGCTACACAAATTCTAGCGCAAAACGAGGAGGACGACTGTACGAATACGGAGATTGGGTGCTTACCGACGATTAGGGTACCGAGGACCCAGGCGACGGCGGGGCGCGGCACCGCGGCGGAAGTTGGCTCCGGTGTCAAATTGCCGCTGGTACACAGCAGCCCGATACCCCGGGGCGTTACCGTGCGGACCCCCGATGGTTCCGAGAACACCACGACCCCGACCGACAGCATCTACGACGGCGACCGGTAAACGCGACGGCGGCGGTCAAGGAGCACGAAGGTGGCGCCGTTCTGGGAGAGCTGAGCTCGCGCAAGGATAGCAGAGGAAGATACGGGTCACGGGAAGCACTGCGCGAGGGTTCTTATGGGCGGGTAGTTGCGCGTGGGGATGATCCTGGATCTTGGCCCGCCATGTACGGAGTTCGTTGACGAGGTGGGCGGACGGAGTCCGCGCGCGGGGGAAGGAGCATCTGACATCGCGGCCCCGCAAGTCAGTGGAGACGAGAGAAGCGGGCATGAGGGACAGAGATCGCCAAGTGGGTCCGGCCGGTCAGTGGCGTGCGCACGGGGGGTGGAAATGGAATTCGGGCCTGCGCGAGGTGAGAAAGAGATAATGGGCCAGAAATGAGGTGGGCGGCCCATGTAGGATTTTAATTCTTTTCTTTTTATTTTCTTTCCTATTTTCCATCCCAATTATTCAACTCAATTCAAAATTTGGTTTTGCATTCCAGATTTCAAATATCGAACAAAAGTCTACATGAATTATACTTTTACTGTCCGAATTAATATTATTTATTATTGTCATCTTATAATGTGTATTCTTTTTATTTTTCTTCTCTTTTCTCTTTTATTTCCAAATTCCAAATTTTCAAACTTAAACTTGTCTCACAAATTTGAATACAAAGGAAAACTTATAAGAAAACTTTATGGAATGCACATTTATGTATCTATTTTATTTGTTATTTACATAATTTAATGCCATCAGTTGAGTATGTAGAGAAAATCAAGGGATCCTCGAAACATCCACTTATAAATTTACTTATTTTTTTTCTCCTACCAATTTTAGGCTTTACAAATCCTACCCCCCTTAACAAAAATCTCGTCCTCGAGATTTGTAAGAAAAGGGATATAAAAGAATTGGTTTGTGATTTTAGCCTTTACATTCTAATTGGTTCAAAAATTCAGAGTCTTTCATTTTTTTTGTCCATAGTGGGTGATTAGAAGAGCATAGGTATCCAGCTACTTATTAGGTAGGATATAAGAGATGGATGAGTTAGGGCAAGAATGGCAGGGGTAAGAAAATTTATGGTGAGGAAGAACTCCGTGTTGGGTGGTAATGCATCTGAAGATTGAGCTTAATTTCTCTTCTCCCTTGACGAGGTTGATCTTTTCTTCTCCGGTCTTGAGCTCATTGATTCGTGGTGAGTGCATCTCATCGGGGTTGGGGAATGTGGTTAAGATAGATACGAATGAGATAGACTACATGGTGTAGATCAAAATTTTGTTTTAGGTGGGGGTTGATGGATTATGGAATCCATCAAGACTATTGGTTGGGTTAGTTCTTATGCTCATGGTTGAGTTTGTCTAATACACTAATTAAATGCATGAGGGGAGAACAAGTTTATAGGATCCAGTTTATTTTACTAGTGTTAACTTGTTAAGGGACTATCCTTAGGTTTAGGTCAACTTAAGGTTAGATTAACTTATTAGATTGGATCATATCCAGAATAAATTGATATGGCTATTTTAGACTAGATAAGATCTAAATAAATTTTGGATCAGGTCATGGTTGTTATTTTAGAGTGAAATAAATATACTAATTAGGGCAAGATGAATCCATATGGATAAGGTAGAATCTTTTGAGGTCAGTTAGATCTATTAGGATAAGGATAAAATATTTTCATGATAAGATGAATCTAATAAGGTAAGAGACATTTTTTTCTAAAATAAGATGGATCTATTAGGCTAGATATATTTTAATAAGGATAATCTAGTTATTTTTATACGCATTTTCCATTATGACTAGATATATATGCAGATGTAATTGTGGACATTAATCCATAACCCATCACACTCAATCAAAGATCCAAATCAGACAAGTATCATAAGAACAAGCACTCAAGAGTATAAAAAAATAGTTTTGTTTTTGTTCCTATGAGTAGGTCTCCTATTCCTAAAGTCACTTTAGGCACAGGATTTCAAAGTGTGAAATCCACATTTGTCTTTAGAAAGAAAAGGTAAGAATAATCAGAGTGAAGCGGAAATAGACAAGAATAGATTAAGAAAAGTCTAGAAAGAATCAGAGTAGCAAAGGTAAGTAAGTAAGGGTTATCCATTTCTGTCTAGGTTTCGTCTTACAGTCAACATTCCTCTGATACCACTTCTGTCACACCCGGATTTTAGGGGTCCAAAACCCGGGCGCGAAAATAATCACCAGGTGTGCTGGGACCAAGTCTCACACATATGATGAATCATGGCACAGGATCGAATGTCACAGCTTTACTACATAACAGGAGTTCTATACAAAATAAATAATTACATTATAAGGAGACAACGGTCCAGCAACCCCAAAGTTGACTGGGAGACGACGGCCTAGACCTCTCACGAACACACCACGGCATCCTCCATGCGCCTCATCCTGCGGTACCTGATCTTGACCTGTGGGGGTGTGAGACAGCAAGAGTGAGCTCACATACGTTCATCGCTCAACAAGTTGTGGGGAATAATGTGTATGAACTCGCTAAAGGTGGGAGCTCATGTGAAGTGTAAGGCTTACCAAAGAGGATGGCTGAAGCTGAGCATTGCTTTTAAAGTTGGTCAAAATTTTATTAGCCATTACTAAGTATAAGTAAATACCAACCCAATTAAATAGTAGAACAGAAGTAACAACATCACCCGCGATGCAATGCATATGACAAATTGAATTTAAGTTCCATAGATTAATCATGTGAGTGTCCGAGCTGCTCATGACCGTGAGCACGGCTAGTATACCAGTTTTACACTCTGCAGAGGTTGCGCATCTTTACCCACAAGTCATGTTACCCATCTGCCAAGGGATCGCGACTTCCCATACACCTCTACCGAGGAGGCGAGGCAGGGTAACACTACGAGGCCTTTACAAAGTTCCACTAGCTTCAGAAAACCCGCTACAGTTTATAGGAAGTTCCAATGCAGGAATCCCTTGCAGGACCGCCATCGCAGCAAAATCCTCCCGAGGGCCTCCCTAGCAGGAGTCCCTTGCAGGACTGCCATCGCAGCAAAATCCTCCCGAGGGCCTCCCTACACTGACCACTCCCCTACTGCCCTTGCCCCTTTCAGGTAAGGTAGTCTTCCACTAGCTTTCCTAATTAATCAGCCAAGGGGTACCATTCCTCCCTTATGGTAGCACTGTTTTCCCGGGTGGTTCTCCATGTTCCAATTAACATAATGATCTTATCATGAACGGTAAATAACAACTGACAATAAAAGTATAATCATGAATAGTAATGTGTATCTCTATACCCAAAACCACATAAAGCAATAGCAAGTACTACCCAAAAAGTCCAGTGGTGATCAAGGTATAAAGATAGTCAAACTGAGGTAACCTATTGGGTCCCATCAAAATTAACCTATGCAGATCATTATGATTAATCAGAACATGAGTGGGTAAGAGAAGTGATCAAGGGCACAACTTGCCTGGGACTTGAGATTCCAGGTACCAGGATGATCTTCGGGTGACTCGTGTCCTCACGCTAGTCGTAGCATTACAAACAAACAGTGTATAGGCAAAATTAACATTACACCAAACATATATGCAAAATACATATTAATAATCTACATGATGAAGTATGATAACAGGAACAAGAATTATTAATTTTGGAGTTATAGGTTTTAAGTTATGAATTTCCAAAGATTCTATGTGCTTATTACAAGATTAATTAAGATAACAATTTTAATGTGACTTTTATGTAAAACCAGTGGCACTAAATGATAAACAATAATATTACAAAATTATAGGAACTGGAATGGGCCAATTTGGACTTAATATGAATTTTCTATGGATTATACAAGTTTTACAATTATTTTTATACTCAAAATCAATTTCTAAATCTCTTTTTCCTATTTTCTTTAATTACTGGACTGGGCACACTATTATCAGAAACCGCAGGGGCTAACACGCAAAATTCCCCAAGACTCAGTCTTCCCCTGCACAGGACGGCGGGTTGATTTCACTAAAGTCCGAGGGCTCTTTAACAAAAGTGACCCGCGAAGGGGTATCGTAGATCATGGGCCGCCAGATCAAACACGGACGGCCCGGATCAGATCGCTACATCTAGAGAGCTAGGACGCGGTGCTGGCCATCCGATTCAAGATCTACGATCTATATTCGATTAAGCTCGCGCTGATGAAACTCATCCGATTTCGATCCATCGGTCGAGATCGATCCGCGCAAAATTGATACACGTGTTCGAATCACAGCCGCCCAATGGCCATCCACGGTTCACCGTCGTTAGAGCGAAGCGGTACGCTTCAGCCTAATCACCACCGCCCGGTGTTAGATCGACGGCTAGCAACCGTCCTCTATCCTACGCCTGCAGCCGAGCTTCCCCCACGGCGGCACGCCACACCGCACGGCGGAGCATCGCCGTCGCGCGCCCCGATTCGACCCCCAGTGCGAACCGCTACACAAATTCTAGCGCAAAACGAGGAGGACGACTGTACGAATACGGAGATCGGGTGCTTACCGACGATTAGGGTACCGAGGACCCAGGCGACGGCGGGGCGCGGCACCGCGGCGGAAGTTGGCTCCAGTGTCAAATTGCCGCTGGTACACAGCAGCCCGATACCCCGGGGCGTTACCGTGCGGACCCCCGATGGTTCCGAGAACACCACGACCCCGACCGACAGCATCTACGACGGCGACCGGTAAACGCGACGGCGGCGGTCAAGGAGCACGAAGGTGGCGCCGTTCTGGGAGAGCTGAGCTCGCGCAAGGATAGCAGAGGAAGATACGGGTCACGGGAAGCGCTGCGCGAGGGTTCTTATGGGCGGGTAGTTGCGCGTGGGGATGATCCTGGATCTTGGCCTGCCATGTACGGAGTTCGTTGACGAGGTGGGCGGACGGAGTCCGCGCACGGGGGAAGGAGCATCTGACATCGCGGCCCCGCAAGTCAGTGGAGACGAGAGAAGCGGGCGTGAGGGACAGAGATCGCCAAGTGGGTCCGGCCGGTCAGTGGCGTGCGCACGGGGGGTGGAAATGGAATTCGGGCCTGCGCGAGGTGAGAAAGAGATAATGGGCCAGAAATGAGGTGGGCGGCCCATGTAGGATTTTAATTCTTTTCTTTTTATTTTCTTTCCTATTTTCCATCCCAATTATTCAACTCAATTCAAAATTTGGTTTTGCATTCCAGATTTCAAATATCGAACAAAAGTCTACATGAATTATACTTTTACTGTCCGAATTAATATTATTTATTATTGTCATCTTATAATGTGTATTCTTTTTATTTTTCTTCTCTTTTCTCTTTTATTTCCAAATTCCAAATTTTCAAACTTAAACTTGTCTCACAAATTTGAATACAAAGGAAAACTTATAAGAAAACTTTATGGAATGCACATTTATGTATCTATTTTATTTGTTATTTACATAATTTAATGCCATCAGTTGAGTATGTAGAGAAAATCAAGGGATCCTCGAAACATCCACTTATAAATTTACTTATTTTTTTTCTCCTACCAATTTTAGGCTTTACAAGGAATGACATCCTCAAGGGCCTGATCAAAATCTGTTATGGATAATTCTTGAAGGCTAACAAGAGCAGACAAAGCTGGAGAAGGAATATCGTTATTCGCCTTACTACCTCTGTAACGACGGCTATTCTTACGAATTAGCGGAATTTCTTCTTCCTCTTCTTCATCCTCGTCAAAAATACGAACAACAGATGGTGCACAATCACACCCATTGGGGTCAGTTTCAACAAGGTCACACCCATTAGGGTCAATTTCAACAAGGTCACACCCATTGGGTTCACCTGGTGCAAGGTTACACCCATTGGGGTCAGTTTCAACAAGGTCACACCCATTGGGGTCAGCTGGTGCAAGGTTACACCCATTAGGTTCAGCTTCAACAAGGTTACACCCATTGGGGTCAGCTTCAACTGGTACACCACCATTAGGATCAACCTCAGTAAAGACCTCTGCTGGTACTTCTTCACAAACAGGAGCAGAAGGGCCAGCATCCTGGTCCAAGCATGACAGTCGCCGAAGCCGTCTTTTCTTCATCTTCTTCTCCTCAACAGGCGCAGTTGGGCGACTGACTTGGCGAGGACGCTTTGGGAGAATACCCTTAGGCATTCGGATGTCCACTGTTTTGTCAAGCTCTGGTATAACCGTAACAGCCATTGTTTCAGCAGGGGCCGAGTCAGCAGATTCTCTAGTCAACATATTGAGCACAACATCTATTTCTACATCATCCGGACTAGCTGGCATCTCAAAATGAACTTGCCTCTCATCATTGGGAAGATCACAAAGAGAAGCAACCAGGGCCTCAATATCTTCAGGAGAGGGTTGCACTCTAAGACCCAGACCACTATCACCAGCAGAAGGATTGGACACGAAATTGAAAAAGGACTTAGGAGGTGGCAGATTCCAAGCAGAGTAGGCAATAGGAGCACCAACATTTGACACTTTGCCTCTCAAGATCATGTCTAGTTGGCTAACCAGATCCTCAGCAGGAATTCTCCTATTAGTAACCCGAGTCGAGTCAGTAACACCACTGTACAAATAAGCTGGGTATGCTCTGTCCTTCAAGGGCTGGATATTCTTAAAAACAAAGTCAACAACCACAGCTTTGGTGGTTAAACCTCTCTCCTTCAGCAGACAGATTTCAGCAAGCAGAACCCTAGCTTCTGTTACCTCCAAGGCAGTAGGAGACTCAACCCAACTTGGAGTGCGCACATCTGGCTATCTCCCCGACCGAGGGGGGAGTGACTTGCCGTGGTTTTCCACAATAAACCACTCAAGGCGCCACCCTTTAATACTGTCCTTGAGGGGAATGTCGAGGTATTCTGTTTTCCTTCCACAGCGCATCTCCAGACTTGCACCACCCACGAGCTGGTGCTACCCCCCAGCCATCCTAGGTCGACAGTGATACAAATACTTCCACGAACCGAAGTGAGGAAGAATTCCGAGGTAGGCCTCACACAGATGTACAAAGATAGAAATTTGCAAGATGGAATTGGGATTCAGATGGGTCAGATTTAGATTGTAAAAGTCAAGGAGACCATGGAAGAAGGGAGAAATGGGAAGAGCAAGGCCGCGGATGAGAAAAGGAACATAAACAACGGACTCATGGGTATCTTCTGTTGGAACAGTGACCCCACAGCAAATCCGCCAAGAACAAAGCTCCTTCGAAGGAAGAACTCCAAAATCGACAAGGCAGAGGAGATTTGATTCCGAAACAACAGACATATGGTTACCTGCAAACGGCAGCTGGCTGTTGGGGTCGATGGGAGGAATGACTACCGCAACAGAATTCTGGTTCTTCCGCTTGGGCGCCATCGCAATCTCACCGGCGGATTGAACAGAAGTGAAATCAGAGGGAAACAGAGGAGTGGCTTGAGGCAGAAATATGAAGTTAGGGCTCAGAACTCAGAGGTGTGCGGCGATGTGATATAAATGGGGTTTTCCCGGGTTGGGCACCGTTTCTAAAAAGTGCCAAGTCATCACTCGGAAAACAAGATTTCCGACATAACTCGGCTGTTACCTCTAAAACGCCGACACGGACTAGAGTAACTGACTGTTGCCTCTAAAACACCGACAGCATCAAGCACCACTCGATTGTTACCTCTAAAACGCCGACATGGCCTAGCGTAACTCAGTTGTTGCCTCTACAACGCCGACAGCATCAAGTACCACTCGACTGTTACCTCTAAAGCACTGTCAGTGTCTGTCCTAACTCAGCAGTTACCTCTAAAACGCCAACGTGGCCCAGCGTAACTCGGCTGTTACCTCTGAAACGCTAACATCATCAAGCACCACTTGGCAGTTACTTCTAAAAGACGCCGGCAGTGTCTATCATAACTCAGCCGTTTTCTCTAAGTAAATGCCGGCAGAACCAAATATGACTCAACAATTACCATTTGTTACTCAGGCGCTATCTCTAAGAACACCAGCAGTGCTAGGCATGAAGACAAACTATCGATTGACTATAAAAGAAGAATGATGGAAAAGCGAAAGGACACCCAGAATAAGCTGAATTTTTCTTCAATATATGGAAGAGGGAAGTTTTTCCATAAACTTAAAGACCGACTCATTATGAGTCGACCTTTCTTCCCTTTCTTACTACATTACTTCATCCTACACTAAACTACATTACATTACCTTATACTACATCACTACACTACTTACACTACACTATACTACTAACTACTACTACTACATTATTCTACTACTACTAATACTACTCCTACTACTACTTATCTATACTAATATTTAAACCAGTGGCGCTTTGCCACTGGCCTTGCCGCTGCTGCCCTTGCCGTCGCTATCGTCGCCCTTGCCGTCGCCATCGCCGCCATCGTCACCATCATCTCCAACGCCGCCGTCACCTCCATCACAGCTGTCGCCCTCGTCATCGCCATCACCGCCGCTCTCCTCCTCAGACGAGTCGGAGGAGTTCTCCTCGTCCGAGGAGATCTCCGACTCATCCGAGCCCTCGAGCCGGAGCGCTCGATGGCCCGGATGTACGTCCACACCTCGGCGGCGATCCCCTAGGAATCGTCCGAGTAATCGGATGACACTGGGGGAGAGGCATAGACCGGCAACCCCTTGGACTTGGAGGAGAACTCCTCCTCCGAGTATTCGGAGTCGCCGAAGTCCTTCGAGGGAGGACTTGGCTCGTGCTTTCGCTTGTCGCCGGAGTGGTGCGACGAACTTCCACCTTTCTTGTTCTTTCCCATGGTCGGTTGGAAGAGAAGAGAGAAGTGGAGAAATAAGCAACAAATGGCCAAGAGACGTGTGAAGACACCAGCGAGGCAAGCAGCCTATTTATAGAGGCTAGAGGCAACCGCTCATCTCCTACCACGGTCACCGAACAGTCGCGAGTATTCAATAAGCAATTCAAATCGCCTGGAAACAAGTCAGGCGGCAGACGCCGTTCCACGTAACATGACACCATTTGGACTGAGGTCAACTGCATGGACGATATGATTACACCCCGCGGTCACGTCAAGTTACTACTCAAGGGCAGTTTGCTAAATGCTCAGCGTACCAAGCTGTCCCTTGGTTACACCCATTGGGGAGGGGACGTCCAAGAATTTTCAATAGATTTTCCCAAGCAGTCACATCCATACAGTATACGCAATGAATGTATCAAGACAAAAGAAAGATATCGATGGAGATCGGAGGAAAGCCAAATATAGCTACTAAAAGTACAAGTCTAATCAACAGAAGCATTGAAGCACAAAGCAAAATGAACACTAGCCAAGAGCCATCTACCAAACGTCCAATCTGTCGCCGATCAAATAAATTTCGAACCCAACAGGACATGGGCAGATCACGCTGATATTCTCTAAAGACAGAAAATGAAGGCGACGTGCTGATCTCTATAGCACAAGCTGATGATGTAATGCTGAGTTTTAAGGCATGAGACGATGATAAGACAATAACTTCTGAAAGCAGGAGATGAAGACCTTTGAGTGGATTATCTTCAGTGATCCACTCAAAGCTCGAAGGCTACACCCATTGGGTGCACCTCCTTAACCCCTAAAAATAGAACGCTGATCTCTAAAGCATGGACCGACGACGAAATGCCGATTTCTAAGGCACAAGTCGAAGATCAACCAATGACTTCTGAGAGGCATAAGATGAAGACCTTTGAGTGGATTATTTTCAGTAATCCACTCAAAGCTCGGGGGCTACACCCAATGGATCCTCAACCCCTACAGACAAAATGCTAATCTCTAAAGCATAAGCTGGTAACCGAGCACTGGTTTCTGAAGTATAAAGCGAAGACTGTTGGAAGATTTGAAGAAGGATAACAGAAGCTTGTTTTTACTAGGATGATCAGAGTTCAGAAGCAACAATTTGTAAGGTGTGCTTTTAGAGCACCCATTACCTAAAATCAAAACCGCAAGCTAGACCTAGAATATTTGGGTCGATTATTTCAAAATCAACTCAAAGATTGGGGGCTTGTGGGGGACAGATATCCCCCAGGTCCACTAGAAGGCTAGAGGGCCTCGCGAAAGGCTTTGGGCCCATTACTTCGCAAGGCCATCCCTTCGTGGGCCAGGGGAAGAATCACTGGCAGAATGGATCGACACAAGATTGGATAGACTCAAGCCTAGGCGGATCACTAGGTTTAAGCATTATCCAGAGTATTGATTCAATTCTCTCACGCAGCGCCCTCAAACGTCGGAACTAAATGAGGATAAGTCGGCAAGATAGTAGGAATATAAGTTCAGCCGGTTCACTATTACTTAGGAGCACGTGGTTATCATACCCGCATGTAACGCCCCATGGTCGAGTATATAAGGCCTAGGGGTACCCCATCGAAGGACAAGTCACTCATTAGCCATCCATCTCATTCTCTAGTATCCATCGTGCTAGGGAACCCCTCCGTAACCCACCACATTAAAGATCCACACCAGGAAGTAGGGTGTTACGCCTCTCTAAGCGGCCCGAACCTGTATAAAATTGTCCATCGTCTCTTATGCACCTAGCATGAACCATCGAGCTACAGTCGGTAACACCATCCTACCCAAAAGCACCTCGAGGGGTAACCCCGGGTGCGCGGTCGGGTCCCAAACACCGACATGCGAGGAATAGATATTTGGCCAAGCACTGATCTGCCCTTTTCTTTTTTTAATTTGTTTTCTCATTCTCATTTCAAATCAAGTTTGTGCTTCAAATTCAAATTAAATTCATGCTTCCTATTTCAAGTTTCAAATATCCAATTCAAATTCAGAACCCTGTTTGAATTTTATGATTTCAACTCTCAAATATATTCCTAATGTAAAGGTACATTCTCTTTTCATTATTATTTGTCTTTCCCTCTATTATTCAATTATGGAGGTAATAGATGGCTTTATTAAGATTTCCTTCTTCATTTTCCTTCCTATGTTTCATTTATAGGTTGTGGTAAATTTTATGTTTTCCATGAAATGTATTTGCCACAAACCATTGGCAATACATCAACCTTTCCTTATCCATTTGTTGTTTACATAACTAATTTTGGTACCCTCAATTGATTATGAAGACGAAATGTCCTACCAAATTCCAAAGGTTTCAAGAGCTCTAGAAACACTATCCAAGATATTTTTTTATTTCTTTATTTATGATTTCATGATATATGTATATTTTTTTACCAATTTTAGGTCTTACAGATGGTTTCTTGGGGTAGTGCACGATCCGACGGACAATCTGGGCTCAAGTCCATTGTCCTCTTGGGTCGGCCTGTGGGGGACGGATATCCCCCGGGTCCACTAAAAGGCAAGAAGGCCT
Organism: Zea luxurians; assembly: GCA_029449295.1. Classification (NCBI taxonomy): domain Eukaryota; kingdom Viridiplantae; phylum Streptophyta; class Magnoliopsida; order Poales; family Poaceae; genus Zea; species Zea luxurians. The sequence continues at coordinate 32,438,046 of JAOPSE010000014.1, forward strand.
CGCGAAAGGTTTTGGGCCTATTGTCTCGCAAGGCCATCCCTTCGTGGGCCATGGGAGAACTCCTAGGGGAATGGGCCGACGCAGGAAGGAGCAGACTTAGGCCCAGGTGGTTCATTGGATTTAAACATTATCCACAGCGCCGATCCGACCTTCTCACGTGGGACGACCTTGAATGATGGAACAGACTAGGGATAAGTCAGATGGATTATAGGAAGATAAGTTCAGTTGGTTCACTATTACTTAGGTACACATCGTCATCATACACGCATGTAATGCCCCATGGTCAAGTATATAAGGCCTAGGGGGTACCCCATCAGATTCATCAACCATCTACTTAGCCACTAGCTTTTCTCCATACCAGAGACTTCCCTTGTAACCTACCACAAAAAGATCCACGCCAGGAAGTAGGGTGTTACGCATCTCAAAGTGGCCCGAACCTGTAGAAAACCCTCTGTCATTCCTCGTGCATCTCACACGAACCATTGAGCTACAGTCAACAGCATCGTCCTACCCAAAAGCACCATGAGGGGTAACCCTGGGTGCGTGGCCAGGCTCCAAACACCGACAGCTAGCACACCAGGTAGGGGGTGTGTCATTGATCCAAGCTAGCTCAATGGCTGTCACCTCCCAGTGCAAGATCGCTCTCTGCCCTAGATCCGTATTCTGCTTCGGGAACATCTCGTCCTTAGCAGATGAGAAGGGAATTCTGCACCGCTTAGCGGATCCACCGGAGAAGAGGCCTTCCTCGAAGATCTTCGATAAAGTCGGAATGAGACAGCAGATAGTGCAACCTCCTGCACCTCAGACAAAGACTGCCTGTTGCAAGTCGAGAGCCAGGAATTCACTCACCCATAGAACCCCGTTGCCCACTTCGCCCACAGAGGAGTGGACACGGATTACAAGGAAAAAGGAAGCAAGTGGGATGGAGGCCCGTCAAGTTATCCTTCCGACACCTTCGCCCTCAAAGAAGGACGGAAAGGAATTCATCACCACAGGAACTCCTTTCTACCTCGACGTCCTCTTCATCGGGGGGAGATTGGAGTCGTCTCCCATCTCCGACGATGAACCAACCATGCCAGGGGAAGAGCCACCTCAGCGAGAAGCTCGGCGATGAAGGAACAGACGCCGGAATATTCGACGACATCATGAGGCTGGGGAGCGGGACCCAGCACAGCCCGTATCCCGAGATGAAGTCTCGAAAGTAGGAGAAACTCCTGATGAACAAGTCTTTAGATAAAGGAGGAATTCTCGCCGACGTGACCGACATCAAGCTCAAGACCGAGATCGAGAATAAGCTGAGCAGGATGTGAGGTTACGCCAAGAGAACCCTCTCTTCGCGTGAAACTTGAACCCTGACTTTGCTCATGCAATGAACACGTCGAGTGAAGTCGGAGGAGTGTTGGCTTGGATAGCTGATGGCCTCCCACAGACTCCGGATGCTGAAGAATATCAGCGGCTACTCACTCGGGCAGCTAATCACCTCCTACCCCTCGGTCATCCCCCAAGCGATCTACGGCATGCTATCAACAGTTGGCGAGACACGCAGAGCTCCATCAATGATTCACGTGAACGATGACACAAAAATGAGATAAGACACCGGGAGGAGTACGATCAGGATCATGGTGTCCTGGCTCGGAGTCGTGCCACTCGAATTGAGTCGGCAGCAGCCTCAACCAGTGGCCTGACCCAGGGACAATCAAGACGGCACATCAGCGACTCCCCTCCCTGGGACCGGCACCATGACCATCGATAGGAGGACACATGTGGAGTATCTGCGCTTACTCCGCGTCTCAGGGCCATCTAGTGGCCCCCAAACTTCAAGGTCTCCAACAACGACAAGTATGAGCCTAAGCAGGACCCAGGAGGCTGGTTGGCCGTCTATACGACCGCCGCCCGAGCCACTGGGGCAACCGAAGACGTGATGACTGCATACTTGCCCATCGTTCTTGGGCAGGATGCATTGCAGTGGCTATGACACCTGCCATGACATTGTATCGATGATTGGAGCGACTTCAGTCGGTGCTTCATCGCCAACTTTCAGTCCCTCTCCGACAAGCCTGCATAGCCATGGGACCTCAAATCCATCAGGCACCGTGGGGATGAAACACTTCTGTCGTACCTCAAGAGGTTTCAGACCATGAGAAATCCCATCCCCGAGGTCACTAAGGCATCAGTGATTGAGGACTTCTACCGAGGATCTAATGACTCGACGTTCATCCGAGCCATACTTCAGAAAGCGCCGACCACCTCCGAACACCTATTTCGAGAAGCGGACCTCTACATCACCATTGACGAACAGGCTCAGGACCTCATCGGTGGAGCAAAACCTGCGCCACTAGCATCGCAGCGCAACACAAACTAGCAACCCAACAAGCGTTGGGAGACGAGGCCCCATGAAGAGGTCCACGCCGTTGGACCACCCGTCTCTCATGCCTGAGGGCACCCCGCGGAGGCGAGCGGACACTGGATGACATCCTCGATGCCCAGTGCCCGTATCACAATGATATGTGCCACACCCTGTGGAACTACAGAGACTTCAAGCATTCCGTCAGGAATGGCCGACTGTTCCAGCCTCTACCACCTCTGCCACAACGAGGAGGGCCTGGCGAGCCTCGGTGGCCTTAGCAACAGGAGGGGGGAGGTGGTGGAGCATTCCCGCGTGTCAACAGGGAGGTCATCATCATCTTCGGAGGACATGGGTCGCAGGAGAATAGAAGGCAGCAGAAGCTCAAAGACCGACAGATACTGGTGGCAACCACCAGTGCCCCAGCTCCCTATCGATGGTCAGAGTACCCGGTCACCTTCAGCCGGGCGGATCGATGGCTCAATTTCAACCATCTGGGCAAGTACCCGCTTCTCGTTGATCCGGTGATCCGAGAGAGCAGGGTAAAGAAAGTACTAGTGGACGGGGGAAGCAGCATCAACGTTACCTTCCCTTGGACGCTCTTGGGCTTGGGGGTCGCACTCAAAGACCTCACCGAGTCAGACACCCCTTTCTTCGGCATTGTGCCGACCGAAGGAGAATACCCGCTCGGACACATCTACATTCCCGTTACCTTTGGAACTCTGGAAAACTATAGAACCGAGTTCCTAAGGTTCGAGGTGGCGAGTTTCGACTACGGATACAACACCATCATCGGCAGGCCAGGATTGGCAAAATTCATGGCCATTCCGCACTATTCGTACATGATATTGAAGATGCCAGGACCACAAGGAATCATCACCGTGCGCGCTCACTTTCGAGGCATCGCGGAATGCTTTCGGGGAGCTATCCAGGCGGCCCTCATTACTAAACCACCGACGACTTCTTCCACATAGGCAAACACAAAGCCTGAAGAAGACCTCGCAGTAACTACGAATGAAGCTCAAGTCGTGACCTCTATGCGGCCGACTAAAGAGACAAAAAGGATCAACTTGGGGTTCGCTGATGAACGCAAGACCGCCATCATCAGCTCTAGCCTCGACAACAAATAGGAAAGCGTGCTCGTCCAGTTCCTGTAAGATAACCGAGACGTATTTGCATGGCAACCTGTGGATATGCCGGGAGTCCCGAGAGAACTGGCCGAGCAGAAGCTGAAGGTCTATCCTCAAGTAAGGCCGATTCGACAAAAATTGCGTCGTTTCACGCCTGACAAGAGAGAAGCTATTCGCGCCGAGTTAGCTCGCTTAGTGGAAGCAAGGTTCATTAGAGAAGTACTGCATCCTGAGTGGCTAGCAAATCCTGTTCTTGTACTCAAAAAGAATAAAGTGGATTGGTGCATGTGCGTCGACTATACAGACCACAACAAACACTGTGATGGAACCTCCCAAGTCATTAGGCCCACCTACAGTTGTCCTTATCCAACGGACCCTGGACAACCCTGTAGATGCACATAATCACTCAACAAGTTTAGTATCTTTATCCTTTTTCCTTGCCCAAGAGCGTTTCACCCGTCACACAGATATTACAACACATCGGAGGAACGAATAAGCGGAAGCGAATTACAATAACTTAATTTACATTCATTAAAATATAGAAAGTGTTATTATTATATCACCAGGTCATAAGAGTGCATAAGTATTATTATTACAAACTTGGGAGGCAAAAACCCCTCCCCATAAAAGTATATTGTTTTCAAAAGGGAGGCCAACATCCTCCCGCAACCACTTCACTATTGAGGTTCGTCATTGGGCACCACATCCTTGGGCACCACCTTAGTGCAAAAACAGCAAAATTCTGTTGTTTCCCCACCTACAACAACATGGGTTCAAAAACCCTGAGTATGAAGTGTACTTTCGCAAGTCTTATCCGTCAAAATAAAAGATTCTCAAGGATATGCTAGCTTATGGGAGTTAAGGTAAGGCTTAGTCAAAAATCAAGACTTTGTTTGCAAAAATGCTTACTAAAAGTGGATCCTTGTAATCTAGTTTTATTAGCAAGTTAAGTCATTACCTGTCACTACAGTTCTTTCTACCCTAGTTCAAGCACTTGGCCTATACTAGCCATCCTTTTAACAACCCTTTTTGTTCACTGGAATGCTACGTGTAGGGCAGTGACCAAGTCTTCATGTCCGAGAATTAATGGTGATCTGAATCAATTAATACCTAGCTGGAGATCTCCAATCACACGACATATGTAGCACTTAACCCTTGCATATGTCAACTCGCCACCGGGGTTCTTAAGACCAGACCAAGTTCATGCCAACCGAGAGCACAGATACACCACCGTCCAGCCTCTTGCCATGGAGGGTACACGCTACTCTCGCCATCTCTCCACTCCCATTGCGTGTTGGCCTTTCTGGTATTAGTCTGCCCGAGGCAAAGCTTACCCATGACGAGGCATGTGACCAGTTAAAAGGTCCTCGATCAGCAAGCCTACATCGAGACGGTCCTTAATCGACTCAGATGGAGACACTACACTGAGACTCTCTTCCCGTGCAAGTCACCCGTCCGGTCTCAGCTATATCATTTAAAACTCCAAAGTTTGGTACCTGGTAGAGGTACATCTTTTCCGATGTTGAACCCATCACGGCCATGATGGATCCACCATCAAATTTTATTTTTGAAAACATCCCATCCTTTGTGAAGCATCACCTTTTGTTTTAAAACAAAAAATTTGTTTTTCTAAAGCAAGACTAAGCATTTGAAAACCTTTTAATAAAAAGGGTAATCAAGAAATGGTAAACAATTCCAAGGAAGGAAATGCAGCAATTGGTTTAACACTCAACTCCTATCACCTAATGCATCGTTCAAGTGATAAAGAGTTTAAAACAGTAAGGAGGTGGCAAATGCACTGGAGCTTGCCTTTTGTTGTAGGAGAGTCGGGCTCTGTTCCACAGATGTCAAAGTAAAAACAGTTCCCGGCAGGTGGATTTTCTGTTGATGGAGTAGTCTCTTCCTCTTCAACAGTCACCTCTTCTTCGTTTTCTATATATAACCATATATAACCATGAATGCTCATGTAATGCTTATGAAAATGTAATAATAGAAAAGATGTATCAAGTTGTATCTTCAATACAACTTTCCTTCACGGTGCTCCAGGGAAACTAGGGTCTTCTGAGTCAATACCCTAGTAGGGTTAGACAGTTTTATCCTAAGGGGGCTAGGGTTTTGGGTTTGAGACTCAAACAATGTCCCAAGCATATCAAACTTTACCCATGGGTTCTAAGTACCAAAATAGGTTCACCCAAAAAGTTTTAGGACTTTTGGAGCTATCTAATAATTTATAAAATTCAAAAAGATTAGGTTTAGGCCTTCTTAAATACTACATAATTCCTTGTTGGGACTAAAAATCTTGGAATTATTTTTATTAAATACTAGAGAAATTTAGGAGACCAACAAAATTGGAATCGTATTTTTCCCATTTTTCTATAATTTTCTATGGATTTCCTAAGTCTGGCAGAAAAAGAAAAAGGAAAAGTATAAACAGTAATGGGCTTAATCTAACCCGAGCCGGCCCACAACAGGCAGAACGCGCCTGCGCGCGCCCGCATTGTCCATTTTGCACAGAGATCCCTGGTCATTTGAAAAACCCATAAAGAGTCTCACGCACTATTTACTTGTGTCACTGACATCTACACCAAGACCCTTCCCTTTCTTTTTCTTTACAACGCTGGGTCCACGACGGTGGACGGCGACAAGCCGAGCTCCGGCGAGCTCGTACTGGCCAGAGTACGCAATGGCTAGTCCTTTCCCTTGCTTGACACCAAATTCTACCCCGAACGACCATTTCCCCTCACACAATTGCAAGGTTCTGGCACACAATCACTCTGTCCACAGTGATGGCGCAAACCGAGGACAATCCGAAGTGTTCCCGATGATCTAGCGTGATCTAGTTCAATTGGCCGGGCTACTAAGCATCTACAACACACAGGGATGTTGAAACGAGAGCGAGGAAGGCATGATCGGACCTGTGGAGAGCTGGCCACGGTGAGCTCACACACGGCGGAAGTTTTGACTGATTTGGGGGAAATCCCAAATTGGAGCACTCTGGTGGATGATCTGAGGCACGGGCTGGTGTGTTGGCTGCGTGACTACCTAGCGGAGCTCATGGCATGCCCAATTTATAAGGCCTAAGGGTGGTGGCTCGTGAATTTGGAATGGCGCGCTGGCGGCCGGAGAGAGGGGAGAGCACTTGCGCAACAGATGCGTGGCTTTCACCGTGGCCTGACCATCGGCGATGACCGGACATGCTAGAGCGAGTCACTGCGACGAAGTACTGCGTCTAAGCATGTGGCATCTGAGCGGCAGGCGGCTAACTCCGGTGAGCTTATCTGAATCGGTCAGGATTCAAGCGGTCACGGTGGTCGGGGCAGAACAGTGCCTTAAGATCATCCTCAGTGCCCGATTTTTCAATGAGGAGCGTTATTCGTGTTCGACCGGGCGTGAATCGCGATGCCAGCATGAATCTGGGCGTGAGGTCACCGGCGATGAGGGGGGTTGAACCTGTGATCTTATTCAGTCACTATACAATCAGAACACCATTCAGTCTGTCTAACAAGGCCATTTGCAGGGCATTAGTCTCTGTTTTCTGTGTGGCAACGTGTTAATCTCTCTATAACAAAGTTCTAGCCCTATAATCTAGCTACAATCTTGCTATAGTAACCATGCTCAAACACTCATTGGATTATCTTCAAAATAGCTCCCAAAGTTCATCCCATGTCGCTGTTAGTAACATTTCAGATTCTGAGTTGACTGACAGCCAGACTTAGGTCTATTTATTTCCAAATTTTGTATGACACCAAGGTTTAATCACTTAAGCAAAGTTATGCTCCAATAGTAGCTCTATAATCTTGATGTGTTGACCTAGGGCAAATTCTTTATGAATTGAAAGATATAAGGCTCCAAAGATGCTTCAAGTTCACTGAATTTCAGACTTAGGCATATGGATGTATGGGGAGTCCTTTTTGCGAATAAGTCCAAATCTCATAATTTGACTTGCAAATCCTCAAATGTGAGGAACACATAATTTGTGGTGTTATATTACTTTAGTATTTGCACTTGGGTCCAAAAGTGCACAAATTTTACACTTCGCGCCCTTAGGGTTTTAATTAGGGTTTTCCAGGGGTATTTTCAGGGTTTTTAGCACTTTAGGGTTTTGCTGTCACTAAAGTCCATCAAAGATGATACCTTATGAACATTTCTAATGAGTTTTGAGGTTTTAACTTATTTGGGCTTTATTTTCACTTATAATCCCAACTTAAGGTTAAGTACGCTACCCTAGGGTTAATCACACCTCAAGTCACATCAGTACATCTTATTTGAAATTTTTACCTAGTGAATGCACTCTAGGTGTAACAAACACATGTTATGCCAATGCTCATGATGTTATGCTCAAGTTTTAGTAATAGTAACACCAGAGGTGTTACAAACACTGTTCGAAGGATCCCCTTGGACTCCCTAGAATATACCAGGTGGTTGATTCGACCGCTGGATGTTCTATGTTGTCCTTCCTAGACTGCTATTCTGGATACCATCATATCAGCTTGGCAAAAGAAGTTGAGGAAAAAACTGCATTCATCACCCCGTTTGGAGCTTTCTGCTATACCTCCATGTCGTTCGGCCTCAAGAACGCGGGAGCAACTTACTAAAGAGCTATTCAAACATGCTTAGCTGATCACTGAGGCAAGCGAGTGGAAGCTTATGTCGATGACGTACTGATCAAAACAGAAAACTCAGAAAACCTCATTGAAGATCTACAGCTAGTCTTCAACAGCCTAAGGCGATACCGGTGGAAGCTCAATCCAGAGAAATGTGTCTTCAGAGTACTAGCAGGGAAGTTACTCGGATTCATCGTCAACCATCGAGGAATTGAAGCCAACTCAGAAAAAATCGAGGCCATCATGAGAATGGAAGCGCCACGATCACAAAAAAAGGTACAGAGGCTTACTGGATGCATGGTAGCCCTAAGCAGGTTCATATCAAGACTAGGCGAGAAAGGCATGCCGTTCTACAAATTGCTCAAAAAGGTGGACCAATTTTAGTGGACCACAGAGGCACAGGAAGCTCTAGAAGCACTGAAAAAGTTCCTGACTACACCACCAAAACTCAAGCCACCACGTTGAGCCATGCCGAATCAGCCAGCAGAAGATCTGTTGTTATACATCTCCTGCACGACTAACGTGGTAAGCACCACGTTAGTAGTCGATCGGGTGGAGGAAGGACAAGCATATCCAGTACAGCATCTAGTATACTTCATCAGTGAAGTTCTCGGGCCCTCAAAAATGAAGTATGCCCAAGTTCAGAAACTACTATACACGGTACTTCTAACCGCTCGCAAGCTCCATCACTACTTTGACCACCACAAAGTCATAGTAGTCACAGGATTTCCAATTGGGGACATTCTCCACAACAATGAAGCTATTGGAAGGGTAGCCAAGTGGGCTTGTGAGCTGGAAGCTCATGACATAGAGTTCTGACCCTGCACAGCAGTAAAGACTCAAGCACTGGTTGACTTCGTATCATAGTGGACTGAACATCAGGTCCCGGACAAGCCCGAGGCTACCAAAGTATGGAGAATGTACTTTGACGGCTCGCTGAAGCTGCAGGGAGCAGGTGCAGGAATCCTCTTCATTGCTCCTGGAGGTGAACAACTCAAGTATGCACTCCAGTTATTATTCCCAGCATCAAATAATGCAGCAAAATACGAGGCACTGATCCACGGGTTGAACATCGCCGTGTCACTGAGCATTAAGATGTTAATGGTATACAGAGATTCACTAGTGGTCATAAGCTAGATAAATAAAGACTAGGATTGCTCGACTGATTCTATGGGCAAGTACTGTATAGCCGTCCGAAAATTAGAAGACAAATTTGAAGGGTTGGAATTCCATCACGTGGAAAGGGATCGCAACGCGGCAGCAGACGCGTTGTCAAAGCTAGGATCCAGTCGGGCCCAGGTCCCACCCGGGATCTTTGTCCAAGAAGTATTACGCCCCGAGTATTCCCTCAGATCGAATGGAAGAGTGCAACACCTTGAGCCAACCAGAGTTGGACCCCAATGACTAGAGAGAGCCTATCATCAGGTACATAAAAAATGAAGAGGAACCGGATGATAAGGCGGCCGCGGAACGCATTGCAAGGCAATCAGCTCACTACACCCTCATAGGGAACACACTGTACAGAAGAGGTGCGACAGGAGTCCTCATGAAGTGCATTCACTCGACCGTTGGGAAGCAACTGTTAGAGGAAATCCATGCCGGAAATGCGGAGTACATGCCGCGTCCAGAACTCTGGTTGGGAAGGTTTTCAAATCTAGTTTCTATTGGCCGATAGCGAAGAGTGATGCCGCCGAGTTAGTCCGGAGATGTGAAGCTTGCCAATTCTTGTCAAAGCAACAGCATTTACCGGCACAGCAGCTGCAAACCATCCCTATAACATGGCCATTTGCATGCTGGGGGTTGGACATGATTGGACCCTTCAAGAAAGCTCAGGGGGGCTATACTCATTTGCTGGTTGCCATTGACAAATTCACAAAATGGATAGAGTGTAAGCCTATTGCCTCTTTAACCTCAGCCAAGGCAGTGGAGTTCACACAAGACATAATATTCAGGTTTTGGATACCAAATAGCATTATAACTGATCTGGGATCCAACTTCACTAGCTCTGAATTCTTCGATTTTTGCGAACAACGAAGCATCCAGATTAAGTATGCAGCAGTAGCGCATCCGAGAGCCAATGGCCAAGTGGAAAGGGCCAACGGAATGATACTGGAAGCACTCAGGAAGAAAGTGTTTGACAAGAATGAAAAGCTTGCAGGAAAATGGATCAGAGAACTGCCATATGTGATTTGGAGCTTGAGAACTCAACCTAGTCGAGCTCTACATGGAAATACCCCGTTCTTTATGGTTTATGGTTTAGAAGCAGTGCTACCCGTCGACCTCATATTTGGGGCGTCAACGTTGACCTTCGAAAGTGAAAGGGAAATAGGGTCAAAACTTTTCCTAAATATTTTTGGTGGTTGAATTGCCCAACACAAATAATTGGACTAACTAGTTTGCTCTAGATTATACATTCTATAGGTGTCAAAGGTTCAACACAAACCAATAAAAAGAACAAGTTAGGTTTCAAAAGAAAGGAGCAAAAAGGAAACCGAAGTATTCCCTGGTATGGTGCACCGGACTGTCCGGTGTGCCACCGGACAGTGTCCGGTGCACCAGGGGCCATACACTCCAAACTCTTCAGCTTCGGGTTTCTCAGGCACAGCTCCGCTATAATTCACCGGACTATCCGGTGCACCATTGGACTGTCCGGTGTGCCAGCGGGGCAACGGCTATCTGCGCGCAACGGTCGACTCTGCAAAAGTGAACAGTGCAACGCAGATGTCATAGCAGAAGGTCAGAGGGGCACCAGACTGTCCAGTGTGGCACCAGACTGTCCGGTGCCGCATAAGGACAAAGCCTCCAATGGTCGACCAGCTCCAAGCCCTAACGACAGGATGACGTGGCGGCGCACCGGACACTGTCTGGTGCGCCCATCGCTAGCATCCTTCTCCAACGGCTACAATTTGGTTGGTGGCTATAAATACCACCCCATCCGGCCATTTCAAGGTGTGGGAGCCCAAGCAACATTCCAAGTCATATAGTTGACATATCCAAGCCCTACTAACCACCTCTATTCATTGATCCATCCTATACACAAGATTTAGACCACTACAACCAACACAAGTGCCACAAAAGAGAGCTACTCGTGTGAGTTTAGCACTAGTGACTTGTGAGAATCATTGAGAGAAAGTGTGTGCTACATTTTGTGATCATTTGCGCATGGAGTTTTGACTCCCATTGAACTTCCTCCAAAGCTTTGGAGGCTTGTAAAGCTAGCAAGAGACACCTAAGTGTGTGGTGATCCTTGCGGGGTCTTAAGTGATCCTTGAGAAGAAGAAGAGCTCGCCGGTCTTGGTGATCGGTGGAGCGAGGGAAAGGGTTGAAAGAGACCCGTCCTTAGTGGACTCCTCAATGGGGACTAGGCCTTCGAGGGCCGAACCTCAGTAAAACAAATCACCCATGTCTCGTGTGCTTATTGCTTGTGATTTGTTTGTTCTCTCTCTTTCTAAGTTCTCTTGCACTACTCTTTGCCAATATTATTTTGTGTTGCTTCAAGTTAAATTCACATTTAGAGAAGCAACTCCTTGCAAGTAAGAACTTGTGTTTCTTTTCTTCTTATCTAAGCCCTCTTGCATTATTCTCCACTAATATTTCTAGTAGTATTGCTATCGATTAAATTCCGCACTCTTTGAAAACAATACTCGTTGCAAGCAAAGGACTTAGTTTTTATACTCCGATAATTGTGAATCTTGTTCTAACCACTAATCAAGGGATCTAGTTCGGGTGTAAAGTTATAATTTTCAGGTTTCGCCTATCCACCCCTCTCTAGGCGACTTTCAATTGGTATCGGAGCTAGGCACTTCATATTGAGTCTAACAACTCGAAGTGATGGCTCGTAAAAGATCCCAAAAGAATAAGAAGACACCTCCGAAGGAAAACAATGAGGTAACTCTTGAGATATTACTTTCGGATTGTTCTAATTATGCTTCATGGTCTACTAGTGTTATAAATGCCTTTAGAACAGTAGATTCACAATTAGAACAAATTTTAGACAAGAGTATTATACCCTCTAGTTATAATGGGAAAAATGCTTCCGAGGAAGATCAAAGATGTATACACTTAAACTACCTAGCTTATGACATCTTAAGTAATTCTCTTAGCAAAGAAGATTATCGTGCCTTCATAATGAATTATAATGAATCTATTCATGATGCGCATGATATTTGGACTAGAATTAAAAATAAATTTGATGAGTCCAAACATGATGGTTCATTTTGTGCTTCTACTTCCTTTGGTCCTTGTGAAACTAACCCTTTGAAGGAAGAAGAAGAAAGTGAACGGTGGAGACCAAACGATGAATCCACCTCTCCAAAAGGTTTGTCTTCCCATTTTGATTCCTACATATGTTGTGTGGCTAATGAAAATGATAGTGGAAACACAAATGACGATGAGGAGGATGAAAGAAGCTTCATGCAACTCTACGCTCATCTAAGCCTAGAAGATAAGGCGGTCATGCTCAAACTCTTAAATAGAGCGAGAGAGCAAAGCGAAGCTCTTCAAATGCTAGAAGGTGTTCTTGCCATAAAAAGCCAATGCTTTGAAGAGTTGACTAAAGAACATGAGGAGCTAAAGTGCTCTCATGTTGATTTGGTCCAAAGGTATGAAACTGTTTCAATTGAGCAAGAAAACTCTTTATATTGTATCGCGCAATTAGTAAATAGGAATGCCTTGCTTAAGGACCAAGTAGAAAAGCTAAAAGTTGAAAATCTTGCTTTTCAAGAAAAATATGATATGCTTCTATATTCTCATAAAAATCTTATGGATGATCATATCATATTAAACATTGCTCATGAGGTTGTGATAGAAAACTTAAAATCCCAACAACCTCACTCATGCACATGTATTCAAATTGAAACTATATTACCATGTGCTAATGATTGTTGTCCATCGACAAGCAAATCTTCCTTTGAGCTAGAATTTGCAAGAAAAGATGATACATATCAAAAGCTCAAAGAAGAAAATGAGAGGCTAAAGATGAACTTGACACAACTAAAAGGGAAGTGCATTGCTCAACCTTCTCAAGATAACCGTAATCACATGGTGAAGAAGCTTGAGATGGGAACAACCGTGGCATGCACTAAATTCCTTGAAAATGTCAATGACTTGAGGATTGCCAAGAGGAAAGAACAAAAGAAGAAAATCAATACCTCTGCCAAAAGCCTCAACTGTTCCTCCATGCAAGGTAACATCCAAGGTAATGATCAAGCCACACTTCACACTAAGAGAAGTAAGAAGTGTAGTGAATGCTTTGAAAAGGGACACTTGATTAGGTCATGTCCCTATATTAAAAATGACTTGATCATTAACAAGGATGATAAACTTTGTTTTAAATGCTCAAAGAAGGGACACTTAATTTGAAACAAAAAGGCATAGTATTAGAAAAGAAAATATTAACTAACCATGTAGTAAGCAAGAAATAAGGAAAGAAGAAATCTTCAAGACTTGAAGATCGCCTTTGCTACATATGCCGAAAGAAGGGACATCAATGCAAGGATTGTCCCATTGGTAACTACCCCACCTCTAGCTTGTCAATTATTTCTCATGTAACTAGGCAACCCAAAATTGCAACTTGTGCTAGAAAGGTAATGAGTTTACCAAGTGCTAACACAAAGGACTTTTGGGTTCCTAGATCTTTGTTGACTAACCTTGATGGACCCATCAAGCGATGGGTACCAAAATATGCTTGACAAGCTTTGCAGGAGAAGGAGATGATATCAAGCTTTGGGGTGCTTGAGAGAGTCAATTCAATTCTTATTAACTCGAGCTATCAATCTTCAATGATCTATATATCCAAGATTGACCCAAAGTTATTTCAAATTACTAGGTCTAAAACTCATATCATCTCGGGGAAGATATTGATGTTGTAGAAAATAAAGAATTATCCTATGTGGAAAGATCAAGGCCTACAACATGGAGGAAAGCCAAAGGATGGTAACACTTATGTTTTTAAGTGCATGTATCTTAAATTATCACTTCTCATGTGTCTTGTGTAGTCACATAGAAAAAGAAGCACTTCAAATGTCTTAAAATTATGTCACCATTCTTTTAAGAAATTCCTCTCATATGGTAGATTGCATATTCATCTTTTCTATACTATGGCAATCTACATGCTTTAAATTATCATAAGTACCTCATGGCATGTTTTACACTAATTATCTTATTATTGCCATGATTCTAGATATAGAGAGATATTCCAAGTTCTTAAAGAATAAGGTGTCATGTAAGGAATTCAAATCCTTAGGACACTTATAATAGGAATCTCTCTTTATAACTAGAATAGTGAGACTAATGTTTTTGTCTAAATAACCTAAGTAGTCTCACATGTAGACAATAAGTTTCTCTATGGAAATGCATAATCTAACATGAAAAGAAAATCAATCCAATGATTTATGATGTATTTCCTCTTGCTTAAATTGGATATGATTCTTATACATTTATCGCTCTCCATGTTATGAACTAGAGTTGTTCCATAATCTTAAGAGATTATTTATGCTTGTTTTATGAGTTAAAATTGAGCATAACATCATCTATGGGATAATCTAGTTCATGCTATGAAGTTTCCATGTAATCTATCTTCTCATTCATTGTCAAAAATGATTACAAAAGGAAAACTAGTGCTTGTGTTACTAATAACATATCTCTTGAGCTTACTTATGGAAATCTACAAGAGAGTAAGTGCATGTTTAAAGCCACAAGCCTCAAGGGTTGCTCTTCACCTAAAGGGAGAAAGGTAAAAGCAAAGGTATGGGAACTCATCTTCTTAATCAAATATAGTTCCCATCAATGATTATTTACTCTAAATCATCATATTCTACCTGTGTGAAGAATAGATTCTTTATTGGACTTAAATCAGCTAGATGTGCATTCAATCTCGTTCTCATAAATGCACTTGTCCATTAGAATCTAATTCATGCCTTTGTTATATCTGTTCTCATATTGATATGCTTCTAAGTTATGATAATAAATTCAATATGTAGAAGTAAATTTCCCATGATTGATCAAAATGTTTAAAAGGTGCATATTCCTCTTTTCTAATGAAATGCACTAATGTTAAGGATTTTACTTCATGTCTATGTGACTTATGGATGATGAATTGTTTATATTTTTTAACTAAAGAAATCATCCTTCATCATATACTCCCTTGTGCTATTAACATCTCTCTTGAGTATTTTCAATAAGTTTGGAAGGAAAAAGAGACAACTACAAAGGGAGGACTCTCAAATGAAAGAGGAAGACATCAAGAACAACAACACGTACTTGGACAGTAAGATCTTCAAAACAATCATTGGTGTGGTTGTAAGCATTCTAAATCTTTTTCATTGTGAGAATACCAGGCATAAGTTGTTTATTGCAAATTTCATAAGCCTTGATCAAGATGTATAATGCTTCTCCCTATTTGTCTTTAAAAGTGAGTGCATTCATCCAATTCATTCAAACACTTGATGCATATCTTTAGGAGGAGTCTATTTCTATATCTTGATTATATTGAGACTAACACTTTATCTTAGTAATCTCATATAGTCTCAAGTATGAGAATTAGTTTCTCATGAAGTATGCTACTACATATCAATCCAACTTAGTAAAGTAATGTCATCTTTATCAAGGATTGTAACTTTCACTGTTAAAGTAGCATATTTACTGAATTCTCCTATTTTAAGCTTATTTGATAATCTAATGCATATGTTGTTCTTTTGATCGCATCTATTATTTGTTTGATCATTGAATAACTTCAATTAACACTTATCTTTCTTAGTGCCTCATATACTTTCAATTCAGTATCTTTCTTGATATGCACTAAGTTGAAAGGAGAATTCATGATACATTTATGCAATTTGTGATCTACTTGATATATGATAACACTGACTTAGAATAGGATCACTAGTTGCAGAACTCTCTCTTGTGCAAAATATTTCCATACGTTGTCTTGAATATAGGTCTTAAGCAACTAAGACTAAAGACAAAGCACAATGAAGAGAGTGTCTCTATATGAAGGTACAACAGGGTAACACTACTTCCTCTCATTTACACATGTACCTAAATCTTCCTATACATTCTTTGCATATCTTGTATAAAAGGAAGAGAAAGCATGTCTATGCATTATCCCTGCTTCATACCTAGTTTAACCTCTCAAAAATTTCATTCCTGCATTTATGCATTTTTGTTAAAACTAGGTGAAGTGATTTTATTGTCAAAGAGCTTAAAGCTTAACCTTGTAACGAGGATAAGCTACCTTTGTTCCAAAGGTGGAGGTTCCTTAAGTCTCTTTGAAATCCTTAAGGGTAATTGCTTAAAATGTTTCCAACATGCTTTCATAAGTGCATAGTCTGTCATGAGCATCACACTTTTATTATGACACATTGCAGTTCACAGTTTCTATGATATAGATATGTTCTCATTAACCTAATCATATGCACTTGGCATTTAAGGCTAGAAATCAGTATTCCTCTCAAGGCACATATTTAGGGGGAGCAATCTATATTATATAGAACTGTATAAGTTTAATTGACATATCCTTTTAACCATGCCTCTTTCCTTTGGTACATTTGCATATTTCCTATCTCTCTTATGCCAAGGCTAAGACTAATATGTTTCCATGAGTATTTTATGTATTAAGTCTTAGATTGAAAGGGAAATGGAGTATTCGGCAAAGATATCACTTCCACTCTACACCATCGGTATTATCTATCCTTTTTGTCGGTATTCCGCCATCTCTCAAATTGGTATAATCTTTCACTCACATTTCCTTGTACCAATGGGGAGAAAGTAAACAGGGGCTCATATTTCACTCAAAGTATCCGTTTTTGGCAATTAATGCCAAAGGGGGAGAAAGTATTAGCCCAAAGCAAAAGGACTGCACCACCACGCCAATTTCAAAATTTTTCGAAATAAGTTTAAGTTTTAAATGTCTTTCAATTAGTATCCTTGAAAATTCTATCTCAATTGGTAAAACCCTCTTGAACACTAAGAGGAGAATTTCATTGAGGGGGAGTTTTGTTTGAGTCAAAGGAAAAGCATTTGAAACAGGGCGAGAAAATTTCAAATCTTGTAAATGCTTCTTACAATCTTATTCATATACCTTTGACTATTTGCAAAAAAGTTTTTGAAAAAGAATTTTCCAAAAGGATTTGCAAAAATAAAGCTAGTAGTAACGTGGTCAAAAATATTGAATAAGAAGAAAGCAATCTATGCATATCTATTAAAATATATTGGTTTAATTCCAAGCAACCTTTGCACTTACCTTATGCAAACTAGTTCAATTCTGCACTTATATATTTGCTTTGGTTTGTGTTGGCATCAATCACCAAAAAGGGGGAGATTGAAAGGGAAATAGGGTCAAACCTTTTCCTAAATATTTTTTGTGGTTGAATTGCCCAACACAAATAATTGGACTAACTAGTTTGCTCTAGATTATACATTCTACAGGTGTCAAAGGTTCAACACAAACCAATAAAAAGAACAATTTAGGGTTCAAAAGAAAGGAGTAAAAAGGAAACCGAAGTGTTCCCTGGTATGGCGCACCGGACTATCCGGTGCACCACCGGACAGTGTCCGGTGCACCAGGGGTCGTACACTCCAAACTCTTCAGCTTCGGGTTTCTTAGGCGCAGCTCCGCTATAATTCACTGGACTGTCCGATGCACCACCGGACTGTCCGATGTGCCAGCGAGGCAATGGCTATCTGCACGCAATGGTCGACTCTGCAAAAGTGAACAGTGCAACGCAGATGTCAGAGTAGAAGGTCAGAGGGGCACCGGACTGTCCGGTGTGGCACCGGACTGTCCGGTGCCGCATAAGGACAAAGCCTCCAATGGTCGACCAGCTCGAAGCCCTAACAATAGGATGACGTGGCGGCGCACCAGACACTATCCGGTGGCGCACCGGACTATCTAGTGCGCCCATCGCCAGCTGCCTTCTCAAACGACTACAATTTGGTTGGTGGCTATAAATACCACCCCATCCGGCCACTTCAAGGTGTGGGAGCCCAAGCAACATTCCAAGTCATATAGTTGACATATCCAAGCCCTCCCAACCACCTCTATTCATTGATCCATCCTATACACAAGATTTAGACCACTACAACCAACACAAGTGCCACAAAAGAGAGATCAAGCAAAAGAGAGCTACTCGTGTGAGTTTAGCACTAGTGACTTGTGAGAATCATTGAGAGAAAGTGTGTGCTACATCTTGTGATCATTTGCGTGTGGAGTTTTGACTCCCATTGAACTTCCTCCAAAGTTTTGGAGGCTTGTAAAGCTAGCAAGAGACACCTAAGTGTGTGGTGATCCTTGCGGGGTCTTAAGTGACCCTTGAGAAGAAGAAGAGCTCGCGGTCTTGGTGATCGGTGGAGAGAGGGAAAGGGTTGAAAGAGACCCGTCCTTAGTGGAATCCTCAACGGGGACTAGGCCTTCGAGGGCCAAACCTCGGTAAAACAAATCACCCGTGTCTCGTGTGCTTATTGCTTGTGATTTGTTTGTTCTTTCTCTTTCTAAGTTCTCTTGCACTACTCATTGCCAATATTATTTTGTGTTGCTTCAAGTTAAATTCACATTTAGAGAAGCAACTCCTTGCAAGTAAGAACTTGTGTTTCTCTTCTTCTTATCTAAGCCCTCTTGCATTATTCTCCACTAATATTTCTAGTAGTATTGCTATCGATTAAATTTCGCACTCTTTGAAAATAATACTCGTTGCAAGCAAAGGACTTAGTTTTTATACTTCGATAATTGTGAATCTTGTTCTAACCACTAATCAAGGGATTTAGTTGGGGTGTAAAATTATAATTTTTAGGTTTCACATATCCACCCCCCCTCTAGGCAACTTTTAGAAAGCATAGCCGAGGCAGAAGCTATCAGGCTAGAAGATATTGATGTACTAGAGGAAGAACGATTGAACACAATAATTCAATCAGCACGGTACCAGCAGACCTTTTGGCGTTATCATGATCAAGTCGTGCGGCACCGGTCCTTTGCAGTGGGAGACTTGGTCCTTCGCCGAATTCTAATAGGGGAAGGACGACACAAGTTATCACCACTATGGGAAGGGCCATTCATTGTATCAGAGGTCACTTGGTCAGGATCATACCGGCTTACTCAAATGGATGGCACGGAAGTGGGGAACTCATGGAACATAGAGCATCTTAGAAAGTTTTACCCTTAGCAAGGCCTCAAAAGCTCTCGAAGCAACATTGTACTCTGTAATCCGGGACTCCATCATCAATAAAGTTTTCGTTTTCAAAGGCATTCAGACTCTTGACTATCGGCTAACTTTGATTTAATTAGACTTGAAATCAACACGCTTACTCGGCTTAGGGTGACCACTATACCCTACTAACGGAGCAATCGACTTAAGTCGGTGGCGACTTAAGACGGTGCGACATGCTCACGCTAACTTGCCTTAGGGTGACCACTATACCCTACTAACAGAGCAATCGGCTTAAGTTGGCGACGACTTAAGACGGTGCAACATGCTCACGCTTACTTGGCATAGGGTGACCACTATACCCTACTAACGGAGCAATCGGCTCAAGTCAGCAATGACTTAAGTCGGTGCGATATGATCACGTCTACTTATCTTAGGGCGACCACTATGCCCTACCAGCCAGGCGATCGGCTTAAGTTGGAAAACGCCTTAAAACCAGCATGGCACATTTACTTTCACAATTGTTCAGGGTGATCGTTACCCTAACAGCAAAACAATTAGCACTCCAGGAAAAAAGAACGTTTTACTTGTCAGCACCAGGGGCATGTTCTGACGCCTTATCCACAAAATATTTGAACACAACCATCACACACACATGGAATTCATATTACATCAAGTGTTTTGCAGGACATCACTGCATCGAAACGTCTTTGCCAGCAATGTCTTTCGTAGGAGCAATGGAAGAAGAAGGACGACTCAAAGCATCACGCGCAGCCTTGACGTCAGCGACAATATCATCAAGCACCACTACGCCAGGCCTCCTCATCAAGATCCGCGTAGCGTGAATGGCTTTGTCCATAGCCTTATCGCGCTGAGCCTTCAAAACGGCGCAGTTGTCCTCTGAAGCTTTGACAGCCAGTCGAGCAGCTTCTAGCTCATGTGCAACAAGTTTCTTTGAAGCACGTAGATCTCTAATGGCCGAATCCTTGGTTGATAATAGTTGTCCAAGCCGCAGAACTTCATCTTGGGATACTTGCAGCTCGTGACGACGATGATCCAGGTCCGACATAGTGAAGCGGTGGCTCCATTCCAAAATAGTCAAGGAGTTGCTAGTGTCACGGTATAACCTGTCCAGATTATCACGAGAGGCTGCGAGTGCTCGTTTCTCCTCCTACGAACAAGAAGCAACATTCAGCACCCAGTCAACAATAAGCATGGAAAAGTCAACCAAGGGAGTTTACCTCATGTGCCATCCTTTCAGAGTCAAGCTGAGCAATGAGGGAGGAGTTCAAAGAACGTGCGCCATTCAAAGAAGCAAAGACTTGGGCCAAGTCGGCTTGACTTTGAGAATACTTCTCCTCAAGGTCAGAGCACCGTTGGGTTAAGTCGGCTTGATTTCAAAGATATTTCTCCTCAAGTTCAGAGCACCACTGGGCCATATCCGACAATGCAGCTGAAAGGGATGCATGACTAAGAACAAGGTGGTCAATAAAAACAGTTAGGGAAGCTATAAGATCACAAACCAGTGTTGGACGCCTTCAGGTGATCAATCTATTTCTGGAGTAGCAATGGATTCCATTGCATCAGAGACAGAGCTTGTTCAGGAACAGTGGCACCACAGGATCTCAGCTGAGCAGACATTCCATCAACAAAAGCCTGTGATCAAAGACAGATGAGCAGAAGAAAGATAACCCACTAATATGAACAATGTAAGAGCAAGAGGCCGACTCACCTAAAGATTGGAGAAGAACAGTGGTAGACCTAAGGAAGGAGGAGCTGTGTCATGGCTCGACGAGGGAAGATCAGCAGGAACAATCTGAAGGGCATCATCAGGGGTGATCTCAGCCCCGCCAGCAGACATCAGGCTCCTTGCATCTAGCTTGCCGACCTCTAAGGAGACTTGTCCATTTAAAACTGCGGAAGCACATACCATCGTCGCCCCATCAGACCGGGGTGGAGGCGGCCCAACGTGGACATCCATGGAGGCGTGGGAAAGAGAGCCCACGTGAACACCCTTGGGGGCTGGGTTATAGCTTGCACTACCCACTAGAGCTGGATCACTACCGGCAACACCCTCGGGGGCTGGGTAACTGCCGGCGCCACCCTTGGGGGCTGGGTCTTCTGTAGTAGCCACCTCTAAGGTTGAGGGCCCCTCAATCGCCTCCATGGGAGTCAGGTGACTCAGACCAGCGCCTTGGCATTGAAGACTGCCTCCAAAGTCGACGATGCACGAGACACCGCTCGGGTTACCTCCTGCCCAGCGGAGTCAAGCAAGGAAAGCCCACCGTCTGGGACCTCTGAACAGACGGCCGGGATATCATCGGCTGTTGGCTCTGACAGCATATCTTTGGGGATGACTTCTTCTAGTGCTTGATCAAAGTCTAATATCGAAAGTCTCTAATGACTAACAAGAGCCGACAAAGCTAGAGAAGGAATACCACTACCCCCCTCGCTACCTCTATAGTGTCAGCTGTTCTTACGGATCAGCGGGACTTCATCCTCTTCTTCTTCATCTTCATCAAATATGCAGACAACAACTTGTGCACGATCACAACCCTTGGCATCAACCTCAGGAAGGACCTCTACCGGTACCTCATCACAAACCGGAGCAGAAGGACCTGCACCTTGGTCCAAGCATGATAGCCGCCGAAGCCGCCTCTTTTTCCTCTTTTCCTCAACAGGTGCAGTTGGCCGGCTCACTCGGCGTGTACGCTTCGGGCGAGCACCTTCAGGCTTCTGAGTCTCCACCGCTTCACTAAGTTCTTTTCCAGCTGTGATAGCCATTGGCTCGGCATGGGTCGAGTCAAATGATTCCTCAGCCAGCAAACTAAGCATAGCATCTATCTCCATGTCGTTAGTGCTAGCTGGCATCTCAAAATGAGTCTGCATCTCATCCTCTGGAAGACTCCGAAGTGGGGCAATCAGAACCTCAATGTCCTCAGAAGAGGGTCGCACTCTAAGAGCTAGACTACCCTCACGAGCAGGAGGGTTGGACACAAACTCAGAAAATGGCCTATGTGGTGGCAGGTTCTAGGCAGAATAGGCAACAGGAGCACCGACGTTTGAAACTCTGCCCCTCAGGATCATATCCAGTCGGCTCATTAGATCTTCAGTGGGGATTCTCTTATTCGTAACCTGGGTAGAATCGTTGATGCCACTATACAAATAAGCAGGGTATGCCCTATCCTTTAAAGGCTGGATGTTCTTGAAAACGAAATCAGCAACCATAGCCTCAGCAGTCAGACCTCTGTCCTTTAGCAAGCAAACCTCGGCAAGCAGTACTTTAGCCTCTGTTATCTCCGAAGGGGTTGGAGATTCTATCCAGCTCGGTGTGTGGACATCTTGCTGCCTCCCTGACCAAGGGGGGAGGGACTTGCAGTGGTTCTCCACAATGAACCACTCGAGACGCCACCCCTTGATGCTATCCTTGAGGGGGATGTCGAGGTACTCTGTTTTCCTCCCGTGACGAAACTCTAGACTCGCGCCGCCAACGAGCTGGTGCTATCCCCCAGCCATCCCGAGCCGACAATGATACAGATACTTCCAGAGACCGAAATGGGGGAGAATCCTAAGATAGGCCTCACACAGATGTACAAAAATGGAAACTTGCAAGATGGAATTAGGGTTCAGATGGGTCAAGTTCAGTTCGTAGAAATCAAGGAGGCCGCGGAAAAAGGGAGAAATGGGAAGAGCAAGGCCACGAATAAGAAAGGGAACGTAAACGACATATTCGCGGGTATCCTCTGTCAGAACGGTGACCCCGCGGCAAATTCGCCAAGAGCAGAGCTCTTTCGGAAGCAAAACCCTAACGTCAACAAGATGAAGGAGGTTAGATTCTGAGATAACGGACATGTGGTTACCTGTGAATGGCAATTGACTGTTGGGGTCGATGGGCGGGATGACTGCCACAATGGAGCTTTGCCTCTTCTGTTTTGGCGCCATCGCAATCTTGCCGGCAGAACGAATAGGAGCGAGATCTTAGGGAAGTAGAGGAGTGGTTTGAGGCGGAAATGCGAAGTTAGGGCTCAGAAATCGAATCCGGACGTCAGCGTGAGTATAAATGGGGTTTCCCGGGTCGGGCACTATTTCTAAAAAGTGCCAAGTCATTACTCAGGAAAAGCTAAGTTCCAAGCATCACATATGACTCGACGGCTACCTCTAAAGCCCCAGCAGTGTCAGCCATCGCTCGGCAGTTACCTCCAAAACGCCAATAGCATCAGATATGACTCGGTGGCTACCTCTAAAGCACCGACAACATCATACTTCGCTCGGCGGTTACTTCTAAAAATGTCGGCAACATGGAGCATATGGACGAACTGACAATCGTGTGAACAGAAAAAGCGACAAAAACATAACTTTTACTGGAAACATATTAAGCCTTTCATTAATATTGAGGGGGGAGATTACACAAACTCAAAGACTGACTCATTATGAGCCGGCCTTTTTCCCCTATCTACGTTACATTACTACACTACTTACACCATACTATACTACTAACTACTACTATATTATTCTACTACTACTACTGCTACTACTAATTATCTATACTAATGTTTGAGCCAGTGGCGCTTTGCCACTGGCCTTGCTGCCGCCATCGTCGCTCCTGCAGTCACCACTACCTCCACCGTCGCCCTTGGCACCGTCGTTGCCCGTCGTCGTCGCCGCCACCTCCACCACTGTCGTCGCCACTGTCGTCTCCTTCGTCGTCGTCGCCGCTGCTCCCTTCCTTGGACGAGTCGGAAGAGTTCTCGTCCGAGGAGACCTCCGACTCATCCGAGCCCTCGAGCCCGGCACGCTCGATGGACCGGATGTACGTCCACACCTTGGCGGCTATCCCCTTGGAGTCGTCTGAGTCATCTGATGATGCTCGGGGGGAAGCGTAGACCGGCGACCCCTCGGACCCAAAGGAAACCTCGTCTCCGAGTACTCATAGTCACCGAAGTTCTCCGAGGGAGGACTTGGTTCGCGCTTCCGCTTGTCGCCGGAGCGACATGGTGAACCTAGACCCTTTTTGTCCTTGCCCATGGTCAGATGGAGGAGAAGAGGGAGTTAGAAGAGAAGCAACAGATGATCGAAGGATAAGTGAAGAGAACAACGGTGCAAGCAGGCTATTTATAGAGGCCAGAAGCGACTGTTCATTTCCTACCACGCTCACCGAACAGTCGCAAGTATTCAATAAGCAATTCAAGCCGTCTGAAAATGAGTCAGGCAATAGACGCCGCTTCGCGTAACACGACACCATTTGGACTAAGGTCAACTGCTCGGGCGATATGATTACACCCCGTGGTCACATCAAGTTACTACTCCAGGACAGTGTGCTAAACGCTTTGCGTACCAAGATGTCCCTTGGCCACACCCATTGGGGGGGACGGCCAGGAATTTTCAATAGATTTTATGAACAAGTCATATCCATACAGTATACGCAATGAATGTATTGAGACAGAAGGAAGAGATTGATAGAGATCAAAGGAAATCCAAATATAGCTACTGAACTGCAAGTCTAGTCAGTAGAAGCATTGAAGCACAGAGCGAGGTGAAGACCAGCCAAGAGCCATCTACCAGACATCCAATCTGTCACCGATCAAATAAATTTCAAACCTAACAAGGCATGGGCAGACCACATTGTTTGAATTCGCAAGAAGCATGAAAGAGGCAAAATGCTGATTTCAAAAGCATGAGACGAAGATAAAATGCTGATTTCTAAAGCATAAGATGAAGATCTTTGAGTGAGTTATTTTCAAAAATCCACTCAAAGCTCAGGGGCTACACCCATTGGGTGCACCTCTGGTGTGACCAATGGATTCTTAACTCCAGAAGACAGAATGCTGATTTCTAAGGCATAGGCTGAAGACACAGCTCCGATTTCTGAGGCATGAAATGAAGACCTTTGAATGGTTAGTTTTCAAAGACCTACTCAAAAGTTCCAAAAGCTAGCCTCCAAAGCACGATATGATGACAAGACGCTGATCTCCAAAGCACCGAAGGAGGACCTTTGAAGGCTATGTTTTACTGAATCACTCAGAGTTCAGAAGCAACGTTCAACAGGTGCACCTTTAGAAGCGCCCATCACAAAAATGAAAATCAAGCCGCAGAATCGCAAGCTGGACCTAGAATCTTTGGGCTAATTATTTCAAAATCAACTCAAAGATTAGGGGCTTGTGGGGGACGGATATCCCTCGGGTCCACTAAAAGGCAAGAAGGCCTCGCGAAAGGTTATCAGCCTATTGTCTCGCAAAGCCATCCCTTCGTGGTCAAGTATATAAGGCCTAGGGGGTACCCCATCAGATTCATCAACTATCTACTTAGCCACTAGCTTTTCTCCATACCAGAGACTTCCCTTGTAACCTACCACATAAAGATCCACGCCAGGAAGTAGGGTGTTGTGCATCTCAAAGCGGCCCGAACCTATAGAAAACCCTCTGTCATTCCTCATGCATCTCGCATGAACCATTGAGCTACAGTCAACAACACCGTCCTACCCAAAAGCACCGCGAGGGGTAACCCTGGGTGCGCGGTCGGGCTCCAAACACCGACACGGCCCATTCTACTCGTAATCTTTGCCTGGCCCACGATGAGATGGCCTTGCGGGGTAACTGACTTGTTGCCCCACGCAAGGATCTTTCGTCTTCTAGTGGATCCAGGGGATATCTGTCCCCCACAATTGGAATTTTCAGATAACCTAGCCAGCATCTCATTGGTGATTTTCTCTGTATTGGTCTTCTCCATAGCTTCGTAAAATCTGGCCCGTGTAGGGTCAGTGACCTTCTTCTCCTCAGTCATTTAGACGATGGTCGGGCTAATGCCGAAGCTCAAAAGTTAATCGAGCTCAAGAAAGCAAATAAGGTTAAAATGGCATGCACAGTACAAGCTGCTAGATAGCACGATAAATACTCACAACACATGTCTCTATATATACACTCAGAGCCCCACATCATGGTAGGTCCCGTGGGTCAGAATGATTCTCTATTCTAGCGAAGGGAAGGTGTTTTTTCGGACATTCGGCTAAAGGCCTTCATTCCCGTCGTAGTCTAAATTTGTTACAAAGAAACAAATCAATACTGTGAGGGGCTACTGTTTGGGGCCTTCTTCCTCTGAAGGTCCTAAAAAACGTGACTAGCCATACGTTTTCAGTATGACATGAATTATTTCAGGGGGCTTCGGTTTCGGGATGAAGGTCTTCCCTCATGAACGGGTGAAGATGTAGCCCGAAGGTGATAAGAATGGACGACGAAACTAAAGCCGATGAGCTTTGGCTTGATGTGATGACGAAGACCAAGTATGATGATGACGAAAAGGGACAAAGACTACTCAGTCCTTAATGATTCATGTTATGTTTATGGATGAATGTCAGGGACATAAATGTACTTTTACTCGGGTTGTGTCCTGTGCCTATAAATAGATGAACAGTAACACTGTACTATACACGCTGAATTGTAATCTCTCTCGCGTCTTCACCTTCGAGGAAGCCAAAGATATCAATGTAACATTAATACTATCAATATTCATATATGTTTTATGAAAGGAAAATATATATGAATTAATGAAATGCAGTTATTGTCTTCATTTCTTTACATTCTCATCCATATATTAAATGGGGGATAAGTCCTTCGTAACCTTCATCTGATAGGCATTATTCCCATATGGAGATAATGCTTCGGAGGACGAAGGTCCATAATAATTAACAATTGTGTTACCCTAATCTTGATCTTTAGGATTTGAGAACAAGTAACCAACAATTGTATTTTTTATATAAAAGAAGATGATCTATATATCTCTTCAATGAAGACGGCTCGACTAGAATGTTAAAGAAGTGCATGAAAGAAAAGACTTCGTAACTAGATGTTCTCAGTGGCGGAGCTCCGTAAAAATAACGCCCCGAGCCACTCTACAAATATAACGATGTACTATCCATCTTTTAATTTTTCGCACTTTAGAGGTAGTAACATTTAAAACAATCCAATGGAACTATGGCAGATAGGGAAAAGGAATCAGACGTTCGGGAACAATTACTCACAATAGAGGAGAAGCACTCAGCGCATAGCTCTTGCCGCTCAAATGTAATGGCAGGGGTAGATTTGGGCAGTGGCACGGCGCCAGTGCAGGCCACGCGCGTCATTGCTACAGGGACGCTAGAGGCGAACTGGTGGAGGCAGAGGCCAGACTGGCGGTGGCGGATGCCTGAGTCAGAGCCCGCCCGGCCGCCTCGAAGGTTGCTGCCTTGTGCCCTTGCCGAATTCGTAGAGCCTGAAGGCGTGGAGAGCGATAGAGGACTGAATGGAGGCGGTCGTGTCGCTGGCAACATAGGAAATGCAGTCGCTCAGGTTTGT
Organism: Zea luxurians; assembly: GCA_029449295.1. Taxonomy (NCBI): domain Eukaryota; kingdom Viridiplantae; phylum Streptophyta; class Magnoliopsida; order Poales; family Poaceae; genus Zea; species Zea luxurians. The sequence goes on from JAOPSE010000014.1 coordinate 32,465,589, forward strand.
GAAATAATTGAAAGAGTCTATATTCTCGTGACTTGAGCGACTGAGGGAGGCCGCGTAGCGCCAAGCTCAATCGGTGCAAGCAGGAGGTCTTTTGGGCCACATTTTTGGACTTAAATATATTTTGAGCTATATTTTTTGGTTGAAAAAAGACATATACATAAGAGGATTTTTGGGTTGCGCCCCGGCCACAGCCCAGGGGCCTGGGGCCATATCCGCCCCTGGATGTTCTGCCTGCTGCGTAACTTGGACCGTAGTAGCTACATACCGTGGTCTGTCCATATCCTATTGTTAGGAATCAATAGTGACCTCCGTTCTCGAATATTAATGTTTGCTAGTTCATTTTTAAACTAAACCACGATAAATAAAAAAGAAGAACAGAGGAGTACATTAACAATGTCAGCCTCATCTATAGGTGTACATTTGGGGCGGACCTGATGGGCCGGCCCAAAGCACGAAAAAAAAGCACGGCCCAGACACGGCACAACATGAAATATTTTAGTGCCGGACCGGGTTTGGGTCCAGGTCGCGGCCCATGGGCGGGCATGAGCACGGCCCGTTTAAGGGAGGCACGAAATTGCCCATATAGAGGCATGAAAAGGCCTATATATTTATTAAAATCACACTTCATTCTACACTTTCATGTACTTAATAAAAAACACAAAGCTAGAGATAATGTTTGTTAGATATTTTTTGTAGCTTTGAATTACAGTATGTGATGTAATTTTATTTTTGTTGTGAACATTAGATTATGAACTGAACTTACCAACTTTATATAGAGCTGATTATACTCCTTTTCTTTCTAATAAAATGATTTGTAAACGAGGTAGTCATTGCATAGCTCTAGTAACTTAATACAAATATTAAGTTTATTTTTGGTCAAATTTATTTGTCTTATCTTTTATTTGTTTTATTAAATTTGTTTTGAATTTCGGGCCGTGATGTGAATTTCGGGCAAAAAACTGAATTTCGAGCCAAAAATTAAATTCCGGGCCCTAATGTGAATTTCGGGCTTTTATAATTTCGGACCGCCCAAAATAAGCCCGGCACGTTTAAGCAATTACGGGCCGGGCCGTGGGCCAAGGGCTAAGCCCGTGGGCCGGTCCAGTACGGCCCAAAATTTAAATAATACGGACCTTTTAGGGCTTGGGCCGGTCGGGCCGAATGTACACCTGTAGCCTCATCTTATCATATTTGTGCCTGTAAAGTAGTACAGTCTGATGGCCGCCAAATACAATATCAACCAGGCCAAAAATTATCAGCGTCCTGTTCGTTCTGAATGAAGAGAATCTGATGCATCTAAATGATTGTGTTCCTACTTCCTACCTGGGCTAAGCTGCAACAATTTTTTGTTCGTTCCGAATGAAGAGAAAAATGTGATTATACGAAAATCATTCTGAAGTGAACACAGCAGTGTTATAACACAAATAGCATGTATGTTAGATGACTGCATATTTCTGACTGAATTTCCCACTTACGAACAAGCACAATTCTCAATGGATTTTTATTTTTCCAAGAAAAATTAGTTTATTTTTCCTTAGAAAAATTGGAATCTCTTGAAAAAACGGTGTTTCCAAACTAGCCGTTAATGTAGCAAATCTGTCTCAATGCATTAAAGATTATAGGGTACTGGGGACATTGCTTTGAGATTCGCGTGCAACGGCGTGGCGCAAATCCACCGGGGGGCTGCAGCAGCGGAACTTTACAGGAGAACACAGCGGTATGAAACGGCCGCAACCGACTTGCTCCTCAAGCCTCTTTGTCACTCCCCTATAATTCTCCCGTCCCCTTCCTCCTCCCAACTCGCCGTCTCGCCAGTCGCCACCATCTAAAGCCGCGGCTCCAATCCCACCGCAGGACAGGCAGGCAGAGCGCGCCCCGCGCCATGTCAGCCATGTCGACGACGTCGTCGTCGTCGTCGTCGTTCCAGTGGCGCCCATGGGTGGCACTCTCCTCCATCCCCGTCGTCGTCGGCGCCAACAACGAGCGGGCACGGAGGCTCGCGCCCGGTGCCTCCGACCTCTTTCTCGATATCCAGCTCCCGCAGCACGGCGCCTCCTACCTGTTCCTGCCCGAGCGCATGATACCGGAGCCCAGGAATTCGTATTCAGGCCGCCACCCCTTCACCATCCTGTCCGCCTGCTCCGACCGCTTCCTCTTCATTGCGGTTGGGGGTACCCGAGCCGAGGGCGTCTCGAACCCCGCCTGCTTCCTCGGCAACGCCCAGGCCAGCACCGCCGTCCGCCTCCCCGACGTCCCCGCCCACCTCGGCGTCAACATCATACTGCGAAACAGCATTGGCCTCATCGCCGACCCGCGACACGGTGGCCATTACATGGTAGCCCAGCTCCACCCCACCTGCGAGACCCGCCACAAGACCCTGCTATGCTACTCCACCGTCACCGGCCAGTGGACCGCCAGGCCTCTGGCCTCCGCCGAGCGCCACGAGCCCTGGGGTGCCAACGGCGTCCTCGCCCACGACGGCCTTCTCTGGTGGATCGACATCTGCTACGGCATGCTCGTCTGCGACCCTTTCGCCGCCGACGACAACCTGCACCTGCGCTTCATCCGGCTCCCGGTCAGCTCCATGCGCATCGGCGGGCTCGTCCCCCGCCCAGAAATCATAGCCCAGCGACGCTTGATCAGGCCCAGCCAGGGCAAGCTGCGATACGTCGAGATCCAAGGATTCCCCAATGATCTGATGGCTACCAACCAGCAGCCCCAGTTAAACCCCCAGGTCCGCATGTTCACGCTCGTCGTCAGCCAAGAGGGCCAGCAGCATTGCTGGGTACACGAGTACACGGTGTCCTTCCCCGACATTTGGAGCCACTACATATACGCCGGTGCCGGTCTGCCCTGGGGCGTGGTGCCTTCGCTCGCCTTCATCGACCCCAACAACCCCAACACCCTCTACTTCTTCCAGGGCAGGACGCTCTTCGCAGTGGACGGATACGCCAGGCAGGTCTTGCACCACCTGCGATACTCGGTAGACTCCACACACGGGGACCTCATGTTCCAGAACTCCCTCTTCGTTGCTGCCTGGGAGCTGCCACTAACGCTTTTCGTCAACGGTCGTGCGCCAGACGGTACGCGATTTCGTTGTTCTGACTGATAATCCGCTTGCCTTGAGTTGCCTAATTAATTCATCGATCAGCAAATGGGGTTATAGTATCTGTTCAATTGCAAGCTTCGATTGCCAGTACCTAGCTGCTTCAGTTATATACTCATGTAGATGTCGTGTTCAGATTGTACATGCAAATTCCGAGCCAAACTACCACCCAAGTGAGAGCTACTCTCCAATCCAAATTCACAGCGTGCATATACGACATATATCTCGACCGTATGCACGTAACAACAGAACTGGCGTTCTTACGTTGCATTGCTGCTGGTTGGCACCTAACACCGGTGCACAATGCAAGGTGCATAAATAAAATTGTCTTAGTTTATTCTAGATCTAACGTCTCCTATTGTTCTGAAAGTTTTATCAAAACCACTCTCCAAACACGATAAAAATAGCGAAAGATGGTGGTGGGGATATTTTTTAAACATAGAACAAAGAGAGCGTTAGATCTAAAATAGATCGACACAATTTTATATATGCACCATATACACCTTGAACTAATTACTAGTAGCTTGTTGACCCCACTATCTGATAAACTGATGATTGTTTTGGTTCTCTACATGTATGATGCAGGTGAGAGCTCGAGTCGGGAGATTAAACAAGAAGAAATGGACACATCGTCTGATTTTTCTGTCCCAGATGTAGATCAGGAGCCAGCCGAGCAGGCTACCGATGACCAAGCTACCGAATCCGACTCCGATGACCAAGCTATCGACTCCGACTCCGATAACCAAGCTATCGACGTCGACTCCGATGACCAAGCTATCGACTCCGACTCCGATGACCAATCTAATACAGAACCATAGATATGCAGCTTCCCTAGGAAACATTAGACCCATGTTAGGAACAGAGCCCGTGGCCCAAGACTATATGAGAAAACATTTTGTTTTGTGTTGCATTTCGCTAGCTAGCTAATAATTCAACATGGAATTCAATTTTGGTTCTATATAAGGATGCCACTATTAGTTTGGTGCCAGCGCAAAACTTTCTTGCCATCTCACCGTATGAAGATACACTACCATTCGTCTAAACCGGTCAATACCGATCGTATTGAAGTCAAACCTGCAAAACCATATATAGAGAGAGGTATAATAGAAGCCCTGAGCTTTCAAATATTAGAGAAAGCCATGGCCGACCACCTCCGATCCGACCCTGGCTCGACCGCACTAGCGCACCCACCCACCCCACGTAAGGCTGTCAGGTGTGTTCCCCGCCCATGCACTAGGCCAACCTTCCCTACGTGCGTCAGTCAAACACTCGTCCAACAACTAACCTCCCGCGTTAGACGCAAGCAATAAATTGCGGTTCTATTTTTTTTTACAAAAATAGCGTAAATAGTCTACAGAAATAGCGTAAATAGTTCGCAGAGATAGCATAAAAACCTCGCCCAGCCACTGGACCACGTGCACATGCGCAGGTGTATGCATGCATATTCTATTTTTATGTTAGATCTCATAATTATGGCAGATCGTATGAGTTTTCATTGCATGTATGTAAATTTTGGATGACATTTTCATTTCCACTGCATGTGCGCAAAATTGGATGGCTCCAACAGCCATGCAATTAGTCTTATTAGAACCAGTTTATGATATTTGTTGATACCAATTATGCTACACGGTGTAGGTATTTATGCCATTCGGTTCACTGCGTAAAATTTTGTTTCCTACTACATATGCATAAAATTAGGTTGACAGAAATGTGTGATGAATGGAAACTGATTGACATGCATGGAAACAATAAAATCTTATTTTAAATGTTGCATTTCCTACATAATTATAGGATCACTCTAACAGACGTGCACCTAGGCTCGTTATAACCAGTTTATGATATAAACTGATACTAATTATGCTACATAGTCTTGGTATTTAAGCAATACGAAACGCTGCATAAAAAACTGCCACATGGTACACTGGTAAACGCATCTCCAGACTCGAGCGTAAAACCCCTGAGTTATGTGCGTAAATACAGAGCCATGTGAGAGGGGTTGATAACTTTGGTGTGTTGTATTCACGATCCTATTTTTATGTTAGATCCAAAAATTATGGGAGTCAAATGCATACGGTTTCTATTTTTATGCTGATCCAAAAATTATAGCAGATTGTAGGAGTTTCTATTGCATGCGCGCAAATTTTGGATGATATTTTTGTTTCCATTGCGCACATGCAAAAAATAAGAGGACATTATTGGCTACTTGTTTTCGATTGTTGTGAATCAAAAGCAAGGCAACACGAATGTTAAACGTTAAGAACCTTCGTCCTTTGAAGCATTATCTTTTTTTTAGAGATAATGGATCTTGGACGAAGGTCATAAAGAACAGGTCTTCATTTTTCATATAAATAATATTATAATATAATATTATAACAAGCATTCATTTCATATTGCATGCCAGGATAAAGTCGATATATGTTTTATATGTTAATAAAGTGATACAATCTGCATATTACATTTGTACCTTCGGCTTGCTCGAGGGAGAGAATGCGAATACAACCTTCCAAAATCAAAAAGCGTAAACAATATAGGGTATTGTTTATCTATTTATAAGCATGAGACGCAACCCAAGCAAAAGTATAATTATGACCCTGATATTTATACATTGTTCTAATACAAATATCAAGGATAAACAGGTCTTTTCATTGCTGGCTTGATTTCATGTATGCCTTTCGTGATCATCTTAAGCCGAAGCTTTAAACCTTGTCAAAGCTTTGCTGCATTTCCTGTGTGTCTGTTATAATTTCGGCACTCAGTTCCTTTGACGTATCTTTGTCAAAATGAATTACAAACGGTTTCTTCATCCTAAGGACCTTTGCCAGAGAAGGAGACCCCCAACAGTAGCCCTTTGCGGTGCTAGGTCGTTTTTTCATAACGAGCTCGATCCGCGAAACACACAAAGGCCTCTGAATGTCGAAGGTCCGAAAACACCTTCTCTGAGATTGTTATTAAAAAACAAATAAAAAATTACGGTCTATGTTGGTCCACCAATCAGTCAGTATGAGTGGCGCGGTGGTTCGCCTTCTTCGCCTGCAGGACTATATGAATAGATTGGTTGGTTAGAAATTACAACATTCCTTGCTATTGCATTGTTGTGTTGCTAAATTTTTTTACTGAAGCCAAAGCTATCTGTGCTCTATGCATTCGTTAACTGGTCTTCGAACAAGCATCAGAATAATCGAAAGTTGGCTTCGACTTAAGAACTCAAATGGCTAGGATTAGGTCTACTGCTAGACTGACAAATGAGGGTGGAGAGACCGAAACCACTGAGATAGCTCCAATTTCGAAGGTTATGAGGCGTTCTGGATTGGTTGTTCATGAGGGAGAAGGATCTTTCCTAGAGAAAGATAGTGTTAATGTCGAAGCTGAAAATGTTGATGTCGAAGCTGGTAGTGATGATGAGGAAGACGATGGTATCTTGAGTCCAAGCAAGCCCAGTTATGTCGAATTTGAAAAATCTACTGTAAAAGCAGAGGGTGTAGTTTTAATGAAGAAGTTTGGGTATTTTGGGAAGAATGACGATGGACTGATAAGATTTGCTTGGGACGAAGTAATTCTGGAGCCAAAGGATGATGAAGTTATAATTTTCAAAAGCTTCTTGTGGGTCGGGCTTCGGTTTCCTCTGTACGAGATGATCGGTGAAATCTTAAAGAGATTTGAAATTTATCTTCATCAACTCACTCTAAATGCCATAGTCAGACTCAGTGTATACATTTGGGCTCTGCAGAGTCAGAGAATGAGTGCTAATGCTGAAGGGTTCTGTAGAGCGCACGAACTCCACTATCAGACCAAAGCCAGAGCAGACGGCCTCCACAAGAACTTCGGATGCTACAACTTCGCCTATCAAAAGGACACGAATGCCCCAGTGATTGGATATCGTACTAAGTGGCCTACTGGCTAGACCAACAAGTGGTTCTATGTGAAGGCTGATGAGAAGAAGAGGGAAAAACTCATGAGTATGGTAATGTGTCTGTTAAAGTTGGGCTTTGGCATGATAAGACCACTGTGCAATATGCAACTCGGCTCTCCATGCCAGTTAGCTAAAGTTCAATTCAGAGTTATGGTCGAGCACATTAGTACTCGGTATTAAGTGCAAGAATATCTGGCAAATAAAACTTTCCCGACATCAGGCGGATGCGGAATGTCGAAGAAGAAAGATGAAGGAAATAAGCTTGAGCTTGTAAGGCTACCATACTGCTTTATATTCCAAAAAAACCTTCAGCGACCCTTGTACCGAATGGCTAGAAGTGATCGAAACAATGTGCAATGAAATTCTTGGGAACTATACTAAGAAAGAAGACCAGTTGATGATTGCTGCCTTTAGCAATCGGTAGAAACGAAGATTAAATCAAGTGATGGACGCCCTCGGTTTCGAATATCCTGATTATGACAAACTTGACGAAGAGGCCGGGGAAGTAAAGAAGCAGAGGGTTGTAAGCATTCTAAAATACAAGCAATGAGATCCATCGAGAAGGATAAAAATAAGAAGTTACCAAAAAGACCGAAGGTTTTTAGAGAAACTGAAATTCCTAAGATGGTGCCGAAACTTTCGGTATCCAAAAAATAGTAAACTGTGGAATCAAACCGCTCTGAGGAAGAGAAGTCTTCTCCGCCGAAGCATATAGTTGAAACTCCTTCGACATCTTCCATTGACGTGACAGAAATCCTATAGGTAATGACTGAACCCTTGCCTTTCTCCATGCTAAGTCCTCTAGGATCGGAGCTAACCAGCTTATTACAGCCAAAGGAAAAAGGTGCTAGGGATGTCGCCAAAGCAGAAACCAAAAAGGGTCCTTCGACGCCCGAGGGGATGCCTAGAAGAAGCGTCGCATGATGACTGTGGTGAGGGTCATCCGCAATACCCCCACCGGTAATACAAAATAGAATTGCCCCCTCTGCTGCTGATGAAGCTGTTGAAGCGCCTCAAGAGGCCGAAAGTAGTGGAGGTCCTCTCGGGACCACCTTATCAGAAATTGACAGAATTATTGCTGGTGTGGAGCCTGAGAGGAATACTAAGGGGGGTGATTGCACCTGAAACTTCAGCATCAAAAGGAAAGAACACTGAAGAAGCCACTTCGGAAAGTAAAAGCTTCGACTTATGGCACTTGGGCGGCTAGCAGCTTTCCGAAGAGGACATTCGGAGCTGAGAGAGTTTGTTGTATCTAGCGGTTACTAGCCTGGATCCGTTCTCTTTGGCGGTGTGGACGAGGAAATTTTGGAATGTATCCCCGATTGCGCCGGAGCAAAAAATCTTAAACACCCTATGAGTATCGGATTTCTAAAGCTTGAGAGAGATATTAGCAATTATAGGAAGCAACACATCATCGATAGCTTGTTCTATTCAAATTTTAAGTTATGATTTTTTATTGCTTTTCCTTCATTCTGTTAGCTCTAAGGTTTTAAGAATGGGAACCTAATGTAGTTTCGTCTTTGCATAGAGTTTGCTACTGAGCAAAGCTTTAAGATTGCAACAAGAAAATGAAGATAAGAAAAATGAGTTCATTATCAATGATTTGGAGAAAAAGATTGAAACTCTTGAGAATTCTCTAAAGGAAAAAGATTCCCTGCTCAATATTGCTAAAGGCTCTCTCGCCAAAGCGTGTCTCCGTAGCGAGAAACAAAGCATTCAGATTTCAGATCAAAACGCAAGAATTGAAGAGTTGAACAAGGAGCTAGAAAAAACAAAATCAAACTTGCAAGACAGCACAAGTCGGTTCAACCGTGAAGACAAAGTATTAAACCTGAAAGTCAAGCCGAAGCCGAAAAGAAATTTAAACTCTGCAAAGCACTGATAACACTTCGGGACAAATGCTTCGACTTTGCAACCCAGTGCTCTTCTCGGTTGAAAAGCATTTTTAAGTCTGTTGAGGCTACATCCGAAGAGGCCAATCATTCTACCGAAGATATTCCAAAAGCACTCGAATGGATTGAAAGGGAAATTGATGATCTTGATGAAGTCATAGTTGGCCATGGTGACTTCTATGCACTAGTGGCTGTCCGTGGAACGGCCGCCATTTTTGCCAAGGCTAGATGCAATCACTTAAAAACTATCAACAAACCAACCTTCGGCCTCTCGCTATCAGTCTTGGACAACATCCCAGTCGAGGCTAGAAGCGTAGGCAACAAATTTATCACTCAAATCTGGACGAAGGGTGTCCGAGAGGCTGCTGGAGACAAAGCTCGAGCACTAATTGATAAGGTATAAAATTCTCCTCCTTAGCTGCATCATGCTTCTTCATGTGTATCACAATATATTTCTGATACAATGTTGCTTCTAGGGCAAAGCTGATGAAGATTGATGATCCGAAGCTTATCCCGATAGTCCTGAAGAATGCTCCGAAGCTGTTTTGTGATTATTCCAATAGTCCTGAAAGATGCTCCTAGAGCTCTTTTTGTAAAGAAAAAACATTATATTCGGTTAAAAATTTGTCGAAGGATGTAACATCCTCACTATAAACATTTATAATTACCTTGTTGTGGCAGAATCTCTCAAGTTATTGGGCCCACATGCACCTGTCCTTGTCTCAAAGACCTGAGACGGCTATGCATGTGCACCAGATAACTTAACAGGATCTGTTCGATTGCCCCAAGGACACTGGATAAACCACTTACAACCAGGACCGCAGGATTAAGTAACACAAATCACACACACCAATATTTTTGCAGCAGAAATCTTATTACTAAATTTTACAAGTTACAAAAATTCTACATTATTTTATCGGAGTGATTACAAAAGTTTAAGTTTGAAATATATGCTAGCTCAAGTGACCATCCTCAATAAGAAGTATAGAAGAAGTACTTAGACTTATAAGAAGGCCAAGCCCACCGGCACTTAACACCATCATCAGCAGCACAAAACTATAACCTGAAAAACAACAGGGAATAAAATCTTGAGTACGGAATTACTCAGCAAGACTTACCCAACTAAAGAAAAGACTCTCAAGGGTATGCTGGCTAGAGGGAGTCAAGGTATGGCTTATCAAGAATCAATGACTCTGTTTGCAGAAAAGCTTACTAATAGTGGATCCTTAAAATCCAGTTTTATTGTCAGGTTAAGTAGAGTTACCAGCATCTAGAGTTCTTTCTACCCTAGTTCAAGCACTTGGCCTATACTAGTCGTCTTTTTATCATCCCTTCAGTTCACTGGATTGCTACGTGTAGGGCAGTGACCAAGTCTTCATGTCCGAGAAGTAACGGCGATCCGAATCGATTAATACCCAGCTGGGGATCTCCAATCACACGACATATGTAGCACTTAACCCTTGCATATGTCAACTCGCCACTGGGGTTCTTAAGACCAGATTAGGTTCACGCCAACTGAGAGCACAGATACACCACCGTCCAGCCTCTTGCCACAGAGGGTACACGCTACTCTCACCATATCTCCACTCCCATTGCGTGTTATCTTATTTTGGTATTAGTCTGCCCGAGGAGCTTACCCATGATGAGGCATGTGACCAGTTAAAAGGTCCTCGATCATCAAGCCTACATCGAGACGGTCCTTAATCGACTCAGACGGAGACACTACACCGAGACTCCCTTCTCGTGCAAGTCAACCGCCCGGTCTCAGCTTTATTATTTAAACCCAAAGTTTGGTACCTGGCAGAGGTACATCTTTTCCGATGTTGAACCCATCAAGACCCTGATGGATCCACCATCACAAGTTTTTCTTTTCGAAAACATTCCCACCCACTGAAGCATCACTTTTGTTTTTTAAAACAAAACATTTTTGTTTGCTAAAGCAAGGCTAAGCATCATAAAATTCTTTTCAAAAAGGGTATCAAGGAAGGGTAATCAATTTTCTAAGGAAGGAAATGCATCAACGGTTTAGCACACAACTCCTATCACCTAATGCATCAAACAAGGTGATAAAGGTTTTAAAACACGAGGTGGCAAATGCACCGGGGCTTGCCTGGGTAACACTAGGTTAGTGTTTGTTAGGTGACATCCACTTGACGATCATCCTTGTTCTAGCACTTGATCAGTTTATCCATCTTCAGGTTCGTCCATCAGCATCATCCTGCGGATTAGCCTGCGCTTGGGGTCGACTTGGCTCGTCTTCCGCATCACGCAATTATTTATCGTACCTCATGAGATCCATGATGCACATGTATGAGCGTGAGTATAACGAGTATAATATAGATAATCTACACTAAAAAGGATGAAACGCTTATCACAAAACATTAAGCAAATACTAGCTAGCGATGTACGACTAATTATAATAATTACGCTTTTCTAGCCTATTCAAAGGCATCTCATATATGACAAAACAATAATCTATATATTCAAGCTCTACTTTCTTTTATGATTTATTAACAGAATCATATTACTACATATATTTTTACCAAGCATATTTTATACAATATACCATCACACCAATCACTAGATAAGAAAATTGTCGATCATATCCTACTCCAACATTATCGATCACAAACATAGATGATACTAACTACTAGCGTAGGACATCGACTTCAGCTTACGTGCATTGACCCCATTAGCATTGACAGAGCTATCGACAATAGCATAAAATACTAAATTTAACCTACGCATCACCGAAATACTATACTCTACAAAATAGAACTTGTTGGGGGTATGCTTCGTAGCCGAAGATCCTGAAGAAAGAAACACCTTCAGCGGATCCCCTCAAAAGCAAGGCTGAAGCTATCACCTATAAAGCTTCGGCACAGTGACTTGTCTCAAGACGAAGGAGTGAACCGACCTAAAGATGAAATGACCAATTAACCCTGGATAGTTTGTGTCATGACTGTAATCGATTGTGGAGGACATAAATGTAATTTCACACAGGTTGCGCCCTGTGCCTATAAATAGATGAACAGTACCCCTGTACTGTTCACGCTATCTGGTAATCACTCGTGCATAACACTTGGATTTTTGCCTTCTATCAAGCCGAAGGTATAAATGTAATTAAATATTGTATTTAAATATTCAAGTTTGTATAATGATAATATATGAATGATATTATGATGTGCTTATTTGTGTTTATCTTTCATGTTTTATATGTTTCATCTTTCATTTTCCTATAATCGTGATCATGAAGGTACGTCCTTCATGACCTTCGTCCAAAGATCGTTATATACTAAGGGAAATAATGCTTCGAAGGACGAAGGACATTAACATTTAATATTTCGTGTGGCCTTGTTCTTTACTCTTAGCATTTGAGAACAATTCCCCAACATTGGCGACCACCTCCGGTGAACTCACTTCCACTTTCTGAGCTGATGGCTTCATTCAACAACCAAGCTGAAGCTGCTTCGGCTATGAAGCTGGTGCTCCCAATAATAGGCGGTTCATGCTCAGAGCCAGCCAACAAGAAGCAGAAGAAGGAGGCTCAGAGAAGGGTACAACATGTTGGGGTGCAGGGACCCTTCATCAAGTCAAAATGGTCCGACATCCCAATCACCTTCTCCCAAGAGGACCTTCAGCTCAAGGATTACCCTCACAATGATGCTATGGTCATTTCTTGTGTCATCAAGGGATTTCTGGTCCACAATGTTCTGGTTGATACAGGCAGTGTAGCGGATATTATATTTGCCAAGGCCTTCAGACAGATGCAAGAGCCAGAGGATACGATTCATGATGCTACACAACCTCTTTGTGGCTTCGGAGGAAGGCAGATCGTAGCACTTGGCAAGATCACGATGCCAGTGACCTTCGGATTTGTCAACAATACAAGGACTGAGCAAGTTGTGTTTGATATTGTCGACATGGAGTATCCTTACAATGCAATCATTGGTCGTGGGACACTCAATGGTTTTGAAGCAATTCTTCATCCAGCATATCTATGTATGAAGATACCTTCGGATCAAGGGCCTATTGCTATTCACGGAAGTCAGGAAGCTGCCAGAAAGGCTGAAGGAAACTGAACAGATTCAAAAGCAATCCATAATATAGATGGAGCCGAAGCTTGTGAACAGTATAAGTATAGAAGGGAGAAGGCTGCTTCGGCTGATCAGCCGAAGCCCATGCTTCTATGTGAAGACATAGCAGAGCAGAAGGTATTGCTGGGATCTCAACTATCTGAAGAGCAGGAGAAAACCTTGTTAAGGTTTTTATTCAACAACAAAGATGTTTTGCATGGTCAGCCAACGATCTCTGTGGTGTCAACAGGGACGTCATTGAACATTCGCTCAATGTCGATCCATCCTTCAGACCCAGAAAACAGAGGCTTCGGAAAATGTCTGATGATAAGGCCGAAGGTGCTTGGAATGAAGTGAAAAGACTTCTTAGTGCTGGAGTCATCAGAGAAGTAAAATACCCGGAATGGCTAGCTAACACTGTTATGGTGAAGAAGGCCAATGGTAAATGGAGAATGTGCATTGATTTTACTGATCTCAATAAGGCTTGTCCAAAGGATGAGTTCCCATTACCAAGAATAGATTCTCTAGTGGATGCAGCAGCTTCGTCAGAGCTCATGAGTCTACTAGATTGTTATTCAGGTTACCATCAAATCTGGATGAAAAAGGAAGATGAGCCAAAAACCAGCTTCATAACCCCCAGTGGTACATATTGTTACCTTCGGATGTCTGAGGGGCTCAAGAATGCTGGAGGAAGCTTCAGTAGAATGATAGCTAAAGTCCTTCATTCTCAGATAGGTAGAAATGTACTAACATATGTTGATGATATCATAGTAAAGAGCACGAAGCAGGAAAATCACATTGCTGATCTACAGGAAACATTTGCTAATTTTAGGCAAGCTGGCCTTAGATTAAATCTAGAAAAATGTGTCTTCGGAGTAAAGAAAGGAAAATTCCTTGGTTGTCTAGTTTCAACGAAGGGGATCGAAGCTAATCCGAACAAAATCAAAGCTATTCTTCGGATGGAGTCGCCAAGCACAAAGAAGGGGGCTCAACGTCTGACAGGAAGATTGGCATCTTTGAATCGATTCATATCTAGATCAGCAGAGAGAAATTTACCATTCTTCGAATGTTGAAATGAGCCAAAGTCTTTAAATGGGGATCAGCTCAGCAGAAAGCCTTCGAAGAGCTGAAGCAATACCTGATAGATCTAACAATGTTAACTCCACCCACGACAGGGGCTCCTTTGCTATTGTATGTGGCAGCTTCGCACTCTGCAGTAAGTGCGGCGCTTGTACAGGAGAAGCTTGAAGGACAAACTAAAAAGCAAGTTCTAGTATATTTTGTCTCCGAAGTATTAAGCTTATCAAAGAAAAATTACACAGAATTGGAGAAAGTGTTATATGATGTATTAATGGCCTCCAGGAAGCTTCAGCATTATTTTCAAGCTTACCATATAATTGTTCCCTCGTCACAGCCTCTGAAGGATGTTATGAGGAACAGAGAAGCTACTGGAAGGGTTGGAAAGTGGGCCGCGGAGCTCAATGAATTCACCATTGACTACGTGCACAGATCTTCAATTCAATCCCAGGCGCTAGCAGACTTCATCGCTGATTGGACGCCAGGGGCTCACGAAGAGGGGACAAGCAAGGATACTGAAGCTTGGACGGTGTTCTGCGATGGTTCTTGGGGAACCTTCGGTGCAGGAGCAATTGCAGTTCTAGTAGCACCTTCAAGAGTCAAAACATGTTTTGCAGTCAAACTAGATTTTAGTTGCACAAATAATATTGCTGAGTACGAAGCACTTCTATTGGGGCTTCGGAAACTAAAGGCAATGGGAATAAGAAGGGCCATCCTAAAGACTGACTCTCAAGTTATTGCTGGCCATGTGGATAAGAGCAGCAAGGCACGAGATCCTAAGCTTGAAAAATATCTGGATGCAGTCCGAAGGTTGGAAGCTTCCTTCGAAGGTTTTTCCATCAAGAATATTCCAAGAGGTGAAAATGAGCATGCAGATTTGCTAGCCAAATCAGCGGCTCAGGGGCTTCCCCTTCCCTCCGAAGTATTTTTTGAAGCAATAAAAGCACCTTCGGTTGAGCTCATGGAGAGAGCGGTGCTTACTATTTCTCCAGTACACAGTGAAGACTGGAGAACTGAAATAATATCTTTCCTTCAAGGCAATTGTCTTTCAAGTGATGAAGCTTATAACAAAAGAATGGAGGCAAGAACAAGACCATATGTGGTAATAGAAGGGGAATTGTATAAACATGGAGTTTATTCACCACTCCTCAAATGTTTATCAAGAACCGAAGGTATGGAATTAATGAAAGAGATACATGCAGGTCTGTGTGGATCTCACATTGGATCTAGGCCCTTATTGGGAAAAGTTTTCCGACAAGGATTCTATTGGCCGAAGACAGCTTCGGATGCGGCAGAATTAGTCCAAAAGTGCGAAGGCTGTCAAAAATGTGCAAGAGATCAGAAGCAACCTTCATCTCTCACTCAATTAATACAACCCACTTGGCCGTTGCAAAGGTGGGGCCTCAATTTACTAGGCCCACTTCCACCAGCACAAGGAAATCTAAAATATGTTGTGGTGGCGGTAGAGTATTTTTCCAAGTGGATTGAGGCGAAGCCTTTAGCCATAATAACTTCGGTTACTGTCCAGAAATTTTTCTGGCAAAATATTGTTTGTCACTTTGGAGTGCCGAAGGCTATTACTGTGGACAACAGTACACAATTCGATGCTGAAGCTTTCAAAGAATTATGTGAACAAATTAGCACGAAGATTCATTTTGCATCGGTCAGACATCCGGAGTCAAATGGACTTGTTGAAAGAGCTAATGGCATAATAATGACGGAATAATGAAGTTAATCTTCAATCAGCCAGAGGAAAGTGGCTGGATGAATTGATCAAAGTGGTGTGGAGCCACAACACAACAATATCAAGGTCAACAGGCTTTACACCATTCAAATTACTGTTTGGTGACGAAGCAATAACCCCAGAAGAAGCTAAATCAGGATCAATAAGAACAATGGCTTCGGCAGAGGACGAAGCTGATTGTTCTGTGGCAAAAGATGCTATAGAAGGGATCAAGCTTCAGGCAGTGGAGAACATCAATAAATATCAATCCAAAACAATAAAGTGGCATGACAAAAAAGTTCGGCTAAAGAACATTAAGCCAGGGCACTTGGTACTTCGGAGAGTGGCCAACCTAGATACAATAGGCAAGCTACAGCTGAAGTGGGAAGGACCTTTTTTGGTAGTATCTTTGTCAAGACCCGGCTCTTACAGATTGAAGGATATGAGCGACAACGACATTCCTAGATCTTGGAATGCGTATGAGCTTCGGTGATATTATGTTTAGCTGATGTAATCTTTTTATTTTTCCTATGGCACCCTTTTCCTTTCCAAAGGGGGAGAAAGGTTTTTAATGGGGCTATAGCATGTAATTTCTCTTTTTCTTATTCAGTTCTACGAGAGCAAAATCCCCCAAAAATGTAAATGTAAAACTGGGCATGCACCATCGAGTGTAGGCAAAAAGGAAAAAACAGGGAGAAGCTCGAAAGTCGTCCCTAAGGGGATGCAGAGCACGACAAAGCTACAAAAAGTCGTTCCTAAGGGAGCGCAGCGTAAGTTTTCTGCTCAAAAGTCGTTCCAAAGGGAATGTCGAGCTTACAGCGAAAAGTCAACGCTGATTCCACCGAAATATAAGGCGAAGCGCGAAAAGTCAACGCGATACCGCCGAAATAGAAGGCGAAGAAGTTCAAAAGACGTTCCTAAGGGGATGCAGAACTTACAGCGAAAAGTCAGTGCTGATACACCGAAAAATAAGCGGTGAAGCCAAAAAATAAGCGGCAAAGAGACTTCGGTCATTCCCAAGGGAATGAAGGCTATGGTTGTGGCTTCGTATGTGTGTTTGGACATTCATTTGCACGACACATTACATCATACATTTGCATTCATAAACATTCGTTTAGACAAACATAGGATCATCATCATCATAACATACAGACACAGGCGGATGCTTCGGCTCTAAAAAGTAAGGCTTCGGCAAAAAGAGAAAAAGAAGCAGTTTTATGCTTCGTTGTGTACGAAAAGAAGGGAAGGTGTTTTTCGCCTTCGGCTCAAAAAATGTTAGTTTCGTCCAGAGCAAAGCAAATCAATGCAAGTACAAGTGTTGTTCACATCGAAGCACTTCATACGTTGATGGAAAGGTAAAAATATATTACAAGGTATGGACAAAGTTTACAGAGTAAAATCTAATTCTCAAGTTACAATATTCTTCACAAAGGTTATTACAAGAATTTTTAGTCTTTTCCATAGCTATCTATTTAAGCTTCATCGTTGTCTATTAAGCTTCAGCTTCGCGCTCTTCAGCTTCGTCAACTTGCTCCTCAGCTTCGTCATCCTGTACATATTTAAGTATTGTAAGAATTATTCAAGTTTAAAGGGAAAGGTAAGCACAAGGTATGATTTTGTTACCGGCTTAAGATGACTTCGAGCTTCGTCACCAGCGATGCTTCGTCCACCCTTTGTCCATATTAGTTTTATAAACATGTTTCCTATGCTTCGAGCAAGATTGGGAATATCAACTAGATCTGCTGGTGACAAACTAAAGTTGGGCCTATTAACAATATTTCCATGTGTACAACCAGATTTCAGGAAGGCGACAGCTGTGCCCCGAGAAGCTACCAGGGCATAGAAATCACCATGTTCAGCTATAATTTCATCAAGGTCATCAATTTCACCCTCGATATGTTCGAAGGCCCCTGGCAAGTCTTCAGCCGAAGGACTAAATTTTTTGCAGCTGGCTCCAACCGAATTGAAGACCTGCTTCAGCCGTTGTACGCATCGGCTACTGAACTCTAGACATTTGTTTTGAAGATCTGATAATGATTTTTGCAGATTCGAACTTCTCTCGACCTTAGTCTTAAAAATTTGGCATTTAACTTCTGTTTCTTCTGTTCGAAGCTTTCTGACTTCGAGAGAAGCTCCGTATTTAACTTTGCAATTTTAGCTTCAGCTTCTGCCAATAAACCTTCTGATGTCTGAAGCTCGAAATCCTTCTTTTCAAGAGCAGCTGCTTGATCTTTTATTTTACTTTCTAAACCCTCAATTATAACTTTATGTTTTTTATCTTCGAGATCTTGTTGCATTCTCAAAGCTTTACTCAGCAACATACTCTGTGCACAAGCAACCTTCGTTAGAAAACACCTTCGTTGTTCAAAACAATAAAAAGTCGAATAAAAGCTTTTACCTTGAAATTAGAATAGAATAAGCTACCGACAAGATGTTGTCGTCGGTAGCGGCTTATGTCGGTCTCAAGCTTCAGGAAACCAATACTCTTTGATAGAGTACCGATAACCTTCGCTCCGGTTTGATCTCGGACGCAGCCTAACTTTTCATCGTCAACACCACCGAAGAGTAGTGCCCCTGGTTGATATCCACAGGATATGGCATATTCTTTTAATTCTTCTTTCTCAGCCTTCGTTAACTCTTGTCCAACTAAGTTTTGAAAGTTGAAAATTTCCTCTTCCGAAGCATCTTCAGCTATTTTCTTCCCCTTCTCAGGTACTGTAGCCATGGCTTCTTCAGTGGCTGCGGCAGCTTCTTCTATGGCCATGTCCAGAAGTATCTTATCAATATTTGAAATTGTGCTTTCTAAATGTACATCTTCGGCCGTGGCAGCTTCGGCAGCTGTAGCTTCGGCAGGTGCAGTTTCGGTCGCTGTTGTACTCTCAACAACTGGTGCCTTCGGAGCCGAAGCTTGCGGTGGTGTCCCTTCAATAACTTCTATCACAGTAACAATTCTTCGTTTTTTTGGCCCAGCTGCCTTCTTCGTTAACGAGGGCTCCTTTTCCTTCTGAAAAAGCTTCGTCAGATGCGGCCCCAGTGGACTTAGCTTGATAGGCAAAGATTCAGTCATTACCTTTAAGATTTTCTCCACGTCGGTGGCAGAAGGTGTTGCAGCAGTTTCTTCTTCTATATCAGTTGCCTTCTGCTTTGGAGCTGCAGCCTTTCTTTTCTTCGAAGCATCTGTCTTCGGCTCAGGCCTCAGCTTTCTCTTTTTCAGTTTTTCCTCATCATCTTTCACCAATTTAGCATCTTCTTTATTCAGGGCGCTGGCAACTCTCTTTCTTTTCTGCCCTTCGGTGCCTCGGTCCAGTCGCTCATAGTCAGGATACTCAAAGTTCAGAGCATCCACTACCCGGTTTAACCATCGCTTCGGACGAGTGCCGAAGGCTGCAGTCATCAGTTGGTCTTCTTTTTTAGAATAATTGCCAAGAATGTCGTTGCACATAACTTCAATTGTGTTTAACCATTCTTGGCAAGGCACTTTGAAATGTTTCTTGAATTTATAATAGTAGGGCAGCCGAACAAGTTCCCCTTTTTCTTTTCTCCCTTGAGCTTCGGCATGTCCCACTCTTTCAAAGTTGGGAACACTCTAAAAGCCAAGAATTCTTGCACCAGATCCCTAGTGCCAATATGCTCCGCAATAACTCGAAATTCGCCCAGTGCAATTTGGCTTGGACTCTTCGGTGTCATGTTGCACTGGGGCCTGGTTTCTCCAAAGATTAATTCCAGTGGACTTTGGACCAGCTTCTCCTTTTCTTCATCAACTTTGACATAAAACCATTCGGTCTTCCAGCCAGTTAGCCACTTGGTACGATAGCTGATAACTGGAAACTTTGTATTTTTGCGATAGACAAAGTTGTAGCAGCCGAAGTTTTCATGCAACCCATCTTCTCTTGCTTTTGTTTGATAATGAAGCTCATGTACTCGGCAGAAGCCTTCGGCAAATGGTTCTACCCCCTGGCTTTGGAGGGCCCAGATATAGACACTAAGCCTAACGATGGCGTTAGGCGTTAGTTGATGAAGATAAATTCCAAACTTCTTCAAAACGTCAGCAATCATCCCATTCAAAGGAAATCTTAATCCTACTATAAAGAAGCTTTTGAACACTACCACCTCATCCTTTTCCGGCTTCGGAGTAATCTCTTCTCCGCCAAAACGAACCAGATCCTTTTTTGCTTCACTAAAATAGCCCAGCTTCATCAGTTTAGACATATCACCTTCGGTAACGGTGGATTTCCCAAACTCCAAGTGACTGGGTTTAGATGGTACGGCGCTGTAATCATCTTCAGATTCAAATTCCTCAGCATCAACCTGCTCAGCTTCAGCGGCAGGTGCATCCTCTGATACTACTAGCCCTGACTGTTGCATCACTTCAGAGATTGGAGCGGTTTTGGCACCTTCGGCTTCCTCTCCGTCGCGAGTAACCCTAGATGTTGAGCGTACCCTAGCCATCTAATGATTGAATTTCTTGTTTTTTGATGAAGTTGAAATTTTTTAAACTTTGTCGAAGCTCTTTCTTGTTACGAAGCTTGAGCAAAATGAATAGCTTCGGTTGACGATGCAGTAAGCAAGCTTCGGCTATGGTCAAATTTTTGGCAGCAAAACAGTGTAATAGCAATGAATGCTGTGCTAACTTCACACCTACCCGTCTGTTTATATAGTGCCGCAGGTGGGAAGGTAAATCGTCAACTCTTCCGCACCGGACAAACAATCTCCTGCACCCACTGAACGGTGGGCCACAGAGCCCGAGAAGGTGAAACACCAGGATGCGTGTAACTGCTGCATGGTGGGGCCACCTCGCGCTCGGATTATTTTAATCGTTTCTCGGCAACGAGCTCAAGGAAGGTGTTTTTCGGATCTTCGGCATCCTGAAGCCTAAGAGACTTTTTCATGGATCAAGCTCGTTACGAAAAATGATCTAGCACCACGAAGGGGCTACTGTTGGGGGTATGCTTCGTAGCCGAAGATCCTGAAGAAAGAAACACCTTCAGCGGATCCCCTCAAAAGCAAGGCCGAAGCTATCACCTATAAAGCTTCGGCACAGTGACTTGTCTCAAAAAGAAGGAGTGAACCGACCTAAAGATGAAATGACCAACAAACCCTGGATAGTTTGTGTCATGACTGTAATCGATTGTAGAGGACATAAATGTAATTTCACACAGGCTGCGCCATGTGCCTATAAGTAGATGAATAGTACCCCTATACTGTTCACGCTATCTGGTAATCACTCGCGCATAACACTTGGATTTTTGCCTTCTATCAAGCCAAAGGTATAAATGTAATTAAATATCGTATTTAAATATTCAAGTTTGTATAATGATAATATATGAATGATATTATGATGTGCTTATTTGTGTTTATCTTTCATGTTTTATATGTTTCATCTTTCATTTTCCTATAACCGTGATCATGAAGGTACGTCCTTCATGACCTTCGTCCGAAGATCATTATATCCTAAGGGAAATAATGCTTCGAAGGATGAAGGACATTAACATTTAATATTTCGTGTTGCCTTGTTCTTGACTCTTAGCATTTGAGAACAAGTCCCCAACAGAACTAGTTCGAATATATTCGGCCACTAAACTCCCCGAAGCACACCTCGCCTCGCGGGTATTTCTAATTTAAACTTCCTACGCAAACTAAGCGTCTTATTTCACGATCATAAAATCTATAGTAAAAATAGTGATTTAGCTCACCGTTATCAACTTGATTCAGTGTTTGCGGGAACGACGACCGTCTTCGATTGAAGTCTTCGATCAAACAACGGACGAGTATGGAATAGAGCTCCACTTTTCTCTTCAATCCACAACTCTTGGAATCTCTCCATGTTAACTAGAACTCCGCATCACTGGCGATGGTTCTTGTTCTGGCTTTTCGTCGAGCACTTGGTAAATATCACGTGGCTAGCTTCGTCTTCGCCCAATTCTTGGGATTTCTTGATGACGCACGGAACGACAACGAGTTCGAGTCTACGCAGAGGGAGCTCCAAGTCTTGAACGGCAACAAATGGAGCATGAAAACATGGAGGGATTCAGGGAGATGGGCAACCGAGCTGGGCTGCGGTAGCCATGGCGAGCTGGGCGCTGGAGAGAGAGCGGAGCAGGGGCCACGACGCAAAAGGGCGAGCAGGGGGGCTTAGGCACCAGCAGAGAGGAGCACACGGCTTGTGATGGCGAGCAGAGTGCAGGGCACAGAGGATCAAGCTTCGCGCGACAAACAGACAGAGGGAGCAGGGCACGATGTAGGCAGCCATGGGAGCTTCAAGGCCGAGCGCCAGGGAGTGCGGCAAACAGAAAGCACGCGACGGAGAAGAACTAAACAGGGAGTTGCAGGGGCACGACACCAGAGAGCTAGAGCAGATGAGCTGCCGACGCGCGACGCAGGGTGGAGGGAGGAGCGCGGGGGAGAGACCTCGGCTGGCTGGGTGAGCTGGAGGAACTCCACCAGATGCGCGCGCAGCAGAGAGGAAGATGCACGAGGAGGAAGAAGCAGGGAGAGCGCTGGGGAAGAAGAGGAGTGCGCGTGGGAGGAGAGAAGCGGTTGCGCGCGAGGAGATAAGCACAGCGACGAAAAATCTGACGGGGAGGGCGACAAGAGATAAGGCTGGGCGGTAGATTTTTCCTTGGGGATTTTTTTGAAGATGAGCTGCGGCTATAGAAAATATCCTGGGAAATAAACGCTGTGCAACAAACAAAAATATCCAAGCCTCACGGCGGCTGAAAAATCTAAAGGAATGAGAGCGGCGCGGAGGGAAAATCAGGGAGAGAGAGAGAGAGCTGTGGAAGGATGAGAACAGCAGCTGCAGAAATATCAGGCGGTGATCACAATAGTGAAGAAGCTACATTACGATAAGGATAAAAATGAACGCCTAGAGGATAAAGAAGAGAAAGTGAGCACGGAGGAGTTTTCTAGTGCTCGAATAAGAACATGAGATGAGCGGTTAGGGATAAAGAAAACAGTAAGAATTTCTTCCTATCCAAAAATTTGGATCTAAGCCAGAAACACATGGACCGAACCCAACAAAAATCGGGTCCGATATTTTAAATTGTATTTTATATGGCTTAAGGTCAGATAACTTCATCTGCAACACGACACCTGATACGTCTGTCGAGGATAATCTACTGGAAACCAAACACGATTATAAATCCTTAGACGTGATGTTTCGATTGATGAGACGAGACTAAATTATTTTTCACCTAAAAACTTTAGTCGCCGAGTTCTATTTAATTTGTTCGAGATAAAAATCATCCGAGTGGGTCGAGCTTCCGAATTTCGTATTCGCGCGAGCGATGAGTTTAAATAATCACCGGACGCACCGATTTTCGGAACAGCTATGTTCCGAACATCACGAAAATTTAGGAAGAGCCCGGATAAATAAAAACGATTTCGAACTCGCGACAGACGAAACAGATGCAATATTAAAATCGTGATAGGCGAGGATGATTAAAATTTAGCATCCGTTTTATCCACTGATATTACGTGCTTAAATCCATACTCGTTGTCGAGCAGAATATAAACACCAAGGGTGTTACAGCCCTCCCCCTTAAAAGAATCTCATCCCGAGATTTGGAACGAAAGACTTCTAAGAGTAGAGAAACATATAACCCTATCCATATCAGTGATAATCGTGAGACATTTCCAAATAAAGGCGAGTGTCTCAGGATGTCGTTTCTCTAGTAGACATAACATGTATCGCTGTAGGCTAATTTAGAAATGCCCACCAATAGAGATGCTGCCTGCCAAAAGAACGCATAAGGTTCCATGTGTGCAGTTTGCTTTTCTTTTCTGATGACACTGTACTATCTGAGTCTGTTGAGCGAGCGGCAAATATGCGATTTTACCCAAACAGAATCAGATGCACCATCTTGGGTAAAACACACAAAAGGAGGTTTACCAACAAGTGGTCATTGGAATTTCATAGCACACGAGACGGGTGTCGACGTCGAACAACATCACAGTTAACTCGTGTTAGCCAGAAAATCCAAGTCCAAGAAAAATGATAGAGACTCGAAAAATCACCAGCAAAAGGATCGGCAAATGCGGACTTTGCAACCAGTCCATTTTATCCAGCATTAATCATGGCTCGACTTGATCACACATGCTGGAAAAGCACACGTGAGGCGATCGAGGCATGACTAGAGCGATGATTAGGTGATTTTCAGTCGACTTAACTTAGTTTTTGTGAGTACTTTCTTAAGATGGGTTGAACCAAAGTGAGTTTAGATAACTCGATAAAACGATCTCTAAACTCAACCTTTGTTCATTGAGCAGTTACAAGTTAGTAAAACCAACTTGTTGAACTACTTTTGACATTGAGCAGGTCCTCTCAGTACCATTGGTAAGCCAAGGGTTGAGAGTTCACTTTTGTTAACAAAAAGGCATGCATTTGGGTAGAAAGCCATTTGGTCAGGTTGTTCATCCGTTTCTTCATGCGAGATAAACTGACTTGGTTAGGGAATACATGGATTAAATTATAGAGCGAATGAACAAACTCCTGCATTTCAGCAGCAGGGGAAACAGATCTCCATTTTGAGAGCTAATCAGTTGTCTCTCGACACTAAAAAACTCCAAGGCTTCACCTTTACACAAAGGATGTAAAGGGAACTTGTATGAGTAGTCACTACCAAGATCAAAAGAAATAAGACCACACATGAAAGTGGTATGCCATTTTGATCCAACAGAGATGACAGATGTTGCTTGATCACTTCACAAACAACATAGAAATTGTTTCAAGGAAAAGGTCTATGGAAGATAACATATTGATATAATCTCATAATGGATTATGACTACTAACTGTGATACTAGCGTGTGCCGAGTAGCGCAACCATGTGCGCACACACAGAAGGCCCTCGGTTTCATCACGACACCACTAGTTTTAGTCATAACACCATTATCAGACATAACCAATAAGAAATCTCATGTGACACAAATGAATTGGGCAAGGGTGACAATATACAAAGAGATACTCCATCTGTAAGGATGGTTACAAGTAGAGAGCCAAATAGATCATGGCCCGATGAAATGAATAGGGCATGGCCATAACCTAAATTTGTTAATGAAGGGAGTATGATGGGAGATTGTTATTTCAGTCCCAAGCATATTTCTATGCCCATCGTAGAGGCTACAAGGTCAAGGATTAGTATCTGATTAGATACGAAGGGAAAACAAACATAAGATTAAGTTGGTATGCCTTCGATAGATACGAGGAAACCAAAGGCATCAAATTCAAGAAAATGAGCGAACAGGTCTTTCCTGAGTTAGGTTGAAAAAGCTACATGGCGATCCTTCAAAACAGACAAACTGAATAAGGGACATCAGCTTGTACAAATCGAATAAGGGCATGGTCTAAGATGGAAATATGATTCGAAATTCTTATTTTAAGCTTGAGTACCCTCTTTGTCCAACGAAGAAGTTATCTAAGCATTTATTTGTATAAGTTTGGGTCATGGTTCACTAAATAAGAACATAGCCTAGTTTTTGGTGTAGGCAAACAAGTCACAACCATTCTATCGACATATCAAGTGCAAGAGCAAACACCTATATAACACCTAAATAGATTACCTAAAGAATGGAGGACACCTATTCCATTGGAGTTCATAACACAACATTACACCACATTATTTACAATCACCGGTTATTAGAATAAAGGTGAGAGAAGCATTTTGGGTGTATAGGTGACAAACATGATGCAACAATCAGGATGCATGCTCGTCCTATGCGTCCTCACAAATTTTGCCAACATAATGTGGCAATAGCGTTCTATATCGGTGGCATACCTAAGTCTCTCTCGATAATTTGCTAATCGTCAGCTACACATACGTTTTCGAGGTTAGTGTACCTGCAGAAAATCCATCACAGCCCAATTTCCCATGATGCAGTTCACACATGACAGTTTATCATAGTTTATACTCCATATATTGATATATGGAGGCCAGCTCATCATTAAGCGCCGAGCCACGCATAGGCGTCGTTGCCACACTTTAACCACAGGGCAACTCATTATGGTATCTCACCTTCATACCTGAGCGTAGATGCGTTGGTACAAGTACATTACACTTCTCAGTATTCCCATGTCTGTATACCCATACACATCCATGGAGTACTGAATTCCTCGAAAAGTAATTACTCCACATCGCAGCTTTCATATATACATATGTGTAACATGTATATAATCAAGCGCTTTTTATACTCTTCCCTAGACTGACGGTTGTTCGGTCATGCTCTCACATCTCACCTTACCTGAGCGTCGATCCATTCAAAGCTGAATGGCCTCAAAAATAACAATACACATGTATGCAATACTCCCGGTTGTGGGTTAGTGGTTTTGAACTAAGCCACGTGATAGTCCTTAATTTAGGGCTTAAGAGAGGATGTCGCTAGCATTATAGTTTTTCAAAACTATTTTTCAAAGCCAAACAATGTGTTTAGTTGAAAATAGATTTTTCAAAACTAAAACTTTGTTTTGAAAATATGTATGTGAGAGTATTATACTTAATCCTGCTCCGATACCAGCTGTGGCAGAACCTCTCAAGTTATTGGCCCACATGCACCTGTCTTTGTCTCAAAGACCTCAGACGGCTTTGCATGTGCACCAGATAACTTAACAGGATCCGTCCAATTGCCCCAAGGACACTAGATAAACCACTTACAACCAGGACTGCAGGATTAAGTAACACAAATCACACACGCCAATATTTTTGCAGCGGAAATCTTATTACTAAATTTTACAAGTTACAAAAATTCTACATTATTTTATCGGAGTGGTTACAAAAGTATAAGTTTGAAATATATGCTAGCTCAAGTGACCATCCTCAATAAGAAGTATAGAAGAAGTACTTAGACTTATAAGAAGGCCGAGCCCACCGGCACTTAACACCATCATCAGCAGCACAAAACTATAACCTGAAAAACAACAGGGAATAAAACCCTGAGTACGGAATTACTCAGCAAGACTTACCCGACTAAAGAAAAGACTCTCAAGGGTATGCTGGCTAGAGGGAGTCAAGGTATGGCTTATCAAGAATCAATGACTCTGTTTGCAGAAAAGCTTACTAATAGTGGATCCTTAAAATCCAGTTTTATTGTCAAGTTAAGTAGAGTTACCTGCATCTAGAGTTCTTTCTACCCTAGTTCAAGCACTTGGCCTATACTAGCCATCTTTTTATCATCCCTTCAGTTCACTGGATTGCTACGTGTAGGGCAGTGACCAAGTCTTCATGTCCGAGAAGTAACGTCGATCCGAAT
Source organism: Zea luxurians (assembly GCA_029449295.1). Lineage (NCBI taxonomy): Eukaryota > Viridiplantae > Streptophyta > Magnoliopsida > Poales > Poaceae > Zea > Zea luxurians. The sequence continues at coordinate 32,492,614 of JAOPSE010000014.1, forward strand.
CGATTAATATCCAGCTGGGGATCTCCAATCACACGACATATGTAGCACTTAACCCTTGCATATGTCAACTCGCCACCGGGGTTCTTAAGACAAGATCAGGTTCACGCCAACCGAGAGCACAGATACACCACCGTCCAGCCTCTTGCCATGGAGGGTACACGCTACTCTCGCCATCTCTCCACTCTCATTGCGTGTTATCTTATTCTGGTATTAGTCTGCCCGAGGCAAAGCTTACTCATGATGAGGCATGTGACCAGTTAAAAGGTCCTCGATCATCAAGCCTACATCGAGACGGTCCTTAATCGACTCAGACGGAGACACTACACCGAGATTCCCTTCTCGTGCAAGTCAACTGCCCGATCTCAGCTTTATTATTTAAACCCAAAGTTTAGTACCTGGCAGAGGTACATCTTTTCCGATGTTGAACCCATCAAGGCCCTGATGGATCCACCATCACAAGTTTTTCTTTTCGAAAACATTCCCACCCACTGAAGCATCACTTTTGTTTTTTAAAACAAAACATTTTTGTTTGCTAAAGCAAGGCTAAGCATCATAAAATTCTTTTCAAAAAGGGTATCAAGGAAGGGTAATCAATTTTCCAAGGAAGGAAATGCATCAACGATTTAGCACACAACTCCTATCACCTAATGCATCAAACAAGGTGATAAAAGTTTTAAAACACAAGGAGGTGGCAAATGCACCGGGGCTTGCCTCGGTAACACTAGGTTAGTGTTTGTTAGGCGACATCCACTTGACGATCATCCTTGTTCTAGCACTTGATCAGTTTATCCATCTTCAGGTTCGTCCATCAGCATCATCCTGCGGATTAGCCCGCGCTTGGGGTCGACTTGGCTCGTCTTGCGCATCACGCAATTATTTATCGTACCTCATGAGATGCATGATGCACATGTATGAGTGTGAGTATAACGAGTATAAGATAGATAATCTACACTAAAAAGGATGAAACGCTTATCACAAAACATTAAGCAAATACTAGCTAGCGATGTACGACTAATTATAATAATTACGCTTTTCTAGCCTATTCAAAGGTATCTCATATATCACAAAACAATAATCTATATATTCACGCTCTACTTTCTTTTATGATTTATTAACTGAATCATATTACTACATATATTTTTACCAGGCATATTTTATACAATATACCATCACACCAATCACTAGATAAGAAAATCATCGATCATATCCTACTCCAACATTATCGATCACAAACATAGATAATACTAACTAGCGCTGGACATCGACTTTAGCTTACGTGCATTGAACACCATTAGCATTGACAGAGCTATCGACAATAGCATAAAATACTGAATTTAACCTACGCGTCACCGAAATACTATACTCTACAAAATAGAACTAGTTCGAATATATTCGGCCACTAAACTCCTCGAAGCACACCTCGCCTCGTGGGTATTTCTAATTTTCCTACGCAAACTAAGCGTCTTATTTCACGATCATAAAATCTATAGTAAAAATAGTGATTTAGCTCACCGTTATCAACTTGATTCAGTGTTTGCGGGAACGATGACCATCTTCGATTGAAGTCTTCGATCAAATAGCGGACGAGTATGGAACAGAGCTCCACTTTTCTCTTCAATCCACAACTCTTGGAATCTCTCCATATTAACTAGAACTCCGCATCACTAGCGATGATTCTTGTTCTGGCCTTTTGTCGAGCACTTGGTAAATATCATGCAGCTAGCTTTGTCTTCGTCCGATTCTTGGGATTTCTTGATGACGCACGGAACGACGACGAGATTGAGTCTGGAGCGAGCTGGCGAGGTGGGGTTGAGCAGGTTAGCGCGAGCTCAGGCGACGACGAAGTCATGAGCAAGGGAGGACGGGTTCAATAGCTCGACGACAAACGCGAGCATGTGTGAAGCCCGATGACAACGGGGATCGAGCTTGCGACAGGAAGCGATGACGACGCGGCACGGCAAGCTGGAACAGGGATGCGTCAACATGGGACTAGACTCGGCGAGCACTAAGGGCGAGGTGGCGGACGGCGCACGGGAGATGTGCTATGGCCATAGGGGTTGCCGACCGGAGCAGTTTCACGTGCACGACTACCAGAAAAACAATGAGCGGCGCGTGGCCAACAGGGAAGCTTCGTGAGCTGGAGGCCGGCGCAGGGGAACCTGCGCGCGGCACATGGAAGAAGCAGTCTGCGCGCAGAGGGAGCTCCAAGGCTTGAACGACGACAAATGGAGCAGGAAAACACGGAGGGGATTCAGGGAGATGGGCAACCGAGCTAGGCTGTGGCGGCCATGGCGAGCTAGGCGCTGGGAGAGAGCGGAGCAGGGGCCGCGACGCAAAAGGGCGAGCAGGAGGGGCTTGGGCACCGGCAGAGAGGAGCACGTAGCTTGCGATGGTGAGCAGAGTGCAGGGCGCAGAGGAGCAAGCTTCGCGCGACAAACATACAGAGGGAGCAGGGCGCGACGTAGGCAGTCATGTGAGCTTCAAGGTCGAGCGCCAGGGAGCGCGGCAAGCAGAAAGCACGCGACGGAGAAGAGCTAAACAGGGAGTTACAGGGGCGCGGCATCAGAGAGCTGGAGCAGACGAGCTGCAGTCGCGCGACACAGGGAGGAGGGAGGAGCGCGGGGGAGAGACCTCGGTTGGCTGGGCGAGTTGGAGGAACTCCTCCAAACGCGCACACAGCAGAGAGGAAGACGCACGAGGAGGAAGAAGCAGGGAGAGCGCTGGGGAAGAAGAGGAGTGCACATGGGAGGAGAGAAGTGGCTGCGCGCGAGGAGATAAGCACAACGACGAAAAATCTGACGGGGAGGGCGGCAAGGGATAAGGCTGGGCGGCATATTTTTTTTGGGGATTTTTAGAAGATGAGCGGCGGCTACAGGAAATATCCTGGGAAATAAAAGCTGTGCAGAAACAAAAATATCCAAGCCTCACGGTGGCTGAAAAATCTAAAGGAACAAGAGCGGCGCGGAGGGAAAATCAGGGAGAGAGAGAACTGTGGAAGGATGAGAACAGCAGCTACAGAAATATCAGGTGGTGATCAGAATAGTGAAGAAGCTACATACGATAAGGATAAAAATGAACGCCTAGAGGATAAAGAAGAGAAAGTGAGCACGGAGGAGTTTTCTAGTGATCGAATAAGAACATGAGATCAGCGATTGGGGATAAAGAAAACAGTAAGAATTTCTTCCTATCCAAAAATTTGGATCTAAGCCAGAAACACATGGATCGAACCCAACAAAAATCGGGTCCGATATTTTAAATTGTATTTTATATGGCTTAAGTGAAGCGTCCCGATCCTTTGGGACTCAAATGTGATACAAATACTAGTCCCAGGAGGCTAGTATCCATATTCCTTACTTCAAATAGTACAGAGTTCGAATAAAAGTTATTACAATACCAGAGTACAAGCTCGAGAGAGCCAGAATTACAAAGCGCAGTAGAAGATAAACTAGACCAAGCTGCAGGCAGAACTGGGTGCAGGCACAGCCCCCTTAATCAAGCATAGCAGAAAAGAAGTCTTCAGCTGCTGAAAAACATAAATAAATCTGGGTGAATACACTAGGTATTCTGCAAGCCCATCCCGCCCGTAAAGAGAAAGGGACCTATATAATACATGCTATATGAGGTGGAGTTGGAGTAACTATTCTTTTTCCAGAGAAAGGCAATACTTTGATGGTTTTTCCCAAAGAAGGAAAATAACACATATTCACACTCAACCACCACTGAGCTTCCCGCTCCCGTGGCATCGTTTTCATTTCCAAAAACACTACCACACACACACTTCCCTGATCCCGGGGTTTATAAAACACTAATTGTCATACCACACCAGACTTGTCCATTCCAGTGGACACGGACGATTTGAATAGGTTTGAACTCTACGCAGAGGGGTACACTTTACCCACTAGTCCGGTTTCTGCGATCTCACCGTCATGAGACCCGAATGTCGAATCTCTTTCTTTCCTCGCACGTCCTTACCTTAACGGTTACACCGGAAGGAGTCAGGCCACCGCCATGTCCAAACCGGACAAAACATTCCCCCTCCTTATCCTCCCGGTGCTCCCTAGCCTTCATAACCCTGGGGTTTGAACCGTACGAGTTCAGATTGAGTGACTGCCCATACAGTCTCGAGTGGTTGTACTTGTCATGAGTACAGGTAGTGAAGGATGACAAACCGGTCCTTATATGAGGGGACAATCCTTCTGCTCACACCTAAACCGGCTGAGCCATCACCTTAGGCCCTCCTCTAAACCAGGGAGTCCCTGATCATCCCACTCACAAGGTGATGAGGGTGAATACCCTTCATCATACACTTGAAAACATCGCTTAGTAAAAACACTGCCCTTTTCCCATTCCAAATTTTGTACTCAAAAGATGTTTGATAATGCGGGCTATCTCTCTGCTCATAATGCAAAAGATCCATCCCTTAATCCCGGCTTAGGTAGTGGTAGAAAGAATAGGTAATTTATGCATCAAGGGAAGAATGGACTTGCCTTCGTCGAAGCTCTCCTGGCACAAAAGATCTATTTCGGAGGGGTCAGGTTCCTGCCCTTCTTCCGGAGCTACAAATTCTGGAGGATCGGATCCCTCTTCTTCTAGCAAAAATATGTAGAGTACAGTACATCAATCATGGTGACTTGGTGGGTGTGCCAATTATTAGACATCATTATTTTGTGCCCTAAAATTTATTTAGACTATTTTTGGTGCATAAAATATCAACATACATATATATAAAAATAGGAAGGGAAAAGGAAAAAGAAAAAGAAAAGAGAATTCCTCAGCTAGCTGGGCCGGGGGATTTCAGCCCAGCCGAGCGCGGGCGCGCGCGGCCGCGTGGGTAGGCGGCCCACTTGGCCCATCAGCGGGGAAACGCGGGGACGGCGCGAGGACAGCGTCGTGGCCGCGGGCCCACATGCCAGAGGGAGGGGGAGGCTGACGGTGCTAGGAGGGGTGATGGGGGGGCGAACCGGTCGAAGTCCGACCGCCGGTGAGGTCCGTGGCGGTTCTCCGCCGGGGTCCCGGTTCTGTGACGGCGGAGTGGTGGCAAGGCACGAGCGGGGGTAGGGGATCACGGTGGTAGGGCCAATTTGGTTGGAGGGTGCTTGGGATGGCCGGTGCACGGCGAGGTGGTGGGCACCCGCGGCGGGGAGATCGCCGGTGAGGCTGCCGGGCACAATAGGAGAAGGGGGTGGGTGTGTTGTGCTCACGAGGACATGGTGAAGCTTAAGAGCTACAACAATTGGACTAGAATTCATCGGAGAGGAGAGGGCGGGACTCACCGGAGCGGAGGAAGGGCGCGGCGGCGCTGGCTCAATTGAGATTGGGGAAGGGAGGAGGGAGTGGCCGAGGACGGTGTCGAGAAAGAGGGAGCTCGGGCGGTCCTTTTATAGGCGCCCGGGGCGGGAAGGGGCGAGAGGTGGCGAGCACCGACGAGCTTGCCACGGTGGAGATGGTGGCGCACAGTGGCGACGATGGGACGGCTCGAGCAGGGGGGGTGACGGGATGGCTCGGCTGGCGCAAGGGGACAGAGGCGCAAGGCGCCAACCGGGCAGGCGAGCGAGTAATGGCGAGATGATGGGGCGGTGGCGACCGGCGGCGATCGCATCGCTAGCCCGGTCATGGGCACGAGGAAGGCGCTGACAAGTAGGGCCCGCTTGCCAGAGAGAGATCGCGAGAGAGCGAGGGGAGTGCGGGCTGTCGGGTGGGGCCAGGCTGGTAGCGGCGAAGGGGAGGGGAGCGAGGGCGCGTGGACGATGGGCCGCTTGGGCCGCAGAAGGGGGGGGTGAGTTTTCCTTTTCTTTTTTTCTATCTTCTATTTCCTATTTCTATTTCTTACCTCTTTTTCTTTTGAACAAATAATTAGCTTAATAATCTTTGGTACTAAAAAAATATTCTATGTGAGGTGCTTCTAATAATCATAGTATATGCAAATGATGAGATGTCCTATGAGGTGGAGTCTAGGGAGAGATTAAGGGGGGTTAGGAGTAGGGTTCCAAACCTTGGGTTAAATTTTGGGATGTTACAAACCTACCCCACTTAAAGGAATCTCGCCCTCAAGATTCAGACTGGGCTTGAGAAAAGGTAAGGGTATTCCCTCCTCAAGGAGTCCTCACTCTCCCAGGTAGCTTCCTCTTCTCCTTCTCTGCTCCACTGAACTTTACAGAGTCTCACTTCTGAGTTGCGGGTCTTTCGGACTGCCGAGTCAAGAATCTTTACTGGCTTTTCTCGGTACTGAAGATCCTTCTGAATCTGGATTGCCCCTTCTTCGATGTGATTTTCTGGTACTAGCAGGCATTTGCGGAGCTGAGACACGTGAAACACATTGTGGATATCTGACATGGATTCTGGCAATTCAAGGCAGTATGTTGCGGGTCCTACTCTTCCAATGATAGGATAGGGGCCGATGAACCGTGGGGCTAGCTTCCCTTTTACTTGAAACCTTTTGACTCCGCGCATCAGGGAGACCTTGAGGTAGACGAAGTCTTCTTCCTCAAATCTGAGTTCTCTCCGCCTGTTGTCTGCATAACTTTTCTGTCGACTCTAGGCTTCAAGTAATCTTTTGTGGATTAGGGCAACTTTCTCTTCTGCTTCTTTAACAAAGGCAGGTCCTTCCAGTGTCTTTTACCCTACGTTGGACCACATTAGAGGGGTCTGGCACTTTCAGCCATACAATGCTTCGAACGGTGACATCTTGATACTGGCCTCGTAGCTGTTGTTATATGAGAACTCTGCATAAGGCAAACTGGACTCCCAATTTCTGTCAAACGTCAACACACAGGCTCTTAATAAATCCTCGAGGACCTTGTTGACCCTTTCTATCTAGCCATCTGACTGGGGGTGATAGGCGGTGCTGAAGTCTAGCTTGGTGCCCATAGCTTGCTGAAGGCTCATCCAAAATTTTGAAGTGAACTGTGTTCCCCTGTCTAACACTATCTTCTGTGGAATACCATAGAGTCTGACTATCTCCTTAAGATATATTTGGGCAAGGGTGGCTCCTCCGAAGGTAGTTTTCACTGGGATGAAGTGGGCTACCTTGGTAAGACGGTCTATTATCACCCAGATAGAGTCGTTCCCTTTTGCGTTCGGGGCAGTCCGGTTACAAAATCCATGCCTATTTCTTCCCACTTCCATTCGGGCATTGGAAGAGGTTGCAATAGGCCTGCAGGCTTCTGATGCTCGGTCTTAGTTTGTTGGCAAGTGTCACACCGGGCCACATACTGTGCTATCTCTTTCTTCATCCCTGTCCACCAGTATCTGGTTTTGAGGTCTAGGTATATCTTGGTGGTCCCTGCTGTCTCAGTGTCCAAGTGTTGAGCCTTGCGTATGAGGTCTTCTAGCATTGGCTTGACTTCTAGACTGCCATTGTCTCCCAGACATGCATGCAGCTGAGCTGATTCCTTCTTCCAATCTTCCAAGAAGTTGGTTCCTTTCTTCCCAAAAGGTTTTCGGCTGAGGGCGTCTGCTACCATGTTGCCCTTCCCGGGGTGGTAGTGGATCTCAAGGTCATAATCTTTGATCAATTCCAGCCATCTTCGCTGATGGAGGTTGAGGTCTGGCTGAGTGAAAATATACTTTAGACTCTTGTGATCAGTGAATATGTGACATTTGTTCCCAATTAGGTAGTGCCTCCATATTTTTAGGGCATGCACTATGGCTGCCAATTCCAAGTCGTGGGTGGGATAATTCTGCTCATGCAGCTTTAGTAAGTGCGATGCATAGGCAATGACTTTCTCATTTTGCATAAGTACACACCCTAAGCCTTGCCTTGAAGCATTACAGAAGATGACGAAATCCTGATGGATGTCTGGCAGTGTCAAAACGGGCACGGTTGTGAGCTTCTTCTTTATGATTTGGAAGCTTTCTTCACACTTTGGGGTCCACATGAACTTATTGTCTTTCTTGAGGAGCTCGGTCATAGGTCTTGCTATGCTGGAGAATCCTTTGATAAAACGATGGTAATATCCTGCCATTCCCAGAAAGCTTCGAACTTCACTGATGTTGGATGGCTGCTTCCATTTGGATACTACTTCTACCTTGGACGGGTCTACTTCTATTCCTTCTGCAGTCAAGATATGCCCAAGGAAGGCTATATTTTCTAACCAGAATTCACATTTGCTGAGCTTAGCATAGAGTTGATGTGCTCTGAGTCTTTCGAGGACCACCCGGAGATGATGCTTGTGATCTTCGCGACTCTTGGAGTAGATAGGGATGTCGTCAATGAAGACTACGACAAACTTATCCAGCTCTTCCATGAATACCTTATTCATGAGGTTCATGAAAAAGGCGGGTGCATTGGTTAGTCTGAAGGGATTACTGTGAACTCATACTGCCCATATCGGGTAACAAATGCAGTCTTCTGAATATTTGTTTCCTTGATTCTCAGCTGGTGATAAGCTGACCTTAGGTCTATCTTGGAGAAATACTTGGCCCCTTGCAGCTGGTCAAAGAGGTCGTCGATCCAAGGGAGTGGATACTTGTTTTTGATTGTAACTTCATTCAAGGATCGGTAATCAATACACATCTTCATACTTCCATCCTTTTTGGTGACGAAAAGGACTGGTGCTCTCCAAGGAGATGAGCTGGGATGAATGTACCCTTTTTGTTTAAGCTCTGCGATCTGGAGCTTTAATTCTGCTAACTCGGTGGGAGCCATGCGGTATGGTCTCTTTGCGATGGGCGTAGTGCCAGGGATTAGATCTATGTAGAACTCCACTTCTCTTTCTAGCGGCATTCCTGGCAATTCTTCTGGGAATACATCCATGAATTCTTCTACCACAGATATGCTTTCTATTGCTAGATTAAACACCATTGGATCCTTGGCGGGTGGCTAAGCCTGACAAGAAACTGACTTTCCTTGGTGGTCAGTGAGAAGGACGGTCTTGTTTGTGCAACTTATGATGCCTTTGTGTTTGGTTAACCAATCCATCCCTAAGATCACATCAATTCCTTGCGATGGCAAGACGGTTAAGTCTGCCAAGAACACTACCCCACTTAAAAGAATTCTGACTTGGGAGAATTTAAGCTGGCACAAAAGGTCTGACCCTGGGGTTCGGGTGACCAAGGGAGTTTCTAGGTGGGTAGAGGGAATGCCATGCTTTTCCACAAAACTAGTGGCTATAAATGAATGAGATGCTCCTGAATCAAAAAGTACAGTAGCAGGAGTAAATTCAACAAGTTACTCACTGAGCACTACTCCCAGAGCTTGCTGAGCCTCTTGAGCATCGACGTGGTTTACTCGTGCCCTGCCATGATACTGGGTCTTGCTCTGCTGGCTGATGGAGGAGGGTGCCTTGGAGGCGGGCGCCGGGGCATTTTTGGGGCCATTCACCGAGTTGGAGTAAGTAGGTCCTGATGCCTTCAACTGGGGGCAGTTATTCTTGAAGTGACTGGGGTCTCCGCAGTGCCAACAGGCATTAGCTGGCGGTTGGTTGCTTGTTACTGAGGGGGCCTGAAAGGAGCTCTGACTCTTCTGACTGAAACGTGACAGAGTGGGTCCAGCTGGTCTATTGAAGCTTGGTCCCTTAGGTGGAAGCCCAAAGGATCGAGTTCTCTGGTGCCAGTCTTGCTGCTGAGCTCGGAGGACTTGGAATTTCCTCTTGAGGTGACCTTTTTCTTCTTCCCTTACCCTTTCCACTTGTATGGCTTTGTTTGAGAGGTGCGAGAAGCTGAGGAAATCTTGGCTGACGAGGATGGTCTTGAGTTCTGGTCTGAGCCCTTTAAGAAAGTAGGCCATCTTCTTGGCTTCTATGCTGATGTCGTCAGGCACGTAGCGAGCCAATTCTGTGAATTTGTGCACGTACTCACTGACAGACCTTCCACCTTGAGTTAGTTCCCGAAATTCATCTTCCTTGAGCTGAACGATCCCCTGGGGTACATGATGTTCTCGGAAAGCAGTTTCAAATTCTGCCCAGGTAGCATCTCTGACAGCGGCGCTGAAGGTATCCCACCAGGTTAGGGCCATCCCAGAAAGTTGATGAGCAGCCAATTGAGCACGTTGATTCTCAGGGCATCTGATGGCTTCTAACTTCCTTTCTATCATGCGCACTCAGTCATCAGCATCGAGGGGATTGCTGGATCAAGCGAATGTGGGAGGCTTGAGCCTCAGAAAATCTCCCATCCTGTCTTGTGGTCTTCCACCATTCAGGCGCTGACTCTCCAGACTTCTAGTGAGGACTTCAATGAGTCGAGTTTGGTTGGCTAGAACTTGGGTTAAATCTAATAGCAGCTCCGGAGGTGCGAGGAGGTGGGTCTCACTCCCTTCTCCATCGGCTTCTCTTTCAGCTCCTAGGGGAAACCCTGCTCCAATCCCAAAGGCGATAGACGTGGTTTTATCTGAAGCCATCTGCCAGGGGGAGAGAATTACTACTATGCCAAAATTTTTTCTTCAACCATGTTATTTTATTCAACACACAAGTTCATTACAAACATACAGTTACCACAAGTCGCACTACACGCGAGCGCTTTCTAAGGTACTTCCGAACTCCCTTTCTAAAGTGTCCCCAAATTCCTTGAGAAGGTCGTCAAGGCTAGCTAAGGACATATCCTCAACATCGGACAAATTCTCTATCCTGGTGGGAGGTAGTGCTGGAGGGGCTTCCTTCTTCCGCTCAGTCTGGCATCCTTGGCTCTTGGTCTTCTTTCGAATTTTCTTCGTGGGGGCGAGCTTCTTTAGCTTCTTATCATAATCCATCTTTAGGGTTCGGTAGGCCTCACGAGTGTTGACCTCTTCACCTTCTGCTATTTCGAGACTCTCTTGGAGGGACGCCTTCTCCTTCTTAAGTTCCTTGACCTGTTGCTCTAAGCTTTCCACCGGGGAGTTTAGGTGGGTGCAGTGGGAGGAAAGGTCATCATAGTGGTTATCGAGAGTGTGGAGATATCCGGCCATGTAGACGATGGTGGGGTCATCCTCAGTAGGATCTCTTCCTGAGAGGGCCTGAAGTCTTTTCCTCCAGGTAGGTGTATTTTTGTTGCTAGGTGGGAAGTAACGAAGGGGGGTTTCAAAGACTTCTCTACTGTAGTTTTGGCATAGCTGTCGGAGGGCTTTTCGGGCAACATTTTGGCAAGTGTCTGGGAAGCGGTGTCCAGTGAGGGTGACTTGGAAAGGAGGGTGCTTCGAGTAGCTTCGGCTTTCTCCCAGGTAGACTGCCATAGAGCATTTCTCAGTTCCATTCTCGTGGTATTCTTTCCAGACGTACTCCGGCTTCTTGCGGATTCCCATGCGAAGCGCGCAACTCCACAAGAGATGAGGGAATCCTTCCACCTCTGAGCAGTAGGATGTCCTAATGACCAAAGAGCCTTCCATCTGGTAGAAGAAAAGAAGGGTCTGTTAATATCGGGGGAAAGGAGAGAAGATTTTTCTTAGAGTTAAGAGGTATTTTCTTTTAAGGCAAACTTTTAAGGTTGGGGCTATGATCTACGGCCAGTCCTATGGGCTCTGATGCCACCTGAAGCGTCCTGATCCTTTGGGACTCAAATGTGATACAAATACTAGTCCCAGGAGGCTAGTATCCACATTCCTTACTTCAAATAGTATAGAGTTTGAATAAAAGTTATTACAATACCAGAGTACATGCTCGAGAGAGCCAGAATTACAAAGCACAGTAGAAGATAAATTATCCCAAGCCACATGCAGAACTGGGTGCAGGCACAGTCCCCTTAATCAAGCATAGCAGAAAAGAAGTCTTCAGCTGCTGAAAAACATAAATAAATCTGGGTGAATACACTAGGTATTCCGCAAGCCCATCCCACCTGTAAAGAGAAAGGGACCTACATAATACATGCTTTATGAGGTGGAGTTGGAGTCACTCTTCTTTTTCCAGAGAAAGGCAATACTTTGATGGTTTTTCCCAAAGAAGGAAAATAACACATATTCATACACAACCACCATTGAGCTTCCCGCTCCCCTGGCATCGTTTTCATTTCCAAAAACACACCCACACACACACTTCCTTGATCCCGGGGTTTATAAAACACTAATTGTCATACCACACCAGACTCGTCCATTCCAGTGGACACGGACTATTCGAATAGGTTTGAACTTTGCGCAGAGGGGTACACTTTACCCACTAGTCCGGTTTCTGCGATCTCACCGTCGTGAGACCCGAATGCCAAATGTCTTTCTTTCCTCGCACGTCCTTACCTTAATGGTTACACCGGAAGGAGTCAGGCCACCGCCATGTCCAAACCGGACAAAACATTCCCCCTCCTTGTCCTCCCGGTGCTCCCCAGCCTTCATAACCCTAGGGTTTGAACCGTACTAGTTCAGATTGAGTGACTGCCCATACAGTCTCGAGTGGTTGTACTTGTCATGAGTACAGGTAGTGAAGGATGACAAACCGGTCCTTATATGAGGGGACAATCCTTCTGCTCACACCTAAACCTACTGATCCATCACCTTAGGCCCTCCCCTAAACCAGGGAGTCCCTGATCATCCCACTCACAAGGTGATGAGGGTGAATACCCTTCATCATACACTTTTTGAAAACACCGCTTAGTAAAAACACTGCCCTTTTCCCATCCCACAGTTTGTACTCAAAAGATATTTGATAATGCGGGCTATCTCTTTGCTCTCACAATGCAAAAGATCCATCCCTTAATCCCGGCTTAGGTAGTGGTAGAAAGAATAGGTAATTTATGCATCAAGGGAAGAATGGACTTGCCTTCGTCGAAGCTCTCCTGGCACAAAAGATCTATTTCAGAGGGGTCGGGTTCCTTCCCTTCTTCCGGAGCTACAAATTTCGGAGGATCGGATCCCTCTTCTTCTAGCAAAAATAAGTAGAGAATAGTACATCAATCATAGTGACTTGGTGGGGTGTGCCAATTATTAGACATTATTATTTTGTGCCCTAAAATTTATTTAGACTATTTTTGGTGCATAAAATATGAACATATATACATAAATATACAAATCGGAAGAGAAAAGGAAAAAGAAAAAGAAAAGAGAATTCCTCAGCTAGCTGGGCTGGGGGGGATTTCGGCCCAGCCGAGCGCGGCCGCGTGGGCAGGCGGCCCACTTGGCCTGCCAGCGGGGAAACAGCGCGGGGATGGCGCGAGGACGGCGTCGTGGGCGCGGGCCCACATGCCAGAGGAAGGGGGAGGCTGACGGCGCTAGGAGGGGGTGACGGGGGGTGAACCGGTCGGAGTCCGACCGCCGGTGAGGTCCATGGCGGTTCTCCACCGGGGTCCCGGTTCTACGACGGCGGAGTGGTGGCAAGGCACGGGCGGGGGTAGGGGATCACGGTGGTAGGGCCAATTTGGTCGGAGGGCGCTTAGGATGGCTGGTCCATGGCGAGGTGGCGAGCGCCCGTGGCGGGGAGATCGCCGGTGAGGCTGTCGGGCGCAATAGGAGAAGGGGGTGGGTGCGTTGTGCTCGCGAGGACATGGTGAAGCTTAAGAGCTACAACAATTGGACTAGAATTCATCAGAGAGGGGAGGGCGGGACTCACCGGAGCAGAGGAAGGGCGCGGCGGCGCTGGCTCAATTGAGCTTGGGGAAGGGAGGAGGGAGTGGCAGAGGCCGGTGTGGAGAAAGAGGGAGCTCGGGCGGTCCTTTTATAGGCGCCCGGGGCGGGGAAGGGGCGAGAGGTGGCGAGCACCGGCGAGCTTGCCACGGCGGGGATGGTGGCGCACAGTGGCGACAACGGGACGGCTCGGGCAGGGGGGGTGACGGGATGGCTCGGATGGCGCAAGGCGCCAACCAGGCAGGTGAGCGAGTAATGGCGAGACGATGGGGCGGTGGCGACCGGTGGCGATCGTGTCGCTAGCCCAGTCACGGGCGCGAGGAAGGCGCTGACAAGCGGGACCTGCTTGCCAGAGAGAGAGAGAGATCGCGAGAGAGCGAGGGGAATGCAGGCTGACGGGTGGGGCCGGGCTGGCAGCGGCGGAAGGGAGGGGAGAGCGGGCGCGCGGGCGATGGGCCGCGGAAGGGGGGGAATTTTTCCTTTTCTTTTTTTCTATCTTCTATCTTCTATTTCCTATTTCTATTTCTTATCTCTATTTCGTTTATCTCTTTTTCTTTTGAACAAATAATTAGCTAAATAATCTTAGGTGATAAAAAATATTCTATGTGAGGTGCTTCTAACAATCATAGTGTATGCAAATGATGAGATGTCCTATGAGGTGGAGTCTAGGGAGAGATTAAGGGGGGGGTTAGGAGATTAGGGTTCCAAACCTTGGGTTAAATTTTGGGATGTTACATTAAGATCAGATAACTTCATCTGCAACACGACACCAGATACATATGTCGAGGATAATCTACTGGAAACCAACCACGATTATAAATCCTCAGACGTGATGTTTCGATTGACGAGACGGGACTAAATTATTTTTCACCTAAAAACTTTAGTCGCCGAGTTCTATTTAATTTGTTCGGGATAAAAATCATCCGAGTGGGTCAAGCTTCCGAATTTCATATTCGCGCGGGCGATGAGTTTAAATAATCACCGGATGCACCGATTTTCGAAACAGCTATGTTTCGAACATCACAAAAAATTAGGAAGAGCCTGGATAAATAAAAACGATGTCGAACTCGCGACAGACGAAACAGATGCGATATTAAAATCACGATAGGCGAGGATGATTAAAATTTAGCATCCGTTTTATCCACTGATATTACGTGCTTAAATCCATACTCGTTGTCAATCGGAATATAAACACCAAGGGTGTTACACTTGCAATATTACCTTTCTTCTGATGTTACTTTCTTTGCTATGGACAAAACCACACTTACCATTTTTGAGCCAAAGGCGAAAAACACCTTCCCTTCTTTTCGTTCACAACGAAGTATTTTAGACCTCACATTAGTTTCTCATGCGAAATGCCATGGTGCGATGAAGCTAGAAATGTCTAATGAATGCTTGGATGAATGCGAAGTATGATGTGATGTAATATGCAAATGCATGCCGAAGATAGGGAAATTCACACACAAACACGCACATAGACTCCGTATCCCCGTAGGAACGACTTTGGAGTCTCTTCACCTTTACTAGGTGGTATTTTAGCTCTGCATCCCCTTAGGAATGACTTTGTAGCTTAGCTCTGCATCCCCTTAGGAACGACTTTGGAGCTTCTTCACCTTTATTAGGTGGTATCTTAGCTCTGCATCCCCGTAGGGACGACTTTGGAGCTTCTTCATATCTTACACTCGATGGTGTAATCCTAGCTTTTTATATTTTACATGTGGGGGGATTTGCCCTTGTATTGAATAGGGCTGTGAAAAGTAAATGAAAATTACAACATATGGCCCCATTAAAAACCTTTCTCCCCTCTTGAAAGGAAAAAAGGGTACCATAGGAGAAGAAAAATTACATGATTGTTATGCATAGTATCTCCGAAGCTCATCTATGTTCCATGACCTTGGAATATCATTCCCCTCCATGTCTCTTAATCTGTATGATCCTGGTCTTGATGAAGTTGCTACCAAGAAGGGCCCCTCCCACTTGAGCTGTGGCTTCCCTATAATTTCTAGGTTAGCTATTCTTCGAAGTACCAAATGTCCAGGCTTAATGTTCTTTAATCTAACTTTTCTGTCTCGCCACTTTGGTGTTTCGGCTTGGTATTTATTAATATGATCAATTTCCTGAAGCCTAACCCCTTCTATAGAGTCTTTTGACACTTTGCAAGTATCTTCATCCTCTGTCGAAGCTAGAGTCCTTATTGATCCTGTCTTTGCTTCTTCCAGAGTTACTGCTTCATCGCCAAACAAGAGTTTAAACAGAGTGAAACTCGTTGATCTTGAAACCACAGTGTTATGATTCCATACCACGTTTACTAATTCATATGGCTACTTTCCCTTTGGCAGATTAAAGATTGACCTCATTATTTCTGTAAAGATGATTCCATTTACTCGCTCTACTAAGTCGTTGGACTCTGTTGTCTTACCGATGCGAAATGTATCTTTGTTCCAATCTAATCACAGAAAGTTTTAAATGCTTCAGAGTCAAACTTTGCTCCATTATCAACTGTGATGGCCTTCGACAACCCAAACCGACAGATGATATTTTGCCAGAAAATTTTCTGGACTGTGGCTGATGTTATTGTATCTAGTGGTTTAGCTTCGATCCATTTTGAGAAATACTCCACTGCTACTACAACATATCTCAGATTTCCTTGGGCCAGCGGTAGTGGTCCCAATAAATCTAATTCCCATCTCTGCAATGGCCAAGTGGGCTGAATTAGTTGTGCTAGAGATGAAGGTTGCACTAGGTATGCTGCATACGAAGTAGCCTTCGGCCAGTAGAAACCTTGTCTAAACACCTTGCCTAGGAGTGGCCTGGATCCAATATGAGCTCCACATATTCCTGAGTGTATTTCTTTCATCAACTCTTGACCTTCGGCTCTGAATAAACATTTCAGCAGTGGGGAGCATACTCCTTGTTTAAAAAATTCCCCTTCTATGATCATATATGGCCTTGTTCTAGCCTGCATCCTTTTTATGTAAACTTCATCATCCGAAGGGTAGTTGCCTTGGAGGAAGGATACAATTTCTGTTCTCCAATCTTTACTATGCACATGTGATATTGTGAGTACAACCCTTTCCATGAGCTCAACCGAAGGTGCTTTGAGAGTTTCGAAGAACACTTCTAGGGGGAGTGGGAGCCCCTATGCTGCTGACTTAGCTAGCAAGTCTGCTTGTTCATTATCCCCTCTTGGGATATTCTTTACCGAAAATCCTTCGAAGGAGGCTTCCATCCTTCGGACTATATGAAGATATTTTTCGAGATTTGGGTCCTTTGCCTTGCTGCTTTTGTTGATATGACCTGTAACTACTTGAGAGTCAGACTTAAGTATCGCCCTTTTTATTCCCATGGTCTTAAGCTTTTGAAGCCCTAACAACATTGCTTTGTATTCTGCTATGTTGTTTGTGCACAGAATTCCATCCTAGTCGCATAGCAGGTTCTTATTTTTGATGGTGAAATCAAAACAGTTGTTGCGCCTGCGCCGAAGGTTCCACATGAGCCATCACAGAACACTGTCCAAGCTTCTTCATCTATCAAGTGTCCTTCTTCGTGAGCCCCTAGCGTCCAATCAGCAATGAAGTCTGCTAGTGCTTGAGATTGGATCAAAGATCGGTGGACAAAAACAATAGTGAATTATTTAGCCCTGCGGCCCATTTGCCAACCCTTTCTATGGCTTCTCTATTTCTTATGATGTCTTTCAAGGGTTGGGACGAAGGTAATATTATATGATAACATTGAAAATAATGCCAAAACTTCCTGGAGGTCATTAATACGGCATATAGTACCTTCTCTAATTCTATGTAATTTCTTTTTTATGGACTCAAGACTTCAGAGACGAAGTAGACTGGGACTTGTCTCTTCGTCTGCCCATCCTGCATTTCTTGGACCAGCTGCACTGACTGAAGAATAAGAGGCAGCTACATACAGTAACAGTGGAGCTTCTAATGAAGGTGGAATTAAGGTTGTTAACTGTATAAGATACTGCTTCAAGTCTTCGAAGGCTTTTTGTTGAATTGGTACCCATTGAAAGACTTCGGCTGACTTTAGCACTTTAAAGAACAATAGATTCCTCTCTACCGATCTTGAGATAAATCTATTGAATGATGCTGATCTTTAGCACTTCAAAGAACATTATGGATTGTGTCTGTTGCCTCGACGAGTTAAGTGATGATGGACTAGACCTATCTTTATATGTTTGCTTTTTATCTTGAGAATATTATTTAAACTAGCAATGTATTTCGAAATTATAACATTGTAAACATTTTAAAGTTATGTTGCTTTACGTTATTAGATCTGAAACTTGGTATTACATTAATAATTTGAAAAACTAATTATACTATAATTTTTATTGCAAACTCACGACATGTATTTTTAGTCAGAGTATGATATTGATTGTGTGTGACTTATTCAAGGTTTTTAGGATATTCTATGAACCAACAAATTTATGTATTAAGTGATACTGCTATGAAACATCAGTTTCCACTGTACTATTGAACAAAGCACCTATAGGCCTTCCGACCCACTTTAGAGAGACGTGCTATTTGTTTACTTCCATTAGTGTGTAAGGCTTCCAATGCAGACTTCGATGGGGGATCAAATGGCTGCTCACCTACCTTTATTCTTGAAAGCTCATGCTTCCAATGCAGACTTTATGTTTCTCATATGAATCTCCTGCTTCCCGCTATTGGAAATCATATTTGCGTACCAACCCAAGATATGCTTATCGGACTTTATTTATTAACGATTGAAAACCGTCGAGACATTTATGCAAATAGATATAATAATTGTGGAAACTCTCCAAATCTAATAGTAAACCACAATGATAGCAATTATTATAAGTATGCGAAATATAAAGTACCCCATTTTTCTAGTTCCTATGATACACTGAAGCTTATAAACATAAACAAATCGGTTTCAATAGTCCCTTGTGGCTCTGATGGAAACTAGATCAACACATTGTTAGTCAAGAAAAGTTCCTATTGAAGTTCAATATGAATCTTTTGGGACTTGTCATGTGATTTATGGCCACTGTCTAGTAGGAGAAAATAGAAAAATAAGAAATTTGTTCTATATACATTCGAACCACTCTTGGTCATATTTCTTTTTATAGAGAAATAGAGGAAGACATACATGATTTAGTTGGGCCTATTCATACACTATCTAAACAAGGAAGTTAGATTCAGTGATGCTCCTTTTGGGGGCATTCTGATTTCGCTAGTACCATCGTTTTTGCGATGCAAATCCAAAATGAGATTGAGGAAAGAGAGTAAATTAAGTTTTTGAATCACTGATAGGCCCATTGTTGAATCCCCATATACTAGATCAAATAAAGACTTGGGGCATCCATCAAGCCACTACTACATTGATTTCTTTAGGAATCAAGGATCTTTTAACATTACCGTTTAAAGGATGGTTAATCCAAGACACTGAACAATAAAGTTTTCTATTGGAGAAACACTATTATTATGGAGATGTGCACATGGTAGGGAAATTAACCATGATTGTTGGCTTCAAACCCACATCTGCACTCACCTAACCAACAGAACACACATATCTTTATATTTTATACTATATACTCAAGTATAAATGGAAATCGTAGCAACGTGTGAGCACTTAACTAGTAAGTGATAATATGCTAATGTTATTTTTAACGGAACTAGTCGTGCTCGATTCGATCCTACGATGGTTTTGTGAAAGCTGCTGCAGTCAGCATTCACATTGCCAACGATGGCATTTGCAGTGGCGATGACACAATGTTGCTGTTAGAAAATTAGGCATTATCAATTTTAATTTAATCCAGAAAACTAGTGTGATGTATGTGACGACATGTATGTGTATGTATGTATGAATACTCATATAAGCAGTAAACAACAGTAAAACATGCACAATTACTAAGAACAGAATGTACCCTGCGGAGGGACCGATGCTCAAGGCATCATTGGCTCCATTCACACGAGACATCTCGTGTGTATGTTCGATGTAGTCATATGCAGTCGATGCAGGCAAATGTACGTAGTGCAGTCCCTCGAATGGCGCTGGCGACGAGGAACCTGATCAACGCTGGTCGAGTGGATGAAGTGAGCAGTCACGAGTACGCTCCCCAAAAACCTGATCGCTCGCACACCCGTGCAAGTGTAGCTCTGTGGATGGCAATTTCGGAGGCTTGCTCCCCCACTCACTCTGTGCTTGCAGAAGATGAGACATGAATGGGTTGTGTGCAACACGTATGAGAGTATGTTCTTGCGTAACCAGAAGCAGCCTCACCTCCTCCGTATTTGTACACGCACAGAGGGAGGCCAACAAACAGTAACGGTCGCCATCAGAGCTACCGTTACAGCCAGCTAGAAACTGATGCCATAAGAGATGCCCGTTACTAGCCGATGGCCATTACAGCCCATCCGTTACTAGCCATAACACAGTAAACGGGCAGTAACGGACGACAGTAATGGAGGGTCATCACTCTAGGCAAATTGTGTAACCGTTAGGAAAGAATATTCGGACCAAGGTCTGATCTACCACGACCATGCCCGACCCGGCTGGCGACGCGCTCGTGTGGCAGTCCTTCATTCTTTTCTCAACTTCTCAATAAATGCACCAATGGTCCACCTATTTAAGTTGATTGATTTGTCCCTTAAACTTCCGGTATTGGTACTAAAGTATTAGTACACCTGGCATTAAAGTGGGTCTTCAGCATTGACTATTATTGAATATTAATTTGGACCAGACCTACATTAATCCAACAATCCCCACCAAATGCTAAGTCACACTAAAATGCTCTCATCATCTCAAACGTTTGATATATTGGTGTTTTGATGGAGACTATTAAGTTGAACATCCACCTAGAACCTAGACTACACTTAACCACAACTGCACAATGGACTAGGCCTTGAATTGGCAGTGCGTGAAATAAGTTTCATCTAAACTCTTTACCAGTACTAGATTGCGGAGCACATCCCCTCTGGTTGGAGCATATAAGTCAAACTCCATAGCCTTTCATGGGTATCTAGATACCACCCAGATCTCATAAACTGTGACTAGCAGTTAACCCATATAGGTATGTTCCTCTAAAGATGTTCTGTAGGACAACATCTTTGCTTCATAAAGCCACTTGGAACATATTAAGGTGTAAACACCAACCTACCTTACAGTAAGGAAAGATGTGCATCTGAAATGAACCTTATTAAGGGTCTTTCCTCTCAGTCTACCACTAGATTGTTTCACCATTCTAATTCACGGGATCTCCGATCACATAGAACAGGTTACCACTATGATAAACTTTTAGGTGGGTCTCAGGCCATCTCACTTGATGCACTATCTATCACACTACGTTATAGCCCCTTAGTAAATTTGATCTGCCAGATTTTTAGACGTATGGACATAGTCCAATGCTATTACTCCAGAGTTTCTCAATTTCCTAACAGACTTCAAACGCCTCTTTATGTGCCTTATCGACTTCATATTATCCTTAGAACTGTTTATCTTAATTATCACAGTTTGATTATCACAGTTCATAGAAATAGCCAGCACAAGTTTTTCAACAACCGGTAAATCCATAAGAAGTTCATGAAGCCATTCAGCCTCAACTGAAGCGGTATCTAATGTTGTGAGTTCTGCTTCCATGATCAACCTCGTTAAGATGGTCTGCTTGCAAGACTTCCATGAAACAACGCCACCTCCAAGTGAAAACACA
This sequence comes from Zea luxurians, assembly GCA_029449295.1. Classification (NCBI taxonomy): domain Eukaryota; kingdom Viridiplantae; phylum Streptophyta; class Magnoliopsida; order Poales; family Poaceae; genus Zea; species Zea luxurians. The sequence continues at coordinate 32,513,754 of JAOPSE010000014.1, forward strand.
TATCCGCTTGTGGCATATATCTCATCAGCATCAGATATCCAATTTGTATCACAATAATCCTTCAATATTGTTGGATACCCGGTATAATGGATGCCTAAACTCATAGTACCTTTTAGGTAGCGCAAAACTCTCTTAATAGCACGCCAGTGATCATCTCCTGAATTTGAAACAAACCAGCTAAGTTTGCTCACAGCAAGATGTCAAACCTCATAGCGTTAAATAAGTACATGAGTGAACCAATTATTTGGGAATATCTCAATTGATCCCTAGATATCCTTTGATTTTTCTTCAAAAGCTTACTAGGATCATAAGGTGTTGGAGCAGGTTCACATTTGCTATAACCAAAGCGACTCAAAACCTTTTCCGCATAATGGGATTGCACAAGTGTGACCCCACCATCGCCTTCTCTCAGTAGCTTAATGTTAAGAATAACATTAGCTTCTCCAAAATCTTTCATTTCAAAATTATTAGAAAGAAAGTATTTTGTCTCTTTAATCACATCAAGACTCGTCCCCAAGATTAGAATGTCATCAACATACAGGCATAAAATTACTCCCTCGCCCCCACCATACCGATAATATACAGATTTGTCTGCTTCGTTCACAACAACGCCGACAAATGTCAAAGTTCTATCGAACTTTTCATGCCATTTCTTAGGTGCTTGTTTTAGGCCATATAAAGATTTCAATAATTTACACACCATGCCTTCTTGATCGTTTGCTATAAAACCCAACTGGCTGCTCCATGTAGATTTCCTCATCTAGCTCTCCATTTAGGAATGTTGTCTTAACATCCATTCGATGGACGAGAAGACCATGAGAGGCAGCCAAAGAAAGCAGCACACGAATTGTGGTCAATCGAGCCACAGGTGAATAAGTATCAAAGAAATCCTCACCTTCCTTCTGTGAATAGCCTTTAATTACAAGCCTCGCCTTGTACCTTTCAATAGTACCATCAGGCCTAAGCTTTTTCTTGAACACCCATTTACTCCCAATGGGCTTACACCCATAAGGACATTAGACATAATAGAATCCATCTCACTACTTATTGCTTCCTTCCAAAAGTCAGCATAAGGAGAGGAATATGCCTCTTCAATGGTACTTGGTGTGTCATCCACAAGATATACAATGTAATCATCACCAAAGGACTTTGCAATCCTTGGTCTCTTACTCTGTCAAGTTGATACATTGTCATCTTCCGTAGGATTATGTATATGGGATTCCTCAGTGTCTTGTACCGGAATAAAATGCTCATGAGGTATCGATGGATCATCATTAGACGTATCATGTGTAGCTTTCATGGGAAATTCATCCTCAAAAAACGTAGCATCTCTAGACTCCATAATAGCACCAACCAATATGTCCAGTACTCCAAAGTTTATAATTAAGAACTTATATCCAATGTTGTGGAAAACATATCCAAGGAAAACACAATCAATAGTTTTCGGTCGTAATTTGCGCTTCTTGTTAATTGGCACATTCACTTTAGCCAAATAACCCCAGGTGCGCAAATAGGAGATATTTAATTTCCTCTTTTCATATTCCTCGAATGGTGTGATTTCTTTGTTCTTTGTGGGAACATTATTCAAGACATGACACGCCGTCAAGATCGCCTCACCCCACCATTCCTTAGATAGTCTCGAAGTCTCTAACACGACGCTAACAAAATCAGTTAGAGTACGGGTCTTTCTTTAAGCAACCCCATTAGATTGTCGTGAGCATGGCGGTGTCCTCTAATGAATAATACCATGTTCCACACAAAAATCAGAAAAATCACCTGAAAAAATATTTTCCACCACGATCAGACCTTAACCGTTTAATTTTCCTCTCAAGTTGGTTTTCAACTTCAGCTTTGTAGGTCTTAAAATAATGCAAAGCTTCGTCTTTTGATTTTAAGGGATACACATAACAAAATCTAGTAGAATTATCGATAAAAGTAATAAAATATCGTTTACCTCCTTTAGTCAATATTCCGTTCATCACACATAAATCGAAATGTATTAAGTCTAGTGGTGCCAAGTTCCTTGCCTCCACAGCCTTATGAGGCTTGCGAGGTTGCTTAGATTGCACGCACACCTGGCACTTAGAACCTTTGACAAAAAATCAGATTTCAGGATTAAATTTAAATTTGCTAACCGCGACACACAACCAAAATTGATGTGACAAAGTTGTGAATGCCAAATATACGACTCGTTCGAAATAACATTGTTCACATACTTATTACACACATCATGCAAAGATAAGCGGAACAAGCCTCCACTGTCATAGCCTTTCCAACAAATATCCCATACCTTGACAATATACATTTATTAGATTCAAACACAAGTTTATAGCCATCTCGACATAAAAGTGAGCCACTAACAAGATTCTTTTTATGGAAGGGACATGCTGCACGTTCTTCAATAGCACCATCTTTCCCAAAGTAAACTTCAGAATGACTGTACCAACACCAAGAACACGTGCATGTGATCTACCACGGTCACGGCTCGGTCGGCGGCGCGCGTGTGGCAGTCCTTCATCTTTTTCTCAACTTCTCAATAGATGCACCAATGGTTCACCTATTTAAGTTGATTGATTTGTCCCTTGAACTTCCGGTATGGTACTAAAGTATTAATACACCGTAGTATTAAAGTGGGCATTTAGTATTGAATATTAATTTGGGCCAGGCATATATTAATCCAACAGCCACTCATCTCTCGAACCTTCCTCGACTCAGTTAGGGCAGATGCGCATAGTCATCGGTTAGCTCCTCACACATAGTTATATTTGATGGGGGAAGTTAGAAACAATTTTAGAAGTCGTCACAAAATATATAAGAGCAAGAGCAAGAGCAAGAGCAAGTATAGTAATAGGCTCTAGGCTTGCTTAGACGATTTTTTGATTATTTGAATGGGAAACACCTAAAAAGTAGATGAAACGGGCTCTCATGCAAGAACTAGCCGCTACACGGTCTTCAAGACAATAGGATGAAAAAAGAGATAGGCAACCTTATAGCCAACTTTAATATTATTATGAATAATTATATTGTTGGATTTAGATGACTTGGAAAGGATATATTATTAAGACCCCTTTGAAATACGAGATTTTTTATCCATTTTCTATGTTTTTCCTGTGTAAATGAACTGATTTATGTAAAACTAGTCGGTTACCCGTGCATTGCGATGGCTTACAACAATATCCACCTAAACTATCCACCAAAAAATTTCAAGTTTTTTTATTGATTGTCTCCGCTCTCCATATAATATTTTTTTGATTTGACTAACTAATATTATTGTTTACTCCATCCAATATGTCTTGGTACAACATGATCAATGAAGTGAGCGATTAGAAGAGAGTTCACAACGACTGACTGAACAAACGGAGATTATAGAATGAAATAATTCCACCACACATAAACCAAATAAGAGAAAGTTTATGAGCTCAAGTTTCTAAAATAAGTCACATGAACTCAAACTTATAAAAAAGATAGATCAAAATATGGAGTGGTTGCTAAAGTCAGGCATCAATAAAAGCTGGATGTGCTCCATACAAATTATGCTACTTCGTAACAATTACTAACGTTTAAAACCAACAATTAACATTTCCTTTTATGGTTAGTGTGACAAATCATTGTTCCTCCATCCAATTCAGCAACTTCAAACACCATAGAGTCCACCATGGAGTCCATTGCGCCAATATGGTCTCAGAAACGACCTAATGCTTGCAAGAGCCAAGAACGTTGTGTCGTGCTTGGGCTGTAGCCTCGGGCTGTAGTGCTGGCCCGACCTGACACGATTATATATTTTTATTTTACAAAAAACGTATATACATAACAAATCCTTTGAGAGAGGGAAAGGGTTGAAAGAGACCCGGTCTTTGTGACCACCTCAACGGGGAGTAGGTTTGCAAGAACCGAACCTCGGTAAAACAAATCCTTGTGTCTCACTCTTTATTTGCTTGCGATTTGTTTTTCGCCCTCTCTCTCAGACTCATTTGTATTTCTAATGCTAACCCGGCTTGTATTTGTGCTTAAGTTTATAAATTTCAGATTCGCCCTATTCACCCCCCGCACTCTAGGCGACTTTCAATTGGTATCGGAGCCCAGTGCTTCATTAGAGCCTAACCGCTCGAAGTGATGTCGGGAGATCACGCCAAGAAGATGGTGATCGGCGGGGAGAAGTCTGCTACAAGCCACGGGAAGGCTCCATCGAGGGAGTCCACCAACAAGAAGGATTGATCCCCTTCACGCATTCGATCACACAAGAGTGGCGAGAAGAAGAAGATAATGAAGAAAGTGGTCTACTACGAGACCGACTCTTCCTCGCCCTCTACATCCGGATCCAAGAGCGCAAGAAGTATAGTAAGATCCCCCTACGCTATCCTCGCATTAATAAGCATACTCCATTACTTTCCGTCCCAATAGGCAAACCACCAACGTTTGACGGTGAGGATTATTCTAGGTGGAGTGATATGATGAGATATCACCTAACCTCACTCCACAAAAGTATATGAGATGTTGTTGAGTTTGGTGTACAGGTATCATCCGTAGGAGATGAAGATTATGATGAGGACGAGGTGGCCCAAATCGTGCACTTCAACTCCCAAGCCACCACTATACTCCTCACCTCTCTATGTCGAGAGGAGTATAACAAGGTGCAAGGATTGAAGAGCGCCAAGGAGATTTGGGACGTTCTAAAGACCGCGCACGAAGGAGACGAGGTAACCAAGATCACCAAGCGGGAGACGATCGAGGGGGAGCTCGGTCGCTTCCGGCTTCGCCAAGGGGAGGAGCCACAAGAAATGTACAATCGGCTCAAAACCTTGGTGAACCAAGTGCGCAACCTCGGGAGCAAAAAATGGGATGACCATGAAATGGTCAAGGTTATTCTTACATCACTCATTTTTCTTAACCCTACACAAGTACAATTAATACGTGGTGATCCTAGATATACACTAATGTCTCCCGAGGAAGTAATAGGAAAATTTGTGAGCTTTGAGTTGATGATCAAAGGCTCAAAGAAAATCATCGAGCAAGATGCGCCCTCCACATTCGAAGCACAACCGGTCGCATTCAAGGCGACGAAGGAGAAGAAGGAAGAGTCTACAACAAGTAGACTCCCCATCGACACATCCAAGCTCGACAACGAGGAAATGGTGCTCATCATCAAGAGCTTCCGCCAAATCCTCAAGCAAAGGAGGGGGAAGGACTACAAATCCCGCTCCAAGAAAGTGTGCTACAAGTGTGGTAAGCTCAGTCATTTTATTGCAAAATGTCCATTATCTAGTGATAGTGACAGAGGCGACAACAAGAAGGGAAAGAGGAGAGAAAAGAAGAGGTACCACAAGAAAAGGGGCGGCAATGCCCATGTGTGCCGTGAATGGGGCTCCGACGAGAGCTCCACCGACTCCTCCTCCAACGAGGACGTCGCCAACATCGTCGTCACCAAAGGACTCCTCTTCCCCAACGTCGGCCACAAGTGCCTCATGGCAAAGGACGGCAAAAGGAAGAAGGTAAAATCAAGATCCTCCACTAAATATGCATCCTCTAGTAATGAAGATAATTCTAGTGATGAGGAGGATAACTTGCGCACCCTTTTTGCCAACCTAAACATGCAACAAAAAGAAAAGTTAAATGAATTAATTAGTGCTATTCATGAGAAGGATGAACTCTTGGATTCCCAAGAGGACTTCCTAATTAAGGAAAACAAGAAGCATGTTAAGGTTAAAAATGCTTATGCTCTAGAAGTAGAAAAATGTGAAAAATTATCTAGTGAGCTAAGCACTTGCCATGATATTATTGCCAACCTTAGAAATGAGAATGCTAAAATAATTGCTAAGGTTGATTCAAATGCTTGTGATGTTTCAATTCCCAATCTTAGAGATGATAATGTTAGTTTACTTGCTAAGATTGAAGAATTAAATGTCTCTCTTGCTAGCCTTAAAAATGAGAATGAAAAATTAATTGCTAAGGCTAAAGACTTAGATGTTTGCAATGTTACCATTTCCAATCTTAGAAGTGAAAATGACATTTTACATGCTAAGATTGTTGAACTAAAATCTTGCAAACCCTCTACATCTACCGTTGAGCATGTTTCCATTTGCACTAGATGTAGAGACATTAATGTTGATGCTATTCATGATCACCTAGCTTTAATTAAGAAACAAAATGATCACATAGCTCAACTTAATGCCAAAATTAATGAGCATGCCTTAGAAAATGAAAATTTTAAATTTGCTAGAAGTATGCTCTATAGTGGGAGACGCCCTGGCATCAAGGATGGCATTGGCTTCCAAAAGGGGGACAATGTCAAACTTAATGCCCCTCCTAAAAGATTGTCTAACTTTGTTAAGGGCAAGGCTCCCATGCCTCAGGATAACGAGGGTTACATTTTGTACCCTGCCGGTTATCCCGAGCACAAAATTAGGAGAATTCACTCTAGGAAGTATAAGGGTGAGACATCTAGTTCTAGGCAATCAACCCGTGCAAAATTGCCTAAGAAGAAAACTCCTATTGCATCAAATGATTCTAACATTTCATTTAAAACTTTTGATGCATCTTATGTTTTGACTAACAAATCCGGCAAGGTAGTTGCCAAGTATGTTGGGGGCAAACACAAGGGATCAAAGACTTGTGTTTGGGTACCCAAAGTTCTTGTATCTAATGTCAAAGGACCCAAAACCGTTTGGGTACCTAAAATCAAGAACTAAATTTGTTTTGTAGGTTTATGCATCCGGTGGCTCAAGTTGGATCATCGACAGCGGATGCACAAACCATATGACAGGGGAGAAGAAGATGTTCTCCTCCTATGAGAAAAACCAAGATCCCCAACGAGCTATCACATTCGGGGATGGAAATTAAGGTTTGGTCAAAGGATTGGGTAAAATTGCTATACCACCTGACCATTCCATTTCAAATGATTTCTTGTAGATTCTTTAGATTATAACTTTTTTCAGTTTCGCAATTATGTAAAATGGGTTACAACTGTCTTTTTACGGATATAGGTGTTACTGCCTTTAGAAGAAGTGATGATTCAGTAGCATTTAAGGGAGTGTTAGAGGGTCAGTTATACTTAGTAGATTTTGATAGAGCTAAACTCGACACTTGCTTAATTGCTAAGACTAACATGGACTGGCTCTGGCATCGCCGACTAGCACATGTTGGAATGAAGAATCTTCACAAGCTTCTAAAGGGAGAACACATTTTGGGACTAACAAATGTTCATTTTGAGAAAGACAGGATTTGTAGCGCATGTCAGGCAGGGAAGCAAGTTGGTGTTCATCATCCACACAAGAACATCATGACGACTGACAGGCCACTCGAGCTCCTACACATGGACCTATTTGTCCCGATTTCTTACATAAACATCGGCGGGAGTAAGTACTGTCTAGTTATTGTGGATGACTATTCTCGCTTCACTTGGGTGTTTTTTTGCAGGAAAAATCTCATACCCAAGAGACCTTAAAGGGATTCTTGAGACGGGCTCAAAACGAGTTCGGCTTAAGGATTAAGAAGATTAGAAGCGACAACGGGATGGAGTTCAAGAACTCTCAAATTGAAGGCTTCCTTGAGGAGGAGGGCATCAAGCATGAGTTCTCTTCTCCCTACACGCCACAACAAAATGGTGTAGTGGAGAGGAAGAATTGAACCCTATTGGACTTGGCAAGAACCATGCTTGATGAATACAAGACTTCGGATCGGTTTTGGGCCGAGGCGGTCAACACCGTTTGCTACGCCATCAACCGGTTATATCTACACCGAATCCTCAAGAAGACATCATATGAACTCCTAACCGGTAAAAAGCCCAATGTTTCATATTTTAGAGTCTTTGGTAGCAAATGCTTTATTCTTGTTAAAAGAGGTAGAAAATCAAATTTTGCTCCTAAGGCTATAGAAGGCTTTTTACTAGGATATGATTCAAACACAAGGGCATATAGAGTCTTTAACAAGTCCACTGGACTAGTTGAAGTTTCTTGTGACATTGTGTTTGATGAGACTAATGGCTCTCAAGTAGAGCAAGTTGATCTTGATGAGCTAGATGATGAAGAGGCTCCATGCGTCGCGTTAAGGAACATGTCCATTGGGAATGTGTGTCCTAAGGAATCCGAAGAGCCACCACAAGCACAAGATCAACCATCTTCCTCCATGCAAGCATCTCCACCAACTCAAGATGAGGATAAGGCTCAAGATGATGAAGGAGAAGATCAAGATAATGAGCCGCCTCAAGAGGAGAGCAATGATCATGGGGGAGATGCCCATGATCAAGATAAGGAAGATGAACAAGTTCCAAGACCGCCACACCCAAGAGTCCACCAAGCAATCCAACGAGATCACCCCGTGAACACCATCCTCGGCGATATTCAAAAGGGGGTAACTACTAGATCTCGTGTTGCTCATTTTTGTGAACATTACTCTTTTGTTTCCTCTATTGAGCCACACAAGGTAGAGGAAGCACTTCAAGATTCAGATTGGGTGGTGGCGATGCAAGAGGAGCTCAACAACTTCACTAGGAATGAGGTATGACATTTAGTTCCACGTCCTAACCAAAATGTTGTAGGAACCAAGTGGGTCTTCCACATCAAGCAAGATGAGCATGGTGTGGTGGCAAGGAACAAAGCCCGACTTGTGGCCAAAGGGTACTCACAAGTCGAAGGTTTGGATTTCGGTGAAACCTATGCACCCGTAGGTAGGCTAGAATCAATTCACATTTTACTTGCCTATGCTACTTACCATGGCTTCAAGCTTTATCAAATGGACGTGAAAAGTGCCTTTCTCAACGGACCAATCAAGGAAGAGGTCTATGTTGAGCAACCTCCCGGCTTTGAAGATAGTGAGTATCCTAACTATGTATATAAACTCTCTAAGGCGCTTTATGGGCTCAAGCAAGCCCCAAGAGCATGGTATGAATGCCTAAGAGATTTTCTTATCACTAATGGCTTCAAAGTCGGAAAAAGTCGATCCTACACTCTTTACTAAAACACTTGAAAATGATTTGTTTGTATGCCAAATTTATGTTGATGATATCATATTTGGGTCTACTAATGAATCTACTTGTGAAGAGTTTAGTAGGATCATGACACAAAAATTCGAGATGTCAATGATGGGAGAGTTGAAGTACTTCTTGGGATTTCAAGTGAAGCAACTCCAAGAGGGCACCTTCATTAGCCAAACGAAGTATATTCAAGACATTCTAAACAAGTTTGGGATGAAGGATGCCAAGCCCATCAAGACACCCATGGGAACCAATGGGCATCTCGACCTCGACACGGGAGGTAAATCCGTAGATCAAAAGGTATACCGGTCGATGATAGGTTCTTTACTCTACTTATGTGCATCTCGACCGGATATTATGCTTTCTGTATGCATGTGTGCAAGATTCCAAGCCGACCCTAAGGAAGCTCACCCTACGGCCGTAAAACGAACCTTGAGATATTTAATATATACTCCTAAGTTTGGGCTTTGGTACCCTAGGGGATCCACATTCGATTTAATTGGTTATTCGGATGCCGATTGGGCGGGGTGTAAAATTAATAGAAAGAGCACATCGGGGACTTGCCAGTTCTTGGGAAGGTCTCTGGTGTCTTGGGCTTCAAAGAAGCAAAATTCCGTAGCTCTTTCTACCGCCGAAGCCGAGTATATTGCCGCAGACCATTGTTGCGCGCAATTGCTTTGTATGAGGCAAACCCTTAGGGACTATGGTTACAAATTAACCAAAGTTCCTCTTCTATGTGATAATGAGAGTGCAATCCGCATGGCGGAAAATCCCGTTGAACATAGCCGCACTAAACACATAGACATTCGATATCATTTCTTAAGGGATCACCAACAAAAGGGGGATATCGAGATTGCATATATTAACACCAAAGAACAATTAGCCGATATCTTTACCAAGCCACTAGATGAACAAACATTTAACAAACTTAGGCATGAGCTAAATATTCTTGATTCTCGGAATTTCTTTTGATGTTTTGCACACATAGCTCATTAATATACCTTTGATCATGTCTCTTTTATAGTCATAGATTGAAAGGGAATTGGAGTCTTCGGCGAAGACAAAGGCTTCCACTCCACTCCATCAAATTACTCACCCTTCGCCGTCGCTCCGCGTCACTCTCCGTCTTTGGTATAATCTTCACTCATATTTTGTTCGCCAAAGGGGGAGAAATTAGTTTGAGGGCTTATATTTCACTCAAGTATCCGTTTTTGGCGATTCATGCCAAAGGGGGAGAAAGTATTAGCCCAAAGCAAACGGACCGCACCACCACCAAATTTCAAAAATTTGAGTTAAGAAAAGATCTTTCAATTTGTGATTTGTCAATCGGTATCTTATCTTTGATAGAATTTAAAAATTGGTACAACCCTTTCAAAACTAATATCTAAAACCCTCTTGAACACTAAGAGGAGTATTTTATTGAGGGGGAGTTTTGTTTAGTCAAAGGAAAAGCATTTGAAACAGGAGGAGAAAATTTCAAATCTTGAAAATGCTTCTCAAAATCTTATTCATTTACCTTTGACTATTTGCAAAAGGTCCTTGAAAAAGAATTTACAAAAGAATTTGTAAAAAACAAAACATGTGGTGCAAGCGTGGTCCAAAATGTTAAAAATAAAGAAACAATCCATGCATATCTTAAGAGAATATTTATTGGTTCAATTCTAAGTAACCTTTGCACTTACATTTTGCAAACTAGTTCAATTATGCACTTCTATATTTGCTTTGGTTTGTGTTGGCATCAATCACCAAAAAGAGGGAGATTGAAAGGGAATTAGGCTTACACCTTTTTCCTAATTAATTTTGGTGGTTGAATTGCCCAACACAAATAATTGGACTAACTAGTTTGTTCTAGATTATGAGTTCTACAGGTGCCAAAGGTTCACAACAAACCAATAAAAAGACCGAAAAAGGATTCAAATACAAAAGAGCAAAGTCAGCCAAAGTGTGCCCTGGTTTGGCGCACCGGACTGTGTCTGGTGCACCAGGGACTCCAACTCCGAACTGCTCACCTTCGGGAATTCTGGAGGCCGCTTCGCTATAATTCACCGGACTGTCCGGTGTAACACCGGACAGTGTCCGGTGGCGCACCGGACTGTCCGGTGTGCCAGCGGAGCAACGACTTATTCCGCGCCAACGGTCACCTGCAATGGCATTTAATGCGCGCCAGGGCGCGCAGAAGTCAGGCGCGCGCGAGAAGGCGCACCGGACAGTCTACAGGACCTGTCCGGTGCACCACCGGACTGTCCGGTGGGCCAGAAGACTTCAGCTCCAACGGTCAGAATCCAACAGCTCCGTGACGTGGCAGGCGCACCGGACAGTGTTCGGTGGCGCACCGGACTGTCCGGTGCGCCATGCGACAGATAGCCTCCCAACGGCCACTTTTGGTGGTTGGGGCTATAAATACCCCAACCACCCCACCATTCATTGCATCCAAGTTTTCCAACTTCCTACACCTTACAAGAGCTATAGCATTCAATACAAGACACACCAAAGAGATCAAATCCTCTCCCAAGTCCTTAGTTCATTCCAAATCAAATAGTGACTAGTGAGAGAGTGACTTGTGTTCATTTGAGCTCTTGCGCTTGGATTGCTTCTTTTCTTTCTCATTCTTCTTGTGATCAACTCAATTGTAACCGAGGCAAGAGACACCAATTGTGTGGTGGTCCTTGCAGGGACTTTGTGTCTCGTTTGATTGAGAAGAGAAGCTCACTCGGTCTAAGTGACCGTTTGAGAGAGGGAAAGGGTTGAAAGAGACCCGGTCTTTGTGACCACCTCAATGGGGAGTAGGTTTGCAAGAACCGAACCTTGGTAAAACAAATCCTTATGTCTCACTCTTTATTTGCTTGCGATTTGTTTTTCGCCCTCTCTCTCGGACTCATTCATATTTCTAACGCTAACCCAGCTTGTATTTGTGCTTAAGTTTATAAATTTTAGATTCGCCCTATTCACCCCCCTCTAGGCGACTTTCAATGTTCATCATCCACGCTGGGGAGAAGGGCGAGCCGAGCGGGAGCTTCGCCTTCTGTGTGGGCTGGCGGTCTGCTTCTTCCTCCAGCATTCGGGGGAGAAGGGCGTTCGCCAGCCTTGCGGAGGAGGCGAACTCCGGGTACGTGGAGTCGGCCGTCTGTGGCATTGTCAGCTGCCGCGTGCCTGGCTCCCCGTCCTAGGTGGCTCTGGTGCTGCCTCTGGGGCTGCCTCCTGCCGCTGGGGCGGAGCATGGCTGCCCGTCCACCGCACGGGCGATGGTCGTGCCGTGCGTGGGTTGGCCACATCCACGGCTTCTATCGCGCCACCGGTCGCATCGGGAGGTCATACAAGACGTCGTACTCCGTGGGGGCGGCGGTGGCGTTCTTGGATGGTCTTGTCCTCACTCCCATAGTGAGGACGGGAGCGAGGACCTCTTCGTGGGTGCTGGGGCTGTCGTGGTCGCCTCCGCTGGTGAGGCTGCACACTGCAGAGGTGGTTGCCTCCGCTGGCGAGACCGCCAGTGCCACCCGCCGCTGGACCTCCGGCTCTTTGGCTTTAATGGCCTCGCTGTCGTCCCCCGTAGGAGGACGGGGGCGAAGACCTATTCGCAGTAGCGCTCACGCTGAGGTGATTGCTACTACTGGCGAGCCGCCCGGAGCGGAGGTCATTGTCGCTGCTGGTGCAGAGGTGGTCGCCGCCGTTGGTGGGGCTGTTCGGAGCCAGCTTCTAGCGTGACTCTTGCTGGTGCAGCGTAGTTCCTTCCTGCAGAAATGGAGCTAGGGTCCCGCTTGTAAGGGAATGTAATGACATTTTCTTGAGAGCAGAATGTAATAACATATGTATGCAGGATTTTAGCCTGGGAAGCCAAGTTGTGTGTTCGGACCCCCTGGATGGTGGCTTCGAGTACTAAGACACCTGCCGCAGGGTGGTGGAGTATGCAGGCCCACGGTACGGGACCAGGCTGAGCGGCTACATGGTTTCTGGACCCCCCAGGAGACAAGTGCCTGTTCTTCAGAGCTGGACCTCCAGGTTGCTGGACGCACAAGACTATAGTTTTAAATACTAGGATACCCGCCGCGGAGTGGTGGAGTGTGCAGGATTTTGGGTACGGAACCAGGCTAACCGGCCACACAGGCTCCAGACCACCCTATGAAACGGGCATCCGTTCTTTAGAACCGGCCCCTAGGCCTTTCCCTGTTTTTGTAAAGTAATAAATATTGTCTTCTAAGCAGCATTTAACACTTATTTGTGTATCGTCTGTTCCTGCTGTGTGCGATGTTGTTGACTCCTCCTTAGTACCTGGCCCCCGCCTGGGATGCAGGCTTGATGTGTTGAGGTTGGATACCAGCGTTTCTAAAAAGATTGTCAACAAACCTTGGGAGGCAAACTTGCCGGGATCTGGAACTGTACATAACTTTTAGCTAGGAAGCATTAGTAGTACACCTCATAGGGCTCTTCGTCTGACATTAGTCGTCCTTTGATACATGCTCGGGACCCGCAGGTTTTAGTCCGGGTGGCCAAGTTGCGTGTCCGGACCCCCCTGGGTTGCGGTTCTAGATACTAGGACACTTGTCGCAGGGCGGTGGAGCGTGCAGGCCCACGGTACAGAACCAGGATGAGCGGCTGCACGGGCTCCGGAACACCCTAGGAGACTAATGCCCATTCTCTAGCTCCGGTCCCAAGGTTGTCGGACCCGCAGGACTTATAACTCCAGGTACTAAGTTCCCGTCACGGGGTGGCAGAGCATGCAGGCCCACGGTACATGACCTGGCTAAGCAGCTACACGGGCTCCGGACCACCCTATGGAATGGGATCCCGTTCTCTAGAGCCGGCCCCTAGGCTGTCGGACCTCCCTACTTTCGTGTTAGGGGCCCTAAACTGCAAGCCTGGCTGCTCAATTCGAACGTCGCCATGTCAGACAGATGGAAACCGTACGAGTGGGTTAGCTAAAAAGTACTATCTGAACGACTGCAAGGTAGGACCATGGAGCAGTAAGATGGAACTATCACAAGAGCACAGCTGAGGGGGTAGTTTCTCTTTATAACTCATCATGCATGTGTGCAGACCAATAGACCGGGTTCATGGGAGCGGACCCCACCGGGTTGTCGTACACGTATGTGTTATCTAGTTACAAAAAGGGAAACAGATTAGACCCCTTAGCCTTGCTCTATGGATAGAACTTACAGAGATGTTCGGCACCGGGGTAAGGTACTCCTCCAGTCGTAGCTAGATGGTTGCCCCTGGGACGGTGCATTCCCGTTACCTCGAAGGGTCCTTCCCAGCTGGGGGAGAGTTGCAGAGCCCTTCTTGGCGTGGTACTTGCCGTGGAGCTAGGTCCTGACCCAGGGTTCCCACCTGCCTTTGCCACGGGAGCCCTCGTCTCTGGCTGTGGCCACTTATGCATGTACCTGTCCGCAGCCCGGACCCGCGGGGAATCCGGAAGGGCCTCCGGAGGAAGGCGTGCTTCAGCTCCATTGACCGGGGAACACGGGGTTCCTCTGGGGTCCGCCTAGTTGTCTTCACCGGAGTAGGAACCTCCGGCGAAGATATCCCTTAGGTCCCCCTCGGGCGACTGATACCCGAGGTCCCGCTCAGCCGCGACCACCTCGCTGTCGTCCACCTTTTCCTTTCTGGGCCGGCGGCGAGGTGGGGAGCCGTCTTTGGAAGACTGCTCGCGCCGCTCACTGACACGTTTTGCGAGGTCAATGATCTCGCGACACTCCGCGGTGTAGTGGCGACCGTTCGGGTGCACAGGGCATGAACCGCTATTACCCTTCTGCGGCCGCGGGTGTTTGTTGCGGTCGCCCTAGCCTTCGGCCGCGGCTGCGACCACCAGAGCAGTGGACCGCGGCTTCTGGTAGTCGCAGTCCTTCTTCTTCTTCTTTCCGTCCCGGAGGACGGCCCCTGAGCCACCCGACTGGGCAGCTTCAGTTTGTGGGGGCGAGTGCCATGCACGGCCCTCGGTGGCTCTAGCGCACTTGTCGGTCAGAGCGAAGAGTGTGGGGACAGTCTCCACATCATGCGTGGCCAACTTCTCCAACATTTTTTCATCACGTACTCCCTATCGGAAGGCCGTGATGATAGAAGCATTAGAAATACGAGGTATCGTACCTTGCACCTTGGTGAAGCGGGAGATGAACTTCCGGAGGGTCTCTCCGGGCTCCTGCCTCACCGCATGGAGGTGGGCCTCCACACCGTGCTGCTGGTAAGCACTGGCGAAGTTCACCACGAACCGTTCGCAGAGTTCCTCTCAGGAGTAGACTGATCCCAGGGTGAGGTTCATGAGCTAGGTCCGGGCAGGCCCAGACAAGGCCACATGAAAATATGTTGACATCACAGTGGTGTTTCCACCTGCTGCTGTGATGGCAGTAATGTACACCTGCAGGAACTCTGACGGGTTCGTTGTTCTGTTGTATTTTTCCGGCAGGTGCGTCCGGAACTTGGGTGGCCAAGACGCCGCGCGGAGATGGTCCGTAAGAGCGGCGCAGCCCACACCGGCCAAAGGGACACCTGTTTGGGACTGGGTGCCCATTGGTGTCTGCGGCGCAACCGCAGCGAAGTCTTGATCGAGGTCACATCCATCGATGTTCTAGCGGTGCTCGCGAGCCCTTTCCAAAGAGACCCAGGCATCCTCTCCCGCACGCCTGCGATTGAGCTCTGCCCGGAGGTCGTTGGTCTGTGCGCCCCTTACTGAGGGCGAGCGCACAGATGCTGACGCCTCGTGTTGGCGTCGGGATGACCGCGTCTTCGACCTGGTCGAGGCAGAATGTGCCATACCGAGCAGTCAGTCGACATCGTCCCACCATTGCTTCATGGCTCCTGGTGAAGCCGTGGAGCTTGGAGGGTGTCGCAACAACTCCCTGGCTGTCGACAACGCCCCCGGAGACGCCCTTGATGGAGTCCGGGACGTTTGTGCTACTGTGCGCTGTTGTGTGGCGTGCACAGCAGGAGTACTTGGTACCGGGCGACCAGGAACCTGCGCTGTGGAGGAAGCAGCTTCTCTCTCCACCGCAAAGTCTACCGAAGTCTCGGCGCGGTGCTCAATGATCTACACCATCATGCTTGGGCAAGGGATCAAGCAAAAACCCAATGCCTAGGCCCCTACCTGGCGCGCCAAATGTCGGAGAGTAGATCTCCGGCCGGGTGGCGGAGTGCACCCGCCCTAAATCCTGAAATGAGGAGGGGCTTAGGCGTCTTGTTTGATCGTTAGGTTGAACGGGAAGAACTCAAGAACACACAAGGATTTAGAGTGATTCAGGCCGCCAGAGCGTAATACCCTACTCCACTGTGGGATGTATTGCTTGTGAGCTTGTATGAGCTTGCGAGTCTAAAGTGTGACCTAAGATTGCGTGTGTGTGTAACATCGCATACCTCCCCTTTTATAGCTGAATGGGGGCATGCACAAAGGTGCTGGGCCCCGACAGGTGGGCCCAGGGACATAAAGAATATAGCGTTTGGAGCCACTAATGTCTGTTGCCAAGGCAATCTTCTTGTACCCTGACGCCCGAGATCTCCGTATCCTCGGTGTGCAGGGGAAGCTTCTTGTAGAAGGGAAGATGAGTACAGCGCGCCGCTCGGCACGGGCGCGCTGTTTGCCAGCAGACTGATCAGACGTGTCGTTTGCTGGATGGGTCTGACACCGCCTGCCAGCGGATGGAACAGGTCGCATTAAATGCCGAGAGGGCACGTCGCCAGTCAGTGTGGTGGTAGGCGGCGCGTCCCCTCCGCAATAAAGGCGAAGGTTGTATGGCTGTATGGACTTTGCATCAGGCTCGGCCTGCTGGCTTATGTCACGGGCCACACTCCACGCAGCAGCAGCGGGCCTTCGCCTGAGCGGAAAGCATAGAGTAAGGCCTGGACACATGCCGGCACCGGACCCTTACCCATGCCGGGGTCCTCCTCATCCTAGGACCTTGCCAAGACTCGGACCTTACTGGGGGAGCCTAGAGCTTGTTCGGGGGACCCAGCATGTCCTCCTGGGAGCTCCGGACCCGTTCGTACAGGGGTCCGGCGTTCCTTGGAGGTCCGGACCCATCGATGCGCTTAGGAAGTATTATCTTTCCTTGCCACGTGGTGCCCCTAGTTCTGCCCATGTGGTGGGGTCGGGAGCCGCTCTCCGTATGACCTGAGGGTGCGGTACGGGTGCAGCGCCTTCATACCGTAGAAGAGGGTACCCCTGATTCAGGGTACCGACAGTATTGAATGCAAAGATCAGAATGCTTGGGTACTTGGTGTTGTGGTGGTTGGGGGTATTTATAGCCCTCAACCACCAAATGGTCGTTGGGGGTGGCTGCTGTCGATGGGCGCACCGGACAGTCCGGTGCGCCACCGGACACTGTCTGGTGCGCCGCCACGTCACCCAACCGTTAGGGTTCGGGAGCAGTCGACCGTTGGCACCGTGGTCTTCTAGTGGCACCGGACAGTCCGGTGCCACACCGGACATGTCCTGTTCACTGTCCGGTGCGCCCCTGACTCTACGGCTCTAACTCTGCGCGCATTGTTCTTCACTGTAGCGTTGTCAGCCCTCTTTTGTAGTCGACCGTTGCCCGCTGACTCACCGGACAGTCCGGTTGCACACCGGACAGTCCGGTGAATTATAGCGGAGCGCGCCTGGAGAAACCCGAGAGTAACTAGTTTGAGTTGTACGGTCCTGGTGCACCGGACACTGTCCGGTGGCACACCGGACAGTCCGGTGTGCGCGCCATTACTCAGCACACTTTGTTTCTTTTTGCTCCTTTGTATTTGATACCTAACTTGAATATTTATTGGTTTGTATTAAACTTTTTAGCACCTGTAGAACATATTTTTAGAGCAAACTAGTTAGTCTATATATTTGTGTTGGGCATTCAACCACCAAAATTCATAGTGGAAAAAGGTTAACTCTATTTCCCTTTCAGAGAGCATGGTGTGGACATGGTTAGAGAGGTTGGGGCTAGGAGAGAGCAGAGATTGCATCGATTTGGGCGTAGGAAGCGGACGCGGTTGAAGAGGCTGGGGCGAGGAGACTCCATGGATTGCGGAACTGGGCGGAGGACTCGCGGAGACGGGGGATTGCATCGATCTGGTGAATCGATCTGGGCGGAGGACTCGTGTGGGGGCGAGGAGAGCCGGCGGGGGCACGCTTCACCACAGATGGTATGGACGCCCACTCTAGGAACATATAGAGTAGTATATATATATATATATATATATATATAGATTTAGTTATATAGATAGATAGATATAGATTCCTGCGTTTTAAAGAGCACACCGTGCCATAACAAATGGGCCTTAGACTATCTGCACTGCGCTTTGGTATACTTGCGCTAAACACATGAGAAACCGGATGCTGCAGCGCTGTACGCTATAGCGTACTGTATAGCTCCGGAGCAACATGATTTCGTCAAATCTAGCGCAAGTTGTTTCATTTCGCTACTAGTGTTGACGATTCCAAAAACATATATTATATAGAGGAAAGAATATAGTAGTTGAATTAGAATGAATAGAATATGTAGTAGTTGATATAGAGAATATATAGAGATATAAGTGTAAAAGATTGTAATATAGAGTAAGGAATCTATATGCCTAGACTATAAATAGTGATATAGGGTAACCTCCACTGCGGATAGCCTTAGTATAGGTCAAGTAGATGTTATTTGTTGCAAAGGGTGAACAAAAACGGCCCATCAGACCACCGCCGCTGAAACCCATGGCGGCCCACGAGGCCACAGCACGCCTGCAGGCTGCAACGTCGCGGTCTACCGCACGAATCTCGAAGCGTTCCGCACCCACATTCGCCCATCGCCAGCTATATCACCACGACCACGGGACTCCTGTCGCACAGTCGCAGGTTCCAGTATTCCACCACGCGGCGTCGCCTGCCGAACCCCGAACCTTCTCGAGGTCGAGGCCCCTCCCCTTTCGCCAGGAGGTGCGCACGGCACGACTAATCTCCACACTCCCCACTAGCTTTTCTTCCCAGTTTGCTCCGATTTTGATTCCATGGTAATCGCCGCCTGTTCCTCTCGTCGTCTCGTCCCTACCTTTCCTCTGATTGCGTGGGATCTCAACTCAATCTCTCCTTATATAGTTATATGTAGCTGTTGAGTTCGTTCCGGTTTTGTTTGACGATAGTTGAGTAGACCCCTGGCAATCCACCCTTGCACGGTTCTTTTAGGTTTTTGTTCGTCATTTGCAGCTGCCATTCTGCCTAAATTGTTTAAGCGAACCTCCTCCGGGGCTCTCTTTGTTGAAGTTCGCCACGGTGGCCCATGTCAGTGTGATGTAAGGTTGGAGTTGGAGCTGCAATGACATAAAACATAGAAGCCTTGATGCATGATTGAATACGGTACAGGTTATTATGTTTGAAATACCCGTGTAGTTTGATTAAGCGCGTATCAGTAGGTCACATACAGTGCAGATTTGTACATTTTTTTTAACACATAAAAGGCAACTAGAGAATATGTTATAGACTCATAGTGCTCTTTGTTACAATTTCTGTTGAAGCATCATTCTTTCTTGGTCAAGGTCTCATGGATGCTGCTACTTCATTTTTTTTAATAATGCTCGGCATATAGTCATAGGCCACCATGTTCTTCCTGTTGTTTCGATTTTCGACTAGGATATTTTAAATGAAATTCCGTGTCTTGGTATTACCATGCTGTTGTTTTGACTTTCGACTGGGATATTTCAAACAAAATTCTGTCTCTTGCTATTACCATTGTATGACTGCCTCCTTAGAAAATTGGTGTAGGGTTTTAGGTAAATGACACATTCTTGGAGAACCATATTCTGGTGACCGTACTATCTTTGGCATGCTAAAATTTCGTTGTGTTTGCCCCAGCATTTTCCCATTTTTGAGACAATGATGTACTTACCCGTGTTTAACTGCAGAAAACAATGAGCAGGCGCAACAGCCGTACCATCTATGTAGGCAATCTCCCTGGGGACATCCGTGAGAGGGAGGTTGAGGATCTCTTCTACAAGGTGGATTGCAATTGTTTAACGTGTATCTTTCTTTGATTTTTCATTTTGCAAACAAGTGTTGGTTGGTCAGGGCATATGCTAATTCCTAACAAGTCAGTAACATTTTCTGTCTCAGCAAGACAGCAATTTCAGTATCCTATTAATGTGAGAATGTAGTATGGAGCTGAATGTTCACATTTTTTATTTATGATATTAACTAGCATAATAAGTCTATCTAGCATTCCCTTAGAGCATCTCCAAAATCTTCTTTAAAGTCTTCCCTAGCTTAAAATTCTTGGGAAAACAAAAAAACTAGCCTTCAACAGCTTCCCTAAATCCTGCCCAACTTATTGATAGCCCCAAAACTCCCCTCATTTGTAGTTACTAATAGGGAGATTTTTGGTTCCTCCAATACTATTTCCTACCGCCACATCACCAGTACTCCCGCCACTACATTGCCATTTTTGTTTCCGGCACCCCATCACCACTACCTATGTCGTCCCATCGCCGACCCATACGTTGCCGGCCATCCAGCGCCAGCTATTCACCCTCAACTGGCTCATCTGTCTACGATGCCCCTTTGCCGGTGTCACACCCTGTCCCTCAGTTATGCTCCACTACGTACCAGCTACAACGTAGTGGGAAAAAAACGTGAGAAAGATTACCCAGGTCAAAGATGACATAATGCTCGAATGGATGCGGGCATCAAAGATGATCTGACCTAGTTTAAATTATTTTTGGTATATATTTAGGGGAACTGTTGGAGATTAAAAGAAAATCCACTCCCAATAATTTTTAGGCTGCTCCCAAAAACCATGTTTGTCCAGCATTGCCTGGTCCCAAGTCCATGTACAAGTAGGAGGGTTGCGTGAGGCGTGGCAAGCAAGCTATAAAAACTTAGCCACTCAAATGGAGATGAAACCCAATAGAAAACCGTTGGGGCATAACCCTCTTAGCGACGCGCCATATCGGAACCCGGGTATGGTGTTAAATGGGAAAGGGCCGGGTAGCCAGCCCCTTGGTGGCGCGTCGTGTCGTGATCTGGATGCGGTGTCAAGTGAGCAAGGATCGGGTCGTCGCTTCCTTAGTGGCGCGCTACATCGACGCCCGGGTGTAGTGACAAATGTGCAAGGGTCTTCGCATCTGTCTCAACGGGTGCAAGGGGTAAGGAAGCTAGTTGAGCCGATGTCACACCCAGTTTTTAGAAGGCAAACCGAATGCGAACCATGTACGTGCCAGGATCAGTTATTCACGTACACAGCAGTTACATAACATGGACATCATCACACAGTGCTCAAATAGTATTAAAAGGGGAAATAATAGTCGATTACATCATACGTCTGAGACGTCCATATAGTTCTTACAATAAATCAAAGTGCGGAAAAGAAACGTAGATAACACGGCCTTCACAGGCAGCCGACTGGGGGTTGCCGCTAACCCACACCTAGAACTCGTCGTAGTCTTGGAACTCTTGGAAGTCTCCTTCCACAGCTTCATCTTCTCCTGAGCAGTGGTTGCAATGCTGACAACCTGGGGGGGGGATTGGTGTGTAGAGCAAGGGTGAGTACACATCAACATACTCAGCAAGCATCCCGTTTGGCTGTAGTGGACTAGCTTTATGTGGGGATAAGTCAAGCAGTTGCTTTTAATTGGTCAGGTTATTACTTTCTAGTAGAAAGCCAGGTTTTAACATTAACCCAAGTTATTAGCCCAATGTATCCTTTCCAAACGGAAAGAATACCACCTACCAATACCATAATCATAATCAGAATCATCAATCTCATTGCCACCTGTACCAAAGTATCTCTGATCAAATATCACTAATCTCTGGAGCTCCCTTGGCCGCTCATAACCGCGAGCACGGCTGATATATCAGTTTCATAACACTCTGCAGAGGTTGCGCACTTTACCCACAAGCCGTGATTCCCTTCTGCCTCGGGCTGATCAAACCCTTAAACACTACCAAGGTGAATAGGCAGGGTCTCACTACGTAGCCTTTACAAAGATTCCCCGGGGCTGTAGCCACCCGTTAGGTTTCCTAAATGTACCGCACTCCTCCCCAAGGGACAAATCAACCTTGGCAGAGCGAGCCGCATACACCGAGCCCCATTGACGGCACAACGGCTAAGCGAACTACACCCCGGTTCCTCTAATTATTCAGCTAAGGGCGTCCCATTCCACCCTCATGGTTGCACTGTTTTCCCGGGCGGTCATCCATTGAACAGGTCCTTACGGAGAGGCACTCGAGAAACCGCTCGAGTCCCCTTAAATGCCACAAGTATGATCATAAATAAGAAGGGGAAAACAGCGTATCATAGATAATCACATCATGTTCATTGATTAGAGTTGAGCAATAGCATCAAACTAAGCAGTAATAATCCGACCCAAATAGGTAAACAAGGACATAGATAACAAAAGCTAGTCAATCCTTAGGTATAAATGTGTAATGCGGGAGGTGAATTAAAGAATGAATAGGACAGAGATAGGTCAAAGGACACTTGCCTCCACCAACCGACTGCTGCTCAGGGGCTTCTCCTGCGAATTCCTCGGGCTCTTCGACCGGATCGTTCTCTATGCGAGCGCAAACATACATACATCCACATATTTAATAGAAAAGAACAGTACACCATACAAGGGAACAAATAAAGTGAGTATGCATCAAGTATGACATTCGATATCGCATTTGATATGGTTAGAAAGAAACGGGAAAGGGTCTCGCAGGGGTTTAAAGTTTATGCACTAATGATTCGCTACGATTGATTCTTAACAAAAGAATTCTGTTATATGCACTTAATGGAAACCTAATCATTTTTAGTTGATCAACATTGAATGAGATAAACAATTAACTACGTGAATCAATAGCATAACGGAATTTAAATTAAACTTCCTATTTTCCATAGCATGAACAATGATCAGTCTATCTAAAATAAAGTAATTATGATCACAGAAAGTAAATAAAATAAAATAAAAAAAAATAAAAAAACAGAGGGGGGGGGGCGGTTGAACCGGCCCGGGGGCAGGCGGCCGAGCTGGGGCGGCCGAGCGCGGGGGGCGGCCGAGCTCGGGCCGGGGGCGGCTGAGCCGGGGCCGAGGCCGGCTGAACCGGCCCGGAACAGGGGCGCGGCCAGGGGCCAGGGCGGGCGGCCGGGCGCGGGCTGGGGGCGGCTGGGGGCGGCCAGCGGCCGGGCCAGGGCGGCCAGGGGAGCGGCCGGGGCGGGCCAGCGGCGGCCGGGGCCGGCTGGGCGCGGCCGAGGGCCGGCCAGCGGCGGCTGGGCTGGGGGGGTGGTGGCCGGCGCGGCCAGGGGGCGCGCGGGGGAGGGGAGAAGAGAGGGGAGGGAGGAGAGGGAGGAGGGGGAGGGGGCTCACCGGCGGGGTGGCCGACGGCGGGGGGCGCGGCCGGGGTTGGGGCGGCGGCGGCGGCTAGGGCAGGGGTGGGTGGGGGCGGCGGCTTGGGTGGGGAGGGAGAGAGGGAGAGAATGAGGGAGAGGGAGAGGGGATTTGGGGAAAAAAAAAAGGGGTGGGGGGGGGGGCGGCTGGGCCTTCTTTGGGCCCAAGAGGGGGCGCCAGGGGCTTGGGCCGGCCGGGGGTCGGCCCAGGGCGCGGGAGAGAGAGAAAAAGGAGAGAGAAAGAGAGAGAAAGAAAGAGAAAAGATTTTCCGCTTGTTCTCGAAATCCGATCTTTTAGATGAATGCAATTGCACTTTCAAAGCAATCGAAAAATGCATGGTTCGGCATGGTGCATCAATCATAAAGTATTTTAGAGTTTTTCTTTACACGGGAAATCCAAACTGAATCCCGCTAAAACTTTGGAAAAGGTCAAGGTTTAGCGAGGGGAAAAAGAAAAAGAAAAGGCAACGCCCGAATTTTGGCGAGTAAAGAAAAGAAAAAATTCAACTGCAAAATTCGGGGCGTTACAAACCTATCCCCCTTAAAAGAATCTCGCCCTCGAGATTCAGGGCTGGCTAGCAAAGAGCTCTGGGTACTTAGCCATCAAATCATCTTCACGCTCCCAGGTTGCTTCTTCCTCAGAGTGGTGACTCCATCTGACTTTGCACATTCTGATGGTCTTCCTTTGGGTGACTCTGTCTGCAATCTCAAGAATCTGAGCTGGCTTCTCGACATAGGTCAAGTCCTCCTGGACTTCCAGACCTTCCACTGGCAACTGCTCTTCTGGCACACGCAAACACTTCTTCAACTGAGACACATGAAAGACATCATGCACAGCGGACAAATTCTCTGGCAGACTGAGCTGATAGGCCACTTCTCCACGCTTCGAGAGGATCTGATACGGACCAATGTAGCGGGGTGCTAGCTTGCCTTTGATTCCGAACCTTCTGACTCCTCTGATCGGTGACACTTTCAGATAGACAAAGTCTCCGACTTCGAAACTCAGCTCTCTTCTTCTTGTGTCTGCATAGCTTCGCTGCCTCGATTGCGCTATCTTCAGATTCTCCCGGACCATCTTGATGTTCTCTTCGGCTTCAAGCAGAATGTCTGGCCCAAACACCTGTTTCTCTCCAGGCTGATCCCATTGCAACGGAGTTCTACAACTCCTTCCATAGAGCGCTTGAAATGGTGACATCTTCAAACTGGCCTGATAACTGTTGTTATAGGAAAACTCTGCATAAGGCAATCGCTTATCCCATCCGGACTGATCTTGCAATGCACAGGCTCTCAACATGTCTTCAAGAATTTGATTGGTTCTTTCAGTCTGACCATCTGTCTGCGGATGATATGCTGAACTGAAATTCAGATGCGTGCCCAAGGCTTCATGCAACTGCTGCCAGAAATGAGAGGTGAACTGCGTTCCTCTGTCTGACACTATCTTCTTTGGCACACCATGAAGACAAACGATCCGAGACATATACAACTCTGCCAGTACTGCACTGCTGTAGCTGGTCTTGACAGGTATGAAGTGGGCTGACTTGGTCAAACGGTCCACTACTACCCAAATAGAATCGTAGCCGGCTCGAGTGCGAGGCAATCCGACTATGAAATCCATACCGATTTCATCCCATTTCCACTGAGGGATCTGCAACGGTTGCAACAATCCAGCTGGTCTCTGGTGTTCTGCCTTAATTCTTCGACAACTATCGCACTTAGCCACATGCTCTGCGATTTCCCTCTTCATTCCGTACCACCAGAATTTCTTCTTCAGATCCTGATACATCTTCTCACTGCCAGGGTGAATCGAATAAGCTGTCTCATGAGCTTCCTTGAGAATCAACTCCCGAATGGACTGGACATTGGGAACACACAAGCGGTCTTTGAACCATACCACACCTTCAGCATCTTCTCGAAAATCTTTGCCTCTGCCATCTAGAATCAGTCGCCGGATCTCACTGATCTTCTCATCATTCTTCTGCGCTTCTTTGATTTCGCGCTCCAAGGTAGGTTCCAATTCAACTGTGACTCCTCGCGAATTATTCAGAAATCCGAGACTCAACCTGTCGAACTCTTTGGCCAACTCATAAGGCATCGGACGAGCGACCATCAGATTGACTTGACTCTTTCTGCTCAAAGCATCTGCCACTACGTTTGCTTTGCCTGGATGGTAATGAATCTCCAACTCATAGTCTTTGATCAACTCTAACCATCTTCTTTGCCTCATGTTCAACTCTGTCTGAGTGAATATGTACTTCAGACTCTTGTGATCTGTGTAAACATCGCATTTCTGTCCATACAAATAGTGCCTCCATGTCTTCAGCGCGTGAACCACTGCTGCCAACTCTAGGTCATGGATTGGGTAATTCTTCTCATGAACCTTCAGCTGTCGGGACGAGTAAGCCACAACTCTTCCCTCTTGCATCAACACGCATCCCAAACCTGTGTAACAAGCATCACAGTACACAGAGAAGGGCTTGTGCACATCAGGCAAGACTAAGACAGGCGCTGTTGTCAACTTCTCTTTCAGCGCTTCAAAGGCCTCTTGACATTTCTGGGTCCACTTGAACTCAACCTTGTTGCCTAGCAACGCTGTCATTGGTTTCGCAATCTTCGAAAACCCTTCAATGAATCGCCGATAATATCCGGCCATTCCAATGAAGCTCTTGATTTCTCGAGCATCCGTTGGCGCTTTCCAGTTCAGAATGTCTGCCACTTTCTTCGGATCCACAGCCAATCCTTCTTTGTTGATTATGTGACCCAAGAACAGGACTTCACTGATCCAGAACTCACACTTGCTCAACTTTGCATACAACTGGTGCTCTCGCAATCTCTGCAATACCATCCTCAAATGATCTGCATGCTCTTCTTCACTTTGAGAATAAATCAGAATGTCATCAATGAATACCACCACAAACTTATCAAGGTAATCCATGAATACACTGTTCATCAGATTCATAAAGAAGGCTGGTGCATTGGTCAAACCAAAAGACATCACTGTGAACTCATACAAACCATACTTGGTAATGAATGCCGTCTTCGGAATGTCCGAAGGTCGGATCCTGAGCTGATGATAACCTGACCTCAGATCAATCTTGGAGAACACACTGGCTCCTCTCAACTGGTCGAACAGATCTTCTATTCTGGGCAAGGGATACTTGTTCTTGATCGTGACTTCATTTAAAGCTCGATAATCGATACACATCCTCTTGGTGCCATCTTTCTTCTCCACAAACAGGACAGGGGCGGCCCAAGGCGAGGTGCTTGGCCGGATGTAACCTTTCTCTGACAGCTCATCAATCTGCTTCTTAAGCTCAACCAACTCTGGTCCGGATATTCTGTAAGCTCTCTTAAAGATAGGGGCGGTTCCAGGAAGAAGCTCTATAGCAAACTCAACTTTCCGCTCTGGTGGCATACCCGGTAAATCCCTTGGAAACACATCTGGGAATTCAGACACAACCTTGATACTCTCAATTGGGTCTGCTTCACTGCTATCGACAGCCATCTGATAACAGCTTCCTTTCTTCGGCTCAGGCGGGACTAACTCGGTCATCACTTCCTCTCCTAGTGGGGACACCAACTTGATTGTCCTTTTATCACAACTGATAACTGCCTGATACTTATCTAGCCAATTCATCCCTAGGATGACATCTATTCCCTGAGTACCCATTACTATAAGGTTAGCGGGAAACGCTATCCCCCTTATTTCCACACTTATATTCAAACATATGCTATCAGCTCGAATTCTACCACCAGCTGAGTCAATTTGAATGGGGGTTGACATGGTAGTAATTGGAAGATTATGTGCTTCTACCCATGATGCAGTAATGAAAGAATGCGTTGCTCCAGTATCAAATAACACTTCTGCAATATGGGAGTCGACTGAGAACATACCTACTGTCATGCCGGGGGTCTCCTGAGCTGCTTCAGCCTCCAAGTGGTTCAGTCTTCCATGATTATAGCGCTGCTGAGGGCGGTTGCCTGCTCCAGGCTGAGATGCATTCTGCTTTGCTGGGGCATTGGGGCCTGACTGCTGCTGGGCTGCCTTCTTCGGACATTGCATCACCCAATGGCCTTGCTCTCCGCAGTGGAAACATGCTCTGTTTCCAACCTGAGCTGGTGCTGCCTGATTGTTCTGCTGGCTTGCTGGGGCAGGAAGACGAGGTGTCTGCTGATTCTGCCTCTGAAACTGACCTCCTGACTGATTGCTCTGACGGTTCTGATACTGATGCTGAGGGTACTGCCTTTGGGACTGCTGATACTGCTGACGCTGCTGATGCTGCTGAGGTGGACGCTGGTTCTGCCTGAACTGCTGAGGTTGATTGCCTGAAAAACGGGGACGGCTGCTGCTTCCAGGCTGGGGTCCACTGATCTTGCGCTTACGATCTTCCATCTCCTTACGCTTCCTTTCTGTCATGATTGCTCTATCAATCAGGTGCTGGAATGTCGGGAAGGTGTGATTCATCAGCTGATACTGCAGAGGGTCAACCAAGCCTCTCAAGAAACGGTATTGTCGCTTGACGTCAGTGTTGACATCTTCAGGAGCATAGCGAGACAACTGCAGAAACCTGTCTCGATACTCACTGACAGATGATGACCCTTGCTTAAGGGCCAGGAACTCCTCCTTCTTCACTGTCATCAGACCTGCGGGCACATGGTACTGACGAAAGCTACCTCTGAACTCTTCCCAGGTGATGGTGTCGGGGTTGGCATGGGTGGCGAGGTAAGACTCCCACCAGGATTGGGCTGCTCCTCTCAACAGACGGGGACCATACAAGACTTTCTCCCTGTCATCACACTGAGCGGTATGCAACTCCCGCTCCACAGTGCGCAGCCAATCTTCAGCATCCATGGGGTCAGAAGAGTGAGCGAACGTTGGTGGATGACCTCTCATGAATTCAGCACGCTTGTCTCTAGGCATCTGAGGCATCTGAGGCTGGGGTGGTGCTTGCTGCTGCTGCTGCTGAATGGCGGCCAGAGTCTGACCGATGGCTTGAACTGCCTGAGTCTGCATCAGAAACATCTGCTCGATCGACATCGGGGGCGGGGGCGGCAGCTGCTGCTGCTGGGGCGCCTCATCTTGCTGACCGGCTTGCTCCTGCTGAGCACGCCTTCCTCCTCTGCGCCTGTTCTCTGACATCTGCAGAACGCAACCACACATCAGAACTGATCTGGCAAATCTTGCAGCATAAGAAAAGAGTATAGAATTCTCCAACAGCACTGAACAGATGAGCATCTTCACTGATCTCCAACACAGACCACACAGCTTCTCAGATAAAGAGGAAAGTGGAATAAAGGTTTTCCCAACTATATAACTAACTCCATTAACATAATATGTAAACCAAAATGCAGGGGATACCCACACTCTGGTGACAGTCATTACAAAGATCCAAACCAAACATAGTTCATCATGACAAACATAAATGCACAGGATATAGCAAACTACCCTGTCTAACTAAGACTAACTAAGACCGAGACTAACGCTAAGACTGAAACTTCTATGTATATATATTTCGTATTAATTACAAGATCCAACTCTAACGATCTATGGTTCTAGATTTATCTTGGTCTTGCAGTCGGGATTGCCATAAGACTGGCGTCCACGCCGAGGTGAGCGGTACGGGTGCTGAGTCCCAACGGGGGCGGGGGAACCATCATCCAAGTGACGACGCTCCGCGCGCTCAGCCCGCAGCAGGGCGATCTCAGCACGGGCCCTACTCAGCTCGTCTAATGCATGGTCCAGCTCCGTGTTTAGCACGGCGGCTAGGTTGACTGTGCTGCTCAACCTAGGATTGTCCTCACCAGCAGGTGAAACAATCACGCCTCCTGTGCTGCCAGATGGACGGCGGGGGTAATACTTCAGGTCGAGGCCGTCAGCTACCCCACCGAGAACCGAGCAGTAGTGCGAAATCGCACGCCGTGCAGCATCCTGCATGGCTGCCTCAGCTGGGTCCCGCTCAGAGATAGAATAGTGCTCTGAGCAAGCCTCCGCGCCCTGGAGACTGTTCTCCGGACGGCGCACCAAGCAGGTCGCCTCCCAGCGGTCCGGGTAGACCCCGCGACTATGCTGGTAGACCACACAGCGATACTCGATGGACCAAGTACGCCGGTCAAGTGCCCGACGTAGCAGGGTGTCGAGCGCGTCGTGGAAGTGACACCCGCGAGCAGCGTCGCGAGTGATGGGTCGAGCGACCCATCCTTCCGGCTCATGGCTAGAGAGGTCGAGGTCGGTGTCGTGGCTCGGGCTGTCGTCGCCACCTCCGTCGTCTGGATCTCCTCCAACGGCTACTCCAGAAGCTGGGACGCCCAGTGGTGGTGCAGGGGGCGCCTCCAGGGGAAGCACAGGGGAGCAGCTCCTCACAGACTCTATCTCCTGCTGGAGCGAGAAGGAAGAGCCCTGCTGCTCCTGTCGTCGACGTTCCTGCTCCTCATGCAGGCGGTGGTGCAGTCTCTCCAAGTGGCTGGACTGTCCGGCCACGGGACGGCGAAGCGGACGCTCAGCAAGGCGGGAGGGTAAGAAGGGGATGACAGACTTTCGTGCAGTGTGTCTAAGTCGAGCCATCTACAAAAGACATCGCAAGCAAAAGGGTGAGAACAGAATTAATATGACCAGCAAATAATGAATCATAAATAAATGAAGGATCAGAATAATAATGAATCATAAATAAATGAAGGATCAGGATAAACAAAATTTTCAGCAAGGTATAATATATAGTAGAACATAGGTTTGGTCAGTAGGACCAACTTTTGAAGGGATACCAAAGTCAAGGCAGGGACAGAGGTCTATAGTCCTTAGAACGACCATTCTACTCTAGGTTAGCGGTCCTACAGTCAGCACGGCTCTGATACCACTTATGTCACACCCGGTTTTTAGAAGGCAAACCGAATGCGAACCATGTACGTGCCAGGATCAGTTATTCACGTACACAGCAGTTACATAACATGGACATCATCACACAGTGCTCAAATAGTATTAAAAGGGGAAATAATAGTCGATTACATCATACGTCTGAGACGTCCATATAGTTCTTACAATAAATCAAAGTGCGGAAAAGAAACGTAGATAACACGGCCTTCACAGGCAGCCGACTGGGGGTTGCCGCTAACCCACACCTAGAACTCGTCGTAGTCTTGGAACTCTTGGAAGTCTCCTTCCACAGCTTCATCTTCTCCTGAGCAGTGGTTGCAATGCTGACAACCTGGGGGGGGATTGGTGTGTAGAGCAAGGGTGAGTACACATCAACATACTCAGCAAGCATCCCGTTTGGCTGTAGTGGACTAGCTTTATGTGGGGATAAGTCAAGCAGTTGCTTTTAATTGGTCAGGTTATTACTTACTAGTAGAAAGCCAGGTTTTAACATTAACCCAAGTTATTAGCCCAATGTATCCTTTCCAAACGGAAAGAATACCACTTACCAATACCATAATCATAATCAGAATCATCAATCTCATTGCCACCTGTACCAAAGTATCTCTGATCAAATATCACTAATCTCTGGAGCTCCCTTGGCCGCTCATAACCGCGAGCACGGCTGATATATCAGTTTCATAACACTCTGCAGAGGTTGCGCACTTTACCCACAAGCCGTGATTCCCTTCTGCCTCGGGCTGATCAAACCCTTAAACACTACCAAGGTGAATAGGCAGGGTCTCACTACGTAGCCTTTACAAAGATTCCCCGGGGCTGTAGCCACCCGTTAGGTTTCCTAAATGTACCGCACTCCTCCCCAAGGGACAAATCAACCTTGGCAGAGCGAGCCGCATACACCGAGCCCCATTGACGGCACAACGGCTAAGCGAACTACACCCCGGTTCCTCTAATTATTCAGCTAAGGGCGTCCCATTCCACCCTCATGGTTGCACTGTTTTCCCGGGCGGTCATCCATTGAACAGGTCCTTACGGAGAGGCACTCGAGAAACCGCTCGAGTCCCCTTAAATGCCACAAGTATGATCATAAATAAGAAGGGGAAAACAGCGTATCATAGATAATCACATCATGTTCATTGATTAGAGTTGAGCAATAGCATCAAACTAAGCAGTAATAATCCGACCCAAATAGGTAAACAAGGACATAGATAACAAAAGCTAGTCAATCCTTAGGTATAAATGTGTAATGCGGGAGGTGAATTAAAGAATGAATAGGACAGAGATAGGTCAAAGGACACTTGCCTCCACCAACCGACTGCTGCTCAGGGGCTTCTCCTGCGAATTCCTCGGGCTCTTCGACCGGATCGTTCTCTATGCGAGCGCAAACATACATACATCCACATATTTAATAGAAAAGAACAGTACACCATACAAGGGAACAAATAAAGTGAGTATGCATCAAGTATGACATTCGATATCGCATTTGATATGGTTAGAAAGAAACGGGAAAGGGTCTCGCAGGGGTTTAAAGTTTATGCACTAATGATTCGCTACGATTGATTCTTAACAAAAGAATTCTGTTATATGCACTTAATGGAAACCTAATCATTTTTAGTTGATCAACATTGAATGAGATAAACAATTAACTACGTGAATCAATAGCATAACGGAATTTAAATTAAACTTCCTATTTTCCATAGCATGAACAATGATCAGTCTATCTAAAATAAAGTAATTATGATCACAGAAAGTAAATAAAATAAAATAAAAAAAAATAAAAAAACAGAGGGGGGGGGCGGTTGAACCGGCCCTAGGGGCGGTTGAACCGGCCCGGGGGCAGGCGGCCGAGCTGGGGCGGCCGAGCGCGGGGGGCGGCCGAGCTGGGGCTGGGGGCGGCTGAGCCGGGGCCGAGGCCGGCTGAACCGGCCCGGAACAGGGGCGCGGCCAGGGGCCAGGGCGGGCGGCCGGGCGCGGGCTGGGGGCGGCTGGCGGCCGGGCGGGGCGCGGCTGGGGGCGGCCAGCGGCCGGGCCAGGGCGGCCAGTGGAGCGGCCGGGGCGGGCCAGCGGCGGCCGGGGCCGGCTGGGCGCGGCCGAGGGCCGGCCAGCGGCGGCTGGGCTGGGGGGGTGGTGGCCGGCGCGGCCAGGGGGCGCGCGGGGGAGGGGAGAAGAGAGGGGAGGGAGGAGAGGGAGGAGGGGGAGGGGGCTCACCGGCGGGGTGGCCGACGGCGGGGGGCGCGGCCGGGGTTGGGGCGGCGGCGGCGGCTAGGGCAGGGGTGGGTGGGGGCGGCGGCTTGGGTGGGGAGGGAGAGAGGGAGAGGGGATTTGGGGAAAAAAAAAAGGGGTGGGGGGGGGGCGGCTGGGCCTTCTTTGGGCCCAAGAGGGGGCGCCAGGGGCTTGGGCCGGCCGGGGTCGGCCCAGGGCGCGGGAGAGAGAGAGAAAAAGGAGAGAGAAAGAGAGAGAAAGAAAGAGAAAAGATTTTCCGCTTGTTCTCGAAATCCGATCTTTTAGATGAATGCAATTGCACTTTCAAAGCAATCGAAAAATGCATGGTTCGGCATGGTGCATCAATCATAAAGTATTTTAGAGTTTTTCTTTACACGGGAAATCCAAACCGAATCCCGCTAAAACTTTGGAAAAGGTCAAGGTTTAGCGAGGGGAAAAAGAAAAAGAAAAGGCAACGCCCGAATTTTGGCGAGTAAAGAAAAGAAAAAATTCAACTGCAAAATTCGGGGCGTTACAGCCGACTAGGATCCGTGTAGGTAGTTGGAACGTAGGGTCCCTTACAGGTAAGCTAAGAGAGTTAGTCGATGCAACGAGCAGGAGGCACATTAGTATCCTATGTGTCCATGAGACAAGATGGAAGGGGCAAAAAGCGAAGGAGGTGGAGAAAATTGGTTTCAAATTTTAGTACTCAGGAACAGTGGCAAACAAAAATGGAGTATCCTGATTGATAAGACCCTCAAGGATGGAGTGGTGGACGTCAAAAGGCAGGGAGATAGGATTATTCTAATCAAAATAGTTTTGGGGGATGTAGTCTTGAACATTATAAGTGCATATGCCCCTCAGATTGGTCTCAGTGCGAGCGAGAAGAGGAAGTTCTGGGAAGACTTAGATGGCATGGTCAGAGCAATACCCACAAATGAGAAGCTTTTCGTAGGAGATCTCAATGATCATGTAGGTTCAACAAATGCAGGTTATGAGCTGGCTCATGGAGGTTTCGGGTATGTTAGTAGGAATCAAGGAGAGGATATTTTGGACTTCTCTATAGCCTACAACCTAGTGATAGCCAACACTTTCTTCAGAAAGAGAGATTCTCATTTGGTGACTTTTAGCAGTGGCCATCGTTCGAGCCAGATCGACTTCGTTCTCACAAGGAGAGAAGATAAACAAGCATGTTTGGATTGTAAGGTGATACCTGGAGAGTGTTGTGCCCCAACATAATCTTGTGGTGGCTGACTTCCGTTTTTGGATCCGTACCCATATGGATAAGCAAGCCAAAATTGTGAGGATGAGGTGGGGAAACTCAAAGGGGAGACATCCGAAATTTTTAGAGAAAGAGTTTTTGTGGAGGGCGCTTGGTCCGAAGAAGAAAATGCATACAACATGCGGGTGAAGATGGCAACTTGTATTAGGAAGGTGGCGTCATAGGTGTTTGAGGTGATCAAAGGGAGCAGAGGTGAACCTAAGGATACTTGGTGGTGGACCGAGGACGTTCAAAAGGCAATAAAGGAGAGGAAAGAATGTTACAGGAGCTTGTTCCATGATAGGAGCGCGATCCACATAGAGATGTATAAGGTGGCAAAGAAGACTGCAAGGCGAGCTGTGAGTGAGGCAAAGGGTTGAGCCTATGATGATCTTTATTGAAGACTAAGTACAAAGGAAGGGGAGAAGGATGTCTTTAAGATCACTAGGATTCGGGAAACGAAGACGAGGGACCTCAACCAAATTAAATGCATTAAGGATGGAGATGGATCAACTCTTGGTGAAAGGACAAGACATCAAACAGCGGTGACAAAGTTATTTTGACAATCTTTTCAATGGTGAGAATAAGACTATGGACACCCAATTGGATGACTCCTTTGATGATTTAAATAGATGTTTTGTACGCAGGACCCAAGAATCAGAGGTCAAAGAAGCTTTAAAGAGGATGAAAGGGGGCAAGGCGATGGGCGCAGATGGTATTCCAATAGAGGTGTGGAAATGCCTTAAGGATATTGCTATCGTTTGGCTAACTAAGTTGTTCAACCATATTTTTCGATCAAACAAGATGCCCGATGAGTGGAGAAGGAGTACATTAGTATCAATCTTCAAGAACAAGGGAGATATTCAAAGTTGTACCAAATATTAAGGGATTAAGTTCATGGGACACAGTATGAAGCTATGGGAGAGAGTTATTAAGCATCGCCTGAGAGGAATGACATATCACCATGAACCAATTTGGATTCATGCCTGGAAGGTCAACCATGGAAGCAATTTTCTTAATAAGACAAGTCATGGAGCGGTATAAGGAGTAGAAGGAGGACTTGCACATGGTTTTTATCGACTTGGAAAAGGCTTATGTTGAAATACCTAGGAATCTCATGTGGTGGGCATTGGATAATCATAAAGTCCTAACAAAGTATGTTACGCTCATCAAGGACATGTATGACAAGGTTGTGACTAGCGTCCGAACAACTGTGGTGATACAAATGTTTTCCCGATTAACATAGGACTACATCAAGGTTCAGCTTTGAGCCCTTATCTATTTGCCCTAGTGATAGATGAGGTCACAAGGGATATACAAGGAGATATCCCTTGGTGTATGCTTTTCGCTGACAATGTAGTTCTAGTAGATGAAAGCCGGGAAGGAGTAAATAGAAAGCTAGAGTTATGGCGTCAGACCCTAGAGTCAAAAGGATTTAGAATTAACAGGACCAAAACCGAGTATATGAGATGTGACTTTGGTACTACAATTAGTGAGGATGGAGATGTGACTGGTACCAAAGAAGGGCACCTTTTGTTATCTGGGATCGATGCTACAGAGAGATGGTGATATTGATGAAGATGTTAGCTGTACGATCAAAGCGGGGTGGATGAAATGACGTCAAGTATCGGGTGTCCTATGCGACAAGAGAGTGCCACAGAAGTTGAAAGACATGTTCTACAGGACGGCGATTAGGCTTGCTATGTTAGTTATATGGGGTTGAGTGTTGGCCTACTAAGAGACGGCATATCCAACAACTAAGTGTCGCGGAGATGCGTATGTTGCGTTGGATATGTGGGCACACAAGATTGGACCGAGTGAGAAACGATGACATACGCGATCGGCTAGGAGTGGCGCTAATTGAAGAAAACTTTTTTCTCTCCCCTTTCTCTCTCTTTCTCTTTTTGGTGACTTCTTGTTGGGTTTCAACTCTAGCCTACCCCAACTTGCTTGGGACTAAAAGGCTATGTTGATGTTGATGATGTTCCCAAAAACCATGTTTTGTGTAAGAGACTGTAGTCCTTGGTGTATTATAGGAGATGGGGTCCAATATATAGACTCACATGACCCTAACCCTAATGGGCCAGCAGCCCAACAGTGGTGTCGGCCCACACACACACAGTCTAACATCCCCCACAGTTGCAACGAGGCACCACACACGATGAGACTGGAGTAGAAGCCAAAGGTAGGAGCCGACGCGTTGAAATTCCCCCGCAGTCGCAGCGTCGTGAGGGTGCGAATGTTGCGGCTGGAGTAGAGAGCGATGTGTACTCCAAGAAGACGATAGCCCCAAGATGTCGAGGTAGCCGAAGTCGAAGTGGCTGTGGTCGGGAGAAACGCAGCAATAGCCTGTTCTTTGGGACGGGTCGACGTTCGAGCGTCAACGATCGATAGGACTACACAAAAGGACATCAGCAACCTCAGGGCCTTCTTGCTTCGCTCCGCGACCGGTCGTCGAGGAGCCTCGCCAGGGAGGCCGGCGATAGTGCACGCTTCTGCGCTAGTCAGGGAGGGTGGCCGCACCCATGGCAGAAAAGAAGGGGTATCGGCGGATCCGGTCGGGAAAGCCACGACAACGACGGATCCAACCATGAAGACAGCGATCCGGCCAAAGGGTTTACGGAAGGAGGACGCCCGGCGGCCGTGGCAGAGGGCCGGCGGCGGCAGTGGGGCAGCGGTTGGGGTGGGGCTGCCCCCGGAAGGGAAAGATGAGCCTCCAGGGGGGGCTGGTGTAGGGGGGCGGCTGGACCTAGGGGCAGAGGCTGGCCGGCGGTTGTGAACGAAAACCTAACCCTGATGCCATGTAAGAGACTGTAGTGCTTGGTGTATTGCATAGGAGATGGGGTACAATATATAGACTCACATGACCCTAACCCTAATGGGCCGGCAGCCCAACAGTGGTGCTGGCCCACACACACAGTCTAACATTTTGGGGTGATTTTTTGGAAGTCTTTTGGAGATGGTCTTAGATCCACCAAATATAAGTCCATCACAACTTTGTGACATCTTTTATCTTCATTCTTCCATTCCATGTCTACACTTGCTTAAAGGCGCCCTAATCAATTCAGTGAACTTGTTATCTACCACTCTACCTTAACTTAGCAACAATTGGTGGCAGTAGGGTCATTGTATTCCTTACCTTAATCTTGTGCCAGTGTCCAAGTGGACTATCATAGGGAGTAGTATATTATCAGCATTTTGGTTGAGGGGGTGCCCAAGATTTACTGTTTGAGTTTAATACATGTTTTTATTGAGTTATGTCAACTAAAGAAACTCTATACTTCTCTCTGTCTGAAGTAAATAATATTATCTGTTTGCAATGATGCTCGATACCTTTTATTTTGTCTCTGCTTCACCTATACTTTCATTGAACCATATGACAATGCCTTAATTTTTTTCCTTCGATGTATGATTGTGCAGTATGGCCGTATTTTGGATATTGACTTGAAAATACCTCCGAGACCTCCTGGATACGCATTCGTTGAGGTGAGGCTATTTTGCTATTGTCTAATTCTGTAAGAACGATACATTCTTTTATGGGGCCTGCTTTTAAATACATGCAACTGCTCCATTACTGTATTCAGCTTTAAAACATATTTTTCAACATGCTTTAACCTTTCAAATCAAACTGACTGATATAATTAATTTCTTTTGATGTCACCAAACATTTGGTGCTAACAAAAAAATGATGCTTTTATAGTTTGAGGATCCACGTGATGCTGATGATGCAATTTATGGCCGTGATGGGTATAACTTTGATGGCTACAGGTTGAGGGTATGTATATCAAGCTTTCATTTAATGGTTCTCCTAGAAGAGAGGATTGATTTGTGTTTTCTTGCATTTGCTGAAAATGCATTCTACTCAGGTTGAATTAGCTCATGGTGGCAGAGGCCAGTCTTATTCTTATGATCGTTCAAGCAGCTATAGCAGTGCATGCCGTGGAGGTGTTTCTAGGCGCTCTGATTTCCGTGGTTGGTACTTTTGTCATATGAGAAAGTTTTCTTATAGCTCCTTACACAGACTCTCAAGTTTCATTTATTGAATCATGCAGTTATGGTCACTGGTTTACCCTCATCGGCATCGTGGCAAGATCTGAAGGTAATTTCTTTATAATTCACTTATTCCAGGACCTGCTGGAAAGAACTCATTACTACATTTCAGGACCACATGCGGCGCGCTGGTGATGTCTGTTTCTCTGATGTATACCGTGAGGCCGGAGGTTAGTTGTTAAGAACTCCTGGACACGTTTCCTGCTATTTCATTACAGCATATGGTGTTAAACGTAATCCCCGATTTTGTAATCATTGTTTCCTAACTTATTGCTTCACTGCCCCTTTGAAGTATGATGAAATATTCGGGCTTTATTATGAATTTCTACATATTAATGATATTTGCTCCTTTTTTCTTGTGCTGCAGAAACTATTGGAATTGTGGATTATACAAATTATGACGATATGAAATACGCGGTGGGTTTAGAATGCTGTTTATTCATTGCTTCTAATGTACACTTAAAACCATTTTTTCTCATCTATTACTGTTTCAGACGGTCTGTTTTATTGTTGAAGAGAGTTCTCTAATTTTTATATGTTCTTTCCTGTTTCATGTGTCATGATTTTAATCATGCATTTTCCTCTTGTCATCCTGTAGATTAGGAAGCTTGATGACTCACAGTTCAGGAATGCATTTTCAAGAGCATATATCAGGGTATGTATTTTCATGTTTGCCCCAGTTTAGTTTTGGAAATTGTTACAATGCTTTGCATCATGTCTATTTGATTATGAATTATTTTGATTTTTATTCTATTATAGGTGAGGGAGTATGATGCTAGAACACGAAGCAGAAGCCGTAGCCACTCGTACTCTAGAAGCCCCAGCTACAGCAGGAGCAGGAGTCCAAAGTATGTATACATGCTGACAAATTTGATATCCAAGTCAGATGGCAGCACTAATTCTTTTTTGTTGTTACTTAGATCTGTTTCTCAGTCACCCTCATCTGTGGATGAAAGGTATGTGAATCTATGTCATTTAGAAATGTACATTTGTGAAACTGAGAGTGCTAATATTGTTTGAAGGAACCCGATTGTCAAATAAATGGTGAAACCAATGAGATCTTGTTGTGAATCATCATTGATGTATTCTGCACTACACCTATGGTGCTAAAAATATTTGAATATGACATGTCATCATTTTCTATACAAGCTTAAAGCAGGGCCACGGTGGATGTAACAACTGATAGGAGATTGCACATTAACTTAATTATTTCCTACTATCTGATACACTTTCGTCAAACAACGAAATGCCTTTCCAGAGCTGAGACTGCCTTATACAAACTTCTACAAATACAGCTTAAGTTTTTAAGTGTGTGCTCTACCCTAACCTTATAGAACATGCTGAAGGTTTGGCTCACAAACTTCTAGATAAATCTTTCAATGTCGTAGCAGGGAGTATTAGATCCATCAGAAGCTTGCCAAATTGAGAGGGTATATAAAGAGGTGTTACCAGAACTTTCCTTCTTTCAAAACAATAGTTTTGTCGCCTTTTCCTGTCATATCAGTCGTCTACATAGCATGCCAAAACCCCTTTGTTTCTTTTTCCTCATGGAAAAGCTTCAGTTCCCTTCTTATTTATCAACTTCATACAACATTAACCCATAGTTATCATGGCAGCGCGTAGGCGCTGACTAGGCATCCAAGCGGTCGGCAGTGGATGCCATGCCTCGTCGCCTCGCCTGAACCCAGTTAGGTGGGCGTCTAGTTGCCTTAGACGACTAGGTGGGCTTCTAGGCGATGTCTTACCATCGCCTAGCTGTTGAACTAGGCTTTAATGGGTCTGCCTTGTGCACTATACGCCTAGTTTCCTCTTCTTTCCTCTGCTGCCGCCACCGTTAGAGCCGCTAGATCGCTCACGCCGGCTGCCTGCCGCGTGCCTGTGCCGCGCGCCCGCGTTGCCTACACAGTGCACCGCCCACAAGTCGCCTACACCCGCGTTGCTCGTGCGTCGTGCCGCCTGAGCTCGACCATGGATGCTTGCTACTTGCTGGATTTATATTTATTTGCTAGTTTTTCATATATCATGTGATATATGACTATATATTGCATATTTGCTGCTGGACAAAAGGGCGTCTTGGCAGGCAGCACCTAGGCGTCTAGGCGACCGGCTGGCGAGACCGTGGCGCCATGATAACCATGCATTAGCCTAGAGCTCTTTTTTCTGAGTTTTAACAACATATTTTCGTGTTTTATATTTTAAACGTAGAAAAAGACGACAGATAAAATTCACCTCAGATTTTAATGATAATAACAACATATTTCAAAAGATTTTTTTCTGCTTTTTGTTAAAGCAAGAGGAAAAACAAAGTTAGGTGCCAGAATTTTAACTTGATATACTTTGGAACACCTACTAAAATCATCTGTGTTATGTTATTTTTTTGATGTATTGATATCTCTTTAAATTAGTATAACTTTTTGTGCTGTACTGATTTCTCTTTAAAATAGTATGACATAAATTTGCTCTGTGGTTCAATGATTAAACATACCGAGCTTGTTGGCTAACCTCCATTGTTCAAGGTTTGCTTTTGTTTTTCCTAGATTTGGCCATGCGGCGATCTGGGGACTGCATTGATATAATACTGGATGTTTTGAGAATCGGAGTGGATGGTTTGGGACTTCGGATAGTAGAGATGGATTGTGATGCATGTATGACAAGTGGGCTACAATCAGTCCTAGGAGCAAGATAGGGCTGACAGTAAGAAAATGTCAAGTAAAGCTTGTGGTGTTATTAAAACAAATGTCTACTATTAAGTTCAATGACCCCATATATGGACAGTAATTTATAGGTTTGTGTTTTTGTTTAACTAATGTTGCCACCTTAGTAAAAATTCCTATGGCGCCTTTTGCATTTTGGCTCTCTTTAGCCATTTCCTTGTCAAGGTTCACACTAGCCGAAGAAGTTGACATTACAACAAAATTCAGTATACATATTGCTTTGTTTGCTTATTTGCATTCCAGTTATGAGCTAATTACCTGATAGGCTGAAAATCTATATTATTTTTCTGAGAGTATTACCATAAACACCAAAATGTGTCCTTACATTGCAGCTTCGCTCCTGTTTCAGTTCATTCATATGCCGTGGAATGTTGCCTCTTTATTCACATCTCGAGTTGCCAGTTTAATTTTTATCACAATTTTATATCAGATATTAGAGTGCTACTAACACATCATTAAGTAATGGAATTTGTTTCTTGTACCTTCTGCAGATCGCTATCAAGATCTCGATCCCCAATTTCTTCTGTAAGTATCTCACGCTCATTTCAACCGAGCTTGTCATAATTGTCTTGTTCTATGCAATTGATTTAACTCCTTTGCAGCCTTCTCATGCAAGATATGCGACAAGCCCTAGGAGCAGAAGCGCATCCCGTTCTCGGTCTCCTGTAATTGCAAGCTTCCAAAACAATCATTTATTATGTTGCTAGGAACTTTCATTCTTATTTAGTATTTTCTTGCTGTCAGGTGAGATCCGATTGAACTTTGAGAGCCCTTGAAGCAGTGAGCAGCCCCAGGGAGAAGAAAGGAACTTGAGAGTATGCCGTGCCATCACAATGGTCCGAGTGATTATGCTGTTGCCACTGCTCCCTCACATTTAAGAGGTTTCCTCTTATTTAGACGGAGCATTTAATTAACATTATATTGCTAAAGAGACTTATGCGTAGTCTACTTGTGTACTCGTTCGTTTGTCCTCATGTTCTTGGCTTCAGGAACTCTGGTTTTTATCAGTGTACCCATAGTAAAACCTAGATGTAGTAGGGGTATGCCGTATGCGTCTATATTCGTTGGTCGAATGTAAATTTGGATGCATATATGCATCTGTTTGGTTTCATTTAGGTCTTTCGTGGTTTCGTGATTAATGACAACATAAGCTTATTGCTGTGATCAAAGTATATTTTGTAGAGGTAATTAAAGCTAGTCACACAATAATGGAGATTGCTTAGACAACGTATGGTTTTTATGCCTCTAATTATGGATTTTTTTGTTTATTATAGACCACGTTTTGATTTTTAGAGGATTTTAAAGGACGGAAGACGGATTGGAGTTTGGAAACATTTCTCTTCTAACCATAACATAAAGAGGATACTACAAAGGGTTTGTTTGGATACTCTAGTATTCACTCCAATATACATGGATTATAGGCTTAATCTCGGCTCAATCTCCTTCAATACATGTGTATTGGGGTGAATACTAGAATATTAATATCTAAACATAACCAAAGACTAGAATATCCAAACGTAGCCAAAGGGAATAGACTCAATACACATGGATTGTGGGCTCAATCTCCTCCAATACATACATATTAGCCCTCCAATACATATATATTAGGGTGAATACTAGAATATCTAAACATAACCAAAGACTAAATATCCAAACGTTGCCAAAGAGGGAATAGAGGGCATGAACTACAGAACTAGTGACCTAAATTAGTCTAATATTTTCTAAATCGTACTATAAATCGTATTATAAAGATCTTTCTATAAAGAAGGTATTTTACGGTAAATTTGAACGGTAATAATAATGATTTTAGTGTGGTGTGTACTTGTCTTTAGCTCTAATAAACTCTAGTAACAATGATTTTAGTGTGGTGTGTACTAGAATATCTAGATTATAGGGTAGCACACTACGGTATAGTACATTTGAGGCACTTAGAGTGTGTCATATAATTTTTAACCAAATTTTATGAAATGAGGCACTAGTAGAACCTCATATTTCAATTTAAGACACCAGTTTGAGATATTTGTAGGAAACGGGTGACGCCTAAGAGGGGGGTGAATTAGGACTTCTAAAACTTTCGCTAAACTAGGCCACAATTAAATCCCTAGAGCAAAACCTATGCAAATAGTCAAACTAGAATGTGCAAACTAGGTTTTGTCTAAGTGTTGCTATCTCTACCGCAAAGGCTAAGTTTCAATCTACACTAGATATGTATGAATACAAGATTGAAACTTAAATGCTTAATATTAATGCGGAAACTTAAAGAGCAAAGTAGAGAAGCAAACTCTCGTGGATGACGCCGGTATTTTTACCGAGGTATCCGGAACCGTGCAAGGTCCCGACTAATCCTCGTTGGTGCCCCTACATGAAGGGAAGCCCACGCGAGGGCCAAGCACCTCGGTCGAGTAACTCCGTAGAGAGCCGCGGGCCTTCTCCACACGCAAGTGGTGCTCCGCTTCCAGCTCCTCTCGGACGCTCCCCGCCGTCTCCACTATCGAGCTTCCGGTTGAAACGCCGCGGGCCTCGTTCCCTCCGGTACACGGTGGCGGCCATGACACAAACGCGGTTGTCACGGTCTCGCAAGACTCTCGCCCCACTTGGTACAATTACAATGGCTCATGCAAGAGCCGAGGGGTTGTGAGGTTTATCTAAACTCACTCAACAATCTAGGGTTCACCTAGAGCAAGCGCTAAAGCGGTCTAACTAACCTAAGCACTTCGCAAAGCA
Organism: Zea luxurians; assembly: GCA_029449295.1. NCBI lineage: Eukaryota > Viridiplantae > Streptophyta > Magnoliopsida > Poales > Poaceae > Zea > Zea luxurians. The sequence goes on from JAOPSE010000014.1 coordinate 32,556,835, forward strand.
CCTACGCTAATCACCGAGTGATTCTATTAAGCACTTGGGTGTTTGAGCACTTGGAAATGTCTACAATATGCCTTGGTATGTTGCTTGGGCTCCCACACCTCCAAATGGCCGGTTGGGTGAAGTATATATAGGCCCCAACTCAAATATAGCCGTTGGAAAGCAGTTCTGCAGCTTTCTGCGGCGCACCGGACAGGTGCACCGGACTGTCCGGTGGTGCACCGGACATGCCACATGTACTAGCCATTAAAAGTAGCCGTTTGAGCTTCCGAAGATGGCGCACCGGACATGGCGCACCGAACGGTCCGGTGTGCACCGGGCAGCCCAGGTCCGCTTGTCGTATTTTGGCCGTAACTTTTAGCTCCGAACTTCGATTTTGATGATCTTGTACTTTTTGGAAAGCTTATGAAATTCTCTACATCCCAGAGTTGAAGCCATACCAGTTTGAGCAAATTTGGCACACCGGACAGTCCGGTGTGCACCGGACATCCCATATGCTGCTCTTGTTTTTTCAGCAATTCCGACTTCGTATTGTGGGCATAACTTTTAGCTCCGAACTCCGATTTTGATGATCTTGGACTTTTTGGAAAGCTTATAAAATTATCTACATCTCAGAGTTGAAGCCATGTCAGTTTGAGTAGATTTGATTTTGTGAAACACTTCCAATTCAGTCAGCCCTTCCTCTCAACTTTGTCAAGTTCACTTTTGTTTTGCATCTTTGTATCTCACTTCTACTTCTTGATGTGTTGGACTCTTAGAATATATAAATTGTCTTCAATATGACTTTGTAATGTCTTATATGGGTATTATAATGTCTTCTTTGAGGTGTTGCATCCTCAGAGCCTCAGTCCAATCCACTTTGCATCCTGTGGACTACAACACACAAACACTTGGAAAATACATTAGTTCACAAGTTGTGTTAATCATCAAACACCAAAATCTATTAAGCCAAATGGCCCGGGGTACATTTTTCTTACAATCTCCCCCTTTTTGGTGATTGATGACAACACAACCAAAGCAAGCAAATATTACAAACATTTGAATATAAATATACAATCTACTTGCTAGGATGCATGTTTGTCCCCGTAATGTGAGATTATGGACTTAAGCCTCCCCCTAACTCCATAATTCACTTACTTCCTATTTTAGACCAAAATGCAAAAACCACTTGAAAGATCAAAATTTTAATTTGGTGGTGTTTGGTGTTTGATAACATTTTCATTGCTTTGGTCCCTACAACTTCCCCCCCTTTGGCATCAACCACCGAAAAGGAAGACATTAAAAGCATATAGGAAGCAAATAAGACTTGCCCTCAAAAAGGATTTGTAAAATAATACCAATTGAAACACCAAATTGATACTCCCCCTAAATGAGTGTTATCCTTTAGAAAGAATTTTCTCCCCCTGTAGAGACAAAGAAATACTCCCCCCTGACAGAGATCTTCTACTTAGGAAAAAGCATGTGAGAAATGGAGGTGCAAGTCATGATTTGAATAGACTAACTTTCCTTATGCATAGGTAACAAAATATGAGTTAACAATATATGCATTTATAGCAACATGGGAAGTATAAGATATGAAATATAGTCTAATCAAATAATGGAGAAGACATGTAAATGTTACTAAGTGTAGTCTCAAAGATACCAATTGAAAGTCAATTGCGGACCAATTGAATACCAATGGCAGGCTTGCAGGCATAAGAATTCTTGTAGATTTGCAGTGGAAGCTTGTTGTCTTTCTCCGGGGACTTCATTTTCCTTACAATGAGACTACTACATGAAATAGACTTGAAAACAGGTATTAGTCTCAAAGACTTAGATTATAGAGTAACCTCCCCCTGGATTTGTGCATACAAGTTTTGTATACTTGTAGGAGACATGCACTTTGATTTGATATCAAGAGGGGAAAATTATCTGTAATCCGAACTTTGGCACATATAAGTTAAATGATACAACTTGTAGAATATGAGTGTTTTACCTGTAGCATTTAAAATTATTAATTGATGTATCATTTACTATGGAGTGATAAAGAAGCTATGTGTCGTGCTTAAATACACATTTTAAACCGTGTAGGTTTGCTTAAGTGTATGAATTGAAAACAAGCAGTCCTACCATGTGATTTACCTAGTATGCATGCGTTTAAGAAAAAGTAAGTACAAATTGTAATACTAGGCATGAGAGGTAAAACTAGATACAAGAAAATAGATACGCATATCTAAAAATAAGGAATACAATAAATCTAGTTACCTTAGTCATGGGTGGGGAAATTTGGGTCTAAAGTATCTACTAACCCTCTTGGCAATAAACTTGATCCAATGTGATGTATCCCATGATATACATCCTAACTTTGCCAAGTCTCCAAATATCCCGTTCCTCCTTTGGTCTACTCACTTCCCTTTCGGGATCCAAACCTTCTTGGTGCTTTTCATGGTTGTAATTATTTCCTTTGGCACCCAGATGCGTTTGGCCCCCTTTCCTTTGTTGGCTTGCTTGTTGGCCTTGATTGCTATCACCTTTCCATTCTTTTTCTTTTTGATCAAATATGGTGTAGCAACCTTTTTGTCCACCTTTTTGATGTAGGTGTTGGAGATTTTGCTTGATGGCTTTTGCTTGAGCTTTTGCCTTTGTTTGTCCCCGGTCATCGCCTTGCATTAGAAAGACTTATGGCCTTCCATGTGACATAGCCGACAAATCACAATTTCTCCCTCCATAGGCTTGTTCACTCCCGCAGTGGTGTTATCCTGTGGAGGTCGGATTTATTTGGCTTTGCCTTTCTTGTCATACAAAGCCTTGCCAAGGCGAGCCACTTCTTGCCTTAATTGTTCATTTTCCTTTGCAACCTCATCCGAACATGTTTCTGCAACAATATTCTCAACACGAACTTGGTTGCATGGGTTAGAATCATCAATTAAATCAAAGCAAGAAGTAGAAGCATCCTTTTTAATAATTTCAGGAATTTCAACTAAAGATGCTTCAGGGGTGCTACCAATGTTTTCTAGCTTAGTAGTTAGCTCATTGTTGTGTATGCTAAGAATTTCCATTTTCTCTAGCAAATTTTCAATAGTATTTTGGGAGCTAGCTAACTTAGCCTTGAGTTTTTCATTCTTTTTAATAAGGCCATCATCGGTAGCAGTGGATGGAGCACTAGATTCTAATAGCTCAATTTTGGTTGACAGCTCACTATTTAAGTTTGCAAAAGTTTCAAATTTTTCTAGCAAACCTTTGTAATCATTTTGGGAGCTAATCAACTTATTTTTCAAGGTTTTAAGTTGAGCTTTTTGTTTAGTGCAAACATCTTGAAAAAATTCAACGGCATTCGCAAGCTCATCTACAGAGGGCTTTCCCTCACCTTCATCATCACTACCACTTTCATCACTAGAGTATGGAATGCTTTTGTTACCTCTTGCCATAAGGCATTTGTGTGATGACCGTGATGAGCGTGATGAGGACCGATGGCTGCGCGTCCTTGGAGGTTCATCTTCACTTGAAGAGTCATCCCAAGTTCTAACACTTGTTAGCGCCTTGCCTTTGCTCCTCTCCTTTTTGGGTTCGGCCATAGTTGGACAGTTGTCCCTGAAGTGGCCCTTCTCCCCACATGCGAAGCATCCTCTCTTCCTTTACTTTTTCCTGTCAATGTTAAAGAGAAGATCTTCGACCTGCAGGGGCACACCCATTAGATTAATCTTGCGGATCATCCCCATTACCTTTCCGACGCGTCGGATTGTTTCTTCGTCCTTGGAGGATGATGTGCATGGTTGATTATCTTCATCATCATCAATTTCTTCTTCTTCCTCTTCTTCACTTGAGGAACTCGGAGTGGGAGCCTTCTTTTTGCCCTTCCTTTCATCACATGCAAAAGCATATGGCCTTGAGGAAGTTGGCTCCTCTCCCCGACACATTTTTCGCGACATCTCAAAAGCCGCGATTTTTCCAATTACAATGGTTGGGGTCATGTTACCCAAGTCCTCCATGTTGTGAAGGATAGTGATGATGCTCCCATATCTTCGTTGTGGTAGTAGGGAGATAATCTTCCTCACAATGTCCGCATCACCTAGCTTATTAATGCCAATAGAATTGAGCTCATTGATAATTAGATTCAAACGAAAATACATGTCTCTAACAAGCTCATCATCTTTCATAGCAAAAGAATTATACTCATTTAAGACTAGGCAATGTTTTTGCTCACGGACATTGGATGTGCCGTCATGGAGCTCATGCAATTTTAGCCAAATCTCATTAGCAGTTTTCAAGGTAAATACTTGATTAAAAATATCCATGCTAAGAGATTCATACAAGCAATTTTTGGCTCAAGCATTTAAGTGAATTTCTTTTTCCTCACTCGTGGTTGGTTTCTCGGGATTCTTGAGGGGTTTCATCCCGTCACGAGTGACTCTCCAAACACCTAGATCAACGGCCTCTAGGTAGCAAGCCATTCTAGCACTATAATATGGGAAGTTAGTGCCATCGAAGTGTGGTGGCCTATGGGTATCCATCCCTTCCTCTAAAAAGCGTCGGCTCTTTTAGCGGTGAAGCTAAAACGTTTCAAATGAGCCAAACCAGGCTTTGATACCACTTGTAGGAAACGGGTGACGCCTAAGAGAGGGGGGGGGGTGAATTAGGACTTCTAAAACTTTCGCTAAACTAGGCCACAATTAAATCCCTGGAGCAAAACCTATGCAAATAGTCAAACTAGAATGTGCAAACTAGGTTTTGTCTAAGTGTTGCTATCTCTACCGCAAAGGCTAAGTTTCAATCTACACTAGATATGTATGAATACAAGATTGAAACTTAAATGCTTAATATTAATGCGGAAACTTAAAGAGCAAAGTAGAGAAGCAAACTCTCGTGGATGACGCCGGTATTTTTACCGAGGTATCCGGAACCGTGCAAGGTCCTGACTAATCCTCGTTGGTGCCCCTACGCGAAGGGAAGCCCACACGAGGGCCAAGCACCTCGGTCGAGTAACTCCGTAGAGAGCCGCGGGCCTTCTCCACACGCAAGTGGTGCTCCGCTTCCGGCTCCTCTCGGACGCTTGCTACCGTCTCCACTATCGAGCTTTCGGCCGAAACGCCGCGGGCCTCGTTCCCTCCGGTACACGGTAGCGGCCGTGACACAAACGCGGTTGTCACGATCTCGCAAGACTCTCGCCCCAATCGGTACAATTACAATGGCTCACGCAAGAGCCGAGGGGTTGTGAGGTTTATCTAAACTCACTCAACAATCTAGGGTTCACCTAGAGCAAGCGCTAAAGCGGTCTAACTAACCTAAGCACTTCGCAAAGCACCTACGCTAATCACCGAGTGATTCTATTAAGCACTTGGGTGTTTGAGCACTTGGAAATGTCTACAATATGCCTTGGTATGTTGCTTGGGCTCCCACACCTCCAAATGGCCGGTTGGGTGAAGTATATATAGGCCCCAACTCAAATATAGCCGTTGGAAAGCAGTTCTGCAGCTTTCTGCGGCGCACCGGACAGGTGCACCGGACTGTCCGGTGGTGCACCGGACATGCCACATGTACTAGCCATTAAAAGTAGCCGTTTGAGCTTCCGAAGATGGCGCACCGGACATGGCGCACCGGACGGTCCGGTGTGCACCGGACAGCCCATGTCCGCTTGTCGTATTTTGGCCGTAACTTTTAGCTCCGAACTCCGATTTTGATGATCTTGTACTTTTTGGAAAGCTTATGAAATTCTCTACATCCCAGAGTTGAAGCCATACCAGTTTGAGCAAATTTGGCACACCGGACAGTCCGGTGTGCACCGGACATCCCATATGCTGCTCTTGTTTTTCAGTAATTCCGACTTCGTATTGTGGGCATAACTTTTAGCTCCGAACTCCGATTTTGATGATCTTGGACTTTTTGGAAAGCTTATAAAATTATCTACATCTCAGAGTTGAAGCCATGTCAGTTTGAATAGATTTGATTTTGTGAAACACTTCCAATTCAGTCAGCCCTTCCTCTCAACTTTGTCAAGTTCACTTTTGTTTTGCATCTTTGTATCTCACTTCTACTTCTTGATGTGTTGGACTCTTAGCATATATAAATTGTCTTCAATATGACTTTGTAATGTCTTATATGGGTATTATAATGTCTTCTTTGAGGTGTTGCATCCTCAGAGCCTCAGTCCAATCCACTTTGCATCCTGTGGACTACAACACACAAACACTTGGAAAATACATTAGTTCACAAGTTGTGTTAATCATCAAACACCAAAATCTATTAAGCCAAATGGCCCGGGGTACATTTTCCTTACAATATTGTTTGAGATGCTCTTATAAGACATTAGGTATGTCATTTTATTTATAATTCAGAATAAAAGTATTTTTAAAACTATTTAAATTGATATTATAATCTACAGCTCCACGTTGGAGCTGGAACTTGGAGCCATCCCAAACACCCCCTAAATAGCTTAGATGAGGCCTAAAACAAGTTTAAATGAAAACCTATATAAGGTTCTAGAATTGGATACATTAGAAGAGTTTTAAGGCATCAGACCCTGATGTTTTAAGGTTGTTGCATCAATGGTGACAGTCTGCCACCTTCATGTATATTTCAGTTACCCTAATTGTCGGGCCCTATGAATTGCAGAGCGTCGCTGGACCTTGTAAATGGTAGAGGTCCAGATCCATTGGAATTAGCATGATGGTTTGTGTAAATGGACCATAGAGTTTTAGAGTCCATGAAGCTGATTCGATGGTTAGCGTCGGGCCATATGACATAACTATTGAAGCTAGAGTTCTTTCTATAGGATTGTCGAACCCCATGAACAATGGCAGTGTTATGATTCGATGCTCCCTATTATTGATAAGAGAAGGTTTTGTGAGCGTTGGAATGGTACAATGGTGTGTCAGACAATATGCTTGTAACAATAACTCAAACGATTAGTTCTAACATAGGAAGTGCATAATCATCATTGTGTCTTGTTGGACCTGTTGGACCACACAAACTAATCCTATGGTTGAACATTGGATGGTCCAAAGGTCATGAATTTTGACTAGATTTAATGTAACAGATAGTCATTATAAATACTCCACCGACTAACCCATAGTAGTGATGTTGCTCATTTTAATAGTTGAAGCATTCCATTTGGAGTGTGAGAATGAGTCTATCTAATGAGGGACTTGAGAGTTCAAATTCACTTGTAACAACTTTATTGCGCATAATAGAGTAGTGTGCACGCATTGGTCCCTATGAGCTTGGCAGAGTCAAGTGAGAGATGTGCTTATTACTCTTGGACTTGGTGATCAGCATCACATAGATCATTCAGTGGCAATTGTGAGTGTGATGATCACCTGGAGAGTTTGTAGGTAACTCGATTCAGAAATGTACATTGTTGTGAGTGGTTCACCGCGCTAGAGCGATGAAGAACAAACTCATAGAGAGCACTTGGTTCTTGCATAGATCAAGGGAGAGTGACACCCATGTGCAGTGTTCCAACAAGGATTAGTGGGGAGTCCCAACTCTTCGAGATATCGGGAAAATACTGAAGAGTCTAACCCTCGCTTTACTACAAGTTTTTATATATGAGCAATTTTTTAAGTATTCACCTTCTTAGAATTTCCATGTTAGTATAGAGAGTTGGAAACTAGTTTATAAAGCTCTTTGTCACACATTAGGTGCTCGGGTAAAGTTGGTATTGAAATTAGGATTTAATTTAAACAAAATTTTAGAGATCATTCCCTCTTGGGTATCTTGATCCTTTTAATTAACGTGGAAAGCTTGAGAAGATTAGTTTAGCTTAATCGCTTTGACTAAAGATGTTCGACGTGAATGGACCTTCTATCTTTGAGGTTGATGATTTTACAACAAGAACACATAATTTAACCCAAGGTTCGGTCACACCACAAAGGTGTCCTACTCCTCATTGAGGCGCCCACAAAGGGATGGGTCTCTTTCAACCCAAATCCCCCTCAAGCCGACCACAATGGTCAAGGAAATCTCTTCTCAACTTAGCTCAAAGAGCGGGTAATACAAACTTATTGAGGCCATCCACAAATTTGGAGACTCTCAAGAAACCTCTATCCGTCAAGGAACACAAGGTTCCAAGAGAAACAAATCCACACAAAAGTTAAGGTTGCAACATGCTCAAGAGAAAGAGAGGGAGAATAGAGCGACGAAATCGCCAAAAAATTCACCAAACTTCACCTCACACCAAGGGTCCTTCAAGTGATTGAAGCAGATGAGATTTGGGGTGTGATAGAGGGAGTGAATGCTCTTGTTTGAGAGTTGGTTAGCCAAGAATTCGTGGCACACGCGGGTTTAAGGGACAAACCCGAGCGCGAATCAAATGTGTGCTGGGATCAAATCTCACACATATGATGACTCATGGTACAAAAACAAATGTCACATCTTTACTATACAATAGGAGTTCTATAAAAATAGTTAAATAAATACATCATACGAAGACAACGATCAAGCAACTATAGTTGACTGGGAGACGACGGTCTAGACCTCTCACAAACTCATCGCGACATCCTTCGTGCTCCTTATCTTGTGGTACATATTCTTGACATGGGGGATATGAGTACAGCAAGGATGAGCTCACATACGTTTATTTCTCAACAAGTTGTGGGTAATAATGTGCATGAGCTCACGTTTGGTGGGCTCATGTGAAGTGTAAGGCTTACCAAAGAAGATGGTTAAAGCTGAGCATTGCTTTTTAAAGTTGGTCAAAGCTTTATTAGAAGATACTAAGTATAAGTAGATACCAACCCAACTAAATAATAGATCACAATTAATAATAAACCCACAATGCAATGCAAATGACAAATTAAGTTTAATTCCATAAGTTAATCTTGCGAGGAGACGAGGCAGGGTAGCACTACGAGACCTTTGCAAAGTTCTACTAGCTTCAGAAAATCCGCTATGGTTTCTGAGAAGGGCAATATAGGAATCCCTCATCCAAAAAGCCATCGCAACATGATTGACCCGAGAACCTCCCTATATCGTAGCTCCTCTACCGCCTTGCCCCTTTCGGGTAAGGTAGTCCTCCACTAGCTTTCCTAATTAATCAGTCAAGGGTGTTGTTGGGGGCCTTCATCTTCCGAAGGTCCTCAAAAACACAACTAACATGTTTTCCAAGTATAATATATATATACAGGAACCTTCGGTCTCGGGACAAAGCTGTACACGATATGAAAAGCGCGGTCCGGGAGAAGGATGAACCAGTTCTGAAGCTACCTGTGAAGAAGCTTCAGCTTAGCGGTGGAAAACGAAGCCGACTTAAAGGGGGCAAGGTTGTCTAGTTCTCGATATATTATCCCTAAGTCAATAGTAAATATCAAGGGCATGTATGTAATTTTACATAGGCTACGTCTTGTGCCTATAAATAGATGAACAGTAGCACCGTACTGTTCACGCTGACTTATGCTCGCTTACACGTCACTCTTGAATCTGCACCTTCTGTCAAGTCGAAGGTACAAATGTAATTAATTTCATTAATATCTGTTCATGATTATATAATGAGAGCACAAATAATTTGATGATTTGATGTGATTGTTTATGCTCCTTTCTATATTTCATATGCTTCTGCTTTCATTATTACATGCTGAAATGATGAAGGTATGTCCTTCATAACCTTCGTCTGAAGATCGTTATATCCCAAGGGAGATAATGCTTCAAAGGACGAAGGTCTTTAATCATTAACATTTGTGTTGCCTTGTTCTTAACTCATAGCATTTGAGAACAAGTCCCCAACATTGGCGCCCACCTCCGGTGAACTCATTCGACCACCTTCGGCAAGCTGTGACCTTCGACATGCCACCGAAGAAAGCTTCAGGACTAGGGGCTGCACTGTAGCCACTGGACGTCAATCAGGAAACACTGCGTGAAGCACGAAGTCAAAAAAGGAAGGCTACAAGTCCAACGCCTCAGGAGGAGGAGCTGGACCAAGAAATAAGGGACCTCGAAGCCATACATCAGTAGGTTTAGAGGAAAAAGGAGAAGATGCTTCGTCTCTCTGATCTATAGAAGAAGATCGATGAGGCTGCTAAGGAAATGCATCATCTCACTCAAGATGATTAGGACCGAAGACCTCAATGCAGAGAGCTTCGTCAGGACAATTCCTACGAGGATGATGAATGGTATGACGATTTTTATCATGGGAATTTTGCTTTTGATGATGCTTCTCCTCTGTCAGCAGAACTGCAGGCTACCCCATGGCCCCCATCATACAAGCCACCCCAGCTCCCCATGTATGATGGGCACTCAGATCCGAAGCAATTTCTGATGAGCTACTAAACAACCATATCTTCGTATGGGGGCAATACCGCAGTCATGGCGAAATCCTTCGTCATGGCAGTCAAGAATGTTGCGCAAACCTGGTACTCCTCTCTTCAGCCAGGAACAATCACATCATGGCAGAAGCTGAAGGACATGCTGATCACCAGTTTCCAAGGGTTTCAGACGAAGCCGGTTACTGCTCAAGCTTTGTTCCAGTGCACGCAAGACCACGAAGAATACCTCCAGGCATATGTCCAAAGGTTCTTGAGTCTGAGAGCACAAGCGCCCACAGTGCCCAATGAAATTGTCATTGAGGCCATGATCAAAGGTCTTCGGCCAGGACCTACGGCTTAATACTTCGCCAGGAAACCCCCTCAGACTCTAGAGAAGCTGCTTTAGAAAATGGATGAGTACATCCAGGCCAATAATGATTTCCGCCAGAGGAGGGAAGAAGCTTATAGGTTTTCTGAGATGACTAGGGGCTTCGAAGGATGAATCCACCCTAGGCATGTCAGATCAATCCACAACTCCAGTCAGAGTGATGACAGAGGAAGCCAGTTTCAGATACCACAGCATAGCTCACAGTCTTCAGGGCAGCAGTAGAGCTCTTTCAGGCCACCAGCTCCAAGGGGCAGAGGCTGCAGGGGCTTTGGAGGAAGATATGGGGATCAACCCAGGAAACTCTTAATGCTTATTTTGTGGTGAAGACAAGGGCCACACTACAAGAGCATGCCAGGTCACAATTCAGAAACAAAAAGAGATTGCCGAAGCAGAAGCACGACAGAATCAGCCGAAGCAGGTTTTACATACTGCTTCGTGCTACTCTCCCTACATAACAGAATACGTGGGTAATCAACCTGTAGCTTCTGTTGCTTCGGCAAGTCATTTACAAGCTTCCTGGCCTCAGCTCCCTTTGCCACCACCATTGCCACCTACTCATACCCGAAGCCAGCAGCCAGAAGGGCGCCGGCATGCCCAACAGCAGCGCGACTTCAGAGAGGAGTTCGAAGCTCGTACAGTCAACAACACTGTACCAGAGTCGAAGCATATATACTGAGGAATATCCTACTGTTGATGTACTTTTATCTTTTATGCCATTTTATTTTCTGCGTGAGAAACAAGTAATGAACTTAATTTCAAATTCTTGTAATAACTGTGCCTACACCAGAGTGAAATATATCTTCCTCATGGATTTACGAAGCTCGAAAGACGTCTCTAAGGAAACGAAGTAAATTTCGAAGCTCAAAAGTCGTTCCTAAGGGAATGAAGAGCCAAAAATTACAATCCAAAGCTACAAAAGTCGTTCCTAAGGGAGCGCAACGTAAGTTTTCTGCTCAAAAGTCGTTCCTAAGGGAATGCAGAGCCAAAAATTACAATTCGAAGTTACAAAAGTCATTCCTAAGGGAGCGCAACATAAGTTTTCTGCTCAAAAGTCGTTCCTAAGGGGATGCAGAGCCAAATACCACCGAAATTTAAGGTGAAGAAGCTCAAAAGTCGTTCCTAAGGGGATGCAGAGCTTAAATGCCACCGAAATAGAAGGTGAAGAAGCTCAAAAGTCGTTCCTAATGGGATGCAGAGCTTAAAGACTCAAAAGACGTTCCTAAGGGGATAAAGAGTCTTGTGTATTCCAGTGTGGGCGTGTGGGTGTGTGTCTTCGGCATCCTCATCATTTTTGCATCATATCATCATATCATTTCGCATAACATTACATCATACATCATATTGCATTGACGACACAAAAATTGAAAGCGAAGCAAATCTTCGGCAAATGCTTCGTCAAAATGAAAATGTGCTAAGGCACGAAGTAAGCTTCGGGAAATACAGTTTTATCAGACTTGTTATAGAAGGAATCTCTTCCTTTACGAAGCATGAAAACAAGGGAAGGTGTTTTTTCGTCGAAGGCTCAAAAACGGTATGTGTGTAAATTTCACACATCATAAAGAAATATATTACAGTAATTTACATATTTCAATTATTCCACACACCAAATGTTACATAGTATTTTTACAATAAAGTTGCACATTATTATTACATCAAAGTCTACTCTTCTCTAAGGATCTTTTCTGCAGCTTCGTTTAATAATTTGTCGACAACTTCGTCGATAATAGAGTTTGCAAGGCTCATAACGTCCAGTGCTTCCTTCATCTCCGGATTAGCCAGAGGATTGTATGGCTCCGGCAGCGGTGATAGCTCAGCTGTAATAGATAAGCTATTAGTTCGAAGCCACAAAGCAAGTAGCGAAGTTAAAATTCAAAAAAACAACACCTATGCGCCTTTCGCGCTCAGCAGCCTCTTCAGTTCGCCTAGCTTCTTCTTGGGCGTCTTGGGTGTCTTTTTCATTCTTTTTTATAATTTCGTGGGCCAATTCTCGACCACCGTTTACCCAGACATCAGAATAAAACTTTCTGTCCATTAAAGTTGCTTCGGCTGAAGGGTCCTTTGTGTCGTTTAAGGAGAAGGTGGCTTTGGCTTGAGCTGTAGCTTCCACGTGTTCACATCCAGCCTTCTCCAGAATAGTCGCAATCCCCCGGGTGCCGGAGAAAGCGCAGATATCTCCGCGATCGTTCAGGATTTCCTCAAAAGCTTCGGCTTCCCCGCTTATCCATTCAATAACACCTTCGGGGTCGCCTCGAACGAAGTTCTCGTCAGAGGAGTAGGCGCCTACCTTTGCAAAGCTGTTTTTCAAATTTTTCACGCAATCCATGGACTTTTCAAAGCATCTTTCCTTGGATTCGCGAAGCTCTTCAATATTTTTATCTAGCCTAGATTGTGTCCATTCACTGATCTCTTTGCTAGCTTTTGCAACTGCATAGTTTTCATTAGCCTCGGCGAGCTTTCTCCGAAGATCTTTGACCTCGGCTTTTTGGGCTTCGGCCTAAGCATTGTATTTAGCTTCGTCTTCTTTCATTTTACTCACCAATGAAATCAAAATCTTGTCTTTCTCTAGACCTTCGTTTCTCAGCTCAATTACCTCTGAGCAAAGATTGCTGAGAGCTATTGTACAACTTTCGTCTTCGGCATTCTTTTGTGCCCTCAAGGCATTGCTAAGAATCAAGACCTGCAAAGAAAAAGAAAGAATTAAGCATGACAATGAAATACTTCATTTCCAACTTTAAAGTTAACTTCTATACCTTTATACTGTTGTACGCAAGGCTATCAGCAAGATCATCCTTTGACATAGCCGAAAGGCCTTCCTCAAGCTTCGGAAATCCCATACTTTTAGCTATCTCCCGGCAAACAGATATTTCTTTGTTGTCCGGGAGACAGTATAGGAAATCATCTTCGTTAGTGCCATTGAACACTAAGGCCCCCTTTGGATATTTTAGTCTCTGGGCGTAGTGTCTGGCTTCTAGGATTTCTTCCTCGAATAATTTTTTCCCCGAAGCATGTCGAATAATGTAATCAACATCTTCATCCGAAGCTTCGGGGGCAGGAGATTTTGCTTTTTCCATCATATCTTGCCCCGCTGTCATGACAGTATCTGAAGTTTGTTGCTCAGCTTTATCTTCAGACGAGGTAGCCTTCGTTTTAATGGGCACTAAAGGCCCAGCTTCGGCTTCGGCTTCGGCTACGGCTTCGGCAATTTTCTTAGTAGGAGCAGGGCTCAAGGCCTTTGTGGTCTCCATGACAGCGTCTAGCACGCTGGCCATCCTCCTTCTCTTGGGAGTTGTGGCAGGAGCTTTTTGCACTTTCGGCAATTCTGCCTCTGCTGGTGGGCTCAGAATTTCTGGCATTTTCACTGTCTTTTCCACTTGTGGCTCTTCGGCCGAATCATCTTTGGCTTCGGTTGACCCGACTGTAGGCACCTTCGGCACTACAGTAGACCCTTCAACGCTCCGAGTGGCGGGAGCGGCGTGTTCTGCTTCGGCAGTAGAAGAGGTACCCTCACCAAATTCAGGCACTACGGCCGTTTCAATATACTAAGGCCGCTGTGTCAAAACCTTCATTTTCTTGCCCTTCGGCACAGCAGTGGCTGCCGAAGCAGCAGTTTTCTTCTTCTTTCCTTTCCTCAAGGGGTAGCTATAGTCAGGATATACGAAGCCAATTGCATCAAAAACCCTGTTTAATCTTTTCTTGCCCCGGCCCCAGAAGGCTGCGGATAAGGCATCATCTTCGGCCTTGGAATATGTCCCAAGCAGCTCGTCGCTCGTAGCTTCAATACTGTCGGGGACCATAATTAGGGGTACCCTCAAGGCTCTTAATTCTCAGCTAGTAACCCCCATCAGCATAAAGCTGCAAAGGCCTGATGGGTGCGATTAAGTCAGGGATCGGTCCATTCAAGGGACTCGATCACGCCTCGCCCGAGCCTAGCCTCGGACAAGGGCAGCCGACCCCAGAGGATCTCCGCCTCGCCCGAGGCCCCCCTCTAGCGGCGAACATATTTCCGGCTCACCCGAGGCCATGTCTTCGCCAAGAAGCAACCCTGACCAAATCGCCATGCCGACCGACCAAATCGCAGGAGCATTTAATGCAAAGGTGGCCTGACACCTTTATCCTGACGCGCGCCCTTCACTCGACAGAGCCGAAGTGACCGCCGTCACTTCGCCGCTCCACTGACCGGCCTGACAGAAAGACAGCGCCGCCTGCGCCGCTCCGACTGCGGTGCCACTTGACAGAGTGAGGCTGACAGGCAGTCAGGCCCGGCCGCAGGCGCCATAGGAAGCTCCGCTCCACCCGACCCTGGGCTTGGACTCGGGCTAAGCCCCGGAAGACGGCGAACTCCGCTCTGCCCGACCCAGGGCTCGGACTCGGGCTAAGCCCTGGAAGACGGCGAACTCCGCTCTGCCCGACCCAGAGCTCGGACTCGGGCTAAGCCCTGGAAGACGGCGAACTCTGCTCCGCCCGACCCAGGGCTCGGACTCGGGCTAAGCCCCGGAAGACGGCGAACTTCGCTCCGCCCGACCTAGGGCTCGGACTCGGGCTAAGCCCCAAAAGACGGCGAACTCCGCTCCGCCCGACCCAGGGCTCGGACTCGGGCTAAGCCCCGGAAGACGGCGAACTCCGCTCCGCCCGACCCAGGGCTCGGACTTGGACTCAGCCCTGGCTTCAGCCGACGGTCTCCGCCTCGCCCGACCTAGGGGCTCGGACTCGACCACGGCCACGGAAGATAGACTCGACCTCGACCTCGGAGGAGCCTCCACATCACCCAACCTAGGGCGCGGGCCAGCCACGTCAACAGGAGGCGCCATCATTACCCTACCCCGAGCTGACTCAGGCTACGGGGAACAAGACCGGCGTCCCATCTGGCTCGCTCCGCCAGATAGGCAATGATGGCGCCCCGCACGCTCCCTGACGACGGTGGCTCTCGGCCCCCTTACGGAAGCAAGAGGACGTCAGCAAGGACTCAACCGCCCCGATAGCTGTCCTTCCGCCAGGCTCCAGCGCTCCTCCGACGGCTACGACATCACACCAACTGGGTGCCAAAACCTCTCCGGCTGCCACGACGACGTGTACTTAGGGCACTAGCTCTCCTCCGCTAGACACGTAGCACTCTGCTACACCTCCCATTGTACACCTGGATCCTCTCCTTACGTCTATAAAAGGAAGGACCAGGGCCCTCTTACAGAGGGTTGGCCGCGCAGGGACGAGGACGAGACAGGCGCTCGCGTGAGGCCGCTCGCTCCCTCTCCCGCGTGGACGCTTGTAATCCCCTACTGCAAGCGCACCCGACCTGGGCGCGGGACGAACACGAAGGCCACGGGATTTCCACCTCTCTCACGCCCGTCTCCGGCCACCTTTCTCCCCCCTTCGCGCTCGGCCTCACGCCGACCCATCTGGGCTGGGGCACGCAGCGACATTTCACTCGTCGGCTCAGGGACCCCCCCCCGATCTCGAAACGCCGATAGTTGGCGCGCCAGGTAGGGGCCTGCTACGTGTTGACGAACAGCATCCTGTCAAGCTCCAGATGGGCAGTCTCCAGCAACCTCTCCAACCCGGGACGGTGCTCCGTTTCGGGAGTCTTGAGTTCGTGTCCCTCGACGGCAGCTACGACATGATGCTCCTTCCACCGCCGTGCGACAGCGACAATGGCGGCCGACAGCCCGCCCGCCGGCGGCGGAGTCGACGACGTCTTCCCCGCGTGGTGGAAGAACAACGTTTGAGCTCAACCCGTCCTCTCCCCCGCCGACGGAGGAGGAGGCGGGGTAACCAAGGCCAAGCAGGGGGCAGCGCCTCGTCGGTTGTCGAGCGAGTCGACAGCGCCAGCGCCCCAACGGGGGGCGCGTCGAGCATCGACCTCGCGTTTGAGACGAAGACGAGCGTCGTCTCCCTGCAACACGCCGATTCCGAGCAAATGGACGACGCCAACGTGCTCGCGAAAGGCTTGCTGGATGTCACCCTCGTACCTGAGACGACGGTGCGGTCAGTCCCCGACGTGACTTCATCACCGCCCGTCAACCAAGAGGTACCGACTGATTCCCATCTCACGCCTTTCAGATTCAGCCTCGAACCGCCAAGCGACCTCGCTTTGGCGGACGCTCTCGTAGAGGCGAGTCCAAACCCTTTGGGGTATCGTGTGCGGTCACCCTGGGACCGGCTGACGGATGTCTTGACCTACGGACCCTCTGGGTCCGAGGAAGACGACGCGCCCGACTTCTGCTAGGATTTCTCTGGACTTGGCAACCCCAGTGCCATGCAGGACTTTATGGCCGCATGCGACTACTGCCTTTCCGACTGTTCCGACGGTAGCCGCAGCCTCGGCGACGAGGACTGCGGCCCAAGCCGCCAATGTTTCCACGTCGATCTAGGGGGTCCCTCCGAAGGCAACCATCTCGGCATGCCGGAGGACGGTGATCTCCCTAGGCCGGTGCCTCGCGTTGACATCCCACGGGAGCTAGCTGTGGTCCCCGTTCCGGCGGGGGGTCACGACCCACAGCTCGAGCAAATCCACGGGGTGCAGGCCAGGTTCGATGAGGGGGCAGGAGCACTTGAGCCGATCCGCCGGGACGTCGGGCAGGAATGGGCAGGCCAGCCTCCAGCCGGAGAAATACGTCATCTACCCCAGGGCTTCCAGCACCGCATCGCCGATGATGTCAGGGTCAGGCCACCACCCACATCCAGTGGGGTCGGCCAGAACCTGGCTGCAGCAGCAATGCTTCTTCGTGCGATGCCAGAGCCATCAACCACCGAGGGGCGGCGAATCCAGGGAGAGCTCAAAAATCTCCTAGAAGGCGCCGCGGTCCGACGGGCTGAGAGCTCCGCCTCCCGAAGGCAGGGGTACCCCTCGGAACATCGTGCCGCGACTTCCCAATTTATGCGGGAAGCCTCGGTCCACACCGGGCGCATGCGCAACACAGCGCCTGTGGCCCTGGGTCGCCTCGGAAACGAGCACCATCACCGCGACCATCGGGCCCACCTCGACGAGAGGGTGCGCCGAGGCTACCACCGCAGGCGGGGAGGACGCTACGACAGCGGGGAGGATCGAAGTCCCTCGCCCGAACCGCCCGGTCCGCAGGCCTTCAGCCGGGCCATACGACGGGCACCGTTCCCGACCCGGTTCTGATCCCTGATTACTATCACAAAGTACTCGGGGGAGACGAGACCGGAGCTGTGGCTCGCGGACTACCGGCTGGCCTGCCAACTGGGTGGAACGGACGATGACAACCTCATCATCCGCAACCTCCCCCTGTTCCTCTCCAACACCGCTCGCGCCTGGTTGGAGCACCTGCCTCCGGGGCATATCTCCAACTGGGACGACCTGGTCCAGGCCTTCGCTGGCAATTTCCAGGGCACGTACGTGCGCCCTGGAAACTCCTGGGACCTCCGAAGCTGCCGGTAGCAGCCGGGAGAGTCTCTCCGGGACTACATCCGGCGATTCTCGAAGCAGCGCACGGAGCTGCCCAACATCACCGACTCGGATGTCATCGGCACGTTCCTCGCCGGCACCACCTGCCGCGACCTGGTGAGCAAGCTGGGTCGCAAGACCCCCACCAGGGCGAGCGAGCTGATGGACATCGCCACCAAGTTTGCCTCGGGCCAGGAGGCGGTCGAGGCTATCTTCCGGAAGGACAAGCAGCCCCAGGGCCGCCCACTAGAAGATGCCCCCGAGGTGTCAACTCAGCGCGGCGCCAAGAAGAAGGGCAAGAAGAAGTCGCAAGCGAAACGCAACGCCGCCGACGCGGACCTTGTCGCCGCCGCCGAGTACAAGAACCCTCGGAAACCCCCCGGAGGTGCCAACCTCTTCGACAAGATGCTCAAGGAGCCGTGCCCCTACCACCAGGGACCCGTCAAGCACACCCTTGAGGAGTGCGTCATGCTTCGGTGCCACTTCCACAGGGCCGGGCCACCCGCAGAGGGTGGCAGGGCCCACGACGGCGACAAGAAGGAAGATCACCAGGCAGGAGAGTTCCCCGAGGTCCACGACTGCTTCATGATCTACGGTGGGCAAGCGGCGAACGCCTCGGCTCGGCACCGCAAGCAAGAGCGTCGGAAGGTCTGTTCGGTGAAGGTGGCGGTGCCAGTCTACCTAGACTGGTCCGACAAGCCCATCACCTTCGACTGAGCCAACCACCCCGACCACGTGCCGAGCCTGGGGAAATACCCGCTCGTCGTCGACCCCGTCATCGGTGACGTCAGGCTCACCAAGGTCCTCATGGACGGAGGCAGCAGCCTCAACATCATCTACGCCGAGACCCTCGGGCTCCTGCGTGTCGATCTATCCTCGGTCCGGGCAGGCGCTGCGCCTTTCCATGGGATCATTCCCGGGAAGCGCGTCTAGCCCCTCGGACAACTCGACCTTCCCATCTACTTCGGAACACCCTCCAACTTCCGAAGGGAGACCCTGACGTTCGAGGTGGTCGGGTTCCGAGGAACCTACCACGCGGTACTGGGAAGGCCATGCTACGCGAAGTTCATGGCCGTCCCCAATTACACCTACCTGAAGCTCAAGATGTCGGGCCCCAACGGGGTCATCACCGTCGGCCCCATGTACAAACACGCGTTCGAATGCGACATGCGACATGGAGTGCGTGGAGTACGCCGAGGCCCTCGCCGAGTCCGAGGCCCTCATCGCCGACCTGGAGAGCCTCTCGAAGGAGGTGCCAGACGTGAAGCGTCATGCCAGCAACTTCGAGCCAGCGGAGATGGTTAAGTCCGTCCCCCTCGACCCCAGCAGCGACGCCTCCAAGCAAGTCCGGATCGGCTCCGAGCTCGATCCTAAATAGGAAGCAGTGCTCGTCGACTTTCTCCGCGCGAACGCCGACGTCTTCGCGTGGAGTCCCTCGGACATGCCCGGCATACCGAGGGATGTCGCCGAGCACTCGCTGGACATCCGAGCCGGAGCCCGACCCATCAAGCAGCCTCTGTGCCGATTCGACGAAGAAAAGCGCAGAGTCATAGGCGAGGAGATCCACAAGCTAATGGAGGCAGGGTTCATCAAAGAGGTATCCCATCCCGAATGGCTTGCCAACCCTGTGCTTGTGAGAAAGAAAGGAGGGAAATGGCGGATGTGTGTAGACTACACTGGTCTAAACAAAGCATGTCCGAAGGTTCCCTACCCTCTGCCTCGCATCGATCAAATCGTGGATTCCACTGCTGGGTGCGAAACCCTGTCTTTCCTCGATGCCTACTCAGGGTACCACCAAATCAGGATGAAAGAGTCCGACCAGCTCGCGACTTCTTTCATCACACCCTTCGGCATGTACTGTTATGTCACCATGCCGTTCGTCTTGAGGAATGCGGGCGTGACGTACCAGCGGTGCATGAACCATGTGTTCGGCCAACACATTGGCCGGACGGTCGAGGCCTACGTCGATGACATCGTAGTCAAGACGAGGAAGGCCTCCGACCTCCTTTCCGACCTTGAAGTGACATTCCGATGTCTCAAGGCGAAAGGCGTGAAGCTCAATCCCGAAAAGTGTGTCTTCGGGGTACCCCGAGGCATACTCTTGGGGTTCATCGTCTCCGAGCGGGGCATCGAAGCCAACCCAGAGAAGATCACAGCTGTCACCAGCATGGGGCCATCAAGGACTTGAAAGGCGTACAGAGGGTCATGGGATGTCTTGCGGCCCTGAGCCTTTTCATCCCGCACCTCGGCGAAAGGGGCCTGCCTCTATACTGCCTCGGGGCGAATAAGGTTTCCCCCGGAAGCCTGCTCCCGAGACCTGCATCAACCCTCCGTCAAAATCGACGACGCACCCGAGCCCGAGGCACCCTCAGCCCAGCCCGAGGTACCCTCGGCTCAGTCCGAGGCATCCTCGGCACGGCCCGAGGCACCCTCAGCTCGGCCCGAGGCACCCTCGGCACCCGAGGGCGAGGCACTGCACGTCGAGGAGGAGCAAAGCGGGGTCGTGCCTAATCGAAGCTGGCAGACCCCGTACCTACAATATCTCCACCGAGGAGAGCTACACCTCGACCGAGCCAAAGCTCGGCGGTTGGCGCGGCGCGCCAAGTCGTTCGTCTTGCTGGGAGATGGGAAGGAGCTCTACCACCACGGCCCCTCAGGCATCCTCCAGCGATGCATCTCCATCGCCGAAGGTCAGGAGCTCCTGCGAGAGATACACTCGGGGGCTTGCGGCCATCACGCAGCGCCTCGAGCCCTTGTCGGGAATGCTTTCCGACAAGGCTTCTACTGGCCGACGGCCATGGCCGACGCTACTAGAATTGGCAGCACCTGCGAAGGGTGTCAGTTCTACGCAAGGCAGACCCACCTGCCGCTCAGGCTCTGCAGACGATACCCATCACCTGGCCTTTTGCTGTGTGGGGTCTGGACCTCGTCGGCCCCTTGCAGAAGGCACCCAGGGGCTACACGCACCTGTTGGTCGCCATCGACAAATTCTCCAAGTGGATCGAGGTCCGACCCCTAAACAGCATCAGGTCCGAGCAGGCGGTGGCGTTCTTCACCAACATCATCCATCGCTTCGGGGTCCCGAACTCCATCAACACCGACAACGGCACCCAGTTCACCGGCAGGAAGTTCCTGGACTTCTGCGAGAATCACCACATCCAGCTGGACTGGGCCGCCGTGGCTCATCCCATGACGAATGGGCAAGTAGAGCGTGCCAACGGCATGATTCTGCAAGGACTTAAGCCTCGGATCTACAACAACCTCAACAAGTTCGGCAAGCGATGGATAAAGGAACTCCCCTCGGTGGTCTGGAGTCTGAGGACAACACCAAGCCAAGCCATGGGCTTCACGCCGTTCTTTCTAGTCTATGGGGTCGAGGCCATCTTGCCCACAGACCTAGAATATGGTTCCCCGAGGACGAGGGCCTATGCTGACCAAAGCAACCAAGCTAATCGAGAAGACTCGCTGGACCAGCTGGAAGAGGCTCGGGACAAGGCCTTACTACACTCGGCGCGGTACCAGCAGTCCCTGCGACGCTACCACGCCCGAGGGGTCTGGTCCCGAGACCTCCAGGTGGGCGACCTGGTGCTTCGGCTACGACAAGACGCTCGAGGGCGGCACAAGCTCACGCCCCCCTGGGAGGGGCCGTTCGTCATCACCAAAGTTCTGAAGCCCGGAACGTACAAGCTGGCCAACAGTCAAGGCGAGGTCTACAGCAACGCTTGAAACATCCAACAGCTACGTCTCTTCTACCCTTAAGATGCTTTCAAGTCGTTCATATACCTCGCTCCCACACAAAGTTTAGTCATCAAGGAAGGGTCGGCCTCGCCTCGGCAAAGCCCGACCCTCCCTCGGGGGCTAAAAGGGGGGAACCCCCTCTGCGTCGAATTTTTTCCTCGAAAAAAGATTCTTTCTGCCAGAATGTCTTTCGTGCTTTTCGACTACTTCGAAAGTGGATCCTGAAAACGACGGAGTACACGTAAGCAGCCAAGGCTGACCGAGCCGAGGGACTCCTACGCCTCTGGGATACGGATACCTCACTCATCACCTTCTGCGATAAGTAACTCACGTTCGGATAAGTGATTCCGCGGACCGAACAAGTCTTCACGTTCAGAAGCTCTTCTGCCGGAGCGATTCTTCGAGTCTTCTCGACTGCATCGGTGACAAAACCCCATGAACGGGTAAGAGGGCGCGTAAGCGGCAAGGCCGACCGAGCCGAGGGACTCCTACGCCTCCGGGATACGGATACCTCACTCATCACCTTCCGTGAGAAGCAACTCTCGCTCGCACAAACAATTCTGTTACCGACAAAAAAGTCCAGATAATCGAAACAAGAGGAAAAGAGACGCAGCTTTACAACACGACGAGGGTGTGTTTTGGCCTCGGCGACCGCAGAAAACACACGCTACAAGATAATCCGATCCTGCAGGCTCGGATCCAGACAGTTGAGGGAGCCGCAGCACCCTCGGCGTCGACAACACCTTCGGCGAGGTCCGACCTAGCCTCGGACGGCGACGCAGTCCGAGGATCTCCACTCCGAAGGACGGCGTCATCACCACACCCGGGCCATCGCCGCTAGGGTCTTCTCCGAGAATCCGGCTCGGGCAGGCGCCTCGGCTGGTCGCCCCGAGGCCTCGGCCAGCTATCCCCCGAAGACATCAGCCCGGCCCGAGACCTCGGAAGATCAACTCCGGCATCGGTCCCGCTAGCGGACGACCCGGCCAGGCTCCGACCAACCAAGTCTTCCTTTCGAGCCAACTCTGCCTCTGTCCATGCTGACACCGCTACCCCTGGCCTCGGCTCATCGAAGAGCGGCCGAGGGGTTCCTTTAACTAAGCAAGGGAAGCCTCGGACAACAAGGCCGACCGAGCCGAGTGACTCCTACGCCTCCGGGATACGGATACCTCACTCGTCACCTTTACACGGGGCGACTCACGCTTGGTGAAGCGGTTCGGACAACCAACAGGCGAGTCTTAGTGCTCGAAAATAAGGAAAAAACACGGCTCCGTGCCGAAATTACATACATGTTCAGGCCTCGACAGCCACAATGAACAAAAACACTGGCATTCAAAGTGCCATTACAAACGGAACTCCGGTTCCGTCCTCGCGGGTATGAACAACCTCCACACCAGGGAGCCTGCGGGGCGACGAGTTCCGGGTGGCTCGCCAGCGACCTCTGCAGCAGCAGCCATGGTCCCAGGATGGACGCGGCCACCAGAAGGCTCTCGTTCGCATTCCCACTCAAGGGACGCGAACCAACCATCAAAGCCAAAGAGCGGGCCGCTCCAAAGTGCACCGGCAGGTCCTCGTTCCCGTCCTCGCCACAAAAGCGAGGAAGAGGGCGGAATGTTGCATCCTAGCTGGGCAGCAACAGTTCACCTTCCCCGGCATGGCTGGAGGACGCCTCCTCCGCAGAGCTGGAGGATGGTTGCCACCACCAGAAGCTAGAAGAAGAGGTGGCCCGCCGGCCCGCGTGGGAGGTAGAGCCCTGGCTCGCCTCGCTCTCCGCCCCAGCAAGGATGATGAACATCCTTGAAGCTGAGGGCGGGACCAGGATCACAGCCCGGCTTGCCTCTCCCCATCCAGGGGCTGGAGGTCACCGTCTTGGGTGACCGCCGACGGAGGGGTGCAACCGTGCTGCATGATGAAAATCCTTGAAGCCGAACGATGGCTAAAAGGTACCAACTCCCACGGAGTTGCGTTCCCCCAACGACAAGGTGGAAAGATTGCGGGTGTCCCCCATCCGGGGGCTTGGAAGGTGGAAAGGCACGATGCATAAGGGAGCGCGAAGACATGGTCGCCTTTCAAGGGGGTCACCCTCCTTTTAAAGGCGACTCTCCCTACTTGCGTCCCCAACCGTCAGGGGCTGAGTCTTCTCCGACACGCTCCATGGTCCTCCCCCTACGGTGCGGGGGCTGGGTCCCACACGTCATGCAAGCCGGCCCAGAGCAGAAGAAGCCAAACCGCCGCGCGCGGTGCGTGCAACCGCCCAGCGGATTACAAGCGGCTCTCCACTTTTGCCCAGACCAGCGGGCGAAAGGGCGGGCAGCCGTGCAGGCGGCACGCAACCGCGCCAAGTGGGCGCACTTCTCCGACTTCCAGCACGCCCAGCATGGAGGCCCAGGCCCACGCGTCATGCAACCGGCGCGCCGGATGCTTCGTGCAAGCAACTGCACCGCCACTTGCGCCACTACCGCGCCTCCTCGACTGCGGAACCGATACCGCGATTCAAGGCGACCCAGCGCACGACCCAGCAGCGCCAGCCTGGCGCGGCATTCAATGCAGCCAAAAATGGGCTGGCAGTAATGGCGGTGGCAGGCGGGCAGGAGCAGCGGTCACGTCGTCAGCCAAGCTTACGTCCCATCCGGGGGCAGCGAGAGAACCCTCTCTCACGGCGTGAAGACGACGCGCCCGTGTTCCGTTGCTCGAACGGCCCGCGCACGAGCAACGGCCGCCCCGCGAACCACTCGCCCCGTCGCATTAACTCCGCGGTGGGACAGGCGGCGCCTCTGGCAGGAGAAGCGAGCGACGCTTCGCCTTCGCCATAATGACCGCATCAAAAAAGGTACGCCGCGTCGTTCGATTTCGTATCCTTTTCCTTTTTTCCTCTTTCTCTCTCTTACAACAGGGACCGGGAAAGGGGGATACCCCGAAAAGGATCCTTCCCCGTGAAGGAACCAGGCTCCGAGCCTCCCTACTGATCAGAGGTTCGAAGGCTGGCCCCTCGGAAGGGTTCAATAGCCGCCTCAGAGCACGTGGGCTCCACACCCACTACTGGTCAGAGGTTCGAAGGCCGGCCCCTCGGAAGGGTTCAACGGCCGCCTCAGGCTACTCGGGCTCCACGCCCACTACTGATCAGGGGTTCGAAGGCTGGCCCCCGAAGGGTTCACAGCTGCCTCAGACACAGAGCGAGGGATGACCATGGGTACGTTCGATACATAACCAAGGCTCGGGCTGCGCTCCCGAGGTACCCTAGGACATTTCTGAGACCAGCGGGAACGATCTTGTAACGGAATCCCATCAGAGGGAGGCATCAAGCCCTCGAACCCCGTCGACAGGGGACCGGGTCCGGCAGATCACCCGTAGGTATTTTTGGGCGTGCCTCTGGGCCTCTAGCCGACCCCTAGCGAATGGGGCACGGACGTCCGCTCAGATTACCCGCCTGCAGCTCACCGGAGACACCATGTTCGGCGCCCACTGAGGGCAACATGGCGCTTCCCCCCCTCCTCCTTGCGGAAAGGCGATGCAGGGGCGTATGTAAAAAAGTCGAGTCTGCCCCTGATCGCCCTCTCGCCCTGTGCAGAGGATCGGGGGATGCTCTCGTAAACCCGGCTCCGGCCAAACCGTTGACAGCGTCAACATACCAGCCCGAGAACTTGGGACCCGACCGTACACCCGGGCTACGGCCAGCTCGCATGAGGGAATGACCAGACCAGCCAAAGCATTACGTGAGGCATTAAGACCTCGGAGGAGTCAAACCACTCCTCCGAGGCCTGGGGGGCTACACCCGGCGGGTGCACTCGCGCGCACCCACCGGAACAAAACGCAACCGAGAAAGGCTGGTCCCCTTGCAAAAAAGTGCGACGAAAGCCTCCAAGCGAGTGCTAACACTCCCTTCGAGGCTCGGGGGCTACTGTCGGGGACCATAATTAGGGGTACCCTCAAGGCTCTTAATTCTCAGCTGGTAACCCCCATCAGCATAAAGCTGCAAAGGCCTGATGGGTGCGATTAAGTCAGGGATCGGTCCATTCAAGGGACTCGATCACGCCTCGCCCGAGCCTAGCCTCGGACAAGGGCAGCCGACCCCGGAGGATCTCCGCCTCGCCCGAGGCCCCCCTCCAGCGGCAAACATATTTCCGGCTCGCCCGAGGCCATGTCTTCACCAAGAAGCAACCCTGACCAAATCGCCACGCCGACCGACCAAATCGCAGGAGCATTTAATGCAAAGGTGGCCTGACACCTTTATCCTGACGCGCGCCCTTCAGTCGACAGAGCCGAAGTGACCGCCGTCACTTCGCCGCTCCACTGACCGGCCTGACAGAAAGACAGCGCCGCCTGCGCCACTCCGACTGCGGTGCCACTTGACAGAGTGAGGCTGACAGGCAGTCAGGCCCGGCCGCAGGCGCCATAGGAAGCTCCGCTCCGCTCGACCCAGGGCTCGGACTCGGGCTAAGCCCCGGAAGACGGCGAACTCCGCTCCGCCCGACCTAGGGCTCGGACTCGGGCTAAGCCCCGGAAGACGGCGAACTCCGCTCCGCCCGACCCAGGGCTCGGACTCGGGCTAAGCCCCGGAAGACAGCGAACTCCGCTCCGCCCGACCCAGGGCTCGAACTCGGGCTAAGCCCCAGAAGACGGCGAACTCCGCTCCACCCGACCCAGGGCTCGGACTCGGGCTAAGCCCCGGAAG
Organism: Zea luxurians; assembly: GCA_029449295.1. Classification (NCBI taxonomy): domain Eukaryota; kingdom Viridiplantae; phylum Streptophyta; class Magnoliopsida; order Poales; family Poaceae; genus Zea; species Zea luxurians. Next base: position 32,583,243 of record JAOPSE010000014.1, read on the forward strand.
ACGGCGAACTCCGCTCCGCCCGACCCAGGGCTCGGACTTGGACTTAGCCCTGGCTTCAGCCGACGGTCTCCGCCTCGCCCGACCCAGGGGCTCGGACTCGACCACGGCCACGGAAGACAGACTTGACCTCAACCTCGGAGGAGCCTCCACATCACCCAACCTAGGGCGTGGGCCAGCCACGTCAACAGGAGGCGCCATCATTACCCTACCCCGAGCTGACTCAGGCTACAGGGAACAAGACCGACGTCCCATCTGGCTCGCTCCGCCAGATAAGCAATGATGGCGCCCCGCACGCTCCCTGACGACGGTGGCTCTCGGCCCCCTTACGGAAGCAAGAGGATGTCAGCAAGGACTCAACCGCCCCGATAGCTGTCCTTCCGCCAGGCTCCAGCGCTCCTCCGACGGCCATGACATCACACCAACTAGGTGCCAAAACCTCTCCGGCTGCCACGACGGCGTGTACTTAAGGCACTAGCTCTCCTCCGCTAGACACGTAGCACTCTGCTACACCTCCCATTGTACACCTAGATCCTCTCCTTACGTCTATAAAAGGAAGGACTAGGGCCCTCTTACAGAGGGTTGGCCGCGCAGGGACGAGGACGAGACAGGCGCTCGCGTGAGGCCGCTCGCTCCCTCTCCGCGTGGATGCTTGTAATCCCCTACTGCAAGCGCACCCGACCTGGGCGCGGGACGAACACGAAGGCCGCGGGATTTCCACCTCTCTCACGCCCGTCTCCGGCCACCTTTCTCCCCCCTTCGCGCTCGGCCTCGCGCCGACCCATCTGGGCTGGGGCACGCAGCGACATTTCACTTGTCGGCCCAGGGACCCCCCGGCCTCGAAACACCGACAAATACATTTCAACCAGTCATCATTTGGTTCGTCAAACTTCTCTCTAAATCTGAAGGTATATTTCAATCGAACTAGGCCACCTTCACTGGATTCAGCAGTAGTCTCCTTCGGCATATCCCAACTCTCCACAAGTTGCCACACTCTATAAGCTATGTGCTCTTGAACTATATCTCTTGTGCCAATGAAGGCACAAACATTGCTAAAGGCCTTCTGGCATGCTTCGACATCACTTTCAATAGTGACCTTCGGCCTTCGGAGGCCGAAGTGAGACCAGATGGGGCGCTGGATAATTTTCTTAATGTCTTCCCTTTTAATCAGATCATTTTTAACATAAAACCATTTCTCCATCTAGGCCTCGGGCCATCTTTTCCGGTATGTCGGCACTGGGTATCTAGCATTGGGGCTAGCAATAAATCCATAACAACCGAAGTTGTTGTGGTACTGTTCTTTGCCAGTAGCCTTCGTCTCGTATAAAAGCTCGTGCATACTGCAGAAGCACTTCGCACTCGGCTCCAGCCCCTGGCTTCGTACAACCCAAACTAATATCCCCATCCTAATTATAGCTTTGGGGGTGATCTGATGAAGAAAGATCTGGAATATCTTTAACATTTCAACCACAAATTTGCTCAAAGGGAACCAAAGGCCTGCCTTCAAAAAGCTTCGGTAGACAACAACTTCATTTTCCTCAGGAGCAGGAACGATGATGTCTCCTCCAACCCTCACAATAGACATGTCGCGAAAATATCTTCCTCTCATGGTGTCAATATGACTTTGTTTAATGGTCAATTTTCTGAAAACGGCATGGCTTGGTCGCTAGGGCCGGTCCTCAGAATCTTCATCTCCACTTTCCACATCATAATCATCACTGTCATCAGAATCTTCAGACAAATCCTCCATTATCTCCTTGGTAATTTTCTCTGTATTTGTGTTCATCATAGATTCATAAAAACCAGCAATAAAAGGATCCGCAACTTTCTTCTCTTCATACAGCTTCTTCTCCTCAATTATCTTCTTCTCCTCCATCATCTTCTTCTCCTCAGACATAGAGCAAGCACATCTTTAAACCGAAGCTCGAATATCAGGCGAGAGCGGATAAGCAAGAGCTAAAAATTTGAGAAAATAACGCAAACACCAGAAATGGCACATCAAATGATGCCGCCGTGGGTTCTTATTTATACGTCTAGCGCTTTGCAACTTGGCAGGCCCTGTTTGTCATTTACTTTCGCTAGCGAAGGGAAGTTGTTTTTTCGGACCTTCGGCTTAAGGCCTTCGTTCACGTCGCAGTCTGAATTCGTTGTTACAGCAAATTAATACTGCAAGGGGCTATTGTTGGGAGCCTTCATCTTCTGAAGGTCCTCAAAAACATGACTAACATGTTTTCCAAGTATAATATATATATAGGAACCTTCGGCCTCGGGACGAAGCTGTACACGATATGAAAAGCGCGGTCCGGGAGAAGGATGAACCAGTTCCGAAGCTACCTGTGAAGAAGCTTCGGCTTAGCGATGGAAAACGAAGCCGACTTAAAGGGGAAAAGGTTGTCTAGTTCTCGATAGATTATCCCTAAGTCAATAGTAAATATCAAGGGCATGTATGTAATTTTACATAGGCTACGTCCTGTGCCTATAAATAGATGAACAGTAGCACCGTACTGTTCACGCTGACTTGTGCTTGCTTGCACGTCACTCTTGAATCTGCACCTTCTGTCAAGCAGAAGGTACAAATGTAATTAATGTCATTAATATCTGTTCATGATTATATAATGAGAGCACAAATAATTTGATGATTTGATGTGATTGTTTATGCTCCTTTCTATATTTCATATGCTTCTGCTTTCATTATTACATGCTGAAATGATGAAGGTATGTCCTTCATAACCTTCGTCTGAAGATCATTATATCCCAAGGGAGATAATACTTCGAAGGACGAAGGTCTTTAATCATTAACATTTGTGTTGCCTTGTTCTTAACTCATAGCATTTGAGAACAAGTACCCAACAGGTGTCACATACCACCCTTGTGGTAGCAGTGTTACCTCAAGTTAAGCTCCATGTTCCAATTAACACAATGATCTTGTCATGAACAATGATTAAAACAACAACAAAATTGGAACATGATCATAATTCAAATGTAACATTAGTCCCAAAACCAGGTAGAGCAATAGCAAGTCTACCCCTTAGTTCATTTGTCCGCAAGGGGTGGGGTAAACAAAACTAGGGAAATCTATTAGGTCCCATCAAATTAACCTGAGCATGTCACAGTGATTAACCGAGAACATTATTAGTTAAAGAAGATTGATCAAGGTCACAACTTGCCTTAGACTTGAGATCCCATGTACTTCACCAATTTGGTCTTCGGGTTTCTCGTCACCTTTCCTCTACTCGTAGAAATACATACAATCAAACAAATAATGGGTATAGTAACATTACACTAAAGCATGTGAACAAATTGTGTAAGATCATTTTATGCGTCGCTACGAGATCGCTGGTTCGAGAGCCACTAGAATCGGAGCTACGGTTAAAAGATATGGTTTTTAGAAGATCTAGGTGCTTTAAAAGTATATCCTGCATTTATTAATAGAAAGCATGTGAGGAGAATTTTATAAATGAATAACTAATTCAATATTATCTAATTAATAACTTGCTTTAGAGGCCAATTTTCTCATAGTATAGTTATAGAATCAAAATATTGCATTAATTATATTTAGAAAAGCTAATCTCATAATCATAGGTTGAATAAATATCTAATTATAAAAACAAATGGTATGTCTAATTAATGTGTGTTACTGCATAGTAAATATTTATACGAAGCTAATGCCACTTGAACGGATCAAATCAGGGTTAAAATGAATAAGTTATGAGTTTTCCAAGTTGTTACAATTATTTTTACACTAAAAAGTTATTTTCTATTATTTTCTAATCATGTGGATGGCGGGTATCATTTTTAAAGACTTTGAGGTCAATTCCACAAGAATCAGGACTGAACTACTATTATTCTTGTCTTCCGGTGGACTGCAGGTGAATTAGACAATTTCCCAAGGGCTCTTTATTAAAAGTGCACGCGCTGCCATAATCGTGCACGTGATCTGGCCACTCGATCTCGATCCTGTAGACCGAATTAGATCTAGCCCTAATCTGTACTGGTACGCAACACATGCCCTTGGATCCGATTTCCATGGTGCAGATATTGCACCCGAGGTGGTATGGCGAAGATATAATCCAAGCCATCCGTTCAGATCTGACGGCACACAACACCATCCTCATCCCGCGGTCAGAGCACGGCGGCGCCATCGTCGGTGGCACACGCCATGGCGCTTCAGCGCCTGACTATGTGTGCGGCTAAGTGAAAAACATTCCTAGGAATATGGCGAACCAAGAGATACGATCCTTACTGACCAAGAGGGTGACGATGACGCTGTCACGAGAAGCAGCGGTTGCGCGACAGTAGCCTTGCTTCATCGAGAAATTCATGGCTATCTGATCCACCAAGCACCCATCGACCTAAGTTCACACGCTTCATGCCCCTCGGTTGCTCTTCCGGACCACACAACAGGGACGCGAGAGTTCCACCACCTCGGTTAGCCAATGACGACGATTTCCTACCCCGCGCTCCACTTTTTCTAGTGATGGTGGTGAGTTCTCTGTGATGGATGCTCTAAGTTGGACGCGATGGATGACAGGGGTGAGGAGGGTGCGGCGCCATTGGCTTTATGCGTAGGATTGTTTGGATCATAACAATTCTCGGGCTTTGCAGGAAATCAGTTAGGCCGACACGTGAGCTCTGCTCCATGTGGAGACGAATAGGTTGTTGCCAGACCCACACGAAAGTGAGACCAAACGAGGGCAGACGTGGTTGCGAAATGGTCCACCAGTCAGCGACGACCAAAGCACAAATTCGGAACGCTAAGCCAGTAGGCCCACTTGCCAGCGACCATCTACACAACAAGGAGAGCCCAGCTAGGGCCACCGGTCAACCAGTCATCCCTAGGACGTAGTGGGATACCAAGTTGGGTTGGGCGGAGTGTGGGGGAAGTGGGGTCTGCTGGTCCGAAGTTGAATTCGGCCCACATGAGTCTTTCTCCCATTTTCTTTTTCTATTGTCGTTTTCTTTTGTTTTAATTTCAATTCAAATTTAAATCTAAGTTGAAGGTTTAGGAATTCAATTTAATGCACAATAAAAAATCTCCAACATGGATGCAACATTTTAGTTTATTTTTTTCTCTCTTATTTAAATAAATACCTCTTGATGTATATTAGTAAAGGAAATCTTCACCCAACTTATTTATTGATTTATTCCACTAAGTAAATGCTTTTAAACGAACCCACAAGGACACACATTTTAAAAAATAAAATTATTCCCTTAAGAGGACAATTTAAAATATATGACTTGCCAAAGGAATAACTAGTTCATGTAGGAGTCTTAACCTAAAAATGCAACTATTAAAGGCAACAAAAAAATCTTTAAAAAGTATTTTAGTTCGGATCCTTTGGAGAATTGTCCTAACTCCCAGAATAGTAATTTGAGGTGTTACAAATTCTACCCCCTTAAAAATAATCTCGTCCTCAAGGAATGCAACAAGTTTGGTTTGTAGTTTAGCTTTGAGTTTCTAATCGGTTCAAAATCGAGGGTTTTTTTTTCTTCTTTTAAGTACAAATTAACAGGTGCTTTTAAGAAAACATGGGTACCTTTTAGATATAAGATAAGATATGGTTAGAGCAAGGGTAGATTATGACAAGAAAGAAAGACTCCATCTGGAATGGTGAATCTTGATTCATCTGAAAATCTGGTTCTACTCATATCCTTCCTTGTCGAGGTTGACCTTCTTCTTTCCTTCAGTCTTGGTGTGATCATCCGAGTTAGGAACATATAGTTAAGATAGCTGGGGTACATGGGAAGGTCAAAATCTTGTTTATCAACAGGTTTAGAATTGATGGATTATGCAACCCATCAAGAGTCTGTAGGTTAGGTTGTTACTCATGATTTGAGTTGGTTTAAGGCACCAATTTAGGACTCTGTGAATTAGGTGTGAAAAGAGGTTCTAGGTGTAGAGTTTAATCTATTAACTAATCTAGATTAATTTACTTTACCATTTTAGATAAGTGCAAGAATATGAGCCGGTTAGACTAGTATTATATCAAACTAGATTAGATTAGGTTGGACTAGTTCTACTTAGATTAGATCAGATTAGGTCACCTTAGTTCACATCAGATTTAGATGGGATCTAGATTAGATTGGTATGACTAGTTAAGACTAGATAAGATCTAATTATTTTGGATTAGATCATGAAAAAATATCCAGCATGGATGCAACATTTTAGTTTATTTATTTCTCTCTTATTTAAATAAATACCTCTAGATGTACATTAGTAAAGTAAATCTTCACCCAATTTGTTTATTGATTTATTCCACTAAGTAAATGCTTTTAAACGAACCCACAAGGACACACATTTTAAGAATAAAATTATTCCCTTAAAAGGATAATTTAAAATATATGACTTGCCAAAGGAATAACTAGTTCATGCAGGTGTCTTAACCTAAAAATGCAACTATTAAAGGCAACAAAAAAATCTTAAAAAGGTATTTTAGTTTAGATCCTTTGGAGAATTGTCCTAACTCCTAGAATAGGATTCTGAGGTGTTACAATGGGGCAAGAGTAAATGAAGAGAGAGGGGGCAAGGGTTATATAAAGGAACCCATGGTTCGAAAATCGGCTGAGCCAGTATCCTGCAAAATAGGTTCTAGTCCAGGGGCCGCCTGAGTAAGACAAGTGGACCAGGGCCAAACCGGCTATGCCGGACCAGAAACTGGCTGAGCTAGTTTTCAGCAGAGCTGAACCCGATCCATGCCCCGACTGAGTAGGAATGGTGGACTAGGGCAAAATCGGCTGAGCCGGTTTTCAGCAGAGCTAAACCCGGTCCAGGGGCCGGCTGAGTATGGAACTCGACCAACTTTTACCAAGAGCATCCATTGTGGCAGAACTACCCGAATTATTCCAACTTAAGTGCCTAAGTCCCGCCTTAGAGGCTAGACCACCCTTAAATAGGAATAAAACGTCAGCCCCTCGGATCTAGTCCGACAAGGCCACTACAGGATCAAGCACCACGTACTCACTCGAAGGTGAGGCACAGAGCAAATACAATAAAGCATAAAACCATACATTAAGGAGTACTTAAATTTATTACAACATCATCGGAGTTTATTAAAAGTAGTGATCATTATTCAGAATGTAGCGGAATATAACTAACGGTAAATAAACGGAGGGATGGGGAAGCCTGGCCCATCACTCCTCATGCTCCTCCTCTGCTGAGGTAGGGTCCCACTCGACTGTCTAACCCGGTGGCAAGATGGACGGCCAAGTCACTCCAGCAACCATATCCTCCAAAGAACCTGTAAAAATTATGCCACAAGCAAGGCTGAGTATGCTAATACTCAGCTAGACTTACCCGATGTGAGGAGTCTACTCCTCTACCTCTAGACATACAGCTGTTTGGCTGAGGGGTTTGGTTTGCCAAAAGCACTAGCTGAGTCTAAAATCAAGTTTTAACTTTTCAAGTTTTAGTGTGACTCTCTTAAGACTAAATGTGTACCTAGCTAATCATACATAGTATCAAGCATTTTAGCAATCAACATCTTTTGCCAATCAACACATTTCCACTTATCACTCAATGTAGCAGCATGGATCAAGCAGTCTCATTAGCTACGAGAAGCAGACGATTTGAATCGAGTTTTTAAACCTTGCAAGGTAAACCTAAACATACGACATGGCGAGGCACTCCGTCCCCACACACATCAACCGTCCCCATCGATTCCCTGGCAACAGATCAGGGCTCACCGCCTTGGCATACAATGCCTCACTGACCCCGACTGCCGTCGTGCAGTGACCGCACTTGTACCCACCATAACAGAAATGGGAGACCACGTCTCAGGTCACGTGAGGAGTAAAGTATGCGGGCAGGTTCACTCAGGTACTAGGCTTACCGATTTACCATATTTCACATCATGCGTATAGTACGTTCAAACGCTTGACACATGGTACCACACATTAATCCTTATTCCAATTTCCGTCTCGTAGACAACGCATCCCCATGGACCGTTGTCCACAGACCATCATCATTCTGATATAAAACTGGATACAACCAATTCCTGACCTCACGCGAGTGTTAGAAAAATCACTCGACTTCTACCGAGATCCCTAATTAGTAAAGCAGCTACTCGACCTAGCATACTAGTATCCATCTCAAAAGGAATCCTGAGTTCATGCAACTAGAGTTTCAGGCAACTCCTATACTTAAGTGCACAATACAAGGCTACAAACATTAAGTGTAGTAAAATAGAATATATAAATGGTAATGCATAAAATCGGGGCTTGCCTTCTAAAGCTGGGGCAGGCATATCCTCGATGGTGGGCTCTGGTGCTGGCTCCTGGGCTACCTCCTGAGCAACTCCTTGCTCCGAAATGAGGATGTACTCCCAGTCAGCGAGATTACAGTCTATAGAATGCAATGAATAAGATATATGCATATTAATGATATAGTAATTTGTAAATGCTACAAAAGGTGAACAATATTAAAATAGTGAGTACACTAGGGGTTTCCTTTGTCGGCCTTAAGGGTTTCATACACTTATTTTATGGTCTTGAATGAACTTAACATTTTAGTTATCCTTTGGATGTTTGCTTTGGGCCCTTGGAGGATTTAATTTGCACACCACTAATTTTCCCCATAATTCTCTTTTTACTTTCTATTGTACTCCTTATTGAGTGCTTTTGAACTACCATGGCAATTTAAAATTTTCCAAAAATGTTACAAAAATTACAGTGGGTAAACATTGACCTCTGTGGTTTATTCTAAAAATTTCAGGTTGAAATTAATTTAGATACTCCTTGTGCAAAAATAACAAAAGTAAGGGTAAAAGGGCGCTTTACATTATAGCTCTGATTTAGGTGAGGTTTCTGGACTAAACTTTATTTTTGCTAAGATCCATAGATGATAATAGGTCTCTGTGCTAAAAAATACAGAAAAAGACCCACTAGGTATTTAGTTGTGATTTTCTAAAGTTTAATGCTAAAAAGATACTTATAACTAACTTGTTATTTGAAAAATGTCAAACAACAGAACTTATATTTTTCCTAGATTCATATCAGTATATTATTAGTTATCTCAAGGATTAGGGTGGGTTCTTCTTTGGGTCAATTTTCTAGGAGTTTTTTAAGTTTTCATGGGTTTCATAAAATAAAATGTGGTGCATTTCTTTTGTACTAACAGAGGGCTCAACAAAATTTTCTAGTGAACTATGCTTCTAAAGTAAGCTAGCAAAAATGTGGTTGGCCTCTAGTCCTTATTTCAAACTCCATTTTTCATTTTCTTTAAGTTTGAATCAAACCAAGTTTTAATGGTAAACCTCTCCCTAATTTGGTGTACTGAGGGGTTTATTATTTTTAAATAAGATAGTTAGTGGTTAAGTATCTCTCTAATTTTTCTGGACCTCAGTCTAACAGTGTAGCTATTTTTTCCTTCTTTATTTAGCCTTTGGCCAGTTTACTATTTAAATCAAAACTTTAAAATTTCTTGCAGTACTTAGGATGTTTGGTATTTTTCCTAAATAGTTCATATTATTTAGAACCTAGCAAAATTAGTTTGACTAAATTTGGTTGGATAAAACTGGAGTTATGAATTTTGTAAGCTGTGCCTATATTTAAATGAATAATGTTTAAAAAGGTTTAAATAAAAATCAGTTTAGACCGAGGTCCCTGGGCTTTCCCTTAACCAAGTCTTTAAACCATACCCCTGCGGAACTATTCACCTGAGTCGCTGACTATTCAAACCCCCCCCCCCCCCGGCTTCTTCTTCTTTTCCCCTAAGCTCCCTTCCCCCTTGAAACAGTAACCGCGGGGAATAAACAGGGTGGCGCAGCTTACCGGCAGCGAGGAAGGTCCGGCGAAGGGCGGGGTTAGATCCGGGAGGTCCGGGCGGTCACGTCGAGGTGCGACTCGTCGACGGTGATGGCCGAAATCGGTTGGGCCACATGCGCAGGCGGTCGGGCTCGTCGGCGGCGTACGCTCCGGCCTGCTCACGGCGGTATTGCTTAATCCAGTGGCACAGGAAGCTTCGCGAGGTTCTAAGGACGCTAACAGTGCAAGGAATCGATGGAAGGCTTACCATGGAGCTCGGTCTACGTGCACCGACGGTCGGGTGAAGTCCGCGACGTTGATCCAGTGTCTCCGGTGAGGTAGAGTTCAATCCCCGGCTCTGGGAGCTTCACCGAGGTCCGTAGAGGCTATCCTGAGGGTCGGATGGGGCGGGAAATGGCTGGTTTGGCCGGTCTACTGTGGTCGTGGCTTGTGCGGCCGCTGGCACCTCGCTCATGGGGCAAACTCCGACGAACTTGAGCTCGGGTTGGGTCAGCGAAGCGCGGGGGTGTACAGTCAAGGCCGGGATGGCTTTTATAGGCACGGGCGCGGGCGTGGACGCGGGGTTGGCGCGGCGCGGGGCTGCGCGCGTGGGCGGAGCGTCGAGGGCGTGCTCTGGCGTGCCAGAACGCGTCGAACACCTGGGCGTTTGTTTCTGCCTTTGTTCAAGCGCCTGCAGGGATCACAAACGTGCGAATCTCGCCAAGGGTCTTGTGTAAATCTCTTCCTGGCACATAGGGCTAGCTAGTTTGTGTAAGTTCCAATGGGAGATATGCCCTAGCTTTTGAGATATGCGGGTGCCAAGTCAAGTCTGTCGACACTGTTCACTAGTGATAAAACCGATGTCAAACCATGTCAAACGACCTCAGTTTGAATTCAAATTTTTCAGGGAGGTGCTTTGGGTGATTTGGGTACTTTTTGCTATTTGGTCCAAGTGGTTTTGGCGCCAGCACAAAGGTGAACACCTTTGATCTTTGGGCTAGGGTGGTTTTGGGTACTTAGAGAAATTTTGATGGCTCTAGTGTGCTTTCCTCTTGATGTACTAATTTGACGCTTTTGTTGGGCCTTTTTGCAACATTTCTCTTACTAAAATTTGTAGCTTTACTAATACACTTCATCTTTAGTCAAGGTTCCTTTTTATGCTTTGATCATTTGCCCACTCTTTCTCCTTTAATCCCATGGTTAGGGTGTAAGGGCTTACGAAGGAATTAGGGTTTTAGAATCTTATTTGTGGGTGAACATTGTATGAAGGATAGAATTTCTTTCTTGTTATGGTTAATGCTTATCTTAACCATGCCTCTAAAACTTTGAGTTTCCCTCACTTTCCATTTTAGCATATAGTTTGAGCAGGACACCAGTGTGCTTCTTTGGCCAGGGCTTTGGGTAACACCAAGGGTGTTACAACCCTCCCCCTTAAGGGAATCTCGTCCTGAGATTGGGTAGGGATCCTCTAGTGGGGGTACCAATAAGGTGTGTGTTGGTGTGGGGCAGTTTCCTTTAATCAAGTTTCTCTAGTTAACTGCCCTTCGAATGTCATTCTCTTTGCAACTTCAGAAGGAAGTCCTTCTAGATTTATTTTCATAACTTACTCTACTCTTATTAACTAGGTTTCTCTTATATTTAGATTCAAAGGGAAGGTGGGGGTGGGTGTTTTTGGTTATGTACCGATCCCTTTAGGCAGAAAGTCGGGGAAGCGAGAATGTAGAAAATCCTCAGTTTCCCACATAGCCTCTTCTTCTGAATGGTTGCTCCACTGAACCTTATACATTTGAATTGACCTTGCTCGAGTTGATCTTTCCTTTTGGTCCAATACCTTGATGGGGTGCTCTTGGTAAGACAAGTCTGGTTCTATCTCCAATTCTGGTTCAGGTAGCACTTCCGTGGGTAAGCAGACACACTTCCTGTTGGGACCATGCTTCGTCGCCGAAGGTCCTGCAAAAAGAAACAGCTTCAGCTGAAGCTGCTTGAACATGATGCCGAAGATACCGTTCATGAAGCTTCGGAACTACAACATATCCGAAGATGAAGGATCGAACCGACTTAAAGATAAAATGACCTTTTAGCCTTCAATGGTCTGAGTCATTGTTGTAAACTTTTATGAGGGACATAATTGTAATTCTTCATGAGCTGTGTCCTGTGCCTATAAATAGTGAACAGTATTCCTTTACTGTTCACGCATTCCTGTAATTGCTAATGCATCACTCGGGAATTATTGCTTGTCAAGGCAAAGGTATAAATGTGCCCAATCGTTGTGTTCAAATATCTAAAATTCATATAATAATATACGTGAATGATGTTATTTATTTTTGATGTATTAATCTTTAATGTTTCATGTTTTACCTTAATTTGTATCAACTCTGTAAGTTTAATTACGAAGGTGAAACCTTCGTAATATTATGTCTGTGACCTTCGTCCGAAGCTCATTTGATCCTTGTGGAGATAATGCTTCGACGGACGAAGGGCATTGATATTTAACATTTTGTGTTGCCTTGTTCTTAATTCATAGCATTTGAGAGCAAGTCCCCAACATTGGCGCCCACCTCCGGTGAACTCACTTCCACTTTTTTGAGCTGATGGCTTCGTCCAACATTCAAGCCGAAGCTGCTTCGGCCCCGAAGCTGGTATTCCCGATAACAGGCGGTTCATGCTCAGAGCCAGCCAACAAGAAACAGAAGAAGGAGGCACAGAGAAGGGTACAGCATGTCGGGGTGCAGGGACCCTTCATCAAGTCAAGATGGTCTCACATTCCAGTTACCTTCTCTCAAGAGGACCTTCAACTCAAGGATTACCCACACAACGACGCTATGGTTATCTCTTGTGTGATCAAAGGATTCCTGGTCCATAATGTTTTGGTTGATACAAGCAGCGCAGCTGATATTATATTTGCCAAGGCCTTCAGACAAATGCAAGAGCCCGAAGACAAAATTCATGATGCCACGCATCCCCTTTGTGGCTTCGGAGGAAGGCAGATTGTAGCACTCGGCAAAATCACAATGCCAGTGACCTTCGGATTTATCAACAACACAAGGACTGAACAAGTTGTGTTTGATATTGTTGACATGGAATACCCTTACAATGCAATCATTGGTTGAGGCACTCTCAATGCCTTCGAAGCAATTCTTCATTCAGCTTATCTTTGCATAAAGATACCTTCGGACCAAGGGCCCATTGCTATTCATGGAAGTCAGGAAGCTGCCAGAAGGGCCGAAGGAAATTGGACAGACTCAAAAGCAATCCATAATATAGATGGACCTGAAGCTTGTGAGCAATACAAGTTCAGAAGGGAAAAAGCTGCTTCGGCTGATCAGCCGAAGCCCATGCTCTTATGTGAGGACATAGCAGAGCAGAAGGTGTTATTGGGATCTCAACTGTCCGAAGAACAAGAGAAAACCTTGATAAGGTTTCTGTTCAACAACAAAGATGTTTTTGCTTGGTTAGCTAATGATCTTTGCGGGGTTAACAGGGATGTTATTGAGCACTCGCTCAATGTTGATCCATCCTTCAGACCAAGAAAGCAAAGGCTTCGGAAGATGTCCGATGATAAAGCCGAAGGTGCTCGGAACGAAGTGAAAAGACTCCTCAGTGTCGGAGTTATCAGAGAAGTAAAATATCTAGAATGGTTGGCTAACACTGTTATGGTAAAGAAGGCCAATGGCAAATGGAGAATGTGTATCGATTTTACTGATCTCAACAAGGCCTGTCCGAAGGACGAGTTTCCATTGCCAAGGATAGATTCCTTAGTCAATGCAGCAGCTTCATCAGAGCTCATGAGTCTGCTGGATTGCTATTCAGGCTATCACCAAATCTGGATGAAGAAGGAGGATGAACCGAAAACCAGCTTCATAACCCCCAGTGGAACATATTGTTACCTTCGGATGCCTGAGGGGCTTAAGAATGCCGGAGGAAGCTTCAGCAGAATGACAGCGAAGGTCCTCCATTCTCAGATAGGCAGGAATGTGCTAACTTATGTTGATGATATCATTGTAAAAAGCACGAAGCAAGATAATCACATTGCTGATCTGCAGGAGACCTTCGCTAATTTTAGACAGGCTGGTTTAAAGCTGAATCCGGAAAAATGTGTCTTCGGGGTGAAGAAGGGGAAATTTCTTGGTTGCCTAGTTTCAACAAAGGGCATTGAGGCTAATCCAAGCAAAATCGAAGCTATACTTCGAATGGAACCACCAAGTACAAAGAAGGGGGCTCAAAGATTGACAGGAAGGCTGGCATCTCTCAACAGATTCATATCTAGATCAGCAGAGAGAAATTTACCATTTTTCGAAGTGCTGAAGTCAGCCGAAGTTTTTCAATGGGGACCAGTCCAGCAGAGAGCCTTCGAAGAACTAAAGCAATATTTGATAGATTTAACAACACTAACTCCACCAACGCCAGGGGCTCCTTTGTTATTATATGTGGCAGCTTCGCACTCAGCGGTAAGTGCAGCACTTGTCCAGGAGAAGCTTGAAGGCCAAGTCAAGAAGCAGGCCCCAATATATTTTGTATCTGAAGTCCTTAGTTTATCAAAGAAAAATTATACAGAGTTGGAGAAAGTACTGTATGCTGTTTTGATGGTCTCCAGGAAGCTTCGGCATTATTTTCAAGCTTACAACATAATTGTTCCTTCTTCACAACCTTTGAAGGATATTATGAGAAACCGAGAAGCTACTGGAAGGATTGGAAAATGGGCTGCAGAGCTCAATGAATTTTGTATTGATTATGTCCACAGATCTTCGATTCAGTCCCAAGCGTTGGCAGACTTCATTGCTGACTGGACGCCAGGGGCTCAGGAGGAAGAAATGAATAAAGATGCCGAAGCATGGACAGTGTTTTGCGATGGGTCTTGGGGAACCTTCGGAGTAGGAGCAGCTGCTGTGTTGGTTTCACCTTCCAAAGTTAAAACTTGTTATGCGGCAAGACTTGATTTCAGTTGTACAAACAATATTTCTGAATACGAAGCTCTACTCTTGGGTCTTTGGAAGTTAAAGGCAATGGGGATCAGAAGGGCCATTCTTAAAACTGACTCCTAAGTTATTTCTGGTCATGTTGACAAGAGCTATAAAGCAAGAGATCCGAAGCTTGAAAAATATCTAGATACAGTCCGAAGGATCGAGGCTTCCTTTGAAGGATTCTCTGTTAAAAATATTCCTCATGGAGAAAATGAATATGCTGATCTATTGGCTAAGTCAGCAGCACAGGGGCTGCCTTTACCTTCGGAAGTATTTTTCGAAACAATAAAAGCACCTTCGGTCGAGCTTCTTGAAAGAGCGGTCCTCAATATATCCCCTGTCTATAGTAAAGATTGGAGAACTGAAATCATCTCTTTCCTTCAGGGTAATTTTCTTTCGGACGATGAAGCTTACAACAAAAGAATAGAAGCAAGAGCTCAACCATATGTCATAATAGAAGGAGAGCTATACAAGCGTGGGGTCTGTTCCCCATTGCTCAAGTGTTTATCCAGATCCGAAGGTATAGAATTAATGAAGGAAATACACGAAGACCTGTGTGGATCTCACATTGGATCTAGGCCTTTGCTTGGGAAAGTTTTTCGTCAAGGATTTTATTGGCCAAAGGCAGCTTCGGATGCAGCGGATTTAGTCCAAAAGTGCGAAGGTTGTCAGAAATGTGCAAGAGATCAAAAACAACCTTCGTCTTTAACTCAATTAATACAACCCACTTGGCCGTTGCAAAGGTGGGGCCTTGATTTACTAGGTCCATTACCACCAGCACAGGGAAACTTAAGATATGTTGTAGTGGCAGTAGAATATTTTTCCAAGTGGATTGAGGCAAAGCCGCTAGCCACAATAACTTCGGTTACTGTTCAAAAGTTTTTCTGGCAAAATATTGTTTGTCGCTTCGGAGTGCCGAAGGCCATTACTGTGGATAATGGGACACAGTTTGATTCTGAAGCTTTCAGAGAATTTTGTGATCAAGTTGGCACGAAGATCCATTTTGCATAAGTTCGACATCCGGAGTCAAACGGACTTGTCGAACGAGCTAACGGGATCATAATGATAGGAATAATGAAGTCAATCTTCAATCAGCCTAGGGGAAAGTGGCCAGACGAGTTAATCAAAGTGGTGTGGAGCCATAACACAACCATGTCAAGATCAACAAGCTTTACACCTTTCAAACTATTGTTTGGGGATGAAGCAATAACCCCAGAAGAGGCCAAAGCAGGATCAATAAGAACGGTAACTTCGGCAGAAGGTGAAGACGAAGTTGATTGCTCCGTGGAAAAAGATGCTATAGAAGGGATCAGACTTCAGGCTGTGGAAAACATCAATAAATATCAAGCCAAAACAATAAAATGGCGAGACAGAAAGGTTAAGCTGAAGAACATTGAACCAGGACATCTGGTGCTTCGAAGAATAGCTAACTCTGAGACAGTTGGCAAATTACAGCTAAAGTGGGAAGGACCTTTTTTGGTAGTATCTTCGTCAAGACCTGGTTCCTATAGATTGAAGGATATGGACGACAACGACATCCCTAGGTCATGGAATGCGGATGAGCTTCGGCGATATTATGTTTAATTTGATGTAATTTTTTCTATTTCTTTTTTGTGGCACCCTTTTCCTTTCCAAAGGGGGAGAAAGGTTTTTAATGGGGCCACAACTTGTAATTTTTCTTTCCTTATTTCGGTTCTATAAAAGTGATATCCCCCCAAAAAATGTAAATGTAAAATGCCAAGGGAAAAGAAAAGAAAGCAGGGAGAAGCTCAAAAGTCGTTCCTGAGGGAATGCAGAGCTTACAACGAAAAGTCAACGCTGATTCCGCTGAAAGTAAAAGGCGAAGAAGCTCCTAAGGGAGGCTTACAGCGAAAAGTCAACACTGATTCCGCTGAAAGTAAAAGGCGAAGAAGCTCCTAAGGGAGGCTTACAGCGAAAAGTCAACGCTGATACACTGAAAAGTAAACGATGAAGCTGAAAAGTGAAAAGATTTGAATCATTCTCAATATTCATCTCCACAATACATTTCATCATGTCATTTGCATTCATAAACATTCATTTAGACATATATAGAATCATCATCACATCACACATTCGGCAATGAGGAGAGACTTTGAAAAAGGAAAATTTTTTATGCTTCGTTATGTACGAAAAGAAGGGAAGGTGTTTTTCGCCTTCGGCTCAAAAAAGAAGTTTCGTCCACAACAAAGCAGATTGTACACAGATAGCGGAAACAAAATATATTACAAGGTATGTACAAATTTACATGAGTTTTTCCATAATAATATTACAAAAGTCTTTCCAGAATTTTTGCAGGAAAGATTATTGCAGCAACTATCAAGCTTCAGCTTTGTCATGCTTCAGCTTCGTGATACTTCAGCTTCCTTATACTTCAGCTTCGTCATCCTACGAATATTAAAGAACAGAATAAGAAAGGTGCAAATTTCAAGGAGAAGGTAAAGGTAACAAATATAAGCTTCTTACCGGCTTAAGATGACTTAGAGCTTCGTCACCCGCCATTTTCCGCCCGCCATTTACCCAAATCTGGGTCATAAATCTATTTCCGATACTTCGAGCTAGGCTTGGAATATCTATCAGATCTGATGATGATAAGCTGAAGTTAGGCCTATTAACAATCTTTCCATGCGTGCAGCCAGCCTTTAGAAAAGTGGTAGCTGTGCCCCGAGAAGCTACCAGGGCGCAGAAGTCAGCATGGCCACCAATAACTTCATCAAGAGCGTCAACCTCGCCTTCAATATAGTCTAATGTGTTGGGCAAGTTTTCAGCTGAAGGTGTAAATTTTTCAGAGCTAGCTCCAATAGAATGAAACACATCCTTCAGCCGCTGCACGCATCGGCTGCCGAAGCTTAGACATTTCTCTTGAAGCTCCTTCAAAGATTTTTGCAAATTTGAATTCTTTTCCATCTCAGTTTTAAGACTTGCTTCAAGCTGTTTCTTCTCCTGCTCAGATTTTTCTAGTTGTTTGAGCAATTCATCCTTTAAACTGTTATTCTCGGCTTGGACCTCAGCCAAGGAGCCTTCCATAGACTGAATAACAAAGTCTGTCTTCTCTATTGCACCTTCGTGTTCCTTAGTCATCATTTCAAGGTCTTGGATGGTGAAGTCCTTCTTTTTCAGAACAGCTTCGTAATCTTCAACTTTTTCTTCCAAATCTTTGATGGTAGTTTTGGTCTTCTCTTCTTCGAGATCTTGTTGCATTTTTAGAACCTTACTCAACAGTATACTCTGCCAAAACAATCTTCGTCAGTAAATGACCTAAAACATAAATAAAACAATAATAATAAAATTTGTTACCTTAAAATTAGCATAAAGCAGGCTTCCGGCGATATGGTGTCATTGATATCTGCAGAGGTCAGCTTCTAGTTTCGGTAGGCCAACGCTTTTAGAGAGGGTTCTAACAACTTTGGCCTCGGTGCGGTTCCGAAGGCATCTTAACTTCCCTTCGTTGACCCCACCAAATAGCGTAGCCCCTGGCTTATACCCGCAAGATATGGCATATTTTTTCAACTCTTCCTTTTCGGCAACTGTTAGCTCTTGTCCAAGCAAGTCTTGAAAGTTAAAACTTTCTTCTTCTAAAGTGTCATCGATCTGCTCCTTTCCCTTTCCAGTTGCAGTGGTTACCGCAGCCACAGCAGCTTCTTCCTCAGCCATTTTCAGGAGAATATTGTCAATAACTTCAAGGGTAGTTTCCAGATTCGAACCTTCCGTGGTCCCAGCTTCGGCCCCAGCAGCTTCGACGTCGCCGGTTTCAGCTTCGGTGGTCTCCACTCTGGAAGCTTCGGCTGTGGCGCCTTCGGCTTCAGCGGTCTCGACAAAAGCAATTTTCGACACTGTCGCTGGTGGCGGTGTCTGATGAATCACATCTGCTATTTGAATAATTCTTCGTTTTTTCGGCAGTACAGGACTTTCTTCTGCCGAAGCTGCTTTGTCCCTCTGAAAAAACTTCGACAGTTTCGGCGCCAGCGGACTTAGCTTGACAGGCAAGGGTTCAGTCATTACCTTCATAATCTCTTCTACTTCGGCAGCAGAAGGTGTTGCAGGAGTGTCTTCTTCTCGAACCAACGTTTTTGGTTCTGGAGATGCAGTTTTCCTTTTTCTTGCAGCGGCCACCTTCGGCTCAGGGCTCAACTTTTCAGGACTCAGCTTTTCAGAAATCTCCTTTTTCTTTTTTGTCACTTTGGTGCTCTCTTCGTCAACAGCACTGGCAATTCTTTTTCTCTTCGGGCCGCCAGCATCTCTGCCCAGTCGCCCATAATCAGGGTATTCAAAGCCTATAGCATCAAGTACTCTGTTTAGCCTTCGTTTCGGCCGGGTGCCGAAGGCTGCTGTCATCAATTGGTCCTCTTTTTTAGAGTAATTTCCAAATATTTCAGTACTCATTATTTCGATTGTTTCGAGCCATTCTTGGCAGGGTGCCTTGAAATATTTCTTGAATTTATAATGATAGGGCAGTCGGATAAGCTCCCCCTCTTTTTTCTCTCCTTTAAGCTTCGGCATAGCCCATTCCTTCATGGTGGGAAATACTTTAAAAGCCAGAAATTCTTGCACCAAATCCCTAGTGCCAATGTGCTCCGCAATAATTCTGAATTCAGCCAACGTCGTTTGGGTTGGACCGTCTGGTGTCATGCGGCACTGGGGTCGGGTTTCTCCGAAGATTAGTTCAAGCAGGCTCTGTACAAGCTTCTCCTTGTCGTCATCAACTTTGACGTAGAACCATTCCGATTTCCAGCCTGCCGGCCACTTGCTTCGATAGCTGATCACATGAAATTTTGTAGTTTTCCGATATGCAAAGTTGTAACAACCAAAATTTTCATGTAGCCCATCCTTTCTGGCCTTAGTTTGGTAGTGTAGCTCGTGTACTCGGCAGAAACCTTCGGCAAATGGCTCCACTGCTTGGCTTCGGAGAGCCCAAATATAAACATTAAGCCTAACAATAGCGTTAGGAGTTAGCTGGTGAAAATAGATCCCAAATTTCTTCAGCACATCGGCAATCATCCTATTCAAAGGAAATCTCAGACCGGCTTTGAGGAAACTCTTAAAAATCACTATTTCATCTTTTTGTGGCTTTGGGGTAATCTCTTCTCCACCAAAGCGAATCATCTTCTTCTCATCTTCGCTAAAGTAGCCCGACTTCACCATCTTTGGGAAATCAGCCTTCGAGATAGTCGACTTTCTGAACTCCAGGTGACTAGGCTTGCTCGGTACTGCGATATTGTAATCATCGTCAGTACCAGCCTCCTCAATATCTGCTTGTTCTGCTTCAGCAGCAGGAATGTCTTCTGATGTCATCAATCCAGATCGCTTCATTGCTTCAGAGATAGGAACAGTTTCCGCACCTTCGGCTTCGTCTCCCTCGCGCTCAACTCTAGCAGTAGAGCGCACTCTGGCCATTTAATTTTGAATTTCTTGAAAATTTTCTTGGAAAATAATAGCCTTCTCTTCCGAAGCTATTCTTCTGACGAAGCAAATTCTAAATTGGAGCTTCGTTTGAATGCGAAAGTTAAGCTTCGGCTATGGTTGAAAATTTTGGCAGCAAAACAGTGCAATAGCAATGAATGTTGTGGTAACTTCACACCTACCCGTCTGTTTATATAGTGTTGCAGGTAAGAAGACGAATCGTCAGGATTTTTACACCAGGCAAACAGTTGCTCGCACCCGCTGAACGGTGGGCCGAAAAAAACAGAACAGTGAACCTGCATGGTGGGACCGCTGCACGCTTGAAAGCTGTATCGTTTCTCGACAACGAGCTCAGGGAAGGTGTTTTTTGGACCTTCGGCTTCCTGAAGCCTAAGAGACTTTTTTCACGGATCAAGCTCGTTACGAAAAACGATCTAGCACCGTGAAGGGGCTACTGTGGGACCATGCTTCGTCGCCGAAGGTCCTGCAAAAAGAAACAGCTTCAGCTGAAGCTGCTTGAACATGATGTCGAAGATACCGTTCACGAAGCTTCGGAACTACAGCATATCCGAAGACGAAGGATCGAACTGACTTAAAGATAAAATGACCTTTTAGCCTTCAATGGTCTGAGTCATTGTTGTAAACTTTTATGAGGGGCATAATTGTAATTCTTCATGAGCTGTGTCCTGTGCCTATAAATAGTGAACAGTATTCCTTTACTGTTCACGCATTCCTGTAATTGCTAACGCATCACTCGGGAATTATTGCTTATCAAGGCAAAGGTATAAATGTGCCTAATCGTTGTGTTCAAATATCTAAAATTCATATAATAATATACGTGAATGATGTTATTTATTTTTGATGTATTAATCTTTAATGTTTCATGTTTTACCTTAATTTGTATCAACTCTGTAAGTTTAATTACGAAGGTGAAACCTTCGTAATATTTTGTCTGTGACCTTCGTCCGAAGCTCATTTGATCCTTGTGGAGATAATGCTTCGACGGACGAAGGGCATTGATATTTAACATTTTGTGTTGCCTTGTTCTTAATTCATAGCATTTGAGAGCAAGTCCCCAACACTTCCGTAGCTGCGATACGTGGAATACATCATGAATTGCTGCCATATGAGGTGGCAACTTCAACTGGTATGCTACAGGTCCACAAGTCTCTCTGATCTCATAGGGCCCAATATAGCGAGGAGCTAACTTGCCCTTGATTCCAAACCTCTGAACACCTTTGGTGGGTGACACCTTAAGATATACATGATCCCCCACTTCGAATTGTAGAGGCTTCCTTCTCTTATCATCATAGCTCTTCTATCTGGCCTGAGCAGCTTCCAAGTTCTTCTTAATGACTCTGACTTTCTCCTCGGCTTCAAGTACTAAGTCAAGTCCAAAAATATCTCTTTCTCCGGCTTGTGACCAATTTAGCGGTGTTCTACACCTTCTCCCATACAAGGCCTCGAACGGTGCCATCTTTAGGCTGGACTGGTAGCTGTTATTGTAAGAGAATTCAGCCAAGGAAAGGCACTTATCCCAATTCTTTCCATAGTGCAACACACATGCCCTCAACATGTCTTCTAAAATCTGATTTACTCTTTATGTCTGACCATCTGTTTGAGGGTGGTATGCTGAGCTTCTTATCACATGGGTTCCAAGTGACTCTTGCAGCTGCTCCCAGAAACGTGCTACAAATGGTGCTCCTCTGTCTGACACGATAGTCCTTGGTATTCAATGCAAACGCACTATTTGGTCCATATAGATTTCTGCATACTTTTCTGCCCAGTGGGTGGTATTTACTGGCAAGAAATGAGTTGTCTTGGTTAGCCTGTCCACAATGACCCAAATAGAATTGTGGTGTCGGGATGTGTTGGGTAAACCCACAATAAAATCTATGCTGAGGTCCTCCCATTTCCAAGATGGTATGGGAAGAGGCTGTAAGGTACCCACTACCTTCAAATGACTAGCCTTGATTCTTTGCAAGTGTCGCATTCAGATACATACTTAGCAATTTCCCTCTTCATTCTGGTCCACCAATACAAAGATTTGAGATCATGATACATCTTGTTACTGCCGGGGTGCATGGAAAATTTGGAAAGATGAGCTTCATCCAATATTTTCTATCGGAGTTCTGGATTCTTAGGAACAACCAATCGGTCTTCAAACCATAGAACTCCCTTGTTGTCCTGACGAAAGCATTTGTACTTATCCACCTTTTGTTCGAGCATCTCCTTAATGACTTGAACACCCTTGTCACTAATCTGTGCTAGGACTATCTGCTCATGTAGAGTGGGCTCTACTAAGATATTATTCAAGGTACCTAGGGAAATAACTTCCATGTTCAGCTTGCGCAACTCGTCACACAGAGTGGCGATCTTAGAGTCCATAGTTACACAGTTACATTGGGCCTTTCGACTTAATGCATCTGCCACAACATTCGCCTTCCAAATCTACGGATGGTAATGCACTTCCAAATCATAGTCCTTGATTAATTCCAACCATCTTCTCTGCCTCATATTAAGATCAGCTTGAGTGAAAATATACTTGAGACTCTTGTGATCAGTATAAATATTACAATGAGCTCCCATTAAATAATGTCTCCATATCTTCAGAGCATGAACTACGGCTGCTAACTCCAGATCATGTGTGGGGTAGTTCTGCTCATGAGGCCTGAGTGCTCGGGATGCATAGGCAATAGCTCTGTTGTCTTGCATCAAGGCACATCCCAATCCAGTGCCTGAAGCATCGCAATAAACATCGAAAGATTTGGTGTTGTCAGGCTGTGCTAGCACGGGTGATGTTGTCAGATGCTGCCTCAATGTATGAAAGGCATCCTCACATTTCTGACTCCATTCATACCTTACTCCTTTCTTCAACAATTCAGTCATTGGCTTTGCAATCCTGGAGAAATCCAGAATGAATCGCCGATAATATCCTGCCAATCCCAGAAAACTCCGAATCTGTCGTACGGTGGTTGGAGGCTTCCAATTCATCACCTCTTGCACTTTCTCCAAATCAACTGATATCCCATCCTGAGAAATGGTGTGACCCAAAAATTTAATTTCCATCAGCTAGAAATCATATTTGGACAATTTAGCATATAAGTGATGATCGTGCAGTCTCTGCAGTACTGTATGCAAGTGCTTAGTATGTTCGTCTGCATTCTTTGAGTAGACCAAGATATCATCAATGAAGACCACCATGAACTTGTCCAGCTCTGGCATAAACACTGAATTCATCAAATACATGAAATATGTCGGGGCATTGGTCAGCCCGAATGACATCACCAAGTACTCATAAAGTCCATATCTGGTAGAGAAAGCTGTCTTCGGAATATCACTGGCTCGGATCTTGATTTGATGATAGCCAGAGCAAAGGTCTATCTTGGAAAACACTTTGGCTCCCACCAACTGATCAAACAACACATCGATGCGGGGCAACAGATACTTATTTTTTATTGTCACCGCATTGAGAGGGCGGTAATCAACACACAACCTCAGACTCTCATCTTTCTTCTTCACGAACAATGCTGGACATCCCCATGGAGAAGTACTTGGGCGAATGAATCCCTTGTCCAACAACTCTTGTAACTGCTTCTTCAGTTCTGCTAACTCTGGTGGAGGCATCCTATATGGTCTCTTGGATATAGGGGCAGTTCCAGGTTGTAGCTCAATTGCAAACTCTATGTCTCTATCGGGTGGCATCCCTGGCAATTCATCTGGAAAAACATCGGGGTACTCACAGACCACTGGAATCCTTTCGACGGGTGACTCTATCAGGGCGAAGGCATAGGAACGGGTACAACCCTGGTTAGGCAAATATAACGTGCTTTCACCATCAGTAGGTGAGTGTATCTCAATGGCCCTTGCTGCGATATCAATCACTGCTTGATGTCTCGATAACGAGTCAGTTCCTAAGATGATATCCACACTATCCAACCCCAAGATAAGGAGGGTGGTTTTAATTATAAGACTACCAAATTTTATAGGCACCTGCCTGTTGATTTGATAGGTGGCAACCCTGCGTCCTGGTGTTGAAATGGTAATGCCCCCATTTGTGTGATGAAAAGGTAACTGGCATTTGGCACTAAATTTTGCACTGATAAAACTGTGTGATGCACCTGAATCAAAAAGAATGACTGCAGGATAATTCAAAACGGAAAAGATACCAGTCATGATAGGTGCTCCCTCTGGAATATCAGCCAATGTGGTGAAGTTTAGCCTGCCTTGCCTCACTTGCACCCTCTGCCTCTTGCCTTGGTTCTGATTTGAATTCTGCCCCTGCCTCTACTGGTTCTTGGGGCAATTCTTGGCGTAGTGTCCAGTGCTGCCTCAAGTGAAACATCTGTTGTCATTGGCCTGACGGTACTGCTGTTGTGGTTGGTTGTTGTTCCTCTGAACTGGGGGTTGAGAGCGGTTGGGTGCCTGCTGCTACTGTTGTGGTCGGATCACCCACCGTCCTTGCTGCTGAGGTCCCCTACTCTGAGTGTTGAACACAATCCTGAAGCGCTGAGGTTGAGCTGAAGGTCCGGCCATAGGGGTCTTCCTCTTCTTTTCTGCCTGGCGGGCTGTGATGCAGTCTTCCTGAGAAATGTCCATGTTGACTAACTCATTGTATCTGTTGGCCCTGACTGTGTTGAGACGGTTGCGGAGCTTAGTACTGAGGCCCCTCCTGAACTTGTCCCTCTTCTTCTCATCCGTGTCAACATGATAGCCTGCGTACTGACACAGGTCATTGAAGGCTTGGGCGTACTATAACATTGTACAACTCCTCTGAGTAAGTGCCAGAAACTCATTAAGCTTGCGGTCCATGATGCCTGTTGGTATGTGATGTCCTCTAAATGTTGCCTTGAACTCTTCCCATTCAACCACGTGGTCAACCGGCTGCATAGCGAGGAAGTGATCCCACCATGTCCGTGCAGGTCCACGAAGCTGCTGGGTGGTGAAACGGACCTTAGCCACATCTGAACAAACCCCACTAAGCAGTGGGAATTTGGATTCTACCACCCTGAGCCACACATCAGCATCAAGTGGATTCTCTGCCCGAGTGAACAATGGCGGCTGAGTGCTGAGGAACTCCTGATAGGTGGCCGCTGCTGGAGGACGCTGATGGTGATCACCACCACCATAGTGTTGGGGGGTGGTTGACGCTGAGCTAACTGTCGCAGAATCTCATTTTGCTGAGCCATCAGTTCTTGCATGGTAGGAGGCGGCGGCGGTGGTGGGGGAATGCGCTCATTCTGTCCACGGCGTGCTCTTCTGGCCATCTGAAATTTAGGATGCTCTTAATATCATTCTTTTGAAATCAGGGATTGCACATGGTAAGAGATTTTAAAAGACAAGTTTGCAAGATGTCAAACATTTCCTTGCATTTTCACACGAGGTACCACATGACATAATTTTCCTTCATAACTTAAAATAGAAATCATCCATCATTCATCAATCCAAAAGTGTTTTCTAACGGTTACTGAAAGGGAATTAGGCTTACACCTATTTCCTAATTGATTTTGGTGGTTGAATTGCCCAACACAAATAAATTGGACTAACTAGTTTGCTCTAGTCTATAAGTCATACAGGTGCCAAAGGTTCACACTTAGCCAATAAAAAGACCAAGAATTGGGTTCAACAAAGAGAGCAAGGGATAACCGAAGGCAGCCCTGGTCTGGCGCACCGGACTGTTCGGTGTGCCACCGGACAATGTCCGGTGCACCAGGGGACTTCACGCTGAACTCCTCACCTTCGAGAAAATCCAGAGGCGCTCCGCTATAATTCACCGGACTGTCCGGTGTACACCGGACAGTGTCCGGTGCCCCAGAGGAGAGCGACTCTGGAACTCGCCAGCTTCGGGAATTCGCTCCGCTATAATTCACCGGACATGTCCGGTGCACACCGGACTGTCCGGTGAGCCAGCAGAGCAACGGCTACTTCGCGCCAACGGTCACCTGCAGAAACATTAAATGCGCGCCAGAGCGCGTAGAAGTCAGGCACGCGCGAAGTGGCACACCGGACACTCTACAGTACATGTCCGGTGTGCCACTGGACATCCAGGCGGGCCCAGCAGTCAGAGCTCCAACGGTTGGAACCCAATGGCCTGGTGACGTGGCTGGCGCACCGGACACTGTCTGGTGTGCACCGGACTGTCCGGTGCACCATGCGACAGACAGCCTCCACCAAACGGCTAGTTGGGTGGTTGGGGTTATAAATACCCCCAACCACCCCACATTCAAGTCATCCAAGTTTTCACACTTCCAACCACTTACAAGAGCTAGGCATTCAATACAAGACACACCCAAGTGATCAAATCCTCTCCCAATTTCACAAAAGCTTTAGTGACTAGTGAGAGTGATTTGTTGTGTTCTTTTGAGCTCTTGCGCTTGGATTGCTTTCTTTTTTCTCATTCTTTCTTGAGATCAATACTCACTTGTAACCAAGGCAAGAGACACCAATTGTGTGGTGGTCCTTGCGGGGAAGTTTTGTTCCCGGTTGATTTGAGAAGAGAAAGCTCACTCGGTCCGAGGGACCATTTGAGAGAGGGAAGGGGTTGAAAAAGACCCGGCCTTTGTGGCCTCCTCAATGGGGAGTAGGTTTGCGAGAACCGAACCTCGGTAAAACAAATCCGCGTGTCTCACTCTTTATTCGCTTGCGATTTGTTTTGCATCCTCTCTCACGGACTCGATTATATTTCTAACGCTAACCCGGCTTGTAGTTGTGATTAACTTTGTAAATTTCAGTTTCGCCCTATTCACCCCCCCCCCCTCTAGGCGACTTTCAATTGGTATCAGAGGCCGGTGCTTCATTAGAGCCTAACCGCTCGAAGTGATGTCGGGAGATCATGCCAAGAAGGAGATGGAGACCGGCGACAAGCCCGCTACAAGCCACGGAAAAGCTTCATCGGGAGAGTCCCGCAACAAAGGGAAGGGGAAGGAGAAGAAACCCTCTTCCCACAAGTCGCATCGGAGTGGGGACAAGAAAAAGAAGATGAGGAAGGTGGTCTACTACGAGACCGACACCTCATCGCCATCTACCTCCGGCTCCGACGCGGCCTCCGTAACTTCTAAGCGCCATGAGCGCAAGAAGTTTAGTAAGATCCCCTTACACTACCCTCGTACTTCTAGACATACTCCATTACTTTTCGTTCCATTAGGCAAACCGCCAACCTTTGACGGTGAAGATTATGCTAGGTGGAGTGATTTAATGAAATATCACCTAACCTCACTCCACAAAAGTATATGGAATGTTGTTGAGTTTGGAGCACAGGTACCATCTGTAGGGGATGAGAATTATGACGAGGACGAAGTAGCCCAAATCGAGCACTTCAACTCCCAAGCCACAACCATACTCCTCGCCTCTCTAAGTAGGGAGGAGTACAACAAGGTGCAAGGATTAAAAAGCGCCAAGGAAGTTTGGGATGTGCTCAAGACCGCGCATGAGGGTGATGAACTAACCAAGATCACCAAGCGGGAAACGATCGAGGGGGAGCTCGGTCGCTTCCGTCTTCGCCAAGGGGAGGAGCCTCAAGACATGTACAACCGGCTCAAAACCTTGGTGAATCAAGTGCGCAACCTCGGGAGCAAGAAATGGGATGACCACGAAGTGGTTAAGGTTATTTTAAGATCACTTATTTTCCTTAACCCTACACAAGTACAATTAATTCGTGGTAATCCAAGATATACACTAATGACTCCCGAGGAAGTAATCGGGAATTTTTGTGAGCTTTGAGTTTATGATCAAGGGCTCACGAAAGATCAATGAGCTTGACGATCCCTCCACGTCCGAAGCACAACCGGTCGCATTTAAGGCGACGGAGGAGAAGAAGGAGGAGTCTACACCAAGTAGAACACCCATCGACGCCTCCAAGCTCGACAACGAGGAAATGGCGCTTGTCATCAAAAGCTTCCGCCAAATCCTCAAGCAAAGGAGGGGGAAAGATTACAAACCCCGCTCCAAGAAGGTTTGCTACAAGTGTGGTAAGCCCGGTCACTTTATAGAAAAATGTCCTATTTCTAGTGACAGTGACAGGGGCGATGACAAGAAGGGGAGAAGAAAGGAGAAGAGGTACTACAAGAAGAAGGGCGGCGATGCCCATGTTTGTCGTTAGTGGGACTCCGACGAAAGCTCTAGCGACTCCTCCGACGACGAGGACGCCGCCAATATCGTCGTCACCAAGGGACTTCTCTTCCCCAACGTCGGCCACAAGTGCCTCATGGCAAAGGACGGCAAAAAGAAAAAGGTTAAATCTAAATCCTCCACTAGATATGAATCCTCTAGCGATGATAATGCTAGTGATGAGGAAGATAATCTGCGTACTCTTTTTGCCAACTTAAACATGCAACAAAAAGAGAAATTAAATGAATTAATTAGTGCCATCCATGAGAAGGATGATCTCTTGGACTCCCAAGAGGACTTCCTAATCAAGGAAAACAAAAAGCATGTTAAAGTTAAAAATGCTTATGCTCTAGAAGTTGAAAAATGTGAAAAATTATCTAGTGAGCTAAGCACTTGCCATGAGACCATAGACAACCTTAGAAATGAGAATGCTAATTTGTTAGCTAAGGTTGATTCTATTGCTTGTAATGTTTCAATTCCCAATCTTAGAAATGATAATGATGATTTGCTTGCTAAGATTGAAGAATTGAACATTTCTCTTGCTAGCCTTAGAGTTGAAAATGAAAAATTGCTTGCTAAGGCTAAAGATTTTGATGTTTGCAATGCTACCATTTCCGACCTTAGAAGTAAAAATGACATATTGCATACTAAGGTTGTAGAATTAAAATCTTGCAAACCATCTACATCTACCGTTGAGCACACTACTATTTGCACTAGATGTAGAGATGTTAACATTGATGCTATCCATGATCACATGACTTTAATTAAACAACAAAATGATCATATAGCTAAACTAGATGCAAAAATTGCCGAGCATGAAATTGAAAATGAAAAATATAAATTTGCTCGTAGTATGCTTTATAGTGGGAGACGCCCTGGCATTAAGGATGGCATTGGCTTCCAACAGGGAGGCAATGTCAAAATTAATGCCCCTCCTAAGAAATTGTCCAACTTTGTTAAGGGCAAGGCTCCCATGCCTCAAGATAACGAGGGATACATTTTGTACCTTGCCGGTTATCCTGAGAGCAAGATTAGGAGAATTCATTCTAGGAAGTCTCACTCTGGCCCTAACCATGCTTTTATGTATAAGGGTGAGACATCTAGTTCTAGGCAACCAACCCATGCTAAGTTGCCTAAGAAGAAAACTCCTAGTGCATCAAATGAACATAGCATTTCATTTAAGACTTTTGATGCATCTTATGTGTTGACTAACAAATCCGGCAAAGTAGTTGCCAAATATGTTGGGGGCAAGCACAAAGGGGTCAAAGACTTGTGTTTGGGTACCCAAAGTTCTTGTGTCTAATGTCAAAGGACCCAAAACCATTTGGGTACCTAAAGTCAAGAACTAAACATGTTTTGTAGGTTTATGCATCCGGGGGCTCAAGTTGGATCATCGACAGCGGGTGCACAAACCACATGACAGGGGAGAAGAAAATGTTCTCCTCCTATGAGAAAAACCAAGATCCCCAACGAGCTATCACATTCGGGGATGGAAACCAAGGTTTGGTCAAAGGATTGGGTAAAATTGCTATATCACCTGACCATTCCATTTCCAATGTTTTTCTTGTAGATTCTTTAGATTACAACTTGCTTTCCGTTTCTCAATTATGTCAAATGGGCTACAACTGTCTCTTTACTGATGTAGGTGTCACTGTCTTTAGAAGAAGTGATGATTCAATAGCATTTAAGGGAGTGTTAGAGGGTCAGCTATACTTGGTAGATTTTGATAGAGCTGAACTCGACACTTGCTTAATTGCTAAGACTAACATGGGTTGGCTCTGGCACCGCCGACTAGCCCATGTTGGGATGAAGAATCTTCATAAGCTTCTAAAGGGAGAGCACATTTTAGGATTAACAAATGTTCATTTTGAGAAAGACAGGATTTGTAGCGCATGCCAAGCAGGGAAGCAAGTTGGTGCCCATCATCCACACAAGAACATCATGACGACCGACAGGCCACTGGAGCTCCTACACATGGATCTATTCGGCCCGATAGCTTACATAAGCATCAGCGGGAGTAAGTACTGTCTAGTTATTGTGGATGATTATTCTCGCTTCACTTGGGTGTTCTTTTTGCAGGAAAAATCTCACACCCAGGAGACCTTAAAGGGATTCTTGAGACGGGCTCAAAACGAGTTCGGCTTAAGGATCAAGAAAATTAGAAGCGACAACGGGACGGAGTTCAAGAACTCACAAATAGAAGGCTTCCTTGAGGAGGAGGGCATCAAGCATGAGTTCTCCTCTCCCTACACGCCACAACAAAATGGTGTAGTGGAGAGGAAGAATAGAACTCTATTGGACATGGCAAGAACTATGCTTGATGAATACAAGACTTCGGATCGGTTTTGGGCCGAGGCGGTCAACACCGCCTGCTACGCCATCAACCGGTTGTATCTACACCGAATCCTAAAGAAGACATCTTACGAACTCCTAACCGGTAAAAAGCCAAATATTTCATATTTTAGAGTCTTTGGTAGCAAATGCTTTATACTTGTTAAAAGAGGTAGAAAATCTAAATTTGCTCCTAAGACTGTAGAAGGCTTTTTACTAGGATATGACTCAAACACAAGGGCATATAGAGTCTTTAACAAGTCCTCTGGACAAGTTGAAGTTTCTTGTGACATTGTGTTTGATGAGACTAACGGCTCTCAAGTAGAGCAAGTTGATCTTAATGAGATAGGTGATGAAGAGGCTCCGTGCATCGCGCTAAGGAACATGTCCATTGGGGATGTGTGTCCTAAGGAATCCGAAGAGCCTCCAAATGCACAAGATCAACCATCCTCCTCCACACAAGCATCCCCACCGACTCAAAAATGAGGATGAGGCTCAAGTTGATGAAGGAGAAGATCAAGCAAATGAGCTACCTCAAGATGACGACAATGATCAAGGGGGAGATGCAAATAATCAAGACAAGGAGGATGAAGAACCAAGACCGCCACACCCAAGAGTCCACCAAGCAATCCAACGAGATCACCCCGTCGACACCATCCTCGGCGACATTCATAAGGGGGTAACCACTAGATCTCGTGTTGCACATTTTTGTGAGCATTACTCTTTTGTTTCCTCTATTGAGCCACACAGGGTAGAGGAAGCACTACAAGATTCGGATTGGGTGGTGGCGATGCAAGAGGAGCTCAACAACTTCACTAGGAATGAGGTATGGCATTTGGTTCCACGTCCTAATCAAAATGTTGTAGGAACCAAGTGGGTTTTCGCAACAAGCAAGATGAGCATGGTGTGGTGACAAGGAACAAAGCTCGACTTGTGGCCAAGGGATACTCCCAAGTCGAAGGTTTGGATTTCGGTGAAACCTATGCACCCGTAGCTAGGCTTGAGTCAATTTGCATATTATTAGCCTATGCTACTTACCATGGCTCCAAGCTTTATCGAATGGACATGAAGAGTGCCTTCCTCAATGGACCAATCAAGGAAGAGGTCTATGTTGAGCAACCTCCAGGCTTTGAAGATAGTGAGTACCCTAACCATGTGTATAAACTCTCTAAGGCGCTTTATGGGCTCAAGCAAGCCCCAAGAGCATGGTATGAATGCCTTAGAGATTTCCTTATCACTAATGGATTCAAAGTCGGAAAGGCCGATCCTACTTTATTCACTAAAACTCTTGAAAATGACTTGTTTGTATGCCAAATTTATGTTGATGATATTATATTTGGGTCTACTAACGAGTCTACTTGTGAAGAATTTAGTAGGATCATGACACAAAAATTCGAGATGTCTATGATGGGGGAGTTGAAGTACTTCTTGGGATTTCAAGAGAAGCAACTCCAAGAGGGCACCTTCCTAAGCCAAACAAAGTATACTCAAGATATTCTAAGCAAGTTTGGGATGAAGGATGCCAAACCCATCAAGACACCCATGGGAACCAATGGGCATCTCGACCTCGACACGGAAGGTAAGTCCGTGGATCAAAAGGTATACCGGTCGATGATTGGCTCTTTGCTATACTTATGTGCATCTCGACCGGATATAATGCTCTCCGTATGCATGTGTGCAAGATTCCAAGCCGACCCTAAGGAAGCTCACCTTACGACCGAAAAACGAATCTTGAGATATCTAGTTTATACTCCTAAGTTTGGGCTTTGGTATCCTAGGGGATCCACATTTGATTTAATTGGTTATTCGGATGCCGATTGGGCGGGGTGTAAGATTAATAGAAAGAGCACATCGGGGACTTGCCAGTTCTTGGGAAGATCCTTGGTGTCTTGGGCTTCAAAGAAGCAAAATTTCGTAGCTCTTTCTACCGCCGAAGCCGAGTACATTGCCGCAGGACATTGTTGCGCGCAACTACTTTGGATGAGGCAAACCCTTAGGGACTATGGTTACAAACTAACCAAAGTTCCTCTTCTATGTGATAATGAGAGTGCAATCCGCATGGCGGATAATCCCGTTGAGCATAGCCGCACTAAACACATAGCCATTCGGTATCACTTTCTAAGGGATCACCAACAAAAGGGAGATATCGAGATTTCATACATTAACACTAAAGATCAGTTAGCCGATATCTTTACCAAGCCACTTGATGAACAAACCTTTAACAAACTTAGGCATGAGCTAAATATTCTTGATTCTAGGAACTTCTTTTGATTTGCACACATAGCTCATTCATATACCTTTGATCATGTCTCTTTCATATGCTATGACTAATGTGTTTTCAAGTCTATTTCAAACCAAGTCATAGGTATATTGAAAGGGAATTGGAGTCTTCGACGAAGTCAAAGGCTTCCACTCCGTAACTCATCCTTCGCCGTCGCTCCGGGCAACTCTCCATCTTTGGGGGAGAGAGCCTGAGTCCAAAGCAAGAGGACTCCGTCTTTGGTATAATCTTCACTCATTTATTTATGACCAAAGGGGGCGAAAGTAATTCAAAGGGCTCTAATGATTCCGCTTTTTGGCGATTTGTGCCAAAGGGGGAGAGAGCATGAGCCCAAAGCAAAAGGACCGCACCACCACCTAATTTTAAAACTAAGGATTTTCAATTGGTAAATTTCAAATTGGTATCTTATTATGTTCAAAAGGGGGAGAAGTTAGCATTTTCAAAATTGATATCTTAAAACCCTCTTGAACACTAAGAGGAGGATTTCATCTAGGGGGAGTTTTGTTTAGGCAAAGGAAAAGCATTTGAAATAGGGGGAGAAAAATTCAAATCTTGAAAATGCTTCGCAAACTCTTATTCATTTACCTTTGACTATTTGCAAAAGAAATTTGAAAAGGATTTACAAAAGAATTTGCAAAAAAAACAAAACATGTGGTGCAAGCGTGGTCCAAAATGTCAAAAATTAAAGAAACAATCCATGCGTATCTTATAAGTATTTATATTGGCTCAATTCCAAGTAACCTTGGCACTTACATTATGCAAGCTAGTTCAATTATGCACTTCTATATTTGCTTTGGTTTGTGTTGGCATCAATCACCAAAAAGGGGGAGATTGAAAGGGAATTAGGCTTACACCTATTTCCTAATTGATTTTGGTGGTTGAATTGCCCAACACAAATAAATTGGACTAACTAGTTTGCTCTAGTCTATAAGTCATACATGGGCCAAAGGTTCACACTTAGCCAATAAAAAGACCAAGAATTGGGTTCAACAAAGAGAGCAAGGGATAACCGAAGGCAGCCCTGGTCTAGCGCACCGGACAGTGTCCGGTGCACCAGGGGACTTCACGCTGAACTCCTCACCTTCGGGAAAATCCAGAGGTGCTCCGCTATAATTCACCGGACTGTCCGGTGTACACCGGACAATGTCCGGTGCCCCAGAGGAGAGCGACTCTGGAACTCGCCAGCTTCGGGAATTCGCTCCGCTATAATTCACCGGACATGTCCGGTGCACACCGGACTGTCCGGTGAGCCAGCAGAGCAACGGCTACTTCACGCCAACGGTCACCTACAGAAACATTAAATGCGCGCCAGAGCGCGCAGAAGTCAGGCACGCGCGAAGTGGCACACCGGACACTCTACAGTACATGTCCGGTGTGCCACCGGACATCCAGGCGGGCCCAGCAGTCAGAGCTCCAACGGTCGGAACCCAACGGCCTGGTGACGTGGCTGGCGCACCGAACACTGTCCGGTGTGCACCGGACTGTCCGGTGCACCATGCGACAAACAACCTCCACCAAACGGCTAGTTGGGTGGTTGGGGTTATAAATACCCCCAACCACCCCACATTCAAGTCATTCAAGTTTTCACACTTCCAACCACTTACAAGAGCTAGGCATTCAATACAAGACACACCCAAGTGATCAAATCCTCTCCCAATTTCACAAAAGCTTTAGTGACTAGTGAGAGTGATTTGTTGTGTTCTTTTGAGCTCTTGCGCTTGGATTGCTTTCTTTTTTCTCATTCTTTCTTGAGATCAATACTCACTTGTAACCAAGGCAAGAGACACCAATTGTGTGGTGGTCCTTGCGGGGAAGTTTTGTTCCCGGTTGATTTGAGAAGAGAAAGCTCACTCGGTCCAAGGGACCGTTTGAGAGAGGGAAGGGGTTGAAAAAGACCCGGCCTTTGTGGCCTCCTCAACGGGGAGTAGGTTTGCGAGAACCGAACCTCGGTAAAACAAATCCGTGTGTCTCACTCTTTATTCGCTTGCGATTTGTTTTGCATCCTCTCTCACGGACTCGATTATATTTCTAACGCTAACCCGGCTTGTAGTTGTGATTAACTTTGTAAATTTCAGTTTCGCCCTATTCACCCCCCTCTAGGCGACTTTTAGTTACAGCAGGGTTCAAAATACTCGACTCTCTCTAGCCTAGTACCCTAAGGTGCAAAAGCTAAGCTAGTTTCGAGGAGTTCTACTGCTGCACACTTCTACCCCAATCTCTGAAAGCTAATGGGCAAACGAGGCAACACTAGACTCGGGGGGAAGGTGGTCTTCCTGAGCCAGCAGTGTCCAAGCTGGATGCAAGCTCCGACTCCTCTACTCCCTCGATGTCAACATCCTCGTCGGCCCCTTCTGCCTCCATGTCTTGAATTTACTGATGGTGCATATCCAAGTGCTGGTTGGCTTCCTCAAGTTGTTGCTGCGTGGTCAGGAGCTGATCCTCAAGAACCTCAATGGTGTTCTCCCTGGCCCCTACCTGTTCCTCAAGCTCTTGGATTTGGGTGGCCATCTGCTCCACCTGGAGGTCCTTCTCCACCAGCTCAGTGGACAGATTTACCACAAGGTCCTCCCTGTTATCCAGGGTGATCTTTGTAGACTCCACTATTCCCATCAGTTGGGACATTGCCTCACCTCGCACTGCTTGCAGACGATATAGGGCATTCATGCACTGCACCATCAAGTGAGCAGTCTGCCCTGGGTAAAGAGCCCACACATCCTTGGCATGCTCCACTCGATCCTTCAACATTAGGTCGTCCTCCTTCTCAGCAGGGAATAAGCCAATGGGATGAGTGGATAACTCCAAGGGGTGAAAACCACAAAAGGTCGTCAGCACGTGGAGAGCAGTGGACTCGATAGTATCTTCAGCCCTGAAATCGAAAGACTCGGAGTCCAACGAACGCCAGCCTAGCTGTAAGGGATGAGGCTCCAAGGTCATCCTCACCCTACAGCGGGGTACCCGGTGCTCCTCGAACAACTGCACCGCATACTGGGGAGGCGTAGCGTAACCGGCTCCCTGCAGCACTTCCCACAAACTACAGGGAAAACCCTCTCGTGCAAGCCCGTCTATATGGGAATGTGTGTTCCCTTCGTCCGAAGATTCGTGAGAAGTCATTTGTGTAAGGGTAAGCATAAGCGAAAAAGAATTACCAAAATAAAGAGGAAACTAGTGCTTGGCTTTCCTAGGGTTACGTTGAGATCTTTGAGGTATACTTCATCTTTATTACGGTGCCTCTTGGATTATGTCGCTTTTTAAAATTCTTGACCACTTACCAAGTAGTTAGAACAAAATGATGCATGCATGCTTGTCCTGAGCGACCTCACATCAACACATAGGGATAGAGAAACCTCCATCCATTATCATAGTAGCCTGTAAGGCATATTCAAATAGCCACCTAGCTACCCATCTAGTATCCTAAGGCTTCGCGTTCTATGCCCATCCTTATCGTCTTACCGATCTATCCAACACTTGTTTCTAACAAGTTTTACTCTTTGAAAAGGTTGGTAATTACGATTTATTGATTCCTCTATGGTGGTACAAGCTCTGATACCAGCTATGGTGGAACCGCCCGAATTATTCCAACTTAAGTGCCTAAGTCCCGCCTTAGAGGCTAGACCACACTTAAATAGGAATAAAACGTCAGTCCCTCGGATCTAGTCCGACAAGGCCACTATAGGATCAAGTACCACGTACTCACTAGAAGGTGAGGCACAAAGCAAATACAATAAAGCATAAAACCATACATTAAGGAGTACTTAAACTTATTACAACATCATCGGAGTTTATCAAAAGTAGTGATCATTGTTCGGAATGCAGCGGAATATAACTAACGGTAAATAAATGGATGGATGGGGAAGCCTGGCCCATCACTCATCATGCTCCTCCTCTGCTGAGGTAGGGTCCCACTCGACTGTCCAACCCGGTGGTAAGATGGACGGCCAAGTCACTCCAGCAACAATATCCTCCAGAGAACCTATAAAAATTATGCCACAAGCAAGGCTGAGTATGCTAATACTCAGCTAGACTTACCCGGTGTGAGGAGTCTACTCCTCTACCTCTAGACATGCAGTTGTTTAGCTGAGGGGTTTGGTTTGCCAAAAGCACTATCTGAGTCTAAAATCAAGTTTTAACTTTTCAAGTTTTAGTGTGACTCTCTTAAGACTAAATGTGTACCTAGCTAATCATACATAGTATCAAGCATTTTAGCAATCAACATCTTTTGCCAATCAACACATTTCCACTTATTACTCAATGTAGCAGCATGGATCAAGCAGTCTCATTAGCTGCGAGAAGCAGACGATTCGAATCGAGTTTTTAAACCTTGCAAGGTAAACCTAAACACACGACGTGGCGAGGCACTCTGTTCCCACACACATCAACCGTCCCCATCGATTCCCTGGCAACAGATCAGGGCTCACCGCCTTGGCGTACAATGCCTCACTGACCCCAACTGCCATCGTGTAATGACAGCACTTGTACCCACCATAACCAGAATGGGAGACCACGTCTCAAGTCGCGTGAGGAGTAAAGTCTGCGGGCAGGTTCACTCAGGTACTAGGCTTACCGATTTACCATATTTATCGGCATATGTTTAGTACATTCAAACGCTTGACACACGGTACCACACCTTAATCCTTATTCCAATTTCCATCTCGTAGACAACACATCCATATGGACCGTTGTCCACAGACCATCATCATTCTGATATAAAACTGGATACAACCAATTCCTGACCTCGCGCGTGTGCTAGAAAAATCACTCGACTTCTACCGAGATCCCTAATTAGTAAAGCAGCTACTCGACCTAGCATACTAGTATCCATCTCAAAAGGAATCCTGAGTTCATGCAACTAGAGTTTCAGGCAACTCCTATACTTAAGTGCACAGTACAAGCCTACAAACATTAAGTGTAGTAAAATAGCATATATAAATGGTTATGCATAAAACTGAGGCTTGCCTTCCAAAGCTGGGGCAGGCAGATCCTCGATGGCAGGCTCTGGTGTTGGCTCCTAGGCTACCTCCTGAGCAACTCCTTGCTCCGGAACGAGGATGTACTCCCCGTCAGCGAGATTACAGTCTATCGAATGTAATAAATAAGATATATGCATATTAATGATATGGTAATTTGTAAATGCTACGTAAGGTGAACAATATTAAAATAGTGAGTACACTAGGGGTTTCCTTTGTCGGCCTTAAGGGTTTCATACACTTATTTTATGGTCTTGAATGAACTTAACATTTTAGTTATCCTTTGGATGTTTGCTTTGGGCCCTTGGAGGATTTAATTTGCACACCACTATTTTCCCCCATAATTCTCTTTTTACTTTCTATTGTACTCCTTATTGAGTGCTTTTGAACTACCATGGCAATTTAGAATTTTCCAAAAATGTTACAAAAATTACAGTGGGTAAACATTGACCTCTGTGGTTTATTCTAAAAATATGAGGTTGAAATTAATTTAGATACTCCTTGTGCAAAAATAACAAAAGTAAGGGTAAAAGGGCACTTTACACTATAACTCTGATTTAGGTGAGGTTTCTGGACTAAACTTTATTTTTGCTAAGATCCATAGATGATAATAGGTCTCTGTGCTAAAAATTACAGAAAAAGACCTAGTGAGTATTTAGTTGTGATTTTCTAAAGTTTAATGCCAAAAAGGTACTTATAACTAACTTGTTATTTGAAAAATGTCAAACAACAGAACTTATATTTTTCCTAGATTTATACCAGTATATTATTAGTTATCTCAAGGATTGGGGTGGGTTCTCCTTCGGGTTAATTTTCTAGGAGTTTTTTTAAGTTTTCATGGGTTTCATAAAATAAAATGTGGTGCATTTCTTTTGTACTAAAAGAGGGCTCAACAAAATTTTCTAGTGAACTATGCTACTTAAGTAAGCTAGCAAAAATGTGGTTGGCCTCTGGTTCTTATTTTAAACTCCCTTTTTCATTTTCTTTAAGTTTGAATCAAAACAAGTTTTAATGGTAAACCTCTCCCTAATTTGGTGTACTGAGGGGTTTATTATTTTTAAACAAGATAGTTAGTAGTTAAGTATCTCTCTAATTTTTCTGGACCTCAGTCTAACAGTGTAGCTATTTTCCCTTCTTTATTTAGCCTTTGGCCAGTTTACTATTTAAATCAAAACTTTAAAATTTCTTGCAGTACTTAGGGTGTTTGGTATTTTTCCTAAGTAGTTCATATTATTTAAAACCTAGCAAAATTAGTTTGACTAAATTTGGTTGGATAAAACTGGAGTTATGAATTTTGTAAGCTCTGCTTGTATTTAAATGAATAATATTTAAAAAGGTTTAAAGAAAAACCAGTTTACACCGAGGTCCCTGAGCTTTCCCTTAACCAAGTCTTTAAACCATACCCCTGCAGAACTATTCACTTGAGTCACTGACTATTCAACCCCCCCCCCTCGGCTTCTTCTACTTTTCCCCTAAGCTCCCTTCCCCCTTGAAACAGTAACCGCGGGGAATAAACAGGGTGGCACGGCTTACCGGCGGCGAGGAAGGTCCAGCGAAGGGCAGGGTTAGATCCGGGAGGTCCTGGCGGTCACGTCGAGGTGCGACTCGTCGACGGTGATGGCCGGAATCGGTCGGGCCACGTGCGCAGGCGATCAGGCTCGTCGGCGGCGTACGCTCTGGCCTGCTCACGGCGGTATTGCTCAATCCAGTGGCACAGAAAGCTTCGCGGGGTGCTAAGGATGCTACCAGTGCAAGGAATCGACGGAAGGCTTACCATGGAGCTCGGTCTACGTGCGTCGGCGGTCGGGTGAAGTCCGGCGACGTCGATCCGGTGTCTCCAGTGAGGTAGAGTTCAATCCCCGGCTCTGGGAGCTTCACCGAGGTCCGTAGAGGCTATCCTGAGGGTCGAATCGGGCGGGGAATGGCTGGTTTGGCCGGTCTACGGTGGTCGTGGCTTGCGCGGCCGCTGGCACCTCGCTCACGGGGCAAACTCCAGCAAACTTGAGCTCGGGTTGGGTCAGCGACGCGCGGGGGTGTATGGTCAAGGTCGGGATGGCTTTTATAGGCGCGGGCACGGACGTGGACGCGGGGTTGGCGCGGCGCGGGGCTGCGCGTGGGCGGAGCGCCGAGGACGTGCTCTGGCGCGCCAGAACGCGTCGAACACGTGGCATTTGTTTCTGCCTTTGTTCAAGCACCTGCAGGGATCACAAACGTGTGAATCTCGCCAAGGGTCTTATGCAAATCTCTTCCTGGCACCTAGGGCTAGCTAGTTTGTGTAAGTTCCAATGGGAGATATGCCCTAGCTTGTGAGATATGCGGGTGCCAAGTCAAGTCTGTCAGCACTGTTCACTAGTGACAAAACCGATGTCAAACCATGTCAAACGACCTCGGCTTGAATTCAAATTTTTCAGGGAGGTGCTTTGGGTACCTTTTGCTATTTGGTCCAAGTGGTTTTGGCGCCAGCACAAAGGTGAACACCTTTGATCTTTGGGCTAGGGTGGTTTTGGGGACTTAGAGAAATTTTGATGGCTCTAGTGTGCTTTCCTCTTGATGTACTAATTTGAGGCTTTTGTTGGGCCTTTTTGCAACATTTCTCTTACTAAATTTTGTAGCTTTACTAATACACTTCATTTTTAGTCAAGGTTCCTTTTTATGCTTTGATCATTTGCCCACTCTTTCTCCTTTAATCCCATGGTTAGGGTGTAAGGGCTTAAGAAGGAATTAGGGTTTTAGAATCTTGTTTGTGGGTGAACATTGTATGAAGGATAGAATTTCTTTCTTGTTATGGTTAATGCTTATCTTAACCATGCCTCTAAAACTTTGAGTTTCCTTCACTTTCCATTTTAGCATATAGTTTGAGCAGGACACCAGTGTGCTTCTTTGGCCAGGGCTTTGGGTAACACCAGGGGTGTTACATCCATGACCACAACTTAAGTTTTTTATAGGATTTTGAAGAGAAGTAGAATGTGCTCATCATAGTAACTTACTCATTTGTGTGGATCACTCTTAATTTAACGGTGAATCCTACGACTCAAGAATTATAAAGTTTTAAGCGGACGTCAATGGAAACACATCAAGCACGCCATATGATGTATATAAGTATTCCATAGTGCTTTATCCTTTGCATAAGTATAGAATATGTGCTCCTCCTATATTTGAAATAATTTACCACATACTAGGAGCAAACTAATTAGAAACTCTATTTGTTTCGTCATCTATTCACCAAAACCCTCAGACGGGGTTGATTGCACTTACACCAACATCACCATCAACAAGGGTCTCCTCTTCTCCAACGTCGGCCACAAGTGTCTCATGGCCAAGGAGGGCAAGAAGAAAAATGTATACTCTTGATACACCCCAAAATATACTACTTTCGATGATGAGGGTAGCTCTAGTGAAAAAGATGATGATTTATCTTCTCTCTTTGCAAACCTCACCATTGAACAAAAAGAGAAAATCAATAAATTTTTAAAATCCCTATACGAGAAGGAAGATGTCTTGGAATGCCAAGAAGATCTACTTGTTAAGGAAAACAAAAAATGTTAAACTAAAAGATGCTTTTGCGCTTCAAGTTGAAAATGCAAAAACTTGACTAATGAGCTAAAAATTCCCATGATTCAATTTCTTGTCTTAAATCTAAGAATATGAATTTGATTGCTAAGATAGAGGAATTGAATGCTTGTCATGTTTCCACATCTACCGTTGAGCATGTTACTATTTGCACTAGATATAGAGATGTTGATGCTATTAGTGATCACCTTGTTTTGATTAGAGACCAAAGTGATCACATAGCTAAGTTGAATGCTAAAATTGCCGAGTATCAGCTTGAAAATGAGAAATTTAAATTTGCTCGTAGCATGCTTTATAGTGGGACACACCCTGACATCAAGGATGGTGTTGGCTTCCAACCCGGGAGCCAAGACAACACCAAACTTAATGCCCATGGAAACAAGATTTCCAAATTTATAAAAGGCAAGGCTCCTATGGTGCATGATAAGGAAGGTTACATTTTATATCCTAAGAACTATCTTGAGCATAGATTAGAAGAATTCATGCTAAGAAATCTCATTATGTTGCTCATCATGCTTATATTTATGGAAATGAAGCATCTAGCTCTGGGCACTCTACTTTTCCTGCTAAAACTACTAAAATGCCTAAAAAGAAAAATGTTAATGCATCTCATGAGTCTGAGTTGTCTTTTAAGACTTTTGATGCATCTTATGTGCTGTTGGGGACTTGTTCTTAAATGCTAAGAGTTAAGAACAAGGCAACATAAAAAGTGTTAAATGTTAAGATCCTTCGTCCTTCAGTACGGTATATCCCTTCAGATATAATGAATTCCGGACGAAGGTTAAGAAGGTTATGAAAGAAGAGACCTTCGTAAGCTCGACAGATGATAAAGAAGAATGCATATAAGAAATATAAATAATAATGCAGGAATTATCATCAACTTATATTTTTTATTTTTATTGTCATATCCATAATAACAAATTATAAATGTACCTTCGGATTGACGAAAAATAAAGGTACAGGCGTGATGTGAAAAGCGAATGCCAAGTCAGCGTGAACAGTACGGGAGTACTGTTCATCTATTTATAGGCACGGGACGCATCCCGTGTAGAATTACATTAATGCCCTTTACATTTATCAATAACTCTATAGTAATTCTTCGAGGTCTAATTTGGCTTTTTATCTTTAAGTCGGTTCCCCTTTTCTGCTGTCATGCCGAAGCTTTTCTGCGCATAGCTTCGTGATCATCTTATCCTTCATCATGA
Source organism: Zea luxurians (assembly GCA_029449295.1). Lineage (NCBI taxonomy): Eukaryota > Viridiplantae > Streptophyta > Magnoliopsida > Poales > Poaceae > Zea > Zea luxurians. Next base: position 32,625,817 of record JAOPSE010000014.1, read on the forward strand.
TCGTCTTCCGTCCCACTCAAGCTTCGTCTTGACCAGACACTTGTATACCCGTAACCTGATTCCGAAGATACCTGTTCACATATTTCACTTGGAAAACATTGTCAAATCATGTTTTTGAGGACCTTCGAAAGCCGAAGGCCCCCAACAGTAGCCCCTCGCAATATTAATTTGCTGGAATAATAAAATTCATATTGCGATATGGACGAAGGCTTTAAGCCGAAGGTCCGAAAAAACACCTTCCCTTTGCTAGAATAGCAACAGTCATTGACAAGCGGGACCCTCCAGTTTTCAACGCACTAGGCGTATAAATAAGAGCTCACCACGAGTTTATTTGGCACGCTTTCTTGCCATCTGCTCTTGCTCACTCAACTTTTAGCCTGTGCGCGACAACATTTGTTTGACTTTTTAAATTTTTGAGCTTCGGTTTGGGGAGCACTTTCTCAGCGTTTTCGAAGATGTCTGAGGATAAGAAAGCTGTTGGTGACTCGAAGCTGAGCCTTTCTGAGGAGATGCATCTGGGCTTTCTTCAATCAATGTCAAAGACCAATACAGAGAAGATTACTAGGGAGATTTTGGAGGTTTTATCTGAAGATACTGGTGACAGTGATAGTTATGATGCGGATAGTGGTGGTGAAGACTCCGAAGATCGACCTTGGCGACCAAGCCATGCGGTTTTTGGTAAATCGAGTATTAAAGAAAGCCATCTTGTCAATATGAGGGGCAGATATTTTCGGGACTTGTCTATTGTGAGGGCTGACAAAGGAGAGAAGACTTGTCCGACTCCCGAAGAAAATGAAGTCGTGATATTCTGGAGCTTCTTAAAAGCTGGACTGCGATTTCCCTTGAGCAGTTTTGTCGTGGAAATACTGAAGATATTTGAAATCTACCTTCACCAACTTACCCCCGAAGCAATCATAAGGATGGGCATCTTTGTGTGGGCCGTGTGGAGCCAAGGTTTAGAACCTAATGCCAAAAGTTTCTGCAACATACATGAGCTATTGTATGAGACAAAACCCTGGGGTAAAGAGCAGTATCACAACAACTTTGGCTGCTACAGCTTCGGCGCTCGGTCTGGGTCAAGCTGCCTCGTGCCGACCTTTCGAAAGAGGTGGCCCGGCGACTGGATGACGAAATGGTTTTATGTGAAGAATGACTTGAAAACACGGGAAGATATTAAAGATATCATTATGCGCCCTATCTGGCAACGCTTCGGTCTCCGGAGGCCGAAGGTGGAAATGGATGAAGCAACCGAAGAATGCCAGAGAGCCTTTGGCGTGGTTTGCTCTTTTATTGGGACAAGGGATTTGGTTCAAGAACACATTGCCTTCAGAATATGGCCACTTGTAGAACAGTGGGGAATGCCGAAGGAGACCGTTAAAGAAACTGATGAAGGTGGGTTGGTTAGACTAAAATACACATTCCAATACGGAGATAAATTCGTCGAGCCAGATGATGACTGGCTAAAAAGTATTGAGACCGTAAGTGATGAATTGCTTGGAGTATACTCAAAGGCCGAAGATACTACATTATCAGCGGCCTTCGGAGGCCAAAAGAAGAAGAGACTCAACCGAGTATTTGATGCAATTGGATTTGTCTACCCCGACTACCGCTATCCGACGCGGGGTCAAAAAAGAAAGAACACATCCTCTGCAAAGGAAACTGCTTTAGCCGCTCCTAGCGAGCCAGCGCCGAAGAGGAAAAGGGTAAAAGTTCTCACACACCGGCCTCGTTATATTGAACCGGCCACAGTGCCTGAGTTTGTCGGTGAGACCTCTTCAGCCACCGAAGCTAAAGAGCCAACCCCCCTGCCAAATATTGAAGTGCTGGCCGAAGTGCCAGCGACGGAAAAAGTAGAAGAACCGAGGGCTGAGGAAACAAAGACATCAGAAATTTTAAGTCCTTCAGCAAAAATTGAGGCAGCAAAAAGCCAAAAGGGTCCAGCAGTGACCCCTAAAAGAAAAAGGATGGTTAATGTGCTAGATGTTTTGGAGACGATTAAATCTTCAAGCACGACACCAAAGAAAATTGTTGAAACTTCCGAAGTGCACACTGAAGCCTTTGTCGCCGAAGCTTCAAAGCAACAATCTGAAACTGAAGCTGGGCCTTCAGAGCCCACCAAGGTGAAATCCTTGGAAGCCGAAGAAGCAGAAATAGCAGAACAAATTTTGGCTGAAGAAACTGGCACTGCTGCCCCCAAAGCATCTTCCGAAGTACTTGATTATATTGTATGACATGCTTCGGGAAAAAGATTATCTGAAGAAGAGATTTTTGAAGCTAAACACTATGCCCGAGAATTGAAGTATCCAAAGGGGGCCATAGTATTCAATGGTACAGACGAAGATGACTTCTTATACTACCTCCCAGACAACAAAGAATTATCTGTCTGCCGGGAGATGGCTAGAAGTATGGGGTTTCCGAAGCTTGAAGCTGGCCTCTGCGCTATGACGAAGGACGATCTTGCAGATAGCCTCGCATATAATAGTCTGAAGGTATGAAAATTGTATATTTGGAAGTTTATAAATTTTGAATTATTCTTTAATTCTTATACTAATTCTTTTCATATAGGGTTTAATACTTAGCAACGCTTTGAGAGCGCAAAAGAATGCCGAAGACGAGAGCTATAATATTGCTTTCAACAACCTACGAACAAAGGTTATTAAGCTGAGGAACGAAGCTTTGGAAAAAGATAAAATTCTGCTTACATTGGTGGATAAAATAAAGGAAGACGAAGCTACTTCTAAAGCTCAAGCTGAGGCTCAAAAGCGCGAAATTGAGGATCTTCGGAAACAGCTAGCCAGAGCTAAAGAAGAACGCATACTTGAAGAGACGAAACGAGAACTTAGTGATCAGTGGGCAAATCATTTAGAAAGAAACGTTGAAGAGCTTCGTGCATCCAAGAAAAGGTGCTATGACAAATCTATGGAATGTGCTAAGAAAATAAAATCCAGCTTCGCCAGCGTTGGCGCATTCTCGAGCGAGGAAAACTTCACAAGGGGTAACCCCGAAGGCCCGATTGAATGGATCAGTCACGAAGCTGAGGCCTTTGAGGAAATTTTGAATAGCCGTGGAGACATATGTGCTTTTTCGGGTGCCAGGGGGATTGCTACTATTTTGGAGAGGAAAGGCTGTGAGCATGTAAAATTTTTGGCACAAACTGAAGCTGCCTTATCCTCCGAAGATATAAAAAACCCCTCGGCCGAAGCAAGCCTGGTCGGTGGAAAATTTTTCACCGACATCTGGGACAATGGTGGCCGAGAAATGGCCCAAGAAATTATTCAAAAAAGCGAAAAAGGCATCCATGATGCTAGAAAAGTAGCAGAGGCCGCTGAGAAAGGCGCAGAGCTCGAAGGGCAAATAGGTATTAATTAGTGGTTTTTGACTCTTATTGTAATTTTTTGATTTCGAACTTGTTCACGGTTTGTAATAGTAATATATCCGTATCTTCTCTTCCCTCAGAACCTGCTGAGCTATCTCCGGGCCCCCACACGAAGGGGGATGACGAAATTAGACAAATGGCCGAAGCCATAATGGATAAAGTTGTTGATCAGCTACTAAACGAAGCTGCAGAAGTAGTCCTAAGGGAAGATTAGATGCTGTTGTAAAGACATTTAGAATGTAATGTTTGTTGAGAATCATGTGTAATATTGTGCAACTTTGGATGTAATATATTAGCTGTTTATAGTTCTATTCTTTACGATGCATGAAACATCATATACATAACGTTTTTTAGCCTTCGGCGAAAAAACACCTTCCCTTCTTTTCATGCTTCGTAAATAATATCCGTGTTCTCATAAAATCAGTAATCAATCCTCGTAAAATCAATAATCAATAGATCCTTCCATTTCAAAGTTTGACGAAGGCATAACTTTTCAATGGCTATTTTTTGTGCCTTGTCACTATTTCTTCAAAACAATCTTCGAATATCAATATCGAGACCCCCTTCTTGCGTTGTTGATGCACTATGATGTATGATGTTATGCTATGCAAATGATGTAATGATGTGATGTTGTGCAAAATGATATTTGTCGAACGTTGACATTTATTTTTCACTGTAAGCCTCCCTTAGGAGCTTCTTCGCCTTTTACTTCAGCGGAATCAGCGTTTATTTTTCGCTATAAGCCTCCCTTAGGAGCTTCTTCGCCTTTTACTTTCAGCGGAATCAGCGCTTATTTTTCGCTGTAAGCCTCCCTTAGGAGCTTCTTCGCCTTTTACTTTTAGCGGAATCAGCGTTTATTTTTCGTTGTAAGCTCTGCATTCCCTTCAGAACGACTTTTGAGCAAAAAACTTACACTGCGCTCCCTTAGGAACGACTTTTTGCTGCTTCGAAGAAATTGCACTGCGTTCCTTAGAACAAATTTTTGATAATTCGAAGGTCCTCCGTGCCACTATAAATTCTTATGCTTCGGTAACTCAAGCCTATGGAGAAGATATATTTTCATTATGGTAAAAAGCGAAACTGTTACAAGAGATTGAAAAACGATAAAAAACACTTAAACTTCCCATAATTGTTCCTTATTAAAAAGAAAGTAATACTGAATGCAAAAATGCGAAAAGCTGCTGTCGAGGTAGGATATTTGTCAGTAAATGTGCTTCGACTCTGGCACAGTGCTATTGACTGTGCGAGCTTCGGACTCTTCTATGAAGTCCCGCTGGAGGTGAGTGTGCTGACTCCCTTCTGGCTGCTGACCTCGTTGTGTTGGTGGTGGTGGTGGAGGCTGTTGCCAAGATGCTTGGGGTTGGCTTGCCGAAGCAACAGAAACTGCAGGGTGATTGCCTACATATTCTGGAATGTAAGGTGAATGGTACGAGGCAGTATGCATGACCTGCTTCGGCTGACTCTGTTGTGCTGCAGCTTCTGCTATCTCCTTTTGCTTCTGGATGGTAACATGGCACATCCTGGTGGTATGGCCCTTGTCTTCACCACAGAATAGGCAGTAAATTTTTCTCGGCTGATCCCCAAATCTTCCCCCAAAGCTCCTAGCGCCTCTGCCCCTTGGCGCTGGCGGCCGGAAAGAGCTTTGCTGCTGCCCCGAAGCTTGCGAGGAATATTGTGGCCTTTGCTGTTGACTCCCTCTATCATCACTTTGAGTAGAGTTGTGAATTGATCTGACGTGCCTCGGATGGAATCTTCCTCCAAAGCCCCTGGTCATTTCAGAGAACCTGAATGCTTCCTCCCTTCTTTGGCGAAAGTCATTGTCGGCTCGAATATACTCGTCCATCTTCTAGAGCAGCTTCCCCAAAGATTGAGGAGGCTTCCTGGCAAAGTATTGAGCTGAAGGTCCCGGCCGAAGCCCCTTAATCATGGCCTCAATGACAATTTCATTGGGCACGGTTGGTGTCTGTGCCCTCAGACGCAGGAACCTTCGGACATACGCCTGAAGGTATTCTTCGTGGTCCTGGGTGCACTGGAATAAAGCTTGAGCAGTGACCGGCTTCGTCTGAAACCCTTGGAAGCTGGTTATCAACATGTCCTTCAGCTTTTGCCATGAGGTGATTGTTCCTGGCCGAAGAGAGGAGTACCAGGTTTGTGCAACACTCTTGACAGCCATGACGAAAGACTTTGCCATGACTGCAGTATTGCCACCATACAAAGATATGGTTGCTTCATAGCTCGTCAAGAATTGCTTCGGGTCTGAATGACCATCGTACATGGGGAGCTGGGGTGGCTTGTAAGACTAGGGCCATGGTGTAGCCTACAGTTCTATTGACAGAGGAGAAGCATCATCAAAAGCAAAATTTCCATGATGGAAATCTTCATACCAGTAGTCCTCGTTGTAGAAGCCCTCCTGATGAAGCTCTCTGCTCGGAGGCCTTCGGTTCTCGTCATCTTGAGCAAGATGACGAACTTCTTCCGAAGCTTCATCTATCTGCCTCTGTAGGTCAGCTAGACGAGCCATCTTTTCCTTCTTTCGTTGAACTTGTTGATGGAGCATCTCCAAGTTTTGGATTTCTTGATCCAAGTCGTCCTCCGGAGGCGTTGGACTGGTGGCCTTCCTCTTCTGGCTTCGGGCCTCCCTAAGAGAAAGGACATCCTGATTGGGATCCAGCGGCTGCAGAGTGGCAGCCCCTGTGGCTGAAGCTTTCTTCGGCGGCATGACGAAGGTGATGCTTGCCGAAGGTGTTCAAAGCTCAAAAAATGGACGTGAGTTCACCGGAGGTGGGCACCAATGTTGGGGACTTGTTCTTAAATGCTAAGAGTTAAGAACAAGGCAACATAAAAAGTGTTAAATGTTAAGATCCTTCGTCCTTCAGTACGTTATATCCCTTCAGATATAATGAATTCCGGACGAAGGTTAAGAAGGTTATGAAAGAAGAGACCTTCGTAAGCTCGACAGATGATAAAGAAGAATGCATATATGAAATATAAATAATAATGCAGGAATTATCATCAACTTATATTTTTTATTTTCATTGTCATATCCATAATAACAAATTATAAATGTACCTTCGGATTGACGAAAAATAAAGGTACAGGCGTGATGTGAAAAGCGAATGCCAAGTCAGCGTGAACAGTACAGGAGTACTGTTCATCTATTTATAGGCACGGGACGTAGCCCGTGTAGAATTACATTAATGCCCTTTACATTTATCAATAACTCTATAGTAATTCTTTGAGGTCTAATTTGGCTTTTCATCTTTAAGTCGGTTCCCCTTTTCTGCTGTCATGCCGAAGCTTTTCTGCGCATAGCTTCGTGACCATCTTATCCTTCGTCATGATCGTCTTCCGTCCCACTCAAGCTTCGTCTTGACCAGACACTTGTATACCCATAACCTGATTCCGAAGATACCTGTTCACATATTTCACTTGGAAAACATTGTCAAATCATGTTTTTGAGGACCTTTGAAAGCCGAAGGTCCCCAACATGTGCTTACTAGCAAATATGGCAGAGTTGTTGCAAAATATGTTGGGGGCACACACAGGAGTCCAAAGACTTGTGTATGGGTACCCAAGGTGCTTGTTTCCAATGTGAAAGGACCCAAGACCATTTGGGTACCTAAGGACAAGGCCTAAATTTGTGTTGTAGATTTATGCATCCGGAGGAACAAGTTGGATAATCGACAGCGGGTGCACAAACCATATGACAGGGGAGAAGAAGATGTTCTCCTCATGAGAAAAATGAAGATGTCCAAAAGGCAATCACATTCAGGGATAGAAATCAAAGTTTGGTCAAAGGTTTGGGTAAAATTGCTATATCCCCTAACCATTTTATTTCTAATGTATTTCTTGTGGAATCCTTAGGTTACAATTTGCTTTCTATGTCTCAATTATGCAAAAATAATGGGCTACAACTGTCTATTTACTGATGTTGATGTTACCGTCTTTAGAAGAAGTGATGATTCACTAGCTTTTATGGGAGTGTTACTGTGAAGCCCAAATTTTGTATAAGGGGAAACTAATAAAATAAATAAATATATATATTTATAAGTTGATGTTTTGGGATCATGGAACCTTTGGGGAATATTTGGTTTTCTTTTCCTTGTGCATATTCAATTAATGGAATTATATTGGTCAAATAAATTAAGAAATGTGCATCTCCCGATGATTTTGTTGAGATGCATTTTGTTTGAATAAAGGAATCAAGACTTAATTTGACCTCAAATGATAAATGATAATATAACACATAAAAGAATAAAAGAAAGGAATTTTAATTAAGTCCACTACCCTTTCCATAATTAAATAATAGGAAGAAAGATAAATAATACAAATGCAAATAGTAGGAGTAATATTCACATTAGGATGATATTTAATATTTGGAGATCTGAAATTTAAACTAGGAATTTAAAATTGGGATTGAATCTTTAAATTTGGAATTTGAAAAGAAAATAGAAAAGGAGAAACTCGTCTGTGTACTTTGGCCAATTCTCCCTTTTCTCGGCCCACCTATCCTTTCTTCCTATCCCGACGACCCACTTACCATTTTTCGGCCTGGCTCGTCGCGCGACCTCACTTACCGTGGCGGGGGCTGACCTTGTGGTCCCGCCTGGCAGCTCTGCGCGATGGATCGACAGCCCGACATGAATCACTGATGCGTGGGTCCATCCAGTTAGAAGCATCTCCCACCCAAGCTCTGTAACGAACTCAAAACCGAATCATGCCGCGGCCGGGTTGTGCGCTGATTTCGTGCCTACTTTCTCGTGCGGATTTTTCTCGCAGCCTGTAATCCCTTGCCGCTTAACATAAAACCAAGCCCTGCTTTACCTGGGGCGACACCGAGCTCTGGTTTGTTAATGGGCGCGCGTAGTGGCCGTCGGTTGTTGCGCTCCGACCGTCTGTCCTGGCTCAGGATCGAAATCGTCCGGAGTATAAAACACTCAACCCCATTACCTCCTTCGACCATTGGATAGAAGCCTAAATCCACATAGCGCTACATCGCCGAACGAGCAGCTTTGCCCTCGGTCCGCGCAACTCCGTGGGTGGAGATCATCGTAACACAATCGCTGGTAGGGTCTACCTCATCCTTCTCACCGTTCGACTAGCTTCGTGTAGCTCCGTTTAATTTGACAGTGGTGCTCGGGGGAGGCCGATTGGTGTCACGGTCGCGTTCTCCACCGTGTGGTCATGGCGGCGGCGCCGCTGCTTGGGTGGTGGGGAAGAAACTACGCGGACCATCGATCCCAGTTGGATAGCTATGATTAGAACCACGTATACCCCTTCGCTGGTGTATTCTGTGTCATGGATCTCAGATCCGTTGGTCGGTATGGGATCTCATTTGCGTTAAATCCTAAGCTTAGGATCTTGACCCAACGGTCGATACACACCCATACTACTTCGGCCTGTGCCTATTACAGTTAAGCCCTCAGGTTTATAACAAACCAACCCGCCGTCCATGGGAAGCGCATAGTAATTGCAGATGTGCCCTAGAATTTACAAATTGACCCCTGAACTCCCTGGTTATTGTGTGCGCAGTCCAGAGCTCCGAGAAAATAGGAAAAATAATTTAGAAAATGGATTTCTAGTGCCAAAATAATTCCAGAACTTATATAAATCATAGAAAATTCATCTTAGCTCCTTTTTAATCCATTCCAGTGGCATTAATTTTGTTTTAATATTGTTTATCACCTAGTAACTCTGTTTAGACATGAAACATAGATTAAACTTGTTTACTTAATTTATCCCGTGCCAAGCACTTAATAACTTCGGAAAATCATAACTTTATCGCCGTAACTCTGATTTTAGTGGTTCTCGAACCCATGATCTCGTTACGACGCGTAGAATATTCTTACACTGTCTGTTTATATGCTTTGGTGTAATGTTACCATACCTATTATTTGCTTGATTGTATGTCTTGCTACGAGTAGAGGCGAGGTCACGAGAAACACGAAAACCAATTTGGTAAAGTACCTAGATATTGCATGTCTAAGGCAAGTTGTGCCCTTGATCACCTCTTTTTACCCAATAATGTTCTTATTAATCATAATGATCTGCATAGATTAATTTTGATGGGACTCAATAGGTTACCCTAGTTTGACTATCTTTATGCCTTGTTTGCCACTGATTTTTTTGGTACTACCTGCTATCGCTTTATGCGGTTTTGGGTATGGAGATACACATTATTCATGATCGTACTTTTATTATCAGCTTGTTATCTATTCATGATAAGATCATTATGTTAATTGGAACATGGAGAACCACCCGGGAAAATAGTGCTACCACAAGGGTGGTATGGGACGCCCTTGGCTGACTAATTAGGAAAGCTAGTGGATAACTACCTTACCCGAAAGGGGCAAGGGCAGTAGGGGAGTGGTCAGTGTAGGGAGGCCTTTGGGTTGATTTTGTTGTGATGACAGTCAGGCGAGGGGTCACTACATTGGAGCTTCTTAGACTGTAGCGGGTTTTCTGAAGCTAGTGGAACTTTGTAAAGGCCTCGTAGTGTTACCTTGCCTCGCTTCCTTGGTAGAGGTGTATGGGAAGTCGCGATCACTTGGCAGATGGGTAACATGACTTGTGGGTAAAGATGTGCAATCTCTGCAGAGTGTAAATCTGGTATATCAGCCGTGCTCACGGTCATGAGCAGCTCGGACACTCACATGATTAACTTATGGAACTAAAATTCAATTTGTCATATACATTGCATCACAGGTGTTGTTATCAAATTTTGAACTATTACTTATTTGGGTTGGTATATACTTACACTTAGCAACTGCTAATAAAATTTTGACCAACTTTAAAAGCAATACTCAGCTTTAACCATTCTCTTTAGTAAGCCTTACACTTCACATGAGCTCCCATATTTGGCGAGTTCATACACATTATTCCCCATAACTTGTTGAGCAATGAATGTATGTGAGCTCACCCTTACTGTCTCATACCCCCACAGGTCAAGAACAGGTACCACAGAAGGAGAAGCGTGGAGGATGCTGTGATGAGTTCGTGAGAGATCTAGGTCATCGTCTCCTAGTCAACTTTGGTTGTTGGATCGTTGTCTTCATATAATGTAATTATTTAGCTATTTTGTACATAACTCCTATTATATAGTAAAGATGTGGCATTTGTTTTTGTACCATGAGTCATCATATGTGTAAGACGTGGTCCCAGCACACTTGGTGATTATTTTGCGCCTAGGTCTTGGTGCACCTAAGATCCGGGTGTGATAGTTATATGGATAGATATATTTGGTTGATTTTACTGATGACACAGATGAGTTGGACACTTGCGTGATTGCTAAGACTAATATGGATTGGCTCTGGCACCGCCGACTTGCCCATGTTGGAATGAAGAATCTTCACAAGCTTCTAAAGGGGAACACATTTTAGAACTAATGGATGTTCATTTTGAGAAAGACATGATTTGTAGTTCATGTCAAGCAGGGAAGCAACTTGGAGTCCATCATCCACACAAAAACATCATGACGACCGAGAGGCCTCTTGAGCTACTCCACATCGATCTATTCAGCCTGATTGCTTTCATAAGCATCAGCGGGAGTAAGTATTGTCTTGTTATTGCGGATGACTATTATCGCTTCACTTGGGTGCTCTTTCTGTAGGAAAAATCACAGACCCAAGAGACCTTAAAGAAATTCTTGAGATGGGCTCAACATCAGTTCGGATTGAGAATCAAGAAGATTGGAAGCGATAATGGAACAGAGTTCAAGAACTCTCAAATTGAAGGATTTCTTGAGGAGGAGGGCATCAAGCATGAGTTCTCTTCTCCCTACACACCTCAGCAAAATGGTGTTGTGGAGAGAAAAAATAGAACTCTAATGGATATGGCAAGGACCATGCTTGAAGAATACAAGACATCCGATCAGTTTTGGGCGGAGGCGATTAACAACGCCTGCTACTCCATCAACCGACTCTACCTTCACCGAATCCTCAAGAAAACATCATATGAACTCCTTACCAGTAAAACCCCCAATGTTTCTTATTTTTGTGTTTTTGTGAGCAAATGCTTTATTTTGGTAAATAGAGGTAGAAATTCCAAATTTGCTCCAAAATTAGTAGAAGGCTTTTTACTTGGTTATGACTCAAACACAAGGGCATACAGAGTCTTCAACAAGTCCATTGGATTAGTTGAAGTTTCTTGCGACGTTGTGTTTGATGAGACAAATGGATCTCAAGTAGAGCAAGTTGATCCTGATGAATTAGATGATGAAGAGGCTCCATGCATCGCGCTAAGGAACATGTCCATTGGAGATGTGTATCCACAAGTATCCTAAGAGCCTACACCAACACAAGATCAACCTTTATCCTCCATTCAAGCATCTCCAACAACACAAGATGAGGAACAAGCTCAAGAAGAATATCAAGTTCAAGACAATGAACCACCTCAAGATAATGGCATTGATCAAGGGGAGATGAAGTTGAACAAGACATGGGGGATGAACAAGAGATTCAGACATCAAGACCACCACACCCAAGAGTCCATTAAGCAATTCAAAGAGACCACCCTGTTAACTCCATCCTTAGTGACATTCAAAAGTGGGTAACCACTTGTTCTCGAGTTGTTTGTTTTTGTGAACTTTACTCTTTTGTGTCTTTTATTGAGCCATATAGGATTGAAGATGCACATAAAGATCTGGACTGGGTGATGGCAATAAAAGAGGAGATCAACAACATCATGAGGAATGAGGTTTGACATTTAGTTCCACGTCCCAACCAAAATGTTGTAGGTACCAAGTGGGTATTCCGTAACAAACATATGCACCTGTAGCTAGGCTTAAGTGGAGATCAACAACATATGCATGGTGTGGTGACTAGGAACAAAGCTCGACTCATGGCCAAGGGGTATTCGTAAGCCAAAGGTTTGGATTTTGATGAAACCTATGCACCTGTAGCTAGGCTTAAGTCAATTCACATATTACTTGCCTATGCTACTTACCATGGCTTCAAGTTGTATCAAATGGATGTGAAAAGTGCCTTCCTCAATGGCCATATCAAGGAAGAGGTGTATGTTGAGCAACCTACTGGTTTTGAAGACTTTGAGTATCCCTCTCACGTTTATAAGCTCTCAAAGGCGCTTTATGTGCTTAAGCAAGCCCCTATAGCATGGTATGAATGTCTGAGAGACTTTCTTATTACTAATGGCTTCAAAGTTTGAAAAGATGGCCCTACTCTGTTCACAAAAACAATTGATAAGACTTGTTTATATGCCAAATCTAGGTTGATGATATTATCTTTGGGTCTACTAATAAGTCATCTTGTGAAGAGTTTAGTAGGATCATGGTACTGAAATTTGAGATGTTCTTGATAGGGGAGTAGAAGTATTTCCTTGGATTTCAAATCAAACAACTCAAACAGGGCACCTTCATTAGCCAAATGAAATATACTCAATACATACTCAAGAAGTTTGGTATGAAAGATGTCAAGCCCATCAAGACTCCTATTGATATAAATGGGCATCTCGACCTCGACATAGGAGGTAACTCTGTGAGAGCACCTAGAGGGGGGGTGAATAGGTGATCCTGTAAAAACTTCAAACTTAAGCCACAAAAACTTGTTAAGTGTTAGCACGATTATTGCCAAGTGGCTAAGATGAAGTCTCAACAAAACACAGTACCACAAGAGAATCAAGCACAGAGGTGACACAGTGGTTTTATCCCGTGGTTCGGCCAAGACCAACGCTTGCCTACTCCACGTTGTGGCGTCCCAACGGACGAGGGTTGCAATCAACCCCTCTCAAGCGGTCCAAAGACCCACTTGAATACCACGGTGTTTTGTTGTTTCTTTCACTATCCCGTTTGCAAGGAATCTCCACAAATTGGAGTCTCTTGCCCTTACAAGTATATGATCACAAATGAAACACAGAGTAAGGGATGGAAGCAACACACACAAATCCACAGCAAAAGCGCACACACACGGCCAAGAATCGAGCTCACAAGAATATCTCAGAGTTCTCACTAGAACAGAGCTCGATTCACTTAGAATCACAAACGAATGCGCAAAGAACAAGTGTGGATGATCAAGAATGCTTAAGAGTTGCTTGTGTATCTGCTCCATGCGCCTAGGGGCTCCTTTTATAGCCCCAAGGCAGCTAGGAGCCGTTGAGAGCAATTTTAGAAGGCCATCCTTGCCTTCTGTCGACGGGGGCACCGGACAGTCCGGTGCACACCGGACACTGTCCGGTGCCCGATTTGTTTCCTTTTCTGGCGCTGCCGACCGTTGGAAGACTGCTGGAGATCTGCGAGCCGTTGGCGCACCGGACAGTCCGGTGCACACCGGACAGTCCGGTGCCGCCTTCCGACCGTTGGCTCGGCCACGTGTCCCGCGCGGATTGCGCGGCCGACCGTTGGCCCTGGCTGACCGTTGGCTCACCGGACAGTCCGGTGCACACCGGACAGTCCGGTGAATTTTAGCCGTACGCCGTCGGCGAATTCCCGAGAGCGGCCAGTTCGCGCCGAGTCGGCCTGGCGCACCGGACACTGTCCGGTGCACACCGGACAGTCCGGTGCTCCAGACCGAACAAGGTCTTGGCTGCACACAGCCAAGTTTTTCTCTCCTCTTCTCTTTTCTTCTTCTTTCTGTTTCTAACACTTAGACAAGTATATTAGTACACAAAACCAATGTACTAAGGATTAGAAACATACCTTTATCTTTGATTTGTACTTTGTCCACCATTTTGCAATTAGGCACTTGTGTTGGACACTAAATCACCAAAATACTTAGAAATGGCCCAAGGGCACATTTCCCTTTCAATCTCCCCCTTTTTGGTGATTTGTGCCAACACAACATAAAGCAAGTTGAACAAGTACAAAAACACTTCAAATAAGAACTCAAATTTATTTTGAATCAATTTTGGCATATATGGATCATCCTTTGCCACCACTTGGTTTGTTTTTACAAATCAAACTCAAATCTCTATCTCTAAATCAAACACACATGTTGAAGCAAAAAGAGAGTCATTCCAAAAGAGATTGATCAACGATTTCAAAAACTCCCCCTTTTTCTCATAATTACTACTTCTCCCCACAAGAAGCCAACTTTGATAAGAGAGACAACAAAAAGAGTTTTGACAAACCAAAAGCTCTACTCTACTATTTTCAAATTTCTCAAGTGGTAGCTGATCCATTTATCGCTTTGGCCTTTATTTTCTCCCCCTTTGGCATCAAACACCAAAACGGGATCAATCTTGGCTCTATAACCCCATTGCCTCACCAAAATCTTCAATTAAGAGCAAATGGCAATAAGAGTTGCATGAGATGGACTTGGAATAAGTTACCCTCTCATCGGAGTGCAGTGGAAGTCTTTTATGGTCCAAGTCCACCTTTTCCCTTTCAATTCTCCTTTGAGACTAAAACAGGCAAACTCAAGCATATGGTTAGTCTCAAAGGGTCAAGTTGTAACACGTCTCCCCCTAAACATGTGCATCACTTTGCAACGGACTTGTGAGGTCCAGGGAGTGTTTGTACAACTTGAGCACCATAATAAGCAACGAAATGCAGAAAGGACATGATCAAAGGCATAAGCACATGTATGCTACAATTCAATCCAAGTTCCGCGAATCTAAGACATTTAGCTCACTACGCAGCCTGCAAAAGGTCTTCTCATCTAGAGGCTTGGTAAAGATATCGGCTAGCTGGTTCTCGGTGCTAACATAAAACACTTCGATATCTCCCTTTTGCTGGTGGTCTCTCAAAAAGTGATGCCGGATGTCAATGTGCTTTGTGCGGCTGTGCTCAACAGGATTTTCCGCTATTCGGATAGCACTCTCATTATCACATAGGAGTGGGACTTTGCTCAGATTGTAGCCAAAGTCCCTGAGGGTTTGCCTCATCCAAAGTAGTTGCGCACAACACTGTCCTGCGGCAACGTACTCGGCCTCAGCGGTGGATAGGGCAACGGAGGTTTGTTTCTTAGAATTCCATGACACCAGGGACCTTCCTAAGAATTGGCACGTCCCCGATGTACTCTTCCTATCGACCTTACATCCAGCATAGTCGGAATCTGAGTACCCAATCAAGTCAAAGTTAGACCCCTTTGGATACCAGATCCCGAAGCAAGGCGTAGCGACTAAATATCTAAGAATTCGCTTCACTGCCACTAAGTGACACTCCTTAGGATCGGATTGAAATCTAGCACACATGCAGACGCTAAGCATAATATCCGGTCTACTAGCACATAAGTAAAGTAATGACCCTATCATTGACCGGTATGCCTTTTGATCAACGGACTTACCTCCTTTGTTGAGGTCGGTGTGTCCGTCGGTCCCCATCGGAGTCTTTGCGGGCTTGGCGTCCTTCATCCCAAACCGCTTCAGCAAGTCTTGCATGTACTTCGTTTGGGAGATGAAGGTTCCGTCCTTGAGTTGCTTCACTTGGAACCCAAGGAAGTAGGTCAACTCGCCCATCATCGACATCTCGAATTTCTGCGTCATTACCCTGCTAAACTCTTCACAAGACTTTTGGTTAGTAGAACCAAATATTATGTCATCGACATAAATTTGGCACACAAACAAATCACCATCACAAGTCTTAGTGAAAAGAGTTGGATCGGCTTTCCCAACCTTGAAAGCATTAGTAATTAAGAAATCTCTAAGGCATTCATACCATGCTCTTGGAGCTTGTTTAAGTCCATAGAGCGCCTTAGAGAGCTTACACACGTGGTCGGGGTACCGTTCATCCTCGAAGCCAGGGGGTTGCTCCACGTACACTTCCTCCTTTATTGGCCCGTTGAGGAAAGCGCTCTTCACATCCATTTGGTACAGCCTGAAAGAATGGTGAGCGGCATATGCTAGCAAGATACGAATTGATTCTAGCCTAGCCACAGGAGCAAAAGTCTCCTCAAAGTCCAAACCTGCGACTTGGGCATAACCTTTTGCCCCAAGTCGAGCCTTGTTCCTCGTCACCACCCCGTGCTCGTCCTGTTTGTTGCGGAACACCCACTTGGTTCCCACAACATTTTGCTTGGGACGAGGCACCAGCATCCAAACTTCATTGCGCTTGAAGTTGTTAAGTTCCTCCTGCATGGCCAACACCCAATCCGGATCTAGCAAGGCCTCCTCTACCCTGAAAGGCTCAATAGAGGAGACAAAAGAGTAATGCTCACAAAAATTAACTAATCGAGATCGAGTAGTTACTCCCTTGCTAATGTCACCCAAAATTTGGTCGACGGGATGATCCCTTTGAATCATCGCTCGAACTTGGGTTGGAGGTGCCGGTTGTGCTTCTTTCTCCATCACGTGATCATCTTGTGCTCCCCCTTGATCACACGCCTCCTTTTGATGAACCTGTTCATCGTCTTGAGTTGGGGGATGCACCGTGGTTGAGGAAGAAGGTTGATCTCGTTCATCTTGTTCCTGTGGCCGCACTTCTCCAATCGCCATGGTTCATATAGCGGCCGTCGGAACATCTTCTTCATCTACATCATCACAATCAACAACTTGCTCTCTTGGAGAGCCATTAGTCTCATCAAATACAACGTCGCTAGAGACTTCAACCAAACCCGATGATTTGTTGAAGACCCTATACGCCTTTGTATTTGAATCATAACCTAACAAAAACCCTTCTACAGCTTTGGGAGCAAACTTAGAATTTCTACCCTTCTTCACTAGAATGTAGCACTTGCTCCCAAATACACGAAAGTAAGATACATTGGGCTTGTTACCGGTTAGTAGTTCGTACGACGTCTTCTTGAGGAGGCGATGAAGATAGACCCTGTTGATGGCGTGGCAAGCTGTGTTCACAGCTTCCGACCAAAAACACTCGGGGGTCTTGAATTCTCCAAGCATCGTCCTCGCCATATCGATTAGCGTCCTGTTCTTCCTCTCTACCACACCATTTTGCTGTGGTGTGTAGGGAGCGGAGAACTCGTGCTTGATCCCTTCCTCCTCAAGATACTCTTCCACTTGAAGGTTCTTGAACTCGGACCCGTTGTCGCTCCTTATCTTCTTCACTTTGAGCTCAAACTCATTTTGAGCCCTCCTGAGGAAGCGCTTGAGGGTCCCTTGGGTTTCAGACTTATCCTGCAAAAAGAATACCCAAGTGAAGCGGGAAAAGTCATCAACAATAACTAGACCATACTTACTTCCTCCTATGCTTAGGTAGGCGACGGGTCCGAAGAGGTCCATATGCAGCAGCTCCAGAGGTCTTGACGTGGTCATCACATTCTTGCTGTGATGCGCTCCTCCCACCTGCTTACCTGCCTGACAAGCTGCACAAGGTCTATCTTTTTCGAAATGCACATTTGTTAGACCTATCACATGTTCTCCCTTTAGAAGCTTGTGGAGGTTCTTCATCCCCACATGTGCTAAGCGGCGATGCCACAGCCAGCCCATGCAAGTCTTAGCCATTAAGCATGCATCTAGACCGGCCTCTTCTTTTGCAAAATCAACTAAATAAAGTTTGCCGTCTAGTACACCCTTAAAAGCTAGTGAACCATCACATCTTCTAAAGACAGACACATCTACATTTGTAAATAAACAATTATATCCCATTTGACATAATTGACTAACAGATAGCAAATTATATCCAAGACTCTCCACTAAGAATACATTAGAGATAGAATGCTCATTGGAAATTGCTATTTTACCTAGCCCTTTTACCTTGCCTTGATTCCCATCACCGAATATAATTGAATCTTGGGAATCCTTATTTTTGACGTAGGAGGTGAACATCTTCTTCTCCCCCGTCATATGGTTTGTGCATCCGCTGTCGATAATCCAGCTTGAACCCCCGGATGCATAAACCTGCAAGGCAAATTTAGGCTTGGGTCTTAGGTACCCAACTCATGTTGGGTCCTGCAAGGTTAGCACAAATCTCCTTAGGGACCCAAATGCAAGTTTTATCTCCCTTGCATTTTGCCCCTAATTTCCTAGCAACAATTTTCCTATCCTTTCTACAAATAGCATAAGAAGCATTTAAAGCACAATAAATTGTAGAAGGTTTGTTCACAACTTTTCTAGGAGCATGAGCAAAATTTCTCCTAGGCATATGCACAACATTTCTTCTACATATATCATGCTTATAGGAAGAACTAGATGCAAACATGGCATGAGAATCATAAGCATAACCATTATAAGTATTTCTAGCATGTCTCCTATCATTATACATAAAAGCATGGTTCTTTTTAGCACTACTCGCCATAGGGGCCTTCCCTTTCTCCTTGACGAAGATGGGAGTCTTATGGCTTGTTAAGTTCTTGGCTTCCCTCTTGAAGCCAAGTCCATCCTTAATTGAGGGGTGTCTACCAACCGTGTAGGCATCCCTTGCAAATTTTATCTTGTCAACTTCACTTTTGCTAGTCTTAAGTTGAGCATTAAGACTAGCCAATTCATCACTTAGCTTAGCAATTGAGACTAAGTGTTCACTACAAGCATTAACATCAAAATCCTTACATCTAGTGCAAATTGTAACATTTTCAACACAGGAATTTGTTTTACTAGCTACTACCAGTTTAGCACTTAAATCATTGTTAACACTTCTTAAGGTAGCAATGGTTTCATGACAAGAAGACAATTCACTAGAAAGCACTTTATTTCTTTTAATTTCTAGAGCAAGAGAATTTTGTGCACTAACAAATTTATCATGCTCTTCATATAAAAGATCCTCTTGTTTTTCTAGTAATCTATCCTTATCATTCAAAGCATCAATCAACTCATTAATTTTATCTATCTTAGATCTATCTAAGCCCTTAAACAAGCATGAATAATCTATGTCATCATCATCACTAGACTCACTATCACTAGAAGAAGCATAAGTAGAGTCTTGGGTACTTACCTTCTTCTCTCTTGCCATAAGGCATGTGAGACGCTCGTTGGGGAAGAGGGAAGACTTGTTGAAGGCAGTAGCAGCGAGTCCTTCATTGTCGGAGTCGGAGGAGGAGCAATCCGAGTCCCACTCCTTTCCTAGATGCGCCTCGCCCTTTGCCTTCTTGTATTGCTTCTTCTTCTCTCTTTTGTTCCCCTTTTCCTGGTCACTTTCATTATCGGGACAGTTAGCGATAAAATGACCAAGCTTACCGCATTTGAAGCATGAACGCTTCCCCTTTGTCTTGGTCTTGCTTGGCTGCCCCTTGCGACCATTTAGCGCCGTCTTGAATCTCTTGATGATGAGAGCCATCTCTTCATCATTGAGTCCGGCCGCCTCAATCTGTGCCACCTTGCTAGGTAGCGCCTCCTTGCTTCGTGTTGCCTTGAGAGCGAGAGGTTGCGGCTCGTGGAGTGGTCCGTTCAACGCGTCGTCGACGTATCTTGCCTCCTTGATCATCATCCGTCCGCTCACGAATTTTCCAAGTACTTCCTCGGGCGTCATCATCGTGTACCTGGGATTCTCACGAATATTGTTCACGAGATGAGGATCAAGAACGGTAAAAGACCTGAGCATTAGGCGGACGACATCGTGATCCGTCCAACGCGTGCTTCCGTAGCTCCTTATTTTGTTGATAAGGGTCTTGAGCCGGTTGTACGTCTGAGTTGGCTCCTCTCCCCTTATCATGGCGAACCGTCCAAGCTCGCCCTCCACCAACTCCATCTTGGTGAGCATGGTGATGTCGTTCCCCTCGTGAGAGATCTTGAGGGTGTCCCATATCTGCTTGGCATTGTCCAAGCCGCTCACCTTATTGTACTCTTCCCTGCACAAAGATGCTAAGAGAACAGTAGTGGCCTGTGCATTTTTATGAATCTGTTCATTTATAAGCATAGGGCTATCCGAGCTATCGAATTTCATTCCATTCTCCACAATCTCCCATATGCTAGGATGGAGAGAGAATAAGTGACTACGCATTTTGTGACTCCAAAATCCGTAGTCCTCCCCATCGAAGTGTGGAGGTTTGCCAAGAGGAATGGAAAGCAAATGCGAATTCGAACTATGTTGAATACGGGAATAATCAAATGAAAAGTTCGAATTGACCGTCTTCCTGTAGTCGTTGTCGTCGTCCTTTTGGGAAGAAGTGGATTCATCACTATCGTCGTAGTAGATGATCTCCTTGATACGCCTCGTCTTCTTCTTCTTCCCTTCCTTTCGTCTATGACCCGAGCCGGAGTCGGTAGGCTTGTCGTCCTTCGGCTCGTTGACGAAGGTCTCCTTCTCTTTGTCATTGATCACTATACCCTTCCCCTTAGGATCCATCTCTTCGGGCGGTTAGTCCCTTTGTGAAGAGAACGGCTCCGATACCAATTGAGAGCACCTAGAGGGGGGGGTGAATAGGTGATCCTGTAAAAACTTCAAACTTAAGCCACAAAAACTTGTTAAGTGTTAGCACGATTATTGCCAAGTGGCTAAGATGAAGTCTCAACAAAACACAGTACCACAAGAGAATCAAGCACAGAGGTGACACAGTGGTTTTATCCTGTGGTTCGGCCAAGACCAACGCTTGCCTACTCCACGTTGTGGCGTCCCAACGGACGAGGGTTGCAATCAACCCCTCTCAAGCGGTCCAAAGACCCACTTGAATACCACGGTGTTTTGTTGTTTCTTTCACTATCCCGTTTGCAAGGAATCTCCACAAATTGGAGTCTCTTGCCCTTACAAGTATATGATCACAAATGAAACACAGAGTAAGGGATGGAAGCAACACACACAAATCCACAGCAAAAGCGCACACACACGGCCAAGAATCGAGCTCACAAGAATATCTCAGAGTTCTCACTAGAACAGAGCTCGATTCACTTAGAATCACAAACGAATGCGCAAAGAACAAGTGTGGATGATCAAGAATGCTTAAGAGTTGCTTGTGTATCTGCTCCATGCGCCTAGGGGCTCCTTTTATAGCCCCAAGGCAGCTAGGAGCCGTTGAGAGCAATTTTAGAAGGCCATCCTTGCCTTCTGTCGACGGGGGCACCGGACAGTCCGGTGCACACCGGACACTGTCCGGTGCCCGATTTGTTTCCTTTTCTGGCGCTGCCGACCGTTGGAAGACTGCTGGAGATCTGCGAGCCGTTGGCGCACCGGACAGTCCGGTGCACACCGGACAGTCCGGTGCCGCCTTCCGACCGTTGGCTCGGCCACGTGTCCCGCGCGGATTGCGCGGCCGACCGTTGGCCCTGGCTGACCGTTGGCTCACCGGACAGTCCGGTGCACACCGGACAGTCCGGTGAATTTTAGCCGTACGCCGTCGGCGAATTCCCGAGAGCGGCCAGTTCGCGCCGAGTCGGCCTGGCGCACCGGACACTGTCCGGTGCACACCGGACAGTCCGGTGCTCCAGACCGAACAAGGTCTTGGCTGCACACAGCCAAGTTTTTCTCTCCTCTTCTCTTTTCTTCTTCTTTCTGTTTCTAACACTTAGACAAGTATATTAGTACACAAAACCAATGTACTAAGGATTAGAAACATACCTTTATCTTTGATTTGTACTTTGTCCACCATTTTGCAATTAGGCACTTGTGTTGGACACTAAATCACCAAAATACTTAGAAATGGCCCAAGGGCACATTTCCCTTTCACTCTGTAGATCAAAAGGTATACCAGTCTATGATAGGTTCATTGCTTTACTTATGTGCTTCTAGACCGAACATTATGCTTTCTGTATGCATGTGTGCAAGATTCCAAGCCGACCCTAAGGAATGCCATCTAAGGGTCGTGAAAAGAATCTTGAGATATTTGGTTCAAACTCCTAGCTTTGGGCTTTGGTACCCCAAGGGATCTACCTTTAATCTTGTTGGGTATTCATATGTTGATTATGTCGGATGTAAGATTGTCAGGAAGATCACATCAGAGACTTGTCAGTTTCTGGGGAGATCCCTCGTGTCTTGGGCTTCAAAGAAACAAAACTCAGTAGCTCTATCCACCGTCGAGGCCGAGTACATTGATGTAGGGCATTGTTGTGCACAACTACTCTAGATGAGGCAAACCCTTTGGGACTATGGCTATAAATTAAGCAAAGTCCCTCTCCTATGTGAATGAGAGTGCTATCTGCATGGCGGAGAATCTCGTTGAACACAGCCGTACTAAGCACATAGACATTCAGTACCACTTCTTGAGAGACCACACATAAAGGGGAGATATCGTTATTGATCATGTTAGCACCCACAAACAATTAGTCGATATCTTCACCAAGCCCTTAGATGAAAAGAGATTCTATGAGCTTAGGAATGAACTGAATGTGTTAGATTCTCGAAACCTTGATTGAAATATTGCAAACAATGCTCATTTCATACCTTTGATCATGGCATGTCTCTGTAAAGCCCTAAAATTTGTATAAAGTATAAATAATAAAATAAATAAATATATGTATTTATAAAAGTGTTTTGGGAAATTATTTGATTTCCTTTACTTTGTGCATACTCGCTTAAGGGAAGTAAAACAGTCAAATAACAAATAAATAAATACATAAATATGCATTTCATTATGGGGGTTCTTGTATTTGTGCATTAGTGTTTAAATTCGCGAGACAAGTTTAAGTTAAAAATTAAATTAGAAATTAAATGAAGAAGAAATTTAATTATTTAATGAGGCGAATTTATTATACGTTTGAAGCATTTTTTTAAGATATAAGAATAATAAATAAGTAAAACAAAAGTATGGATTGCATTCATGCTGAGTTCTTTTTGTTGTGCATCGATGTGTGAAGTCAAAAACATATTTGAATTGAATTTGAATCTAGAAATGAGAAACCAAAAATAAAAAAAGAAAAGAAATGGGTACCTGCGTTTGGGCCAACTTTGGCCCAGTTGTGTGACTGGCGGCTCTACTACCTCCTTTCCCTCACCAGCCCACTCGCCTGTACAAGCCGATCCCTGTCGACTCCAGCCGTCCTCACACACTAACAAACGGGACCATTGGGGCATCTAGTTTTGCTGCCGGTATCTCGTCTCCAACACTCTGGCTAGTGGGACTGCAACGCTAGAATCATCTCCCTCACCAGGTTTGTTGGGATTCTTCGCTACTTTCCTTAACAATTGGTCTGCCAGCCGTGCATCCCGGTGCCTTCTTGTTCCATCTATAAGTATAGACCGCAGCACCCTTGGCCAATCCCAAGCCCGCTACCGAGAGAGAAGCCATTGCGTTCACCACCGGGGGATGTCCATCAATACGCCATCGGCGCGTTGCCAGACGTCAGGCGTGCGTCAACGGAGGAGAGAGAGAGAGCGATATAGAGCGCCTCCAAGGATCCCGAGCTAGCCGAAGACCCTGCGCTCCGAGCTAAATCCATCACAAGGAAATTACTGATGTCGCCATGCAGAAAGTGAGCACCGGCTCATGCTGAGGGATTGGCCAGGTATCGCCATGGATGCTCTCGGAGCCATCAATGCTTCTGATCCGCTCGGTCGATCGGATGGCAGGTGGTGACTGGGGCGAATCGCATGTGCATCATGACCATGGTAGTGGCAGTGACAGGCATGGAAAGGCCTGGTTTGCCGGACGTTTGATTGCCGATGATCCGGTGTTGTTGGTCGTGTCATCGTGCGCCGCGGGGCGGAATAATCCACGTGCCAGACACCGGTATGTCATCCTCCCTCATGCTCTTCAAGTTCTCCGCTTGTTGTAGCAGTAATAGACATCGAATCCGTGGACCTATGGCTCGGCATGGCCTCACCGGCCATGGCGCCGCCATGGCTGGCCTTTGGCCACTGGTGCCTTCGGCTGGAAATGGAAGAAGACGGTGCCTTGGCCGCAAGATCTGAATTGGATGACCCTGATTAGATCCTAGGATAACACTTCGTCATATTAAATCCAAACCACCAGTCTGGAATCTAGCGGATCTGGTTGGGTCTGGGTGATGGGGGCGTATTGGCCGTTGGATCTAGATCCAAGGCTCTGCATTATGCACCAAATCGATGTAATGAGCTTTTAATTTGGTGCGTGGGTGATGGATCGGACGGTTCTGGTCGAAGCGTACCCCTTTGGCCATGGTGAACTTAGTAAAGAGACCCTGAAGTTTATGTTATTCAACCTGCCATCCGCATCGGGGGGACACTTAGAACTGAGTCCCGAAATTTTATAAAACGAACCTTATCCTTCCTGGAAATAGTAATACCAGTCCGGAAAACATTAAAAAGATCTAGAAAATGGCTTATAGTGTAAAAATAAGTATAAAATCTTAGAAAATTCATATCCTCTCTGTTTCTACTCAAATTCGACCCGTTCAAATTACGTTGGACTCGTATCAATATTTCCTACACCAAAGTAACATTATTTTACCATGTAACATGTTCTCAAAAATAATTAATTAATTTGTCCAACCTATGGTTATTGAATTAACATGTTTAATCTGAGTTAATATAGGATTTTAATTATGATCATCTACTGGAATATGATTTTGTTGTAACTAAGATTAAAAGTTGAGTTAGTTACATCCTTTCTCACATGATTTATCTTAATCACCATAATATATAGTTTTATTGATTAATCACTTAGAACCTGGTAAAACCATATCTTCTTAACTGTAACTCCGATCTTACTAGTTCTCGAACCCACGATCTCGTTACGACGCGTAGAATATTATTACACAGTTTACTCTTATGTTTGGTGTGATGTTAATTTTGTCTATACCATGTTTGTCTGTATTGCTACGACTAGCGCAAGGTTACGAGTCATCTGGAGAGCAAGTTGGTACCTGGAATCTTAAATCCCAGGCAAGTTGTGTCCTTGATCACTTCTTTTTACCCACTCATTTTGACCAACTTTAAAGCAATGCTCAGCTCTAACCATCCTCTTTGGTAAGCCTTACACTTCGCATGAGCTCCCACGTTTGGCGAGTTCATACACATTATTCCCCACAACTCGTTGAGCGATGAACGTATGTGAGCTCACTCTTGCTGTCTCACACCCCCACAGGTCAAGAACAGGTACCACAGGATGAGGCGCATGGAGGATGCTGTGACGAGTTCGTGAGAGGTCTAGGTCGTCGTCTCCCAGTCAACTTTGGGTTGCTGGATCGTTGTCTCCTTATGATGTAATTATTTATTTATTTTGTACAAAACTTCTATTATATAGTAAAGATATGACATTCGTTTCTGTACCACTATTCATCATATGTGTGAGACCTGGTCCCAGCACACCTGGTGTTTATTTCGCGCCCGGGTTTTGAACCCCTAAAACCCGGGTGTGACAGTCTCTTTCATTTGGTACAATTACATATTTCTTATTCTTGTGCCAAAAGGTAATACTAATGTGCTTCCAAGTGTATTTCTATACTTAGTCTTAGATTGAAAGGGAAATGGAGTTGAAGGCAAAGGCAAAGCTTCCACTATCGGTATCAAATATTCCTTGCCTAACTCATGTTCTTTCATTCGAATTTTTCTTGTAAAAATTCTCATATATATTTCCTCGTTTTTTGCGCTTAATGCCAAATAGGGACAAATTAACAGGCCAAAGCAAAAAGGACCGCACCACCACCCTATTTTTAAAAAGGTTTTAAGTCTTCCAAAATTGGTACTTTCTGAGAAAACCCTCTTGACAACTAAGAGGAGCAAAATGTTTTCATACCAAAGGGAGAGAAATTTATTTAAAGGGAGATTTTACTTGGCCAAAAGGAAAAGCATTTGAAAAAAGGGAGAATCCTTCAAAACATAGAAATGCTTATGAAAATTCTATTCTTACACCTTGGGCCAATTGCAAGAATTTGAAAAGATTTTTCCAAATGATTTGCAAAAACAAGCTAAGTGGTGCAAATGTGGTCCAAAATTTTAGTTATGTCAAAACATACATATATACTTAGAATTGCTTTTACTCCAATAACTTATGCAATCTTGTCAAAATTGCAAACTAGTTACATTTTTGCACTTTATATTTGCTTTGGTTTGTGTTGGCGTCAATCACTAAAAAGGGGGAGATTGAAAGGGAAATGGCTTTAACCATTTTCTCTAAATTGATTTTAGTGCTTGATGACCATCACAACCTAATGGACTAACTAGTTTGCCTAGTTGATTGTTTCACAGGTGCATAAGTCTATCCATCTCTATTCTAAGTTGACTATGCGGAATAACGTATATTCTTATGGACAGGAGAACTTTTTGGAGAGTTCACCTATGCGCGGACCGTCCGGGCCCTTCCGGCGGACCGTCCGCGACACCTCGATTCACCTCGGACATAAGCTATGTTGAAAACTGATAGTCGCCTAGAGGGGGGGGTGAATAGGGCGAAACTGAAATTTACAAAAATAATCACAACTACAAGCCGGGTTAGCGTTAGTAATAAAGAAACGAGTCCGCGAGAGAGGGCGCAAAACAAATCACAAGCAAATAAGAGTGTGACACAAGGATTTGTTTTACCGAGGTTCGGTTCTCGCAAACCTACTCCCCGTTGAGGAGGCCACAAAGGCCGGGTCTCTTTCAACCCTTCCCTCTCTCAAACGATCCCACGGATCTAGTGAGCTTTCTCTTCTTCTCAATCAACCGGGAACAAAACTTCCCGCAAGGGCCACCACACACTTGGTGCCTCTTGCCTTGGTTACAATTGAGTGATGATCTCAAGAACAAATGAGAAAGAAAGAAAGCGATCCAAGCGCAAGAGCTCAAAAGAACACGGCAAATCTCTCTCGCTAGTCACTAAGGGCTTGAGTGGAATTGGAGAGGATTTGATCTCTTTGTATGTGTCTAAAATTGAATGCCTAGCTCTTGTAAGTGGTTGAGAGTTGGAAAACTTGGATGGCAATGAATGTGGGGTGGTTGGGGTATTTATAGCCCCAACCACCACAAGTGACCGTTGGCTGGAGTCCTCTGTTCGATGGCGCACCGGACAGTCCGGTGCACACCGGACAGTCCGGTGCCCCTGCCACGTCACGGTTGCCGTTGGATTCTGACCGTTGGAGCTTCTGACTTGTGGGCCCCCCTGGGTGTCCGGTGCACACCGGACAAGCACTGTTTGATGTCCGGTGCACCGGCATGGGCGTGCCTGACATCTGCGCGCGCTGCGCGCGCATTTAATGCACCGCAGAGAGCCGTTGGCGCCGCAGGGAGCCGTTGCTCCGCTGGCACACCGGACAGTCCGGTGTACACCGGACAGTCCGGTGAATTTTAGCGGATCGGCTCCCGAGCAAACCCGAGGCTGGCGAGTTCCGAAGGCCGCGTTCCCTTGGGGCACCGGACATGTCCGGTGCACACCGGACAGTCCGGTGAATTATAGCGCGCCGGCCTTGGAGAATACCCGAGGGTGAAGAGTTGGAGTCGAAGTCCTCTGGCCACACCGGACAGTCCGGTGCACACCGGACAGTCCGGTGCCTCCGGCCAGAGGAGCCCTCGGTTGCCTTGCTGCTCCTTTGTTGAATCCAACATTTGGTCTTATTATTGGCTGATTGTGAACCTTTTGCACCTGTATAACTTATGCACTAGAGTAAACTAGTTAGTCCAATGTTTGTGTTGGGCAATTCAACCACCAAAATTATTTAGGAACTAGGTCTAAGCCTAATTCCCTTTCAATCTCCCCCTTTTTGGTGATTGATGCCAACACAAACCAAAGCAAATATAGAAGTGCATAATTGAACTAGTTTTCATAATGTAAGTGCAAAGGTTGCTTGAAATTGAGCCAATATAAATTTATATGATGCGCATGGATGGTTTTCTTTATTTTTCACATATTGGACCACATTTGCACCACGAGTTTTGTTTTTGCAAATTCTTTTGTAAATTCTTTTCAAAGTACTTTTGCAAGATAGTCAAAGGTAAATGAAAAAAGATTTTGCAAAGCATTTTCAAGATATGGAATTTTCTCCCCCTATTTCCAATGCTTTTCCTTTGACTAAGCAAAACTCCCCCTCAAATGAGGTCTCCTCTTAGTGTTCAAGAGGGTTTTCCATTAATTTTGAAAACACTACTTGCTCCCCCTTTTAGAACACAAAGAGATACCAATTTTGAAATTTATCATTGAAAATCATCAAATTTAAAATTAGGGGTGGTGGTGCGGTCCTTTTGCTTTGGGCTCATATTTTCTCCCCCTTTGGCATGAATCGCCAAAAACGGAATCATTAGAGCCCAATGAAGTACATTCTCCCCCTTTGGTCATGAAATAAATGAGTGAAGGTTATACCAACGTTGGAGAGATGATGCGGAGCGACGGCGAAGGATGAGTAGTAGAACGAAGTGGAAGCCTTTGTCTTCGCCGAAGACTCCAATTCCCTTTCAATATACCTATGACTTGGTTGAAATACACTTGAAAACACATTAGTCATAGCATATATAAAAGAGACATGATCAAAGGTATATTCATGTGCTATGCGTGCAAGACTAGCAAAAGAAATTCCTAGAATCAAGAATATTAAGCTCATGCCTAAGTCGGGTAAAAGATTGTTCATCAAGTGGTTTGGTAAAGATATCGGCTAATTGATCTTTAGTATTAATATAAGAAATCTCGATATCCCCCTTTTGTTGGTGATCCCGAAGAAAATGATACCGAATGGCTATGTGCTTAGTGCGGCTGTGCTCGACGGGATTGTCGGCCATTTTGATTGCACTCTCATTGTCACATAGCAAAGGGACTTTGGTTAATTTGTAACCGTAGTCCCGCAGGGTTTGCCTCATCCAAAGCAATTGCGCGCAACAGTGGCCTGCGGCAATATACTCGGCTTCGGCGGTAGAAAGAGCGACCGAATTTTGCTTCTTTGAAGCCCAAGACACCAAGGATCTTCCCAAGAACTGGCAAGTCCCCGATGTGCTCTTTCTATTAATCCTACACCCCGCCCAATCGGCATCCGAATAACCAATTAAATCAAATGTGGATCCCCGAGGGTACCAAAGCCCAAACTTAGGAGTAAAAGCCAAATATCTCAAGATTCGTTTTACGGCCGTAAGGTGTGATTCCTTAGGGTCGGCTTGGAATCTTGCACACATGCATACGGAAAGCATAATGTCCGGTCGAGATGCACATAAATAAAGCAATGATCCAATCATCGACCGGTATACCTTTTGATCCACGGACTTACCTCCCGTGTCGAGGTCGAGATGCCCATTAGTTCCCATGGGTGTCTTGATGGGCTTGGCATCCTTCATTCCAAACTTGCTTAGGATATCTTGAGTATACTTCGTTTGGCTAATGAAGGTGCCCTCATGGAGTTGCTTGACTTGGAATCCTAGAAAATACTTCAACTCCCCCATCATCGACATCTCGAATTTCTGTGTCATGATCCTACTAAATTCTTCACATGTAGATTTGTTAGTAGACCCAAATATGATATCATCAACATAAATTTGGCATACAAACAAATCATTATCAAGAGTCTTAGTGAATAAAGTAGGATCGGCCTTGCCGACTTTGAAGCCATTAGCAATAAGGAAATCTCTAAGGCATTCATACCATGCTCTCGGGGCTTGCTTGAGCCCATAAAGCGCCTTAGAGAGCCTATAAACATGGTTAGGGTACTCACTATCTTCAAAGCCGGGAGGTTGCTCAACATAGACCTCCTCCTTGATTGGTCCATTGAGGAAGGCACTCTTCACGTCCATTTGATAAAGCTTGAAGCCATGGTAAGTAGCATAGGCTAATAATATGCGAATTGACTCAAGTCTAGCTACGGGTGCATAGGTTTCACCAAAATCCAAACCTTCGACTTGTGAAAACCCCTTGGCCACGAGTCGAGCTTTGTTCCTAGTCACCACACCATGCTCGTCTTGCTTGTTGCGGAAGACCCACTTGGTTCCTACAACATTTTGGTTAGGACGTGGAACTAAGTGCCATACCTCGTTCCTCGTGAAATTGTTGAGCTCCTCTTGCATCGCCATCACCCAATCCGAATCTTGAAGTGCCTCCTCTACCCTGGTTGGCTCAATAGAGGAAACAAACGAGTAATGTTCACAAAAATGAGCAACACGAGATCGAGTAGTTACCCCCTTATGAATGTCGCCGAGGATGGTGTCGACGGGGTGATCTCGTTGAATTGCTTGGTGGACTCTTGGGTGTGGCGGCCTTGGTTGTTCATCCTCCTTGTTTTCATCATTTGAATCTCCCCCTTGATCGTTGCCGTCATTTTGAGGTGGCTCATCTTCTTGATTTTCTTGTTCAACATCTTGAGCCTCATCCTCAACTTGAGTTGGTGGAGATGCTTGCATGGAGGAGGATGGTTGATCTTGTGCATTTGGAGGCTCTTCGGATTCTTTAGGACACACATCCCCAATGGACATGTTCCTTAGCGCTATGCATGGAGCCTGTTCTTCACCTGCATCATCAAGATCAACTTGCTCTACTTGAGAGCCGTTAGTCTCATCAAACACAACGTCACAAGAAACTTCAACAAGTCCTGAGGACTTGTTAAAGACTCTATATGCCCTTGTGTTTGAGTCATATCCTAGTAAAAAGCCTTCTACAGTTTTAGGAGCAAATTTAGATTTTCTACCTCTTTTAACAAGTATAAAACATTTGCTACCAAAAACTCTAAAATATGAAATATTGGGCTTTTTACCGGTTAGGAGTTCATAAGATGTCTTCTTGAGGATTCGATGAAGATATAATCGGTTGATGGCGTAGCAGGCGGTGTTGACCGCCTCGGCCCAAAACCGATCCGGTGTCTTGTACTCATCAAGCATGGTTCTTGCCATGTCCAATAGAGTTCGATTCTTCCTCTCCACTACACCATTTTGCTGAGGAGTGTAGGGAGAAGAGAACTCATGCTTGATGCCCTCATCCTCAAGAAAGCCTTCTATTTGAGAGTTCTTGAACTCCGTTCCATTGTCGCTTCTAATTTTCTTAATCCTTAAGCCGAACTCATTTTGAGCCCGTCTCAAGAATCCCTTTAAGGTCTCTTGGGTTTGTGATTTTTCCTGCAAAAAGAATACCCAAGTGAAGCGAGAATAATCATCCACAATTACAAGGCAATACTTACTACCGCCGATGCTTATGTAAGCAATCGGGCCGAACAAATCCATGTGAAGAAGCTCCAGTGGCCTGTCGGTAGTCATGATGTTTTTGTGTGGATGATGGACACCAACTTGCTTCCCGGCTTGGCAAGCGCTACAAATCCTGTCTTTCTCAAAATGAACATCGGTTAGT
The DNA here is from genome assembly GCA_029449295.1 of Zea luxurians. Lineage (NCBI taxonomy): Eukaryota > Viridiplantae > Streptophyta > Magnoliopsida > Poales > Poaceae > Zea > Zea luxurians. The sequence goes on from JAOPSE010000014.1 coordinate 32,657,107, forward strand.
CCCAAAATGTGTTCTCCCTTTAGAAGTTTGTGAAGATTCTTCATTCCAACATGGGCTAGTCGACGGTGCCATAGCCAACCCAAGTTAGTCTTAGCAATTAAGCATGTGTCGAGTTCAGCTCTTTCAAAATCAACTAAATATAGCTGACCCTCTAACACACCCTTAAATGCTATTGAATCATCACTCCTTCTAAAGACAGTAACACCTGTATCAGTAAAAAGACAGTTGTAGCCCATTTGACATAATTGGGATACGGAAAGCAAATTGTAATCTAAGGAATCTACAAGAAAAACATTAGAAATGGAATGGTCAGGAGATATAGCAATTTTACCCAAACCTTTGACCAAACCTTGATTTCCATCCCCGAATGTGATAGCTCGTTGGGGATCTTGGTTTTTCTCATATGAGGAGAACATCCTTTTCTCCCCTGTCATGTGGTTTGTGCACCCGCTGTCGAGTATCCAACTTGAGCCCCCGGATGCATAAACCTACAAAACAAGTTTAGTTCTTTGTTTTAGGTACCCAAACGGTTTTGGGTCCTTTGGCATTAGATACAAGAACTTTGGGTACCCAAACACAAGTCTTGGAGCCCTTGTGTTTGCCCCCAACAATTTTGGCAACTACCTTGCCAGATTTGCTAGTCAAAACATAAGATGCATCAAAAGTTTTAAATGAAATGGCATGATCATTTGATGCATTAGTAGTTTTCTTTCTAGGCAACTTGGCATGGGTTGGTTGCCTAGATCTAGATGTCTCACCCTTATACATAAAAGCATAATTAGGGCCAGAGTGAGACTTCCTAGAATGAATTTTCTTAATTTTACTCTCAGGATACCCGGCAGGGTACAAAATGTAACCCTCGTTATCCTGAGGCATGGGAGCCTTGCCCTTAACAAAGTTAGACAAGTTCTTAGGAGGAGCATTAATTTTGACATTGTCTCCCCTTTGGAAGCCAATGCCGTCCTTAATGCCCGGGCGTCTCCCATTATAGAGCATGCTTCTAGCAAGTTTAAATTTTTCATTTTCTAAGTCATGCTCTCTAATCTTATCATTAAGTTGTGCTATGTGATCATTTTGTTTCTTAATTAAGGCTAGGTGATCATGAATAGCATCAACATTAATATCTCTACATCTAGTACAAATGGAAACATGTTCAATAGTAGATGTAGAGGGTTTGCAAGATTTAAGTTCAACAACCTTAGCATGTAACAAATCATTTTTAGCTCTAAGGTCGGAGATAGTAGCATTGCAAACATCAAAATTTTTAGCCTTAGCAATTAATTTCTCATTTTCATTTCTAAGGCTAGTAATGGAAGCATTTAATTTATCAATCCTAGCAAGCAAATCAATATCATTATTTCTAGGATTAATGCAAACATGAGAATCAACCTTAGCTAACAAATTTGCATTTTCATTTCTAAGGTTGTCTAAAGTTTCATGGCAAATACTTAGCTCACTAGACAATTTTTCACATTTTTCTCTTTCTAGAGTATAAGCATTTTTAACCTTAACATGTTTTTTGTTTTCCTTGATTAGGAAGTCCTCTTGGGAGTCTAAGAGATCATCCTTTTCATGGATGGCACTAATCAATTCATTTAATTTTTCTTTTTGTTCCATGTTAAGGTTGGCAAAAAGAATACGCAAATTATCCTCTTCATTTTTATCATTATCCTCATCACTAGATGTTTCATATTTAGTGGAGGACTTTGATTTTACCTTCTTTTTGCCGTCCTTGGCCATGAGGCACTTGTGGCCGACGTTGGGGAAGAGGAGGCCCTTGGTGACGGCGATGTTGGCGGCGTCCTCGTCGTCGGAGGAGTCGCTTGAGCTTTCGTCGGAGTCCCACTCCCGACAAACATGGGCATCGCCGCCCTTCTTCTTGTAGTACTTCTTCTTCTCCTTCCTCTTGCCCTTCTTGTCGTTGTCCCTGTCACTATCACTTGATAATGGACATTTAGCAATAAAGTGACCGGGCTTACCACATTTGTAGCAAACCTTCTTGGAACGGGATTTGTAATCCTTCCCCTTCCGTTGCTTGAGGATTTGCCGAAAACTCTTGATGATTAGGGCCATCTCCTCGTTGTCGAGCTTGGAGGCGTCAATTGGTTGTCTACTTGGTGTAGACTCCTCCTTCTTCTCCTCCGTTGCCTTGAAGGCCACGGGTTGCGCCTCGGATGTGGAAGGCTCGTCAAGCTCGTTGATCTTCTTGGAGCCCTTAATCATGCATTCAAAACTAACAAAATTCCCGATAACTTCCTCGGGGGTCATTTGAGTATATCTAGGATTGCCACGAATTAATTGAACTTGTGTGGGGTTAAGGAAAATAAGGGCTCTTAGAATAACCTTAACCACTTCGTGGTCATCCCATTTTGCGCTCCCGAGGTTGCGCACTTGGTTTACCAAGGTCTTGAGCCGGTTGTACATGTCTTGTGGCTCCTCCCCTTGGCGAAGACGGAAGCGACCGAGCTCCCCCTCGATCGTTTCCCGCTTGGTGATTTTTGTGAGTTCATCACCCTCGTGCGCCGTCTTGAGTAGGTCCCAAATCTCTTTGGCGTTCTTCAACCCTTGTACTTTGTTGTATTCCTCCTTGCTTAGTGAGGCAAGGAGAATGGTTGTGGCCTGGGAGTTGAAGTGCTCGATTTGGGCCACTTCGTCCGTGTCGTAGTCTTCATCCCCTACGGATGGTACCTGTACACCAAACTCAACAACATCCCATAATCTCTTGTGGAGAGAGGTTAGATGAAATCGCATCAAATTACTCCACATAGCATAATCTTCACCATTAAAAGTTGGTGGTTTGCCTAATGGGACGGAAAGTAAAGGTGTATGTTTAGGAATGCGAGGGTAGCGTAGGGGAATCTTACTATACTTCTTACGCTCTTGGCGTTTAGAAGTGACGGACGCCGCGTCGGAGCCGGAGGTGGAGGTCGATGAAGTGTCGGTCTCGTAGAAGACCACCTTCCTCATCCTTTTGTGCTTGTCCCCACTCCGATGCGGCTTGTGAGAAGAAGATTTTTCCTTCTTCTCCTTGTGGTGAGAAGAGGAAGATCTTTTCTCCTTTCGCTTGGAGGATCTCTTCTTCTTCTCCCTTCTCTTGGTGCGGGACTCTTCCGATGAAGATGAGGTGCTCCCTTGGCTTGTAGTGGGCTTGTCATCGCCGGTCTCCATCTCCTTCTTGGCGGGATCTCCCGACATCACTTCGAGCGGTTAGGCTCTAATGAAGTACCGGGCTCTGATACCAATTGATAGTCGCCTAGAGGGGGGGGTGAATAGGGCGAAACTGAAATTTACAAAAATAATCACAACTACAAGCCGGGTTAGCGTTAGTAATAAAGAAACGAGTCCGCGAGAGAGGGCGCAAAACAAATCACAAGCAAATAAGAGTGTGACACAAGGATTTGTTTTACCGAGGTTCGGTTCTCGCAAACCTACTCCCCGTTGAGGAGGCCACAAAGGCCGGGTCTCTTTCAACCCTTCCCTCTCTCAAACGATCCCACGGATCTAGTGAGCTTTCTCTTCTTCTCAATCAACCGGGAACAAAACTTCCCGCAAGGGCCACCACACACTTGGTGCCTCTTGCCTTGGTTACAATTGAGTGATGATCTCAAGAACAAATGAGAAAGAAAGAAAGCGATCCAAGCGCAAGAGCTCAAAAGAACACGGCAAATCTCTCTCGCTAGTCACTAAGGGCTTGAGTGGAATTGGAGAGGATTTGATCTCTTTGTATGTGTCTAAAATTGAATGCCTAGCTCTTGTAAGTGGTTGAGAGTTGGAAAACTTGGATGGCAATGAATGTGGGGTGGTTGGGGTATTTATAGCCCCAACCACCACAAGTGACCGTTGGCTGGAGTCCTCTGTTCGATGGCGCACCGGACAGTCCGGTGCACACCGGACAGTCCGGTGCCCCTGCCACGTCACGGTTGCCGTTGGATTCTGACCGTTGGAGCTTCTGACTTGTGGGCCCCCCTGGGTGTCCGGTGCACACCGGACAAGCACTGTTTGATGTCCGGTGCACCGGCATGGGCGTGCCTGACATCTGCGCGCGCTGCGCGCGCATTTAATGCACCGCAGAGAGCCGTTGGCGCCGCAGGGAGCCGTTGCTCCGCTGGCACACCGGACAGTCCGGTGTACACCGGACAGTCCGGTGAATTTTAGCGGATCGGCTCCCGAGCAAACCCGAGGCTGGCGAGTTCCGAAGGCCGCGTTCCCTTGGGGCACCGGACATGTCCGGTGCACACCGGACAGTCCGGTGAATTATAGCGCGCCGGCCTTGGAGAATACCCGAGGGTGAAGAGTTGGAGTCGAAGTCCTCTGGCCACACCGGACAGTCCGGTGCACACCGGACAGTCCGGTGCCTCCGGCCAGAGGAGCCCTCGGTTGCCTTGCTGCTCCTTTGTTGAATCCAACATTTGGTCTTATTATTGGCTGATTGTGAACCTTTTGCACCTGTATAACTTATGCACTAGAGTAAACTAGTTAGTCCAATGTTTGTGTTGGGCAATTCAACCACCAAAATTATTTAGGAACTAGGTCTAAGCCTAATTCCCTTTCAAAAACCACATTTCTATTATGGACTATCCGAAGGAGAGAAGAGCACCGTACGGGACCAAGTGAGGACCGTTCCACTCGCGGACCGTCCGCCTGTTGAAATCCTGAAAAACCCGAAGGTGCCGGGTTCGGTAAAATTCATTTTTAGTGTCCTCGCGGACCATCCGGGGTGCACAACTAAACAGTCTGTGACTGCTTTATCTGACATCTGACGACGCATTTAATGCACTTATAACCGTTGATATAGTCGTTACTGCTGACCGTTGTGATTTCAGTCGTTGATGTGCAGGGGCGGACCATCCAGGCCAGGAGGGCGAACCGTCTGCGAGTGGTAGAACGTGGGCAACGGCTAGGAAGTGGTTGGTGGCTATATATACAATCCCAACCACCTCCATTCAACACATCCAAGCATTCCAACTCCCACATTCATTGCAAAGAGCTAGAGTTCACTCCAAAGCCTCACACAAGCATCAAAGATCCTCCAAGTGCATCAATTGTGATTGTGTTCATTATTGATTAAGTGCCTTCTGAGAGATTCTAGAGAGTGTGAGCTAGTGTTTCATTTGACGCTCTTTGTCGCTTGGTTTCTTGATTGTGCTTTCTTCATCTCCTTCTAAACTCTCAAGTGACTTGTAAAGCTAGCAAGAGACACCTAATTGTGTGGTGATCCTTGCGGGGTCTATGTGACCCTCGAGATTAAGGAGAAGCACTCAACCGGTTTAAGTGGCCTTCTAAGAGAGGAAAAGGGTTCAAAGAGACCCAACCTACGTGGCCTCCTCAACGTGGACTAGGTTCTTTGGAACCGAACCTCAGAAACAAATCATTGTGTTCATTTGTGTTGATTATTACTTTGCGATTTGATTCTTCCCTCCCCCCTCTCTCTCTAAGTTATGTTGCTTGTAATCGTTTTGAGCTAGCTCCCATAGTTATCCGCAATTATTGAGAAACTCGTGGCAAGAAGAACTATCTTCCGCACTCTGATTTCATTATTACTCATTCTAACGCTAACCTTGGGTGAAGTTTGTGTTCAAAGTTTATAATTTTCAGGTTTCGCCTATTCACCCCCCTCTAGGTGACTTTTATGGTTAATGATACATGTACAACATTGATCATGATTATTATTGATGGTTTAATTATTATGCATGACAAGATCATTTTGCTTAAGCCGAACATTGAGCGATCACCCAAGAAAACAGTGCTACCACCAGACTATTATGGTTGTGGTCTTAGCTAATTAATTATAAAAACTAGTGTGTGAGAATCTTACCCAATAGGGGCAAGAGGGGAAGTGTTGCTCAATCATAGGGAGGTTCTTGGGTTGATCTATCTGTGATAGGTTTTTAGATGAGGGATCCATATACCAGCTCATCTTAAATCCCGGTGTGTTTTCTCATACTAGTGGATCTTTGTAAAGGCCTCATAGTGGATCCTAGCCATTCACCTTAGAAGTGTTTAAGGGTCTAGCTAACCCAGGCTAGAGGAGATACACGACATGTGGGTAATGATATACAACCTCTGTAGAGTGTAAAACTGATATATCAGTCGTGCTCACGGTCATGAGTGACTTGGGTCTCTCACATGAGTAATTTATGGAATTAAATTAAAACGGACATGCATGACATTATGGATACTTCATCTATGATCTCTTATTTAATTGGGATGACATTTACTTATACCTAGTAATTGCTAATAAAAGCTTGACCAACTTAATTAAAAACTAATGATTAGCCTTCAAACTCCTCCTTGGTAAGCCTTCACTACACTTGTTCTTACACACTTGCTGATCGATGACCGTATGTGAGATCACACTTGCTATAAACAATGCCTCGGTCAAGAACAGGTACTACCAGAGGAGGACTACAATAATAAGTTCGATGAGATCTAGGTCATCGTCACCTAGTCAATCACGCTTGTGGAGAAGTTGTCGGAGTTTGGTACCGACGATGCACTACAGGATATACCACGTAGTGCTTTTGGGTGGTTGGCGAAGTCGATTGTAGCTCGATGGTTCGTGTAGGGCACGATGAAACACAAAGAATTAGACAGGTTCGGGCCGCTGGAGCGCGTAACGCCCAACGTCATGTGTGATTGCATAATTGTATTTCTCAGTACTCTTGGTTACAGAGAAATCTTGAGCTAGAAGACGACTATTCTTACTAGAATGTATCTCATTGTAGTAGGGGTGCTTCTTTTGCTTAGGGTTGGTTTGGTGGACATGGAAATGGAGGGGATCCTAATCTCTTTGCTATTCAATTTTCCCCTTGGGATCCCTTAAATGGAGGGGATCCATGGACACAGAATCCCCTTACTATTCAATTTCCGCCATGAATCCCCTCCATTTTCATGTCCACCAAGGCCCTGTTCGTTTGTGTCGGATTGCACCCGGAATCGTTCCGCCTAAGGGCTCGTTCGGTTGTACCGGAATAAGCTAGGATTCATTCCAGCTCATCAAAATCTATATAAATTAGAGAAGTAATCCGGCTAGGAATTAATCCGGGGCTCCAAACTGGAACAACCGAACAGGGCCTAAGGGCTCGTTCGATTCACACGGAATGGAAGACCGGAATAGTTCCTACCCAGATTTCTTCTCTAATTTGTATAAGTTTTGATCAACATGAACAAATCTTGGTGCATTCCTGCAGAAACGAACGGACCCTAAACAAAGTTTATATAAATTAGAGAATCAATCCGGTTAGAAATCGTTTCGACCCATTAATCCGGCAGAAACGAACAAGGCCCAAATCAGCCCTTATGCCGACTAAATCATCGTTACACACCACGCACGATCGTTACCAATCCGTCTCTATCTACGAAACTGGCTCTGACTTATCCGAAAGTCAGTGTCTTCAAGAACCACGTCGTGGCCTCTGCATGCGTGGGGTTCAGTTCATGCACCTTCGTGCCCACGTAACCGTCCTCTCCTGCTTCTGATCGCGCTCAGCTAACTGGTTTGTAAAGCCCAAGCGCCCGACCCATCGAGGCCTTTATGACAGCCCACATTCCGTCATCGGATCATGGCCACCTAGGGGTATTTATCCCCCACAGAAGTTCTATTAATTCAATTTATTTTATTCAGTTATTTTTGTATGACATTTTATTATGTAATAAAGATTATATCATTAGTTAATTGGTTTCTATACACTAACCGTCAGCATACATACAAGATACATCTGGATTTGTTTATAAATCCGGATGTGACATTGCTTCAAGCAGCAATATCTTTTAAGGGATAGTTTGAGAACTTTATTTTCCAAAGAGATTTCTATTTTTCAAAGAAAAATAAACTATTTTTTTTTGAAAATGAAAATCCCTTATAAAAATGGGGTTTCCAAACTAGCCCTAAAAATGAAAAGGAAAACATAAGATTAGGACTTCCGGAAATAACTCCCAATTTATTTCCACTGTTTCCAGGCAGAGAAGCCACGTTGGTTATTTATTTGAATACATGGATTTATTTTTTTTATGCCGAAATGCCTCCGTTTCAGGTCGTAGTATGTACCGGTACATTACTGGGTCATCGCATATGCAACAAGAGCAGCTCAGGCTTCTCCACGAGGCTCTTCCATTCGTTACAGAATCTTGCAACCGTGGCCCCGTCAACAACTCGGTGATCGGCTCCAACAGTAACCTGCACACCATAGATTGAGGGATCACAATTAGTGAAACCCAGCAATGCAGGCTTAGTTTTAGTGAAACATGTATTTGAACAAGCATACATTGATTATGGATGAAGGGTAAACGTTTTCGTCATCATCGAAGCGAGGAAGCTTTTGAATCCGCCCAAGGGCAATGATGGCAACTTCAGGTAGGTTCAGAAGTGGAGAACCAAACTTGCCACCAATGGCACCTATGTTACTAAGTGTTATAGTGCCACCTTCAATATCTGAAGCGCTTAGCCTGTTTTGTGATGCCATCTCATGCAATCGCGCCAATTCCTTCGTGATCTGGTGCAATGAAACTCAAGATAATAAGAATATTAGGCAGAAGAGGCACACAACAACCATGACTGCTGAAGGTCTCACTGGACAGTCTTCAAATTCTCTGGTCTCAATACATATAAGATTTACTAAGTTGCATGTTGTGCAAATGACTAACTAGATTGAATGAGGGTTATCTCAACGGAAGTATTCTTCAGAGGTTTGGCTAGAAGATAAGTTATTTGTCTCCAAAGCTTGAGTACAAGAATTTATTTTCATTTCTGCAGAAGAAAGAAATAACTTCTGAAACTATCCAAACTTACTGTAGTTCATTGTTCGAACTATTAGGACCTAGCAACAAAATCACATGGATAAATCTTATAGATCAAAGCAACAAAAAATTTCATGGATTCCGTAGAAAAAAGAAGTTGCTACTAACCTCCAGTATTGATAGGGACTGCACTTTCTTGATGTTTGGCACGACTAATCCATGTGATGTAGCCATCGCCACCCCAATGTTGTGAGGCCCTAACAAAATAGACTATTTTCATCACCTTCACCACAAAATAATGCATTGAATAGTCAAAATGGTGTAATACATGGAAAGGAAAATAGCAGAGTATCATTCATAGTTGAACTTTAAATCACACGATGTATTGTCATAAGTGCAAAAAATACAATCCTGTAATAGAACCACTGGTATTGTATTCCTGTCATATGAACATGACCCCTTGTCATTCATGTTCAAATTGTTACACGAAACAATTAAGTAGACTATGCTAAGCTACTCCTTAAACCTTCCTGCTACAATAAGTGGATTTCTTGGTCGTAGTTTGAAGATGAGAAGGGCAAACATTGAGAAAAAGGAGTGTACATGTTTACAGAGTAAAGTAGCAGTTGAATGGGAAAATGAGAAAAAAAATAGATCAAATTTCTGCAGTTCTGCACCATAGCCATCAGTTAAACTGTTTTCTGTATCCTTTTCTGGGATGAAAGGAAACAAGAGCGAAACGAAAAACTCAAAGATTGCATACCCTTGAACACAACTTCGTTAGTTTCCTCAATGAAAGAACTGTTCAACATAGGGTATTTACTCAGTGCCATAGAAAGTGACTTTATGAGGAACGGAAGGAAAGTGTGCTTGATAGTTTGATCCTTGTTCTCATTTTGAAATGTGGTTTTTAGTTGTACAAGAGAATCGCAATTTATCTCCTCTAGATAATGAAAATGTGGAACTTTTGCTGCCAGGCTCATTGATTTGACCATTGATCTCTGGTATCCCCTGCAGAAAGGAAATATCAGCTTAAAATCACATATACTAAAGCCACCATGCATATGACCTATCATTACAAAGTAAGGGCAGGAGCACGGAAGACCCAGTGCCGCAGGCTCCCACGTGAGTGGGGTCTGGAAAAGGGATAAACCTAAGCCTTCCCCCATAAATAAGGAGAGGTTGTTTCGAACCTATGATCTGATGATTCAGCGAGACAACTCTCACCACTGCACAAGAATATTTTGAAAACTTTTACAATACCTGAGAAGAATTTTCTTATCTTCATAGAAGTCCTCATTGAGTAATGATTTCCCTTCCTCTAGTAACTCAACTTGACCAATGTTCCCTTCCGAAGCTAACGATTGTTGTTTGTAAACACCTTTGCTGACAGCATAATTCAACACATCTTCTTTCAAAACCCTACCATCTTTCCCTGTCCCATCAATTTCATTTATGCTGATCCCATACTGCTTTGCTAGATGCCTAACAGCTGGTGTAGAGAGAGTTCCACCAGGAACATTGCCTTCACTTGAGAAAACTGCAGACTCTACTCCAAGGGACTTACCAGCGGATGGAACTATATTATCTGGGGAAACAATTTGGCTGTCACCCACAACCATTTTCAGTAAAGTTTCACCAACCTAAGAAGTATAAATTGACTTGGGTAAGTTGTTGAGAAAAATAAGTTAGTGGAAATACTCCCTCCGATAACAAATACTTGTCACTTTAACCAAGATCTGGTCAAACTTTTGAAACTTTAACCACCACTGTGTTCAATATATTTAGTTAGGAAACATAAAAACATTTGTAGATTTTTTTTAAAAAAAGAGCTTTCATAATCTCATGCGTTTATTAGATAATAACTATAATCTAGTGGAGAATAGTAGCCTAAGTTGCACACTGAAGATATTGAAAAGTCAACAAGTATTTGTATTGCTGACTGGAGAGAGTCCATTGAGTTATGTAAGTTAAGTTTAACCAAACTAGGGAGTTCAAAGTCTATTGATACTGCACGAATCACCACAGAGAATTGTACAGCATGCCAGCAAGTTTATTCAGATAATTTGGAGAAGTAACTTTGACAAAATTGATCTGATAATTACCTTCACTATGTCACCAGGGCCAAAGTGAATCTTATGTACTTTCCCCTTGAAACGACTTGTTATCTCGATAGTTGCTTTGTCACTCTGTACTTCACAGAGTGGCTGGAATTCGTCTACTTGGTCACCCTGTAAAATGAACAATCATCCAATTTAACTGCAGTTACATAGAGATTGCAAGGCAGGAATTATAAAATTTCAGATGACTGAACAAAGAAAGCTAGAAACATAGTATATGCATTATGCAAGATTAATTTGTTTTCAAGATCCCACTCCCAGAATAGTCTTCAAAGTTCAAACTATTAGCCACAATAGCTTTCTCTAGTTATGTTGATTTTTTTTCAATCATACCCATGTGTCTGTCATAGTTCCTTAAATCACATATGTTCAACCAATGTTTCATGAGCTGTCTAACTCTTACAAAGGTCCCTCTAAGAAAAAGGAAAGCTCAGTCTAATCATGTATAATTTGTGAAAAAGGCACAAAACTCAGTACGCCAAAAGAAAACCAGTTTGGAAGCACATCGGTTTCTATAAATCAGTTTCTTAAAAACTAAGTGCTTCACACTAAAGCACTGTCAATTGCCATCGGCAAGCAGTTCTTAAAGGCTTGTTTGGTTGCATGGTGATTGGAGAGGTGTTGAGCACCGTTTTGAGCCTGGCGGACGGTCCGCGGTCCGGACAGTCCGTGCCCGTGGGCCGGACGGTCCGCGCATGTGCAGAACAGTTTAGGGTTCCGAGTTTTGTGCTATGTTTGTTGGCTAGATTTACGGAATTAGCTCGGAATCCAGTCGTGTAAAGGGTCCAGCCCCCCTCCTCTATAAAAAGAGAGGTCTACGGCCGATTTGTAGATCACCAATCGAATCAATACAACTTCTATTTCGCATTTTATCCTAGTAGTAGTTCTAGTCTAGTTTAGGTTTAGCCTCTCGATCCCCAAATTCTTCGCCTCTCTTCGACTCTACGCCGACTAGAGGAGTCTAGGTCGGCCGGCCCGAGCCTAGACAACTCCTAGGATCTCTCCTCCCCGACGGGATCCCTCCCGGGAGCGAGATCCAGGCGCCGACGGCGATCTTCCGCCGCCCCTGCGCACGCGCGGACCGTCCGGCCGTCAGGCAGGAAACCTTAGCCCCTGCGCCAGGTCGCGGACCGTCCGGCCCCAGGCCGCGGACCGTCCGCGCCTGACCAGAGAGCACCGCCGCCGGTTCTTCTTGAGTATTTGGCGCTCTGAAAAAGCGTCAACATACTTTTTGGCGACTCCGCTGGGGATCACAAATACAGAGTCATCAAATCGGCCCTCAATGGCCGGTTCAAGGGATAGCTCTGATATCTCCCCAAGCAACATCATAGAGCCGACTTGGGACACATTGCCGGCTGACGAACAGCTCCAGTTCGAGGAGCACAAGGAGCAGATGATCCAGGAGGCAAAAGCGAGGTTCTTGGCCAACTTCAAAGTGGACAGGAACAACAAAGTCGTCCGATATCGGGCGACAGATCCGGCTTCACTGCGACCCACGCCAGACATCCCCAATGTAAGTAATACAAACGAGCTGCAATCTCTTAAGAATTATGTAGATGAACAGCGTGAACAAATGCAAAATATCATAAGGGATATGCAAAACGACTATAGCAGACTAGCGCGTGCATTTGACAAATCTAGCATTGCAAATTTTCCATCACACGAGGTAGAATTAGGGGGTAACACGCGTAATACATCGGCTGTAGGTTGTCACGACCAGTCACAACCCCTTTATGGGATGCCGATGGACACGTACCCTGAGCAACCGCAAATCGGCAGCAAAACAGTCGATCTGCACATGTCCGGACCGTTCGCGCGTGAGCGCGGACCGTCCGGGCCAGTCATGGCCGGGCCCATTTTTAATGAAGTACCCAGACACGCACCCGAGCCACCACATATGACACAGAACCCAAACTACCCAGTCGGACGGTCCGCATACAACGACAGACGGTCCGCATATAATCACGGACGGTCCGGGTACATATCCGGACAGTCCGCGCATGAGTCTTTTGAGGAGGATTATTACCTGAATCTTCGCCCGTCCCAGCAACACTTCCCATCACACTATGCAATGCACCAGCCCATTAATTCAGGATCCAGAGCCCAGGAAAGCTTTCCGGCCCCACCTAGAAGGCCGGAAAGAAACGATCAAACCTATGAGCCATATAGGGCAAATGAAAATGCACCACGTAGCTCAAACCAATGGGGGGAACGACAACATACTAACATGCAACCAACCCCACCTATGTTTGACCAGAGAGTCGGTGGTCTTGCACCGGCTGCCATTGATATAGTGAGGGAAGAAATAGCCGGGGCATTCCGAGATAAGCTCGGAGTAAGCATGATCCCTAGGGGGCAATCATATCGGAAACCTTATGATAGCCGATTTGATCATCACCCGTACCCACAGGGAACTAGAATACCCGAATTCGCAAAATTTTCGGGTGATCAAGGGAAAAACACGCGCGAACATATAGGCCAGTTCTTAGCACAATTGGGAGAATTGGCCGACACAGAGGCATTTCGCGTGCGTTTATTTTCATTATCACTAACAGGAACCGCGTTTGCATGGTATGCCACTTTACCCCCTAACTCCATTTCATCATGGGGGGATCTAGAACAAAAATTTCATGATCATTTTTTCTCCGGTGACTATGAGTTAGATTTGGTAGATTTAGTGTCATTGCGACAGACAAAAGATGAATCGGTTAATGATTACATCCGGAGATTCCGAGATACAAGAAACCGATGCTTTCAAATTCATTTAGCAGAAAAACAGCTAGTAGGATTAGCCTTTAATGGTCTACGATATTATTTAAAAGAAAGATTAGAAGGCATCCAATTTTTTACACTAGCACAGTTACACCAGAGAGCTTTGGCTTGCGAAAGCCGGAGCAAAGAAACTGCTAAAACAATGCGTCACAACCTACATATAGTAGAATGCGACCAAAGTAGCTCAGATGACGAATCAGCAGAAGTGTACGCTGCTGAAATGGTTTGGCCAAAACAGGCCAAATCTTCGGCTTGTTCCTCCTTACAGCCGGTTCAAAAGAAACGGTAAGAGGAGGTTAAGTTTACGTTTAATGTTGGTAAGTGTGATAAAATATTTGACGAATTACTCAAAAATGGCAATATTAAAATAAATCACATTGTTCCATCCGCCGACGAGCTAAAACGTCGTGCGTACTGCAAGTGGCATAACTCATTTTCTCATGCCACTAATGATTGTAATGTATTTCGGCGACAGATTCAATCGGCCATTAACGAAGGACGATTGAAATTTCAGGAAATGCAGGTGGATACAGAGCCCTTTCCGATGAACATGATTGACTTCGAGGGCAAGAAAGTCCTGGTTCGGCCAAATATAGCCGATAAAGGCAAAGGCAAGGAAACAATCATCGGCAATGCTAAAAAGGCCGATGGGGGTTGTAAAGTTTCTTGCAGGAAAGTGGTGGCCGAGAAGACTCCCAATGGAGGGGAGACCCTGAAGGTGACCATCACAGCCTCTAGCACTGGGGGGCAAGCGCAGACAGGGAAACAGTTGCGGGAACCCGTACTGCGCATCACGGACAGTCCGCCATCCAGGCGCGGATGGTCCGACACTTCTCCGGACGGTCCGGAGGACTCCAGCGGACGGTCCGGCCATGCTCAGGACTCACAGCGGCCACGTACCTTCAAACCACGACGACCAGAGATAGGTACGTGGAAAACAAATACATTTAAAGCAGCTGGTCGACTGATCAAGCCTGGCCCGACTTTCGATCAATTGTTGTCTAAATACGTTAAAAAGAAGGCCGGCCCCAGTGACTGGCCACCAAAGCGACCCCGCTCACCCATTCATGAGCAACGTCAGGTCAGGCCGATTGGACCACCTCACCAATCGGAAGAAATGAAAGGTCCGATTGTACAATTGAGACCTAACATTCCGACATGGATACCTCCACCCCATTATCCATCTATGCCATATTCATACACATACTTACCTCCACCATATGTTCCGAATCAAATGTGGGGCATGCCACCATATCCATTTGGCATGCCACAGTACCCCGCCTGGGGGGCACCCCAAACATCCGTTTTTGACAGGTTGGCGCCGCCAGTACAAGACCGATTGAGCGCTGCTGAATCCGGTCACCAGGCACAGGCCCAACAAGATTGCCGGACTACTCGACCTCCTAGGCCGACCAATCCGACAGGGGGGCATATGCCTGTAGCAACTCAAAGAACAACAAAAAAGGACATCATCAAAATAGGCACTGCAGATGTTGTCATACAGGGAGACAATAAAGGGCCGATGATTTTTGGTGAATCGGCCAACACAACCAAAAAGGATACGGTCACCATCAAAACAGTCGATCCAAAATACTCCATGCCTCGATGGTGCCCAGCGGGATTGACACGGTCCCAAAAGAGAAAATTACAGCGCCTAAGAGTAAAGGAGAGTCAGGAGAAAGAGGCGGAAAAGATATTCAATGACACACATCCACTATACCCGCCACCGCAAAAGAAATGGAGACCAAAGGCCGTTGAGGAAAAACAAACGGCCACAGAAATAGAAAATCAAACAACACCTGTGCAGCACCTTGCAGGTATGGCAGATAGCACGGCCAGCAAGGCTGGAAAATCTGCACTAGGCGCGGACCGTCCGGCCTCTTTGCGCGGACCGTCCGTCCTTCACCAGGAAGTGTCTGGACAATCTGCACCAGGCGCGGACCGTCCGGCCTCTGCACGCGGACCGTCCGGCCTTCACCAGGAAGCGTCTGGACAACCTGCACCAGGGGCGGACCGTCCGGCCCCCGCGCGCGGACCGTCCACCGTTCACCAGGAAGCCTCCAACGACATGACAACATCAATGGAGGAGGACGACCTGCTGGGAGAAGACCTGGTCGACTACGAGGCTTCTCCAGAACGCCCAGGTATGGATGTAAATATTATTACATTTTCCGCCGATTGTACTATTATCGGCGACGATGAACCTGTTGTTGCCCAGTTTGATTTTGGTCCTAAAAAAGCCGCCTTCACTAAACCAAAAGAATCGGTAAATCATTTAAAGCTGCTCTTCGTGCGCGGCCACATCGATGGGATACCGATTGCTAAGATGTTGGTAGATGGAGGGGCGGTTGTAAATTAGGTAAACAAGATGACGAACTTGTCAAGACCAACATGACCCTCAGCGGTGTTGGAACTGATAGTTCGATCAAAGCCAGGGGAGTCACGTCCGTTGAATTAACCATCGAGACTAAGACCCTTGCTGCTGCATTCTTTGTTGCTGATGTAGAAGGAAATTACAGTTTAATCCTAGGCAGAGATTGGATTCACGCCAATCAATGTATACCTTCTACATTACATCAAATGCTAATACAATGGGTAGGCGATGACATAGAACAAGTACATGCTGATGTATCGGCCTGCATCGCTGTGGCCGATGCCCCTGTACTCTGGACTTATGAGACTGTTACATGTCTCACAGGAGTAGATTTTTCTGATTATCAATTCATAAGTATAGATAAGAAAGGTTTCATTCCTGTAATGCTAGAACCGATGGAGAATCGGCTAAATCCTAAATAAAGTTTAAATGATGAATACACACAAAGTTCATGAGTTTCTGGTCACGGACAGTTCGGCTTCCAAGGCCGGATGGTCTGGTCTTTCACAAAAGGGTTCGGACTTTAAGACCGAACATATATCACAGCAAAAGGACAGTATTACGGATGATCCGGTCCCCGAGACCGGAAAGTCCGCCGTCACACAAAGATCTTCTAATTCCTCTGTGGGGAACATGATAGAGGAATTCAGAGATCTTGATAAACTAGGACAGGGGTTTACATCGGCCGATCCTTTGGAGGAGATTGACATAGGAGATGGTAAAACTCCAAGGCCGACTTTTGTAAACAAGACCCTGGAGACCGATCCTAGAGATGAGATGATCGGTCTATTGAAGGAATATTCAGATTGCTTTGCTTGGAATTACATTGAGATGCCTGGATTAAGCCGAGAGATCGTAGAGCATCGGCTGCCTATTAAATCTGGTTTCAGACCTTTCAAGCAAAGAGCTAGAACATTTCGTTCAGATCTTCTCCCACGCATCAAGGACGAAATCCACCGGCTGCTAGAAGCTGATTTTATCAGACCCTGCAGATACGCAGAGTGGGTCTCCAATATTATGCCGGTGGAGAAGGAGTCAGGTAAACTTAGAGTATGCATTGATTTTCGCAATTTAAATAGAGCAACTCCTAAAGACGAATATCCCATGCCCATAGCCGACACATTAATCAATAATGCATCAGGAAATAGAATTATTAGCTTCCTTGATGGTAATGCCGGATATAATCAGATTTTCATGGCCGAAAAAGATGCGTCTAAAACGGCCTTTATATGTCCAGGCTTCATTGGTTTATTTGAGTGGGTTGTCATGACATTTGGTCTGAAAAATGCTGATGCTACTTATCAGAGGGCTATGAATTTGATCTTCCATGAATTGTTAGGAAACACTGTGGAAGTTTACATTGATGATATTGTAGTCAAATCGGCTGAGTTTAGTTCTCATATAGCTGATTTGCGCAAAGCCTTTGATAAAATGCGTCAGTATGGTTTAAAAATGAACCCACATAAATGTGCTTTTGGAGTGTCGGCTGGTAAGTTTTTAGGATTTGTCATACATGAACATGGTATAGAGATAGACCCTGACCGAATCAAGTCTATTCGGAATGTGGGACCTCCGACCTGTAAGGTCGGGGTACAGAGGTTTCTCGGCAAGGTGAATTATTTACGAAGGTTTATTTCTAACCTAGTTGGGAAGATTGATGCGTTCACCCCTATTCTTCGGCTTAAGAATGATGCCGAATTCACTTGGGGGGCAGAACAGCAAGAAGCATTTGATCTCATCGAAAAATACTTATCTTCGGCTCCCGTATTAAAAGCACCACGAGCAGGAGTACCATTCCGATTATACATTGCAGCTAAGGATAAGGTCATTGGGGCTGTTCTGACACAAGAAACTGAGGGGAAGGAACATGTGGTGACATATCTAAGCCGAAGGTTGGTGGATGCTGAAACAAGGTACACTTTTATTGAAAAGTTATGCTTATGCTTGTTTTATGCATGCACCAAATGTAGATGTTATTTACTGTCTAGTCATTGCACTGTTTCTGGTCAAGCCGATGTGATCAAATACATGTTGCATAACCCAATTATGAGTGGTAGAATTGGTAAGTGGGCTTATGCACTCATAGAATATGACTTGGCCTATGAACCATTGAAATCTATGAAAGGCCAAGTCGTAGCGGATTTCATTGTAGAACATCGGGTTAATGATATTCATGAACTAGACATGTCATACCTCACTATTACTCCTTGGACTTTATATTTTGATGGATCGGTTTGCAATGAAGGGCAAGGAATTGACATTGTGCTTGTTTCACCAAGTAATGTCTACTTTGACTTCTCTAGCCGATTGAAAATTTATTGCACTAATAATCAAGCTGAATATGAGGCCCTCCTATTCGGTTTAGAACTTTTAAATGGTATGGGAGTAAAACATGTGAAGGTATTTGGTGATTCTCAGCTGGTTGTCCAACAAGTGTTAGAAGAATATCAATGTTTTGATGGTACCCTAAATAGTTACCTTGAGAAATGTTGGAGCATAATCCATTCTTTTGACGAATTCAGTATTCGGCATATCTCTAGAGTTGAGAAACATAGAGTTAACGATTTGGCACAAGATGCATCAGGTTATCGGATAAAGAGAGGGGAATTTCACAAAACTGAAAATCTGATAACCAGTGCAGAGCCAAATTCCCAGGTCGCGGACCGTCCGCGTGATGACGCCGGACCGTCCGGGGTTACCAGAAATGTTCTCTTAATCGATTCGGCTGACAATGAAGCCGATGCAAGTGATTGGAGGACACCTATACTTAATTATTTACGAAATCCCAATATCAGGACAGATAAGAACATTCGGCGAACAGCTTTCAAGTATGTTTTGATGAGTGATGAACTTTACCGCCGAACAGTCAATGACGTCCTGCTTAAGTGCTTGGGCCCAGATGATGCTATATTAGCCATGGCCGAAGTACATGAAGGAATTTGTGGTACTCATCAATCAGCTCTAAAGATGAAGTGGTTGTTGCGAAGGTCTGGTTTTTATTGGCCTAGTATGATAGCTGATTGTTTCAAGTACTACAAGGGTTGCCAAGTGTGTCAAAAATTCGGTGACCTACAGTTGATCCCTGCAGCCGAATTACATCCTATCATCAAGCCTTGGCCGTTCAGAGGATGGGGATTAGACTTTATTGGAGAAATTCATCCTTCATCATCAAAGGGGCATCGGTTTGTGTTAGTTGCCACTGACTATTTCACCAAATGGACTGAAGCCGTTGCTTTAAAGAACATGACGCACAAGGAGGTAATTGAGTTCATAACTGAGCATATTATTCATAGATTCAGCATTCCCCAGACCTTGACTACAGATCAAGGTACTTTTTTTATGTCAAAGGAGGTACGTGAATTTGCTGAATTATACAGAATTAAGCTGCTTAATTCATCTCCATATTATGCTCAGGCCAATGGACAGGCCGAGTCTAGTAATAGGACATTGATTAATTTGATAAAAAAGAAGATATCTGATAATCCTAAACATTGGCATAAGATTTTGTCTCAAGCTTTATGGGCTCATAGGATATCTAAACATAGGGCTACTAAAGTGTCTCCTTTTGAGCTTGTCTATGGGCAGGAAGCAGTGTTGCCTGTGGAAATAAGTTTGAATGCTGTCAGGTTCGCCAGACAAAATGATCTAACTGCTACTGATTATTATAATTCAATGATGGATAATATTGATGAGGTGACCGACAAGAGAATGGTAGCTTTGGGAGCAATAGAAAAGGACAAGATCATGGTAGCCAGGGCCTACAACAAGAAGGTCAAAGCAAAATCAGTTCAAGTAGGGGACCTGGTGTGGAAGACTATTCTGCCTCTAAGGAATAAAGACCGGAAGTTCGGAAAATGGTCGCCAAGCTGGGATGGTCCTTATAAAGTAAAACAGGTGATGTCTGGCAACGCCTATTTGCTACAAACATTACAAGGCAAGGATTTGCCTAAGGCTTTGAATGGGCGTTTCCTCAAACAGTACCATCCTAGTATGTGGCAAGATGCCTAAGAGAACCGATGTAATCACATCGAGTTAGTTGCTTTTGGTTTGCTCAGCTCCACCAAAAGGCAGGGGGCATATGTTGAGCACCGTTTTGAGCCTGGCGGACGGTCCGGCCCTGAGGCCGGACGGTCCGCGCATGCGCAGAACAGTTTAGGGTTCCGAGTTTTGTGCTATGTTTGTTGGCTAGATTTGCGGAATTAGCTCGGAATCCAGTCGTGTAAAGGGTCCAGCCCCCCTCCTCTATAAAAAGAGAGGTCTACGGCCGATTTGTAGATCACCAATCGAATCAATACAACTTCTATTTCGCATTTTATCCTAGGAGTAGTTCTAGTATAGTTTAGGTTTAGCCTCTCGATCCCCAAATTCTTCGCCTCTCTTCGACTCTACGCCGACTAGAGGAGTCTAGGTCGGCCGACCCGAGCCTAGACAACTCCTAGGATCTCTCCTCCCCGACGGGGTCCCTCCCGGGAGCGAGATCCAGGCGCCGCCGGCGATCTTCCGCCGCCCCTGCGCACACGCGGACCGTCCGGCCCCAGGGCGCGGACCGTCCGGCCGTCAGGCAGGAAACCTTAGCCCCTGCGCCAGGTCGCGGACCGTCCGGCCCCAGGCCGCGGACCGTCCGCGCCTGACCAGAGAGCACCGCCGCCGGTCCTTCTTGAGTATTTGGCGCTCCGAAAAAGCGTCAACAAGAGAATTGATGAATATATATTCCGTTAGTAGTAAAAAATAATTAGTAAGGGATTATATGTCCCCTCAATCTTCTTGCAACAAAACAAGCCCTAAGGGTAGGTTGGCAGTCGGGCCGCTTTTAGACAGGCTGTGTATAGGACTGATCCTTTTTTTCTAATTCCATCATCAAATTTTTTTGACTTGTCTACAGTATTTAGGTCAGCTATTTAAGCAGCTGTTACACTATTTATGACATCATCAATTGATAGCGTCAGGGTAAAGGACAAGCTGTGCTGCTGCTAAAACCAATTGACATGTCTTGTTGTGTGTTTACGAGCAACATGTGGTCTCAAACAAGCATATCAATCCAAACTTAAAGAATCAAAATTCTTCCCAGAACTTACCTTCCCAGTACTAATAAGAGGAAATAAATTGTTCAACTACGTAACCATGACCGGGCACTAAGTTACAAAGACAATATGGAACAAACGAAATTTTATGACCCGCATCCCCGGAGCACAAATCTGAGCAGCAGAACGGGACAACTGAAACTGTAGGCAGCCTCACACTCACCTCGGCGACGAACCAGCGCAGCAGCTCGCACTCGGCGATGCCTTCCCCAGTCTGCGCCAGTGGCACATCCACCAGCTCAGACGCCTCCCCCGGCGACGCCTGCGCCGGGGAGGCGGCGCTCGCAAAGCACCTCCTACCGTGCCCCTGGCGCCAGCGCTGCGGTTCCAAGCCAAGTCCAACATCAAAACCGAAGTGAGGGCTGGGCTAAAGGAGGTGAGGTGGGGGTCGCGAACTTACGGCACCGAGCAGCCACGCGGTCGATGCTGAGGGCGTGGCGTCAGCAAACCGGTGCCGCGGAAGCAGGAGGAGACGCCGGAGCGGTGGCGCGGAGGTGGCCGCAGGTACCGTGCGTGTGGTAGGTGGGGACGGAGGCGGAGCCCGTGGTGAGGCGTGTTGGGATCGGCCGGCGGCGGAGGCCGCGGGGCGCAGACGGGAGCGGGAGGCAAGGCGAGCCCAGGCCATGTGGAGGGAGAGGCTTCGTCTCGTCAGTCGTCACGTCTCCCACTGAAGCGCTGGTGTTGGGTGTGGCGCTCTTGATCTGCGCGCGATGGAGTTTGCGCGGTGGCCGGTGGCAGTTGCGTGCGCTGTGCAGGACGAATCGAGGAGGAAGAGAAGTGCGGGAACGGGACGCTGCAAGTGCGAGCACCGAGCAGGCGAGCAGCTGACAAGGAGCCAGGCGGTAAAGTGGAGTGGGACCCTGGCTAGCTTATCATCAGCTGCTGCTCCCCTGCTCCTGCCGTCTTGCCCATGCTTCGTGGAAAGCATGGGTCGAACACGAGCTGAGCTGGCAGCGTGAGCGTCTTGGCGCTTTCCTATCCGATCTGAAGTTTACGATATGATGCATCAAATATATTGCTTATAAATACTGGTTCCACTCTCTCTCTCTCTCTTTTATAAGACACGACTTGATAAGATACGGTTTCTCAAATTACATACGTTGCAACGGCACAATCAATTTATTTGGGGAAGTGCTACATTCCTACTACCTCCTGTGTGCTCAAGAAAAACTACAACTTGATTTTCTTGGCCTAGACAGACGATTACTCATATATGTACCAGAACTATAGTAATATCAATGCAGAAACTTTGCACACAAAAAAAGATCCCAATTACTTACATGTGATTTTAGAGACTCCCAATTACTCCAAATACAAAAAAAAACATCTTGACACATCAATCACATGATCTCATTTACGGTGGAATTGCAAACATGAGGCTTCGATGCCCCCACTGTTGGGGGCCTTCGGCTCCCGAAAGTCCTCAAAAGCATAGTTTGACAATATTTTTCAAGTGTAATATGTGAACAGGCACCTTCGGAACAGGCATCTTCGGAGTCAGGTCGCGAATATACAAGAGCATGGTTAAGACGAAGCTTGACTGGAATGAAAAACGATCATGACGAAAGATAAGACGATCACGAAGCTATGTGCAGAAAGGCTTCGGCACAATAACAGAAAAGAGGAACCGACTTAAAGATGAAAAGCCAAATTGGACCTCGAAGAATTACTGTAGTTATTGATAAATGTAAAGGGCATCAATGTAATTTTACACGGGCTGCGTCCTGTGCCTATAAATAGGTGAACAGTACTCCCGTACTGTTCACGCTGACTTGGCATACGCTTTTTCGCATCACGGTTGTACCTTTACTTTACATCTATCTGAAGGTACATTTGTAATTCGTTTTTATGAATTTAATAATGGAAATATATCGATCATAATGCTGGTATTGTTACTCGCACAATATATATATATATATAGTTGCTCTGTTTAACCATTTGTCAACCTAACGAAGGTCTTTTCTTTCGTAACCTTCGTCCGAGATCCATTATACCCGAAGGGATATACTGTTTCTAAGGACGAAGGAGTTCGACATTTAACACTTTTATGTTGTCTTGTTCTTAATTCATAGCATTTGAGAACAAGCCCCCAACATTGGCGCCCACCTCCGGTGAACTCACTTCCACTTTTTGGGTTTTGAAAACCTTCAGCAAGCGTCACCTTCGTCATGCCGCCGAAAAAAGCTTCAACGACAGGGGCTACCACTCTGCAGCCGCTGGACCCCAATCAGGATGTCGTCTCTCTTAGGGAGGCCCGAAGCCAGAAGAGGAAGGCCATCAGTCCAACGCCTCCGGAAGACGACTTGGATCAAGAAATACAAAAAATGGAGATACTCCATCAGCAGGTTCAACGGAAGAAGGAGAAGATGGCTCGTCTAGCTGATCTTCAAAAGCAGATAGATGAAGCCTCTGAAGAGCTTCGATATCTCGCTCAAGATGACCAGAATCAAAGGCCCCCGCGCAGAGAGCTTCATCAAGAGGGTTTCTACAACGAGGAGGACTGGTATGAAGATTTCCATCATGGAAATTTTGCTGTTGATGACACTTCTCCCCTGTCAACAGAACTGCAGGCTACACCTTGGCCACAGTCTTATAAGCCACCTCAGCTCCCTATGTATGACGGTCATTCAGACCCGAAGCAATTCTTGATGAGTTATGAGGCAACTATATCTTCGTATGGTGGCAACACAGCGGTCATGGCAAAGTCCTTCGTCATGGCTGTCAGGAGCGTTGCACAAACCTGGTACTCCTCCCTTAGGCCAGGAACAATCACCTCATGGCAAAAGCTGAAGGATATGTTGATAACCAGCTTCCAAGGTTTTCAAACAAAGCTAGTCACTGCTCAAGCTTTATTCCAGTGCACCCAGGATCACGAAGAGTACCTTCAGGCATATGTCCGAAGGTTTCTACGTCTGAGGGCACAGGCACCAACAGTGCCCAATGAAATTGTCATTGAGGCCATGATTAAGGGGCTTCGGCCAGGACCTTCAGCTCAGTACTTTTCCAGGAAACCTCCTCAAACTTTGGAGAAGCTGCTCCAGAAGATGGACGAGTATATTCGAGCTGACAATGATTTTCGCCAAAGAAGGGAGGAAGCTCTCAGGGTTTCTGAAATGACCAGGGGCTTCGGAGGAAGGTTTTATCCGAGGCATGTCAGGTCAATTCACAATTCTACTCAAAATGATGACAAAGGGAGTTAGCAGCAAAGGTCACAGTATTCCTCGCAAGCTTCGGGGCAACAGCAAGCTTCGGGGCAACAGCAAAGCTCTTTTCGGCCGCAAGCGCCAAGAGGCAGAGGCGCCAGGGGCTTCGGGGGAAGATTTGGAGATCAACCAAGAAAAATTTACTGCTTATTCTGCGGTGAAGGCAAGGGCCATACTACCAGAATGTGTCATGTTACCATTCAAAAGCAAAAGGAGCTAGCAGAGGCTGCAGCACAACAGAGCCAGCCGAAGCAGGTTATGCATACTGCTTCGTATCATTCGCCTTACATTCCAGAATATGTAGGCAATCACCCTGCAGCCTCTGTTGCTTCGGCAAGCCAACCCCAAGCTTCCTGGCAATAGCTTCCACCGCCACCACCAATACAACGAGCTCCGCAGCCAGAAGGGAGCCAGCACTCTCACCCCCAGAGGGACTTCAGAGAAGAATCCGAAGCTCGCACAGTCAATAGCACTGTGCCAGAGTCGAAGCACATTTACTGACAAAATATCCTACTCCCACAGCAGTTTTTTATGCTTTCACGTTCAGTTTTATTTTCTTCGCAGTAAAGAACAATTATGGGGAGTTTAAGTGTTTTTTATTGTTTCTCAAATCCTTGTAACAGTTTACCGTATTATCATAATGAAAATATATCTCCTCCAAAGGCTTGAGTTACCGAAGCACAAGAATTTATGGAGGCACGGAGAACCTTCGGATTATCGAAAACTTGTTCTAAGGAATGAGCCGTAACTTTTTTGAAATAATAAAAAGTCGTTCCTAAGGGAGCGCAGTGTAAGTTTTCTGCTCGAAAGTTGTTCCAAAGGGAATGCAGAGCTTACAGCGAAAAATAAACGCTGATTCCGCTGAAAGTAAAAGGCGAAGAAGCTCCTAAGGGAGGCTTACAGCGAAAAGTAAACGCTGATTCCGCTAAAAGTAAAAGGCGAAGAAGCTCCTAAGGGAGACTTACAGCGAAAAGTCAACGCTGAGATAAAAAGATTGTGTGCTCTATGGCAGGAATATATGTATTTTCAGCATAAATGTCATTTTGCATAACATAACATTATTACATCATTTTGCATAACATAAGCATCATCCATCATTTTGCATGGAGAACAGGAAAGGGACACAACATTGATCTTCGAAGAATGTTTTGAAAAAGAGAAAATTGTGCCAAGGCACAAGATAAATTGAGAAGAAGTGTAGCTTCATTTGAGAGGCAACATAAGACTTTTTTATGGATTCAAAGAATGTTTTCATGAAGTTCGAAGATTCTTCATCAAAGAAATATGGCAACTCTTGTGACACATAAAAGATTTTCTTTACGAAGCATGAAAAGAAGGGAAGGTGTTTTTTCGCCGAAGGCTCAAAAAGCGGTATGTATGAAAAAAAAATTTCATGCATCGTAAAGAATTGAACCGCAAATAGATTATATATTACATTCAAAGTTACAAAGTTTTAAACTTGTCATGTTCCAAGCATTTTTACAATAGCATTTAATCTTCCCTAAGAACTACTTCTGCAGCTTCGTTTAGTAGCTGATTAACAACTTCGTCCATGATGGCTTCAGCCATTTGTCTAATTTCGTCGTCTCCCTTCGGGGGAGGGTCTGCAAATGCCTCAACGGGTTCTGAGGGAGGAGAGGACACGGCTATATTACTATTACAAACTACGAATAAAGTTCAAAATCAAGAATTACAACAAAATAAAAATCACTAATTAATACCTATTTGCCCTTCGAGCCCTGTGTTTTTTTCAGCAGCTCTCGCTACCTCCCTAGCATCATGGATGCCTTTTTCACTTCTCTGAATGATCTCTTGAGCTATTTTTCGGCCTCCATTGTCCCAAATGTCAGTGAAAAATTTTCCACCAACCTGGCTTGCTTCGGCTGAAGGGTCTGTGATATCTTCAGAGGATAAAGTAGCTTCAGACTGCGCCAAAGATTTCACATGCTCGCATCCTTTCTTCTCTAAAATGGTAGCAATTCCCCTGGCGCCCGAAAAAGCACAAATGTCCCCGCGACTATTCAAGATTTCGTCAAAGACATCAGCTTCGCGACTAATCCATTCAATCGGGCCTTCTGGATTTCCTCTTGTGAAATTTTCTTCACTAGAGAACGCGCCAACGCTGGCGAATGTGGCAGAACCACCCGAATTATTCCAGCTTAAGTGCCTAAGTCATGCCTCAAGGGCCGTGACACACTTAAATCGGAATAACCCGTCAGTCCTTTAGATCTAGTCTGATAGAGCCACTTAACCAGGATCAAATTCCACAATCTCACTCGAAGGTGAGTCACAGAAGAAATACAATAAAACAGGAAACCTCAAATTAAGTATTGAATTATTACATAAATCGGAGTTCCGGAGTAGCAAATAAAGTTTATAAAGTAAAGTGCAGCGGATAATCGAGGTCGTCGGTAATGAGGAAATGAGCAAGGCCTAGCCCACTACTCCTCATGCTCCTCTCCTGCCGGAGCAACATCCCACTCGACCGTCCAACCCGGTGGCAGGGTGGTAGGCCAAGTCACACCATCAATCAAATCCTGCATGGTACCTGCAAAAATGGTGCCACAAGCAAGGCTGAGTATACTAATACTCAGCTAGACTTACCCGGTGTGAGGAGTCTACTCCTCTACCTCTAGACTATGCAGCTGTTTGGCTGAGGGGTTTGGTTTGCCAAAAGCACTAGCTGTTACTAAAAGCAATTTTTAGCTTTCCCAAATTTTACCATCATTAACTTAGCTAGATTTGCTCCTTCTAAGCATACATGGTAACAATCAATTAGTTCAATCAACAAGTTATCTCATGTAACCACATTTCACTTCTTACTCGATGCAGTACAAGGAATCAAGCAGTCTCATTAGCTGCGAGAAGCAGACGATTCGAATCGAGTTTTAACCTTGCAAGGTAAACCTAAACACACGGCATGTCAGGGTACTTCGACCCTGCATATGACAACCGTCCCCATCGATTCCCCGTTCGCGTCCAGGCCTCACCGCCTTGGCATACAATGCTCCACTGACCCCGGCTGTCGCCGTGCAGTGACCGCACTTGTACCCACCATAGCTAGCATGGGAGACCCAGTCTCAGGTCGCATGAGGGATAAAGTCCGCGCCCGGCTTCACTCAGGTACTAGGTTTACCGGTTACCATTTTTCCCGGCATGTGCTTAGTACGTTCAAAAGCTTGACTCAGGTATCCACACATTAATCCTTAATTCATTTTCCCGTCTCATGGACAAGGCATCCTCCCTGGATCCAAGTCCATAGACCAACATATATCCCATTATTAAGATGAATACAATCAATTCCTGACCTCGCGCGAGTGCTAGAAAAATCACTCGACTTCTACCGAGATCCTGATTAGCAAGCAGCTACTCGACCTAGTATGCTAGTATTCATCTCAAAAAGGAATCCTAAGTTCATGCAACTAGAGGTTTCAAGCAACTCCTACACTTAAGTGCACATTGCAATCCTACAAGCATTAAGTGTAGTAAAATAGCATAATTAATAGGTTATGCATAAAACCGGGGCTTGCCTTCAATTGCTGGGGCTGCGGGGAGATCCTCGATAGCAGCCTCTGAAGCCTGCTCCCGGTCCTCCTCTTGGACAGGTCCTTGCTCAGGGATGAGCACGTACTCTCCGTCGGCAAGATTACAATCTAATGAATGCAATGCGTAAGATATATGCATGATATGATATGTGCTTTTAGAAATCACAACTTAAAAGGTGTATGATCTTTCTTGAATTAAACAAAGTTAACTTTACTTATGCAAGACCCTTGGGTGGTATACTTGGTAACTGGTTCAAATTTAGCTAAGGTAAAAGGTAGGTTTAATTTTGGGGTTCCTCTGAATTCCTTTTTAAGTCTTAGGGATAAATGATAAGTACTCAAGTTAGACTTATTGAGGTGGGGTTTATTTCTTCTTTCCTTTTCCTTTATTCTCTTTAATGTTTTGGAGTAGGTTTGAATTACAAGTTGCTTTTATAAAATTCTAAAAATTCTGTAAAAATTACAGTGGCTTGCTACTGGTGTGTGTTTCTCTGTCTTAAAATTTGGGGATCAGAAAGTGAATAGTTTTCTCTGCACAAAATTATTAAACTCTAGGGTAGAAGGGGTGCTTTGAACTACAGCTACTATTTAACAGTGGGTAATTCTTCAGAACTTATTTTTGCTGGCTTTTAGGTGTTATAACATGACTTGATACAAATTTCTAGTCATTAATACCTTTTAATTATTTTTCTATGGTTTTCTCAAGTTTCTAGCCAAATGGGTGCTTTCTACTACCACTACACTTGAAAAATATCAAACAACAGAGTTCTTATTTTTCTTGGTTATTATTTTGTGCAAGAGCAATCATTCTGAAGTTTGGCATCTTTTTGCTTAAGGGAAGGGGTGGTATGCATTATTTGAATTAAATGGCTTTTCTCTTAAATCATTAGCAATTGGTAAGAGTTTGCCTCCTTTTCATGGGTTTGCATTTTTCTCTGGTAGTTTACCTCATCATAGACTTAGCTAATTTTTGGTTGCCCATTATCACATTATTTGAGGTTGTTCATGATTTAGTTGGAAAATGCCTTATTATCACCTTGTATTTATTTCCCTTACTTAAAAAGTTGGACTGAGGTGCTCTGTATTTTTGTAGTGGGGCTCTGGTGGTTATAAGTTCACTGGATTTTTGTTAAGCATTTTGGTTATAGTTTTGCCTCTTTAATAATTGATTTTTAGTCTTATTTAGGCTAAACAAATCATTTTAATTTAAAACTGATCCAAATTAATGGTCTCTGTATTTTTCCTAGGTTCTCTGTTACATAAGTAAACTAGGAAAAATAATATTAATCACTGCTCATTAATTTCTAATATCTTTCTGATTTTTTCTAAGTTTTGGACAAAACATCTTTAAATGAGAAACTACATCATAATTTCTAATGCTGGGGTTCCTACTATTTTTAAACAGTGTCTAAAAGAGGTTTGAATACCCACAAATTTTCTTAAGTCTAGCACAAAAGAAAAACTAATTTTCCTTGATTAAATAAGGTTTAGTGGGTTTCTGTTTTTAATTTTAAACTCTAAAATTTTGAACAGAAAGCATAGGGTCTACTATTTTTAAAAGATAGATTATAATATACAGAGGCTAGCAAAATTGGTTTGACATTTTTTGATTAAGAATTCATCAAGTTATGAATTTTACAAGTTCTCTGGTTATTTAAAAAGAATATCAGAATCGATTTAATTGAAAATCTACTTTGCACTGGGGTCCCTGGCGGTTTTCTAAGTTTTCTTCGCGAATCAGTCCTCAGGCTACTATTCACCTGAGTCTCTAACATTACAGAAAACCCCTCGGGTTCTACAAAAACCTAACCCGAGGTCCTTCTTCTACCTTAAACAGTAGCCGCGGCGAGGGAAAAGGGCGGAGGGGCTTACCGGCGGCGAGACTGTTCCGGTGAAGAGGTCGAGGATGAAGGGGAGGTCTCGGGGATCACAACGGTGTGCGGAACGCCGTCGGAGATGGCCGGAGTCGGTCGGTCCACGCGCGCAGGCGGGGATGCTCGTCGGCGGCGAGGAGACCGGCCTGGTCACGGCGAGATAGTTCAATCAAATGGGTCAGGGAGGTCCACGGGATGCCAGAGAAGTCATGAGCGAGAGGAATTGGGCGGAGACTCACTGGATAGCTCGGTCCACGCGCGACGGCGGAAGACCGAAGTCCGGTGAAGTCAATCTCGGGCCTCCGGTGAAGTCCGGCCGGGTCCGAGGGCTTGGCAAGCTTCACGGACTACTGGTGGAGCTAGCCGAAGCGCTGGCTTGACTTGAGGGTGGCTGGAGGGAGCTGGCCACGGTGGCCGAAGCTCGGGCGGCAATGGCGGGCGGAAATTAAGCTCGCCGGAGCTAAGGAAAAGTGGTTGGCCGAAGAGGGTGAGTGCGGGGCGAAGTGAGGCGCGCCCGGGGAGGCTTTATAGGCGCGGGCGGGCACGGCCGAGGGCGTGGGCGCGCGGCGGACTTGACCGGACGCCGGGGAGCGCGCGCGCGCGGGTTGGGCGAGCTCTGGCGTGCCGACCAGGGTCGAACACGTGTGCCCGTGCGTTCTGCCCAAATTCTGGCGCGTGTAGTCGCTCATCCGAGCCTGCTCTCACCTTGGTCAGTGCACAAAACCTCTTCTCCTCCCTACAAGCTACCATTCTTGTGTGGGGGTCATAGGATTTTGCCTACTGGTCGCAGAGATATGGAGCCAGGAAATCTGGTCTGTCTCCCTGCGCAAATCCGAGGCAAATCCAAGGTTTAGTCGTGTCTAGGGCTCGCGTCCCAATGCCATCTTCTGGCACACGACAGAGGGGTTAGTTAGACACATTTTTGTCAATGGGGCCATTAGGATTCGAGTTAGGGATCAAGGTGAACATCCCTGATCTTTGGCTCAAGGTCTGAATTTCAGAAATCTGAAATTCAGAATTCTCATTAAGTCCACACATGGAAAGCTTGATTTGGGGTTTTATTTGAGCTATTTTGGCTAAGCTTTCTCAACCTTTCTTGTTGCCCATTAAATATACTTCAATTTTTATAATTGGCTCAACTCAAAATTTTAAACTTTTCACTCCCTTTTTCTTACTTTTTTGAATTTTGCTCATGGGGCTCATTTAGGGTTTTTAAACTAGGGTTGCATAATCTTATCTTTTAAAGGACTCAATTGCTTTGATCATGACACTTTTAAGTATATACTTGGTGACTTCATCATTACTTAAGTTATTTTGATGCTCATGCTTACTTTGGTTCACATAAAATGATGGCTCTTGGTTTGGCTTTTTGAGAAAAACCCTGAGTGACACTGGGGTGTCACAGCCTTCCCCCCTTAAAGGAATCTCGTCCCGAGATTCGGGCCAGAGTCCTCCCGGGGTGAAGCGAAGGGTGAGACTTAAGGAAAAAGGGGGTGATGATTGCCATTATTAGGATAAACTGCTCTTCGAATGTCATTCTCTTTGCAACTTCAGAAGGAAGTCCTTTTAAGTTTTACTTTATAGTTACTTCATTCTGAATTAAGATCAGATTTTTGGAAATTAGATTCGAAAGGCAGGAGGAGGGGTTTGGGGGTGATTACGTACCAGCTTCCTTAGGTAGGCAATCGGAAAAGTTGGATCTCAGGAATTCCTCGGTTTCCCAAGTAGCTTCCTCCTCTGAGTGATTACTCCACTGGACCTTGAACATCTTGATCGATTTAGCCCGAATTGATCTTTCCTTGCAATCCAGAATTTTGGAGGGGTACTCTTGGTACGAGAGATATGACTCTATCTCCAATTCTGGCTCTGCTAAGATTTCAGTCGGTAATCGAACACACTTCTTCAGCTGAGATACATGGAAAACATCGTGAATGGCAGACATCTTTGAAGGTAACTTCAGCTTGTATGCCACAGGTCCACATGCTTCTATGATCTCATAAGGTCCAATGTAACGAGGAGCTAGCTTGCCTTTGATCCCAAACCTCTGCATTCCCTTGGTGGGTGATACCTTGAGGTATACAAAACTTCCCACCTCGAACTGGAGAGGTTTCCTTCTTCTATCATGATAACTCTTCTGTCTGGCCTGAGCAGCTTCTAGATTCTTCCTGATTAGCTTGACCTTCCTTTCGGCTTCAGTCACTAAATCAGGTCCAAAAACTTCTCTTTCACCAGGCTGAGACCAATTGAGTGGTGTCCTGCACCTTCTTCCATAGAGAGCTTCAAAAGGTGCCATCTTTAGGCTGGATTGATAACTATTGTTATAAGCAAACTCTGCCAAGGAGAGGTGCTTATCCCAGTTCTTGCCACAATCGATCGCACAAGCTCTCAGCATATCTTCCAGGATTTGGTTTACCCTTTCCGTCTGACCATCAGTCTGTGGGTGGTAAGCTGAACTCCTGATTAGCTTGGTTCCCAAAGACTTTTGCAATTGTTCCCAAAATCTGGCAACAAATTGGGCTCCTCGGTCAGAAACAATGGTCCGAGGCAGTCCGTGCAAACACACGATCCGATCGATATACAATTTTGCATATCTCTGAGCCTTATCAGTGGTGTGCACAGGAAGAAAATGTGCCACTTTCGTCAATCGGTCCACAATAACCCAAATTGAATCATGATGACGAGAGGTGTTGGGCAGACCCACAATGAAATCCATGCTGATGTCGTCCCACTTCCACGAAGGTACGGGTAGTGGTTGCAAAGCTCCAGCTGACTTCAAGTGGCTTGCCTTTATCCTCTGACAGGTGTCACACTCTGATACATACTGGGCTATCTCCCTCTTCATTCTGGTCCACCAGTACAAAGGCTTCAAATCATGGTACATCTTGGTGCTTCCCGGATGCATAGAGAATTTGGAGAGATGAGCTTCATCCAAAATTTTCCTCTTGAGATCCTGGTCTTTAGGAATTACCAATCTGCTTTTGAACCATAACACACCCTTCTCATCCTGGCGGAAACAATTATACTTCTCAACCTTCTGATGGAGATTCTTCTTGATAATCTGCACTCCCTTGTCACTGAGCTGGGCCATGATGATCTGGTCTTGCAAAGCTGGCTCAACAGAAACGTGAGACAAAGAACCAGAAGGAATTACTTCAATTTGCATCTTGCTCAACTCATCACACAAGGTGTTAATGCGAGAATCCATCAGAACACAGTTGCACTGCAACTTCCGACTCAAGGCATCAGCTACCACATTAGCTTTTCCTGGGTGGTAATGTACCTCCAGGTCATAATCCTTGATCAGCTCTAGCCATCTTCTCTGCCTCATGTTAAGATCAGCCTGAGTAAAAATGTACTTAAGGCTCTTATGATCAGTGAAGATGTTGCAGTGGGTCCCTATTAGATAGTGCCTCCACATCTTCAATGCATGAACCACTGCTGCTAACTCAAGGTCATGAGTGGGATAATTTTGCTCATGAGGCCTGAGTGCTCTTGAAGCATAAGCAATGACTCGGTTGTCTTGCATCAAGACACAACCTAGCCCGGTGCCCGAGGCATCACAATATACATCAAAAGGTTTGCTGCTGTCGGGTTGCGCCAATACTGGTGCTGTGGTCAGATGCTGCCTTAATGCATGGAAGGCGTCTTCGCACTTCTGACTCCACACAAATTTGACCTCTTTCTTCAGCAACTCAGTAATAGGCTTCGCAATTCGAGAGAAGTCCGGAATAAATCTTCGGTAATAACCGGCTAATCCCAGAAAACTCCGAATCTGGCGAACAGTCGTTGGTGGCTTCCAGTTCATCACCTCTTGCACTTTATCAGGATCAACAGCTATTCCAGCTTGAGAGATAGTGTGACCCAAGAATTTGATTTCCTTTAGCCAAAAATCACACTTGGATAACTTGGCATAAAGGTGGTGCTCTCGCAGACGTTGAAGTACTACATGCAAATGCCCGGCATGTTCTTCTTCGTTCCTTGAGTACACCAGAATATCATCGATGAAAACCACCACGAACTTATCCAATTCCGGCATAAAGACAGAATTCATCAGATACATGAAATATGCTGGTGCATTTGTCAGCCCGAATGACATCACCAAGAATTCATATAGCCCATATCTGGTTGAGAATGCCGTCTTCGGAATATCACTTGCTCGTATTTTGATCTGATGGTAGCCAGAGCGAAGGTCTATTTTGGAAAACACCTTGGCTCCGACCAACTGGTCAAAGAGAACATCAATACGAGGCAAAGGATACTTGTTCTTGATAGTTACCGCATTAAGAGGGCGGTAATCTATACACAGCCTCAAGCTTTCATCCTTCTTCTTCACAAACAGTGCTGGACATCCCCAAGGCGAAGTGCTTGGGCGAATAAAACCCTTATCCAGCAACTCTTGCAATTGCTTCTTCAACTCTGCCAACTCAGCGGGTGGCATTCGGTAGGGCCTCTTGGAAATTGGGGCCGTTCCCGGTTGCAACTCGATGGCGAATTCAATATCCCGGTCCGGTGGCATTCCTGGCAATTCATCAGGAAAGACATCTGCATACTCACAGACCACTGGGATCTTCTTCAGGGGTATCTCCATCATAGAGAAAGCACATGACTGAGAAGAACCCTGACTAGGCAAAATCAAAGTGAAATTCCCGCAGAAAGGAGAATTAACTTCCACGGTACGATTGGCTACATCAAGCACAACTTGGTGCAAGGTCATCCAATTTGCCCCTAGAATAATATCCACATTCTCCAATCCCAACACAAGAAGAGTGGTTTTGATAATGTGGCTTCCCAGTTGAATAGGCACACTTTGGTTTAATTGATTAGTTGCAATTTTACCCCCAGGTGTGACTATCATGAATGACCCTTTTGAGTGAGAGAATGGCAGTTTGCAATTAGCACTGAACCTTTGGCTAATGAAACTATGAGATGCACCACAATCAAATAGAATTAAAGCAGGTTGATTATAAACTTAAAAGATACCAGTCATGATTGGAGCTCCTTCTGGCACTTCCTCTAGAGCAGTGAAGTTGAGCTTCCCTTGCCTGACTTGCACCTTCTGCTTTCTTCCCTTGTCTTGATTTGGTGCTGGCATCTGCCTCTGCTGGTTCCTGGGACAATTCTTGGCATAGTGGCCCACATTGCCACAAGTGAAACACTTGTTCCCATTGCCCTGGCGGAACTACTGCTGCTGCGGAGGCTGATTGTTCCTTGGGGCGGGAGCTGGGTAGCGGTTGGGTGCCGGCTGTTGCTGCTGCTGAGGTGGCCTGATCACCCATCTACCTGCCTGCTGCTGAAAACCCCTGCTCTGATTGTGGGAAACAATCCGGAACCTCTGAGCCTGAGCAGATGGTGCTGCCATTGGTGCCTTTCTCTTCTTCTCTGCCCGGTGAGCAACAATGCAATCCTCCTGGGAGATGGCCATGTTGACAAACTCATTGAAGCTATCAGCCCGGACAGTGTTGAGTCGTTCCCGCAGCTTGGTATTGAGACCCCTGCGGAAGCGATCCCTCTTTTTCTCATCAGAATCAGCATGATACCCTGCATACTAGCACAAGTCGTTGAAGGCTTGCGCATACTGCAGTACCGTGCGGGTTCCTTGATTGAGGGCCAAAAATTCATTCAACTTCCGATCAAGAATGCCAGCTGGAATGTGGTGTCCTCTGAAGGCAGTCTTGAATTCCTCCCAAGATACCTCACGATCAGCGGGGAGCATAGCACGGAAGTGATCCCACCAAGTCCGAGCAGATCCGCGAAGCTGCTGCGCGGCGAAGCGGGTCTTGGTAGCATCAGGGCAGTCTCCCGTGAGGAGGGGAAACTTGGACTCGACGACGTGAAGCCATACGTCGGCGTCCAACGGATCCTCTGCCTTGGCGAACAAGGGCGGCTGCGTGCTCAGAAACTCCTGGTATGTTGCCATAGCCGGAGGTCGCTGAGGCTGGCCTCCACCATGCTGCTGGGGGTGGGGCTGGCGCTGCAAGAGCTGTCGCAGAATCTCATTCTGCTGGGCCATCAGCTCCTGCACTGTGGGAGCTGGAGGAGGTGGCGGGCGAACTTGCTCGTTCTGCCCGCGACGCTGCCTAGCTGCCATCTGAAAACAGAGATTGTCACCATTGTTATTCCAACTCACGGTTTCGAATGGCAAGATATCATTTCATATGGAAAAAAATGCCATAGTCATAATATTAGGTTCGAAATGAAGATAACATGGTGACAAAGATCCCACAGATTCCAAAAGTTCACAGGGTTACATTAATCAGGGGAAAGTACCCACAAGCCTAGTCCAAAATGTGATACTACTAAGCTCGCACAGGTTTCTATCCACCTAAAAATGTCGAAGCGACTGCTTAACCCTGAGCGGTGGAAGCGACACTGGATACGGGTGAAGGGGGCATCGCGGAGGTAGTCCCATTGGCACCAGGGGCTGGTCCTAGCTCCTCGGGAGCCTCTTCTCCCTCGCTTCCTACTTCATTGGCCTCCATCTCCAGGTGGTGCATGTCCAAGTGGTCATTTGCTTCCTCGAGTTCCCTCTGCACATCGTGAAGCTGGTTCTCCAAGACATCAATAGTGTTGTCTCGGATCTCCACTTGCTGCTCCAGGGTAGCGATACGCTGGCTCAGCCTCTCCACCTGCAGATCCTTCTCCACCAACTCTGTGGATAGGTCGACCACAAAATCTTCCCGACTGTCGAGAGTGAGCTTGGCAGTCCGAGCGGTGTTAGCAAGAAGTGTCATAGCATCGCTCTGAAGGGCCTGAAGGCGGTACAGCGCACTCATGCACTGAACAGTGACCCTCCCAACCAAGTCAGGATACATGGCCCACACATCCTTCACGTGGCTCACGTGGTTACACCACATGGGATCATCCTTCTTCTCAGCAGGGAAGAGTCCCAAGGGGTGCATCACCATTTCCAGGGGATGGTAGCCACAGAAAGTCGTCAGAGCCTTCATGGCTGCTGCCTCAACGGTGTCGTCCGTCCTGAGTCCAATCGTCTCAGAGTCAAGAGAACGCCAACCTGGCTGAAGGGGATGAGCCTCCAAAGTCAGCCAGACCCGACAACGAGGTACCCGATGCTCCTTATACAACTGCACCGTGTACAAAGGGGGCGTAGGGTAACCGGCGGAGTTAAGCACTTCCCACAAGATGGAAGGAAAGCCATCGCGAGAAAGGAAGTCAGAACTGAAACGAGAGTCTCCTCCACTGGCGGGGGTGGGTGAATTCATCTGCGGAAGGGAATCAAAGATAAAGATTATGGTGGAAGGAAAAAGAAAAAGAGAGCCCGGATGGTTTTAAAGAAAAAGGGGTTAGCTCAAATTTTAATTCCTCTTCATGTTTTATAATGCATGCATGCTGGAAGAAACGTTACCTCTCAAAAAGAAAATAGGGTGCCTTTTTAGGACATCCTAAAATATAAGTATTGGCCCACGGGGCCTAATTAATTAGCCACCTATTTCCCTCTATGCCTAAGGCCTTTCGTTCTAGGTCTAGCGGTCTAGTCCTGACGATCTATAGAAATTTCTAAGCAAGTTTTAGATTTTGAAAATTGGTATTCATGGTTTATTGTCCTTCTCTGTGGTGGAATTTGCTCCGATACCAGCTGTGGCAGAACCACCCGAATTATTCCAGCTTAAGTGCCTAAGTCATGCCTCAAGGGCCGTGACACACTTAAATCGGAATAACCCGTCAGTCCTTCAGATCTAGTCTGATAGAGCCACTTAACCAGGATCAAATTCCACAATCTCACTCGAAGGTGAGTCACAGAAGAAATACAATAAAACAGGAAACCTCAAATTAAGTACTGAATTATTACATAAATCGGAGTTCCGGAGTAGCAAATAAAGTTTATAAAGTAAAGTGCAGCGGATAATCGAGGTCGTCGGTAATGAGGAAATGAGCAAGGCCTAGCCCACTACTCCTCATGCTCCTCTCCTGCCGGAGCAACATCCCACTCGACCGTCCAACCCGGTGGCAGGGTGGTAGGCCAAGTCACACCATCAATCAAATCCTGCATGGTACCTGCAAAAATGGTGCCACAAGCAAGGCTGAGTATACTAATACTCAGCTAGACTTACCCGGTGTGAGGAGTCTACTCCTCTACCTCTAGACTATGCAGCTGTTTGGCTGAGGGGTTTGGTTTGCCAAAAGCACTAGCTGTTACTAAAAGCAATTTTTAGCTTTCCCAAATTTTACCATCATTAACTTAGCTAGATTTGCTCCTTCTAAGCATACATGGTAACAATCAATTAGTTCAATCAACAAGTTATCTCATGTAACCACATTTCACTTCTTACTCGATGCAGTACAAGGAATCAAGCAGTCTCATTAGCTGCGAGAAGCAGACGATTCGAATCGAGTTTTAACCTTGCAAGGTAAACCTAAACACACGGCATGTCAGGGTACTTCGACCCTGCATATGACAACCGTCCCCATCGATTCCCCGTTCGCGTCCAGGCCTCACCGCCTTGGCATACAATGCTCCACTGACCCCGGCTGTCGCCGTGCAGTGACCGCACTTGTACCCACCATAGCTAGCATGGGAGACCCAGTCTCAGGTCGCATGAGGGATAAAGTCCGCGCCCGGCTTCACTCAGGTACTAGGTTTACCGGTTACCATTTTTCCCGGCATGTGCTTAGTACGTTCAAAAGCTTGACTCAGGTATCCACACATTAATCCTTAATTCATTTTCCCGTCTCATGGACAAGGCATCCTCCCTGGATCCAAGTCCATAGACCAACATATATCCCATTATTAAGATGAATACAATCAATTCCTGACCTCGCGCGAGTGCTAGAAAAATCACTCGACTTCTACCGAGATCCTGATTAGCAAGCAGCTACTCGACCTAGTATGCTAGTATTCATCTCAAAAAGGAATCCTAAGTTCATGCAACTAGAGGTTTCAAGCAACTCCTACACTTAAGTGCACATTGCAATCCTACAAGCATTAAGTGTAGTAAAATAGCATAATTAATAGGTTATGCATAAAACCGGGGCTTGCCTTCAATTGCTGGGGCTGCGGGGAGATCCTCGATAGCAGCCTCTGAAGCCTGCTCCTGGTCCTCCTCTTGGACAGGTCCTTGCTCGGGGATGAGCACGTACTCTCCGTCGGCAAGATTACAATCTAATGAATGCAATGCGTAAGATATATGCATGATATGATATGTGCTTTTAGAAATCACAACTTAAAAGGTGTATGATCTTTCTTGAATTAAACAAAGTTAACTTTACTTATGCAAGACCCTTGGGTGGTATACTTGGTAACTGGTTCAAATTTAGCTAAGGTAAAAGGTAGGTTTAATTTTGGGGTTCCTCTGAATTCCTTTTTAAGTATTAGGGATAAATGATAAGTACTCAAGTTAGACTTATTGAGGTGGGGTTTATTTCTTCTTTCCTTTTCCTTTATTCTCTTTAATGTTTTGGAGTAGGTTTGAATTACAAGTTGCTTTTATAAAATTCTAAAAATTCTGTAAAAATTACAGTGGCTTGCTACTGGTGTGTGTTTCTCTGTCTTAAAATTTGGGGATCAGAAAGTGAATAGTTTTCTCTGCACAAAATTATTAAACTCTAGGGTAGAAGGGGTGCTTTGAACTACAGCTACTATTTAACAGTGGGTAATTCTTCAGAACTTATTTTTGCTGGCTTTTAGGTGTTATAACATGACTTGATACAAATTTCTAGTCATTAATACCTTTTAATTATTTTTCTATGGTTTTCTCAAGTTTCTAGCCAAATGGGTGCTTTCTACTACCACTACACTTGAAAAATATCAAACAACAGAGTTCTTATTTTTCTTGGTTATTATTTTGTGCAAGAGCAATCATTCTGAAGTTTGGCATCTTTTTGCTTAAGGGAAGGGGTGGTATGCATTATTTGAATTAAATGGCTTTTCTCTTAAATCATTAGCAATTGGTAAGAGTTTGCCTCCTTTTCATGGGTTTGCATTTTTCTCTGGTAGTTTACCTCATCATAGACTTAGCTAATTTTTGGTTGCCCATTATCACATTATTTGAGGTTGTTCATGATTTAGTTGGAAAATGCCTTATTATCACCTTGTATTTATTTCCCTTACTTAAAAAGTTGGACTGAGGTGCTCTGTATTTTTGTAGTGGGGCTCTGGTGGTTATAAGTTCACTGGATTTTTGTTAAGCATTTTGGTTATAGTTTTGCCTCTTTAATAATTGATTTTCAGTCTTATTTAGGCTAAACAAATCATTTTAATTTAAAACTGATCCAAATTAATGGTCTCTGTATTTTTCCTAGGTTCTCTGTTACATAAGTAAACTAGGAAAAATAATATTAATCACTGCTCATTAATTTCTAATATCTTTCTGATTTTTTCTAAGTTTTGGACAAAACATCTTTAAATGAGAAACTACATCATAATTTCTAATGCTGGGGTTCCTACTATTTTTAAACAGTGTCTAAAAGAGGTTTGAATACCCACAAATTTTCTTAAGTCTAGCACAAAAGAAAAACTAATTTTCCTTGATTAAATAAGGTTTAGTGGGTTTCTGTTTTTAATTTTAAACTCTAAAATTTTGAACAGAAAGCATAGGGTCTACTATTTTTAAAAGATAGATTATAATATACAGAGGCTAGCAAAATTGGTTTGACATTTTTTGATTAAGAATTCATCAAGTTATGAATTTTACAAGTTCTCTGGTTATTTAAAAAGAATATCAGAATCGATTTAATTGAAAATCTACTTTGCACTGGGGTCCCTGGCGGTTTTCTAAGTTTTCTTCGCGAATCAGTCCTCAGGCTACTATTCACCTGAGTCTCTGACATTACAGAAAACCCCTCGGGTTCTACAAAAACCTAACCCGAGGTCCTTCTTCTACCTTAAACAGTAGCCGCGGCGGGGAAAAGGGCGGAGGGGCTTACCGGCGGCGAGACTGTTCCGGTGAAGAGGTCGAGGATGAAGGGGAGGTCTCGGGGATCACAACGGTGTGCGGAACGCCGTCGGAGATGGCCGGAGTCGGTCGGTCCACGCGCGCAGGCGGGGATGCTCGTCGGCGGCGAGGAGACCGGCCTGGTCACGGCGAGATAGTTCAATCAAATGGGTCAGGGAGGTCCACGGGATGCCAGAGAAGTCATGAGCGAGAGGAATTGGGCGGAGACTCACTGGATAGCTCGGTCCACGCGCGACGGCGGAAGACCGAAGTCCGGTGAAGTCAATCTCGGGCCTCCGGTGAAGTCCGGCCGGGTCCGAGGGCTTGGCAAGCTTCACGGACTACTGGTGGAGCTAGCCGAAGCGCTGGCTTGACTTGAGGGTGGCTGGAGGGAGCTGGCCACGGTGGCCGAAGCTCGGGCGGCAATGGCGGGCGGAAATTAAGCTCGCCGGAGCTAAGGAAAAGTGGTTGGCCGAAGAGGGTGAGTGCGGGGCGAAGTGAGGCGCGCCCGGGGAGGCTTTATAGGCGCGGGCGGGCACGGCCGAGGGCGTGGGCGCGCGGCGGACTTGACCGGACGCCGGGGAGCGCGCGCGCGCGCGGGTTGGGCGAGCTCTGGCGTGCCGACCAGGGTCGAACACGTGTGCCCGTGCGTTCTGCCCAAGTTCTGGCACGTGTAGTCGCTCATCCGAGCCTGCTCTCGCCTTGGTCAGTGCACAAAACCTCTTCTCCTCCCTACAAGCTACCATTCTTGTGTGGGGGTCATAGGATTTTGCCTACTGGTCGCAGAGATATGGAGCCAGGAAATCTGGTCTGTCTCCCTGCACAAATCCGAGGCAAATCCAAGGTTTAGTCGTGTCTAGGGCTCGCGTCCCAATGCCATCTTCTGGCACACGACAGAGGGGTTAGTTAGACACATTTTTGTCAATGGGGCCATTAGGATTCGAGTTAGGGATCAAGGTGAACATCCCTGATCTTTGGCTCAAGGTCTGAATTTCAGAAATCTGAAATTCAGAATTCTCATTAAGTCCACACATGGAAAGCTTGATTTGGGGTTTTATTTGAGCTATTTTGGCTAAGCTTTCTCAACCTTTCTTGTTGCCCATTAAATATACTTCAATTTTTATAATTGGCTCAACTCAAAATTTTAAACTTTTCACTCCCTTTTTCTTACTTTTTTGAATTTTGCTCATGGGGCTCATTTAGGGTTTTTAAACTAGGGTTGCATAATCTTATCTTTTAAAGGACTCAATTGCTTTGATCATGACACTTTTAAGTATATACTTGGTGACTTCATCATTACTTAAGTTATTTTGATGCTCATGCTTACTTTGGTTCACATAAAATGATGGCTCTTGGTTTGGCTTTTTGAGAAAAACCCTGAGTGACACTGGGGTGTCACAGCGAAGCTGGATTTTATTTTCTTAACACATTCTATGGATTTATCGTAGCACCTCTTCTTCGAAGCACGAAGCTCTTTAACATTTACTTCCAAATGATCTGCCCATTGATCGCTTAATTCTCGTTTTGTTTCTTCAAGAATGCGTTCTTCTTTGGCTCGGGCTAGTTGTTTACGAAGATCTTCGATTTCACGCTTCTGAGCTTCGGCTTGAGTTTTAGAGTTAGCTTCGTCTTCCTTCATTTTTTCCACTAATGTAAGCAGAACTCTGTCCTTCTCCAAGGCTTCGTTTCTTAGCCTGATAACCTCTGTTCGAAGGTTGTTGAGAGCAATGGTGCAGCTCTCATCTTCGGCATTCTTCTGAGCCCTTAAGGCATTGCTGAGTATTAAGCCCTATTCAAAAGAATGAATGAGTTAACATAAGAGCAAAAAACTAATTCAAAATTCATAAACTTCAAAATTCACAATTTTTGTACCTTCAGACTATTGTATGCCAAGGTATCCGTAAGATCGTCCTTCGTCATGGCGCAAAGGCCAGCCTCGAGTTTCGGGA
This sequence comes from Zea luxurians, assembly GCA_029449295.1. NCBI lineage: Eukaryota > Viridiplantae > Streptophyta > Magnoliopsida > Poales > Poaceae > Zea > Zea luxurians. Next base: position 32,699,650 of record JAOPSE010000014.1, read on the forward strand.
ACCCCATGCTTCTAGCCATCTCCCGGCACACGGACAATTCTTTATTGTCTGGGAGACAGTATATGAAATCATCTTCGTTTGTCCCATTGAACACTACGGCTCCCCTCGGATACATCAGTTCTCGGGCATAGTGATTGGCTTCAAAAATCTCTTCTTCAGATAGTTTCTTCCCCGAAGCATGTCGCACAATATAATCATGTATTTTGGAAGATGCTTCGGGGGTGGCAGTGCCAATTTCCTCAGTCAGAATCGGCTCTGTTATTTTTGCTTTTTCAGTTTCTAAACTTGCCTTTGACATTTTTTCGATCTCCAAAGGTTGTATCTTCGTGGATTCCGAAGGCTCAGCTTCAGTTTCAAATTGCTGCTTCGAAGTTTCAGCAGCAAAGGCTTCAGTAGACACTTCAATAGGTTTCTTTGGAGTTGTGCTTGAAGATTTAATTGTCTCCAAAACATCCAGCACATTAACCATCCTTTTTCTTTTCGGGGTCGCTGCTGGCCCCTTCTGGCTTTTAGCTGCCTCAACTTTTGATGAAGGACTTAAAACATCTAGTGTTTTTCTTTCTTCAGTTCTCTCTTCTCCTGTTTTTTCTATTGCTGGTGCTTCGGCCATTTCTTCGGATTTTGGCGCTGTAGTTGGTTCTCTGGCTTCGGTGGCCGAAGAGGCCTCGCCAATAAACTCGGACACTATGGCCGGCTCAATACAGCGTGGAGGGTGTGTGAACACTTTTACCTTCTTCCTCTTCGGCGCTGGCTCCCCGGGAGCAGCCGAAGCAGTGTCCTTTGCAGGAGAAGTATTTTTTCTCTTTTGACCTCGCATTGGATAATAGTAGTCGGGATAGATAAACCCAATTGCATCAAATACTCGGTTGAGTCTCTTCTTCTTTCGGCCTCCGAAAGCCGCTGATAATGCAGTGTTTTCGGCCTTTGAGTATGCCCCAAGCAATTCATCACTTACATTTTCAATGCTTTTCAGCCAATCATCATCCGGTTCAACAAACTTATCTCCGTACTTGAATGAATATTTCAGCCTGATTAGTCCACCCTCGTCAGTTTATTTAACGGTCTCCTTCGGCATTTCCCAGTTATCTGCAAGTGGCCACACTCTGAAGGCAATGTGCTCTTGCATTAAATCCCTGGTCCCAATAAAAGAACAGACTACGCCTAAGGCCCTCTGACATTCTTCAGCCGCTTCGTTCATTTCTACCTTTGGTTTTCGGAGTCCGAAGTGCTGCCAGATAGGGCGCATGATGATATCTTTGATATCTTCCCGAACCTTCAAATCGTTCTTCACATAGAACCATTCCTTCATCCATTCCCCGGGCCATCTCTTCCGAAAGGTTGGCACGGGACAGCTTGACCCAGAGCGGGCACCGAAGCTATAGCAACCAAAATTATTATGATATTGCTCCTTACCCCAGGGTTTCGTCTCATATACTAGCTCGTGTATATTGCAAAAGCTTTTTGCACTTGGCTCCAGGCCCTGGCTCCTCACGGCCCAGACGAAGATTCCCAATCTTATCACTGCCTCAGGGGTAAGTTGATGAAGGTAAATTTGATATATTTTCAGAACTTCTACCACAAACCTGCTTAGAGGGAATCGTAGCCCAGCCTTTAAAAAGCTTCGGAAGATCACGACTTCATTATCTTCGGGGGTCGGCGTAGTTTTTTCTCCGTCATCTGCCCTCACGATGGATATATCTCGGAAATATCTCCCCCTCATATTTTCAAGGTGACTCTGCTTCATAGTTGATTTTCCGAAGTTTGAGTGACTAGGCCGCCACGGGCGATCTTCGGAGTCCTCTCCACCACTATCCACATCATAACTATCACTATCGCCAGTATCTTTAGATAAACCCTCCAAAGTTTCCTTGACAATCTTTTCCGTATTGGTCTTCGACATTGACTCAAGAAAGCCCAGGTGCATTTCCTCCGAAAGGCTTAGCTTTGAAGCACCAGCAACTATCTTATCCTCAGACATTTTCGCGAATGCTGGCAAACCAGACTTGGAACCGAAGCTTAAAAATTTAAGACCGAGCAAATGCTGTCGCGCGCAGGCTAAAAGCTGAGTGAGTAAAAAGCAGGTGGCAAAAGGGCGTACCAAATAAACTCGTGGTGAGCTTGTATTTATACACCCAGTATGTCGAAAACTGGAGGGCCCCGCTTGTCAATGACTGTTGCTATTCTAGCAAAAGGAAGGTGTTTTTTCGGACCTTCGGCTTAAAGCCTTCGTCCATGTCACAATATGAATTTATCTTTACAATAAATTGATATTGCGAGGGGCTACTGTTGGGGGCCTTCGGCTCCCGAAGGTCCTCAAAAGCATAGTTTGACAATATTTTCCAAGTGTAATATGTGAACAGGCACCTTCGGAACAGGCACCTTTGGAGTCAGGTCGCGAATATACAAGAGCATGGTTAAGACGAAGCTTGACTGGAATGAAAAACGATCATGACGAAGGATAAGACGATCATGAAGCTATGTGCAGAAAGGCTTCGGCACAATAACAGAAAAGAGGAACCGACTTAAAGATGAAAAGCCAAATTGGACCTCGAAGAATTACTGTAGTTATTGATAAATGTAAAGGGCATCAATGTAATTTTACACGGGCTGCGTCCCGTGCCTATAAATAGGTGAACAGTACTCTATTGTTCACGCTGACTTGGCATACGCTTTTTCGCATCACGGTTGTACCTTTACTTTACATCTATCTGAAGGTACATTTGTAATTCGTTTTTATGAATTTAATAATGGAAATATATCGATCATAATGCTGGTATTGTTACTCGCACAATATATATATATATAGTTGCTCTGTTAACCTAACGAAGGTCTTTTCTTTCGTAACCTTCGTCCGAGATCCATTATACCCGAAGGGATATACTGTTTCTAAGGACGAAGGAGTTCGACATTTAACACTTTTATGTTGTCTTGTTCTTAATTCATAGCATTTGAGAACAAGCCCCCAACACCCACCTTTTGGAATCTAAAAGAACTACCTCAGATAATTTTGTCCACGCGCTCCTCTCTATTGGTGATGGTAGCACAACCCGATTTGAATAGGTTCACCAATCTGCCATTGAAGAAGACCAGAATATATATTATCTGACATTGAAGGAGACCAGAATATTGTCTTCTATATACACCATCAACAGTGGTAATAAAACAAAAAAAACAGTATGGCGATTGTAGAGCGCTAAGAAAGAAGCTTCCAACCAAATCAGGCTATTGTTACTGCTTTGACAACTATGTTTGATGCACATAGACCCATTGAGCAAATATTTTATATCACCAATGAATGACTGCCTGTAGAAAAATTATGTGACCAATTACAGATCTATTTTGCTGTAAAGCTATTTCTCAGCTCCAAATTCAAATGGCGGCATATACAGTGTCCTAGTTGCATCAAAGGTTATTGCCCTAGTGGTGAATGGTTTAGGTAACAGTGAGGAGGACCAAGATTTAAATTGTGCAAGATCATTCATCTCAGCATCAAACAGTAGGAGAGATACATAGCAGGTTTATGTCAATGCAGTGCCCACTATCAAAGGTAAAGATTTTCTACGTTTTGGAACCTTCAAAATAAAAAATGGATCACAGGTGAGATTCTAGGAAGATACCTGGCTTGGAGGGCAGGGGTTGAAAGATGAGTACCCTGGGCTATATAACATCACAAGAGCAAAATTTAAAACTATTGCTCAGGTGCTAACAAATAATGAAACATTTTTTCTTGGAGACGTACTTTATTTAGATCTAGGCTAACGGAATGGAATGAACTTCGTTCGCGCATTGCTAACATTCAGTTAACACAAGAGGATGATGTTTTTCATTGGAATCTGACCCAATCAGGGCAGTTCGCTGTGAAATCACATTATCAAGCATTAATAAAAAATGAGGTGCCCAATCTAAACAAAAGACTATGGAAATTAAAAGCTCTGCTAAAGATCAAAGTTTTCCTTTGGTACCTAAGGAGTGGAGTAATCCTAACTAAGGATAATCTTGCCAAACGCAATTGGCATGGAAACAAATCTTGTTGCTTTTGTCATAAGCCAGAGACAATTAAGCACTTGTTCTTTGAATGTCGATTCGCTCGTAGCGTCTAGGGTGTAATTTTTTTAGCCTTTGGGATACCTCCACCTTCTAGTGTTTCTAATATGTTTGGAAGCTGGCTAGAGGGGTTTGAGCACAATCTTAGGAACATCATTTTGCTAGGGGAGGCAAGCACTTGTTGGGCTCTTTGGCTAAGCAGTAATGATATTGTTTTTGAGAAAAAAAATCAATTTACTCTCCTTTGCAGGTGATTTATGCCATTTCCCATTGGCTCCGTACATGGGCGGTGCTACAGAGGCCGGAGCAGCAAGATATGGTTGTGGAGGCTACGCTATTGTTGGTGTAGGTGGTCAAGGACTTCTATTCCCAGGCCTATGGGTGGCGACCTAGTCATCGGATTGATTGCCACTAGAGTGTATGTGGTTCTTTAATTTTAGGCTGTGTGCTTCTTGATGAGCAGAGTCCGGAAGAATTTCAAAAACTTGTATTAACTTGATACAATGTGTTTGAAATTAATAAAGTCTTCCTATTCCAAAAAAACTATCAAACGAACATATGTCATCATGGATATTATGCATATATTGTATGATAGAATCGATGATTTTCAACATTCTCGAGGCGTCTATCACAATAGTCAAGTGGGCAGTCGAACTCCCTAGCTACAAAATTATCTTCGAACCAAGAACCACAATCAAATCACAGGTCCTCGTGGACTTCATAGTCGACTGAACATGGCCTTCAACCACCAACCACAGCACAAAGGAAGTTTGGACCATCCATGGTGCCGTCCGGGGGCAGATGCAGAAACAATCATCACGGCACCATCTAGGGCGAAGTACAGATACACCACGCATCTAAGTTTTGCACTTGAGTTAGATAAATGCACGAACAATATAGCAGAATATGAAGTTGTCATCCAAGGACTTCGTAAACTCAGAACCCTCGCAGTAACAATGTGCACAGTCAAAACTGACTCCAAGATTGTTGATAGGCAAATTGAGAAAGATTACACAACCAAAGAGCCCATCTGTTGGGGGCCTTCATCTTTCGAAGGTCCTCAAAAACACGACTAACATGTTTTGCAAAGTATAATATACTGTCACAGGAACCTTCGGCCTTGAGATGAAGGTGCGCATGGTATGAAAGGCGCGATCTGGGAGAAGGATGGACCAGTTCCGAAGCTACGGATGGAGAAGCTTCGGCTTAGCGGTGGAAAATGAAACCAACTTAAAGAGGAAAAGGTTGTCTAGTTCTCAATAGATTACCCTTAGCCAATAATAAATGTCAAGGGCATGGACGTAATTTTACACATGCTGCGTCCTGTGCCTATAAATAGATGAACAGTAGCACCGTACTGTTCACGCTGATTTAGATTCAGTCGCACGTCACACTTAGATTCTTACCTTCTGTCAAGCCGAAGTTACAAATGTAATTCAATATCGTTAATGTTCATTCATGGTTATTTAATAAGAATACAAATAATATAATGATTTAAGATGATTATTCGTATTCTTTATATATAATTCATGCTCCTGTTTTCTATTACATACTAAGATCATGAAGGTATATCCTTCATGACCTTCGTCTGAAGATCATTATATCCTGAAGGAGATAATGCTTCGGAGGATGAAGGTCTTTAACCATTAGACATTTGTGTTGCCTTGTTCTTAACTCATAGCATTTGAGAACAAGTCCCCAATATTGGCGCCCACCTCCGGCAAGCTGTGACCTTCGTCATGCCGCCGAAGAAAGCTTCAGCGCTGGGGGCTGCATTGCAGCCACTGGACGTCAACCAAGAAACACTGCGTGATGCTAGAAGCCAAAAAAGGAAGGCTACAAGTCCAACGCCTCAAGAGGAAGAGTTGGACCAAGAAATAAGGGACCTCGAAGCTATCTGAAAGTTGCCTAGAGGGGGGTGAATAGGCAGAATCTGAAAATTATAAACTTAAGCACAACTACAAGCCGGGGTTAGCGTTAGAAATATAAACGAGTCCGAAAGGGAGGGTGAAAACAAATCATAAGCAAATGAAGAGTGAGACGCGGTGATTTGTTTTACCGAGGTTCGGTTCTTGCAAACCTACTCCCTGTTGAGGTGGTCACAAAGACCGAGTCTCTTTCAACCCTTTCCCTCTCTCAAACAGTCACCTAGACCGAGTGAGCTTCTCTTCTCAATCAATCGGGACACTAAGTCCCCGCACGGACCACCACACAATTGGTGTCTCTTGCCTTGATTACAATTGAGTTGGGAATAAGAAAGAAAGAAGAAGAAAAGCAATCCAAACGCAAGAACTCAAATAAACACAAATGTCTCTCTCTCTAGTCACTATTTGATTGGAATGAACTTTGGACTTGGGAGAGGATTTGATCTCTTTGTTTGTGTCTTGGAGTGAAGTCTAGAGCTCTTGTATTGAATGAAAATGGCTGAAACTTGGATGCCTTGAATGAGTGGTGGTTGGGGATATTTATAGCCCCAACCACCAAAGTGGCCGACCGGACAGTCCGGTGCGCCACCGGACACTGTCCGGTGCGCCAGCCACGTCACCCAACCGTTAGGGTTCAACCGTTGGAGCTTTGACAAGTGGGGCCACCGGACAGTCCGGTGGTGCACCGGACAGTCACTGTTCACCATCCGGTGCGCCTTCTGGACCCTGCTCTGACTTCTACGCGTGCAGGCGCGCACTGTTCACTTTTACTGTTCCTTTGCAGACGATGTTGGCGCAAAGTAGCCGTTGCTCCGCTGGCACACCGGACAGTCCGGTGAATTATAGCGGAGTGGCTCCCCAAATTCCCGAAGCTGGCAAGTTCGAGTAAATCCTCCCTGGTGCACCGGACACTGTCCGGTGGCACACTGGACAGTCCGGTGCGCCAGACCAGGGCTGCCTTCGGTTTAACTTTGCTCCTTTGTTTTAAACCCTTTCTTTTGTCTTTGTATTGGTTTGTTGTGAACCTTTGGCACCTGTAGAACATATATTCTAGAGCAAACTAGTTAGTCCAATTGTTTGTGTTGGCAATTCAACCACCAAAATTCATTTGGAAAAGGTTTGACCCTATTTCCCTTTCAATCTCCCCCTTTTTGGTGATTGATGCCAACACAAACCAAAGCAAATATAAAAGTGCAGAATTGAACTAGTTTGTATAAGGTAAGTGCAAAGGTTGCTTGGAATTGAAACCAATATATCAATAGATATGCATGGATTGTTTTCTTCTTAGTTAAAATTTTGGACCACGCTTGCACCACTAGTTTTGTTTTTGCAAATCCTTTGTAAAATTCTTTTCAAAACATTTTGTAAATAGTCAAAGGTACATGAATAAGATTGAAAGAAGCATTTTCAAGATTCAAAATTTTCTCCCCCTATTTCAAAACAAAACTCCCCCTCAATGAAATTCTCCTCTTAGTGTTCAAGAGGGTTTTACAAATTTTTGAAGATACTAGAACTTTCTCCCCCTTTTGAACACAATAAGATATCAATTTGAAAACTTCATTTTTAAAATTTGGTGGTGGTGCGGTCCTTTTGCTTTGGGCTCATACTTTCTCCCCCTTTGGCATGAATCGCCAAAAACGGATACTCGTGAGTGAAATATAAGCCCTTTTACTTTCTCCCCAATGGCAAACAAATAGATATGAGTGAAGATTATACCAATGTGGAGAACAATGCAGAGTACAGGCAAATACTAATGGAGTTGAGTGGAAGCGCCTTTTTTTGCCGAATACTCCATTTCCCTTTTAATTCTATGACTAAGCATAATAATACACTTGAAAACACATTAGTCATAGACATAAAAGAGATATGATCAAAGATATATAAATGAGCTATGTGTGCAAAGCATCAATCAAAGTTCCTAGAATCAAGAATATTTAGCTCATTTCTAAGTTTGGTAAAGGTTTTCTCATCTAAAGGCTTGGTAAAGATATCGACCAATTGATCTTTGGTGTTAATATAGGTTATCTCGATATCCCCCCTTTGTTGGTGATCTCTCAGAAAGTGATACCGAATGACTTTGTGTTTAGTGCGGCTGTGTTCAACGGGATTATCCGCCATGCGGATTGCACTCTTATTGTCACATAGGAGAGGGACTTTGCTAAATTTGTAGCCATAGTCCTTAAGGGTTTTCCTTATCCAAAGTAATTGCGCGCAACAATGGCCTGCGGTAATGTACTCGGCTTCAGCGGTAGAAAGAGCTACTGAGTTTTGTTTCTTTGAAGCCCAAGACACCAGGGATCTCCCTAGAAACTGACAAGTCCCTGATGTGCTCTTCCTATCAATCTTACACCCTGCCCAATCAGCATCGGAATATCCTAATAAATCAAAAGAAGATCCCTTGGGGTACCAAAGACCAAACTTAGGTGTATGAACTAAATATCTCAAGATTCTCTTCACGGCCCTAAGGTGAACTTCCTTAGGATCGGCTTGAAATCTTGCACACATACATACGGAAAGCATAATGTCCGGTCGAGATGCACATAAGTAGAGTAAAGAACCTATCATCGACCGGTATACCTTTTGATCTACGGATTTACCTCCCGTGTCGAGGTTGAGATGCCCATTGGTTCCCATGGGCGTCTTGATGGGCTTGGCATCCTTCATTCCAAACTTGGTGAGAATGTCTTGAATGTACTTCGTTTGGCTAATGAAGGTGCCTTCTTGGAGTTGCTTGACTTGAAATCCTAGAAAATACTTCAACTCCCTCATCATTGACATCTCGAATTTTTGTATCATGATCCTACTGAACTCTTCACAAATGGATTTGTTAGTAGACCCAAATATGATATCATCAACATAAATTTGGCATACAAACAAATCATTTTCAATTATTTTAGTAAAGAGAGTAGGATCAGCTTTGCCGACTTTGAAGCCATTAGTGATAAGAAAATCTCTTAGGCATTCATACCATGCTCTTGGGGCTTGCTTAAGCCCATAAAGCGCCTTAGAGAGTTTATAAACATGGTTAGGATACTCACTATCTTCAAAGCCGGGAGATTGCTCAACATAGACCTCTTCCTTGATTGGTCCTTTGAGGAAGGCACTCTTCACGTCCATTTGATAGAGCTTAAAGCCATGGTAAGTAGCATAGGCAAGTAATATACGAATTGACTCAAGCCTAGCTACAGGTGCATAGGTTTCACCAAAATCCAAACCTTCGACTTGTGAATATCCTTTGGCTACAAGTCGTGCCTTGTTTCTTGTCACCACACCATGCTCATCTTGTTTGTTGCGGAATACCCACTTGGTTCCTACAACATTTTGGTTAGGACGTGGAACTAAATGCCATACCTCATTCCTTGTGAAGTTGTTGAGCTCCTCTTGCATCGCCAACACCTGATCCGAATCTTGAAGTGCTTCCTCTACCCTGTGTGGCTGAAAGGGAAATAGGCTTACACCTTTTCCTAATTGATTTTGGTGGTTGAATTGCCCAACACAAATAATTGGACTAACTAGTTTGCTCTAGATTATAAGTTTTACATGTGCCAAAGGTTCACAATAGACCAATAAAAAGACCAAGAAAGGGTTCAAACAAAGGGAGCAAAATACAACCGAAGGCAGCCCTGGTCTGGCGCACCGGACTATCCGGTGCACCAGGGAATCCAACTCCAAACTCGCCAGTCTCGAGAATTCTGGGAGCCGCTCCGCTATAATTCATCGGACTGTCCGGTGCACCACCGGACTGTCCGGTGTGCCAGCGGAGCAACGACTACTTCGCGCCAATGGTCGTCTGCAGAACGCATTCAATGCACTACAGTGCGCGCCTACGTGCGCAGAAGTCAGAGCAGGCGCCAGAAGGCGCACTAGACAGTCTACAGGACCTATCCGGTGCGCCACCGGACTGTCCAGTGGCCCAGAAGACAGAAGCTCCAACGGTCGAACCCTAACGGCCGGGTGATGTGGCTGGCGCACCGGACAGTGTCCGGTGATGCACCGGACTGTCTGGTGCGCTCGTCGACAGCAGCCTCCACCAACGGCTACTTTGGTGGTTGGGGCTATAAATACCCCCAACCACCCACCATTCATTGCATCCAAGTTTTTAGACTTCCTACACCTTACAAGAGCTATAGCATTCAATACAAGACACACCAAAAAGATCAAATCCTCTCCCAAGTCCAAAGACCATTCCAATTAAATAGTGACTAGTGAGAGAGTGACTTGTGTTCATTTGAGCTCTTGCGCTTGGATTGCTTTTTCTCTCTCATTCTTTCTTGTGATCGACTCAATTGTAACCAAGGCAAGAGACACCAATTGTGTGGTGGTCCTTGCGGTGACTTAGTGTCCCGTTTGATTGAGAAGAGAAGCTCACTCGGTCTAAGTGACCGTTTGAGAGAGGGAAAGGGTTGAAAGAGACCCGGTCTTTGTGACCACCTCAACGGGGAGTAGGTTTGCAAGAACCGAACCTCGATAAAACAAATCACCGTGTCACACTCTTTATTTGCTTGTGATTTGTTTTCGCCCTCTCTCTCGGACTCGATTTTAATTCTAATGCTAACCTCGGCTTGTAGTTGTGCTTAAACTTTGTAAATTTTAGATTCGCCCTATTCACCCCCCCTCTAGGCAACTTTCAATTGGTATCAGAGCCCGGTGCTTCATAAGAGTCTAACTGCTCGAAGTGATGTCGGGAGATCACGCCAAGAAGGAGATGGAGACCGGCGACAAGCCCGTTACAAGCCACGGGAAGGCTCCATCGGGAGAGTTCCAGAACAAGGGGAAGGAGAAGGAATCCCCTTCACACAAGTCGCATCGGAGTGGCGAAAAGAAGAAGAAGATGAGGAAGGTGGTCTACTACGAGACCGACTCTTCATCGCCATCGACCTCCGGCTCCAACGCGCCGTCCGTAACTTCTAAGCGCCATGAGCGCAAGAAGTTTAGTAAGATTCCTCTACACTACCCTCGAATCTCTAAACATACTCCATTACTTTCCGTTCCATTAGGCAAACCACCGGTTTTTGACGGTGAAGATTATAACATGTGGAGTGATAAAATGAGGCATCACCTAACCTCACTCCACACTAGTATTTGGAACGTTGTTGAGTTTGGTGTGCAGGTACCATCCGTAGGGGATGGGGACTACGACTCGGACGAAGTTGCCCAAATCCGGCACTTCAACTCCCAAGCCACCACTATACTCCTTGCCTCTCTAAGTCGAGAGGAGTATAACAAGGTGTAAGGGTTGAAGAGCGCCAAAGAGATTTGGGATGTACTCAAAACAGCGCACGAAGGAGATGAGGTGACCAAGATCACCAAAAGGGAGACGATCGAGGGGGAGCTTGGTCGATTCATGCTTCACCAAGGGGAGGAGCCACAAGCGATGTACAACCGGCTCAAGACCTTGGTGAACCAAGTGCGCAACCTCGGGAGCACCAAATGGGATGACCATGACATGGTCAAGGTTATTCTAAGATCACTAGTTTTTCTTAATCCTACTCAAGTACAATTAATTCATGGTGATCCTAGATACAAAATAATGTCTCCCGAGGAAGTGATAGGTAAATTTGTGAGCTTTGAGCTAATGATCAAAGGCTCCAAAAAGATCATCGAGCAAGGCACATCCTCCTCCGTACCCGAAGCACAACCCGTTGCATTCAAAGCAACGAAGGAGAAGAAAGAAGATTCTACTCCAAGTAGAATCCCCATCGACGCCTCCAAGCTCGACAATGAGGAGATGGCATTTATTATCAAAAGCTTCCGTCAAATCCTCAAACAAAGGAAGGGGAAGGATTACAAGCCCCGTTCCAAGAAAGTGTGCTACAAGTGTGGTAAGCCCGGTCATTTTATTACAAAATGTCCATTATCTAGTGATAGTGACAGGGGTGACGACAAGAAGGGAAAGAGGAGAGAAAAGAAGAGGTACTACAAGAAGAAGGGTGGCGATGCCCATGTTTGCCGGGAGTGGGACTCCGACGAGAGCTCCACCGACTCCTCCTCCGACGAGGACGCCGCCAACATCGCCGTCAACAAAGGGCTCCTCTTCCCCAACATTGGCCACAAGTGCCTCATGGCAAAGGACGACAAAAGGAAGAAGGTAAAATCAAAATTCTCAACTAAATATGCAACATCTAGCGATGAGGCTAATTCTAGTGATAATGAGGATGACTTATTTACTATTTTTGCCAACTTAAACATGCAACAAAAGGAAAAATTAAATGAATTAATTAGTGCTATTCATGATAAGGATGAACTCTTGGATAGCCAAGAGGACTTCCTAATTAAAGAAAACAAGAAGCATGTTAAGGTAAAAAATGCTTATGCTCTAGAAGTTGAAAAATGTGAAAAATTAACTAGTGAGCTAAGCACTTGCCATGATATTATTTCCAGCCTTAGAAATGAGAATGCCAATTTAATTGCTAAGGTTGGGAAGCTTGATGATTGTGATGATTCAATTGTTAGTCTTAGAAATGATAATGCCAAATTAATTGCTAAGATTGACAAATTGAATGCTTCTCTTTCTAGCCTTAAAATTGAAAATGAAAAATTAATTGCTAAGGCTAAGGATTTAGATGTTTGCAATGCTTCTATTTCCAATCTTAGAGATGAGAATGATATTTTGCATGCTAAGATTGTTGAATTAAATACTTGCAAATCCTCTACATCTTCCGTTGAGCATGTTACTATTTGTACTAGATGTAGAGATGTTAATGTAGATGCTATTCATGATCACCTTGCACTAATTAAACAACAAAATGATCACATAGCTACATTAACTGCTAAAATTAATGAGCATGACTTAGAAAATGAGAAATTTAAATTTGCTAGAAGCATGCTCTATAGTGGGAGACGCCCTAGTATTAAGGATGGCATTGGCTTCCAACAGGGAGACAATGTCAAGCTTAATGCCCCACCTAAAAGATTGTCAAACTTTGTTAAGGGAAAGGCTCCCATGGTTCAGGATAACGAGGGTTACATTTTATACCCTGCCGGTTATCCTGAACACAAAATTAGGAGAATTCATTCTAGGAAGTCTCACTCTGGCCCTAATCATGCTTTTATGTATAAGAGTGAGGCATCTAGCTCTAGGCAATCAACCCATGCTAAATTGCCTAAGAAGAAAACTCTTAAAGCATCAAATGATCATAATGTTTCATTCAAAACTTTTGATGCTTCCTATGTGTTAACTAACAAATCAGGCAAGGTTGTTGCTAAGTATATTGGGGGCAAACACAAGGGATCAAAGACTTGTGTTTGGGTACCCAAAGTTCTTGTATCTAATGTTAAAGGACCCAAAACTGTTTGGGTACCTAAAATCAAGAACTAAATCTGTTTTGTAGGTTTATGCATCCGGGGGCTCAAGTTGGATCATCGACAGCGGGTGCACAAACCATATGAATGGGGAGAAAAGGATGTTCTCCTCCTACGAGAAAAACCAAGATCCCCAACGAGCTATCACATTCGGGGTTGGAAATCAAGGTTTGGTCAAAGGATTGGGTAAAATTGCTATATCACCTGACCATTCCATTTCCAATGTTTTTCTTGTAGATTCTTTAGATTACAACTTGCTTTCCGTTTCTCAATTATGTAAAATGGGCTACAACTGTCTCTTTACAGATACAGGTGTTACTGTCTTTAGAAGAAGTGATGATTCAGTAGCTTTTAAGGGAGTATTAGAGGGTCAGCTATACTTAGTTGATTTCAATAGAGCTGAACTCGATACTTGCTTAATCGCTAAGACTAACATGGGTTGGCTCTGGCATCGCCGACTAGCCCATGTTGGGATGAAGAATCTTCACAAGCTTCTAAAGGGAGAACACATTTTGGGACTAACAAATGTGCATTTTGAGAAAGACAGGATTTGTAGCGCATGCCAAGCAGGGAAGCAAGTTGGTGTTCATCATCCACATAAGAACATCTTGACGACTGACAGGCCACTCGAGCTCCTCCACATGGACCTATTCGGCCCGATCGCTTACATAAGCATCGGCGGGAGTAAGTACTGCCTAGTTATTGTGGATGACTATTCTCGCTTCACTTGGGTATTCTTTTTACAGGAAAAATCTCAAACCCAAGAGACCTTAAAAGGATTCTTGAGACGGGATCAAAATGAGTTCGGCTTGAGGATCAAGAAAATTAGAAGCGACAATGGGACGGAGTTCAAGAACTCACAAATAGAAGGTTTTCTTGAGGAGGAAGGGATCAAGCATGAGTTCTCTTCTCCCTACATGCCACAACAAAATGGTGTAGTGGAGAGGAAGAATAGAACTCTATTGGACATGGCAAGGACCATGCTTGATGAGTACAAGACTTCGAATCGGTTTTGGGCCGAGGCGGTCAACATCGCCTGCTACGCCATCAACCGGTTGTATCTACACCGAATTCTCAAGAAGACATCTTACGAACTCCTCACCGGTAAAAAGCCAAATGTTTCATATTTTAGAGTCTTTGGTAGCAAATGCTTTATTCTTGTTAAAAGAGGTAGAAAATTCAAATTTGCTCCTAAGGCTGTAGAAGGCTTTTTACTAGGATATGATTCAAACACAAGGGCATATAGAGTCTTTAACAAGTCCACTGGACTAGTTGAAGTTTCTTGTGACATTGTGTTTGATGAGACTAATGACTCCCAAGTGGAGCAAGTTGATCTTGATGAATTAGATGATGAAGAGGCTCCGTGCGTCGCGCTAAGGAACATGTCCATTGGGGATGTGTGTCCTAAGGAATCCGAAGAGCCCATTCAAGCACAAGATCAACCATCTTCCTCCATGCAAGAATCTCCACCAACTCAAGATGAGGATAAGGCTCAAGATGATGAAGAAGAAGATCAAGAAGATGAGCCACCTCAAGAGGAGGGCAATGATCAAGGGGGAGATGCCCATGATCAAGACAAGGAAGATGAACAAGTTCCAAGGCCGCCACACCCAGGAGTCCACCAAGCAATCCAACGAGATCACCCCGTGAACACCATCCTAGGAGACATTCAAAAGGGGGTAACTACTCGATCTCGTGTTGCTCATTTTTGTGAACATTACTCGTTTGTTTCCTCTATTGAGCCACACAGGGTAGAGGAAGCACTTCAAGATTCGGATTGGGTGATGGCGATGCAAGAGGAGCTCAACAATTTTAAAAGGAATGAGGTATGACATTTAGTTCCACGTCCTAACCAAAATGTTGTAGGAACCAAGTGGGTCTTCCGCAACAAACAAGATGAGCATGGTGTGGTGACAAGGAACAAAGCCCGACTTGTGGCCAAGGGATACTCACAAGTCGAAGGTTTGGATTTCGGTGAAACCTATGCACCCGTAGCTAGGCTCGAGTCAATTCGCATTTTACTTGCCTATGCTATTCACCATGGCTTTAAGCTTTATCAAATGGACATGAAAAGTGCCTTCCTCAATGGACCAATCAAGGAAGAGGTCTATATTGAGCAACCTCCCGGCTTTGAAGATAGTGAGTATCCTAACCATGTTTATAGACTCTCTAAGGCGCTTTGTGGGCTCAAGCAAGCCCCAAGAGCATGGTATGAATGCCTAAGAGACTTTCTTATCGCTAATGGCTTCAAAGTCGGAAAAGCCAATCCTACTCTCTTTACTAAAACACTTGCAAATGATTTGTTTGTATGCCAAATTTATGTTGATGATATCATATTTGGGTCTACTAACAAATCTACATGTGAAGAGTTTAGTAGGATCATGACTCAAAAATTCGAGATGTCTATGATGGGGGAGTTGAAGTATTTCTTAGGATTTCAAGTGAAGCAACTCCAAGAGGGCACCTTCATTAGCCAAACGAAGTACATTCAAGACATTCTAACCAAGTTTGGGATGAAGGATGCCAAGCCCATCAAGACACCCATGGGAACAAATGGGCATCTCGACCTCGACACAGGAGGTAAATCCGTAGATCAAAAGGTATACCGGTCGATGATAGGTTCCTTACTCTATTTGTGTGCTTCATGACCGGCCATTATGCTTTCTGTATGCATGTGTGCAAGATTCCAAGCCGATCCTAAGGAAGTTCACCTTAGGGCCGTAAAGCGAATCTTGAGATATTTAGTTTATACTCCTAAGTTTGGCCTTTGGTACCCCAGGGGATCCACATTTGATTTAATTGGTTATTCCGATGCTGATTGAGCAGGGTGTAAAATTAATAGAAAGAGCATATCGGAGACTTGCCAGTTCTTGAGAAGATCTCTAGTGTCTTGGGCTTCAAAGAAGCAAAATTCTGTTGCTCTTTCTACCGCCGAAGCTGAGTATATTGCCGCAGGCCATTGTTGCGTGCAATTGCTTTGGATGAGGCAAACCCTCAGGGATTATGGTTACAAATTAACCAAAGTTCCTCTTCTATGTGATAATGAGAGTGCAATCCGCATGGCGGATAATCCCGTTGAGCATAGCCGCACTAAACACATAGCCATTCGATATCACTTTTTAAGGGATCACCAACAAAAGGGGATATCGAGATTGCATATGTTAGCACCAAAGAACAATTAGCCGATATCTTTACCAAGCCATTAGATGAACAAACATTTACCAAACTTAGGCATGAGCTAAATATTCTTGATTCTAGGAATTTTGATACTTTGCACACATAGCTCATATATATACCTTTGATCATCTCTTTGATGTGTTATGACTAATGTGTTCTTTCAAGTGCATTTCATGATAAGTCATAGATTGAAAAGGGAAATGGTGTCTTCGGCGAAGACAAGGCTTCCACTCCATCGAATCATTCATCCTTCGCCGTCGCTCCGCACAACTCTCCAACTTTGGTATAATCTTCACTCATATATTATTTACCATAGGGGAAGAAAGTAGGTACAAGGGCTTATATCTCACTCACAAGTATCCGTTTTTGGCGATTCATGCCAAAGGGGGAGAAAGTATGAGCCCAAAGCAAAACGACCACACCACCACCAATTTCAAAAATGTAGTCCTTTAAATTTGAGTTAAGAAAAGAATTTTCAATTAGTATCTTATTTTTGATATAATTTCAAATTGGTATACCCTCTTCAAAATTAATATCTAAAACCCTCTTGAACACTAAGAGGAGGATTTCATTAAGGGGGAGTTTTTTTAGTCAAAGGAAAAGCATTTTGAAACAGGGGGAGAAAATTTCAAATCTTGAAAATGCTTCTCAAAATATTATTCATTTACCTTTGACTATTTGCAAAAGGACTTTGAAAAGAATTTACAAAAGAGTTTGCAAAAACAAAACAAATGGTGCAAGCGTGGTCCAAAATTTTAAATTAGAAGAAAGCCATCCATGCATATCTAGTAGAAATAATTATTGGTTTCATTCCAAGCAACCTTTGCACTTACAAACTAGTTCAATTCTGCACCTCTATATTTGCTTTGGTTTGTGTTGGCATCAATCACCAAAAAGGGGGAGATTGAAAGGGAAATAGGCTTACACCTTTTCCTAATTGATTTTGGTGGTTGAATTGCCCAACACAAATAATTGTACTAACTAGTTTGCTCTAGATTATAAGTTTTACAGGTGCCAAAAGTTCACAATAGACCAATAAAAAGACCAAGAAAGGGTTCAAACAAAGGGAGCAAAAGACAACCGAAGGCAGCCCTGGTCTATGCCACCGGACTGTCCGGTGCACCACCGGACTATCCGGTGCACCACCGGACAGTGTCCGGTGCACCAGGGAATCCAACTCCAAACTCGCCAGTCTCGGGAATTCTGGGAGCCACTCCGCTATAATTCACCGGACTATCCGGTGCACCACCGGACTGTCTGGTGTGCCGGCGGAGCAACGGCTACTTCGCGCCAACGGTCGTCTGCAGAACGCATTCAATGCGCTACAGTGCGCGCCTGCGCGCGCAGAAGTCAGAGCAGGCGCTAGAAGGCGCACCGGACAGTCTACAGGACCTGTCCGGTGCGCCACCGGACTTTCCGGTGGCCCAGAAGACAGAAGCTCCAACGGTCGAACCCTAATGGTCGGGTGACGTGGCTGGCGCACCGGACAGTGTCCAGTGACGCACCAGACTGTCCGGTGCGCCCGTCGATAGCAGCCTCCACCAATGGCTACTTTGGTGGTTGGGGCTATAAATACCCCCAACCACCCACCATTCATTGCATCCAAGTTTTCAGACTTCCTACACCTTACAAGAGTTATAACATTCAATACAAGACACACCAAAGAGATCAAGTCCTCTCCCAAGTCCAAAGATCATTCCAATCAAATAGTGACTAGTGAGAGAGTGACTTGTGTTCATTTGAGCTCTTGCGCTTGGATTGCTTTTTCTTTCTCATTATTTCTTGTGATCGACTCAATTGTAACTGAGGCAAGAGACACCAATTGTGTGGTGGTCCTTGCGGGTACTTAGTGTCCCGTTTGATTGAGAAGAGAAGCTCACTCGGTCTAAGTGACCGTTTGAGAGAGGGAAAGGGTTGAAAAAGACCCGGTCTTTGTGACCACCTCAATGGGGAGTAGGTTTGCAAGAACCGAACCTCGATAAAACAAATCACCATGTCACACTCTTTATTTGCTTGTGATTTGTTTTCGCCCTCTCTCTCGGACTCAATTTTAATTCTAACGCTAACCCCGGCTTGTAGTTGTGCTTAAACTTTGTAAATTTCAGATTCGCCCTATTCACCCCCTCTAGGCGACTTTCAGTGGCTCAATAGAGGAAACAAAAGAGTAATGTTCACAAAAATGAGCAACACGAGATTGAGTGGTTACCCCCTTATGAATATCGCCGAGGATGGTGTTCACAGGGTGATCTCGTTGGATTGCTTGGTGGACTCTTGGGTGTGGCGGCCTTGCATCTTGTTCATCTTCCTTGTCTTGATTATGGGCATCTCTCCCTTGATCATTGCCCTCCTCTTGAGGTGGCTCATCTTCTTGATCTTCTCCTTCATCATCTTGAGCCTCATCCTCATCTTAGGTTGGTGGAGATGCTTGCATGGAGGAAGATCGTTGATCTTGTGCTTGTGGAGGCTCTTCGGGTTCCTTAGGACACACATCCCCAATGGACATGTTCCTTAGCGTGATGCAAGGAGCCTCTTCATCATCTAGTTCATCAAGATCAACTTGCTCTACTTGAGAGCCATTAGTCTCATCAAACACAATGTCACAAGAGACTTCAACTAGTCCAGTGGACTTGTTAAAGACTCTATATGCCCTTGTGTTTGAGTCATAACCAAGTAAAAAGCCTTCTACAGCCTTAGGAGCAAATTTAGATTTTCTACCTCTTTTAACAAGAATAAAGCATTTGCTACCAAAGACTCTAAAATATGAAACATTTGGCTTTTTACCGGTGAGGAGTTCATAGGATGTCTTCTTGAGGATTCGGTGAAGATATAACCAGTTGATGGCGTAGCAAGCGGTGTTGACCGCCTCGGCCCAAAACCGATCCGAAGTCTTGTACTCATCAAGCATGGTCCTTGCCATGTCAAGTAGAGTTCTATTCTTCCTCTCCACTACACCATTTTGTTGTGGCGTGTAGGGAGAAGAGAACTCATGCTTGATGCCCTCCTCCCCAAGGAAGCCTTCAATTTGAGAGTTCTTGAACTCCGTCCCGTTGTCGCTTCTTATTTTCTTGATCCTCAAGCCGAACTCATTTTGAGCCCATCTCAAGAATCCTTTCAAAGTCTCTTGGGTTTGAGATTTTTCCTGTAAAAAGAATACCCAAGTGAAGCGAGAATAGTCATCCACAATAACTAGACAGTACTTACTCCCGCCGATGCTTATGTAAGCTATCAGGCCGAATAGGTCCATGTGGAGTAGTTCCAGTGGCCTGTTAGTCGTCATGATGTTCTTATGTGGATGATGAACACCAACTTGCTTCCCTGCTTGGCATGCACTACAAATCCTGTCTTTCTCAAAATGAACATTGGTTAGCCCCAAAATGTGTTCCCCTTTAGAAGTTTGTGAAGATTCTTCATCCCAACGTGTGCTAGTCGGCGGTGCCAGAGCCAACACATGTTAGTCTTTGCAATTAAGCAAGTATCGAGTTCAGCTCTATTGAAATCAACTAAGTACAGCTAACCCTCTAATACTCCCTTAAAGGCTACTGAATCATCACTTCTTCTAAAGGCAGTAACACCTGTATCCGTAAAAAGACAGTTGTAACCCATTTTGCATAATTGAGAAACAGAAAGCAAGTTATAATCTAAAGAATCTACAAGAAAAACATTAGAAATAGAATAGTCAGGTGATATAGCAATTTTACCCAATCCTTTGACCAAACCTTGATTTCCATCCCCAAATGTGATAGCTCTTTAAGGATCTTCGTTTTTCTCATAGGAGGAGAACATCCTTTTCTCCCCGGTCATGTGGTTTGTGCACCCGCTGTCGATGATCCAGCTTGAGCCCCCAGATATATAAACCTACAAAACAAATTTAGGCCTTGTTCTTAGGTACCCAAACGGTCTTGGGTCCTTTTACATTAGAAACAAGCACCTTGGGTACCCAAACACAAGTCTTTGACCCTTTGTGTTTGCCCCCAACATATTTGGCAACTACTTTGCCTGAATTGTTAGTGAGCACATATGAAGCATCAAAAGTTGTAAATGAAATATTATGATCATTTAATGCAATAGGAGATTTCTTTTTAGGCATTTTAACATGTGTAGAACGCCTAGAGCTAGAAGCCTCATTCTTATAAATAAAAGCATGGTGGGAATGAGTCTTCTTTGCATGAATTCTCCTAATCTTATCCTCAGGATAACTAGCAGGATATAAAATATAGCCCTCGTTATCCTGAGGCATGGGAGCCTTGCCCTTAACAAAATTAGACAATCTTTTAGGAGGGGCATTAAGCTTGACATTGTCTCCCTGTTGGAAGCCAATGCCATCCTTAATGTCAGGGCATCTCCCACTATAAAGCATGCTACGAGCAAATTTAAATTTCTCATTTTCTAGTTCATGCTTGGCAATTTTAGCATCTAATTTAGCTATATGATCATTTTGTTGTTTAATCATAGCAAGGTGATCATGAATAGCATCTATATTAACATCTCTACATCTAGTGCAAATAGAAACATGCTCAACGGTAGATGTAGAGGGTTTGCAATCATTTAATTCAACAATCTTAGCATGTAAAATAGCATTCTCATCTCTAAGATTGGAAATAGAGACATTGCAAACATCTAATTCCTTAGCCTTAGCAATTAATTTATTATTCTCAATTCTAAGGCTAGCAAGAGATTCATTCAATTTGTCAATCTTAGCAATCAAATTGGCATTATCATTTCTAAGACTAACAATTGAATCATCACAAACATTTGATTTCTCAACCTTAGCAATCAATTTAGCATTTTCATTTCTAAGGCTAGAAATAGTGTCATGACAAATACTAAGCTCACTAGTTAATTTTTCATTTTTCTCTACCTCTTGAGCATAAGCATTTTTAGTCTTAACATGCTTTTTATTTTCCTTAATAAGGAAGTCCTCTTGGCTATCCAAGAGTTTATCCTTCTCATGAATAGCACTAATCAATTCATTCAATTTCTCTTTTTGTTGCATGTTAAGATTGGCAAAAAGAGTAAGCAAGTTGTCCTCATCATCACTAGAATTATCCTCATCACTAGAAGTTGCATATTTAGTGGAGGATCTTGATTTTACCTTCTTCTTCTTGCCGTCCTTTGCCATGAGGCACTTGTGGCCGACGTTGGGGAAGAGAAGACCTTTGTTGATGGCGATGTTGGCGGCGTCCTCGTCGTCGGAGGAGTCGGTGGAGCTCTCGTCGGAGTCCCACTCCCGGCAAACATGGGCATCACCACCCTTCTTCTTGTAATACCTCTTCTTCTCCTTCTTCTTCCCCCTCTTGTCATTATCCCTGTCACTATCACTAGACAAAGGGCATTTAGCGATAAAATGACCGGGCTTACCACATTTGTAGCAAACCTTCTTGGAGCGGGGCTTGTAGTCTTTCCCCCTTCTTTGTTTGAGAATTTGACGGAAGCTCTTGATGATGAGCGCCATCTCCTCATTGTCGAGCTTGGAGGCGTCGATGGGGACCCTACTTGGTGTAGAGTCTTCTTTCTTCTCCTCCGTTGCCTTGAATGCAACGGGTTGTGCCTCGGGTACGGAGGAGGCGCCTTGCTCGATGATTTTCTTGGAGCCTTTGATCATCAATTCAAAGCTCACAAATTTTCCTATCACTTTCTCGGGAGACATTAGTTTATATCTTGGATCACCATGAATTAATTGAACTTGAGTAGGGTTAAGAAAAACAAGTGATCTATGAATAACCTTGACCATTTCATGGTCA
Organism: Zea luxurians; assembly: GCA_029449295.1. NCBI lineage: Eukaryota > Viridiplantae > Streptophyta > Magnoliopsida > Poales > Poaceae > Zea > Zea luxurians. The sequence continues at coordinate 32,721,839 of JAOPSE010000014.1, forward strand.
TCCCATTTAGTGCTTCCGAGGTTGCGCACTTGATTTACCAAGGTTTTTAGCCGGTTGTACATGGCTTGCGGGTCTTCTCCTTGGTTGAGCATAAAGCGACTGAGCTCCCCCTCGATCGTTTCCCTCTTGGTGATCTTGGTCACCTCGTCTCCTTCGTGCGCGGTCTTGAGCACGTCCCAAATTTCCTTGGCGCTCTTCAACCCTTGCACCTTATTATACTCCTCTCGACTTAGAGAGGCGAGGAGTATAGTAGTTGCTTGGGAGTTGAAGTGCCAAATTTGGGCAACTTCGTCCGAATCATAATCTTCATCCCCTACGGATGGTACATGTACTCCATACTCAACAACATCCCAAATGCTAGTGTGGAGTGAGGTTAGGTGATGCCTCATTTTATCACTCCACATGTTATAATCTTCACCGTCAAAAACTGGTGGTTTGCCTAATGGAACGGAAAGTAATGGAGTACGTTTAGAAATGCGAGGGTAGCGTAGGGGGATCTTACTAAACTTCTTGCGCTCATGGCGCTTAGAAGTTACAGACGGCGCGTTGGAGCCGGAGGTGGATGGCGACGAAGAATCAGTCTCATAATAGACCACCTTCTTCATCTTCTTCTTCTTGTCACCACTCTGGTGCAACTTGTTGTGGGAGTGTGATTCTCCCTTTCCTTTGGAGCCGGACTCCCTTGATGGAGCCTTCCCGTGGCTTGTAGCGGGCTTCTCACCGGTCATGACCTCCTTCTTGGCGTGATCTCCCGACATCACTTAGAGCGGTTAAGCTCTAATGAAGCACCGGGCTCCGATACCAATTGAAAGTCGCCTAGAGGGGGGTGAATAGGAGGAATCTGAAAATTATAAACTTAAGCACAACTACAAGCTAGGGTTAGCATTAGAAATATAAACGAGACTGAAAGGGAGGGCGAAAACAAATCACAAGCAAATGAAGAGTGATACGCGGTGATTTGTTTTACCGAGGTTTGGTTCTTGCAAACCTACTCCCCGTTGAGGTGGTCACAAAGACCGTGTCTCTTTCAACCCTTTCCCTCTCTCAAACGGTCACCTAGACCGAGTGAGCTTCTCTTCTCAATCAATCAGGACACTAAGTCCCCGCAAGGACCACCACACAATTGGTGTCTCTTGCCTTGATTAAAATTGAGTTGGGAACAAGAAAGAAAGAAGAAGAAAAGTAATCCAAGCGCAAGAACTCAAATGAACACAAATGTCTCTCTCTCTAGTCACTATTAGATTGGAATGAACTTTGGACTTGGGAGAGGATTTGATCTCTTTGTTTGTGTCTTGGAGTGAAGTCTAGAGCTCTTGTATTGAATGCAAATGGCTGAAACTTGGATGCCTTGAATGAGTGGTGGTTGGGGGTATTTATAGCCCCAACTACCAAAGTGGCCGTTGGGGAACTGTGCTGTTGACGGGCGCACCGGACAGTCCGGTGCGCCAGCCATGTCACCCAACCGTTAGGGTTCGACCATTGGAGCTCTGACAAGTGGGGCCACCGGACAGTCTGGTGGTGCACCGGAAAGTCACTGTTCACTGTCTGGTGCGCCTTCTGGCCCCTACTCTGACTTCTGCGCACGCAGGCGCGCACTGTTCACTTTTATTGTTCCTTTGTAGACGACCGTTGGCGCGAAGTAGCCGTTGCTCCGCTGGCATGCCGGACAGTCCGGTGAATTATAGCAGAGTGGCTCCCCAAATTCTTGAAGCTGACAAGTTCGAGTGAATCCTCCCTGGTGCACCGGACACTGTCCGGTGCGCCAGACCAGGGCTGCCTTCGATTTAACTTTGCTCCTTTGTTTTGAACCCTTTCTTTTGTCTTTGTATTGGTTTGTTGTGAACCTTTAGCACCTGTAGAACATATATTCTAGAGCAAACTAGTTAGTCCAATTGTTTGTGTTGGGCAATTCAACCACCAAAATTCATTTGGAAACGGTTTGACCCTATTTCCCTTTCACTATCCATCAACAGGTCTAGAGGAAGAAGGAGAAGATGCTTCGTCTTTCCAATCTTTAGAAGGAGATCGATGAGGCTGCTAAGGAAATGCGTCATGTCACTCAAGATGACCAGGACCGAAGACCTCAATGCGGAGAGCTTCGTCAGAACAATTCCTACGATGATGATGAATGGTATGATGATTTCCATCATGGAAATTTTGCTTTTGATGATGCTTCTCCTCTGTCAGTAGAACTGCAAGCTACCCCATGCCCCCCATCATACAAGCCACCCCAGCTCCCTATGTATGATGGGCACTCAGACCCGAAGCAGTTTCTAATGAGCTACGAAGAAACCATATCTTCATATGGGGGCAACACAGCAGTCATGGCGAAATCCTTCGTCATGGCAGTCAAAAATGTCGCACAAACCTGGTACTCTTCTCTCCGGCCAGGAACAATCACATCATGGCAGAAGATGAAGGACATGTTGATCACCAGCTTCCAAGGGTTTCAGACAAAGCCGATCACTGCTCAGGCTTTGTTCTAGTGCACGCAAGACCACGAAGAATACCTCCAGGCGTCTGTCTGAAGGTTCTTGCGTCTGAGGGCACAAGCGCCCACGGTGCCTAATGAAATTGTCATTGAGGCCATGATCAAAGGGTTTCGACCAGGACCTACGGCTCAATACTTTGCCAGGAAACCCCCTCAGACCCTGGAGAAGCTCCTTCAGAAGATGGATGAGTACATCCAGGCTGATAATGATTTTCGCCAACGAAGGGAAGAAGCCTATAGGTTTTCTGAAATGACTAGGGGCTTTGGAGGAAGAATTCACCCTAGGCATGTCAGATCAATCCATAACTCCAGCCAGAGTGATGACAGAGGAAGCCAGTTGCAAAGGCCACAACACAGCTCCCAATCCTTAGGACAACAGCAAAACTCCTTCAGGCCACCAGCCCCAAGAGGCAGGGGCTTCAGAGCAAGGTATGGGGATCAGCCTAGAAAACTCTATTGCTTATTCTATGGTGAAGACAAGGGCCACACTACAAGAACATGCCAGGTCACCATTCAGAAGCAAAAGGAGATTGTCGAAGCAGAGGCGCGGCAGAATCAGCCGAAGCAGGTCTTACATACAGCTTCATGCTATTCTCCCTATGTACTAGAATACAGAGGCAATCAACCTGCGGCTTGTGTTGCTTCAGCAAGTCATTCATAAGCTTCCTGGGCCTAGCTCCCATTACCACCACCACTGCCACCCACTCGCACCCGAAGCTAGCAGCCAGAAGGGCACCAGCACGCCCAACAGCAGTGTGACTTCCGAGAGGAGTCCGAAGCTCATACAATCAATAGCACTGTGCCAGAGTCAAAGCATATATACTGAGGAATATCCTACTTTTGATGTATCTTTATCTTTTATGCCATTTTATTTTTTGTACAAGAAACAAGTAACGAAGGACTTAATTTCGATTTCTTCTAATAATTGTGCCTGCATCAATGAGTAAAATATACCTTCCTCACAGACTTTCGAATCTCGAAAGACGTCTCTAAGGAAGCAAAGTAAAATCCAAAGCTCAAAAAGTCGTTCCTAAGGGAATGCAGAGCCAAAAATTACGAACGGAAGCGGCAAAAGTCGTTCTTAAGGGAGCGCAGCATAAGTTTTCTGCTCAAAAGTCGTTCCTAAGGAAATGCAGAGCCAAAAATTACTATTCGAAGCTACAAAAGTCGTTCCTAAGGGAGCACAGCGTAAGTTTTCTGATCAAAAGTCGTTCCTAAGGGAATGCAGAGCCAAATACCACCGAAATATAAGGTGAAGAAGCTCAAAAGTCGTTCCTAAGGGGATGCAGAGCTTAAATGCCACCGAAATAGAAGGTGAAGAAGCTCAAAAGTCATTCCTAAGGGGATGCAGAGCTTAAAGACTCAAAAGACATTCCTAAGGGGATGCAGAGTCTTGTGTATTCCAGTGTGAGCGCGTGTGTGTGTCTTCGGCATCACCATCATTTAGCATCATATCATCATATCATCCCGCATAACATTACATCATACATCATATTGCATCAACAGCAAAAAGGATTGAATACAAAGCAAATCTTCAGCAATACTTTGGTAAAATAAAATGTGCTGAAGCACGAAGCGAACTCTGGGAAATACGTTTTTATTGGACTTACCAAAGGAGGGGTTTCTTTCTTCACGAAGCATGAAAAGAAGGAAAGGTGTTTTTTCGCCGAAGGCTCAAAAATAGTACGTGCGTAAATTTTATGCATCGTAAAGAAATATATTACAGAAATTTACATGTCCGATTAATTGTTTCATACATCAAATATTACAAAGTATTATTACAATAAAGTCTAATCCTCCCTAAGAATTTTTTTCTGCGGCTTCGTTCAATAGTTTATCGATGACTTCGTCGATAATGGAGTTAGCAATGCTCACACATCCGGTGCTTCCTTCATGTCCAGATCAGCCAGGGGGTTGTACGACTCTGGCAGCGGTGACAGTTCAGCTGTAGTAGGTAAACTATTAGTTCGAAGCCACAAAGTAAGTACCAAAGCTAAAATTAAAAAACAATACCTATGCACCTTTCGCGTTCAGTAGATTCTTCAGCTCGCCTAGCTTCTTCTCGGGCGTCATGGGTGTCTTTTTCATTCTTCTTTATAATTTTGTTGGCCAATTCTCGACCACCATTTACCCAGACATCAGAATAAAACTTTCCGCCCACCAAAGTCGCTTCGGCTAAAGGGTCTTTTGTGTCATCTATGGAGAAGGCGGCTTTGGCCTGGGCTATAGCTTTAACGTGATCGCATCGAGCCTTCTCCAGAATAGCCGCAATTCCCTGAGCGCCGGAGAAAGCACAAATATCCCCCACGATCGCTCAGGATTTCCTCGAAAGCTTCAGCTTCTCCGCTTATCCACTCAACAATGCCCTCGGGGTCGCCTCAGATAAATTTTCCTCAGAGGAATAAGCACCCACTTTGGAAAAGCTAGTTTTTAATTTTTTCACGCAATCCAAGGATTTTTCAAAACAATTTTCCTTTGATTCGCGTAGCTCCTCAATATTTTTCTCTAGCTTGGTCTTCCACCATTCAATAATTTCCTGGCTAGCCTTTGCGATCGCACAATTTTTGTTGGCTTCGGCAAGTTGTTTCCGAAGGTCTTCAACCTCAGCTTTATGAGCTTTGGCATGGGCGTTGTATCTCGCCTCATCTTCCTTTACTTTACTCACCAATGAAATCAAAATTTTGTCGTTCTCCAGGGCTTCGTTTCTCAGATGAATCACCTCTGATCGAAGGTTGCCAAGAGCTATCGTGCAGCTTTCATCCTCCGCATTCTTTTGAGCCCTCAGGGCATTGCTCAGAATTAAGCCCTGCGAAAAAGAAGGATAAAGGTTTAGCATGAGAATAAAAACTTTATTCCTAAATTCTTAAACTTTAAGTTTTCAAATTCTGTACCTTCAGGTTGTTGTATGCAAGGTTGTCCGCAAGGTCATCCTTCGACATGGCGGAAAAGGCCAACCTCGAGCTACGGAAATCCCATACTTTTAGCCATCTCCCGGCAGACAGATATCACTTTGTTATCCGGGAGACAGTATAAGAAATCATCTTCGTTTGTACCATTGAACACCAAGGCTCCTTTTGGGTATTTTAGTTTTTGGGCATAATGATTGGCCTCTGCAATCTCTCCTTCAGATAACCTCTTTCCTGAAGCATGACGAATAATAAAATCAAGATTCTCGGATAGAGCTTCGGGACCAGGAGATTTAGCTTCTTTGGCTATTTCTTGTTCAGCCTTTTCCTCAACTATAGTGGGCTTCATCTTAACAGACTCTGAAGGCACAGCTTCGACTTCAGCCTCGGCCGTAGCAGCTTTGACAACTTTCTTCGCGGGAGCAGGAGTTAATGTTTTTGTGGTTTTTATGACAGCGTCTAGCACGCTGGCCATTCTCCTTCTCTTGGGAGTTGTGGTAGGAGCCTTTGTCACTTTCAGCAACTCTGCCTCTACCGATGGGCTCAAAATTTTTGGCATCATCACTGTTTTTTCCAATTCTGGCTCTCTGGCCGCATCATCTTTGGCTTCGGCAGGCCCGACTATAGGCACCTTCGGCACTACAATGGATCCTTCAGCGCTTCGAGCGGCGGGAGTACCTTGTTTTGCATTGTCAGTGGAGGAGGTCCCTTCACCAAATTCAGGCACTACGGCTGTTTCAATATATCGAGGCCGGTGGGTCAAAACCTTTATTTTCTTGTGCTTCGGCACAGCAGTGGTGACCGAAGCGGCAGTTTTCCTCTTTTTTCCTTGCCTTCTCAAGGGGTAGCGGTAATCAGGATATATGAAGCCAATTGCATCAAAAACCCTGTTCAATCTTTTCTTGCCCCGACCCCCAAAGGCTGAGGACAAGGCATCATCTTTGGCCCTAGTATATGTCCCAAGCAACTCGTTGCTAGTAGCCTCAATGCATTTCAACCAGTCATCATTTGGTTCGTCGAACTTCTCTCTGTATCTAAAGGTATATTTCAATCAAACTAATCCACCTTCGCTGGATTTAGAAGTAGTCTCCTTTGGCATTTCCCAGTTATTCACAAGTGGCCACACTCTGTAGGCTATGTGCTCTTGAATTATGTCTCTTGTGCCAATGAAAGCACAGACATTGCTAAAAGCCTTCTGACATGCTTCGGCATCACTTTCAATAGCCACCTTTGGCCTTCGGAGGCCGAAGTGAGACCAGATGGGGCGCTGGATAATTTTCTTAATATCCTCCCTCTCAATCAGATTATTCTTGACATAAAACCATTCCTCCATCTAGGCCCCAGGCCATCTTTTCCGGTATGTTGGAACCGGGTAGCTTGCATTAGAGCGAGCAATGAATCCGTAACAACCGAAGTTGTTATGATACTGCTCTTTGCCGGTGGCCTTCGTCTCGTACAAAAGTTCATGCATACTGCAAAAACACTTTGCGCTCGGTTCCAGCCCTTGGCTTCTTACAGCCAAAACAAACAAGCCCATCCTAATTATAGCTTCAGGAGTAAGTTGATGAAGAAAGATCTGAAATATCTTTAGCACTTCAACCAAGAATTTGCTTAATGGGAACTAAAGACCCGCCTTCAAAAAGCTTTTGTAAATAACCACCTCATTTTCTTCAGGAGCAGGGTGGTGCTATCTCCTCCAACCCTCACAATAGACATGTCACGAAAGTATCTTCCCCTCATAGCGTCAACATGACTTTGCTTAATAGTCGACTTTCCGAATATGGTATGGCTTGGTCGCCAAGGCTGGTCCTCAGAATCTTCATCTCCACTTTCCACATCAAAGTCATCACTCTCATCAGAATCTTTAGATAAATCTGCCATTATCTCTTTTGTGATTTTCTCTGTATTTGTTTTCACCATGGATTCGTAAAACCCAGCAATAAAAGGGTCTGCAACCTTCTTCTCCTCATACATCTTCTCCTCCTCGGATATCTTCTTTTCCTCAGACATATTCTTCTCTTCAAACATGGAACAAACACTTGTCTTTAAGACGAAGCTAAAAAATCAGGCGAGAACTAATAAGCAAGAGTTAAAAATCTGAGAAAATAACGCAAGCAACAGAAATGGTGCATCAAATACCGCCGCTGTGGGTTTCTATTTATACGCCTACCGCATTGCAACTTGGCGGGCCCCATTTGTCATTGACTTTCGCTATTCTAGTGAAGGGAAGGTGTTTTTTCGGACCTTCGGCTTAAGGCCTTCGTTCACATCACAGTCTGAATTTGTTGTTACAAGAACAAATTAATACTGCGAGGGGCTACTGTTGGGGGCCTTCATCTTCCGAAGGTCCTCAAAAATACGACTAACATGTTTTCCAAAGTATAATATACTGTCACAGGAACCTTCGGCCTTGAGATGAAGGTGCGCACGGTATGAAAGGCGCGATCTAGGAGAAGGATGGACCAGTTCCAAAGCTACGGATGGAGAAGCTTCGGCTTAGCGGTGGAAAATGAAACCGACCTAAAGAGAAAAAGGTTGTCTAGTCCTCAATAGATTACCCTTAGCCAATAATAAATGTCAAGGGCATGGATGTAATTTTACACAGGCTGCGTCCTGTGCCTATAAATAGATGAACAGTAGCACCGTACTGTTCACGCTAATTTAGATTCAGTTACACGTCACACTTGGATTCTTACCTTCTGTCAAGCCGAAGGTACAAATGTAATTCAATATCGTTAATGTTCATTCATGGTTATTTAATAAGAATACAAATAATATAATGATTTAAGATGATTATTCGTATTCTTTATATATAATTCATGCTCCTGTTTTCTATTATATACTGAGATCATGAAGGTATGCCCTTCATGACCTTCGTCTGAAGATCATTATATCCTGAAGGAGATAATGCTTCGAAGGACGAAGGTCTTTAACCATTAAACATTTGTGTTGCCTTGTTCTTAACTCATAGCATTTGAGAACAAGTCCCCAACACCATCCTCATGCAGTACTTATCAACTATGTGGAGTCTAGAGAAACATTTCAAGGGACTCACACTAACATGTAGAAAGAGGTAAGAATGAAGAGGCTGACATGTTAGCGAAGGCAACAGCAAGGGGCGACCCCATACCCTCTGATGTATTCTTCCACACAATAGGGACACCAGTGGTGAGAAACCCCGAAGGCCTCCAAATCATAGATGATTCTGAAGGCCAAAGAATCATAAACCTAATAATGGCCGAGGACTAAAGAGCACCCATAACCTTGTACCTTCAGGGCCACTATCACTCCACTAATCAGGCCGAGGCAAAAAGGCTGAAGCATCGAAGCCGCGATTTCGTAATAATAAAAGGGCAACTATACAAAAAGGGCCTGAGTCAACCATTGCTCAAGTGTATCACATAAGTCGAAGGTATCGAGCTCCTCTAAGAAGTACGCAAAGGTGTCTACGATTCTCACTCGAGCCCTAGAGCCCTCGCCGCCAAGGTCATGTGCAAAGGGTTCTATTGACCAGCCATTGTGTGCGCAGCAAACTGTGTAGTCCACTCGTGCGAGGCATGCCAAAAATTCTCACCTCGAGCAGGGGCACCTTCGCAGTACACAAAGCTGATCACCCACACCTGGCCTCTGCAATGGTGGGGGCTTGACATAGTCGAACCGCTACCCACTGCGCAGGGCAGCCTCAAATTCTCCTTCGTCGCAGTGGAATACCTCACCAAGTGGATTGAAGCAAGGGTCGTATCCACAATCATGACAAAGACGGTGCAAAAGTCCTTCTGGCAGAATATCATCTGTCACTTTGGAGTACCCTTCGAGTTGACGATAGACAACAGAAAACAATTTGACAATCAATACTTCCGCGAATTTTGCGCGTCTATCGGCACGCGCAGTCTTCACATCACTCTACCATCCTGAAAGGGAAATGGACTTAAACATTTCCTATAATCGATTTTGGTATTTGACAACCATCACAAACCTTATGGACTAACTAGTTTGCCTAGTTGATCATTTCTCAGGTGCATAAGTTCATCTACAACTATTCTAAGTCGACTGCCCGGAATACCACAGATTATTCCGGACATGAGAAGTTTTTTTGGAAAAACACCTATGCGCGGACCGTCCGGGCCCTTGCGGTGGACCATCCGCGACACCAGGGTGAGCCTCGGACAGGAACACTGCAAAAACACAAGTTAACATTACGGACCGTCCGATGGAGAAGCAAGCACCGTCCGAGACCAAGCGCGGACCGTCTGGCCTTAGACGCGGACCATCCGGTCATTGAAAAACCAGAAAACCCGAAGGTGACGGTTCGGTAAAAATTCATTTTTTTAGCGTCCTCGCGGACTGTCCAGGGTGCACGGCCGGACCGTCTGTGATTGCTTTATCTGATATCTGACGACGCATTAAATGCACTATAGCCATTGATATAGCTGTTACTATTGATCGTTGCGATTTTAGCCGTTGATGTGCAGGGGCGGACCATCCGGACCTGGGGCGCGGACCGTCCGCGATCGACAAAAAAGGAGCAACGGCTAGGAAGTGGTTGGAGGCTATAAATACAACCCCAACCACTTCCATTCATGACATCCAAGCACTCTACTCATTCATACTCAATACAAGAGCTAGCAATCTATTCCAAGACACATTCAAAGCTTCCAAACTCTCTAAGTCCCACAATTAAGACAAGTGATCACTAGTGCTTAGTGACTTGAGAGAGTGTGATCCGTGTGTTATTTGTCGCTCTTGTTGCTTGGTTTTTGTAATCGTGCTTTCTTCTTCACCTTCTAAACCTTCCAAGTGTTTTGTAAAGCAAGCAAGAGACACCTAAGTGTGTGGTGATCCTTGCGGGGTCTTAGTGACCCAAGTGATTAAGAAGAAGCACTCGACCGGTCTGTGTGACCGATTGAGAGAGGGAAAGGGTTGGAATAGACCTGACCTTTGTGGCCTCCTCAACGGGGACTAGGTTCTTTGGAACCGAACTTTGGTAAACAAATCGTCGTGTTCATTTGTGTTGATCTCCATTCGATTTGTTTATCCCCTCTCATCTCTCTAAAAGTTCCCTTGCTCATATTGATTGGAGTTGGCTCCCAAAAGGTATCCGCATTGATTGAGAAACTCCTAGCAAGAAGATCTATCTTCCGCACTCCAAATTAATTCTAACACTTTCCTCTGGCATAGTGCGTGTTCAAAGTTTATAATTTTCAGGTTTTGCCTATTCACCCCCCCTCTAAGGGACTTTCAATTGGTATCAGATCCCGGTGCTTCATTAGAGTCTAACAACTCGAAGTGATGTCGGGAGAACACGCCAAGAGGGAAATGATCACCGGTGAAAAGCCCGAAGGCTCGGGAAGGAAGAACAATGAACAGACTCTGTCAAAGGAGGCTAGCGACAAGTACAAGGAGGAATCTGCTTCCTCCATCAAATTACATAGGAAGGGCGACAAGAAGAAAAAGAAAATGAGGAAGGTGGTCTACTACGAGACCGACTCTTCATTACCTTCCACATTCAGCGCTGAGTCTACTACTTCGAAATGCCAAGAGCGTAAGAAGTATAGTAAGATGCCTCTTCACTATCCTCGTATTCCAATGCACACTCCTCTACTTTCTGTAACCCTAGGCAAACCACCATATTTTGATGGTGAAGATTATTGTATGTGGAGTGATAAAATGAGGCACCATCTAACCTCACTCCATGAAAGCATATGGGATATTGTTGAGTTTGGAGCGCAGGTACCACAGGTGGGCGACAAGGACTACGACTCTGATGGGGCCACCCAAATAAGGCATTTTAATTCCCAAGCAACTTCTATACTCCTCGCCTCCTTGTGTCAGGAGGAGTATAATAAGGTGCAAGGGTTGAAAAATGCCAAAGAAATTTAGGACATCCTCAAAACAGCGCATGAAGGGGATGAGGTGACCAAAATCACCAAGCGTGAGACGATCGAGGGAGAACTCGGTCGGTTCGTCTTCAACAAAGGAGAGGAGCCACAAGCGATGTACAACCGGCTCAAAACAATGGTCAACCAAGTGTGCAACCTCGAGAGCACCAAATGGGATGACCATGAAATGGTCAAGGTTATTCTAAGATATCTTGTTTTTCGTAATCCTACTCAAGTTCAATTAATTCATGGAGATCCTAGATACAAACAGATGTCCCCCGAGGAGGTCATTGGCAAGTTTGTGAGCTTTGAACTTATGATCAAAGACTCCAAACACATTGTCAACTTGGAGCAAGGCACCACCTCTACACTCGAGGTGCAACTCGTTGCATTCAAAGCAACGGAAGAAAAGAAGGAAGAATCTACACCAAGTAGACTCCCAGTCGACACCTCCAAGCTTGACAATGAGGACATGGCTCTTATCATCAAGAGCTTCTGACAAATCCTCAAGCAAAGAAAGGGGGAGGACTACGAACCTCGTTCCAAGAGGGTTTGCTACAGGTGTGGTAAGTCCGATCACTTCATTGCAAAATGTCCATATACAAGTGACAGGGACGACGACAAGAAAGGTAAGAAGAAGATGGAGAAGAAGAGATACTACAAGAAGAAGGATGGCGAGGCACATGTGGGGCGGGAATGGGACTCCGACGAGAGCTCCACCGACTCCTCCTCTGACGAGGATGTCGCCAACATCGCCATCAACAAGGGTCTTCTCTTCCCCAACGTTGGCCACAAATGCCTCATGACTAAGGACGATAAAAAGAAGAAGGTACATTCTAGAGATACCCCCAAATATATTACATCCGATGATGAGGGTAGCTCTAGTGATAATGAAGATATTTAACCTCTCTTTTTGCTAACCTTACCAAGGACCAAAAGAAAAAGATAAATGAATTGATAGAATCCATTAATGAGAAGGATGACCTCTTGGAATGCCAAGAGGACTTGCTCGTTAAGGAAAATAAGAAATTTGTTAAATTGAAAAATGCTTAAGATCTAAAGGTAGAAAAATGTGAAAATTTATCCAAAGAGCTTAGTATGTACAATGATTCAATTTCTTGTCTTAGAATTGAGAATGATAATTTAATTGCTAAGATTGAAGAATTGAATGTTTGCAAATCATCTAGATCTACTGTTGAGCATGTCACCATTTGCACTAGATGTAGAGATGTTAATGTTGATGCTATGAATGATCACATTGCTATGATTAAGGAACAAAATGATTACATAGCTAAATTAAATGCTAAAATTGCTGAGCATGAATTAGAAAATGAAAAATTTAAATTTGCTCGAAACATGCTTTATAATGGGAGATGCCTTGGCATTAAGGATGGCATTGGCTTCCAACAAGGGAGCCAAAGCAACATCAAACTTAATGCCCCCAAGAACAGACTATCTAATTTTGTTAAGGGTAAGGCTCACATGGCTCAGGATAGAGAGAGTTATATTTTATATCCTAAAAACTATTCTGAGCACAAGATTAGAAAGATTCATGCTAGAAAAACTCATGCTATTTCTCATCATGCTTACATATATAGTAATGAGGCTTCTAGCTCTCGGCATTCAACTCATATCAAAATGTCTAAAAAGAAAATTGCAAATGCATTAAATGAACATAGCATTTTAGTTAAGACTTTTGAAGAAACTTATGTGCTAACTAACAAATCAGGCAAAGTAGTTGCCAAATATGTTGGGGGCAAACACAAAAGTCCCAAGACTTGTGTTTGGGTATCCAAGGTGCTTGTTTCTAATGTGAAAGGACACAAGATCGTTTGGGTACCTAAGAACAAGGCCTAAATTTGTTTTGTAGGTTTATGCATCCGACGGATCAAGTTAGATAATCGATAGCGGGTGCACAAACCACATGACAGGGGAGAAAAGAATGTTCTCCTGATATGGGAAAAACGATGATCCCCAAAGAGCAATCACATTCGGGGATGGAAATCAAGGTTTGGTCAAAGGTTTGGGTAAAATTGCTATATCTCCTGACCTTTCCATTTCCAATGTTTTTCTTGTAGATGCTTTAGATTACAACTTGCTTTCTATTTCTCAATTATGCAAAATGGGTTACAACTGTCTATTTACTGATGTTGGTGTTACTGTCATTAGAAGAAGTGATGATTCAATAGCTTTTAAGGAATGTTAAATGGTTAGCTATATTTAGTTGATTTTAATGATAACAGTGCTGAACTAGACACTTGCTTAATTGCTAAGACTAATATAGACTGCTTTGGCATCGCCGACTTGCTCATGTTGGAATGAAGAATCTTCACAAGCTTCTAAAGGGGAACACATTTTAGGACTAACAAATGTTCATTCTGAGAAAGATAGGATTTATAGCGCATGTCAAGCAGGGAAGCACGTTGGAGCTTATCATCCACACAAGAACATCATGATGACCGACAGGCCGCTCGAATTACTCTACATGGATCTATTCGGCCCGATCACTTACATAAGCATCGGCGGGAGTAAGTATTGTCTTGTTATTGTGGATGATTATTCTTGCAGGAAAAATCTCAAACCCAAGAGATCTTAAAGAGATTCTTAAGACGGGCTCAAAATGAGTTTGGATTGAGAATCAAGAAGTTTAGAAGCGACAATGGAATGGAGTTCAAGAATTCACAAATTGAAGGATTTCTTGAGGAAGAGGGCATCAAGCATGAGTTCTCTTCTCCCTACACACCTCAACAAAATGGTGTAGTGGAGAGGAAGAATAGAACTCTATTGGACATGGCAAGGACCATGCTTGATGAGTACAAGACACCGGATCAGTTTTGGGTGGAGGCGATTAACACCGTCTTCTACTCCCTCAACCGACTCTACGTTCACCGAATCCTCAGGAAAACATCATATGAACTCCTCACCGGTAAAAAGCCCAATGTTTCTTATTTTAGAGTTTTTGGGAGCAAATGCTTTATTCTTATTAAGAGATGTAGAAATTCTAAATTTGCTCTTAAAGCAGTAGAAGGCTTTTTACTTGGTTATGACTCAAAAATAAGGGCATATAGAGTCTTCAACAAGTCCACTGGATTAGTTGAAGTTTCTTGTGACATTGTGTTTGATGAGACTAATGGCTCCCAATTGGAGCAAGTTAATCTTGATGAACTAGATGATGAAGAGGCTCCATGTGTCGCGCTAAGGAACATGTCCATTGGGGATGTGTGTCCAAAGGAATCCGAAGAGTCTCCACAAGATCAACCATCATCTTCCATACAAGCATCTCCACCAAGTCAAGACAAGGAAATGGCTCAAGAGGAAAAGGATGAAGATCAAGACGATGAGCCACCTCAAGAGGAGGACATTGATCAAGGGGGGATGAAGATGATCAAGACAAGGAAGATGATCAAGAAATTCGAAGTCAAAGACCACCACACCTAAGAGTCCACCAAGCAATTCAAAGAGATCACCCCGTCAACTCCATTCTTCGTAACATCCACAAAGGGGTAACCACTAGATCTTGAGTTGCTCATTTATGTGAACATTACTCCTTTGTGTCTTCTATTGAGCCATACAGGATAGAGGATGCTCTAAGAGATCTAGACTAGGTGGTGGCAATGCAAGAGGAGCTCAACAACTTCACGAGGAATGAGGTATGGCATTTAGTTCCACGTCCTAACCAAAATGTTGTAGGTACCAAGTGGGTATTCCGCAACAAACAAGATGAGCATGGTGTGGTGACTAGGAACAAAGCCTGACTTGTTGCCAAGGGATATTCACAAGTCGAAGGTTTGGATTTCGATGAAACCTATGCACCCGTAGCTAGGCTTGAGTCAATTCGAATATTACTTGCCTATGCTACTTACCATGGCTTTAAGTTATATCAAATGGACGTAAAGAGTGCATTCCTCAATGGCCGTATCAAGGAAGAAGTATATGTTGAGCAACCTCCCGGCTTCGAAGATAGTGAGTATCCTACACATGTGTATAAGCTCTCAAAGGCGCTTTATGGGCTCAAACAAGCCCCAAGAGCATGGTATGAATGCCTGAGAGACTTTCTTATCACTAATGGCTTCAAAGTTGGTAAAGCTGACCCTACTCTCTTCACTAAAACAATTGCTAAAGACTTATTTATATGCCAAATTTATGTTGATGATATTATATTTGGGGTCTACTAACAAGTCATCTTGTGAAGAGTTTAGTAGGATTATGATACAGAAATTTGAGATGTTTATGATGGGGGAGTTGAAGTATTTCCTTGGATTTCAAATCAAGCAACTCCAAGGGGGCACCTTCATGAGCCAAACTAAGTACATTCAAGATATTCTCAAGAAGTTTGGAATGAAGAATGCCAAACCCATCAAGACTCCGATGGGAACAAATGGGCATCTCGACCTCGACACAGGAGGTAAATCAATAGATCAAAAGGTATACCGGTCAATGATAGGCTCATTACTCTATTTATGTGCTTTTCGATCGGACATTATGCTTTTAGTATGCATGTGTGCAAGGTTCCAAGCAAATCCTAAGGAAGACCACCTTAGAACCGTGAAAAGAATCATGAGATATTTAGTTTACACTCCTAAGTTTGGGCTATGGTACCCCAAGGGATCTACCTTTGATTTAATTAGGTATTTCGATACCGATTATGCCGGGTGTAAAATTGACAGGAAGGGCACATCAGGGACTTGTCAGTTTTTGGGAAGATCTCTGGTGTCTTGGGCTTCAAAGAAACAAAACTCTGTAGCTCTATCCACTGTCAAAGTCGAGTATATTGCTGCAGGCCATTGTTGTGCATAATTACTCTAGATGAGGCAAACCCTTAGGGACTATGGCTACAAGTTGAGCAAAGTCCCTCTCCTATGTGATAATGAGAGTGTAATCCGCATGGCGGATAATCCCGTTGAACACAGACGCACTAAGCACCTAAACATCCGATATCACTTTTTGAGAGATCACCAACAAAAAGGGGATATCGAAATAGCTTATGTTAGCACCCACAACCAATTAGCCGATATCCTCGATTCTCGAAACATTGATTGAAATCTTGTACACATTGCTCATTTATATACCTTTGATCATGTCTCTTTCATTTGGTACAAATGCATATTTCTTATTCTTCTTATGCCAAAGCTAAGACTAATGTGCTTCCATGAGTATTTCTGTGATTAGTCTTAGATTGAAAGGGAAATGGAGTATTCGGCAAAGGCAAGGCTTCCACTACAACTCTGTCGGTATCACTTATCCTTTTCCCTCCTCATAAACTTTCACTCATATCCTTTTACCAAAGGGAGAGAAAATAGGCCCAAAAGGGGAGAATTAAAAGGCCTCTCAAGTTCCTTCGTTTTTGGCGCTTAATGCCAAAGGGGGAGAAAGTAATAGGCCCAAAGCAAAAGGACCACACCACCACCCATTTTCAAATTTTCAAAAACTATTTCACAAAGGGGAAGAAATTATTTCAATTACAAAAACCCTCTTGACAGCTAAGGGGAGAACATCTTCAGGTGGAGCTTTTATTTAGCCAAAGGAAAAGCATTTGAAACAGGGGGAGAATTTTCAAAATCTTGAAAATGCTTTTTGAAACCATACTCTCATACTATTGGCTATTTGCAAAAGAATCTGAAAAGGACTTTTTCAAAAGATTTGCAAAAACAAGCAAAGTGGTGCAAATGTGGTCCAAAATGTTAAACTAGAAGAAAGCAATAATATATACTTAAAATTACTTTCAGTTGGTTTAAATTCAAGTAACTTTTGCACATCTGTCAAATTGCAAACTAGCTACATTCCTACACTTTATACTTGCTTTGGTTTGTGTTGCCATCAATCACCAAAAAGGAGGAGATTGAAAGGGAAATGGACTTAAACATTTCCCATAATCGATTTTGGTTTTTGACAACCATCACAAACCTGATGGACTAACTAGTTTGCCTAGTTGATCATTTCTCAGGTGCATAAGTTCATCTACAACTATTCTAAGTCGACTGTCTGGAATACCGTAGATTATTCCGGACAGGAGAAGTTGTTTTTGGAAAAACACCTATGTGCGGACCGTCCGGGCCCTTGCGGCGGACCGTTCACGACACCAGGGTGAGCCTCGGACAGGAACACTGCAAAAACACAAGTTAACACTAAGGACAACCCGATAGAGAAGCAAGCACTGTCCGAGACCAAGCGCGGACCGTCTGGCCTTAGGCGCGGACAGTCCGGTCATTGAAAAACCAGAAAAACCTGAAGGTGACGGGTTCAGTAAAGTTCATTTTTTAGCATCCTCGCGGACCGTTCGGGGTGCACGGTCGGACCATCCATGACTGCTTTATCTGACATCTGACGACGCATTAAATGCTCTATAGCCGTTGATATATCGTTACTGTTGACCGTTACGATTTCAGGCGTTGATGTTCAGGGGCGGACCATTCGGACCAAGGGCGCGGAATGTCCGCGGTCGACAGAAAAGGAGCAACGGCTAGGAAGTGGTTGGAGGCTATAAATACAACCACAACCACTTCCATTCACGACATCTAAGCACTCGAATCATTCATACTCAATACAAGAGCTAGCAATCCATTCCAAGACTAAGAGCACCTAGAGGGGGGTGAATAGGTGATCCTATAAAAACAAACACTAAATAGCCCGAACTTGGTTATGAAATGTTAGTAAGATTAAAACCAAGTTGCTAAAGTGAGAACTCTTCACTTGATTGTTCCTTTCGAATGAGTATTGAACTTTGGAACAATAGCACAAGTGATTAAGCGAGAACTCTAGAAGAGAAACCAATCACAATGAAAAGAGACACAAGAGACATGGTGATTTTATCCCGTGGTTCGGCCAAGTAGAACACTTTCCTACTTCCACGTTGTGGTGTCCCAATGGACAAGAGTTGCACTCAACCCCTTTCAAGTGATCCAATGATCCACTTGAATACCATGATTTTCTTCCTTATAATTTTTTCCCGTTTGTGAGGAATCTCCACAAGTTGGAGCCTCTCACCCTTACAATGTTGATCACAATAAAAAAGCACAAGAGTAAGGGAGGGAAAGAAACACACGCAAGAACTAGAGTCATAGCAATCCCACGCACACAAGTCAAGAAGAGAGCACACAAAAATAGCGCAGCAAGTCTACAGCTCACAAAGTGCTCAATTCTCAATCACGATGATCTGGATGCGTGTTTGCAGAGTCTAGGCATCTTAGGATGTTCAACGGAGGCTTGGTGTGTTGCTCCATACGCCTAGGGGTCCCGTTTATAGCCCCAAGGCAGCTAGGAGCCGTTGGATCTCCATTTGGTAGGCAAGTCTTGCCTTCTGCCGACTGGTGCACCGCACAGTCCGGTGCACCACCGGACATGAACAGTGCCTGATTTCTTTCCTCTTCTAGCAAAGCCGACCGTTGAGCCTTTAGTCTCATTGGCGCACCGGATAGTCTGGTGCGGCTTGGTGACTGTTGGCTCGGTCCACGTGTCGCCCACTGACCGCGCTGCCGATCGTTGGTGCGGGCGCTGATGGCTCACTGGACAGTCCGGTGCACACTAGACCGTCCAGTGATTTTTAGCCGAAGCACCCTCGACTTTTTCCCGAGAGCGACGAGTTCGTCTCCTGGCCAGCCTGGGCATCGGACAGTCTGGTGCGCCGCAGGCTGGTGCATCCAGGCTGGTCTTGGCCAACCATCTTCAATCCAATCTTAGCTCATTTATCAAGGTTCCTAGCACTTAGAGGAATATGTTAGTATCAAAAACAATTCACAAATGCTAGAGTCATACCTTGATTCTTGTTTTGTTCATCACTTCTAAAATCAATTTGTGTTGAGCATCTAATCACCAAAACATTTATAGAAATTGCCTAAGAGCACATTTCCTTTCAATCTCCCCCTTTTTGGTGATTTATGCCAACACATTTAAAAGCTACTAAAAGTGCAATGTCATTCTTACAGAGTGCAAATTGAAGACTAGTTTAACTCACATAGGATTTTGGCATATTTGGATCACATTTTGCCACCACTTGGTTTATTTTCATAGAACAAATTATTTTCCTATCTCTATATCAAAAACACTTGTTTTGGTAAATCAAGAGATCTTTCAAGAGTAAATTTGATCAAATGTCACACGCTCCCCCTTTTTCCCATAATCAAGATTCTCCCCCATAAGAGAACAATTTTTGCAATAAGAGGATTTTGATCAAATACAAAACTTCTAACTCTACAATTTTTGAAATTTCACAAGTGGTTGGCTGATCCATTTGCTTTGGCCCTTAATTTCTCCCCCTTTGGCATGAAGCACCAAAACAGGAGAACCTTTGGCCCTTTAACCCCATTGCCTCACCAAAGTGTCAAATACGAGCAAAAGGGCAATGAGAACATTAGTACGAACTTGGGACAAGATACACTTATACCGGAGTGCAGTGCAAGCTCTTTCTTTGTCCAAGTTCACTTTTCCCTTTCAATATCCCTTTGAGGCTATTTCAAGGGTACTCAACAAACATGTTAGTCTTAAGGGAGTCAAGTTGTAGCACATCCCCCCCTAAACATTTGTGTCATTTGCATAGGAACTTGTGAGGTCCGGGGATGGCTTGTACAACTTGAGTACAAAAATTAGCAAATAAAGACATGAATGCTCAAAGTAACATGATCAAAGGCATAGAACACATGTATGCTATAGATCAATCCAAGTTACGTGAATCTAAGACATTTAGCTCACTATGCAACCTGCAAAACCTTTTCTCATCTAAAGGCTTGGTGAAGATATCGACTAGCTGGTTCTCGGTGCTAATATGATAAATATCGATATCTCTCCTTTGCTGGTGGTCTCTCAAGAAGTGATGTCGGATGTCTATGTGCTTAGTGCGGCTGTGTTCAACAAGATTATCCGCCAAGCGGATTGCACTCTCATTGTCACATAGGAGTGGGACTTTGCGCAGATTGTAGCCAAAGTCTCAAAGGGTTTGCCTCATCCAAAGTAGTCGCGTGCAACACTGTCCTGCAGCAACATACTCGGCCTCGACGGTGGATAGGGCAACAGAAGTCTGTTTCTTCGAGCTCCAGGACACTAGGGACCTTCCTAGAAACTGACAAGTCCCTGATGTGCTCTTCCTATCAACCTTGCACCCGGCATAATCGGAATCTGAGTATCCGATTAAGTCAAAGGTAGACCCCTTTGGATACCAGATCCCGAAGCAAGGCGTAGAAACTAAATATCTAAGAATTCGCTTAACACCCACAAGGTGACACTCCTTGGGGTCGGATTGAAATCTAGCACACATGCATACACTTAGCATAATATCTGATCTACTAGCACAAAGATAAAGTAAAGAGCCTATCATAGACCTGTATGCCTTTTGATCAATGGACTTACCTCCTTTATTGAGGTCTAGATGTCCGTATGTTCCCATAGGTGTTTTCGCGGGCTTTGCATCCTTCATCCCAAATCTCTTGAGCAAGTCTTGAGTGTACTTCATTTGGAATATGAAGGTTCCTTCCTTGATTTGCTTCACTTGAGATCCAAGGAAGTAGTTCAACTCGCCCATCATTGACATCTCGAACTTTTGCATCATCACCCTGCTAAACTCCTCACAAGACTTTTGGCATACAAAAAGATCACCATTGCAAGTCTTAGTAAAGAGAGTAGGATCAGCTTTCCCAACCTTGAAAGCATTAGTAATAAGGAAATCTCTAAGGCATTCATACCACGCTCTTGGGGCTTGCTTAAGTCCATAGAGCGCCTTATAGAGCTTGTAGACGTGGTCGAGATACCTGTCATCCTCAAAGCCAGGGGGTTGTTCTACATATACCTCCTCCTTTATTGGTCCATTGAGGAAGGAGCTCTTTACGTCCATTTGAAAAAGCTTAAAAGAGTGGTGAGCAGCATAGGCCAATAAAATCTAAATTGATTCTAGCCTAGCCACAGGAGCAAAAGTCTCCTCAAAATCCAAACCTCCGACTTGGGCATAACCTTTTGCCACAAGTCGAGCCTTGTTTCTTGTCACCACACCGTGTTCGTCTTGCTTGTTGCGGAACACCAACTTGGTTCCCACAACATTTTGCTTTGGACGTGGCACCAGGCTCCAAACTTCATTTCTCTTGAAGTTGTTGAGCTCTTCCTACATGGCCAACACCCAGTCTGGATCCTGCAAGGCTTCTTCTACCTTGAAAGACTCAATAGAAGAAACAAACGAGTAGTGCTCACAAAAGTTAGCTAAACGTGAGCGAGTGGTTACTCCCTTGCTGATATCACCTAGAATCTGATCTACTGGATAATTTCTTTGAATCGTTGAACGGACTTGAGTTGGAGGAATTTGTGAAGCTTCTTCCTCCTTATCATGTTCTTCATGTGCTCCCCCTTGATCCGGCCCTTCATCTTGAGGTACCTATTCCTCATCTTGAGTTGGGGGATGCACCAGTGTAGAGGAAGAAGGTTGATCTTGCTCTTGTGGTTCCAGTGGACGCACATCACCTATCGCCATTGTTCGCATTGCGACCGTCGGAACCTCATCTTCATCTACATCATCAAGATCAACTTGCTCTCTTGGAGAGCCATTAGTTTCATCAAATACAACGTCGCTAGAGACTTCAACTAATCCTGATGATTTGTTGAAGACTCTATACGCTTTTGTATTTGAGTCATACCCTAGTAAAAAACCCTTCTACAGGGAGCAAACTTCGAATGTCTACCTTTCTTTACCAAAATGTAACACTTGCTCCCAAATACACGAAAATATTAAACATTGCCACATTAGGTTTGTTACCAGTTAGGAGTTCATATGAGGTCTTCTTGAGGAGGCGATGCAGGTAAAGCCGGTTTATGGCATGGTGTAGCATCCCAAAAATTCAAATCTTGAAATTTCCTCAAACTTGCTCTAAATTCAAAATGAATTTCAAATTTCGTTTCAAAAATGTTTGTTTGTGAGTTGATATCAGCAAATAAAATATAGTGGTCTACATTATCTCCAAAATCCTCCTCAGTATATCCTACAAATATTTCCGAGTTACCCCCCTCAAATTCTTTCTAGAAAAACTGCCCAAATATTCCACCGATATTTCTCCAAATATTTTCCTCCTGAGAAATACCTTCAGAATCATTTTTAAAGTCCCTACAAATATTTTCTCCATAACTTTCCTCATGCTCATACGTATACGTACGCCTCCGGTGTCATACGGTGATCTCTACAAGCTAATCTCACTTATACAAGACAAATTCATGCTTATCTCCCACTAATCCTCGCATCCTCCCACTAATCCTCTCATCCTCCCCCTAATCCCCCCACCTTGGCTATAAATAGAGGGGCAAGGGCCTCCTCTCAAGCCACCCCAAGCCATTTCATGGCAACTCTCTCCCTCCCCCCCCCCCCCCCACACACACGCCCACTCCACTTCCCACACAAGCATACACTAGCACAAGGATCGTTCGGTCATTCTTCGATCGTTCATCTACCTATTCTTAGTTTGTTCGTTCATTCGTCCGATCGTTCGTCCGATCGTTCATGGTTCATTCGTCCGTTTGTCCGATCGTTCGATCATTCGTCCGTTCGTTCGTCCAAATAATCTTTGTTCAGCCGTTATGCTGCCGAAATTCCGATCGTTCGATCATTCGATCGTTCATCGTTCGTTCATAGTTCCTATTCATCGTTCGTTCATAATCCCTATTCATCGTTTGTCCAAATAATCTTTGTCCAGCCGTTATGCTACCAAAATTCCGATCCTTCGTTCGTCCGATCATTCGATCGTTCGTCGGTTTGTTCATAGTTCCTATTCATCGTTCATCGTTCGTTCATAGTTACTATTCATCGTTCATCGTTCGTTCGTACAAACTATTCACCATCACTATTCATCGTCACTACTAGCTGAATGCCCGTACGTTGCAACGGGAATATATAATACCAGTATACTACGATAACTTATATACAAAATGTGTGTTATATTGTTATGAGAAAATGTTTCATAATCAATTTGTGATCCTAGCCATACATAAATTTTGTTATTTTAATCAAGTTATTTCACCACTACATTGCAACCATCAGTATCATGCAGACTTCGATATATGCCACGATTTGTATGGTCTCATCATTGGAGAGCACGTTCCACTACATTGCAACCATCAGGATGACGAACTGGTCACTGTTGTCGATCCTCCTCTGTGTCACCTCCGGCGCCAAGATGACGCCACAATCCTCGATATAGTAGTCATCGAACGCACGCGACATGACAAGTACCGATGACTCTTGGTTGGGCTGCCAAACGAAGTGCACCCCGGGCTCATTAGCGAGGTAGTACCCCTGACCGTTGCACCACCGGATGCGCTATTCCACTACATACATCATGTTCGAGGACACTCACACAACGTCAGCAACGTCCATCGTCCCAGCGCACAAGAATTCATGTCCGGTCAGTAGCGACTTACGTGACAGGTTGGGCTTCAGGTGGACGATGAGCTGGACGGCGTGATGGCGTCGTCATCGGATGCGGTGTCCAGAACAACCCGAGAGTCATCGACGTTGGCGACAACCATGAGGCCCCCCTGCTTAATGATGGACAACGCGGTGCAGCTGCTCTGGACCGCGTCCAAGCGGCGCACGTAAGACTGCTTTTAGAGGTCGAACTGACAGTCGCCAAGCTTCTTCTCGTCATCGATGAGCGACGACAACGCGAGCGCCTCCTGCTCATGGAGTTTGTTCGGGGTTTGAAGTAGGAAACATGGATTCATGCTTGGCGTTGGTTTATGAAAATGACTCACAAGTCTGATCCATGGAAAAAATATTACGAAGAAAAAATGTCACACATGCAAAAAAGGGAATTTAAGTATAATGCATTATTCAAACAAAAGAAATAGCATGCAAAGCTCTTCTTTAAATAATATTACCTCCATCCAAAAATATAATTCAAGAATCTCGGTGATACTTATCTACTACTACGCATTGTGCAATGGTAGCAAGTGAGCTTGGAGAGAGATGTAGTAGATGTGTTTCCTGTCATAGATGTAGACATAAACACATATAGGTGGGTGCCCGTGCGTTGCAACAGAAACATTTAATATTATGATAACTTATGAACAAATGTGTGTTATACTGTTATGTGAAAATGTTTCGTAATTAATTTGTGATCCTAGCCATACATAAATTTTGTTATTTCAATCTAACTATTTCATCACTACATTGCAACCAACAGTACCGTGCAGACTTCTATACATGATAGCTGAATGCCCGTGCGTTGCAACGGGAATATATAATACCAGTATACTACGATAACTTATATACAAAATATGTGTTATACCATTATGAGAAAATGTTTCATAATCAATTTGTGATTCTGGCCATACATAAATTTTGTTATTTATAATCTATCTGTTTTATCACTACATTGCAACCATCAGTATCATGCAGACTTCGATATATGTCACGATTTGCATGGTCTCGTTATTGGAGAGCATGTTTCACACATACCGGAAGAAATTCCCTCGTACATCGTTAGTCATCGGACACGTACCACCATACGCTTTTGCTTAAACAAAAAGGTAAGTGTGTGTTTGCAAGACTAATGGTCAAACATCGTATAACCATAAAGTTAGAATACTATATTAATATATTAAATAAATTAATCCAATAGACATAGATTAACCCAATTAACATAGGATAAATAAATATCTAATTATAAAAGTATGAAACATGATATAATCAATGTTGTTACTGCGTAGTAAATATTCATACGAGACTAACACAACTGGAACGGTTCAATTTGGAATTAAAATGGGGAAGTTATGAATTTCCAAAGTTTCTATGTATTTGATATAGGATTAATTAGGAAATCAATTTTATTGTTGTTTTCATGACAAAACAGAGGTATTATGTGATAAAAATAATATTATAGAATTATAGAAATTGGAATGAAATCATTTGGATTTAATATAAAATTTCCATGAATTAAATGGGTTTCTGCAATTATTTTTAAACTAAAAATCAATTTCTAAACTCGTTTTCCCTATTTTCTTTATTTCCTGGACTGCGTCCCAAATTCCAGAAAGATCAGAGGCTAAGCTATAAATGTTTTTCTAGACTCAGTGAGCATACAGAGTGGACGACGGGTTAAACACAAAAAATGTCTTAGTTGAAGTTGTACATAATTCAACATGAGTCATGTTGGCTAGAGGGTGGAAGGCTAGGTATTCTGCTTAATAGATCCAAGGTTCGATTCCTAAGCAGCCATGGTTTAATTTTTTTTTCTGCACGCGGAACGGGGGAGGGCAGAACGGCAGACTACTATTGCTTACTTAATAAGTAGTAGAGATTTCATCGTTACTATTCATTGTTCCTATTCATCGATCATCCGATCACCCCAAATTTCAACTACTCATCCATCATGCTGTCTAGTCTATCTAAGACCAGCCAGACCAATATTCTAGTCATACGAACTCCGGTGACTGTGATTTTCCTTCCAGTAAGAACTTTCTATCTAGTCACCCATCCTAGATTTCTCCAAGTTGAGCACGCTTAACTTTGAGATTCTTTCGAACCAGGCTTCCAAACTCAGATTCCAATAATTCTTGTTTCTAAATTCTCATCAAATTATTCCCTTAAGCATGGTTCATATTCTAGAAAACTCCCAAAATACTCTTGTCCCATATTCTGCCTATAACTCTCCTGTTCATACTAAGTCAGACGATTCATTCGTCACTATTCCTACCAACAGTGAACTTCACTATGCTACACCACATACACCTAGCTATAAATACACCCAGCTACCCTCTCCCTCTCCACACACACACTCAACACCCTCAGCCAAGACAAACACCCCCACCCACTCAGTTACTCCGCTCTGCCGGCTACGCGCATAGTGTCGCTTCGCCTCCAATCCACCCTCCTGGTAAGCACCTTCGCTCCACCACTAGTAGTATCTCAACACCACATGACACAGATTCTGCTCAAGACTCTACCCATCCATATATCGCTATTCTGACTACTATACTAAATATTTGTTGGTATACTTGCTAGTTTGTATGTTTGCTTATTCATGTTGCATAGTTATCGGAGCGTTCGTGTCATCTCGTGGAGGCCAGATCTGCAAGTCTATGCCAGGCAGTGGAGCCAGAAGCCAGTTCCGCGAGCTCGTCCCCCTTTCGCTGGATAAGCACGGCAAGCTCACTGGATCCCTTTGATACATAAATTACCTATGATTTTTTTACCACAACCCTCAGCCTGTTATTTTATGCATGATATGCGTTTGAGACAAGTTATTATGGCCACCCAGCCACTTGCCGCAATTAATCTTTATACTCCTTGATATCTTTGTTACAAATGATTTGAGAAAAGGTGTGAGTTTTTAAAAGAAAATGCTTTTCAAAATGGGTATGATGAAGGATTGTTACTCTTATCACCTTTTGAATGGGATGATCAGGGACTCCCTAGTTTAGGGGAGGGCCTCAGGTGTTGGCTCAGCCGGGTTAGGTGTGAGCAGAAGGATTGTCCCCTCATATAAGGACCGGTTTGTCATCCTTCACTACCTGTACTCATGACAAGTACAACCACTCAAGACTGTATGGGCGGTCGCTCAATCTGAACTTGTACGGTCCGAACCCCAGGGTTATGATGGCTGGGGAGCACCGGGAGGATAAGGAGGGGGAATGTTTTGTCCGGTTTGGGCATGGTGGTGGCCTGACTCCTTCCGGTATAACCGTTAAGGTAAGGACGTGCAAGGAAAGAGAGAGATTCGGCATTCGGATCTCACGATGGTGAGATCGCAGAAACCGGACTAGTGGGTAAAGTGTACCCCTCTGCGTAGAGTTCAAACCTATTCAAATAGTCCGTGTCCACTGGAATGGACGAGTCTGGTGTGGTATGACAATTAGTGTTTTGTTTTCCAAAAATGCTTTTGAGAGAAGTGGTTTAAAAAAGGTCCGGCAGTTGAGCCATGAACTATGGTGGACGGGAAGTCTAGTAGCTGTTTTTGAATATGAAAACCAGTGGGAAACTGCTGAGATACCTGGATGGTTTAGTCCAGGGGATTTTGTTCTATATTGAAAAACTTACTGCTCCTTTAGGAGAGGATGTGCTTTGAAAAATACAAAATGTTTTACAAAACAACCCTGCATCAAATATTGCTATTTCTGCAAAATATCCTGAGCTCCACATACTCCATGAATTATATCTGATTTCCCCATTCCGTGGGTGAAGGTAGGCTGCTGAGTACGTAAGTACTCACCCTTGCTTATTTGTTATTTTTTAGAAAAGGAGATCGTTGATTGGGTAAGAGTTACGCCTGTTCCCAACCTTGCCTATGGCTATTGGACCGCTGATTTGCTTCGCTGCATATATCGGGCTATTTCAGCCCCACTCTGATAATATGTCCCAAGTTGTGGACCAACTCTTAAAGTTGTTCGTCACCTTTATAGGTTTGTCTCGTTTAAGCAGATCTAGAACTATCTAATGTATAGATGTGTTTACTAGCCTCCTAGGACTAGTAATTGTATCACATTTGAGGCCCAGAGGATCTGGGGCGCTTCAGGTGGTATCTGAGCTGTTAGGTTGGCCGCAGGACGTAACCCTTAGCCTTGATCCAAAAGTTTTTGAGTCAAAAATATTTTCTAAAAATAAATTCTTGCTCTCATCCCTCCAGTTCAAAAAAAGTTTTCCCCTTTCCCTCTCTTAGAAGTTAGATGGAGGTCCACTGCCAAACCAGCTTTTGCCAATATGAAGATGGTTTTCCCAAGTTGTTGAGAGCATGCACAGTTTGCCTCGGAATCAGGAGCCAGCCAGAGTATGATGGTCGTGAATTCGTCGAGCATGGAACAGAGAAGTGTGTCGTGACTATATACATTGGATCCAGTCCGCACCATGTGGATGGAGTGTCACTGCTGTAGGGCACAAATTCAAAGACACCTACCAAGTCGTCGCTCGCAAGGCATTGAGGGCCCTGTGTCAGATTTATGAAGAAGAAGTGATCAACACCCCGCTCAGATTCTTTTCGCCCTTTCAGAGAGACCGTCTAGTTTGGATGGCCAGGATGCGTGCATTGGAAGGGCAACAGCTGCTTGAGGACGACCCCATAGTCGTGTACCTCACTGCATACATGCTCACCCTGGATGCACAGTATGATTTCTTGGCTCGGCACCACCGTCAGATGATTGCCCGAGCAGAAGATGCAGAGAAGCACAACCGTAAGCTCCATGTGGATCTCACCACAGCTCAAGCCCGTGTAGCTGCCTTGGAAAGTCGTGAAGTCAATGTTGTTGAAGCCCTAAAGCAAGACAAGGATGAGCATGTCCAGAAGTTGACGGAGGCCTACTTGGTCACCCATAACCAACGTAGAGCCCTATGGATCCAAGAGCCCGCTTCATCCAACCCAGTTCAACCCATGAAAGTTGAAGTTCCCCATATTCTTGAAGGCCACCCGGTCTCTATCAAAGGAGAGAAGAAGGCTTGGGAACTCTCGGAAGGAATGCCAGTCTCCCCCTCAGGCTATGGATAAGCAAGAGCATCCTGAATCCTCCCAAGAGCCCCTGCTAGAGTTGTTTGAGCCCCTCACCATAAAGAAGATTCCAACACCCTCCCTTGAGGTCAAGGAAGAAGCTGCAAGCACCCCACCAGCAACGCCGCCCACTAAGGAGCTACAAGAGCCAGTCCCACTTGAAGAAGAGTTCGACCCCGTCCTACCATCTCAGTTGCCACCAGAAGAAGTCATCAACATTAGCTCCCTCTTGACCCATCCAAGAGATGTCTCAGATTGAAGTTGTGCGCCAGCCTTGCCAGAGGAGAAGCTGTCTGGTCTGAAGTTAGTATGCCCAGTCCTCTCCATGCATTGGGTAGTGAAGTTTTTCTTCACTTTGGCTAGAGCCCTGCATGTATGAGAGGTAATCGTGTAGACCCGTATTTTGAAAAACTCTATTTGTGTGGCCCCCTAGGGCATTTCAAAATGAATTTCGCTTGATGTTTTCTCCCCTTTTGAGTGCATATGAGATGCTTTAATGTTAGTGCTCATAAGTCGCATTTAGCATAGTTCTCAGTTCAGGAGCCGAGCAATAGTAGTTATGCTTAGCCCCCGAATCTAAGTAGTTCGTGCTTTGGAAAAAAAACTCTATCCTCCCCTTATTCAAAACATTTGATTTGTTTGTGCTTATCATTGCTGAGCTTATGTGTTTTATTTCTTTTTAAGAAAGGTTTTCTCTAAAAACATAGATAACAAATTAGATCTAATCCTCACCTTATGCTTCCATTCTCATCTTAACCCATCTCAAGAGAAAAGCACCTTACCGAAGAAGATACCAGGAAGCTTACCCTTGAAGCCTGGAATAAGCTATAGAAGAAACTTGTCCAGCCGCTCAGTCAAAAGAACCGACCATGAGAATCAAAGCACTACCCCTGAGTCAAAGTAAACAGGAAAAGAGGACAGAAGAAGTTATTACCATACAGAGAGATAAAGATTCTTGGAACCAGAGACCACAAACATCAGGGTCATTGACCCCACCACTCACCCGTGCCCCCGCACATGTGCTCGCCTCCATGCGCACTACCACCGCCCCACACCCCCTTTGTAGCGCACCCACCGCCACCATCATCGCCGGCAACACCAAGTCCCCCCTCCCCTTGTTGCACCTACTGCCGCATGGCACCTGCTCCATCACCGCCACTCCGCACTCGAGCACCACCATCAGTGTCGTTCGCCTATAAAAACTCCCCCACCAGCTCCCTCAACTCCCATCCCAAGCAAAGCACACTCCCGATAAAATCCCCTCTGCCAAATCGCAAGCAATTCCATTTTCCACTCCCTCGTCCCTAAGATCACAATGCTTGGTGATTCTTGGGTTGAAAACTGTTGCACATGGTTCATAGTCTTTGGTTTCCTCCAGTGTATGATGGTAATACTCTTTGATAGAATCCTCCAGTGGGAAGAGCAAAGAGAAAGAAAGAGGCAGTGAAAAGATATAAGGAAAATAGCGAAGAGAAGATGTGAAGAAGGTTCTCCCAAAATCAACTCTATGTCAGTCATCTCTCCGCAGCCTGCTCAAGCAGCAACAGCAGAAGAAGGACTCGTAACACCCTTGTTATGAGGTACTTCAAGGAATTCAAATCCCCAAGATTCAAGAGTTCTACCCTCATTCTTTTTTAGTGGGTAGTGTTCCAGTAAAGTTCCTGCTTTGGAGAAAAAGAAGAAGGCCTGTGAATGTAGCAAGCTTGTGGAGGACTAGATCATCAAAGCTTATAAGTTTCTAGATGAGAAGTGGTCACCCAAGTTTTGTTGATGAAGCACCAGAAGACCAATCAAGGAAGGAATCCATGTGGGAGTTTGCAAGAGGAAGGTTTGCATGTTGGCATCGATGCTTCTTCAATAAGCTAGCTGCCAAGCGAAAGCTAGAAGCCTGAAGATGATTTTTGAGTAGCCAGAATCAGTGTTGCAATCTGCAACCGGATGCTTCTCAAAGGCCAGATTTTTGTTGAAGTTCCATCTCCTCGAAGAGTCTTCAAAGTGAAGATATGTAGCTAAAGTAAAGCTATACCCATAACCCTTCTAAGCCGAATCTCGAGGACGAGATTCATTTTAAGTGGGGTAGATCTGTAGCATCCCAAAAATTCAAATCTTGAAATTTCCTCAAACTTGCTCTAAATTCAAAATGAATTTCAAATTTCATTTCAAAAATGTTTGTTTGCGAGTTGATATCAGCAAATAAAATATAGTGGTCTACATTATCTCCAAAATCCTCCTCAATATATCCTACAAATATTTCCCAAGTGACCCCCCTCAAATTCTTTCCAGAAATACTGCCCAAATATTCCACCGATATTTCTCCAAATATTTTCCTCCTGAGAAATACCTTCAGACTCATTTTTAAAATCCCTACAAATATTTTCTCCATAATTTTCCTCATGCTCATACGTATACGTACGCCTCCGGTGTCATACGGTGAGCTCTACAAGCTAATCTCACTTATACAAGACAAATTCATGCTTATCTCCCACTAATCCTCGCATCCTCCCACTAATCCTCTCATCCTCCTCCCTAATCCCCCCACCTTGGCTATAAATAGAGAGGCAAGGGCCTCCTCTCAAGCCATCCCAAGTCATTTCATGGCAACTCTCTCCTTCCCCCCCACACACGCCCACTCCACTTCCCACACAAGCACACACTAGCACAAGGATCGTTAGGTCGTTCTTCGATCGTTCGTCCACCTGTTCTTAGTTTGTTCGTTCGTTCGTCCGGTCGTCCGATCGTTCGTTCGATCGTCCGATCCTTCGTCCGATCGTTCGTCCGATCGTTCATGGTTCGTTCGTCCGTTCGTTCGATCGTTTGATCGTTCGTCCATTCGTTCGTCCAAATAATCTTTGTTCAGTCGTTATGCTGCTGAAATTCCGATCGTTCGTTCGATCATTCGATCGTTCATCGTTCGTTCATAGTCCCTATTCATCGTTCGTCCAAATAATCTTTGTCTAGCCGTTATGCTGCCGAAGTTCCGATCGTTCGTTCGTCCGATCATTCGATCATTCGATCGTTCGTCCGTTCGTTCATAGTTCCTATTCATCGTTCATCGTTCGTTCATAGTCACTATTCATCGTTCGTTCGCACGACTATTCACCATTACTATTCATCATCACTATTCATCACCGTTACTATTCACCGACACTATTCGTTATTGTTACTATTCATCGGTGATATCTATAATTACTTTTTCGTCGTCACTATTCATCGTTACTATTAATCGTTACTATTCGTCGATCATCCGATCACCCCAAATTTCAACTACTCATCCATCATGTTGTCCAGTCTACCTAAGACCAGCCAGACCAATATTCCAGTCATACGAACTCCGGTGACTGTGATTTTCCTTCCAGTAAGAACTTTCTATCTAGTCACCCATCCCAGATTTCTCCAAGTTGAGCACGCTTAATTTTAAGATTCTTTCGAACCAGGCTTCCAAACTCATATTCCAATAATTCTTGTTTCTAAATTCTCATCAAATTATTCCCTATCCAACCATGTCATCCCTTAAGCATGGTTCATATTCTAGAAAACTCCCAAAATACTCTTGTCCCATATTCTGCCTATAACTCTCATGTTCATACTAAATCAGACGATTCCTTCGTCACTATTCTCACCAACAGTGAACTTCACTGTGCTACACCACATACACCCAGCTATAAATACACCCAGCTACCCTCTCTCTCTCTCCACACACACTCAACACCCTCAGTCAAGACAAACACTCCCACCCACTCAGTTACTCCGCTCTGCCGGCTACGCGCATAGTGTCGCTTCACCTCCAATCCACCCTCCTGGTAAGCACCTCCGCTCCACCACCAGTAATATCTCAACACCACATGACATAAATTCTGCTTAAGACTCTACCCATCCATATATCGCTATTCTGACCACTATACTAAATATTTGTTGGTATACTTGCTGGTTTGTATGTTTGCCTATTCATGTTGCATAGTTATCAGAGCGTTCGTGCTGTCTCGTGGAGGCTAGATCTGCAAGTCTACGCCAGGCGGTGGAGCCAGAAGCCAGTTCCGTGAGCTCCTCCCCTTTCACCGGATAAGCACGACAAGCTCACTAGGTCCCTTTGATGCATAAATTACCTATGATTTTTCAACCACAACCCTCAGCCTGTTATTTTATGCATGATATGATGTTGAGACAAGTTATTATGGCCACCCAGCCGCTTGCCGCAATTAATCTTTATACTCCTTGATATCTTTGTTACAAATGATTTGAGAAAAGGTGTGAGTTTTCAAAAGAAAATGCTTTTCAAAATGGGTATGATGAAGGGTTGTCACCCTTATCACCTTTTGAACGGGATGATCAGGGACTCCCTGGTTTAGGGGAGGGCCTTAGGTGTTGGCTCAGTCAGGTTAGGTGTGAGCAGAAGTATTGTCCCCTCATATAAGGACCGGTTTGTCATCCTTCACTACCTATACTCATGTCAAGTACAACCACTCGAGACTGTATGGGCGGTCGCTCAATCTGAACTTGTACGGTCCGAACCCAGGGTTATGATGGCTGGGGAGCACCGAGAGGATAAGGAGGGGGAATGTTTTCTCCGGTTTGGGCATGGTGATGGCTTGACTCCTTCCGGTATAACCGTTAAGGTAAGGACGTGCAAGGAAAGAGAGAGATTCAGCATTCGGATCTCACGACAGTGAGATCGTAGAAACCGGACTAGTGGGTAAAGTATACCCCTCTGCGCAGAGTTCAAACCTATTCGAATAGTCTGTGTCCACTAGAATGGACGAGTCTGGTGTGGTATGACAATTAGTGTTTTGTTTTCCAAATATGCTTTTGAGAAAAGTTGTTTTAAAAAGGTCCGGCGGTTGAGCCGTGAGCTATGGTGGACGGGAAGTCCAGTAGCTGTTTTTGAAAAAGAAAACCAGTGGGAAACTGCTGAGATACCTGGATGGTTTAGTCCAGGGAATTTTGTTCTATATTTAAAAACTTACTGCTCCTTTGGGAGAGGATGCGCTTTGAAAAATACAAAATGTTTTACAAAACAACCCTGCATCAAATATTGCTATTTCTGCAAAATATCCTGAGCTCCACATATTCCATGCATTATATCTGATTTTCCCCATTCCGTGGGTGAAGGTGGGCTGCTGAGTACGTAAGTACTCACCCTTGCTTATTTGTTGTTTTTTCAGAAAAGGAGATCGTTGATCGGGTAAGAGTTACGCCTGTTCCCAACCTTGCTTGTGGCTGTTGGACCACTGATTTGCTTCGCTGCGTATATCAGGCTGCTTCAGCCCCACTTTGATAATATGTCCCGAGTTGTGGACCAACTCTTAAAGTTGTTCACCACCTTTATAGGTTTGTCTCGTTTAAGCAGATCTAGAACTATCTGATGTATAAATGTGTTTACTAGCCTCCTAGGACTAGTAATTGTATCACATTTGAGTCCCAGAGGATCTGGGGCGCTTCACATGGCAGGTTGTATTCATAGCTTCCGACCAAAACCGCTTAGGCATCTTGTATTCGCCAAGCATAGTCCTTGCCATGTCGATTAGCATCCTGTTCTCCCGGACCAACTCCAACTCTACCCAAACATCGACGAGCTAACAGCAAAAGACTTACTCGATGGAGACAAGATTGAGGCCCTCGACACACTAAACAAATATCAAGCAGCAACAAAAAGCTGGAGAGACAAAGCCGTCATCCCCAAGGAGTTCGAAGAAGAAGACCTCGTCCTCATCAGGACAGCAAGAATAGAATCTAATGGCAAACTTGAACCAAAGTGGAAGGACCCTCCATCATCAAGAAGAAGACGTCCCCAAACTCATACAAACTTGCAAGTCAAGTAGGCTTAGACCTCGAATAGGGGGTGAAGGCGAAGGTCCACGTCAGACGAGGAGGGGGCTCGCCGCTATAAGGAAAATGGACCCCGGGCCATTTGGCTAAGTGATTTTGGTGTTTGATGATCAACATAATTTGTGGACTAATGTGCTTGCTAGTGTTTGTGTTTGTAGTTCACAGGATGCCAAGAGGATTGGACTGATGCACTGAGGATGCAACACCTCAAAAGAAGACCTAAAAGATGTGTAGAAGTCCAAGACTCAAGATCAAAGGAAGCCCAAGGAAATAGTGAAGTCATTAAGTGCTCTGGTGGCGCACCGAATAGTTCATGTCTGGTGTGCACTGGAGCATCGGATAGTCTGTGTAGAGAGGTCCGCAACCAGGGACACTCGGGCGCTGTAGCACCGGACAGTCTGGCCAATGGTCGGATCCAACGGTCGACTGCTACAGACCTCAACGGTCGGCTGACATGAACAGGGTACCAGACTGTCCGGTGCGCCCGACAACAAAAACAATAGCTATTCTGTCCAACGACTATAATTGAGGGGAGGCTATTTATACCCCTCCAACCGACATTTGCAGGTGTCGGAGCCCAAGCAACATACCAATACATGTTGTAAACATTTCTAAGTGCTCATACACCCAAGTTCTTAATAAAATCACTCGGTGATTAGCGTAGGTGCTTTGTGAAGTGCTTAGGTTAGTGAGACCGTTTTATGTGCTTGCTTTAGGTGAACCCTAGTTAGTTGAGTGAATTTAGAAAAACCACACAACCCCTCGGCTCTTGCGCGAGACGTTGTAATGGTACGAAGTGGGGCGAGAGTCTTGCGAGACCATGACAACCGAGTTTGTGTCACGCCCGCCACCGTGTAACGGAGGGAACGAGGCCCGCGGCGTTTCGGCCGGAAGCTCGATAGTGGAGATGGCGGGGAGCGTCCGAGAGGAGCCAGAAGTGGAGCACCACTTGCGCGTGGAGAAGGCCCACGACTCTCTATTGAATTTCCACTTTCTCTAATTCCAACATTATTAGGACCTCATAAGTGTCACTAGATTACTAGATATCTGACATGCAAACACAATTACTCCTCTTAATAGTGCAACTATCTATTCTAAACTTACTAATAATCTTCTTTGCAACGCCACATGGCTAACTTTAATCTTCTTTTGCCCTGTGCACATCTAATTTCTCTCAAATTTATGCTCACAAGGAAAATATTGTCCGACATATTCACCAAGACACTTGATATTATCATTAAATCTTTGGTTTGATCTTTGTATGTTATAAAGATCACTCAAACTATGACATAGACTTCAAGTTTATTGACCTTATCCTGGCTTGTTCTCTCCATTTCCTTAGTCCATCCGTGCCAGACTCGCACTTTACTACGTTAATGCTCCATCGTGTCCCAAGCTTCTAGCTTGACCATCACCTTTGCCTCGATCCTTTGATCCCATATAATATGGGATAAAAGAGGATAGAGTTGCTCTCCTTTTTCAGGTGCTCCTTTTCCAGGTGGTTGGTACATGTTCTCTCTCACTTGAGAAAGAAATTAAATAAATAGATAGGTTGGAGCTTAAATAAATATCTAGAGCTACTTATTAGTGGGACTAAGGTCCGGTTTGGTTAGAGAGACTAATCTTTAGTTCCTGATTTTTAGTCCCGTTTAGTCTCTATTTTGCCAAATGGAGGGACTAAAATAGGGACTAATTAACTTTAGTCTCTAGTCCCTCACATGGGTGCTAAAAGGGATTAAAGGCCAACATTTACTCCAATTGACCTTGCCTAGAAAACTGACGTGAAACAAGAAAATATGTATTTTAGTCTTTATGTGTTGTATTTAATGTATTTAAAATCGGTTTAGTCCCTACAACTAAACAGTGTAGGGACTAAAGTTTAGGCTCTAGACTAAATTTTAGTCCTAGAACTAATGTAACCAAACGGGGCTTAAGAATTAGTCTAAAGCAGCTAAGATTGGTTAACTAGATAAAGATTTGATCAATAGATCAACTCATCTAATAGCTCAGGATTTGAATAGTTTAGATCTAATTTTGGCTAATTTTCAGTTGGCGAAGAATTAATCTTTAGCATCAAATAGCCCCCTAATCCTCCTTTCTACCGGTTATAGCAAAGATGGATTGAGTCCTCTTGAGAGCAACTCCAGTAGTTGTCTAAATAATAGCTCCTCAAATAAGCATTTACCAAGCTGCTAAATTTGCTTTAGGAGTAAAAAAAGGATCAACCTCCAACAGTTTCTGATATATAGGAAGCTAAAACTGTTTTGAATCTTGAATGGGCCTATTTGTTTCTGCGCCGCCAGCAAGTTCATGCCAAAGTTGAGCACCAGTCGCGCCGGTGGACGAAGCCTGTGCATGCCTTCGATTGAATCACGCCGTCCGGATATATATAGTTATAGGCATTGATCATTTGCTTTTGTTCATACGTACGGAGGATTAGAAGTGTAGAGGTATAAGTGCTACTTTTACTAGACACATCTAAACATAAAATACTTCAAAACACACGGAATAGACAATGAGTGAAACCACCATTTGAATTAAAGCATCTTTGTTTAAAATACACAATGCAGATGCATTTAACGTTCAATTGGAAGACTCTTGGTCTTTATCAAACCATACAGCGTGTTCAGCCTCACTATGGATACGGTACAAATCCTTGCCGACGAGAGCCAGGACGGTGTCGGAGAGGTGGCCAAGCAGATGAGTTGGGGAAGGGAAGCCCAGGCCTCGCCGGTGGGGATGAAGGTCAGGCGACAGGGACGAGATCCCCCAGGGCAGTGGAAACTGGATGGAAGAGAAAAAATGGCGTGACTGGGTTTTGGCGGCGAGGCCAACCGCGAGAACAAGACGCCGAAAGTAAAAAAAATGGCATGATTGGACTTTTCGGGAGTAGAAAACTAGTTGCTACATATAGAGACCAAATTGGCTGGGATAGCAACTTAGTAAATTTACCAATTTGATTTTAAGAGCTGTTGGAGAGGGGATTTTATAAAAACTCTCCAAATTTCTTGTTTAGGGAATTCTTTAGGTAACTACTGGAGTTGCTCTGATGGAGTGGAGTTGCTCTAACCTAACATCAATTTAAGTGCGCTTACTTACACAAATAATAACATGAAAACCTCCGTGATTCTAGCACAACAAGTTTGGCCGTTTGGTTAGTCGAAATCCAACTTCAATTCCTTGGCAACTCTGTTTCCTTGTTGGTGAGGTCGTGACTCGTGAAGGTGAGGTGGAAAGCCGGTGGAGGTTGACAGCACCGTCAGATCAACGGGTCTACCGTTCATCACTGATCCAACGTCTCATATCATTTCAACGAACAGGTCGTTCGTGACTCTCACACATGACACACGATATAAACCATCTCGTCAATGCCGACTCCTCCCTCCATACTACTACTTCACGATCTGGTCCAAAGCCCCAACTCAAATTTACATCCAGGCCATTCGCCGGAGATGGCGTCGGAGCTGACGTACCGCGGCGGCAGCGTGGCGCCAGGCTCCGCCTCCAACGGTGGGGAATACTCCCCGAAGCCCTCCAAGCCGCTCTCCTGGCTCTCCCGCGCCGCGCGCTACGCCGCCGCCGAGCACCGCCCCGTCTTCGCCCTCGCCGGCATGCTCTTCGCTGCCGCTATCTTCACCTTCTCTTCCCCCTCCACCTTATCTCCGTCCGAACCCGCCGCGTCGGTCGGCTTCAACCACCTTGCCGTCAGCGGGCACCCGTCCTTCCGCGAGTCCGTCGGTGGGAAGGTTCCCCTGGGGCTGCGTCGGCGCGCGCTGCGGGTGCTCGTGACGGGCGGCGCCGGGTTCGTGGGGAGCCACCTGGTGGACCGGCTGTTGGAGCGCGGCGACAGCGTGATTGTGGTGGATAACTTCTTCACGGGGCGCAAGGGCAACGTGGCGCACCATCTCCAGAACCCCAGGTTCGAGGTGATCCGCCACGACGTCGTCGAGCCCATACTGCTCGAGGTCGACCAGATCTACCACCTTGCCTGTCCAGCCAGCCCCGTGCACTACAAGTACAACCCCATCAAGACCATCATATCCTTACTCGGTTGCTTCATCTCAATCTGAATGCTAATCCGAATTTAGTTTCGTTTTATTGTTTATGATCTTAATGATTGATAGCTGTGAGCCTGTGACTCAATTCATTGCTGTGTTGTTTTGTGTTAGCTTTTGTTTATGATTTAATTTTGTTTGTTTCGGATGTCTTGTATAGGTTTTTTTTTGAAGGTGAAGATATATTTTAGAATGAGGGTTGGTAAAAGTAGAGCATTTGAGGGTCGGTGTTTCCTTCCTGCATACAAAATTCTATGGTTGTATTGCTCTGAAGAAAGGTTATTGGATCACCAACTGGTGATCTCGGATTGGGTTGCCTGCTAATTCTAATTTTAATGATATCATTGCTTCAGGTTTTTATAACTTGTAATGGGAGTAAAGGTCAAAGCTGCAGTAGACTTTGAACCTAGTTGAGCTGTTGAAAAGTTTTGATTGTAGCTGCAAAGACTATAATAATGTTGTGTATCTATCACTTCACTGTCGTATGGCTTTCTTATTTTCCAACTAGTAGTGCTAGGGGAGGTGTAGCCTGAGTGCCTAGCTACCAAACTAGATCCTCAAATAGTCATAACGTCGAAGAAGAAAACTGATGTTAGTGCTTACTCTATCTTTTTGAAATGTTGTTGTGAACTTTAACTTTTGAGATGGCACAAGACAAATGTTGTTGGGACACTGAACATGCTTGGATTGGCCAAGAGGATTGGGGCAAGGTTCCTACTTACAAGCACCAGTGAGGTCTATGGTGATCCCCTCCAGCACCCTCAGGTGGAAACCTATTGGGGCAATGTCAACCCTATAGGTAACAACTCTTCTTCATTTTTTTGCAAATTCTGTAATGCAACAGTCCCATCAAACAGATCGATTGAGTCTATCATAGGATATTAGTGGAAACTACAGGGATATCCTCATTGCTGGCATTAATTTTGGCCACCTTATTGTCAACACAGTATCTGGATTTGCAAT
Organism: Zea luxurians; assembly: GCA_029449295.1. Lineage (NCBI taxonomy): Eukaryota > Viridiplantae > Streptophyta > Magnoliopsida > Poales > Poaceae > Zea > Zea luxurians. Next base: position 32,761,394 of record JAOPSE010000014.1, read on the forward strand.
TTGGTTGACATACATGCTTTGTGTCTTTCTTGTGCAAGTGGGCACTTTTGGTTGGTGAATTAGTTCCAAGCAGGATAGCCATTATGTGGGTCCCTCCCCAATAAAGGAAGGATAGGATAAAAGAACCACACTATGTCAGCTTAGTTTAACCAAACTAGTGAACCAATGAGCACGAGAGAGGAATCAAGAGGTTGAAAAGAACAGGAGATGATCTTGACAGGAACATCTGGCCATATCCTAATGGGAGCCTTTTCGTATTTTGTTACACACTGTTTGATTTTGTGCACTCTTAAAGCGTTTTTTTATTCATGAAAAATACTTCTGTTTTAATGATAGGTGTCAGGAGCTGCTATGATGAGGGGAAGCGTACAGCTGAAACATTAACCATGGACTACCATCGTGGTGCCAACCTTGAGGTTTTTGTGCCATCCAAATGTTTGGTATCAGTAGCATTCAGATTAACTTTTGTGGGCTATAGTACAACTATGTTAGCTCGTTTTTTTCTTCCCTTTACTTAGGTAAGGATTGCCCGGATCTTTAACACATATGGTCCTCGCATGTGCATTGATGACGGCCGTGTTGTCAGTAATTTCGTTGCTCAGGTAGCCACCGGCTTCAGCCTCCTCTTTGAACATCTTAACGCATATGCACTTTGTATTTTAGTAACAAGATGGTCATCATGAATTATGTTTTTCAGGCGCTGAGGAAGGAGCCTTTGACAGTCTATGGTGATGGCAAGCAGACTAGGAGCTTTCAATATGTCTCAGATTTGGTGAGTCCCTCTATCACTACTAAAGGGGCATTAGCAAAAGTACCAAATTCCCGGACATATACAATTAGTGTCGTATGAGCAATTAATTTTATTTGCATAGTATCTTAGGCATACGAGAGAAACTATCTATACACTTGATATCTCAAACATGTTAAATACCAGCATCCGTGACAATATCTATATGCTAGCTAAATATATCCCATGCTTTATTGCTCTGAGAAGGGGAGTGCATATTTATTATCCACCATACCACAGATCTGTCTGTCAGTCATTTCTTGCCAAGCCATCTAGTTATTCAGAAATCATGCTTCGTGATGAGTATCAGTCGCCCCCTTTGTTCTACTACCCGATTCTTTTGGTTCTACTGGTGTCACCTTTTTTTCCGCAGGTGGAAGGGCTGATGAAGCTCATGGAAGGGGAGCACATTGGGCCGTTCAACCTCGGCAACCCTGGAGAATTCAGCATGCTGGAGCTGGCTAAGGTGGTCCAGGACACCATCGACCCAGAGGCACGCATCGAGTTCCGTCCGAACACCGCAGATGATCCGCACAAGCGCAAGCCTGACATCAGCCGCGCGAAAGAGCTCCTCGGCTGGGAGCCCAAGGTTCCCCTCCGTGAGGGCCTTCCCCGCATGGTCACTGACTTCCGCAAACGTATCTTCGGGGACCAGGAAGGGTCCACCGAGGCAGCTGGTGGCCTTCCTTAAGTGCTCAAAACTTGTTCAAGTGACACGTTTGTATGGTATATGACTTGATACAGTTTTGGCGCTGTACTCTATACGTAGTTGTTATATAGGATATAAATGTTTGTTAAAGTACGGAAAATAGCCTGGCACGCTATACTATGTAACGACGTACCATTTTGTAAGGGCATTGTTAACGGGTTATCCAGAATGCTAATAGCGTTATAATCTTACATTACATATATCTGAGCATGAGTTCGAATCTGCAACGGCACAAAAGATTGAGCACGTACCAGACGGGAATGATTGGTCATACATAACTTGGACAAGCATAATAAGACCTCTATATTACAATCCGCAGGTCATCATTCCTTTATTTGCCATGGGTTGAAGAAGCACCCATCTGATCCGGGACCGAAACGGCGATTCTATCTTTCACATCTCCGCGTGGTGATGCGTCCGGCCGGCAAGCCCGCAGAGGAAGCCCTGGCGCCGCCGCCGAGGGCGCCCTTGTGTGTGCACTTTGCCGTCCACGGTGCCGTGGCCTTCGATGGACTTGCCCGGCGCTGGCGCCAGCTTCCTGGTCATAAGGCGGTCCTCCAAGGCCCAGCTCCGGCTGCGGTGGTTGAGCCAGGACACGATGTCGGAGAAGATGGCCTCCACGTTCTCGTCGGGCTCCCCGGCGGTTAAGCCGTGCCACATCCCCGGGTACAGCTTGATGGTCTTATCGGCGCTGGCCGCGCGCTCGTACAGCGCGCGGCTCACCTCCGGGTCCGTCACCGTGTCGGCCTCGCCGTGCAGGACGAAGAACGGCAGCGTCACCTGCGCCCAAACATTCAGAACCAGAGTTCTCCTGCGGCGACGACGGACGGGTTTAGAGTTTAGACTGCTCACGTAAGACGGGTGTACGTACCTGTGCCAAGCTGTCTTCTATGTACATGCTGGCCCTGAGCATCTCCAGCGCAGTCTTGAGCCGTGGCTTGTCCTGGTAGATCAGCTGGTTCCTCCTGATCTGCATGGCATGGCATGGCAGGAGCATCGTAAGACTGTGTTCAGCGGATGACGCTGCCGCTCCCACACGCTAAATTTGGGGGCTACAGTGTACACGCTAGCCGTTCAACGGCTCACGCTATCAGTCGCTCTACGCGGCTGTTCCCCCTACGTAGCTTCTCTCTCCCCCTCGTTCTGTGGTGTCTCTCTCACCCTCTCTAATACTGTTCACGTGGGTCCACTTCCAATTATTAGTAGATGAAAAATTGATAGGAGGTGAAAAGTAGATATAGAAAATGATATTTTATGTTGTAGTGGGGTATAGGGGAAGGATTTAGGGGGAACCGCTGTACAAGGTGGAGATATAGGGGGGAAGAGAACGCTGACGTGGCACGTGAGTGGGATATAGGAGGAGAAATTTAGGGGTAACCGCTGAAGACAGTCTTAAGAGCGTTCCTTTGAGCCTGACAATACCATTTTTTTCCCCTGGAAAGCAAGGCAGTCGTCGATGGCTGACTGACCTTTTCACGCTTGACGGGGTCCTTGAAGGCGGCGTCGATGACGTCCTGCTTGGTGGGCACGATCTTCCACCTGGGGATCACGTCCTCCACCTGCGTCAGGAGCGTGATCACCAGAGGGTGCGGCTTCACCTTCTCCGATATCTGGAAACAGATTTCCGGGCAATATAATGCAAGAGTTTACAGTTCAGGCAAGAAACAAGCACGCGACTGACACTGATCAGATCATGCAGACGAGTAATAAGCAGAAGGCGGGGACCTTGCACATGGGCGCCACGAGGACGGCGCCGTCCCAGAAGGCGGGGTCCTCGGTGTGGAGCAGCAGCGCCACCGCGCCACCCATGGACTCGCCGTACAGGAACCGGCTCTTTCCCCGGTAATCCTCAAGCTCTGCGTCGAGGCAGGAAAAAAACAGGGTTCAGAGAGCCGGTATCAGAGAGTGAGTCTGATCGGGAAATACAGGACCCACCGCAGACGGACTTGAAGAAATGGCCGCAGTCGTCCACGAGGCGGCGGAAACTGCGGATGTAGCAGCGCGCGCCCATCGACTTGCCGTGGCCCTCGTAGTCCATCCCGAACACGCCGTACCCGGCCGCCGCCAGCCGCACGCCGCATTCTGCACTCGTTCGGTCGTCGACGACGCACCCGTGTTATTGAGGAACAGCTAGAATGAGGATCAATCGAATAACACTTGATTTTACGCAGGTTAATTTTTGTAAAAGTATATAATGACAAAACCGTTTAGTTCACACACAGACAGACATGATTACAACAAGCAAAAGCCAAAATTGCAATAATATTAGTATGTCGATGGGAGTTGGGAGGTAGCCTTGAAAACAACAAAAACACCCTATATAGACGACATAGCAGCAGCAGGGAAGTAAGGCCTTCAATTCACTATAAATGAGGCCTGTCCACCCTGGCCTATACATGGTTGGGCATTCCCGCCATTGCTGTGCCTGTGCTGCTGTGCGTCCATCGTCATCACTGCAACCTCCACGCCGCAGTTAAGGCTCGATCGGCCACCGCTCTATGCTCTGATCTTATTAGACCATCGTCGATCATCATCAGCTTCTAGAAGCTCCTTCCTTCAAGAGTCTACATGCCTAACCTAACGTTATGTAGTCCCTCCGTCCACCTAAGTTTATCCTTTTATTTTGTTCTAAGTCAACTATGATCGGATATATCATATATTTTATAAGATTTTACACCGTAAATGTAAACTTACTAGATTTATCGTTGAACATAAAATTATAATATGTAATTCTTTTAGATTAAAATAATTCAATTTAATCAAACATATTATTTGTCAAAGTTTAAATAGTTCCACTTAGGACAAACCTTGAAAAAACAAACTTATGTAGACGAAGCGAGTATATAAACGATTATTAAGGGGATGTTTAGCTCCCCTTACTAAAATTTAATATATGTCGCATCAGATATTTAAATACCAATTATGAGTATAAAATATAATTTAGTTACATAGATGGAGACTAAACGATGACGAGACAAAATTATTAAGCCTAATTAATCCATTATTGGAAATATATTTACTGTAGCATCATATGAGTAAATCATGGATTGATTAGACTTAATAGACTTGTCTTACCATTTAATCTTTGTTTGTATAATTAGTTTTATAGTTACACTATATTTATTACTTTAACTAGTATTTAAATATTTGATGTGACGGGACTAAAATTTAGTCCATTTGATCCAAAGAGGTGCTAATACCGTGTTCATGTCCAGCAGTCTATCTATAGTTTAGCAAAAACACTATTTTTGCACTGTTCTACACTATAGACTGAACTGTTCGTAGATTGGAGTTTGAATATGGGTATAGGGATTAGTAAGCTGCTGGAGATAGTCTAACAAATTTAATATTACTCTTATCAAGTAATACACCCGTCCTAATGAGTTTCATGTATCAGCAAAATCCATTCGAAACTAAGACTGAATACTGATGGTGATGGTGAGTAGTGACCACTGACAACCGCTGTGCTCTCTCATATAGCGCCTGCACAACCCGCGAAACGGGATCCAAAGTACACACGAACGAAGGAGCAGGCGCCGCTTATTGCGGGGGTGATGGCAACCCGGCCGGCCGGTGGTGGTTGGTCGGGGGCAGCTCACCGGTCCAAGCGTCCCCTCTCGCCGACGATCGGTACGTACGGTGGTCGTGTTCCAATCAGCGGCGGCGATCGGCGAGAAAAGAAAATAAACGGTCTTGGTTTGGGTCTAGATCTTTGACAGGGACTGACTGCCCTAGCTAGGTAGGTTGCTAGAGGGTGCATGTAGGTTTGGTGGGTCATCAACAACACCAACGTCTACAGTCTACTAGCTAGCTAGATGGGGAAAAGCGGCCGGCGAAAGCTCCGGCGGCTAGAAGAAAGCAAGCATCAGATCGATCAGGACGTGATACGTATGCCAAAGGTACAAGTGAGCGAGCAGCATGTTGTTTTCAGCCACTCGTTAGTTTTAATCTATAAGGCAACTAATTAATGAGGGAGAGCTTGAGAAGATGAACAGCCGTTCCGAAGGCTGCGAACCCATCAGGAACACCAAACTTTTCGCTTGACTTTAATCCATACAGTCTTTTACTATTTTTACGGTGTTTGTTTGCTACAGTAGTCTAAACAGTTGGATTAGACCTCTGTCACCCGTCTCTCACTATTAAGTAGGTGTTAGCCATGCATGAACGATGAAGGTGAAGAAGAGGAGCCACACGATTAGGTAGGATCGGAGGACATGCAGGGGAGCGGTGCCTTGAATCGAGACGACCTACCCGGGACGGCGTTTGAATGCGGAGGCGCAGCGGCACTGTCGAGTCGTAGTAACTGCTCATATTGTCTTCCCTTTCAGGTAGCAGGGGTACTTGCGCACCATGGATACGTCTCGCCGCGCACTACCGGGATGGCATTAAATCACTATATTTACATCTGCTAATTAGGGTGTCTCCAATGTCTAGCTATTTCACTCACTATATTCATTCTCTTTCCTACGTGGATAGAAAATATAGAGAAAACTAGAATATCTAGCCACAAGCAAGAGCAAATAAATACTAAGTGTAATTCAAGAAACTAAGTGTATTATATATAGGATAAAGTAATAGTAGTGAGATAAATTATTTTTTTTATTTTTTTTTCTCAACTTCAGATCAGCTATCCTATTTGAGAAAGCCATTGCGGACCCCTTACCTAGTGTACCATCACAGTCACGTACAGTCTAAAAGTAATTAAGGGTATGTTTGGTTGGATGTATAAGGAATTATGGAAAGAGACGACTACAGTTTTTATAGTGTTTGGAGAAGAGTTAAGTGAAGACGAGATAAACACCGGAGTAATTTTTTAGTGGCGGCGATCCCAAAAAGTTAAGGAGACAGTGTCACTCCCGCTTCATCCTACTTTGACCTCAAATCAAACATTCCCTAACACAACAGCGGCCGTTTGTGCAGTATCTACCAATGTCGTTACGCGGTTACGGTATTTCATGGTTGTTACTGCGTTGGAATAGGTACTAGTACTACGCTCATCAATTGCCTACAAAGGCAGAGAATTGAATACAAAGGCGACGCATGTACGACTACTTTCTTTTATGATAATAACTTTTCCAGAGAAAAATGGAGATTAAAAAGAAAGGAAGCGAAGGAAAACATGCAACTCCAAAGTAGATGGAGCAGATGCTACGTACGTACCTCTCATGAAGCCACTGCACTCCATGCCGTAGCCTGCGGCGAGAAACGACACCAACGCAATGAGAACGAGTACGTAGTAACCGAAAGAGCTGTTAATGACGGCTCGTATCTGTATTGTAGCGCAGAGAAAGATAACAGGTAGTAGTAACTGAAACAGGAAACAGCTAAGCTCATCAACGCGTGCAGTGCAGCAGCCTGCAGCGGTGTGGCTTGATTACCGTGGCAGAGGAAGACGAGCGCCTTGGGCGATGCGGCAGCGGGCAGCCAGCCGCAGGTGAAGAGCTGCACGCCTCTCGAGCTCCGCACGTACTCCTGCTAGCCCGTCCCATCCATCCATGGCGTTTCCGCGACCCAAGGAGGAGGAGGAAGAAGCGCACCGAAACGGAGATGATCAGCAAGGACGATCCAAGGCCCGGCCGGCGGAAAATAAGGAGAAGATAAGTCTTCGCCCGCCGCATTGCGCGGAGCAGACCGAACTCCTCTCACCTCGTGGTATTCGACCTCCATGTCCACGCGCGCGTGCAGAGATCCAGGAGGAGGGCTGCACACTACAGCGCCGGCGCTGGTGAGGCTCGTATCGTACGTGGTGTGAGCGAAGAAGAAGCGAGGCAGGCGAGAGGTGACGGTGACTCGGTGAGGCGAGAGTTGGGGATACGGCAGGGGAATTAACGAGCGCGGGACCCCCGCCGCTTTGGATTCGGACTTGGGAACGCGGCCGCACCTCCGTTCCTGTCCTGGCCTCCTGGGGGGTGGGAGTCGGCAGCGGCCGGGCTTCTAGACGAGATCACGCACGAGACCTAGGGGATTTGCATTGCATTGCATTGGGCTGTCTGGATGCTCTGTGCCAGTCATTTATTCGGACCCCAGGGCCCAGGCCGACCGAGCCGTACGGTTCGGAGCACTTGTTTGTCTGCTAGGCTGGTAATCTGCTATTCACACGCGTGTATGCAAGCAAGGTATGGAACATGCACGCAGTACCTAATCAACAAAAACGGTTCTAAAATAATTTACACCGAGTACAATTCAGAGGAGTTATGGAACGGTGCAAACACATTGGGTTGCATACATCATACATCGACGCTATAAATGATCCTTGCATCTTTTCTTCTACAGAAACTGCACTGCTGCTATAGCATACAAAGGAGTTCGCAAAAAAAAAAAAAAAACGGCGCACCGATGTTGAGATGGGCCTCACGCCTTCACCAAACCAAACCAAACCAATCCAAACCAAACCATGCCATCTAGCAGACTGATTTTAAGAAATGCAATGAAGTCAGATTTTGTTCTGAGCCGGAGGAGTAACAGGGGTAACATCTTCAGCGAGTCCATGACACTCGGATAATCTTTGCAGTGATGTAAACTCCCAGCAGTAAGCTAGCAGCTCCAAACTGCACAGGCTGGTAGTTGATACACCTCAGCTTATGGCTCCTCGTGCAGAAACGACCAAGGGCCCGCTTTCTGTAGCAACCTGAGTGTTTTTTTTAACGAGTGAGTTCACTAATTAATACCAGAGCAGGAGAAAGTTACATGCCTATGATTACAGAACATCATAATATGTTATTTTTTTGTTATAAAATAGAATAGAAACAAATGCAGGATCACAAATGCATTGTGCGAAGTACAAGGAAGTATTAACAAACAGAATCACCTCAGAATGCCTGCAGCCATACGCAACCCCATGAGTGTAGTCAAACCAGCCCAAACTCCGGCCAGGCCAAATACAGACGGAGCCCATAACAGGACGAGTGAAGACGTAACACCCACCACGATCTATAGAAAGAAAAATCGAGAAATGAATAAACAAAAAAAAACAAAAAGGGTATGAAAATGCTGGAGGGCTAGTAAACATACAGTAGCTTGAGCCACATATTCAAAATCTGATACACCATAATGTAGACCGTCAAAGATGAAGGCCAGGGCATTAATTGGCTGACTGGCACAGACAAACTGAAACGAAAGTTAACATTAGGAAAAAAAGACATAGAGGACATAGAAATTAACATAACGTTGGAGGATTTACCAGTGCACAAGATTTGACAACCGTTAGGACCTCTGGGTCACTGGTAAACAGTCTAGCTATATTGCCAAATGAGGCATACAATCCAATGGCCAAAGCTAACCCACTAAACACTCCTATCTGGAAGAGAGAGAAGCATACAAAAAATAGTGAAAGCGTGCATCCGTATGCATAGATTAAACTTTAAATAGAATGAAGTGAAATACATTTCACCTGCAACGCAAACATTGCTGTCTTTTGAACTTTTTTGTAGTCCAATATTGCATAAGAGCTTGCTATCAGCGCCTAAAAGAGGAAGAAAAGTTAGTTGGACTGTAACATCTGATAGACCATCGAGCTAGGAACAATCTCAGGGTACATAATTGTACGTTCTAGAAGTTTGCAGGCTCTGCATGTAGTATAGTTGACCAGCAGAGTTCAGGGAAACCAATTTTAACAGCCAGATGACTTCCAGAACGCAACATACATACCTGGGCAGAAACAGCTAATGCATCTGCAAGCAAGGATACAGCAAGCCATACTTGCAAACAAATCTGATGAGCAGCCATCGCTGTTGGGCCTTGCCGAGCAGCCATTGATGTACCAATGGTCATAGTTAGCAGAATTGAAAGAGTTCTTCCCAACAGCATTCCACCTACAAATCCAAGCATACATAGATGATAAAAGTAAAGATACCAAAACAATAAGGAGAACAAGAAAAAAAGAAAAGAAAAACAGAACATGAGTTTATTAGTGCCCAGAAGGTGTTGACATGAGATCTCAAAGGAATATGCTGCAGTCATGAATTTAAAATCAGATCCATAAATATTCCTCCTAAAATCAGATACCTATTTTAAAATGACACAATTAGCTAATTGATTGGCTGATGGTGAAGATATACAAGTGGCTAGAGAATAAAGACATCATAAACATCGATGTGGTCTTTAGCTAGAAATCTAGAACATAGACATTCAGTGCCCTTTTTCTGCTTGGACCAAATTAAATGCATGATGCTGGCAGAAATAAAGTTATTAATGGGCCAAACTTCTAAAATTAACCAAAATAGCTCAAAGCTTCAAGCAAGAAAGATCCAAAACTCCGACAAACCGAACAATGAGTATACCAAAAGATGCTACGAAAGCCGGTAAAAACGCATTATGAAGAAGTTTCATATAGAATGCACCATGAATCTACTATTAAATATCATTAACTAGTGGAGTGGCTGCATCAGAAGTTCACCAGATTTTAGATATCCACCAAACTCTAATTGATCTATTCGCGGAGGAAGCAAAACAGCTCTTTTACTTAGAGACCAAAGAAGAAGAACTGTAATAATGTACCTGCATTGTGAATGGAAACGATGTTAGATAAACTCCAATTGTAACTAGCAAATGTTTTGTCAGTGATCCAAATTTCTGACTGCAATAGTACCACTGATAGGAACTTACTGGGACGCAACTGTAGAAATTGCAGCACCAGTTATGCCAAGCTTAAAGCCATATATAAGTAGAGGAAGAAGGGCTACAGCAGAAAGATTGCCCAAACCTATAGGGTATGAAAAGATACAGGAATCATGAAGTAAAGGAATACAGGGTATGGCATCAGACAGTATGGAAGAATAAAGTTCAAATGAAACAACAACAACAACAAAGTCTTTTTGTCCCAAGCACGTTGAGGGTAGGCTAGAGATGAAACCCCATATGAAAACCTCAGAGCTCAACCCCCAAAGAAAAGAAAAGGGAGACAAAGGCAAAGGAGAACCGAAAAACGACGAAACGGGGAAACACATAAAAAGAGATAAAACCCACAAGAACCAGCAAGATCTAAAGGGGCACAAGAAAAAGTCAAACGATTAAGGAGGAAAAGCGAAACTACAAATCAGGATTCTGGCACGTGAATTGCACACTTCCACCCCTTCCTATCCACGGCGAGCTCTTTATCAATATTCCACTCCTTCAGGTCTCTCTTCACAGCCTCTGTCCACGTCAAGGTTGGTCGACCTCTACCTCTCTTCACATTCTCGGGACGCCTAATTATTCCGATATGCACTGGTGCCTCTTCAGGTCTTCGTTGGATATGTCCAAACCATCTCAAACGATGTTGCATAAGCTTCTCCTCAATTGGCGCCACTCCTACTCTCTCGTATATCATCATTTCGGACTCGATCTCTCCTTGTGTGGCCACATATCCAGCGCAACATACGCATCTCTGCCACACTTAGTTGTTGGACATGTCGTCTTTTAGTGGGCCAACATTCTGCTCCATACAACATAGCCGGCCGGATTGCTGTCCCGTAGAATTTGCCTTTTAGTTTGTGTGGCACCCGGAGGTCGCATAAGACACCCGCAGCTTGCCGCCACTTCAACCATCCAGCTTTAATTCTATGACTGACATCCTCGTCGATGTCTTCCTCCTTCTGAAGCATTGATCCTAAGTAACGAAAAGTGTATTTCTTGGGTACCACTTGCCCATCAAGACTAACATCGCCATCCTCATACCCCATGGCACTGAAATCACACTTCATATACTCTGTTTTAGACCTACTAAGCCTAAAACCTTTTGCTTCCAGCGGCTGCCTCCACAATTTCAACTTTTGCGAAACACCACTCCTACTCTCCTTAATAAGTACCACATCATCGGCAAAAAGCATACACCACGGTATATCTCCTTGTATGTCCCTTGTGACCTCATCTATCACCAAAGCGAAAAGATAAGGGCTCAAAGCCGACCCTTGATGTAGTCCTATGTTAATTGGAAAGTCATCGGTGTCTCCATCACTTGTTCGGACACTTGTCACAACATTAGTGTACATATCTTTAATAAGATTAATGTACTTTCAAAGCAAAAGGAATAACATGATTTATAAAACTATGAATGGAACATTATAAGATTTTTTTTCTCGAACAACGCAAGGCACCTCCCAACACAAGGCTCATTTCACTATAAGAAGGAAAAAGTTACAAACTGTATATAGAATAGAGAGAGGCTGAACCGCTGAAGGAAGCCCCCCCCCCCAACACACACGAGACTACAAAAAGATGTTCCAAGCTGAGGGACACAACCATAACCAGCCCACCTGCAACCACCCTCAAGGGTCAGGGACTAATACTAGTGACCTAAAGAGAAATGAAGGAAGGCATCCACAGGCTGCTTTTATTAGGCGCTGTAAGGAGAATCTGAATGTTTGGTCTGGCACCTTCAAAGACAATGGTGCTCCTATGTTTCCATATCTCCCAGGCAACAAGAATGATTGGAGAATTAAGGCCTTTGCTCATCTCCTTAGGAAGACCTCTAATAGGACTGACCCCACCAACGGGAGAATAACAAGATATACCACATCACAATAGACAAAACTCAAAACTGCTAACAAGACAATGTTAGAATACCCTAGAATACCCATTTAGGGTTTGGGGATTTCCCCCGTGTAATTACTATCTCACCCCTCTGTAATGGACCTGGCCCAGTTTACTCAGTCTATTAATACATCACCCCAACCCCTGTTAGGGTTAGGGTTTCCAATATGGTATAGAGCCAAAATTTATTTCCCCTGCCCAGCCGCCGGCGCTGCCCTCCCTTCTCCCTGCGCCGCCGCCCAACCGTCGGCGCCCTCCTTCACCTCCCTGCGACGGCCGCCATCGGCCCACCTCTCTGCTTGCCACCTCTCCCCGGCCGCACCCCCAACTCCGGCCGCCTTCTTCTTCCTCTGCTCCCACCAGATCGCGCACCTTCTTCTTCCTCTGTTCCCACTCAGCCGCCTTCCCCGCGCCGCCGGCTCCCTCCCCACTCAGCCGCCGCAGGCCGCTTGGGTCGCGCCCCTGCGCCGCCGGCCGCCTCCATTGCGGCCCTGCGCAGCCGGCTGCCGTGTCCTTCTCCGCCTGCTAGGATCCCGCTGCACGCCCTCTCTGCCGGCCTCCCCCCCCCCCCGACCGCGGCCGCCCTGTGCCGGATCCCGCTGCGCCCGGCCTCTCCTCGCCGGGATCCCACCGCGCCCGGCCCCTCCGCATCCTCTGGCCCGTCGCTGACTTTCGCGACCTCCTCCTCTAGCTCTCCTCCGCCTGCGCGCCGCGGACCACCTTGACGACGACGTGGCGGCGCTCTGCTACTACTGCTAGGCTTCGGGCGCTACAGCCGGCCTCCTCCCCTCGTTCCCATCGGCCGCTGGTCCCCAGTCGCCCTTCTCCCTGCCGCGAGCGCTCCCCGCCGCGGCCTCCTCTTCCCCAGCCGTCGGGCCTGTCGGCCTCTGCTCCCAGCCTCGCCGCCCGACCCAATCCTAGCGGTTGCGCGCACCCTTCTTGACGGCCCTCCTCACTACTCGCGCAGTTGCGCTACTCCTACCAGTGTTGTCTCCACCAACACCGGTTCCATGGCGTCACCCCCGCCATACATGAGCTTTACCTCGCCAGCCGCTCTTGTGACTGTGCGTGTCCTCCTCCACGACGGCCAGCTCATCCGGGGCATGTTCGTGTCCTTCGATCCAGTCTAGAACCCTATTCTCCGGAACTGCGTCAAGGTCCACCCTCAGGCGGGTCGTCACGTGCCTGGACCGCTTGTCTTCCCACGTACCTTCGCCACCACCACCTCCCCCTCCCACCACCGATTGGGTGGTTGACTCCGGGGCCTCCTTCCACACTACCCCCACAACTAGTTCGTTACTCCACTCCCATCCACCCCACCCCTCACATCCTTCCTCCATCGTCGTCTGCAACGGTTCCACCCTCCCGGTCACCTCAGTAGGTGCATTGGTTCTTCCAGGACCATTCTGCCTTAACGACGTCCTTGTTGCTCCCGGACTGACTCATCCCCTCCTCTCGGTTCGTCGCTTCACTAGTGACAACCAGTGCTCTATGGAGTTCGACCCCTGGGGTCTCACCATACGCCACCTTCCCACACATGCTGTGCTCGCTCGTTGTGACAGCTCCGGCCCCCTCTATTTTCTTCACTTGCCCTCCACTCCCCACACCAGAGTAGCCTCATCTCCTGCACTTACTTCTACCACCACATCACATGCTCTTGCTACTACCACCACCTCCTCCGCCATTTGGCACCGTCGCCTCGGGCACCTGGACCTGACGTCATGTCCCAGCTTTCCGACCACTCAGACATATCCTATACTCGGGGCTCTTCTGAGCGCCTCTGTCATGCTTGTCAGCTCGGCCGTCACTCCCGTCTTCCTTTTTCCATTTCCACGTCCAGGGCTGTTCAGGCCTTTGATCTTGTCCACTGTGATCTCTGGACGTCTCCTGTCCTTAGCCTCTCCGGCTACAAATACTACCTGGTCATTCTGGACGACTACTCCCATTTCCTTTGGACTTTCCCCCTTCGGCTGAAGTCCGACACGTTTACCCCGCCAACCCCCGTCAACCCCCGTCGATCACGCCTGCGCCACGCGCGGCCCCGTCGACCATGCCTGCGCCACGCGCGGCCCCGTCGCCCACGCCTGCGCCACGTGCGGCCCCGTCGCCCACGCCTGCGCCTCGTGAGGCCCCGCCGACGCCTCCCGCACCATGCATGGCCCCGTCGACGCCCACGACTCGCTTCGCCGACCCCGCGCTCGTCTACCGCCGCCGCCGCCACGTCACTACCTCGGCATCTGCTGACCCGGCCCCGTCGATGAGCCCAGTGCGCTTCGCGGACCCCGCCGTCGTCTATCACCGCCGCGAGTCGGCCACGCCCGCGGCCCCCGACGTCCCGGCCGACCGCCCCGAGCCACTGGTGTACCACCCGATCGCCATCCACCACGACCCCGGGCACGTCCACCCGATGGTGACCCGGCGCGCGTTCTTTGTTGGAACTCTCAAAGTTGGAAGACACGAACGAGATACGGCGCCGAACGCCACCAGCGCACACACACTGGACCTTGTATTCCTTGCCCTCGTACAAACAACGAGTACATGGTGGCCTTTTATAGTAGGGCAACGTGCAACACGTACTCCATGTCCCAATCTACACCGCTCAAGTCGGCATGCCCTCCAGGCCACTCGCACTACGCACAACTGCACAAGACACGGCCAACTGACTAGCTCACAACAGACTCCGCGCAACGCACGCAGAGCAACTACGACCACTACTACTGTTTGCATGCACACACACGCTAACAACCCATGCACACACTATGTGCACGCACACGACCAGCCACACGCGCATACATGTGTTGGGTTTATTTCTAACAAATCTCCTCCTAAACCCAGTGTCGTTGCTCAGAACAGCGTTGCCTCCTCGTTGGCGAGCAGCGCCTCCTCCTTCTTGGGGCAGTCCCGGGCGAAATGGTTGTGGTCGCCACAGTTGAAGCATTTGCCGATCGACGACTTTTTCTTTTGTCGAGCCTTCCACTCGGCCTCCGTGAGAAGGAGCTGGTCATCGCGCCGTTCGCCGCCAGCACGAGTGCGCCACCGGGAACGCTCGTCGAACGCCTTCAGTCTGCCGAGCGCCTCCTCGAACGCCATCGTCTCGACGTCGCAGAACTGCTCGATGCCCGCGACGGTGGGGAAGAGCCGATCTGGAACGATGTCGAGGAGCTTCTTCACCATGGCAGCGTCATCGAGCGTCGCGCCAAGCCCGGCGTAACGCGCCGCCATACCGCTGATTTTGCCAGTGTAGTCGTCCAATGCCTCCCTGTCCTCCATGTACAGCTTGTCAAACTCCCCCTTGAGTGTGGCGAGGCGCGCCGTCTTGACCCGATCCACCCCGACGAAATGAGTCTTGAGGCTCGCCCACACCTCCGACGCCGTTTTCTTGGTGGAGACCTGCATCAAGATGTCATCGAGCAGAGCTTGGAGAAGCTGTGCCCGCGCCGTCTTGTTCTTCACAGCGTTCACCTCGCCATCATCTAGTGGAGACACGGCCTCCTAGAGACCTTGCGCGTCGAGGATCGACTCCACCTTGATCGCCCACGCCGTGTAGCTCGCCGGCGACAGCAC